>CM057450.1:251602500-253063750 GCA_016271365.2 Neoceratodus forsteri | reverse complement strand
TGTATTGATATGACTGTGGTACTGTTTAGTTATTTAAATGATTTTATTACAAATATGATGTCATGTCACCTTTCCAAAAATGTTGCCTGATATTACACAGAACATTTTTATTTATTAAGATCATGGATTACAACTACCTTTGAGCTGGGAGCTATTTTACAAAGGTCCCACATACGAGAGAATGCAGTATACATGCATTGACAAAATGAAACTTAAAGAGGAGTATTAACATTTTTAACAGGTGCTACACATTTTGGGTAGGGTGTATACAGTGTACATACAATGGCAAAATGAAGATGACACAGAGGTGTGTACATTATAACAGGTATTGTACTATACATTTTAGGTGGGTTACAGACTTCACAAGGATGCGATTTAACAACAATTGTTCAAAAGACATATATGCTAGGCAGTTGAGTATACATTGTTGACAGAGAGAATCAACCTAGAAGGCTTTGTTCCATAAAGAGATGAAAAGGGGAGGGGGTGGACTGGAGGGCAAAGGGAAACAGGTGGGGTGAGGGAAATAAGAGGGGTGAGGAGCAAGTTCAATGTTGAGGGAGAAGGTGGTGTAAGGCAGGCAGGCTAGCTGCTAAGGCAAGCAGGTTAGCTGCTATTTCACAATAGATTACAAACAATTATTATTTTTGTGTCCTCTGTGCACAAAAAATGGCGTAATATAATATTTACTGTCACACAAATTACACTGTATCCCATTCAGTATTGGGCATGTGAGCCTGAAATATAGTTACATCATATGTAGAGATGATCCTTAAATCAAGTGGTTTCTTAAAGGTTTAGATCTGACTATGATTTATCCACAGATGGATGATTATTTCAGGCACAAGTCATCCTTTCAGTTCATCAAAAAATCCCTGCTATCCTAACAAATACTTGAAATGCCTTCCTCCTTTTTGAGAGTACTAGTCACACAAATATCCCCAAGGCTGACTACTCACTCTTTATTAAGCAGTTTGTTCACCGTCTTTTTCCCACAGCCATACTGCTAACCATTCTCAACAGCACTCTTCATTCTCTTATTTTCAGCATCTATGTTCTTCTCTTTTTCTCTTGTCTGTCTGGATTCTTTGGTAATATTTTAGGAAAAAAGGATCTATTATCTTGGTCTATCTGATAGGCTATGGATATTACAGCCATCCGTGAATAGCGATCCAGAGTTTTATAAACACTATCTGAGCATTGCTACAAATTTGACATTTGTCCCTCCTGTAGGCTTCCGTTTGTTGGCCAAGTGACTGAATATTTGGTGTCAGTCAACCATTACTTCTCCTACTACCATAGTTTTTGTTTTAAGGACCAAAATGGCCAAACTACAACTCTACTGTTTTACTCTGATACTGTCCCAGTGACTGAAATGAACTACTTGGGGGAACTGACAAAAACCGTATTAGCAGCAGCTTCAGTTTAGTGCTGACACCTTGGTGGTACAGCAGCAAATATATGGCCTACACTGCTGCCACTCAAAAGGATGAACCCCTGAAAGATATCATGGTAACTGAATAAGGAAAAAATAAATTTTTACTGGTATTTGGTACCACACGAGGCCATGAAAAAAGTTTGTCATTAACTTTCTGTGTAGTTCTGAGCAAGTCACTTGCCCCTTCAAGTGATTTAATCCACCCTGTAAGATTGCTTAGAAGTAACGACCCAGTGAAAATGAGATGCCACATCTCATCTAGACTATTCTGTATAAACAAATAGAGAGTGCACGTAAATATTTCCTTTCATTATCTAGGTCGGATTTGTTCTTATATCCCTTGGTTCTTATCCCCACAGAATATTATAAGCTTTTGTGCCATCATGACCACTAGCAGCAGCATGATATGAACACCACAATGACTTTAGCAGTTCAGCAACACAGTTCTGAAATAGTCCATCCCTCTAGACTTTAGGGTAACCATGGCAGTCTGTGGAGTTCCCTTCTGCTTGGTTAAAGTAGATCTAGAAGACTGCACTGACAGACACTCTGGAATCCAAATTCTGCTACAACTGGAAGATTTATAAACTACCTTAGAGGTGTGATGGGCCAATGCAGATTGCATTTGAATATTTTATTTCTAGCTGTGCAGCCCCTCCCATTAGTACTGAAACAGTTCATGAGATGTTGGTACCCTGAGGTCCTCCATCATTAAAAGAGCACTCAGCCCATTCATAGACAGGCAGTCCTCCTGGGCAATGTGAAAAAAAAAATTGTATGCTTAAACACAACCTTTTGTTTCAGACAAATTGACTGGGGATTCTCACCTCCAGTCTAGATGCATTCTCACATTGTGCCAAAAACACTACTTTGTTGAGTTACTAACATTTGCTAGTAGCTTTTAAAATCAACATAAATCAACCTCTTCCATCACTGATAGGCCCTGGGGAAAGAGCTCTACCATCAGACTCTGGGCTTTCAATTAGTGAAGCCCATGTATCAAATTGCATCATACACTAGCCTGAAAATTGCTGCCACATACACTGCTTGTTCTCCCTTCCCCCAGGAACCAGGTGTCAATACTTAGGAAGTAACCACACAACATCTCCAATGTAGGAGTGAAGCCAGCACCTACAGAGAATAAAGTATCTGCAGATTCCTACAGTAGGATGTGACTGGATACTTGATTCTGTTTGCAAAGCCGGAGAAGTCTAAAGCAGCAGGGCTTATTGGCAAACAAGGAATAACACATCATCACTTTGTTGCTAACTTAGCCATGCAGGAACAAGGTTTGAACATTCTAAGGTCTTATGGGGATCAGGCATTCTCCCAATACTGGAGGGGTGTGGGCCTAGGGCACTTGTGAACCTGCTGCTGATCAACCAAACGGTATCACTACTGTCCACTGTAAAAGTAGATACTAATTTTTCCAGTTGGAGGAAGGGGATGAGGGAATGGGGGGTTGAGAAAAAGTGAACTTAGCTTCTTTATTGGGTATTTGGAATTTCCACTGTTTATTTTTCCTTCACAGCCAGGGGGTCAAGCTCTCCTTTAGTCAATACACAAGTCTTGAATCCCACATCTACTAAAGTTGCCACAACTGTTCCTAAAGAGTCTTACATCCAGTTAGGCAGGTTGGATTAGAGGAAAGCTGGCCAGCAGTTTCTTGATTGGGGGGGGCGGGCACATATGACTGAGAGATCTGGGCATAGCAACTGGGTGTGAAGAGAATAGCTGCATCATCTGCTGAGTACCATCACTCTTTCCATGTATTTTCCATCTGTCTATGTCCCACCCTATCCACTAGGGCACTCCCCAAGATAGGGTACCTTTCTAGTAAGTTGGTAGTAGGCTTGGACCTGGCTCACTCACCACACATTAAGAGACACTTGCCAGCAATGGATTGCTCATATGATGCCTGTCATTGTACATCTGCATCCTGCATCACACTGGTGGCAGGATTCCACTACCTGTATGGAGCCACACATTCTTACCTGCACAGTTTATTTTCCTCAGGTGGTTAAGGTGCAGTCACTAAACAGCAAGAGCTATACACCTTCCCAAAGCAGGATGTGTTTGAGACAGATGCTCAGTATTGCCTCTGTCACCTGATGCAAGACAAGCAAGCTAAGGACTAGAGCCTGGGCTATCAACATGGTTATCCATATCCTATTTAAATATTTGAATACATTTTTTATTAGTTTCACATGTAGTGATGCACCGTAGTAATAGTAGCAGCACCAGCGACTTCTTATGGACTCCTACCACGAGGACATGTTTCATAACTGTGACTGCTCTGATTAATCCTTACCTCTAATAATCAAGAGTTTTGCTACCCACCTGCACTACAGGTCAGTTTTTTAAAAAAAATCAATTGTTACATACTAAGGTCTGCATCTGTTATTGTATATCATGTATTTTTACAGTCAGCACCATCAGTTTATGTACTAGTAGTTGCACTTGTTATATTGTTATGTAATAATTCATGTTCTGTGTTGTGCATGAACATAGGCATTTGGCTGTCTAATCCACCTATGTGTTACCAAATATGAAATAAATCAATAAATGGTTTTGCAATCAGAGTTTTTTTTTTTTCATTTTTTTTTTTATTTGATTTAGTTAACATAGATAGATGCACTTACAACAGGGCATTTTGTGGTGATTAACACCCGGCTAAGGGGTGTTAATGGCCCAAAGCATAACCGAGGTCCTTTACCTTCCTGCGAGGTCATAAATCCCAAGGAAATGCCCAGTTTCAAGGGCATTATTGCGATTATGAGTTTAATTCTGTTAGTTATGGCTGATTGCCGCAACTACACACAGGTCTAGTGAGCAATACTTTGATGTAAGGGATAGAAAATGTCTATAGATTGCTCCAAGCCAGTGTGCCATATCTTTGACACACACAGGGCTTGCAGCATTTCCAGATAGCTGAAAATATGACCCATAAAGTTTAGTAATATCAAATAATACAGCAGTACTTATACTGTAGATACTTTCTATGCATTATCATTGCCACTGATCAATTTTGTCTGCTTTACTATAACTGTTTACTTGTACCACAGAACTTCTTGAAACTGACTTGTGCTCAGTAGAGTTTATCCTGATAAAACAAATTAATACAAGTATGATTAAATATATAAGAAATGCAGTAATGTAGTGAAAATGATTTTGTGTTTCACACATATGAGTTGTGTATTTATGCAGCTCTGAACACATGAGGAATTCACATTGGTATTGATAAGTGCATTAGTCAATGGAACCAATATGTAAGGAATAAGACATAACAAAGTATTACTAATGCTATTTTATTGTAATGGCTGATGGATTTGCCTCAGGATTCAAGCAACATTTCATACATTTACGTAGTATAATCAGCATACAGGAATATTTTATTAAATTCATACAATATATAGAATAATGTATGGGCAACCATTCACAACATGGCTGTTATTCCACTAAGGGATAAAATGACATGAATGCCCTTGACAGTAAAGCTCAAGAGGTGTCTATGATGTCATCTTACCCCCAAGATGAAACATCACCCTTGTTGTGTGTGGTTGCCCATGCACTGTTTTGTAAGTATATGTTTGTTTTAATTCATTTACCTTCTTTAATAAAAGGAAATTGTAGCCACATAGGTCCTTGGAAAATAGAAGTCACTGGATAATTTGATACCTTTTATTGGATCAAAACCTTTCAGGGCCACCCAAGCCCCTTCATCTCATGCAATCTAGTATTAGATTTAGAAAGGAAAAGAGCATGCTTTGAGCCTCCAGATTCAATGCATTCCCCTTTATTCTGAGTCCATTTTTAACCACACTAGTTCTAATTAGGGCCAAACTTTCCAGGTAGATTACAAGGCTCAATACAGCACCCGGCTTCAACTACTTTCCTTGCTCAGCCTCAGTCTCTTTCAAAATGCTCACCATCTCCCTTGAAATGTGGTGTAGGGTGAAGTCTCATGATGTGGTATCAGAAAAGCCAACCAGTGTCACTTTTCAAAGTCCTTAACAAAAGTGTTACAATTAGAACCATGTGAATCATAACATCAACAGAGCAGAGTGCCAAGAGTCCTGGTAGTCTGATCCCAGGTGTAGCAAAACTTCTTCACCCAATTGGACAAATTAATAGAGCATCCTATGGGCAGCCACCTCCTCCCAACTGTAAGAATGAACATTGTCCACAGCATGGGTGTCACTGCATCAGAGGGTGAAATTTATAGGGAGCTAGTTAAGGGATGTAGTCCACCCTGTTATTTTAGTAAGGTCCCAAAACCAAAGTCAAGTACTGTAATCTGCCATCCTTGCCTCTGCTGAAGGAGCAATGTATAGGGTTCCTTCACTTCAAGTTTTAGCTGCAGAAAGAGCCTTGAACATGTTCTTTACAGTATGCCATATCACATCCCAGTCATTGGCTCTGATCTCTTGCCTCAAGGTCCACTGGATTAATTCCCCTATCACTTCCCAAACCATCTTGGTCAGATCATTCTTGTAGGCTTCAAATAGCATGCTCAGGAAAACAATTCCTGTTTTACTAAAGACTTTTGACCTGCAGAGCAGATTGTCAATTTTTGTTTTATTCCAGAGTCCTGGTGTACAAGGTTTCCCTTGTCTTTTAACGGCTTTACCAAGGGTGGCACCTGCTTGTTTTCTGGAATGGCATGGGGGTCTGGTCTATATATGCCCTCTCACCATTGAATGGCACATACTTGGGTTACAAATGCTTTTCACAGCAGTATTCTTTTAGTGAGGAAATTCTGCAGTTTGACCATTCTCAATCTGGGCTGGGCTTTTGCATGTGCTCACAGGCCCTAGGCTCTATGGGCCACTCTCAATGTCTACATCCATGTCCTTAGTAACCCCAGTGCTTGTACAGTATCAACCAGCTCATGAAGAAGGCATTTAGGTTTAATTGCTCCAAGACATCTAACTTTCCAAAGATTCTTAGATTTTTCCTAGTTGCTCTGGCCTCTATATCCTCTTCTACCTTAGTCTTCTCTCTTTTACACTGACACAAAAAAAGAATGTCCTGCCAGTTCACACTGTCTCCTCATTGAATTCATTGGTACATTTCTTTATTTTGCTGTACATTTCTCCAGCTTCTTAAAATCCTGTTTGATGTCAGTTATGTTACAGTACACCCTGTGTAGTATTGTCACAATGAATGCTGCATTAGCTTTGCCAAAGACAAATCTAGACATGTATGAAGTTGTGCAGCTTCACTTCATTAAAAATTCTTCATGACGTTTCATGACTTTGCATAATACAAAATGTTACTTCATGTTGTTCTTCACCCACAAGCCTACGTCAACTGGCAAAGTCTACTCAGTGTGGCAATTCATGGTGAAGATGCTGGTGAATTGCAACTACACATCATTTTGCAACACTTCACTTGCAAAGAACTACAGAAAAACATTTTTTCAAATATCTTGGGCTGTTAAAATTAAAGAATCCTACCCTCACCCTCTGTGCCATATACACCCACAACTTTCCACCATGACAGACAGTTTTAAAATATACCCACCAACAATCTCTGCTCTTGGTCACCTCTTACTTTCTCCCCTATACTACTGACGAAGTTCATATTATAAAATGTCCCTTCCCCCTTCCACACAAACCCCAGCCCATCCCCCACCTCGGGTCATGACTTTATGATCTCTTTGTCTCCTTGATGGTAATTTTCCTTGTTTATGACACTTTGTCATGAGATATGGTGTATCTCTCTCTCTCTCTCTCTCTCATATGTATGTGTATATGTATATATTATAGTGGTGCGGTCGTGCCACTATATTTAGGGTTATGAAGGCACTTGTATGTTAAAGACAAAATTGTGTGCATTAATAACTTTGGACCCATTCAATAGATTTGACTGAAATTTGGTATGTGCTGTGGGGCATGGTATATCTCTTGATTTTCCAAATTTCATTTTGGTCAGACTTACGGTCTTTGCACACAAAAACACTGAAAAATGCAAAATTATCCAGTTTTGGAGGCAGTTTGGGGGATTTTGTTCATGGCCCTGTGTGGCTGTTGTGTGGTGTGCCACTCTGTGATATGGCTCATCTGAAAGAGCTTGGCTGCCCGAACATGCCGCTTTTCATTTGGTGAAAAAATATTAAGGCATTCAAAAGTTACGTCTCTTTTAAGTTCCCATTATAAGGCAATGGGAAAATGTATATGGTTGTTTTGTGAACAAAGAATTGGGTTCTGGCCATCTGGTCCTGACTAGCGGTCAAAGAATTTTCAGCTTCATGGTTCAAGAATCTTTGCCTCTGATAATTCTTTGATCGCAAGGTCGGCCATCTTGTTTTTGCATTTCCCATCATAAAAAAACAAATATCTCGGCTCAGGGGTCACTCCTAAAGTAAAACTTCGATGGGTTTTACTTGGGGGGGGCTCATTCTATCCAGCCATGCCTTTGGTCTAGTTTAAAATGTCCAAAAAATAGACTTATGAGATTTTAAATTCTTTGATCATGGCGCGCTAACGATCTTTGATCCCGAGTATGCAAATTCTTTAATTGCGATCTTTGATTGCGATCTTGTATCACGAGGTAAAAATAAATTTTTCTTAGCTCAGGGGTGGTCTAGAAACACAAATGAGGGTGTATTTTGTTCAGGGGGCTTTGCTTTATTGAGGCATGGTGGTGGTTTTATTCATTTCTGCCTAAAGTTCGAGTTTCAACATTTTTTATTCTTTGATCATGAGCATGCAATTTCTTTGATCGTGAGCCTGCAAATTCTTTGATCGCGAGAGTCTTTGATCGTGATCCTGCATCACGAGGGAGGAACGAGATGGCCCTTTTAAAAATTCTATTTGTTCAGCCCAGGGGTGGCCTAGGAACACAAATGAGGGTGGGGTTTGCTCAGGGGACTTCATTCTATCAAGGCATGGTGGTGGTTCCATGTAATTCTGCCTAAAACTCGAGTCTCAGCATTTTTTATTCTTTGATTATGAGCCTGCAAATTCTTTTAAATATCTCGGAAATAGTTTGGTCTTTTTACTTGAAATTTGGAGTTTGTTCTCTGCGTGTCCTGTACATGTGAATTATGGTGTTTACATGTTAGAGAAAATTATTTTTGTGGAGATATTGCTTGACGCAATTTATGCGCTGTGGACAGTGTTTTGCATTGTGCTGGTGGCTTGAAATTGATATGGTACCTAGCCTACAGCAACACTCATTCTGCACTGCATTACCTCTCTGATGTTGCTGACACCCTCGCTCTGCATTAGCTCTCCACTTGCTTCAGGCAGCAGCTTTTTAGAGGATTCTGAATTAAAATAACATAACGTGAACAGTTTGTTTGGTTTTCTAGTACAGAGTGACTTAGTTTCAGTGTTTGCCTGCATATTATTTATCATTTCTGACCACACTCCATCACACTACATGTCACTAATAAAAGTGAAAGTGCTGTCTACTCACTTTTCACTCACTTCAGCTGGTATCTTCTTTTAGAGGATTCTAAATAAAAATAACATAAAATACACAGTTGTTTTGTTTTTTTTTTAACGATGAGGGACTTGCTTTCAGTGTCTGTCTGCACATTAATTACCATTGTTGACCACACTCGATCACGTTACATGTCACAGATAAAAGTGAAAGTGCTCCCCACTCGTTCTCCTCCCTGTAAAGACAACAAATTTATTCTAAGAACAGTAAAGGAAAATAAATAGAAAAATAACCCTCTTTTTTTTTTTAATTCTTCAAGACAGTCAGTCTTACTTTGAACTTTTGGCAGCAATGCATTTACCAGTGGCAGTTGTAATTAATGCTGGTAGCAGTATGAATGTACTACTTGTATGTATGTGGCTGCCTATCTGTGGTAGGTGTGGAGTGATCTCACTACTGGTGAGAAGCTTTTGAAGGATAAGAAATAGTTCAGGTGTGCGGTCGTACTGGGAGGCGTGTGGTCATTGTGGAATAATGCATGGTCATGTGATGTGTTTCATCCAATCAGCATACTAGATTTTCAGTGATTTTCCTTAACCATTTTATGAATATATATATATATATATATATATATATAGATATGACATGGCCTGACTGAAGATATCATATTTATCTTAACGAGAGGCCAATGATATCATGATATCTCATGAGTGACGAAGCCACAAGTAAGATATCTTGATGTCATTAGACTCAAGTGAAGTTAAATATACCTTCAGTCAGGCCATGTCATGTTCGGTTCATACAACATATGTTTTGCCCCCCCAAAACTGGTCCATCTCCTCCATACCTCTGTCAAAACAATGCTCTACATAGAGATGTTTTAAACATGCTGCAGTACTTTATACATGTTTTTCCCCCGACCTATTTTGCTTATCCCCCCCAAACAAAACATGCAGCATATGTCACGTTAAAATTATCTGAATGAGCCTGTTATTTATAGGGTGTTTTAGGTAGAACCACTTGCCCTGTTTGTGTTCTAATATAGGTGACCACAAGTAGTTAAACTTGCAGAGATGTAAAATGAGGCACCCCCTATAAAAATGTTACAAAGCCGTGCTTTTTTTATCCTGAGTTAACCGAGCATTGTAGAAGATGCCAAATGTATACATAAGAAAGTGATGAAGTTGGTGGCTACAGAAATGTAGAGGCAAGCCTAAGTGAGTGTTGCTATAGCAATGGTCGCTCATGCTTGAGTCTATTTCTGTGGAGCTGCAGACTCCATCGCTCTCGTGTCTATATAGTCAGCAGCTGATTTTGTTTTTAACTTTTTTTACACAGGGTGCTTGCAATGTCATCTGGGGAACTGGGGAATAGTAGGAAGAGAAATACATGCTGTGAGATGACATTCCATCTAATGTAAAGACGCTGTGGTTACAGTACTATAAGTTGATTTTTTTATTGTAAAAAACTGCAGCACAATCAGTTCTGCCTACTATTCTTAATTTCATTTTTTTTTTCCATTTAAAACTCATAAGTCTGGGTTTAAATTGTTTTCTGGTGGGTTAAAATAGACCATGGAGAGACAAGACGGTGTCCCGACTGACAGAGCACAATGCACACCTATTGTAGTTCACTGATTTAAAGTAATTGCACAAATGCCTCCTGTTATTTTGTGCCTGCTGCAAAGGTGAGTGAAGGAACTGAGCACATCGTGAGAAGGGGGTGGTGTTAGTGCATTAGTGGTGAACCAGTAGGGGTTGTGGAGGGATTTCAATTGGAGATGCAGCAGAAAGGTAAGGTTTTTGGGTGAGGAAGCAGTGGAACGCTATGGGAAAGGGTGTGGGACCACTGAACACAAGGGAAAAGGTGTTCAAGCTGGAGGGGGGGTTACAAAATCTATTGTTTAAACATAGCAGTTTAACGAATATCTTTCTGAAAAGCAGAATGCACCATTTTCAGCATGACAGTGAAGTGCATCTAAATCAAGCTAATGGCAGTGTCAGTTTGTAGCAGGAGCCAGATACCTTCGTGACTGTGACGGAGATGACTGACATCCTTTGTGCCACAGCACACTCCAGCCACACGCTCCACAGAATAGTGCCAAACAAAGGGATCCATGCCATTCTTTTAAAAAAATTTAACAAAATTGGTTCAGTCCTAATTATAATTATAGAATAAATGGATGATTTAACAGTGAAATAGCCTACTGGTGTTTAACAGAAAGAACGTCAGTAAATTAGCTCTTTAAAATACAAAACAGATTTTCTTTTTATTTATACTGATAATATGTTGTTTTAAATGTATGCTAGCACCTTAATATCATGTAGTCATTGCGCTCTTTCAGGCTGCATTAGAGAACAAAAGTGAAAGTTATTTAATGGCATGGCAGTGTGAAAATGAAAGGATCAGTTTCAGTATGACGTATAGGAGTGTGGAGATATCAAAGTGACATATAGGAACATGGAGATATCAATGATATTTTCACTGGCTCATTGAGATATCACTTTTTAGTCTTGCATTTATTTCAAAACACATGTTGTATAAATCTATCTATCTATCTATCTATCTATCTATCTATCTATCTATCTGTCTGTCTTTCTATATATACACATATACATGGAGGATTTCAAATGTTCTACCAGGAAGACATTGATCACAGTAAATTTGATAACTAAAAACACACTTGCATAAATTGCACCCAGCTGTAAAATGTTAACAGGTGCAGAATTATGCATCTCTGACAACTGAAAATCTGAAACTTTAACACGTTATATCTCGGACACGTTTGTTGTTTTACATTGAAATTTGGAGGGTGTTGATGGTACACGCACATTTACAAGTTGGTGAGAGCGCAGTCCCCAAAGTGCCCGCACTCCCACCACCTTCCGCAGGTTGGTAGGAGTGCAGGGCCTGAAGGGCCTGTGCTCCGACCAAGTTCCGTAGGTTGATGGGAGTGCAGGGCCCGAGGGCCTGTGCTCCAACCAAGTTCCACAAGTTATGCAAGTTCTTAGTTTTTTATTCTTTTTAATTTTATTCTTTCTGAAAAAGTAAGGAAATTCTATGCAAAAAACTGCGTTAATGCATAATTTAGGGTTAAAACCCCCAAAAGACAGGAAGTGAAAATGTTAGGGTTGCCCCTACCCCAGGACCCACCCATCATCCCAAGATTGACAGCTGATGGGGTGTGTCATTGGGGTTGTGAGTCCTAAATGTCACCCCATTCTTATTTACTGTAGTTTGTGAATATAATTTCAGATGGAATGGGGTGACATTTAGGCCTCACAACCCCAATGACACACCCTGTCAGCTGTCAATCTTGGGATGATGGGCAGGTCCAGGGGGAGGGGCAACCCTAAAGATTTTTCATTTCCTGACTTTTTGGGTTTTAACCCTAAATGATGCATTAAAGCTGTTATTTGCATTGAATAAATATATATATATATATATATATATATTAACATGAAAAATGTTATTAGTTTTCAGTTTAAATAGCACATCTCAGGACAACATAACATTGTCACAGCATATTCGAAATACGAACAGTGATACCTTATGGTCCTCCTATATGGAGGTACACTACACCCAGAAGATCATTAAATAAAGTACCAAACAACCAAATATATTGCTCGTATCAGGATCCCAGATTAGAAAATTGCATCAAGATGCAGCTCTATCAGGGGATTGTTATCTAAAGTACACTCAGGATGGCATAGCAATGATTGATATGAAGTGATCTCCACACCCAGTGCCCTAGAGGACTGGGAAGATGGTAGAGCCCCTGAAGCCAGGCCAGGAAGTGCCACTGAGACATGCAGATCTATGGTCAGGAGTACATGTGGTCTACTTACTAGGCATAGTATAGTGGAATAGGTCTAGAGGTCCTTTAAACAGGGGGGGTTTCCAGGCTGTGTGCGTAGAACTGAGCATAGATGTGAATGTAAGTAGGCATTCCACTTCCTGTGGAATTTATGGATTTTATTTTGGCTAGAGAACGAGACCTCTTGAAAATGGCCAGCTTCGCTGGTGTGGAGTGCCAGCCCAGAATGGAGGGGGGCTAAGATGCCTCAATCTCATGAAGATGGTGTGCTTAGCTTCCAGCAGGGCAGTTAATACCCAGCTCTTGTGCAGGGCTGTGAGGGGTTCCAGAGGAGAAGAGTTGCTTAATAGCAGCAAAGGATGTAAATGGTTGATCATTCTGCCCACTACTCTGGAGCAGTTCTCCTGGACCGAGTTCCAGAAGGACTCCAATGCCAGGCATTGTCAGAGTACATGCAACATATATGTGGGGCTCTGTTGGCACCTCCAGCACTGTGTGTGGCAAAGTATTCCCATGGATTGGAGCATGGCCGGAGTCCTATAGCGCCTCATCAGGATCTTTAACTGAATTACCTGGCTTCTCACATCTCTATACACCATGTGTGCAGCCCTGATGCATCTACCTCAGGTTTCATGGTAGATGGTTATCTGGATATCCACCTCCCACTGCAGTCTGCACATCTCTGTAAGATCTGGTTGTGAGTCGTGCAATGTCTGATAGACATTCCCTGCCAGGCCCCATTGCTAAACAGGCTTGTGAAGCATGCACAACTAATCCCATTTAATGTCTAGGACCTGACAGGTCTGGAGGGTGCAGACGGCACTACAGATCTGGAGATATCTCCAGAAGTCCTGAACAAGGAAATCAAACCATGCCCTCAGCTGTTCAAAGGACATCAGCACCTTCATATTGGGCATGTAGAGATCCCTGATCTCCCTGATACCTTTGTTGACCCAATGTGGCCAAGTGAGTGGCTTATTATCTACAGAGATGAGTCAGTTATTCCATAGGTGAGTGAACTTAACAGGTGGATTCCAAACTGTCCTTGTGTGTGAAGCTGTAATGACAGCCCACCAGGCTCTCCCCATTTTCATCATGATACGGGTGGCTTTGGAAATGTGGAGACAACTAGAGGAGAAGGGCACACAAGATATCCTACAGCACCAGGGAGGCTTCCAATACAACCCACAAGGGAGGATAGGGGAGAGAGGTAATAAACCATTTAGTTGCTTGTGCTACCCTATATGCCAACTGATACCCCTAGAATCAGGTGAGCCCTAGACCCCCTTTGGACCAATGGGTCCACAATTTTGACCTACTCCAGTGAGCAGCTCTACCTTCTCATAGCAGAGTAGAGACTAATTTATCCAAGGTTTGGAATAGCTTCAGAGATAGGTAGATGGGGAGATTGTGAAAGAGGTAAGAAACTCTTGGAAGGATGAACATCCACACTGCTTAGATCCTGCCCTTTAGAGAAAGGTTAAGTTTGTGGCATCAGCTAATTTCAGCCATTAGGCCAGTAAGGGAGTGAAGTGGGCATTTTCCAGCTCTCTCCATCTGGTAGTGATATTTACCCCCTATATAGGAGAAGCCCTGGGGTGCCCAGGAGACATCTGTTCCCTAGAGACAGTCCTTGCAGCAGGCCAAGTTTAAGGGAGAGAGAGTGAGTTTTTTCAGTTGACCAGGAGCCCACATAGTCTCGCCAAGTCCTGAAGTATTTCTAGGGTCTTTGGCAGAGATCACCCTCGGTTAAATAAGGTGAGGAGATGGTCATCTGCATAAGAATTAACCAGGTATTTTTGTTCTCCTACCTGGATCCCTGAAACATCCATGGAGGTCAAGAGTTTCCTCACTAGTGGATCTAAGGCAATAAGAAATAGCAGGGAGGGAGAGGAGACAGTCCTGATGAGTGCCACTGTGGAGAAGAAAAGGAGACAAGACATTCTATTGGTTAGAATCTTGGCGGAAGGTGACTTCTACAGAGTGGATATCCACCACAGAAAATAGGGGCCAAAGCTGTATAGGTTTAGGACTCCATGAAGGTAGTTGCACTCCATAGAGTCAAAAGCCTTAGAGAAGTCTATAGCCAAGGCCACCATAGGTAGAGGTGATTACAACACCAGCAATTTAAGGTTGAGTACCAGCCTTGGATTATCTGCCTCAGTCTTCCCTTTGGAGAATCCAGCCTGTGATGGATGAATCAGGGAGGGTAATATATCCACTATTCTATGGGCTAACACCTTAGCCACTATCTTGGTGTCTACCAACAGCAGTGAGACTGGATGAAAGTTGACACAATTAAGGGGGTCTAAAGATTTATTTTGTAGCAGAGTAATCAGTGCTTCTTTCATAGTTGATGGGAGGAAGCCCTTACTATGGGCTTCCTGTAGGGCTTGAAGGAGTTGTGTAGAGATTTCCTCTTGCATAAGTTGGTAGAGCTTTATCATGATCCTATCTGGTCCAGGCACCTTACCCTTGGTTAGTTGAGACAGGGCAGTGCAGAGCTCAGACACAGTGATGGGGTATTCCAGCAATTGGGCTAGCTCTGGAGAGAGTCGGGGGATATAAGCAGGACCACAAAAGTCTTCTAGCTCCCTTGACATGCTTGAGTCATCCAAGAGAGTTTTGGACTGGAATAGGGACTGGTAAAAATGCTGCATGACTTCATTGATACATTTAGGATCAGAGACCACCTTTCTTGAGTGGTCCCATAGGGCATGTATCCTGGATGCTGCCTGCTGCTTCCTGAGGTGGTAGACAAGCAGTTTGCCATTCTTGTCCCCACCTCCCAAAACTTATGTTTAGACCTAAGGAGCTGCTACTCTGCCCTGCACTGCAGCAGGGTGTTAATTCGGTATTTAAGCCTGAGTATGAAGGTCAGGAGGGTATTGTCTGTGGGGGGGAGGAGGATTTGAACCTCGACTCCAGATCAGTTATTTCCGATTGTAGCTGAGTGATCTCATCCCTGCAGGCCTTATTCTTAGTTGTCATGTAGGAGATGATACGGCTTCACAGCACTGCCTTGAGGGCCTCCCAAACTGTACCAGCACCCACTTCCCCACCAGAATTGTTATATATTTATATATACAGTATATATTTATATATATATAATATATATATATATATATGAGGTGGGGTGTATATTCTTTGCAAAAAAGACCTTCTTCAACGCACCAGTTAGGGTTGCAATTAAGCCAAGAAAAGTAGGGAAATGTGGTGTTAGAGTTTCAAACCATAACACCCCACCACCACCTGCAAGCAGCAAAAGGAAAACACATTACAGTTTTATCTGTCCTGATTCTTTGCAAAACAGGCATGGGTCTTCATTGAGGTTATCAACCCTAACAGTCCCACCATTCCATCAGCAAATAAGTTGAGCTGTGCAGACTACATAATAATGGGATGAGCGTTAGGGCCAATAACCCCAAGGAATACCCCAGGCTTGATTTGTAAAGATTCAGGACAAACAAAACCATAATGTTTTTTTCCTTTTGCTGCTTGCAATGTGCAGGCAAAGTGTTAAGGCTGGAAACCATAACACCACATTTCCCTACCTTTGACAGTTTAATCTGAGCCCTAACCGGTGCATTAATTACATTTTTTTGCAAAGAATGTCCATACTTCTTGAGATAGTATAATCATATCTTCATTCACATCCATTTGTGTAGGAAAGCATGCTGCCCTCATCCCTTTGGCTGCAGAAGCACAGGGCTCTCCTGGCCTCGCACTTCCATTCCTGCAAAAAAAGCAATTTATGGGCTTGGTTGTAATAGTTTTTTTGTGGGTCTCACCTCAAAGGTAACAATACATTAAATTTGCCTCTTTACTTCAAGTGCTTGATTGTATATGGGCAAAATGTGTTTCTCATTATTTTAACTATAAGTCAATAAATGTTTTGTTGGTTTGCTCTAATGTTCATATGTTTATAATGAAAGAATACATACACCTTCAGGTCATTTTTGATGAAAATCAGCCTTTCATTGTGGATTTGGCACCATGATGAAGACTGGAGGTAATTTTGGGGTGCACTGAGTACTCCATGAATGTTCAGGGGTGATTATGTATTAGTGTTGTATTCATTTACACCTCTTTTAATATATATATATATATATATATATATATATATATATTTATATATATACACACACACACATACACATACACACACACACACACACACACACACACACACACAGCCCTTAACTCCAATTATTGGCAGAGTCATGGTTTGTTAAATCTGCAATATTATCCTATTAGATTTTTTTATGTTTATGTTTTTTTATATGTCTCCTAAATGTTTTGGAGGACTGTTATGCGTTAGTCATGTAGTACTCATTATGGCCTTTATTTTGATACACAGATTGTCCCTTAACTACAAATATTGATGGAGTTATGGCTGGCTAAAGCTGAAATATGGGTGGGGGGCACACCTAATACTTTTTTCGTATGGAGGGATCTTTTTTCATGAGCTTGTATCATTCATAGGAAAAAGATTCCTTCATATGAGAAATGAATATGAAAAAGCTAAGTCCAAATTCTTTTCTCATATGAAGAGATCTTACCTCATGAGGTTGTGTGATTCATATGAAAAAAGATTCCTTTGTATGAAAAAAGAATCTGAAAAAGAACTAATGTGAAACTTTTTTTCTGTAACATTTTAAAATGTATTAAAACACATGTCTGGGTAATTTTCCAAATGCTAAGTGTAGAATCCATCTAATTGGGGGGGAGGGGTTGTGATTAGCAAGAGAGATGTGTTGGTGTCTCTGATAGATATCATTTGTATGCATTTTCAAAAAAATTTGTTTGGAAAAAAATAGAAACAAAAATAATTTTTCTCGCAAGAAAAGATTACCCCCATACAAAACAGATTTTTTTTTTGTATGGGCCAAATTCTTTTTGCATATGAAATAGCTATCCAAAAGATTGTAATAAGCATGCTCAGAACCAACATTTCAAATCCTTAGAACGCTGGAATAGATTAACATTTTTTTTTCTCCAAACCAGCAAAAGACACTACTGTGGCACAAGACTTACTACCTTGAAATTTTCAGAGCAAAATTCTGAACTGTCTGGGTGTTAGGCAATAACAAAAAAAAAAAATGTTATCACTATCCGGATCTGGAATCCACACATCCGACAGGATCAAGACTTAGTACTTCACAAAATCTTTCCCCCATGACGATGCATGCAAAATGTCATGTAAATCCATTGAACAGTGGCAAAGCTCTTAAAGTGCAAAATTAGGGGTTTAACATTAAACAGCCTACTCAGCCCTAACTATCGTGGTGCTACTACTCCATTATAATACATATTTATATACACTTTTCTCCAAAACAAGCTATGCCAAGATAATGTTAGGGTCATGGACACACACCCCCATTTCAGGAAATGGCAAGTTATGGTCCAGAAATGGCCCTAATCCTGCATGTTTTCTGAAAGCAAATTGTTAGGATTTTATATCTGTGGTACACTCAGTTCTATGCAGAATCCAATTGACAGTACTATCAGACACCACTACCTTGCTTACACAGAGTAAATGTGATTTTGCATGAAGTTGTGTTAAAGTACAAACCATATTCAAACATTATTATTTTGACAGATACAGGTTTTAAAGTCAGTTTTTCTAAAGACAAAAAATGTAATATTTAGTAAAGTTTATATTTTTAATATGATCACATAACTGACAACATGTTTGCATTTTTTTTAATATGCATTTTATCCTCCAGTTTCCCCTAGCTGCCCCCTTCAGACCAATCCTTCCCCAGCCCCATTACCCCAGAATCCCTGGGACTTACCTTGGCCTGTACCCTCTGCCACAGGGCTGCAGTGGTGCCTGGTCCTCGGGTGTGGAGCCTGCAGAGGATCGGTCATCACCCACCGCCTGGGGTGTTTTTCCTCCATTTTTTTCCCATCCCAGCACCGTAGCTGGGGTGCACATGCCAGATGTGCATGCATGGAGGTGCACACAACCCTGCAGAAGTCCCACAGAACCCTCCCTTTCCTAGTACCCATCAGACCTGCAATACCCTTGGGCCTCCACTCAGGGGCAGTTATTTGGCGGGAGTGCCAGCCCTCCAGATGTTCGATCCTTTTCCTCCCCAGATGACCCCCAGTGGCCTGCTCACACCACGAAAATGGGTCACCACTGTGGCAGAAGGTAAGGCATGGATGCCTCATCCCTCCACACCACTGGGCCAGCTAACGTGTTTGACATTTCAGCAATAAGTAGAGATGTGAAAAACTGGCAAATTTCACTCTGCAAGATAAAACTGAGAAGTCTGACAAATCCTTGAAGTGCGAAGTGCTACCTTTGCAAAGTTTCTGGCAGGCAAAGTGACACTTTTTAAGCAGAAGTTATGCAAATTCATGAGCAAAGTTGCAATTTCACCTGAACTTCTCCTGACTTTGCCTGAAAAAGTGCCATTTCCCCATTAAAACTCAAGGCAAAGTGGGATAGTTCATGATTCACAAAGGTGTTCATGAAGGTGAAGTTTCTAACTTCACCAGAATTTTGCCTGTAAAGTAAAACTTTGCAACATCTCTAGCAATAAGATTTGACCAGGGAACATGTTAATAGTTTGTTAATCACCCTATAAGGGTATAATGTTGTACAACATATAACTCAATCAATCAATCAATCAATCAATCAATCAGATCTTTATTTATCCAGGCGAGCATCATTGAGCACAGCTCATTTGCAGGATGGACCTGGTAAGATCAAGGTTCAATTTACGTAAGAATATAGTGTAATTCAATGTACACACACTTTAAAGAGACAACATATTCAGACTATACGCTAATTTCAGGGGTATTAGTACATTGGTAAAATACAATACAAGAAAAAGATGAGTCAATAGCAATTACCACCAATTTTTTACATATTTACATAGATTATGGAGTAGCCAGCTCGTTTGATTGGTAGAAGAAAGAATTTATGGGTATTAGGATTTAAAGTGTAAGATATCAGGGGATTTTTCTGGAGGTTTGGGAAGGAGGATGATGTGATGTCTGGTCAGCTGCTAAGTTGTTTCTGCGAGGAGTGGTATGTAAGGGGTATATACAAGAGGGGACAGGTGGCAGAGGAGATAGACAAATTAAGGTCTTAATGGCGGTTGTAGTCAGGGGTGAGGAGAAGGGGAGAGGGGAAGGGTGTAAATGAATAGTAGGGGAGGAGGAAGAAGGGGGAAGGCCGGTACTGTGGTAGGGATTAACAGTGGGTCTAGGAAGAAGGAAGGAGGCCGGTACTGGGGTAATATATAACAGGGGGTATTAGGGCGGTGCTGTATAATAAAGGATTAAGAAGAAGTGGATGGAAGGAGAAGTGGATGGATTGAGAAGGCAACGACTCCTGGGAATGGCGGATAGCTTCCACAGATGAGTCGGCTAGCTGGGGAGGGAGATGGATAAGATTAGGATTACTCTACTGTTGGTGGAAACAATTACATTTTTCTTTGATAAGCCTAGAGTACAGATATTTGAAGGATGCAATTGATATGTGTTTGTTCACTTTCAGTGTCTTCTACATCGTGTTCCATAAGGCAGATAACACATAGCTGATGGCAGATCTACCATAGTGAGAGTTGAATTTGAGCACTTTAAGCATGATGAAATTTAGACTTCTTAGGACATATTTACTTGATGAGGCTTGTGTGAAGCAGTCTGAGACATATTTTGGTAGCATCTGGGTTATTGCTCCATAAGTCCATAGTGCGGCATTCCTTTCTCTTCTAAACTGGAGCGAGGTCCATCTAACTGCAGCATAGAGTGAACAGTGGTGAGTGCTGAGAGGTAGATCTATAAAAAACCTCAGGGCTCTATGGAAAAGTGTGTCCAGTTTGTTCAGATATGAGATGGGGTAATGACCATATAAAAAGTCAGCATAATCTATTACTGAGAGAAATGTGGCCTGGACCATCTTCTTTTTAGAATCGCTTGTGAGAAAGTGCTTTATTCTGTAATAGAGTCCTAGTCTCTGTCAGAGTTTTTTTAGCAATTCTTCCAGATGTTCTAAGTAGTCAAGTCTGCTGTCTAGCCAGACACCCAGGTATTTGAGTTTTGTGACATATTCAATATTTTTACCAAGAACAGTGGATATGTGAGGGAGATTATTTGGGATGGAGTATCCTGCTTGTATTTGGGTGGAGAAAAACATTGCCTTAGTTTTATTTGCATTTAGTAGAAGTTTTTTTCCCAGTAGTTGATGTTGTAGTAGGTTGAATTCTGCTTGTGATTCTATGCATGCTGTTACAGGAGAAGGGTGACTGACATACAGTACTGTATCATCAGCAGACAGGTGTACAGTGGCTTTGGTAAGGTTATTGTCGATGCTATTGATATAGATGGCAAAGAGGATTGGGCCGAGGATAGATCCTTGGGGTACTCCTCTTTGTAGTGGTTTGAGTGGGGATAGGTCTCCTTCGGCCTTCACCTGCTGGGTTCTTCCCATGAGATAGTTGTTAGACCATCTAATGGAGTTTGAATCGAGTCCTATGGATTTCAGGGAGGAAAGAAGCAGTTTGTGGTCGACCATATCGAAGGCTTTACTCAGGTCTAAGAATACAGCACAGACACAATTTTTTTTTGTCCAGTTCGAGTTGCCAATCATTGGTTACTTTTGCAAGGGCTGTGATGGTACTGTGTTTGGCTCTAAATCCAGACTGTGCTGGATTTAAAAGATTAGCCGCTTCAAGGTATCCTCTTAGTTGGGTGCTCACAATTTTTTCCAGCAGTTTGGACAGCACAGGGAGAATTTAAATTGGTCTGTAGTTGTTGAGATCCGTGGGGTCCCCTGCTTTCAATAGTGGAATAACTTGAGTGGTTTTCCAGATTGATGGGATAGTTCTTAATTGTAATGAGAGGTTAAATAGGTGTGTTATTGGCACTGCTAATACTTGTATGGCAATTTTTAAAAAGTAGGGGTCAAGGGAGTCTGCACCTGCACTTTTTTTGATGTCCAGCTGTTATATTAGTTCTTCCACCTGCTTCAGAGTGGCTGGTATGAAGGAGAAGGTAGAGTCAGTTACCCGTGCTTCAGTGTTCTTTATAACTACCTGGGAGCGCATTTGGTTAGCTGGAGAGGTGTCGAATGCTAGTCCTGCAGATGTAAAGTGATTGTTAAAGGACTCCAAGACTTCCAGTCTATCAATGATGGTTTTTTTCCCCACTGTGTATTTTGGCTGGGAGTGAGTTACTTGGGTCGTGTTCTGCTATGTCTTTTATAGTGTTCCAGAACTTGGCAGGGTCGTGGCAGGAGGAGTCTAGTTCAGCCATATAGTAAGCAGCCTTAGTGTCTCGTACTTTCCTGGTGCAGATATTCCTGGCTTTTTTTAACTGCTCCCAATCAGTTGATTTCTTAGTTTTTCTTGCCTTTTTCCATAGCCTGTCTCTGTCAAGGAGGGTGGATTTAAGGTCTGAAGTGAACCAATGACAGGTTTTATTTTTGATACGTACTTTAGAAACTGGTGCATGGATGTTAAGGGCACCTGTAATAATGTCATTTAGAACATCATATGCTATCTCCACTGTGTTTGCTAAGTAAAACTCTTGCTATCATGTGGAGTGCTTTATCACTTCCAGATATGCATTAATGTTAAATTTTTGTTTTGATCTCCTCACTGTGAACTTAGTGGGGGATGATGGCTTACATGCTGATCTTACTCCTGCAATAAGGCAGTGGTCACTGATGTCATTGAACAGGACTCCAATGTGAGAGAAAAGGTGAGGTTTACTCACTAGTGTAACATCTAATAGTGTGCTGTTACTTGTATTCTTTTTGTTGATTCTGGTAGGTTCATTTATGAGCTGTGTGAGCCCATATGTGTCACAGAATGATATTAAAGGTGTAGCTGCCTTAGACAGCCAGTTTAGGTTAAGGTCTCCTATAATTATAGTTTCTTCATTCCCCTTTTTGATTAAGTCACCCAGATGGGATAGTAGCTTGAGGTCAGCTGAGGGAGACCTATAGCAGCCGATTAGCTGCAATGATGCAGTGTGGGAGAGAGCCTCTTTGATGGATAGGCATTCAAATTCTTTTGCCATAGAAATTGAGTCGAGGCAGGTTGCAGATAGGTTGTCCTTTGCATATATCGCTACACCCCCCCCCCGGATTGGCAGTCAGCTCTGAATAGTTGATAACTGGGTAAGTTTACGTCTTTGTTGGCTGTGGCAGGCCTGAGCCATGTAACTGCCAGTCAGATACCCCTAGAGGTTACTTAACTGACAATAACATAACCCCTGGGAGTTTCTTATGTCTATTATAATAAAACATTTTCTAAAATTGTATTGTACCTTGTTCAATATGTGGTTAGACTGTTTATGTATCTTAACCATAGATTAACAGAAGGCTGATAGAATGCTTATAGTTAATCAGAAAGCTCTATTTTTCATCCCCTTTTGAACAATTGAAAATTGTTGTAGAAACATAAAAAAATAGAATGTGACAGCAGAAGGAGACTGATGGCAGATCAAGTCTGCCTATACATAGAATAACTGTTTATTGTATATATTAATATGTGCGTTGGCATAGTATAACACTGGTTTTAAACAGGATGAGAGAAAAGATAAGTAATGTTGAAGGAAAACTACCCATATTACAGTGGGTGACTGTAAATTATATTTTATTTAGGTAATAAGGTATTAAAGGTTGTACATTACTGTGTGATAACTGCACCCATCAGGAAGTGAAGCAGAAGATGAGGCTGAGTATGTTTTCAAGCAGAATGCAAGTGAAACAACTCTTACCCACAGCGAGTGGCTCCAGGGGATGTATTAATATATAGATGACTGACTATAATTGTGTGAAATCCAGAGTATGTTGCAGAAAGCCTATTCAATTGAGCACTGGAAATTACTATGAAGTGCTAGTAAAGCAAATTATATGATCACACTGTTAGCAAAAATAATTACAAGTTCGACAATTAAACATGCATAGAAGCATAGAAGCACAGAATTTGATAGTAGATAAGGACTTCTTGGCCCTACCAGTCTGCCCATTTTTTCCTACCTGTAGTATCACCGCAGATCCCAATTGATCTCCAGCTCTTCTCCCTTCACCTTCCTTTCCACTAAGATTCCCTTATGCCTATTCTATGAATTATTGAAGATCACTACTATTTTTGCCCTCACCTTTGCTGGAAAGCTGTTTCATGAATCTGTTTGCCTCACGTATGCTGACACCAGCACAGCGAACTACAATCCTGCTGGCAAAATCGACACTTTGCCAACAGGTCGCTGTGTTGGTGTGCCCAAGACAGGGGCACACTGTCTTCCAGTCCTGCACCCTTGCTTTGAATCAAGTCCAACTGTATTTGAGAATTCTATAGACGGGGGGGGGGCTCTGGGGGTGAAGCCCCCAATAGAAAAAATGGACCAGGAGACACACTGGAATCATACAAACTGCAACGTGTGGTCAACATGATTCCAGTCGGTGAGATGCTGGTCAACAAAAGGGTTGTCAAACCAGCATTGTTGAGCCCCAGAAATACTCCACTCTTTCTTTAAAAAAGGACTTCCTCTCATCTCACCTGAATCTACACACCCCCACTAGCTGAAACAATACTTCCTTACTTGTGCCTTCTTTACATCTGTGAGCCATTTAAAGGTCTCTGTCATATCCCACATCTTCCTCCTCTCTTCTAGGGTATACACATTGAGGTCCTTTAATCTCTCATCATTGGGCTTTTGGTGCACACCGTGTACCATTGTACTTGCCCTCCTCTGGACCACCTCCACTCTTTCAATGCCCTTCTGGAGATATGGTCTCCAGAACTGAACCCAGTACTTGAGGGGGAACCTTACCAGTGATCTATACATGGATAACACCACCTCCATCTTTCTGCTGGTAATACCACACTCTGTGCACCTCAGTGTCCCACTATCCCTTGCTACTGCCTTGTTGCACTGCTGGACCACCTTTAGATCATCTTGTATGATTACCTCCAAGTCTTTTTCCTGCTTGGTTGTCATCAATACCATTCCACCTATTTTGTGGTCTGCCTCTGGGTTTCTGTGCCCTAAATGCATTATTTTGTACTTTTTCACATAGAAGCCTAGCTGCCATATCCTTGACCACTCCTCAAGATTTGTCAGGTCTCTGCTTATGCTTTTCAACCCCTGGAGTGTCCACCCTATTGCAGATTTTGATGTCATCCACAAAGAGGCAGACCTTCCTTTACAGCTCCTCTGCAGTATCGCTTATAAAGCCGATAAAGAGGATTGGTTCCTGCACTGTCGCCTGAGGCACCCAGCTGGCCACCTTCCCTTCCTTGGAATGAACTCTGTTTACCACCCTCTGTCACCTATACCCTCACCAATTTCTTACTCAGTTTACCACCTTTGGACTGACTCCCTAAAGTACCCAGCTTGCTTACTTGTCTCCTATGTGAAATGGTGCCAAGAGCCTTACTGAGATCAAGGTAGCCCACATCCACTGAACAACCCGGATCCAATTTCTTGGTCACTCAGTCAAAGGAATCTAGCAGATTTGATTGACAGGATCTCCCACTATGAATCCATGCTGCACTGTGTCTTGTAGCCTGCTGGATTCTAAACATTCCACAGTTATTTCCTTCAGCAGTAATTCCATTAATTTTCCCACCACTGATGTCAGGCTGACTGGCCTATAATTGCCAACCTCTTACCTGCTATCACTGTTGTGAAGTGTGACTACATATTACCTCCTCCAGTCTTCAGGCATCACTCTTGTTTCCAGGGATCTGCTAAATAGAACTCTCAGAGGTGCAGTCAATACCTCCCTGAGCTCCCTCAATACCCATGGATGCGTCCCAACTAGCAATGACATCTGAATTCATAATAGCATATAATGCATAAAAAGACATTAAAAATAACCAAAAAAAGATTACATGCATTTTAATATTATTGCACAGACACTGGTTCAAATCCCAACACTGTCTACTCCACCTACTTAGCATTAGTATGTTAATGCACATGCAGAGTACTAAGGATAAGAGAAATGAATGTCAACATCATTCTTAATTACATATTGTTATGCAGGCCAGATGATGCTGAGGGCTGAGATGCTGGACACCTTACCTTGTGACCCGGGTTCAGGAACAACCTCGGGTCATCGGGAAGCCAGCATGACAGGAGAGGGAGGGAGTAAGATTGAGCAGCCAAAATGCAGCTATCCTCTCTCTGGGGAGGCTGCTTGCCCCCCCCCCCCGTAGTTCCAATCCCATTGGGTGGAGGTCCAATAGGAAGCGTAGTGAGGGGTGGCAGGTGATTGGAGGGTGGGTGGAAGGGGAGGAGCTGGCACTGTGTGAGTGTACACTCTATGACCATGCATGCAGGTGTCTGCTGGAGTCCCAAGGAGGAAAACACAAAATTGCAAATAAAAAGTATTATTTCATATTAAGCTAAAATATTTAAAAAGTTCATATATATTCATATCTTTAAAGCTGCATTGATTCAGCCTATGCTATGAGTTTCCTGAATTGTGATACCCGCATAGATAGGCTCATGCGATAATAGTAAACATTATTAGTTTGTGAATTCTAAACTATACCATTAGGCTATAAAAATAGCAAAAACTTTCCTTTTAAAAAAGTTTGCAATGTCAAATTCATATATCCCAGAAAATAGCCATAAACTGCAGTGAAGGTACAAAAAAATAATTAGTTCAGCTGTCTCAACTGTAGCTGACTCTCCACATGCAGATCTCACAGGAGACATCCAACAATGTGGATTTTCATGGGGTGGGGATTCACTAGACTATCAGGTATAGTTATAAGAATATGATTACTGGTCCTGTATGGGTGGAGGGTTCCAGTAGATGACCAGTTAAAGGGACACTCTCAACCTTTTCTGCATCATATTATTTTTAGGTAAAAATGCACATTTTATGAATGCTTACATTCTCTAAAACTCATTGATGTAGCTAGTTGTTTTATTTGCCTCCTTGCTTATTAGAACTGAAATACATGGCAATGAATAGCTATGCACAGTTTTGTTTTGCTTTAAATCATTGAACTACTCTTTGCACACTTCTAGAACATGAAAAAGACCCTCAAACAGTGCAGCCACTCATGATACAATAGTCTCCTCTACTCCCACAACATAATGAGTGACTAGATTGTGTTGGGGGTTTTCCTGAGTTCAGTAAAGATGCAGTGGGAGCTGGTCAAAAAATGCAAGCAGACATGTTTTGGTGTGTTAACACCAGTATGGTAGGCAGTCAATTTTCACTTTTTAAAAGAACAAAGGGATCTGAATCAAACTACCAGCTGCTTTAACAATCGCTATAGAATGTGAACAATCATAAAAGAGACAAGATACACTTTGAGGCTTGAGGGGATTGACAGTGTCCCATTAAACTAACTTCTTCACCCCCTTCCAGTCCGGGTTCAGAAAGCACCACTCCACCACCTCCTCCCTGCTAAGACTTACAGACCATATCCTCACTGGGATGGACAAAGGGCTAATCACTGCTGCTATTTTCATAGACCTAGGAAAAGCCTTTGACACTGTATCCCATTCTCTCCTACTATCCTGTCTTTCTGGAGCTGGGTTAGCCGATTCAGCCACAAACTGGTTCAGTGCCTACTTCCTAAATAGAACCCAATCCACCAAAATAGCTGATCACATATCCCCCCCCCCCCAGTCACCACTGGCATCCCCCAAGGCTCAGTTCTCAGCCCCATCCTCTTCTCCATCCTGCTAAATGACCTGCCTAACTCGTGCTCTTCTTCCGCCATTCACATGTACGAAGACGATACTGTCCTCTTCACCTCCGGCCGGACCCACAAAGAAATCGCCTCCAAACTTCAAACCGACTTCAACAAAATCCAACACTGGTTCAACAGCAACCAACTCTCCCTAAATGCCAAGAAGACCAAGTCCATGACTTTCGGTACCAGACAGTGGCTATCCAAACTCACCTCCCCTCTGAGATTCCACACCCTAAATAACACCATCCTCGAAGAAGTACCTGCCTTCAGGTACCTAGGGGTTTGGCTTGACCGTCACCTCTCCTTCTCTTCACACGTGGATGCCATTGTCTTAAAATTACGCCCCAAACTTGGTGCCCTCTATAGAAACCGCACTAGTCGCCCACTTCCTGTCAGATGCGAAATTGTCCAGAAAATGATTCTACCCTCCTTCGATTACTGTGATATAGTTTACAGCTCCGCTGCACAGACCACCTTAGCCAGATTAGACCCTCTCTTCAATGCATTCTGCCACTTTGCCCTCGATGCCCCCCCTCGTACACACCACTGCATGCTTTATCATTCCCTGTTCCTGCCTTCTCTAAGTAACCGGCACCTAATTCATTGCACTAAATTAATTTCTAACATCTGGCTCGGCTCCGTCCCTCCCTACCTCGCATCTGCCCTGTCCTCCCCATCTCCCGCCTCGCATGCCCTCAGGTCTGCTGATGTTAGGCTACTATTCATCCCCCATCGAAGGACCTCCACTGGCCAATCTGCTTTCTCCTACCTCTTCCCTAAACTCTGGAATGACCTGCCCACCCAGATCTGCCATTCTTCATCCAAACTCTCCCTTTCCTATGCCCTCTCTAACTTCCTTACCCCCAACTGCTGCTGCCCCTGACCTCCCCCCCTTTACCTCCCCTTCCTCCATTCCCCTGCGCCTGACCAGCGGCCCAGCTATCGCCTAATTGTCTGGCCTATACTGCCCCACGACTTACACTCTCTCTTTACTCACCCTCACTGTCAATTTCTCCTTCCTCTTCCTCTTCCAACCCGCGCCTCCCATCCCCCTTCTCACCTAACCTCCCCCTTCACAGCTCATCACCCTACTCCTCCTTTCCTACCCCATCTTGCTCTCCTATTACCCCCTGTTCTAGCCTGTTATATCTCCCTTTAGCTCAACTTCTGCTACTGGCACTCAAGCTCTGCTATCACTACCCGTGTTATGAAACTTGCACTTATGTACCACATGCTGCGTCAATGTGTACCATGATTTGTATTCCAAACCCTATTGTTCATGTTCAGCACTGTTCCTAACTGGCTGTGTAACCAAGATTCTGTTAACTTGGTTATTGTTTGATATTGTGGCATACTTTTCTGTTCTCCCTATGTATATGCTCAATTGTAATCCCTTCCACCTATGCTCTGTCTCTGAATTGTATTATTGTTAAGCTCAACCATTTATATGTTTACTTGCCTCCTCTGTAGCCCCCAAGGTTGCACCGTGAGATGAGCATCTTTTTGCTCAGTGTGCCTTTCCTGGTAAAACATTTTCAATAAATAAATAAATAAAAAGACACAAAGTTAACACTTACCAATAGTTATTGTTACCTGTTAAACATATGGATGGAAATATCAAGGTTTCATTCACTGTTTCCTCAGGAGCAGGACAGATAGTACTTCTGAGAAAATTATTAAAAAAAAAACACAATTCTTAAACAACATGTTTTCAGTGTTTCCTTGGGAGCAAGGTAGGCAGAGCTCCCAAGGGAATACAAGGTTTATATGGAGATGGGTGATTCTCACATGTTCTGAGACATACAGCTGCTGATGGATATAGTGCTGAGTCATCGTGTGCATGTATATGTGTGTGTGTTTGTGTGCATCTGACTGTAATAATCACATAGCACCTGCATCTTCACACAAAGTGCACAACACCTATAGTGGTTTCATGAGCAGCAGGTGCAGCAGACCTATAGTATAGCAGACTTAGACAGTGGCACTGTGGTCACTCACAAAGTAGCTGCATAGCCAAACAAAGCACACAAGATCTATTGTGGATTTCAAGAGAGGCCATGTGGGCCACTCACGGAACAGTTGCATGGTCACACAAACTACACTCCATGGACATGCACTGTGCAACAAACCTACTGTGTACCTTTTTTTTTTGTAATTTCTGTTTATCTCACCCATCATCCCTACTGGCTCCGATTCCTCAGGATCGCCAATGGAGTCCACCCCTGCTACCTGCCTTACCTACTAACCTGTTCCCCCATCCTTCTGCAGTTTACCCTTCCCCTAGCAGGGATGAGGTGGGGCATATACACCCTGAACAATTTACTTGTCTCATCAGGCCCAGAGCAGTCAGGCAGGTTGGAGCATATCAGGACCATACCCAGTGCTTTGTCTCCTCAGAGCTAGAAGGTGTTTTTCCTCCATCTTCTCACAGGTGTCACATATGTCCTGACATCAGGGTGCCAAGGTCTAACGTCCATGATGTCCTCCCCTCTGTGTCTGCTTTGGTGCTTGTTGTGCCCCAGACTGCCACCTGGGACCAGTCCAATGCTGAGTCACAATCCCCCCTCCTTACTGGAGAAGACGAGCTGTACCTGGGATGCTCAAGCCTCCTCCCCCCAGCCAGCCCTGCAGCTCCTGAGCTTGCTCTCGAACACAGGTCTTTGGCATCCTAAGTGGAAATCCAAGCACTGTGCTGATGGGCTGGCCCCTACTGTGGACTTTTTTGAATAACAGTTTGGGCCATTCACAAAACATCAAGCAGCTACATGGTGAAACACACAGCACCAGACCTGTGGACTTCGTGAATGGCCCGTACCAGCAGCAAGTGCAGTGTTCAGAATTGTGTTCCTCATACTATGTTTTATTTTATTTTTATTTATTTATTTGTAGTTCAGATGACACCTTTGAGCCGAGGGCTCTTTTACAAAGGTTCCACGTCAAGGCAATAAGGACAACAAGGTACAAAACATAACATGATCATTACAATATGAGGCAATATAGCGCAGTGGTCTAAGGCTCTGAGCTGCAAATTTGGTGACATCTAGCAGACCAGACATGGGTTTGAATCCCACAGCTTCCACTTGCATACTGTGTGACCCTGAGCAAGTCACTTAACCTCCTTGTGCTCCCAGGTCACTCCTGTAAAAAAGCTTTCAGCTTAGTGTGCTATACCTGGTTAAACAACTAAAAAAAAAAAAATGGAACTTACAAAAAAAAGACAAATAAGGTTACAATAATAGCAGCCAAAGGCATTGTCAACGAATTGTGTTGCGAGTTAATTATACAGTACAAGTCATAGGCAGCTTAGTGAAGCTTTGTTAGGAGTGGGTTAGTGGGAAGAGAGAGAGAAGAGTGGTGGTGAGGGGGTGCTATGGGAGAGAGAGAGAGAGGGAGGGCAGAAATGGGGAGGGCATTGCGTTGGGTATGTGATAGATGGGAAACAGCGAGGGAGGAGGAAAGGGGGGGATGAAAAGGAGACAGAGTCATCATATACCCAGTAATGGGGGGTAGGAGAAGAGGAGGAAGAGCTGAGGCAGTGAGGAGGGATGTTTGAAGGTAGTCTGCCTGGAGGGGATTATAAGAAGCAATCACAGAAGGCACTAGCCACGAGGTGTTGACGCAGTTTATACTTGAAAGCACCAATCGTGGCAATGTTGGAGATTTCTGTAGGTAGCAAGTTGAACAAGGTGGAGGCTCTGACAAGGTAAGAACACTGAGCTTGAGAGGTTCAACAGCGAGGTAATGTAAAGGTTAGACTGTCCGATCTTCTAGTTAGGCGGCGGACACGCTCTGGGGTCAATATTGATTGGACTCCAGAGGGCATAAGGCCCAGTGATGTCTTCTTAGCTAGGATGCAGGTCTTGTACTTTAGCCTGCTGGATAGCTGGAGCCAGTTAGCCTGCTCGTAAATGTCACGCGTGTGAGAAAGGCGGGAAGCTGAAATAAGGAGTCTACATGCCTTATTAAGGGCTACAGCTATGCGCTGGAGTGCAGTATCAGTAGTGGACCCATAGATAACGAGCCCATAGTCAATAGTTGAGATAACAGAGCTCTGGATAGCGAGTTTCAAGGCTTCAGCCATTAGGCAGTGTTTATACTTGTATAGTAGCTCTATACAGGAGTTCACAGTTTTAGCGATATTGTCAATGTGTTTGGTATACGAGAGGGAACAGTCATGGATCAGGTCCAGATATTTAAACATATCCACCTGCTCAAGAGTGACGCCTTCATGATTGTTAATTATGAGCTCATGATCCTTGTACTTGTTGTGGGTTCCATGGAACAACATTGTTTCAGTTTTTTTGTGGTTAAGGATGAGTTTATGTGAGTAAAACCAGTCTTCAACTTCTGTGAAACTTTTCTGTAGTTGAGACTGAAGGGAGGTGGGGTTGGCATGGCAAGTGAAGATTACTGCATCATCTGCATACAGTAACATTCTGTCATGGCAGGAGGCAGGGAGATTGTTCAGGAATATGCTGAATAACAAGGGACCCAGAATAGAACCTTGGGGTACTCCAGAGTGGATTGGTAGAGATGACGAGAGGAATTCACCAATCCTGACCTGTTAAGTCCAGTTACTGAGGTAGCTTTGAAACCAGAGGGTAGTTTCACTTGAAAGACCAAGGAAGGATAATTGTTTGAGGAGAATGGAGTGATTGACAGTGTCAAATGCCTTAGTCAGGTCAATAAAAGAGGCGCTGACCAACTGGCCCTGATCAAGTGCATGATGGATATGTGTGGTGAATTCGAGGAGTGCCGTGGTAGTGCTGTGCCCTTGTGGAAGACATGCTGCTGGGAACATTGCAGCCTGTATTTTACAAGGTACTCCGTGAGCTGATTGGCCACTATCTGTTCCAATGCTTTGGATAGAGGAGGGAGGAGGGAGAATGGATAAGGCCTGTAGTTGTTCGTGAGAGCCTTGTCACCACTTTTATGGACTGGAGTCACCACTGCCAGTTTCCACTTTTGGGGGAACTGGGAGAGCATGAGGGAACGGTTGAGGATTTTGGTTAGTGGGAGCAGGACTTCGTCAATGGTGAGGGCGAGAAGTTTCATATCCAGTGAGTCGCCACTGACCCTAGACTTTCCAAGCACTTTAAGAATGTGTTTTTTAGCTAGGCTTTCCAGGATTGCTTTGAAATGGAAAGGAGGGTGCCCTGGTGGCAAACCTGAACTATCAGGAGCTGAGTTGACTGTGGGGGGATCAAAAAAGTTAGGGGGTAGCACATGACTAAGGTCAGCAAAAGTGGTGTTAAACGCATTGACAATGATTACATGGTCAAGAGGGATGGTACCATCTATGTTCAACATTGTGGGTGTTGTTTTGGGGTCCTTTCCAGTCACTTCAGCAAGGTTACGCCAGAATTTACTCCCGTCATTCCAGGTGCTGGCTAAGGCATTCCTGTAATAGTTAGCCTTCTCATGGTGGATTGCTCTGGTACATGCATTCCTTGCTGTTTTGTAGGCCTCGATATCAGTCTGGGTGCCAGTAGCCTTAGCACGATACCAGAGCTGGGCTTGAGATTTCATTTGTGTAAGGAGGCCTAGTGTCATCCATGGGTTATTGACACCCTTGATCTCACGCTTCTTGAACAGAGCATGAACATCACAGGCTGAGTTGAAACAGGTGATAAAGTATTCAAGTGCTGTGTCTACATCAGGGGCTATATCAATTGGTGACCAGTCATGTTCACGGAGGAGTGTTTTATGACTCAAGATGACCGGGGTCAGCATTCTCCTGTTAATAGTTTTGGGGGGGGGGGGGTTTGGTGTATTTGTTGGTCCAGATACACAAGATAGGGGAATGATCACTTAAGGAGTCTGGGAGGAATGTTGCTTCGGAGATGTGCTCTGGATGATTAGTTAGCACCCAGTCTAGAAGTGTACAGGTCCCTGTTCTGTAGTTTACTCTAATAGGTGATTTGACCATTTGTGAGAAGTTAGCAGCAGCTAGGGCATCCTTATAACTATTCGAGCTGGAGGCCAGCCAGTTGATGTTGAAATCACCAAGTAGGATAACTTCTGTATTTTGATCCAGGGAGTTGATACAGTTAAGGAGGGAGTGAAAGCCCAGATTGCTCAACTTGGGTGGTATATAGACAGAGACAACAGTCAGGATCTTGTTATGAGTTCTGAGAAGTACTTTGGCAGCAAGGATTTGGATGTCATTTCCGGGGATGGGCACGGGCATGACATGATCCATGAGGGACTCTTTAAGGTAGAGGGCACAGCCTCCTCCTTTCTTGGTAAGTCTGTCCTGTCTGAAAACGACATATCCGGGAATTGCTATTGCGGAGTCAGGTATCTTCGGAGATAGCCATGTTTCCAGCACTGATATGATGTCTGGATTGTGCTGGGAAACCCAGGCAGAGAGGGTATCATGTTTGGAGAGGAGGCTGCAGATGTTAATGCTTGCCAAGGAGAGTGACCCTGCACTGCTGTTAACCTTGTGCCAAGTTGTAGTGGGCAGGTTAGTGAATGTTACCTGAGAGGAGCAACAGCAGCAGTATTAGATGCTTTAAGAGGGGTTTAAAGTTGCTTCTGTGGGGCAGCAGGGCCCTTTTTTTAACAGGTTCCTTTCCACAAGGATGATAGATGAGGTAGTGACCAGTTAGTAATAGCAAGGAGCTGTAAGAGCACAGTTGCAGTGGTTTTGAGAACAGGCCAAAAGTTTCATTTGATTCTTCAAAATGGTTTTTGGATAGATAGCCCTTAGAGACAAGTACATTAAAAGTTGATTTCAATTGAAAATGTTTGATACCAGGTGGTTAAGTCAAAAGCTAAAAGAAATGATCAACAGCTGAGGTCCACAGTCATAGAATGTGTTAGAATTCCTGAAAGGGATGAACTCTGCCTGTGCATGTGCAGAATGTGAAATCCTTTTGTCTGTATGCGTCTTTGTCATTCAAAGAGGTCTTGAAAAGCCCAAATACAGATCATGGGTCAGGTCAGACGAAAATGTGGATTCAAGCCGGGCCCAGAGTTACTGAATTTGCCAGACTTCCTTGCTTCACTTATGTTTTGCTTAGGATACCTTCCAACAAGTTGATTTTAAAATGATTTTAAAATGAAAAATGCAGATACCTGGTGATGATGCTTTGTAGAAATCCAGTCCAGGAGACTTTCACGGATGTAGTGAGCAAGAATGGTATAGTCACTCCAACCAGAAAACCATGTAAATCCACAAAAATTAAGCTACAGACACAAACACAAGCAGCCACCTCACAGACCAGGAGGCGGAGTCTATACTATGTAGTTTATTATATTTGCTAGCACACTTATGCAAAGTGAACATTAGAGATGTTGTGAAGTTTTACTTCACCGGTGAAGTTCTGGCAAAGCTGCAAATTCTGCCTTTGTGAATAACTTTGCAATTGCCCACTTTGCCACTTTGCCATTTCGCATTGCATTTTCCTGGGGAAATGACAACTTTTTAGGTGAGTCAGCTGAAGATCAGGCAAAGTTAAGGCAAAGTTGCAACTTTGCTTTAACTTCACCTGAAAAAGTGTCAATTCACATACCAAAAATTTAGCGAAGCCAGCACCTTGCAAATTATTTCACAAAGCAAAGTTTACTAACTTCATACATCTCTTTCAAATATATTATTACTGTAGTGTAGAGGGCTGTAAAGGTGTGTCCTGTATAAGCCAATGGATGTACAAATGCAGGAGGCTTGCCTCTCAATAGCCAGTGCTGAGAAGGCTGAAGATGACAGTGTTCAACTGGCTGATGGGTTTTCAATTTTTGTTGTTCTAAGGAGAAAGCCCCACCAATCAAATTGGTATTTTGCCCATTAGCCAGCTAGCAGACACCATTAGGCTTTGAAAAGAACAGAGTTGGGGAAAAACAGCAAGCAGAATGCAAATATACTAGCTTAAAGTATATTAACATCATGTCAATAATGAACAGAAAACACCAGCAATAGTTGATTTAAATTATATATTGTTTATGTTACCTGCAAAGAGCACCTGATACCAGTCGGATGACTTTGAAAAACATGAGAGTTAGATATTATTCAAATATTTTTGCAGTCCTTTTTTCATGCAGTCTTGCGTGCGCAGCACAAGCAACGTTTTGTGGCAGCTTGCTGGAGTAGTAGGTTGTGGATGTGCAGTAGTGTTGTGGCCAAAGCCGCCACTGATTTTTTGGGCTTGTCTTTGTGGCATGTTGTCTATGACAGCAGTTGAGAAGCATGCCACCAACTTGAAAGAAATTTGCTGCTGCAATGAGGGGAGTACCCCATTATTGTAGGGCGTGCCTTGCCTGCTGAAACATTTCAATAAACATGGCAGCAGCTGTCACCATCCACCTCTCACAATCCTTAGAAAGCCAACTATGGGGTGCCCAGTCTCCCTGTTGGCATGTTTATAACCCCCCCAAGATTGTGTGGCACACTGGGCGACCACCCCAGTGTGCTTCGTGTTTTCTGAAACCGACTATGCAGCATGTCCCTGCCCCCACTCCACCCCCATTGTGAGCCACACTGGGAGCCCACTGCAGGGTGGCCAACATAACCCCTTCAAAGTCATAGGGCACACTGGGAGCCCACCCCAGTGTGCCCAACAGTTGTTTTATTTCACCAGTAAAAAAAGAAAACCTTCCCATGGTGTCCATTCCTGAAAAAAAAGAAAACGGTACATTGTTGAGTCCGGAGCACCCCCCCAGCCCCAACTCACACCCACTGTCTGTGCACCCACCTCCCCACATCCCCTAACCCCATAATTACCTCCGGAGGTCCGACACCGTGATCTTCGCTGGAGCGGGAACATGTCTGCAGTCTTCAAAGCCGACCGCAAACTGAAGAAATGCCGGTAAGTTTTATAATGGCATCAGTTGGGGGAAGGGTTCAACTTAGGTGGATATCTCAGCCATTGTTTTGATTCCAAATTTTCAACATGAGGTTCTCGAGATTCTGCCTCATGAAATCAGTCACTGTCATTTCGTTATTTGGTCCCGAAAGATGATTTCGTGATCACGGCATGGAATCACCTTTCGCGACTGATTAATAAAATGACAGTGCCACTGTTCATGGGTTGGGCTCCCAAAAAGCCTGTGTTGCAAATCTGGTGAAAAAATGCCAGAAAATGACTGTGTTTCGAGTGTGTGCTGTGCAGTTTCCATGCACGCTCCTAACTTCGAGAATTTTTAATATTTTCACTCCAGATTTTCAACATTGCCATTTTTTCACACCTCCTTATGAACAGTACAGCTGTAATTTTTCACGTCCTGCCCTAAATGTATTTTCGTACATCTGGTGCACAATGGCATGGTCAATGTGGGAAATCAATGTTTAGGACAGATTAAGAAATTCGCAGTGACACTGTTCATGAGTGGAGGTCCCAAAATGTCTACGTTGAAACTTTGGTGAAAAAATTTCCAAAAAATGACTGTGTCATGAGCGTGAGTTGCACAGTTTCCACACACGCTACTAACTTCAAGAATTTTTAATATTTTCACTCCAGATTTTCAAATTGCCATTTCTTCACACCTCCTTACAGTATGAATGGTAGAGCTGTCATTTTTCACATTGTGCCCAATATGTGTTTTCACTCATCTGGTGCAAAATGGCATGGTTGCTGTGGGAAATCAACATTTGGGACAGATTAACAAAATCACAGTGCCACTGTCCATGAGCAGAGGTCCCAAATGCTTTCATGAGGCAGGGTTAGAAAAAGCCCATTTTGAAAATTTGAAATGCAAATGCCAACAAATGCCTGGGGTGTTAAGGTTTCTAACCATAACGTTCCACCTTGTTGAGACTGACAGGCATCGGGGTGGATTGTCGGCTGTAATGCTCATGTCATTCCACCCCCACCCCTACTCTGCAGCCAGTGACAGGCATCAAGGTGTGCCTTGGACTCTTCGGCCCTAAAGTTCACCACATTCTCCTATACTGCACCCATATCAGTGTATTTTCTTATGGAATGGGGTGAGCTTAAGGTCAGATGACCCCAAGACACAATCTGACACTTGTCAAAGTCTTCAGGATAGGGTGAGGTGAAATGGCATAAGTGATATGGTTGATGACCCAAAGTCACACCTCAGTGCCTGTCAGTCTCTGCAGGGTGGGGTGGGGTTGACGTCAGTTCCATACTTCACTGCCATTCCTATTAAGCATCTCTCTAACTCCTGCACTACTAATACCAATGTCAGCAAGACAACATTCGACATTGACGAATGCTTGTTTCATGTGGACTTTATCCTCCTGCCCCTCCCCATTGGCTACCTTCTCCTGTTTAATCCCAGCCCCTTCACCCTACCTCCAGGAATTACCCCATCTACTTCTTACCTAACTGTATAAGTAGATGCCATGGATGGTGGTGGTGTGGTACCTTTATGGTCCCAGCATCATCCTACAGACAGGGATTCTTTTCTGCCTATTATTTCCCTTGATTCAGAGCTGTTGGCATGCAATGGTACACACTTAGACCACAAAGATGGCAAACACTTTCAATATTCACCTCCAACTTTCAGTTCGGGAGACTGCTGCTGTGCTGCCTACTCTCCTCTAGGTGTCATCCAAGCAGCAGTATACACTGTATCCCCACCTCGAAGGAGGAGATCCATTGAGGGGCATTAAATCTTCCTTCCTTCTGCCAACCCCTGCGTGACCTTGGTCCATTCCTGAACACTGGTAGCAGGCATGGTGGGAGGTGAGGCATCCAGTGCCTCAGTCCTCTATGTTATTGGCCCAGCCACAAGTTTACTGCAGAACACATTTTCTTAGACAATATTGTTTGTGGCCTTTAGTGGGCTTGAGCCCGCAACCCACTGTTTCACAGCTGTCTGCTTTTATCTTCTGCAGCATTCGGCCACAATTATATTTTGTGCAATTCTTTACCCTTACTCTTTTTTACTGAGTGAAGTGACATAACAACAAGATTACTGTTCATTTGGGCTTTTTGTTATTTTTTTTATTTAGTATGCTTTATATAAGTTTTTTAAATCAATACAGTACAACAGTAGATATCTAGAGAAAGATTGAGAAGACAGGATACATCAGCAGTACAGGTTTGCGGACAAATTTCCTCAATCAAAACATATGAGATAAAACTATTAGTACATTCTCTATTCCCCATCCTATCAATTATCCCACTCACAATCAATCCCTGTGCCAATATTTAGGAAATTATATGTAAGGCGTTAATACATATATATGTGCAAACTGAGACTGGAGCAGTCTAGGGCTTCCAGACTGTAAATAAAGCTTTCAGTGGTCCCCATCTATCTATATAGGCCTGATTCCTGCTGATTAACATAGTTATGTGCTTCCCAAGTTGTAAGGCTAGCAGCACCTCTCTGTGCCACTCTAACACTGATGGGAGTACTTCGGCTTTCCAGTGTCTCATAATAATTAATTTAACAACTGCTGAAATGAGAGATATGTGGGCTTTTCTACGTTTAATAGTTCCTAAAGGGAAGTTATTAAGAAGACAAATTTCAGGGGTAAATAGAGCTTGCAGTCCAAGTAGTGGGTCTAATGAGTTTTTGATATTAAGCCAAAATGTTGAAACTTTTGGGCAAGACCATAACATATGATAAAGGTCACCTGGAGAATGGTGACAACGTTGACACTGAGGTAATGGAAGTCTTCCCATTGTGTGTAGTCTGCCAGGAGAAAAGTATAAGTTATGAAGAACATTGTATTGTATCAGAGTTTATCTTGTTTGATGAATTTATATGTGTTATACCAAATACGATGCCAGAAGTGTGCATCCATCAGTAGAGATAGTTTGTTCATCCAATAATAAAAAAACACCTTTAGGCAAGCTAGGATCAAGGGTTTGCAGTTCTTTATATACCATGGATATCGCATGGGGTTGATTAGCCACCAGTAATAGGGGTAGAGATCTACTTTGGGAGGGGTAATATTGGCTGCCTGACCTAAAACAGGGAGGGGTAATATTGGCTGCCAGACCTAAAAAAGAGAGAGAACAGATTGTCAAATTTGTCAATATTTAAAAGGGTTTCTGTTCTGTATTTTGAAAGTTTGAAAAAATGTTGATAAGGAAAGCACCTTACCTTCTGGGGCCAGGTCTCAGAGCTCAGTATTAAGTAAGGGGGCCCAAAAAAGAGGAGAAATAGGAACTTTATCAATTCGAAAATGTGGGTTGCCAATCAGTGGTTGCTCTAAGGACTTATGCCGATCAAAATTCAAATGTTTTTGCACTTGATATAAGGCCTTAAGGGACCATCCAATTGATGTATTCCTAAGGGTTTTAGGTACTTGTTGTGGGGAGGAATATAATAATGCAGGTAATGTACAGTAATTATTTTCTGCTATGGCTATTTCTATATCCAACCATAAAGGTTTATGGGAGCCAGAGTATTTCTGGTCAGGTGCCAAAATCCATTGGACAAGTTTATTTATATGAATGGCACTGTAGAAGGTAAAAAATGATGGGCATGTTCCTTGGACTTTATTAGCCTTGACTGCTCATCTACACATGATTTCACAATGCCCTGTTAATGACATCATAATTATCTCCACAGCAAATGATTGGGATGTCATTGGCAGAACTGTGACTACAGAAGTAGACCAGCAGACAGAGCAAATAGGGCAGAGATCCTGTTTCTATGCAAATGTTCTTAGTGATACACAAATAAGGGCAACAATTACAAAAAAGATGAAATATAAGCTACATTGTGTCTAGATATTATGTTTTTCAGAGTTGTCCCAACAACATCAAGGGCTCTTTAAAGCTCTAGTACACTGCAAGCAAACATTTGACATTGACAAATGCTTGTTTATGGTGAGGTTTGTTTTCTGTGAATCAGAGATGGAGGTGAGCAGGGCACTCCCAAAAATTAAGGCATGCATTAGGCTGACTGGGGGGAGGACTCAACTGGTTTTACACCTTGGTACAAATGAGCTGGCTGGGGAGAGGGTTGAAGAGGTGCAGAGGAGATTTATAGAATTAGCGACAGGGTGCAAGGGGATGGTGGATACCATAGCTTTCCCAGATGTCCTGCCAGTACACTGCACCAGTACAGCGAGACAATCGAGAATCAAAGATTTTAACCACTGGCTAAGGCAGTGGTGCAGGAGGGAGAGCTATACATGTATAAGGTGATTGGGGAGATACATGGGTCGACCAGCATCTGTATGCAAGGGACAGGTTGCATATAAATGATGAAGGGGGTAGGATTTTGAGGGGAAGCTACAGGGATATATAGATAAAATACTAGGGAGGGCTTTAAACTAGGAGGGGGAGGGCCCGGTGGCACTGAGGGTTGAGGCGCTAGATGCCACAGCTTGCGCCACACCAGTAACTTGGGTTTGGTAGCGAGCCTGGGTTGTCAGGGGTCGGCAGGGGAGGAATAGGATTGAGCATCCGGAGGATGTCTCTCCTCTCCTGGGAGAGAGGGGGGTCCAGATTCGGTGCTTGCCTGTCTCCTGGTGGAGGCCAGAGGTACAGCAAGCATTGCAGTAGACATCAGGGGATGAGGAGTGGTGACACCGGCAGTGATGCCTTGGCGTAGGGTGCGTGCCACTCCTCCAAGTTAAAAAGCTGAGGAAAATGCCTGTGGGTGCCAGGGAGACGGTGCTCCGGAGCATGCCTCCAATATGCCCTTGCCTACCTGACTACTCCTGATCCAACGAGATTCAGAATTTCGGAGTGATTGTTGCCCCACCTCAACCCAGCTCGGGGGGATAAGCCACAGCTCCATGGGGACTGAGGGTAAGTATCAGGCAGGCAAGTAAGGCAGGAGGATGACTCCTAGGTGCTCCCGATGAGTTGGCACCTGCAGGACGTAGGCGTGGAAAAAAAGTAATTTAAAAAAAAAGACTAGGAGGGGGGGAAGGCAAAGCGAGGTGTAGCCCAATAGGAATGGTGGGAGGTACTGGCCTAACTTGCTCCCCCACAGATGGGGCCAAGAGAAGCTGACAAGGGGGGGAAAGGGGAGAGGAGAGCTACTGGAGATGTTTGCTGAAAAACACCAAGAGTCTAGATAATAAGATGGAAGAACTGTAGGTGATAGTGGAGGAGGGTCACCTGGAACTAGTTGCAGTTACAGAGACCTGGTGGACTGAAAACTACAGTTGGGAGGTGGAAGTGCCTGGGTATGTTCTATACAGGAGGGACAGGAAAAGAAAGGGGGGGTTGCCCTTTACGTAAAGGAGGGGATTAGGGTGATGGTGTGTGGGGGTTGGGTGGACCTGTGGAGACCCTATGGGTGACGTTAAGCAGAGCAGGGTGGAAGGCAATGAAGGTGGGGTGGTCTACAGGCCACCAAATCAAGAGGAGGAAGTAGACAGACAGATGGGTAAGGAGATACAGGAAATGGCAAGCAAAGAGAAAATCGTCGTAGTGGGAGATCTAAATCTACCAGACGTAGATTGGGTCATCCCAGCAACAGTCAAAGATAGGAGTAGAGAGTTACTGGAAGTCTTGCAGGAAGTATTCATCAACCAGCTGGTAATGGAACCTACTGGGAGTGGGCCATACTTGATCTGGTTATGACGAATGAAGACAGTGTCGAGGGGGTGAGGGTTAAGGAAAATTTGGGCCACAGTGACCATAGAATGGTAACATTTAGAATCAGAAAGGGACAGTTTAAGGGCAGCTCCAACACTAGGGTGCTAGACTTTAGAAAGGCAGATTTTAGGAGGATGAAGGCAATGGTCCAGGAGGAACTGGAGGTGAAGGAAGACCTGCAAGACATGGCAGAACTATGGGGGGAAATTAAAAGAGGAATATTGAGGGCAACAAAGCTATGCATTAGGATGGTGAGCAAGAAAAAGAGGGGGGAAGGAAACTGCTTTGGTTCACACCAGAAGTGAGAAATGCAGTTAGGGAAGAAGAGGAAGGTGTTCGTGGTATATAAGGCATCACAAAGTGAGGCAGACAGGGAGGTGTATAAGGATAAACTGAAGGAAGTGAGGAAAGGTGATCAGGTGGGCTAAGGCTAAAACAGAAGAGCATATATCAAGGGAGGCGAAAAGGGGAAACAAGGTTTTTCAGATAAGTGAGCGACAGAAAGAAAGGGAAGGGTGGGATTATGAGACTCAAGGGGAAATGGGGTGCACTGGTGGAGGGTGACATAAAAAAAGCCAGTGTCCTAAATGGTTATTTTGCATCGGTCTTCACGGTGGAGGAGGGGGAAGGTCAAACATTGGAAACCAGGGTGAGGATGGGTAGAGAGATGGACTCAAGTCCCTTCACAGAGGCTAGGGTACTGGAAGAATTAGGAAAGCTGTGGATGGATAAGGCAATGAGGCCAGACAGGATTCACCAGGGGGGTACTCAAATAATTAAAATAAGAATTGGCAACACCCCACACAAGGCTATTTAACCTGTCACTGCACAAGAGAAGGGTTCTTGGGTAGTGAAAAAAGGCTGATGTAGTACCCATACATAAAGGGGGAGGGAAGGAGCAGCCAGGAAATTACTGCCCAGTTAGCCTTACCTCCGTGGTTGGTAAGCTAATGGAGGCACTGATTAAGGAAAGGTGATTAAATATCTAGAGGAAGAAGGCCTCCTAAATGACAATCATCATGGATTCACAGGTGGTAGATCTTGTCAGACCAACCTGATTGAATTTTTTTACAGAGTGATGGAGATACGGGAACGAGGGGGGTTGGGTGATGAACATGGCCTACCTGGACTTCAGGAAGGCATTTGACACTGTTTCCCACAGGACACTGATAGGCTAGGTAGACAGCTTGGGAGTAGGGAACAAGCTCACAAGCTGTGTAGGACATTGATTGAATGGGGGGACACAGAGGGTTGTAGTGAATGGTGTGCACTCTAAGGAAGAAAAGATGACAAGTGAGGTTTCCCAGGGGTCTGTGTTGGGACCCATACTTTACAACAAATTCATTAGAGACATCTTAGAGGCTCTTCAAGGGAAGATGTGTCTGTTTGCGGATGACATAAAAATATGTAGTAGCAGGGTTGATACAGCTGAAGGGGGTGGGGTATGAGGGAGGATTTGGCCAGGCTGGAGGAGTGGTCCAGACGATGGCAGTTACGGTTCAACACAAAAAAATGCAGAATTATGCATATAGGGCATAATGACCCAAAGGCAAAATATCGGCTTGGGGGGGAAGAATTGGAAGAGACAGAACAGGAACAAGACCTGGGAATAACCATTTAAGACAATCTGAAAGTCCGGAGATAATGCAACAGAGCAGCAGGAAAGGCACTAAGAATGCTGGCATGCATAAGGAGGGGTTTCACAAGCAGAAGGAGAGAAGTGATCATGCTGCTATACAAAACCATGGTCAGACCACACATGGAATATGGGGTCCAGTTCTGGAGGCCATACTTGCAAGAGGACAAGGACAGGCTGGAATGGGTCCAGAGAAGAGCAACCAAAATGGTCTGGGTGATGCAGGGGAAGTCATATGAGGAGAGACTGTGAGAGCTGGGCCTGTACACACTGCAGAAGAGGAGGGAGAGGGGGGAAATGGTGGAGGCATTCAAATACTTGAAGGGCAAAAATAGGGTGAGGATTGACAGCTTCTTCAAACTGAGTACGAACAACTCCACTAGAGGGCATATCAACAAACTAGAGGGGAGGCAGATTCAGAGTGGACATCAGGGGGAGATTCTTTACTGAGAGGGTGGTACAGCCATGGAACAGGCTGCTGGAATGGGTGGTGGGGATGGATACAGTAGACAATTTTAAAAGAGCCTGTGACACACATATGGGCCTAGCGGGTAGAGGGCAGGCTGGTAAGGGAGGGAGGGGCTCTTCCAGGTGGGATTAGGAGCAGACTATATGGGCCAAGAGGTCCTTTTCTGATGGCAAACTTCTATCATTCTATGTTAAAAATATATTTGAAATCTGGATTGTACTTTGACATTCTTTCGGTGCAGTTCAGGGGGTGGTGCATAAGGGTGAGCAGAGTCAAGGTTAATGAAACCCTAATATCTCATTTACTTACTTTTGGTGCTTTAAGAACCCCCGCTTGTGCAATAACATAGTTTTTTTGCAATGAATTTCCCAACTGTAGATGGCCATAGTACCATAGGGCTCACTTCGCACAGAACCTTGTCGGCCCTGTGTGAAGCTTGTGGTCAACCTTACTGTAAATGCCTTCATGAAGCAGCTGCAGGATGGCATACAATGCATAACACCTACTGCTCACTTAAGAAGCTGGCCTATGGGCCTCTTACACAACAGCTGCATAATTATGTGCACTGCAACAGACAACAAGTGCTGTGAAACAACCTTCCCAACCAAGTATGTTGCCCAACATATGTCCGGACTTAGGTTTTTTCTCTTTTTCTTTTTTTGATCTTTGTGCATAACTTGCCAATTTAGGGCCCAGATTGTCAGGCTTCCCTGGTTGCCATCCCAGCTCACAACATACAATAAGGTGCAACTTGTAAATCTGACATGAAATGCATTCTTGTGTGTTGATCACCAAAACACATTTTGAGTTAGGTTAGCATGGTGCCACTCACGTGGTTTTGAAGTGGGGTGGCAACTTGCCCACTTTGAAAATTGTGGCCAAATTGGGAAACAAATGTCAACGTTAACAGCAAAAGAAAATAAAAACTGGAACATAAACTGAGTCCTAAAATGTACATAAATGCAGACTTGCTTTATTTACAGTTTTTTTCTTCCCATAATTGTGCCATTGTTAGGCATTTGGGGCCCTGAATTTTACAGTGGCTAAGTCAGAATCCAGCTTCACAGCCACATTAGTTTCACCCTATAAAGCTGACTCAAAATGTGTTTTAGGGGGCTAAACACCCAAAACACATTACAATTTAGATTTATAGATGCCACTTATGTGGCTGTGCAGTGGAATGGGACCTGGTACCCTGAAAATGTAATCCTAAAATGGCCAAAATTTAAAAGTTACAAGTTCAAAAACCTGAAAAATAAAGGTCCCCATGCATGCACAGCATGCCCATTTTGAGACTGAGGTTATTACCAGGTTATTTTTTCTTATTTACAAATTGAGGAGAGTATTGAGAGATATTGAGAGATATTGAGGAATCAAGTCAAAGGACAATGGGGATTGAAATGAGGGGCAGGAGGTGGGCACCAGTTAGTGGGAGGAAGGAATGGATGCTACAGAGTGGGTGATGGTGGGGGCAGTGTTTAGTACATGGTGGGGTGAGGGTGTACCAGTGGTGGTGTTGAGCACCTGCAATTGGCGTATTTATAGATTGAGTGGACAGTAGGAAGGGGTGTACTGGAATTGGGGTTGGATACCCACTACCGTTGATATAGTAATAGATTGGGTGGCCAGGAGGGAGAGGATATCAGAGGCAGCATTTGGCACCCACCACTAGAGATATCTTTATAAACTGGGTGGCTAGAAGGAAAGGATTCCAAAGGCAATGTTGGGCCTTCATTCACCAATGGTGCCATTATTTTTTTATCAAGCCTTTTGGCCCTTCAAGCCATCAACTGCTCCTTTCATCAGCCCATTACCCACTTTCCCAGTATCAGGCAGGTGTGGATGCACATGTGTAATGGCCATGGAGTCGACAACCATCATGCAGATGTCTTGAAGTGGATTTAATTTTCTAGTCTCTCCCACATCCCCTGACATCAAGCAGTACCTCAGGTGGTCTCAGCTGCTGCAGCACATGCTGGGCTGATGCCATCACTCGTAAGAAAGCAGGTCCTCAGCTCACCGTGATGGGCCACTGCTGTGCAAGAGCTTTGATGCTTCTCAACCCAGGTTGGTGCCCACTCACGTCAGGAGCACTCCTCAGCTCTGACTGCACTGATTATGTGTCTCCAGGCTCTGTGCCAAACACAGGTCTCCAGCATGAAAACTTGACATGCTTTGCTGTGCCAATGAGCAGCCCCCACCCTTGATTTCTTTATAGATTGGGAACTGAGAGGGAAGGTTTACCAACAGTGGGGTTGGGTCTACTGATTTTTTTTTTTTAATTCAAGCCTTTTGAAAATCTTGGGTATACTACATGTAAGTACAATCTCCTTGTGTCGCTGTGTAACATTTCATTCATGGTAGTGTTACACAAGACAGTCTCGGTAGGATACAAAATAGATGATACATGCTGATCTTTCTCAACAAAACCATATTATTTTATGACCTATGGCTTCATTAGCCTCCTTCTCACCCCATTTCAGGTTTCTTTAACTAGTGTGTGTGTGTGTGAGCCTCCCCTTATATTTTAGAGCTATGGACTATAGTTCTGACCTCTGTTTTCTGATATCTGCCGCTCATATTTAACAAGTACTTCAGCCACCATGCTGTGAAACTGGTTGTACGTTGGTTTACCTGGCAAGTCAGTTGTTCAGTTTGGTATATTTCTTGAGTTATGTCTATCCAGTTATTTATAGTTGAAGGGGGTCAGGTTGTAGCCAGCAGCATATTACAGCTTTTTCCGCTGCTGCCAGTAACACCCTCCACAAATACAAAGCATCTTCCCCTCTACTGCTTCTGGGAGTAGTCCAAGCATTATGTGTGTCAGGTGCAATGGTGCATCTAAATCAAATAGGCATTTCTGGGCTTTGCCCACCTTTCTCCAGCACTTAGTTCTGGGCAAGACCAAGAAATATTCAAATGTTTCACCTTGTATTCTGCACAGTCTCCAGTATGCTTGTACAGAAAGTGGAGCCTATTCCCCCTGAATCTCCTGGTACTAGAAAAAACATGTCTGTATTTCCATATGTATTCCTGCCAGAGTGGGGAGACAATTGTTTTAAAGGATGAGTTTAATACATTTGACCAGTTTTGCTCTGTGAGTATCAGGCCATTTCCCCTTCCCATTCGACACTGGTGACTTTGTCCATAGTCTAGTCTCAGGAACTTTATAAAGGGCCAAGATCTTACCCTTGTGTGTCTGCCTCCATAGGATGTCCTTTAGCATCTCTTGAAGCTTTCGATTGCTGGGGATGCCTGCTTTTGTCTGTTCAGTGCCTGTATACATTCTCTAGCCTGTAAATATCTAAAATGGTCAGTGTTGTTTAGATTAAATGCCTGTTTCAAGGTACTGAAATCCAGCACTTCCCCATGGAATATGAACTGGATTGGGGATCAAAGACCCTGTCAGGCCCATCAGTAATAAGATGGATCCAGGGACGTAGGTGGGAATGCTGAGTCCCATGCCAACCAGTGGAATATCAAGAGGTGGGGGCCCACCCTCAATCTATCCCAGGTTATGTAACCTGCCCATAGCACATTTTGTACTGCAAATAAATATAACCCCCCCTACAAACAGGGGTTCCTATAATGTATTCCTGGGCTGTCTGATGCCCGCTGTCAGGATGCTGTCCTGTGTCCGGTAATTCTAATCGCCTGCATGAGAGTGCTCCAGTAAGCTTCCATGCCTGTCTCTTTAAGAGAGCAACTATTCCATGTGAGAAAATTAGTTTGGATTGCGTCTGAGTGATTTAAGTCCCGTGACCAGCCGGAAAGTCTGCATTTCTGCTCCATTCTGCAGTTGCTATTTGCACACAGGGAGCTCTGTTAGGGAAAGTGATTATTTACTGTTTATCTGCTATAATAATAATAATAATAATAGAGGAGTTTGTCTAACCTGCTTTGAATTGCAGCTTGAACTTTTGGATAGAGCCACCATTTTGGTTCTGGGCTGCCAGTGTTGGACCAATTGAACCTCAGGGGACCTAAAATGGAGACTGTCCCCAGAGGTCTTGTGGGACTGAAATATAGAAACAGAAACATAGACTTTGACGCAGATAAGGACCGCTTGGCCCACCTAGTCTGCCCATTTCCCTACCTACAGGATAGGCAGCAGATCCTAGTTAACCAACAGCCTATTTCTTCCTACCCCCCACAAGTATTGCCATATGTCTGTCCCATGCATTCTTGAATTCTCCCACAGTTTTAGACCCCACAACCTCCTCAGGAAGGCTGTTCCATGCATCCACTACCCTCTCTGTGAAAAAATACTTCCTCACTTTGCCCCAGAACCACCCCCCCATCTTTAAATTGTGTCCCCTTGTTCTTACACGTCTCTTTTTCTGAAAGATACTACCCTCTTGGACTTTGTTGATTCCACTGAGGTACTTAAAAGTTTCTATCATGTCCCTCCTCTCCCTTCTTTCCTCAAGGGTATACATATTAAGCTCCTTTAGTCTCTCCTTGTACGACTTCTCTTGCAGACCCTGCACCATTTTAGTTGCCTTCTCTGGACTGCCTCTATCCTGTCTACGTCCTTCTGGAGATGGGGTCTCCAGAACTGGATGCAGTACTCCAGATGGGGTCTCACTAACTGTCTGTACAGAGGGATAACAACTTCCTGTTTTCTGCTGGTGATGCCTCTCCCTATGCATCCCAGTATACCCCCAGCCCTCCCTACTGCTTTCTGTAGGAATTGTAGTTTTAAGGGTTTGGCACCTCAATGGACTTAGAGGGGGAGCCCTTTCTGAGACAGACAGTTCCCTTATCCAACTGAACCCTTTGGAGCTCACAGGATATACCCAGAACTGGAGTTGGAGTTTGGAGAGAGAACAGTTTATGCCATCAAGCAGCTACTTTGGTAGGAGCACGGGAGAATCGGAGGGAAGGCTTTACTGGCTTACCTGTCACATCTTCCAGTGTGAAGTATTGCCTTGAGTGTGAAAGTTGGATTTATTCTGATTACCGGGTTGAGACCTGTATCTGAAGAGAGAAAGTGTGTTATTGCTACTTGAGAGGGGACTGAAGACTTGCTCTAGAAGCGATAGGCCAGCCTGATGACCAAAGTGAGCCTCAGATCGAAAGGTTTGCACAGTGAAGCTGCTATTGGAAAATGGGCTTTATCCAAACTGTGGTTAAACAAGCTAAGTGCTGTAGATATGCTGAATGTGTTTCATGGGTCATGATTTGGTTCCCCGTGGGCAGTTCTGTTAATCCAGCTGAAGGCTTTTCCAGCACTTTGTTGTGGACTTTATCCAAACTTTTCTTCCTGCCTGGGCCCTGCCATCTTAGCCTTGGGTTTATTGAAACAGACTGAGCCATTTAGCTCTGGATTACACATATTTGGGTTGAGTGCATGTTAATTGTTTTCCTTCCTAAGGACCCCAACAACAGCTGCAACACCGGTCTATCCCAGGCAACGCTTCAGGCTAGCCTATTTACCATACTGAACTCCAAGATGCCGTGTGCTCGGCAAGGAAAGAGCTGGGTGCAGGACTAAGGGGGTTGCTAATCCCCCTGAGGAAGACCATTCTATTGGTCGAAGCACTGGGGAGGAAATTTGATTGTGGGTTTGCTGCCTGGAGGAGCTAAACGCTTTGTTATGGTTGAAACCCTTAAAATAAAGCCTTGGATTGAATGAAATTATTGTTTTTGGGGTTTCAATGGCACCTGGAGTGCAGGACTTTCTTTGGATTTTCTATCTACCATACTGAGCACCCAGGGTTGTGGGACTGGGTTACAGGGATTCACACTGCATGTTAAATCAATCTGAATCAAATGAGAAATATCAATCACTTGCTAGATTTATGCCCCACCCTAGTTCATGTCCCCCGAATAAACCAGATTGTGGGTTTTCACATTTAACCTGGCTAGTGTGTGCCTTATTGGTTGGGTTACTGCTTTGTTACGCTATTGTTGCATTACTGGTCTTATTTTCCAGGGGGTCTCCAGGGCAGTTGCAGATGATCCAGCCCTGGTGGTAAGTGCAAGGACCATGAGCATATCATTACTGTCATATGGTAAATGTGAATGTTCTGTTGCTGAACTGTTTAGGCCACTAGAAGGGTTGGTCGGTGGTTATAGCATCACGGAGGGCTATACCAACAGCAACTATGCTACCCAAAACCATTCCTCCGGGTGAAGGCACCCGTTCACCGAGCTCATGCCCCTTAGCCTGTGTTTAGTCACATAGACAGTGGTAGTAGCCGATAGCATAGTGCCACCTTGGGTTACATCCTGGAGACACCACTGGGATTAGTGCCCCCTAGTTGCTTAACTGTTAAATGTCTGACAATCCAGAAGAACTTGTCACCAAAGTGTTTTCCATCTTTGCCACGGATCATGGAAGGTGTGTTCTCTGGGACTGTTCCCACCCCCAGTGGAGAAAAGGACTGGGAAACCTGGAGGGCACATGTGGCCTGGATGTTAGGCAGATAGCCGGGAACTGATGAACATAAGCAACTTGATATTTGGATGATTTTGAGGGGACCTGCTCTGGATGTCATTCGGGGATTTCAGTCTACTGAGTCTACTGCGTCCATGCAGCAATACTTGGATGCCTTGACTGCTGTGTTTGATCCCCATGAAGACGTGAGCCATCTACTGTAGGCGTTTAAGGCCATGAGACAACAAAAGGGAGAGTTACTCTCAGACTACCTATTCCTGACTGAACATTTTCTGACAAAAATATTTGAGTGGGGAGGAGTGGCCACCGGGCACTTGAATCGAGTCTGAATGGTTCATGTTTTAAACTCTGTGAAGGACCCCAGCTTTCTCATGCTTAGGATACACACTCAGCACTGTGCAGAAGACGCTCCATCCTTTATTGAGCTAATACAGACTGTGAAGAGGGCTGAATACCAAGCTGGAAGAGAAGGTGTGAGGGAGCCCATTACAGCCTCAAGTGAGGTTGAAGACAGTGTTCCATCAGAATGCCTCAAACCAGAAGCACAGCCATTGAAAGAGGATGTAGTAGCCCCTGCATGGGAAGAAGAATTCCATAAGCTGGAAGAGTATTTTGATTGCCTGTGTGACATAGTCATGGCTATGTATAAAGTACAACAACAGCTCTGCAGTAGGGCTGAAAAAAGAAGGCCAACAACTCCAGATGTGGTGCTCTGTTATCACTGTGGGAGGGATTGCAATACACAATGCTAGTGTTGTTTTCCTGAAGATGCTGACAGGGTAAGAATGTGACTCATCAGGCTCAGAAGATCTTTCCTGCAGGCTTCTCCAATGACTAGGCTCTCAAAATCTGCCCCTAGGAACCAAACAGACGTCCTTCCTGGTGATATGTCCCAAATTGAGCTATTCTGCTACTTCCAAGCTAATAGCCAAGCCCTCAAACCCTGGTGCTCCTGCCCCATGCAGCCCTCCTGAAGTAGCTGATTGGGGCAGGCCCCCAGCCATGTTGGTCAAAGTACAGGAAGTAGTACAGACCTGAATGGTCAGAGTAATGTGGTTATTTGTTTGAACTGTTTTGAATATGCTGATATGTGTATGACAAAAGTATGAAAACTCTCCTTACAGAGAATTGCTCTTATCATGAAAAAGTATAGTAATGCTTAATACCAGTTTACTTTTACTGATGTATCAGTTTTTTTCTTTATGGTATACATAATGAAACATGCATGTATTTTCATTTAATGTTTTCTATATAGAATGTTATAGTAAGTATAGACTTGACGTGGTCGCCAAGTTTTTCCAGGCAAGGAAGAGTGTAACCCCTCTACAAATTGGGGTTCCTATAATGTCTTTCTGGGTTGTCTAATGCCCGCTGTCAGGATGTTGTCCTGTGTCCGGTAGTTCTTATTGTCTGCATGACAGTGCTCCAGTAAGCCTCTGTGCCTGTCTCTTTAAGAGAGCAACTATTCTGTGTGAGAAAATTAGTTTGGGTTGGGTCCGAGTGATTTAAGGCTCATGGCCAGCCAGACAGTCTGTATTTCTGCTCCATTCTGCAGTCACCATTTTCACAGAGGGAGCTCTGTTAGGGAAAGTGATTATTTACTTGTTTAACTGCTATAATAATAATGATAGAGGAGTTTGTTTAACCTGCTTTGAATTGCAGCTTGAACTTCTGAATATAGCCACCATTTTGGTTCTGGACTGCCAGTGTTGGAGCAATCAGACCTCAGAGAACCTAAAATGGAGACTGTCCCCAGAGGTCTTGTGGGATTGAAATTCTGTAGGAATTGTAGTTTTAAGGGTTTGGCACCTAAATGGACCTGGAGGGGGAGTCCTTTCTGTGACAGACAGTTCCCTTAGCTAACCAAACCCTTTGGATCTCAGACAATATACCCAGAACTGTCTGAAGCAGTGAGTCAGTCATGAGTTGGAGTTTGGAGAGTGAACAGCTTGAGCCATCGAGCAGCTGCTCCAGTAGGTGCATGGCAGAATTGGCGGGAAGACTATGCTGGCCTGCCTTTCACATCTTCCAATGTGAAGTATTGCTTTGAGTGTGAATGTTGGATTTATCCGATTACCGGGTTGAGACATGTATCTGAAGAGAGAAAGTGTGTTATAGCTACTTGAAAGTGGACTGAAGACTTGCTCCAAAAGCGATAGGCCCGCCTAATGACTGAAGCGAGCCTCAGATAGAAAGGTTTGCGCAGTGAAGCTGCTATTGGCAAGCAGACTTATCCGAACTGTGGATAAACAAGCTAAGTGCTGTAGATGTGTTTAATAGGTTTCATGGGTCGCTATTTGCTTCTCCTCAGGCAGTTCTGTTACTCCAGCTGGAGGCTTTTTCAGTGCTTCGTTGTGGACTTTATCCAAACTGTTCTTCCTGCCTGGCCCCTGCCATCTCGGCCTAGGCCGCTGCTCCCAGTTCAGAGACATTCTCAGTGAAAGACCCACTTGGCGATTCGGCCCCCTACTCAAAACCATTGAACAGGTAGTGACCACCAGGAGGTGAATTGTGAAGGCCCTGCTTCCCCTGGCATTCCATTACAACACCTCAAAGTCTTCTTCTTGCCGGTCCTGCATCCTGGTCTAGGTCGCATGAGTACAAAACTGGGTAGCTCCTTGCAACATAAGCTACAATCATTGTGTGTCATCTGATTTTCTTGTTTGGGTATACTGCAATGGATTGAGCTATCCAACTCCAGATTACAAATATTTGGGTTGAGTGCATGTTAATTGTTTTCCGTCCTAAGAACCCCAAGAATATCTGCAATGCTGTTCTACCCCAGGCAACGCTAAGTTCAGACTAGCTTGTTTACCATATTGGGTACTCAGCATTGTGGGACTGGGTTACAGGGACTCACAGTGCATGCTAAGTCAATCTGAATCAAATTAAAAATACCAATCACTTGCTAGATTTATGCCCCACCCTTGTTCACTTCCCCTGAATAAACCAGATTGTGGGTTTTCACATTTAACCTGGCTAGTGTGTACCTTATTGGTTGGGTTACTGCTTTGTTACTCTATTGTTACATTACTGGTCTTATTTTCCAGGGGGTCTCCAGGACAGTTGCAGACAATCTAGCCCTGGTGGTAAGTGCAAGGAGTGTGAGCATATCATTACTGTCATATGGTAAATTTGAAAACTGTTTAGGCCACTAGAAGGGTTGGTGGGTGGGTATAGCATCCCAGAGGGCTATACCAACAGTAGCTATGCTTCCCCAAAACCATTCCTTTGGTTGGAGGCACCCATTCACTGAGCTCAGGCCCCTTAACCTGTGCTTAGTAATGCAGGTAGGGGTAGTAGCCCATAGGACAGTGCCACCTAGGGGTTACATAAAGCAATGCCCAGTTTTTGTTATCCAAAGCTACTAAAGCCTTAGCACTCAGCAGCACTGCCCCTTCATTCCCTTGTTCCAGGGTCTTCCAGATAGACACATGGGTGTTGACCACAGAAGCAGAGTCCTAACTAGTATGCATAACAGTACAATTCCTGGTCTGGGACCACTATCCCACCCACAATTTTCCCTTGTTGTAGAAGTTTGTATGTAGGGTGTTTTATCTGGCTGTAGGTAGTTGGAGAATAATTTCTGCCAGTCTCGTAATCTTTGCTTTGGAATTAAAACCAGTATACACTGGAACAGGTATAGGAATCTGGGGACATACGAACTTGCGAACATATGAAAACTGCCAACAGATACAGGCCAGAGAGTCTCTCTAGGCTGCTTGAGTGTGCAGCCAGCAGTCCATTACACTGCAGCTGCCCTTCCCCCCCACAGACATATCTGAGTTTCTGCCCTTGCTTGGTAACACCCTTTCCCCCATTGTCCCATTGGTGACCTCCCCCCTAACCTTGTCCCTCCCCTTCATAAAACTGCCCACCATCATTAATGATATTACCTCCTCTGGCAATGTGTTCCACCCTGTCACCACTCTTTCTGTAAAGTAGTGGCTTCTCATTTCTCTCCTGAATCTACTACCCTCTAATTTCAGACTGTGACCCTATTGTCTCTCCCTCACTTCAGTCTAAAAATACCTTTTGTACCAGCCTTATTTAAGCCTTTCATATACTTGAAGGTTTTGATCATGTCCACCCTATCCCTTTGTTCCTCCAGGGAGTACATGTGGAGCTCCCTCAGTCTTTCCTTTTATGGTTTGTCCTCCAGTCTGAGGATCATCCTAATTGCTCTGCACTTAACACCCTAACAGTAATTTTACATCCTTCTTTAAGTAGGGGCACCAGAACTGCACACAGTATTCCAGGTGAGGCCTCACCAATGACCTGTACAGTGACAGAATGACCTTCCCTCTCCTGAAGGCGATTCCCCTGGCTATACATCCCATCATCCTATTTGTCTTTGCTGCCACTCTCTTGCACTGCGTGAGTGGTTCATTTGCCTTGTTATTATCAGCCCAAGATCCTTCTCCTCCTCTGAAGTGGTTAACTGTGCCCCCCCAAGCTGATAACAATTCCTTGGATTTCTTACTCCCAAGTGCATGACCTTCCACTTCTTCATATTGAACCCCAGCTGCCATGTGTCTGACCAGTGCTCCAGTTTAGCCAGATCACTCTGTAGCCCCTGCCACCACTCTGTATAATCTACCATTGCATCATCTGCAAAAAGGCTGATCTTATTCTTGATCCCATGTGACATGTTGGCAATAAAAATGCCAAACACCACTGAGCCTAGTACCAAGCCTTGTGGTTCTCCGCTGGTTACGGCTCTTGGAGTTGAGAATTTACCCCTTACAACTACCCTCTGCTGCCTGTCACTGTCACCAGTTACTGACCAAATCTACCATTTTTTCCCCTAACCCCTGGTATTTCAACTTGCTAATTAGCCTCCCATGTGGCACTGAACTGAAGGCCTTGATGAAATCCAGATACAGGACATCCACTGCATGGCCCTTTTCGAGTGCCCTAGTCACCTAGTCATAAAAGTCAACCAGGCTGGTCTGACAGGATCTTCCAAAGATAAACCCATGCTGCCTGTCATCCTGGAGACCATTCACTTCAAGAAAGGTTACCAGCCTTTTCTTTAGGATCGTCTCCATCAGCTTTCCGACAATGGATGTAAGACTGACCAGCCTATAGTTGCCAGGTTCATCTTTGGGCTTGGTCTTGTGGAGGGGCACCACATTTACCATCCTCCAGTCCTGGAGCACACATTCAGTTCCCAAATAGGTATTGAACTGGTCTGCCAGTGACTCTGCCAGTATGTCTGCCAACTCCTTCAGAGCCCTGGGGTGTATGCCATCTGGTCTGGGCACCTAATCAACCCACAGGTCCCTTAGACCTTCCAGTACCTTGCTCACTGGGATTTCCCCATCTGTCAAACGTTCTCCCCTGTGCCCACCTCTCTGTCCCTGAGGCATGGGCCCATGCTTCTCCCTGGTAAACACAGAGCAGAAGTATTCATTGGGCAGTGTGAACTTGTATGTCAAATTATTGTATTGTGTATTAGTAAAGTATTGTATTATGTATTTGTATTCTTATTTTTATGGTAGTAAGTTTTGTATGTTTTGTTATTGCATAAATGTCAGGCATGGCTGAAAAAGGGCAGTGCCCAGTCCACTACCTGGTTAAAAATAAAAAATGAAAACAAAAGTCTGCCTGGTGTTTCCCTTTTTCCACCCACCCTTCACCTTTCCTGATTCTTACAATTTGATCCTTGCAGTTCCTTCTCTCCCTTATGGGATGATGTTCATAGTTAGGAATTCTATTCTGGAATATAGGGGAAAGTTAATCATTGCCGTCCTTCTAATGTCCTCCTGTACCTTTTGTGCCAATGGTGTAAAGCTGGCCTCATAGATTTAAGACTGGTCTCTCGACACCTGAATGCCAAGGTATTTCATTTGGTTGGCTTGCCAAGTCAGGGAGAACAGCTCCTTCAGCTGAACTGAAGGGTTATAATTAAATTTAAGAACTTCAGTCTTGGTCCTATTTAAGATGTTGCCTGCATGGACACCCAAGATCTCCAGACCTCTTCATGCTTCTTTTATGGATTATTAGAGGTTGACCAGGTATAGTAGTATATCATCTGCATACAGAGTAATTTCTTGGGAGCATCTCCCAGATAAATTCTCAGAATCTTAGGTTTGGACCACATCCATTGGGCTAGGAGTTCTATATCTAGGGCAAATAAGAGGGGTGAGAGGGGGCAGCCCTACCGTGAGCCTCTGTAAAAGTTAAATCTGGACAATATACCACCATTTGACTGGACATAAGTCTGTGGCAATGTATACAGTGACTTAACCCCTGCTATAAGGCCTTCAATATGGTACCACATGACAAACTAGTAAAAGAGATTGCAGGCCTTGAAGTGAGTGCATAGGGAGAGGCATCACCAGTAGAAAACAGGAAGTTATTATCCCTCTGTACAGACAGCTGGTGAGACCCCATCTGGAGTACTGTGTGCAGTTCTGGAGACCCAATCTCCGCAAAGACATAGACAGGATGGAAGCTGTCCAGAGGAGGGCAACTAAAATGGTGCAGGGTCTGCACCGGAGGACATATGAAGAGAGACTTAAGGAGCTTAATATGTATAGCCTCGAGGAAAGGAGGGAGAGGGGGGACATGATAGAAACTTTCAAGTACCTCAAGGGAATCAACAAAGTCCAAGAGGGTAGCATCTTTCAAAAAAAGAGGTGTGCAAGAACAAGAGGGCACAATTTGAAGATAGAGGGGGGGGCCGCTGAGATGTAATTTAAGGAAGTATTTTTTCACAGAAAGGGTTGTGGATGCATGGAATGGCCTTCCGGAGGAGGTTGTGGAGTCAAAATCAGTGGTGGAATTCAAGCATGCATGGGATAGTCATAAGGCAATTCTGGGGGGGTTGGGGTAGAAAGAAGTAGGCTGCTGGTTAACTAGGATCTGCAGCTTATCCAGTAGGTAGGGAAATGGGCAGACTGGGTGGGCCAAGCAGTCCTTATCTGCCATCAAATTCTATGTTTCTATGTTTCTATTGCAAAGTGGATTGATTCATGGTTGCATGGAAGGGTAAAAATCAGAGGTTATACTTTGAAGTGGGGAGGTATGAGTAGTGGGGTACCAAAGGGTTCAGTGCTGGGCCCAACCCTGTTTAACCTTTATGTTTCATTAATGCAGACAACTAAAGGATCATGGTTGTGTAAATTTGCCAATGACACAAAATTAGGTGAAATAGTGGAAGATTCATCATCATGTCAGGCATTCCAAGAAGAATGAAATAAAACAGCACATTAGGCAAACATTGACAAACTATACTTTAATAAGAACAAGTGCAAAGTCATGCACTTTGGGCAGAAAAATTCGATGACTACTACTTAAACAACACAGAACTAGAAGAAAGTGATAATGAAAGAGATCTGGGCATAGTGGCGACCAGCTAACTCTCCTTCACATAGCACACACAAAATGTGGCAAAAGGAATTAAGATCTTGGCTGCATACTTAAACATATTAAGAGTAGGAAACAATATGTCATTTTTCCACTATACATTTCGCTGGTCAGGCCACACCTGCTCCATACAAATCCCAGGACAAGGCAATGCTTGAGAGAGCACAGCATTAGGCAACAAGGAATACTGTATAGGTGGCTTTTTACATATCCAGTACACTGATAGATTGAATGAGCAGAATCTGTTTTCCTTGGAGTATAGGCATATCAGGGGAGACTTACTTCTAGTCTATAGGGCATTTAGAAATGCAGATCTCTGGGAGTGCCCTGTACTACAAATTAGAAGTATCAATAGGGAGTTGAGATGCCACAAGATGCAACTTTTGGGAGACAATTACAACACTACTAAAAGGGGAAAATGGTTTAATCAACATGTTGTTAACTTGCGGAATAAACACCCTGAAACAATTGTTTGTAGTACCAAAATGGAGACATTTAAGGGAGCATTAGACAACTATCTAGGGAACCGATGTAGCCAATAAATATCGGCAAGTCTATATGGCGAATGCTTTACTACTTGTATACCACCAAAGAAAAATATGAATAAAAATAGGCTTTTTTTTTTTTGTCTAGTGTGCTTACCCGCTAAACAAAGGCTAAATATATAAAACTATGCTGGAAAGTCAAATCATTCCAAGACCAAAAACAAAATGTTTTAGACTGCTTTGTCAAATGCCTTTTCGGCATACAGACTCATCAGAGTTTAGATGGCACCTTTTGATCTCATCTATGATGTTGATCATGCAGCAAACATTATCAGACACCTGCCTGCCCATTATAAAGCCTGTCTGATCTTAGTTTATAATACTGGGTAGCAGACTATTTACATGCTCCGCCAGGGTGACTGTGAACAACTTGTAGTCAGTATTAAGGATGGAGTAATAGGAACTACAGTGGGGAGGGGTCCTTTACTTCCTTTGGTATTACCAATATGGTTGTATAGTTCCAGGGAGGCAGCAGTGCTCTCCCCTCCCCTCATATGTCATTAATGGCCCTCTTCAGTAGTGAGGTTACTTCTTCCCAAAAGTGCTCATAAAATACCCACTGTACCCATCTGAGCTAGGGGCATTTGTTCATCTTTAATTGTTTTATTGCTTCCTGTATTTCTGCTCCAGAGATTGGGAGATGCAGTGGAGCAGGTTGCTTCTGTGATAATTTGAGCAGCTGTAGTGAACTCAAATAATCTTTCCTACTCTGGAGTGCTGTCTCCAGATGGGGACAGTGCAATGTTTTATAATTCACCACAAAGGCTTCAGATATCTGTCCCATCCTCATCCCTAGATCCCAAGTTATCACATGATGGATTTTCGTTATACTGGCTTCAGTGGCCTGTTGCCTCAGGCAATAGGCAAAAAATCTAGACGCCCTCACTCTGCCCTCATAATATTGTTGTTTTTGATATAGAACTATCCTTTCAGTATTTGCCTTTTTGACTTTTGCATTTCCTGTAATTTAGTTTTCATTCTTTTTATTTCCGTATCCCTATCCCTATCTTTCTCCCATGTTCCCTTGTATTCCATTTTGTAGATCTTTAAGTTTTTTGGTTATCATCTCCAGCTGATTTTTCTCATTCTGTTTCTGTGCACAGCTGCTAAAATTAACTTATCTTGCAGAACCATTTTGACTATGTCCCACAGAATATGTTGGGAGGTCTCCCTGGCATTGTTCTCCACTACCACTGTCTCAAGTTCTTCTATCTGACCCTATGACACTGTGTGGTCCCTGAGTAGGAACACATCTTGTCTCCTGTGTGTCTTATTTTTTTTCCATATACACTTTTTCTTCTCCTCCTCGGAGTGGGCAGGTGGCTCCGGCCCCTCCCTCAGAGGGGAGTCATCTCTCCAGCCAGGCTTCCCTGCACCCATCCCACCTGGCCATCCCCCACTGGTTGTCCCTGTGACAGGGTCAGTGGCAAGGGGCCCCGGCCTTCCCCACCCTCGGAAGTCAACATCTAGATTGCAGGGGTTGGTGCGGGTGCAGCCGGCCATCATGGAGACTGCCAGCTTCGTTTTTTTTCTCTCCAGTTTTACGCCCCAGGGCCCACAAACATGCAATAGGCCAGGTGACTGTCTCTCTCTCTCTCTCTGTGAAGGCAGTCTAACACCCTGGACATGGGCCCTTCCCATTCTGGGCAGCGTGCCTGTGCCACACCCAGCCATCGCTTAGTGTCATTCTACAGTGCGCTGCACTGTCCTCCCTCCCTCAAGGAAGGAGAACCGCCAGCAGACACTCGATCCTTCCTCGCCTTGGCCTACCCTGTGTGACCTGAGCCTATTTCTCAACCTGGGTTGCTGGTGTGGCAAAAGGTGTGATCTCCAGCACCTCAACTCTCAGTGTCACCAGACTGCTTCCAGTATGTCTTTTTCTGGGAATCTCCCAGATCTGCTAAGAAGCGCATTGGCTGATGGTCATGCAGTGAAGCGCTCCCCACATTAACTCAAATTTTGCCATGTTTTGCTGCTGCTGAATGACACACTGTTTGCGTCTAATCATGAGTAGATGTTGAATAGGGGAGTGTAGCAAGTGTAGTCCTGGGTTTGGAGGTAATTCACCTCCAAGCATCTCCCATCCCTAAATTCCTCAACAATATCTGTACTTTATTGGCAGTGAACAAGATCAGTCCAGGAATCTGCAAAGTGGTATCCAATGATCTATCAAAGATAAAATTCTAGCACCCTGCCCCACCATAATTATCTCCCCTTTTGTTTTACCCACCACCAGTTTTAAGAGTTTAACCTACAGTGTTTATGTTGAGCCCCATGGGGTGTATACATTTACCAAGATAACCAATGTGTCCTAAATTCTCCCTAGCACAATTTGGTATCTTCCTTCAGTATCTACTAGTATTTCCTTTTCCACAAAGGCAAGGAGTTGGCTATCAGGGTTATCACTTCCGTTTTCCTCTCTTTCTCCAGAGATGAGTAAAAGACTTTGGAAAACCTACCCCATTAACATTTCTGGGCTTCCTGTGGACTCAGGTGTATGTTTCTTGGAATAAAGAGATTTCTCCTTTCTCTTTTTTAAGGAATGTCATTACTTGTTCCCATTTGATTGGACTGTTTATCACATTAACATTAAATATAAGCACTTTTGTCAATGCTATCATGTGTAATTGCATGTTTATTTCTTGCTTATGGTAGCTGAGACCCTATACATTATCACTTGGCAGGTACCTGATATCAAGTACTTGTGTACTCCAAACACAGAACCAGTTTAAACACAATAACAAACACAACAACCATGAGGACTGTGTCATTGTTTCTAGGGGGCCTGTGGGCAGCTCATAGTTGGCTACTTCGGTTCTACTTGTAACATTGACTATGAGAGCCCTTTATGTGCTTCCTTGCTGGGGCAAACACTGCTTCCTCCCCATTTCATTATCTTCCTAGGTAAGGTCAGAGATTCAACACCTGCATGTGTAGGACTCTCCTGTTAATATCCTGCTAGTCTTCTAGCATCCCCATCCTCACTGGCAGGAGGACCAAGTAGGGAAAGGAGGATAAGCAAGATTAGTCCCTTTCCTATGTGTCCGACTGATGTTATGTTTAGCTTATTCTTTATGTTCAGCAGTAAATTCCCCCTCTCCCCTCAAGACCATTGTTATGAAAATTATTATACATGTTGCCACCCCTTATTTTGGGTGATCCTCATGTACACCCCTATTCACCTTTCTGCTATCCTGGTGCATTAATGCACCAAATATAGGACCATCTTTCTCTCTTTCATTGTTTTCCTTCCCACTACTCCTCCGCAGTGACCCATAGCATTTCAATGTCTTGTCCCTTCCCGGGGGAAGGGGGCAGCACCCATAAGACTAAGTGTTCTGGTACATAATCTGCACTAGGTGGTTTTGCTTGCGTCCTGTATTACAATCTGTTGTAGTCACCACTGCCTCCAGAGCCTAAGCCTGGTTCTAGACACATCTTGAGTTAAGCATCAAATTCTGGAGAGAGGATCTTTCACACTGCCCACCTTCCTTCACACTTCCTTTCAAGTAACTGGGTAGGAGGCTGATTAGTTTTCATCTGCTCTGTCCCTTTCCAAGAGATAGTATGGCTCTCCAAATCCCACACCTTTGCCTACTCCAATATGCTTTCATGCCCCCCTGCTCGACCACAGCCATGATAACTCCATGGTCATTGTATCCACTGGATCAGAGTGTTATCCAGTGGGATCCCACAGGGTTGTATCCCATCCAGCAGGGGCAGCAGAAGGTGGTGCTCACATTGTTTTCCATTCTGGATAGTAAGGCTGCAAGAGTATTCCATGTGGCAGTCAGCCACTCTGTCTAAAGCAGTTATGTGTGTTAGGATCTGGATCATAGATCAGGAGGGCCTCATACTGTCATACCGATCACTCAACATTGCTCATGGCCCTAAGAGCTCTGCAAAAAACTCTCCCTCCAGCTGTCTTTGGGCAGCAGTCTAGCCAGACCTCCTAAGGTTATTTTGCCTGTCGTGCCCAGGTGGGGAAGCCATTCAACCATATGCCCTAAACAAAAAACCAAAGGGGATGGGATATTGAAGGACCATACTCTTTACAGCCCAACAATTTCACCCCCCTTTGCTCCCTCTGACTCCTCCATTACCTAGCTGTGCCAGGCATGAATTACATAGGGCTTTTACTCTCAGCTGCATTATGCTGCAGGCTTTCTCTTGGCATTGCTACTTCAAGTGAAACCTGTATCAGAGTTCCTGTGGGCATTTCGGAGCCCCTCCCAGGGGTTGTCTCAAATAGCTTATCCCACACTTTGTTCCCTTTCACAAAGGGCTGTTCCAGTGGTTTCCCTATAGAAACATGTAGGATTACCTTCAGTAGTGGCTTCGCCTGATGACCTATCCACAGAGTCTTTAGTACCACAGTGATTATCTATTGAGGAGACCTTTGGCAGAAGTCATGCAATTAGTCTGCATTCATTACTGTGTGGTTACTTTTCTAAACTACCAGTGGCTATGGAATATACTCCCTTGGGTACTTCCTTGCTTATATTTGCACAGCTCCACCATTTGTTGAAAATTCCCCAGTTGATCCCTTAGAACAACCTATTTGGAACCATCTAAATTTTAAAATTAAGGGAAACCAATTTGTTTTGAGCATTGGAAAATGGGGAAGTTTCTTTGGTGAAGCACTTTGGGGGAATAAATGGAGTGCTCTCTTTTCAAAATTTATAAGAGTTCTTTCTGCTTACCCCCAAAGATATATTTTCTTAAGTACAGCTGTGGCATATGTTAGCTACTGTGTTAAGTACGCAAAAATTAGTACCAATACACCATATACCCTGCATGAATAGGCTGAGCTAGCCTAGCAGAGGCATGTTATATGCAGCTTCTCAAGATGCTATACCACACTGCTATGGCACAGCTTCTAACTATAGGCCTCAGGCCATATGCTTTGAATTCATGCAACAGCATTGGGATGTAATTTAGCTGGCTATACATACTGTAGGTATCTCAAGACTGACAGCTACTGCTTGATGCAGGTTAAGATTCTGCAAGATTTTATACTATACATCACAATAATTGCATAAATGGGGGCTGTTGGCTTCCCCCCATGCATCGAATGTGGCCCACAGAAGGGATCCCTATGGCACATTTTATGGGACTGCCTAAAGGCGCAACCCTTATGGAACATGATTCATAGGGTTATGGCCCCTATTCTGGGTTCAGAGAATGATCCTATGAAGGAGAGGTATTAACTAGGGATGCATATACACACCATCTTATGGGGAATCATCGGTATCATTTCGCTTTAATTTCCATGGTCATTACGCATCACTGGATGAAAAAAGATCTCCCCTCCCTTCAAGAATGGCAAAAAGAAATATTAGAAGTGTTACACATAGATAAAATGTTTGCTTCTATAAGACGTAACTTAAAGCATACAAAAAGAGGTGTGAACCTTTGGAAGCTGTGTTGTCATTTATATATTAGATGGAATGGGCTTTAGAATAATTGCCCAAACCTGTGATGCTCTTTTTTTCATTCCAAGGGTTGGTCCTATGTTTTAGGAGTATCCTTTCAGTCAGTGTGTAATCGATCAGGCTATGACTCTCTTGGTGGGAAGGTGGATGGGGTACGTGTGTTTGTTCTTTCTTTTTTGTTCTTTGACGTTGTATTGTTTAGTGTTAATCATTGGTTGCTCCATAAAACTTTAATAAAGTAGATTTATTTAAAAAAAGGATTACCTTCAGTAACAGTTAGCAAGATAAAGTGCCTTGCCAGTGTCCTCATTTACAAAAAGGATATGAGAGTATTGCAAAATGGTAGTGCAAGTTCAGTTTTTTTAATGAATGCATAACTGTTTAGAGTGGGGCATTCAAATTTGCAGTTTGCTGAACATCAGGAGCACTTCACACGTGCACTGTACTCCATTTACTCCGGCTCTTCTCCCTCCTCCCTCTCCTTGTCTAGGCAAGTGTGGAGCAGGAAGTGAATGTCCAATTTCAGTGGAGGGGATTGTTTCTTGTTCTGGTTCCTCTATTTTGCTCTGTTTCTGCATGCCACATCTAATACTTATTTAAGTAAATCTCTCTTTCTCTAGCTTGTCTTTCTCTGGTGGGAGGAACTGCATATTGATTCCTTCAGGCATCCAAAAGGTCTGCAAACCCTCTAGAGATATTCAGAAGGTCAACTTTAAGCCTTGCAGAGGAGAGGAGCTATGCCTTGATGTTTCTGTCACATAGTTGCTTACTTGTGCCCAACATTACTCTCCACTTCTCTGGCACCATGCAGGTATAGTCAGTGTCAATGGTAATCTTGTGGCCATAGTAGACTATGCCTTTTTGTTGCCAGACCCTTTTCAAAATGTTCTCTTTGCTGACATAGATTTTAAAGTTGGTTAGTATGGACTGAGGTCAAGCCTCACAGCTGGTGGGGTTAAGGTCTACCATTCTGTCAGTCCATGTGTAAGTCTAAATCATCAGGGAGACTCAGCATATCTTTAAACATGGCTTGTACAAAGGCTGTGATGCACTATGTTAATTTCTCTGCCCCATCTGGAACCCCATACACATGAATGCTCTATCACCCACTTTTCCCTTTGTGGTCTTCCCATTTTAAGGTTAACACACTCTCCTTTATCATTAAGCCATGAAGTAGAGCATTAGGCTGATGTGTCTGTCCATGATCATGCTGTGATCAGTAACTCAGTCCTCTACTGCCTGTGTCTGGGTTTTGATACTTTTCAGTTCCTGCTTGAGTGAGGTGAGGGTCCGACTGATTTTTGTTGCTGTTTTGGCGATCTGTTTCATCACCAAAATGATATCCATCACCTCCTCTGTGTCCTCTTGCAGCTCAGTCTCCTTTTTGGATGGGGCCTTGTTTCCCAGGTCAGCAGCGTGGTGGGTTGTCTGCCACTGTTTTTCACTGATCAGGAGGTCTTTCATTTTTGGACTGGCTTTGCAGTGTTCATTGCATGACCTGCTGTCAGCCGCTTATGTTTTGCTGGGGAGTACATACTAATTCAACTATGATGGATGTAGATTTGTCTCATGGGGTGATGGAGCTGAGGAATCAGACTACCATTGACATGATGACAGCACCAGAAATCCTCACTGCTGTTGTTTCTAAACAGATCAGGTTGGTGGGCAGCAAGGGGAGTGCCAACAGTGGGGTTGGGCACCGCTGCCATACTATATAAAAATCAATCATGCACAAGGGGAGACTGGTGTCAGATTTGGGGATCTGCTGACACAAGCTACAGACTGTCGATGAAGATATTTTTTTCTAACTACAAAAAGATGTGAAAATGGCTAACATCAACTGTTTCTGAGTATGCTTCTGCTGTTGACATGGAAAAACACCTTATGATTAGAACATTGAAAAAAATGTTCTTTGCATTCACTGCAATGGAATATTCTTTTCATAATAATTTAAAAATTAACTGTTTTTCAACAAAACAACCTATCAAAGGCACCTCCTTTGTTCAAATTGTAACAAATCTGAATGTTTCAGATTTCAGCTGTCAGCCATTTTTCAGTGATAGGTTAACTAAAAACATCCTTAAAATATGTTCTGTATAATTTTAACCTTTCAGAACTTTTACATTGCATAGCTGATTGTTATTAAATTTTTAGGATCCTGAGACCTTGGAATCTAAAATGTGCACATCAAACCTCAATGTATTTTCTCTAGAGATAGCTGTTATTAAGATACAAAAATAGGAGTTTAACATAGAACAGCATTTGTAAACCTAACTATAGGGGTGATGGTGCTCCACTATAATATAGAGACATATCTATCAATCTGCCTGTCTGTCTGTCTGTCCATCCATCCATCCATCTATCTATCTATCTATCTATCTATCTATCTATCTATCTATCTATCTATATCTTATAGTGATGCGGTAGCACCACTATAGTTAGGGTTGAGTAGGCTGTTTAATGTTAAATCCCTAACTTTGCACTTTAATAGCTTCCCTTTCCTTCAACAGGTTTCCATAAAATTTTGCTAGTGCAGTCTGTAGGGACAAGTCTCTTGACATGCCACATTTTGTTCCAGTTGGATGTGTGGGCTCTGAGATCTATGTGGTGCATTTTTACGAAATATTGGGATGTTGTTTTTTTTTTTTGCTGGTATTTTTTGTCATTGCCTAGCACCCAGAAGGTTTGGAATTTTGGTCAGAAATTGTCATAGTAGAAAGGGATTGCCCCAGAATTATGCCTTTCATTAGTTTGATGAAAACATATTAATCTGTTACCAAGTTATAAGGATTTTAAATTGTGTTTCTGAGCATGATCAATCAGGTCTTTTGAACTGAGGTTTGATATCCTACTGAGTATGCTCAGAACCAAAATTTCAAATCCTCATAACTTGGGATTGGATTAATATTTTTTCACCAAACCAACAGATGGCACCATTCTCAGACAAGCTGTTAATACCTTGAAAATTTCAGGTCAAACTTCCAAACCATCTGGGTTGTAGGTGATGACAACAAACAGCAAAAAAAAAAAAATTATATTCATAAAAACACACTAAAATAGACTCTTTTTTAACAAAAAAAAAAGCAAAAAAAAACCTGAACCTAGCTAAATGGGACCTGTTTAGTTAGACTCTACTGTTTTTTTTTTTTTCAGACTTACCAGAAATACCTTTACTGGGCACCCAAAATCCAGAGTGCCCAGCATAGTGAGAGGAGCCATTTATCTGAGTTCTCTGTTTGAGAACAGTGGGACTTTCTTGAGTTCTGTAGCTGTAGCTAGAAGTTATGCTGTGGGCTGCAGTGAGAACAGTGCGATGCTGATCACCTGTCCTATCTGTTTGTCTCTGTCTCTCTCTTTCTCTGTCTGTCTGTATCTATCTATCTATCTATCTATCTATCTATCTATCTATCTATCTATCTCTCTCTCTCTCTTGCTATATCTATCTATCTATCTGTCTGTCTGACTGTCTAACTATCTATCTCTCTCTAGCTATCTCATAGAGAAACATAGAAGTTGATGGCAGATAAGGACCACAAGGCCCATGCAGTCTGCCTGTTTCTTTTTCTACCTTATGAATGTGCCATTGACCTTTGATCTGTCAATGGCCTATCTATTCATACTCATCTGTATTGCTCCTTTATGCCTATCCCATGCCTGGTTGAAGCCCAGCACTATATTCATATCCACCACTTCCGGAGGTAGGCCATTCCATGCATCCACCAGCCTTTCTGTGAAAAATAACTTCCTTACATAACCCCTTAACTGGCATCCCTCTAATCTCATGCTGTGTCCTCTTGTCCTGTTATTTTTCTTATATTGAAACATGTTAGACTCTTTCACCTTGTTAATGCCCTTAACGTGTTTGAATGTTTCAATCATATCACCTCTCTTCCTCCTTTGCTCTAGGGTATACATATTGAGCTCCATTAATCTGTCCTCATATGTTTTCTGATGCAGTCCCTGCACCATTTTGGTTGCCCTTCTCTGGATTGCCTCAATTTGGTTAATGTCATTGTGAAGGTATGGCCTCCAGTACTGCGCACAGTACTCCAGATGGAGCCTAACCAGTGTCTTCTAAAGAGGGATTAGTACCTCTCTCTTCCAATTTGTGATACCCCTACTAATACACCCCAACATCCCCCTAGCCTTACCTACTGCTTTAGTGGTCTGCTTGGATGATTTCAGGTCATCGATGATGATGATGCCCAAGTCTCTTTCTTTCCTAGTGACTGCCAGCAACTCCCCTCCCAGCCTATACATGGCTTCAGGGTTTCTTTTCCCTATGTACATGATCTTGCACTTCTTTGCATTAAACCCCAGATGCCACTCTTTCAACCATTATGCTAGTTTATCCAGCTCTCTTCTCATTCTGTCCACCCATATGAATCATCCAGTCTGTTGCAGATCTTGGTGTCCTCTGCAAGCAGACAATCCTTACCCTCCAGTCCATCTGCAATGTCACTGATGAAGATATTGAAGAAGACTGGCTGCAGGACTGATCCATGATGTACCCCACTTGTGACTTGAATCTCTTCTGACTGTATACTTTTTACCACCACTCTCTGTTTTCTGTCTTTCTATCTGTCTGTCTATCTATCTATCTGACAGCCGACCAGGGTGCCCACTCCTAGTACTGCTTCTTTCTCCCCCTTCCCTCTAGGTAGCCTTCCCACCATTAAGAATGTCTATTTTTGTAATAAATAAGCAGACTAGGATGCCCCACAGTACCACTTCTTTTCTCCCCCCCAAGCCACTTGCCTCCATTCCCCAAAGTGTAGCCCAACACAGGGGTGCCCAACCCCCAGCATTGAAATCTCAGCTGTAATAAGGAAAACCATCTCATGATTTTTTCTTTTGAAACTTATAAAAAATGCAGACTAAGGCATCAGCCTTACCTCGCACCACACTGGCGAACAAGTTCAGTAGTGAGCTTGGGGAGCCAGGGGTTGGCTGGGGAGGGGAGGAAGGATTATCTGCAGGATGACTCTCCTCTCCTGGGAGGGAAGGAGGAAGGGAGGGGGGAATCTGCTCCACTGTGTTGGTGGCTCCTGGTGGATACTCAGAGCACAACAGTTATAGACCGTGGATGGTGTGCGCAAAGGTGGATATCCTGTGTGTGGGTGTGGGAGTGTGCCCACTATGTGCTGGATGTCATTGCACATTGGTGCTCAGGGAGGCAACAAGAGAAGTGGAAAACTCCAGAACATAGGAGGATGACAGTGCCTCGAGGAACTGGCACACATGCCCACCACCGGACCCAGCTTGACCATCTCTTCCAGGCCTCTCTCTATGCTCCTGAGCTATGACCCTCTAGACTGTAGAAAGGGCACCAGGTAAGGAGTAAGGTGACCCCACCTCAGGGGGTGAAGAGTCTTGGGGGTTGGTCAAGGGCTCAGTGGGGTAAGGGGAGATCCAGCACCCAATTCCCTGGTTGGGAGGGCCTTAGGTAGGGAGCCAGTTGGGTGAGGTTGCCCAAGGAAGGTCCTGCATTCTGGTGTCCAGTGGGAAAAAGAATTAAAAAAACTATAAAAAATAAAATGGTCCCTCATCAATTTGACCCTGCTGTCTTGACCTCCCACTCAGCACTCACCATCCCACAAACCCACCACAACCCCACACACCCTCGCTCATCTGAACATGTCCCATGACATAGATCCACTCTCTGATTGATGACATGTCTTGCTGTTGGAAAGGGCAACTGAAATATGAGAAATTAAGGTAAGTGCAGTTCAATGTATTTAGTTTAGTTTATTATTTCAATGGGGTTTTGAAATTTGATGCACAATTTTGTCATTTGTGCATATTTTCATCCCAAATTTTAAACTTGGCCTTTTTGGGACCACACCTCCTGACCAGTCATGGAGGAATTAGGCAAATCAGGCCCAAAGGGTGATTTTGCAGTTGTTTGGTGAACTCTCCTTTCAGTTGGGACTTGAACATTTTCACCACCATAGTTCATGAGGTGCAGTCATAAGAATGCTATGTGGAACATATGGGGTCAAAATATATAACAATGACAAAGTTATGTACTGAAATGTTTCTTTGCTCGCTCATAACTTCAGTAATTTTAAATATTTTTACCCCAAATTTTCAACATAACCATTTTTTCACACCTCCTCGTGAAGGAGACAGCTGTCATTTTTCAGATCCTTGCCAAAATGTGTTTTCACACCTGTGGCATGGAACAGATGTTTCAGTGGCACCGAATGACTTTTCAGAGGGGATTTGAAACTTTTCACCTACCTGGTTCATGAGGCAGGGTAATAGGAAAATTTTGTGTACAAATATGGTAAAATACCCAGGTTAGGACTGAATGTTACAGTGTTTCAGCATTTACCCATAACTTTACTAATGTTCAATATTTTGAATTTTCAACATAGCCATTTTCCACACCACCTCATAAATGTGATAGATGTCATTTTTTAAATCCTGGATGAGACGTCTTTTTGCACTTCTTATGCAAAATGACATTTTGGCCAATGTACAGTAACTGCTATATGTCATGTTTATAAGGGCAGTCTTAAAATGACTTTCCTGAAAACATGGGAACAAAATTAAATTAAAAAATAAAGAGTGAATGTGTGAAGAGTGAATGTGTAAAAAGTGAATATGTGAAGACTGAATGTGTGAAGATTGCATGTGTGAAGAGTAAGTGTGTGAAGAGTGAATGTGTAACGAGTGAATGTGCCAGGCCCTGGACTTCTGTAGGAGATTGGACTCTTTCCATGGTGCATGGCCCATAGGGCCCTGCACTTCTGCACTTTGAGAACTCTTCGAGACCTGAGTGAATGAGGATGTGATTCCACTATCTCAAAAAGAAATGAAATTCTTTGAAAAAAACATTGTTAATGCACCAGTTAGGGTAACATAATGCCACAAAAGCAGCATCTCTAACTCCTTACCCCTCCCCCCAAGCAGCTAAAGGCAAACACAGTAGGGTTGTGGGTGTCCAGAGTCTGGACAAATCAGTGGTGTAGTCTTCCTTGGGATTGTCAACCCTAATTCCCACCCCGTTCCCTGAGCAAACATCACACATGATATCATGTCTTCATGCAGGGCTCACAGAGGGCCCTGCTTGAAGAAAGCTACAACAAGCTGTGTTGGCAACATGTGGTGAGACATACTTCTCTGCCTTTGAAAAGTGTATCACTATAAGGCAATGGCTTGTAAGTACACCTTGTGCTTCAGACCGGAGGCTACTGGCTGATGTAGAGGGGTGAGCATTAGGGATGACAACCCCAAGGAAGACCCCACCACTGATTCATCAACACCGGAGACCCAAAACTCTAATGTTTTTTTTCCTTTTGCTGCTTGGGATGGAGTGGAGAGTTAGGGTTGAAAACCCTAATGCCATATTTTCCTACTTTTGTGGCATTGTTACCTTAGCTGGTGCATTAATGAAGTTATTTTGCAAAGAATATATGTATATAGAACCTTTATAATATGGCCATCCTTTGACAGAATTGCCTGCACTTTAGATGTACATAGTTGGTGCCAGTATCTCAGAATCCTGTAAAAGTTTTGAAGATGTAGAAGGTTGAAATCACATAAAAATATATTTTTGAAGTATTCTTTGTTCACTGACTGGAAAAAAAATGACTGAGTTAAATTATGAAACTTTCTAGCTCATTACTTTTTTTTTAAACATGAATCTTTGATAGTTGGCCTTACTGAAAAATTAATGTATATGTAATTGTTTAGAAAGTTACTTATTTTGCATCTGTGCAGTTCATTTTTGCATCACCGTTTTCATGAGGTGATTTCTCCAAACTGACATACAGGGTGAAGCTTTTTAAGAGATAAAATCCAATCTCACAGGATAATACTTTGTCTTAGTGTAACAGTAACAAAAGTGACAAAAAGAAAATGTTGTGCATCTGGAACAAGAAAATGAGTTACAACTTAATTTTATAGGTTACGTTTTTGATAGTGTAGGGAGTAAGGTTGCTTCTTCAAGTGATTTTTTTTAAATCAATAGTTTTTGAAATAGTCATGAAATAAGGCTATTACTCAAGGAAGCAGGCCTTGTTTTCATGAATTCTCAAACCTACTTTCATGACACACAAACCCACTTTCTTTTGTCTTAGCTGAGGGAAAAGAATGGAAAACTTAAAATATCTGTTGGAATGTAAGTCTGAAACATGTGTTGTCAAAGATGTAGATTATCAAGTGTTTTTTGGAATACATTTTGAAATATTAATGAAATTAGACTGAAACATGTCACAAAAACAACCTATGTTTACGTTACTCATGAAAATGATTTGGTAACTTGTGAAAATTCTTTAATAACACACTGCATGTAACCCCTAGATTAACTTGTACTTCGGCAACAGACAGTCCACACTTCCCTTGCTAGGATATTTACCTTGCTTGTTCTCGGGAGGAGGGGAACACAAAAAACATTTATATCTTTACCAGGAACTGGGATGGGCCATAGCACCGGGGGCACCATTTAATCACACAGTACACTCACAGAAAAATACCCACAAGCAGAGCTTGGGCCAAGTAATTGGTTGTATTCTGACTCAATGGACTGACAGATAATTTCCCACTGGGCTTCAGGTACAGAACAGGTACACAAAATCCTGAAATCTAAAGTAGTGCTTTACTACCAGCACATAAGTTCAAATGCAACCCCCCCCCCAGCCTTACAGGGTGCCAGAAGCAACTTTGCCATCCATCCCTCTTCTGGGCTATGGAAACAGGACAGAGCCTGTCCAAAAGTGAAATGCAACAAATGCTGGGCTCACAATTTACCAGATTCCATTCCTTTACTAAAGTGAAGGACACTTGGTTCACATATCCCAGGGTTCGCAACACTGGCTCCCCCATTACCAAAGTCTCATCTATGCAAATTCTTATACAAGACAGGGCATGCCCTCAAATCTCTGTGAAACAATTCCAGAAAATGTTTCCAAAAACTAAGAGAATGTCTTCTACCCATATGCCTCACAGAAGTGAGCGTAGTTCCAATTCTGGATGGAGGGGAAGCATCTCTTTTCCAAACTAATTCATGATCATGAAAGCAACATTTGAGTATTTAAATAGACCTCCAACAGTTTATGAAGTAAACATGTTCCAATAGGCAGGAATTTCATGAAAGATAGGGCAAAATCTGGCTATTCCAGAAACTGGGCAGCACTTTTCTAGTCAAAAGTCTCTCAGAAATGGAAATGACCCCATAAATTATTCATGGCTACAGGACCCATTGACTTTCAGGATTCTTCACCCCTCAGAGGTTCTGCACAGGAGAAGGCCACCACTAAGACTCAACACAGGTCTGTCTGTGAAGCTCATGAACAAGTGTGGTGAAAATTTTCACATCCCAACCAAAATGTGATTTCGCCAAGTTATCATGATATCACCTTTCAGGCAGGATTTAACAAATTCCACTGACATTGTTCATGAGGCGGGGTTCCCAAAAGGCCATGTTGAACATTTGGTGTCAAAATATACAAAAATGGCCAAGTTATGCATCAAAGTTGAAAACCCCATTGAAATACATTGAACCACATTTACCTTAGTTTCTCATATTGTAGTTGGCGGTTCCAGCAGCAAGACATATCTTCAATTGGTGAGTGGGTCTTCACAGTGTGACCTGTTCAGATGTGTGTGTGTGTTGGGGGTCCAGAGAGATGCAGTGTGGTGGGTGCTCAGTGGGATGGGGTGGGGAGGGTTACATCACTGATGGACCTTTATATTACAGCTTTAAAAAAAGTAGTCGAGGTACAGCTTTCTTCATTTCAGCAATGGAGGCAGTCACTCTAGGGTAGGGGATGACACTAGACACCACAAAGAAATGGCAATTTTATGAGGTTGGCCATTGGAGGGTTGAGGACCCCACTAGACACTAGGAATTGCTAAAAATATTTATGAGGAGGGCAATCGTAAGGAAGGGGTGCCACTGGACACCAGGGATGATATATCAAATATTAAAAAATTACAAATTAATAAAATAAGGCTGAAAAAATATATATATATGGAAGGGGATGGTGAATCAGTGGATGGGAGTACCACTGGACACCTGGGAATAAGATATCAGACATAAAAAAGCAAAATATTCAAAGGGTGAGCACACAAAAAGTTTTTTTTTTCATTTGAAGAAATCCTTTTCCGTATCAATGAAAAATGGGAATGAAAAAGGATTCCTTCAAATGAAAAAAGAATCAGGAAAAAACTAAGTCCCAGATCATTTTCCATGTCAATAGATCCTTTTTCACTTGAACAGCAATATCAAATGAAAAAGGATCCCATGTCACAAAAAAGGAATGGGCAGAAAAACTAAGTCCAAAATCTTTTTTCAGCATCAGTGATCCTTTTTTGTTTGTAGGAAAATATCAAACAAAAAAGGAATTTGTAAAATGACTAAGTCTGAAATCCTTTTTAATGACAAGGGATCCTTTTTTCTTCAAACAAAAAAGGATTTAGGAAAAAAGTCCCTAATCCTTTTTCGTCACTTATGATCCTTTTTCATTTAAATGACAAACAATTCACAAAAAAGATCTTAGTGAGTGACAAAAAAGGATTTAAAAGTATTAAAAATACACTTTCAGTGATCACTTTAAAAAGAAATAAGTGTTGAATCCAGCTAATGGAGCCACAATGAGCAACATACATGTCTTGGGGTCTATGCACACCATAATGTTTTGGGGTTTTAAAACTGTTTTTTTTACCACAGAAACACAAAACAACATGGCATAAAATGAAAAAAGAATTGTTCCTCATGAAAAAGGATTCGCCACTAATGAAAAATAATCCTTTTTTGTTTGACAAAATTCTCTTGTCATTCCAGGATGCTGTCCAGGAGATTGAAATTCCCATTGAAAATAATAGGAACTTTATAATTGAATAACTTTGGAACAGATTAATATTTCTTTACCAAACAACCGAAAGGCACTCCTGTGACCCAAGCCCTTTCTGCACTGAAAATGTCAGACCAAAGTTTTAAAGTGGCTAACACAAGTCAATGACAAAAAAACAAAACAAAGAAAAATGGTGATTATTAAGGTGTTTGCACGATCTGAATCTCAAAATTCTTCTGCTGACTGCAACGAATCTTGGCACATCAAGAGATCTACCCCACAAGACCAGGCATGCGAAATCTCATGCAAATCTGTTGAACAGTTCTGAAGTTATTAAAATGCAAAATCTGAGGTATAACATAGAAAGCCCTGCTCAACCCTAACTATAGGGGCATCACCGCACACCTATAATATATATACATATATATATATATATATATATATATATACTATATATATATATATATATATATATATATATATATATATATATATATATATATATATACAGTCAATTCCGCTTGTATGCCATCAACTGGACCACAGTAATTATGGCATACAAGCAGAATGGTGTACAAGCAGCAGAAGTTGTTGCACAATAAAATGTGGTAGAAGTGAATAAACCAACATCACACAGATGTAAACATTCAGAAAAAAATTGTTTAATAATGAAATTTATTGCACTATAACACAACCCCCCAAAATTTCAATGTTAAAAATTCCAGCTTTTACATTTCAGTAACAGTCACTGATAGGGGTGTCAGCTTCAGTTGTAATGAGCATTAATGTGAAAATTTGACAGGTAGCAGTGTCATTTTGAAATAAAATGTCTGGCAATGTTTCTGTTTCAGTGGAAAGACTTTCAACAGCAAAAAAAACCTCACATCATTGGCAGACTGTCCTTTCTCCCCGCTCTCCTGTGTTAACCAGCTCTCAAGTGTAAACTGCTTTTTTCCATGACATGCTAAAAGTTCAACCCGCTTTTCAAAAGCGTAGAACCAGTCGTATTCATTTAGTTCCCTTGCTGACATATAACGCCTGATTTTTCCCATCAAGTTCCACACCTCTGAAGTAGAAGGAACAGGATCCTCAGGCTCATCTTCATCCTCAACTCCCGTGTTTCAGTTTAGGATGTCCTCACAGATCTCAGCTTCTGTTAAACCGCCAGATGTCGACTCCTCAGAGTCCACACTGACGTAGCTGGCAAATTCAGTTTTTTGCATTCCTACTGGTGGGGCAACACTTTCCACTGTCTCCACTTCCTCCCCTGCTATGATACCAGCTTTGATGTAACAGTTCACTATTGTTTGTGGCTTTACCTCCTTCCAAGCATAAGGGACTAAGTGGATGCCATCCAAAATTGACATCTTTTTTGCCTTCTCATTAAACATTTCATTTGAACCATCAATGTCATCCAGAAGCTTACTGACAACTGATTTTATGTAGAGCACTTTCAAGTTGTGGATGACCCCCTGATCTATGGGTTGAATAACAGCAGTGCAATTGGGGGGAGGAAAATGAGTTTATTGTGTAACAGTGTGATTGGCTTGTGAGCGGGGCAATTGTTGACCAACATGCCAATTTTTCTTCTCCGGATTCTCATTTGCTTATTGAGATCTTTTAACCATTCATGAAAAAATTCAGCTGTCATCCAGGCATTGGAATTGCTATGGTACTGGACTGGTGGTGCATCAATGTTAATGTTTTTAAAGCATCTAGGCTTCTTGAATTTACCAATCACTAGCAGAGGTAACTTTTTGTTTCCAGTTGCATTAGCAAAAACCATTATTGACACCCTGTCTTTTGCTTTCTTGTAACCAGCGGGTGTTTGGCATCGGAATGATAAGGTCCTATCTGGGGTGGCTCGAAAAAACAAGACAGTTTCATCACCATTAAAGATATCGGGTGGTGCACAGTCATTTAGCATTGTGGGCAGTACACTCCTTATCCACTCCTCAGCTGCAGTGGTGTCATTTTCTGCCTTCTTGCCATGTATCCATTAAAGGCTTCGGGCTTTCGCCATCAAAATATTACCCAATATTGGAACTCCTCTATCTCTGGAGGCAGAGAACCACCAGAGCAGAGCCTCCTATACTTGTGGGTCTTTACCCTCCCTTTTCTTTTCCTGCTTGTGTTCCCACCGTGCACCATTCATCCAGGATCTTTTCCTGACTTCTCAGAAACCTGCCAACTCTCGAGATGACAACCCCAAATTCTAAGGTGAGTTCTTTTCAGGACGCACCTGGAACACTAGACTTTTCGATCAGCTCAACTTCTTTAGCTAGAGACAGCACATTCCTCCTGCTTTTGTCCATTTTGAAGCATTCTAAGCATTCAGAGCAGACAGAGCTTACTGAGGACTGAGGAGCTAATGTGCAGGTGTTAGGCAATGCTGTTTATTAGGCAAAAGCTACCAATTAGCATCTCGTTATAACAACCTCACGGAGCTGACAATCACTTAAATGCTTAGTTTGGGGCTGAAAAAAACAGCATACAACTAAAAACACAAGGCATACAAATGGAATGAATAACATTAATCAGATTGGGAAAAAACGGGATCAGTGAGAAAGAGGCATATAAATGGAAAAGGCATACATGTGGAATTTACTGTACATATATACACACACACACACACACACACACATATATATATATATATATATATATATATATATATAGAAACATACATGGTTGGGCCTTTTTCCCCATTGAAAAAAAAAAACACAATTTATTTCCCCATATATGATGGCAGCCAAGGAGGATATGTAAGCAATAAGACATGATGGTGTGTGCATGGAACATATTTTACTGCATGCCCATGGGTGTAATGAAGCACAAATCCACAGGCTGAGTGCCTTCAGCCCCTTGTAGTGTGATAAAATCTGTTCCATGCACACCCATGGAGTGACTTATTGCATTTATAAAATGGGCTCTTTTTTTAAACTTTTTACAGTTGAGAAAAGCTTATTTATATGTAGAAACAAGAGATTTGCTCTTATGCATTTATGATAAAATAGTCCTTCTGCCCATTGCAAATGATGCCATTGATGATGCCATTGCATTACTGCTGGACACAGTTTGACCTTTGCTGGCATTAAGATTCAAAATATAGAATGTTTATCATTGAATGTTTAACATGGAATGGTTTTCATGGAACACATGGATTCAAAATTCTGATCAGTTCCACTGGCAGAATGTTCCTCACCTAACATGCTGTATACACACACACACACACACACACACTCTTCTACAGCAACAGACTCGATTATTTCACTGTCAGGGCAAGCAGAAGAGACTTTCCTGATGAGCAGGTAAAGATAAAAGGGGGATTTTTCATTGTCAGCAGAGAAACAGTTGTAATGAATACTATAAATAATACTTACGAACATACGAAGAAGCCAGCAGAACGAGGCCATTTGGTCCATCTAGTCTGCTCATATTGCAGAGTACACAGCTTAAGCTACTGTCCCTGTCCTCCTCCCCACTTCTCCAATCCTCCCTACCCATGATACTTACCTTCCCACTATGCCTATCCCATCCTTTGTTAAAGCTGCCCACTGTCTTCAATGAGATCAACTCTTCTGGCAGTGCATTCCAAGTGTCCACCACCCTCTCTGTGAAGAAGTGCTTCCTGACCTCCCTCCTAAACCACCCACCCTTCAGCTTAAGACTGTGTCCCCTCATGTTATGGATGCCACTCAGCTTAAAGAGACTCTGCTTATTCACCTTATTTATCCCTTTCAAGTATTTGAAGGGCCCAATTATGCCCCCTCTCTGCCTTCTGTCTTCCAGGGAGTACATGTTCAGTGCCCTCAACCTCTCCTCATATGCCTTAACCTGCTGATCTGCTATCATCCTTGTAGCCCTCCTCTGGATCTTCTCCAGCAGATGAATGTCCTTTTTCAGGCGTGGGCACCAGTACTGAACCCCATACTCTAGATGAGGCCTTACCAGGGACCTGTACAATGCAGTATGACCTCCTCTCTCCTACTTCTGATCCCCCTAGATATGCATCCCAATATCTTGTTTTCCTTTGCTGCTGCTTTCTTGTACTGCCCAAAGTGCTTCCGGTCACTAGTGATCATCACTCCCAGGTCCTTCTCCTCCTCTGATGCAGATATTACGACTCCATCCAGGTAGTACTCTGTCCTGGGATTCTTGGCTCCAATATGCATAACTTTGCATTTCTTGGCATTGAAGCCAAGCTGCCAGATCCTGGACCATCTCCCCAGATTTTCCAGATTATCTTGTAGGTCCTATATTCCTTTAGCTGAGTCCATTCTCTTGCAGAGCTTGGTGTCATCTGTGAATTGGCACATGTTGCCCTTAATGCTATCCCCAATGTCATTGATGAAGATACTGAACAACACTGGTCCCAGCAATGTGACCTGTGGGATCCCACTGGTTGCCTTTCTGTTGCCAGATAACTCTCCCCTACAACCACCCTCTGGATTCTGTCTCTCAATCAGTTTTCCACCCATGTGGCCATCTTTTCTCCAACCCCAAGATTCACCAACTTCCTCATCAACCTTTTATGGGGCACAGAGTCAAAGGCCTTGCTGAAATCAAGATAGAGGATGTCTACCACTTGGCCCCTGTCTACTGTCTTAGTGACAGAGTCAAAGAAGTCAATCAGATTCATTTGACACGATCTCCCCACCCCATGAACCCATGTTGCCTGACAGCCTAGAGACCATGGCCCTCTAGATATTCCACCAACCTTTCTTTTAGTATGGTCTCCAGAGCTTGCCCACAATGGATGTCAGACTGACTGGTCTGTAATTCCCTGGGTCATCCTTGGGATCACTTTCATGGAGGGACACTACATGTGCTGTTCTCCAGTCCAGTGGAACCATGCCTGACTCTAGTGAACTATTAAATAGGTCTGCCAGCGACCCTGACAGCTCCTCAGCCAGTTCCTTTAGTATCCTTAGATGTACTCTGTCTGGGCCTGGTGATTTGTTCACCTTCAATGCCAGCAGCCCCTCCATCACTCTATCCTCCTCTATCACTCTATCTGTGCTCTGCCCCCTCCCACTCCTCTTTTCCCTCCTGAAGGCACTTGCTCATTCTTCTCCCTGGGGAAGACAGAACAGAAGTATTCGTTTAGTATCTCTGCTTTTCCCCCATTATACTCCACCCACTCCTCCCCTTTCTTAAGCCTAACAATTCCTTCCTGCTTAACCCTTTTCTCACTTATATAGTGAAAGAAAGCCTTATCCCCCCTTCTTAATTCCTTCAGCTAGCTGTAGCTCTTTCTGTGTCTTTGCTCGTCGGACTGCCTTACTTGCCTCATTAGCCAACCTTAGGTAATTTTCCCTGTTTGCAGAGGTCCAGACAAATGTAAAATAATCCAAAAATTTGTTAAGTTGCAGCCTGCCCAGTGGCTCACAAAAGGACTCACTGGTCTCAGCGTCAATTCCATCCCCGATGAAGGCCTGCTTGAGGTCGGAGTGCTGGGGCCAGTGTCTCTTTATGTGAGTCTCTGGACAGACTGCAACTTAAAAAATTCCCTCTTAAAAATTCTGCTCTGTTTACATCTCAGGCTGGCAGTCCCTAAGCAACAGCACCACCCAGTTACACTGATCTAAACTTTTCTGCTTTAATTTTCCCTGTCCACATCTCTCTTGGTCTTTCTGAATTTTCTATAGGTCAACCTCTTTTCCCTTACTGCTTGGCAACCCCAGAACTGAACCAGCTGGGCACTTTGGCCCTTGCATTCTTCCCTCTGGGCCTAACACACTTAACTGTGGTAACCAGTAATCCTTCCTTAATTATGGACCACCTATGGTCCACCCCATATATGCTCTAATGCCCATCAGGTGGCTCCTTAGCACTTCGCCCATTTTCCTGAAGTCCGCCCTCCTGATATCCAAGATTTTGGTCTTAGTCAGGATGCTTTCCCTGCCCATATCCAACTGGAACCACATTGTGCAATGGTCACTTCTATCTAGTGGCTCCCTGACCATTATTTCCTCTTCATGCTCCCCAATTGTGAGCACCAGATCAAGAATTGCCTCTGCTCTTGTTGGTTCTGTGACACCCTGAGTCAATAACCCACTCTGCAGTCCTTACAGGATCACCTGAATCCTAGCACATGTTGTGGATGCTATGCTCCAGTCTACTTTGGGCAAATTGAAGTCCCCCACAATTACCACATCTCCTTTCCCTGCAGTTTCTAATTTTTGTGAGCTCAGTTCCCTGTCCCTCTCCTCATCCTGATTGGGTGGCATGTAAACCACCACCAACCTCACCTCTCTCTCCCTCTATTGGACTGTAATTGAACCCATAATGCCTCCATAGTGCCGATGGCACATTCATAAGGTAGATAAAGAAATGGGCAGACTGGATGGGCCTTGCAGTCCTTATCTGCCATCAACTTCAATGTTTCTATGTTTTACCTCCCTTTCCACTGACTCCTCCCTTGTGCAATTTATTCCTTCCCTGATATAAACTGTCACCCCTTTCTGACTACCCTGTCCCTCCTGTATAGTTTACATCCAGGGATCGCAAGGTCCCAGTCATGGTCTGATGATGCTCAAGTCTCGGTTACTGCAGCTATGTCCACCCTCCTGTCTACTAATAGTACCTGCAGGTCATCCATCTTGTTTCCAAGACTCTGTGCATTCAGAGACACCACCCCCCACCTACAATCTGAACTTCCTTCTCTTCCCTCTATTCTACTATTCAGATTTATCCCCTCTGTATGCACTCCTCCATGTACCTTGTTATGTGTTCCTCACCCCCTCCACCCTTTGATAACTGTGTTCTCGCCCCTTCCACCTCCTCCCTCCAGACCTCTTCCATCACTGTGGGTGGGGAGGTTCACTGACATCCTCCTCTCAGAGCCTGCAGGCTGCACACCCTCTGCCCCCCCCCATAGTTCAAATTAAATGTAGTGGTTCTGTATTCTCCCTGTTTGTCCCTGAGTACCCTCAAACCTTCCCTACTGAGGTACAGCCTGTTTGGTGAAAAGAGTGCTTTGTTTGACCAGGTCTCCTCCCAGCCCCCAATACAGATAACCATATCCTTCCTGCATTATTTCCTCAGCCAGTCATTTAAATCCTTTATTCTTCTTTTCCTTGCTATGCTGGTCTTTGATATTGGTATCACCTCTGAGAAGGCCAGTGAACTTCCCTCCTCCCTGCAGATCTTCCCTAACTCCCTGAACTTACTTTGCATGTTGGTTCCCAAATGTATAACTAAATTAGGGTTTCCTCAAACCTTTCCTTACTATTTCCCTCATTCTTGGACCCACCTTCCCGTCATCATCCCTTGCATACAAACCACCATCCTGCTCATGTTTGGGTTCCCTTTCCTTCCCCAGTGAATACCCCTAATTATGGAGTCACCTATGATTGCCACCCTTCCACCCCTGCACCCGTGCTCCCCGTCCTTTCTTTCTTACCTTTGGTAGTAGCTGCTTCCACATCTAACTGCTCCCTCTGCACCCTGATGAACCTATCTCCACTTCCACAATTTAACCCCTTAACTGTTTCTCAATCTCCCAATCTGCCCCTCCCCTCCCCTTCTAACTATCTGTATCCATTTTCAGTTTTTCATTCCCTTTTCCTTTCCTTTCCTTTTCTCTCCCTTCTCCCATCTTCCACTCTGTTTTGCCTGCCTCCTCTTCCCAGCCCACCATGATTAGTTCCCTCTCCCCTTCCCTGTACTCCTACTCTCAGCCCTGGCTCAACTTGACCTCCTACCTCACCTCCTGCTGCCCCCTCTCTCCTTCGAGACAGTGGTGCAAATCTATTCAATAAAGGCACCCCTTTTGAATGTCCCACCTCTGATGCTACCGTCACATTCCTACCTCTTTCCCTTACCACTTCCCATTCCTCCACCCTGGGCTCCCTGACCCTTTGAGTGAGAGATACTCCTGTGTACTGGGTGGACCTCCCCACTATCATCCCATGCCTGATGCCCTTCCTTCCTCCCTCCCTTGGGCACCACCTCTCTGCATTTCCCTCCACTGCTCTGCTCCTCTGACTTCCCACACCATCCTCCCCAGTTCCCATCTGAGCAGCCATATTTCAGCCCTTAGCTGCTCCAGGCTCTTACACACAGTACAGCCCTCTTTACTTCACATCACCACCAGAAAAACTGCTGTCCCACAACTATTGCAGTTTGCCACTCTGCTACTTCCCGTACATGTACCTGTTCCCCCAAAGCCTCCCAGCCAACCTTCTCCTAGGCTCCAGTTATACATAATTATAAAATATCAGCTGATGGAAATAATTTCTCATCACTCAAAACAAAATATATGGTGTACTTTCTACACTTCCCTTACTCCCTTTACGTATTTGATGTTTCTAATTTGATACGTGTGTAAGGAAAGTGTGATGATCAGGGAAACAACATTTAATTAATTTGTTATTTTTTTATTTAAGGGAGCTTTATTTTTAAGGCCCAGTTGAAGGTTTTTTACAGTGTAAGGGTAGCAGCCATGTGTGTGATGGAAGATCAATTAATGTTGTAGGGGGACTGATGGAAGATAGTTCTGGTTGTATGAGGACTGATTTGCTCAATGTGTGATGTGGTTAAGGATAAGGATGACTGTGTATGAAACAAATTTCATGCAAAGTCACATGACATATTCTGATCAATGAGACTTCTTTATTTTGGATGCCCATTTTATAATATGACCCTATCTATCTGCCTAGTAGGATTTATGATCACAACTAGCTGCCTGTTATGATTTATGACTGCAGCTAGCTACCAATTAGCCTATTGTGACGTCAACTAGCTGTCAGTTAGGGTATTATGAATTAAACTGGCTGCCAGTTATGATACTATGACTTTTAATTGCCTGCCAGTTAGAGTATTATGACTTTTAATTGGCTTCCAGTTAAAGTATTATGGCCCCAAGTAGCTAATTACATTGAATTGAAGTATCATGAGTACCTGAAGAACACATTGTAACACCCAATACACACTCACCAAGCAAAACTGTCTCTCAGAACTAACACTAACACATACCACTACTCTATGGAAACACATAGGACAGCAAAAAAGTGCCTGACCTTATGTATTATATAAAATAAAATATGGCAACATCCTATGAGAGGAAATAATACAATCTCGGGGTTGAACTAGCTTATAAAGGCCACTCATCCTTTGGGCTTGTGGCTTTATGACTTGTTCAACCCATGGATGGTATTATTTCCTCATATACAACATTTTGCCATAATTTATTCTATATGTGTGTGTGTGTGTGTGTGTGTGTGTGTGTGTGTGGTGTGTATGTGTGTATATATATATATATATATATTAGAGGCAAAAAAATCCGTTTAATGCATTAGTTAGGGTTGTTCCACAGTGACAAAAGTGAGGAAATTCGCTGTTAGGGTTGAAAACCCTAACTCAGAATTCACCCCCAGCACCACACACACACAGACACACACACACATTCAAGTATGGGGGAGGACCAAGTCAACACAACCAATGACAGACATCCAGAAGCAGGTGACAGAATAACAAACAATTGTCTAAATGTACTACGAGACATCCCACCCACCTGACCAGGTACTGCATGCTCAGTGGAGATCAACAGCAAAACTGAGGCCATGTACAGCAAACGTACATCCCTGATTGCAGCTGCACACAACGTACCACACTTAGTAGTTGCATGGCCTTACCTACCGATGCCCCACACCACACCACAACTGGTACTGTGCCGTTATTCAATATAAATGCTGAAGGTGCATGATTACAGTTGTAGAAAGGTTTTAACACTAGTGAGTATACATTAATTAAGAGAAGCACATAAATTAACTACAAGACACTAGCATGCTCAAGATAAAAGAAGTGATACATTTAGTAGGTGATTTGCATAGTACATTTACTGCAATGGTTTACTCAACATAGAGAGGCTGATGTAAACGTATGGAAAAGCATTGCCTGTTCAACGCTGTGAAATTCGTACTGCCAGTATCACATGCATTCTTACTGATGAATGTGTACTGCTGATGTACATACATAAACCTTCAGTGTGTTTCAATACTAAAGATGCAGTAAGTATTCTTTGTAAGAAACATTGTAATTGCATGGATCAGGCCAAGCAACTTCTAAATATCATAGCACTACTGAGCCAACAATGATGTACTTGTATCGGAGGTGTATATAGGATAGATTTTCCTGTAGGCACTTACTGAGTATGTTGTACCTGATGAAGACAATCTCATTGCATCTGTGATGACTAACTTATTCAAATAGTAATACATTTACTATTGTTGCAATGAGTGATCTATGCCACTTATGGACACAGTGTGATTTTTTTAACAGTTGTTTCATACTCAGGCTGTATGCCTACTGTTTGGGTTTGCCACACTTCTGTCACTGATGCTATCAAAGTGATAACTATGTTAATTGTGGTACAACAGGAATCAAGTAGGTATGGTGTAGATATAAACAGAATGTCTTTTAGTATTGATTTAACTCACAATGGGGTAAGTGTACTAGGACAGCAGGGTTATCCTCATCACTGTCTCTGTCAGTTATAATCACACTAGGGTTTCGATGACTGTAATGATCAAGTTACACTGTTCATTTTCATGAGTTCATATTCACAGCCATTCTCCAGTAACTAGACAGTGTATGGGTGTAACTGGGTGGGACACTGTGTTAAAAGCTGCTGCAGTGCCTAGCAGAGGATAGTATCTACTCATAAAGACAATTAAGCAATAAGGCATGACCAACAGTTATGTTAAATGGTCTGTTAATCACCCTGTAGGGGTTTAATGTTGAATGAGGCATAGCGAGTGCCACATGTTGCTAGACAGTGATAAACTGACCATTAACATAATACCTGTGAGTGGCTTATTGCTATCATAATAAAACTGTTTTTTAAACAACATTAAACCATGTTCATCATATGGTTAGGCTCTACATGTATGTTAATAAAAACTAAACATAAAGGCTGTTACAATGTTTACAGTCAATTAGAAAGCTGCATTCTCAAACCCTTGTTATAATCAGAGATATTATACCTGTACAACTCCTTGGTTTTGCTGAACTCTGTTGCTCAGGTGACCCACCACAAGTGGTGTGGTCTGGTGTGGGGCATCGGTAGGTAAGGCCGTGCAACTACTAAGTGTGGTACGTTGTGTGCAGCTGCAATCAGGGATGTGTACGTTTGGTGTACATGGCCTCAGTTTTGCTGTTGATCTCCACTGAGCATGCAGTACCTGGTGAGGTGGCTGGGGATGTCTCGTAGTACATTTAGACAATTGTTTGTTATTTCTGTCACCTGCTGCTGGACGTCTGTCATTGGTTGTGTTGACTTGGTCCTCCCCCATACTTGAATGTGTATGTGTCTGTGTGTGTGTGTGGTGCTGGGGTGAATTCTGAGTTAGGGTTTTCAACCCTAACAGCGAATTTCCTCACTTTTGTCGCTGTGGAACAACCCTAACTAATGCATTAAACAGAGTTTTTGGCCTCTAATTTCCCTTCTTTTTGAGAATGATATTGAGAAATAGTGAATGTAATGCAGTGGCGGGAGCGCGGGGCCAAAAGGGACCCGTGCTTCCACCACATGATGTCTTGTGGCATAGTAACAGGAGCAGCAACGCAAACAGAAATGCTAACAGTGGCACATTGGTAACACAAGCGCGAATGAGAACAGAAAGGGTAATGCACACGGTGGAGTAGATGGGAACGGTGTGACATGTGATGTCTTGTCACATAGTAACATGGTGCCTGTAAATGGAAATGTCAATGGGCATGGTGACGCAAAGTGAAACAGAAAGAGAAATAGTACGGTACACACAAATGGCAAAAAAGTAACAGAAACGCAAGCGCAAATGAAAACGCAAAGGATGACGCATGTGGTGGCATTGGGGTGTGCATTGGGATCATCAGCCCTAATTCTCACCCCATGACATGTGTAAAGCAGCAGAAGTATAGGAGAATGGGGTGAGTTAGGACCCACGATCCCAATGCACAATGCAATTGAGGATGGTGGGGTGGGGGTGCAGGGGTTTTCAACCCTAACAGCGAATTTCCTCACTTTTGTCACTGTGGAACAACCCTAACTAATGCATTAAACAGAGTTTTTGCCTCTAATTTCCTTCTTTTGAGAATGATAACGAGAAATAGTGAATGTAATGCAGCGGCCTGGCCCTCCCTCACATGATGTCTTGTGGCATACTAACAGGGACAGCAATGCAAACAGAAATGCTAACAGTGGCACACATGGTAACACAAGCGTGAATGAGAACAGAAAGGGTAACGCACATGGTGGCGTAGACGGGAACGGTCTGCCACGTGATGTGTTGTCACATAGTAACATGGTGCCTGCAAACAGAAATGTCAGTGGGCATGGTGACATAAAGTGAAACAGAAAGATAAACAGTACTGTAGACAGAAATGGCAAAAAATAACAAACGCAAGCGCAAGTGAAAACGCAAAGGATAACGCACATGGTGGCGCAGACGTCAACGGTAAGTGAAACGGGTACGGAACCACAAGCGGAAAGGGCAACAGTAACAGTAATGTAAGCGCACAGGCTGGTTTTCCCCAAAACCTGCATAGAGAAAGACAGTGAATACAAATAATGTATGCATAGTAATGAGTATCGGAGCAGAAAATGAGACCTTGGAATTCTAAATACATCATATCTCAGGAACCGTACGCCGTAGAAAAAAAATTTAAAAGTCATATTACTTACAACTGTCCTGGCTAATTTGAATCTTTTCTGACGAAAAGTCCGTATCTCGCACCGTTTCCGAGATACGGGCCCTGAAAGGCGCAGCGAACGCCATAATATTATCCTAAGGGAAAAAAAGAAATGTTCAGAGCGCCATAACTTTGCCTCCCTGTAATGTTTTTTCACCAAACCACTGAAAGGCACATCTGTGGGCTGTTGGCTGTCTTCCCTCCAAATTTCAGGAAAAAAGACCAAACCGTTATTTTGCAGCAGGGATCCAAAGGATTTCTGTAATGCGTCGGGTGCTGTAATGTTATCCTATGGGAAAAACTGTCAACTTTGGAGTGCCGTAACTTTGCCGCCATGTGATATTTTTTCACCAAACTACTGAAAGGCACATCTGTGGGCTGTTGGCTGTCCTCCCTCCAAATTTCAGGAAAAAAGACCAAACCGTTATTTTGCAGCAGGGTGCCAAAGGATTTCTGTAATGCGTTGGGCGCCGTAATGTTATCCTATGGGAAAAACCGTCAACTTTGGAGTGCGTAACTTTGCCGCCATGTAATATTTTTTCAATACAACACTGAAATGCACATCTGTGAGATGTCGGCTCCGTTTCCTCCAAATTTCAGCCCAAAACTCCCAACGGTTCTTTTGCAGCGCAGTGCCAAATAATCGCTGTCACTGTCCCACAGATGGAAAACTACTGTCGCAATTTGCGAAAGCTTTCTCAAAAAAGTTCGACACTTTCGTGAGCATGAAAGTAATTTGCGAAAGTACTTTTTCCAGAAATTTGAAAAACATATTTCTTGGGCGTTTACCACAAAATAAAGACATGGCAAGCATCCTCAGGGTCCAACTAGGTGAATACAAAAAGATTAGGTTGCTAGAGGGTCCCAAATTTAAATGCCAACCATTTTTCTGATCACCAACTGAAAACAAATGGCCAATTTGCGAAAGTAACAAGCCCATTTGCGAAAGTAAAAATGCATTTGCGAAAGTGTTGAACTTTTTGTTAACTTTTCCCATTGACTTATAATGGGAAACTGTTTTTTGAATAACTTTTGAACCGTTTAATATTTTTTCACGGAATCTTCAAAAGGCACATTGGGGACCCCAGCCGCACGTTCCCTGAAGATTTCGGACCAGTCGCGAAAACCATGTGACCTGTAGGCATGACCGTAGAATTCCAGAAAAAGCGTAAATGCGTGCACAGATCATGCTTAATAACTCCGCAGCCGTATATCCAACCACTACAAAACTTGGCAGATCCCAAGGCCTATGGCCCTTGATCATGTATTCCAAATTTCAGCCAAATCTGTCAAACGGTTGCAAAGTTATTAAGGTGCAAAGTTTTGGGGTTTAACATAGAAATGGCTCCTCAACCCTAACTATGGTAGCACTACCGTGCTACCATAATATATATATATATTCTTAGCAAAAAACTTCATTAATGCATCAGTTATGGTTGTTTTCACAGCAACAAAAGTGTGAAATTCAATGTTAGGGTTACCAGTCCTAACACCTCCTGCCCTACCCCCACCACCATCCACACAACAACTGGTGTTGGGTGTTTGTTGAGGTCGTTGGCCTAACTCTCACACCATTCCATTTGTAAGTAAGCTGAGGTGTTGTAGCACAAGAGAATGGGGTGAGAATTACACAATGACCCTAATGAACACCCCAACACCTGTTGTTGTGTGGAGGATGGGGGTAGGGCAGGGAGTGTTAGGATTGGTAACCAGAAGTTGAATTTCCAGGATTTTGTCACTGTGGAAACAACTCTAACTGATGCATTAATGAAGTTTTAAAGAATTGCTTTACTTTTGAAAAGTGTAACATAACTAGAAATGGTGTGTGTTGGTGGGAGTGCAGAGCCCCCACCAAGCTGTCCATTGTGCATAATGATATGTGTCTGTGGAGCATGGTCCCCTGGGCCTGTGCCCCCACTTACACATAACAACACAGCCATACAGCAGCCCTATAGGGCAAGGAACCAGTGTTACACTAATTTGCCAATATCTCAGTAACCGTAGCAGCTATGAAAAAAAAACAGTGCTGTTGAAATCATAACGGCGAGACCTCCATGCAAGATAAGTCGACTAAATCCATATCTTACATAGTTTTTGAGATATGGGCACCGAAAAGCACTGTGGATGCTAACTTTGAAGGCATAATGCTGGCCTACAGACATGAAAATGAGCCATTGGAATGCTAATTTCCAAGTATCTCAGTACCCGTACAAGGTAGAGGAAAAATTCAAAATTCATGGTGTTCGTGACTTTCAAACCTACATTTGCAATAGGGGGACTAAGAATTTTTGCAAAGAAAAATCCATATCTTGAACTGTTTTTGAGATATGGGCGTCAAAAGGCGTCACGGCACAACAATGTTATCCTAAGTGAAATTTCTCAACTTCAGAATGCTATAACTATGGGCCCATTGAATGTTTTGGTACCAAAGCACCAAAAGACACATCTGTGGCACCAGGGCTTGTTACCCTCAAATTTCAGGCCAAAGACACAATCCACCTTGGCACAGTGAGTGACAAATAAAACAACACATCAGAAAATGTGTTCATGCAGTGTTATCGCGATTACTTTAATGTGTTCACGGTGCTCCTATCTCTATAATAGAAATGTTGTCGTGCATGGAAAAATGTTGTTGAGGTTACTTTTTTATCATGATTGTTTTCTGACAACAAAAATGTTGCCGTGATCAGAAAATGGCAAAATGGTGGAACAAGTTTGAAAACATATTTCCAGACAAGCTGGTGAAAAACTAGTGCCAGGGTCATATTCCTCAGGGGTTCTATTAGGTAAACACAACTGTTGGTGTTTACCAAAGGGCATTATTTTTGAGTTACTATGTGTTTGGCTCTCGCTAACTGAAAACAAGATGGTGGCAACATGAAAACAAATTCAGGAGCATGACAACAAAAATGTGATCGATTAAAGTTTTGCAATGCACATATAAATTTTCCATTAGGCTATAATGGGACATGAAAAAGTTGAATAACTTTTGAACAGAGCAATATTTTTCACCAAATCTTTAAAAGTCACCAGTTCAACCCAGACCACATGCAGACAAACAAATTTGAATCCACTGAAATGCATTTTCAGTCCATTAGTCCAACAAAGAAATGCACAAAAGTCGACCCTTTTACACAATTTGACACCCTACGGTTCTGCAACCATACATCTGACCAGAATGATACTTTCCAGATCCAGAGATACGTTGTTTGCAGTTGTGCATGCAAATGTCAGGCAAATCAGAAAATGGCTCCAAAGTTATTAAAGTACAAAACATTGGATTTAACATAGAAATGCCTGCAATCCTAACTATACCTGCCTACAAGCAGGTATAATATATATATCTATCTATCTATATATATATATATATATATATATATATATATATATAGATTGATATATATATAGATATATATTTGTAACATATCTATTTATTTATTTAAAATTTGGTAACTGAGAAGGCACACTGAGTTGAGGCTCATTTCCAGGTGCGAACCAGGGGAAGACGGAGGGGGACAACTGACAAGGTAAAGAATATTACAATCACAAGTACAGGTAATGCTATACATAATTCAATACATTAACAATTGTACAGCAGCACAGATAAGAAGAAAAATCCAAAGTAGCAGAGGGTATGTGGCAGATGGTACCTAAACATGGGGTATAATAGAGCTAGGGGTGAGTTATGAGTATTGGAGGCAGGAGGAAGGACCTGGAGAGGATAAACTTAGCAAACATTTGAAGACAGGGAGAGAAGGGGCCTCCTGGATGGAGGGAGAGAGAGAGGGAAGGAGACTATTCCAGAGAAAGGGGAGGTGGATGGAGAAGGCAGGCTGGCCTGTGGCTGAGTGTGGGTGGGGTAGGGAGAAGGAACAGGACACCCTGGAGTGAAGGGGATATGAGAAAGGGCTGGTGGGGGACAAGGAAGCACCAAGTTAGGTCGACAATGAAACTGCCTACCTCTCGCATAGTGACAGCACAATACCGATGCAGGTATTGTGTACCCAACTCTTAGTGTTTTCTGTGGGGGCCAGCCCCACACCACTTCAGATGCAGGGGGTTCCCCCCACCCCCCGGATTTTGTGATTCTCAACTCCAGGTCAGAGTTGTCCAGGGAGGGGGCAGAACACTGGGGGAAAGCGAAACACGGAAATGGACCATTACAATGACTGTCGCTGTAGCAGTGTTTTTCCGTGTTTTACTGTCAGGGTGTCAGGCAAAAGGGGGCCACCCAGGGGACAAGAGGGGAAAAAGTAGGAGGGGAAGGGCCCAAGCCAATACCTGATGACAAAGGAGAGGCAGTGGACCTGGCAGCAGTGGGACAGAGGGGAATAGACATAGAGGAGTATGGGGAGCAGCCTATGTACATTTGGGAGAGTTCATTGCAAGCAGCAGAAGGCATGGAGAAGTGTATCTAACTTGTTCAGGGAGGAGGCAGAAGAAAAGCCATAGACAATTTCGGCATTATGGTTCACAGGGAGGATAGTTTTGATCTCCAACTCATGATGAACAGCAGGTGGCAGGCAGTCCTTGTTTCGAGACATAACCCCAAGCTTATGTCTGGGGACATCAGCAGAGATATAAAGGACTATCTTAGACAGACAGTGGAGATATCAAATATATACATCATAGTGATATCTCCATGTTCCTATATGTCATAGTGATATCTTCATGTTCCTATATGTCATACTAATGAAAATGAAAGTATTTCAGTTTAAATCTCTTAGCTCTGGGAACGCAAGCTGCTGCGCAGCTCTCACTGTATGACCTACAGCCCTCCCCATATGGCTCTGACATCTCTTTGATCCTGCCATCATTTTTTTATACAAACAGTTACTTAAAAAAAACGTATCTGGTTTATCCTGCCATTTTCAAACAGTCTTAGCAAAGAAGCACTTTCACGATTGTTGCTGTAATGTAGCATGACTAAGTTCTAGCAATAGTGGTAAATGATGTCCTGGCAGATATTTAAAATAAGGCACTCTGTCGAAAAAGTTAGAAACTCTGTTTTTCTCTTATGTTTACTTAGCTTTGTTTTAAAAGAAGCTGCTGACTGTTGAAACGAGAGCAAGCAAATCAGTGGCTTCAGAAAAAAAACACAAGCCTGAGTGACAGTTGCTATAGCAACACATGCATAGAGTTTTGACAGAGTAGAGAGCATTTCCTGCAGAGAATCCCCAGTTAGTTTTCCATGGGAAGATGCTCAAAGCAGCTACCAGAGAAGTAGTCTAGGCTGCTCCAGTGTAGGTCTCAAGAATGACTCAAGCAAAGATTCCCATATGAGAAAAATATGTCAGTGAGTGTTGTCTAGGGTAGTGCAGAGATAATGACAAGTTAGCTGGAGTTCACAGTCTAGGAGGATGAGAGAGCGGAGAGAGGAGAGAGGAGAGAGAGAAGAGACAGCAGAGAGAGAGAGAGAGAGAGAGAGAAGAGAGAAGAGAGAAGAGAGAGATAGTGAGAGAATGAGAATGAATCCCCCGGAACGTGGCAGAAACTATCACTGGTACTCAATGTAAGGAGTAAGAGTCCCACTAACCAATCAGAGAGCTGAGAGCCCCTGAGCATTGTGAATGGTGCTCCAGAGGGACACATGTTGTACTGTGTCCTTTTGAGAACAGATAGAGAGTAGGAAGGAAGCAGGTGGAGGAAACACCAGTGCCTGCTCTTGTATAACTTTAAGTCATAAAATGTATTATGCCTTTAGGACCTTACACATTGTGATGTGTTCAGGTTCACCAGACAATAATTTCTGTGCTGTTGGTGGGTTACAGGGGGCCTGACACGAGGTCCCTGGCAAATCTCTTTACTATAGCTCTGGGAAATTAAAATAGTCCTGACATAAATCTGCACTGTATTCACACTTTGAGGAATTAAACAGCAGGCTGGGTACGCAGCATGCCTCCTGTTTGCTTTGTTGAGTGCTGATAAACATTTTGGCATGAACCAAGTAGGGTAAATATTGGACCTCGGAGGTCACGTGATGACGTTTAGCTAGGGCTGCAGCCAAGGCCTAGAGCTCTGCCCCTGGTTGCTTCCATCGTAATTTTTAGTTGTTATCGGCGCCTAAACGGCTAAAATAGCCCTGATACTGGCGTATAAATCAAGCAGCTCTCGAGACAGAAGTTCTAAAGAAAGCAGATCGTTGGCTTGTGGAGGGATGGAGGTAGATATGAGGCAGGCCACAGTTGACATCGCCTCCGCCTACTCGCCCGAAAAAGTGACTAAAAGCGTAATCAGACAAACCCCAAATCGAGCGGGCCGGAGAAACCTCAAACGTCCAGCCCTCTTACGGAAGAGAAGTTTCTTTTGGAATTGAGTCCGCTAAAGGACCTGCTGCAGGAGCTGGTGGCGAGCTCAAATCACTCCAGGAGCGACCTAGTCTCCGTATCCACTCGGGTGGCTGATGTTGAAGTGAGAGCATACTCCCTGGAGAAATGGAGAGACAAGATGGACCTGGAGGTTCAGGGCTCAAGCAGCATGTAAATAAACTGCAGTGCAAGGCTGAGGATTTGGAGGGAGAAATCGGAGGAATAATCTCCTGATCCTGGGCCTCCCGAGGTCAAGAGGGCCGGATCTATTGCTATTTTTGCAGAAGCTATTACTCAAGGTGGTGGGGCCTCACCTGTCAGTTCTTCCTATCACTTAGAGAGGCCCACCTCTCCTGAGGCCCCGGCCCCGCTGGGATCCCTGCGCCCAATAATCATTAAATTCCTGAGCTATATTGAGCGGCAGCACGCCTACAATAAATCCAGAGGTTGAAGAAATAATGTGGGGCTCGGCGAAGCTCAGAGTGTCCCAGGACCTCCAAAAGAAATCAGAGTTAAGAGAGCGGCTACCATGGGGTGGTCCAGAAGCTGATTGCCGCTGCTATCCCCTTCAGAGTAGCACCCTGCCACTCTTCTCGACCACTGCCTGAGGCACCCACCTCTTCATATAACACCCCGGAGGCGCCTTGAAAGACCTCTCGACAAAGTTGCCGGATTTGTTCAAGAGCTCAGGCTGAAAGACACTGATGTTTTTTTTTTTTCCTTCGCGGGTCAAACAGACTATTAGCAGTGGACTGAGCATTTTGTAACTGGCGTCACGGCCTTTCCTACTCTCTAATGGTTGTCTCCTGAGTTGAATTTCCCTCTCTCTCCTTTTATCTTTCCTCCCTTTCTTTTTCCCTTTCGTTTTCTTTCCCCTCAGTGTTATCTCCCTGCCTGGGTTTGTCTGGCGGTTCCCTCCCCGTCGCTGGGTCTAGTCCCAGCTGCAGTTTTGAGTTACCTGGTTCTTTCTTTCTTTTTTTCTTTTGGTGGGGCTTCCTTCCTCAGTTGGCTCTTCTGCCCGGTGGCTTGGGATGGGGGTGGATCCCGGGGCTACTTGTGATCCGGTCTGGCTCGGGGCTTTGGCTGGGTCGTTTGCCACGCCACTATGGATATTGTCTGAGGATGCAGTTTCGGGGACACTTCCTGGATGTGGGAGCGTTTAGGTCCGTGAGAGTTTTTGTTCCCCGGCAACACTAGGCCCTCGGGGGGAGCTCCGATGTCTCCTGATCGCGGTGCCGTTTTGGGAGACTTAGGTCGAGCTGGGTGAGTAACCCTTTGGACTTCTGTCCATGTCGGTGGCGAGGGAACGGTCAAGGGAATGACTGGTTATGGGCAGGACTGTACCGAGGTCTCCTTCCCCCTTTTTTTTTCTTCTCTCTTTGAGGGGTTGTTTTTAGCTGTTTTGGGGGGTCTTCTGCAAGTCTAATCTTCCTTTTTCTAATTGAAACCTGAAGATGGAGGGGCTGGGGGAGGGTTGGGGCTGCTGGGTGGCTTTGACGGCTTGCTGGATGGACAATTGCGAGCCTAGAAGGGGGGGTTGCTAACTTCGCCCCGATGGGGAAATTTAGGGTGACTTTGTCCAAGTAGCGGGACCTGAGGTCCGTCTCATCGGATTTTGGGATATCGCTTCCATCTCAGGTTCGGTTCCTCATTAGAGAGGGTCTCAATTCGCATTGGGGTGGTGGGCTGGAGTATCCCTACTCAATGTTGTATCTATCCGTTTTCTGCTCTGGCTCCCCAATGTATATAGTTCATGTAAAGGAATAGGTTTCAGGGGTTTTGGGGGTTTATCTGCATTTGCTGGGCTATTTGTGCTGTGGGGGGTAATGGTGGGTCACTGGGGATAAAGTGCATTTGCTTTAGTTATATCGATCTTAATGGTTTTGCTGTGGAGGGTGCACCTACCTTTCTTTTCGAGTATATGGTTGTCTGGATACATTTGGTTTATGTACTGTATCTTAAAATGCTAAAATGTCTCTGAAAATTGCTTCATGGAATATACGTGGACTTGGGAAAAGGTTAAACGTCTACAGATTTTTCGACACTGTTCATTACTGTGTTTGGACATTCTCTTCCTCCAAGAGACACATCTCATGCAATCGGAAGCCAACCTTTATCTCGCTCAGGTTTCTCCTATTTCATCTGGCTGGTAATTCCTGCTATAGCAGGGGGGTCGCAATTCTCATTAAGCGGCAGGTCCTATTTACAGCAGAGAAGACGGTGGTGGATCCCGAAGGAAGATTCGTTTTGATTCAGGGGGTTCTTAATGGTGAAAAAGTTGTTTTAGGGTCTATATACAGTCCAGTTGGGGGAGACTATAATTTTTACAGGTCCCTTACAGAAAGATTGATTAGTTTCCTCCTGGCTCAATTTTTACTGGGGGGAGACTGGAACCTCCCTTGCTCGCTGACATTGGATAGAGACCCCCAAGAGAAGCGTCCATCTTCTCCAGCCCACAGAGCCTTCTCGGACCTGAGATCACTATTAGGGCTATGCGATCCCTGGAGACTTGCCAACCCTCTCTCCGGCCTATACCTTTTCTCCCATTCTCACGCTACTAAATCCCATCTGGATATGATCTTGATGAGTGCCTCCTTTCTCCCTACTCTCGGCTTAGTTGGCATTGATCCAGTTATCCTTTCTGATCACGCGGTTGTCTGGATTAACCTTTCCCTTAATCCTGAATACTCTTGGGACTCGGTCTGGAGGCTGAATACACAGCTTCTAAAGGACTCCCAGACAGTAAACAGTATAGGATCTTTGATATCAACATTCCTGGCAGAGAACCTTAACTCTGTTTCTAGATTTGATCTGATTTGGTCAGCTCTTAAGTGTTTTCTGAGGGGGCGAGTTTATCAAGATAGCTTCTTTCAGAAAAAGGGAAAGGCTTGCTGACTCCCTAGCTTTGATGGGTAGAGTTCGGGAACAGGAGGCTAAATATCTCTTGACTTCCTCCCTGACGGATCTCAAGCAGCTTTTGGTAATCAAAGACAAGTATACGGATCTCTTGAGAGAGAAAACGGAATATGCCCTTATCAAGACCCAGGCCAAATACATCGACCAAGGGGAGAAATCTGGCAAGCTCCTGGCACAGCGTCTCCGGGTACTCGAAAGCTCTAGGCTTATTCCTTCTCTAGTCTCCCCTTCTGGGGAAGTTCTCACTGCGCCTCGGAAAATTGCTCACGGTTTTGCAGAGTTTTATGTTAAGCTGTACAGCGAATTCCGAGAAATTCTACACCGTTGCTGACTTAAACAACTACTTAAATGAGATTGATATTCCTTGTTTGTCGGAAGCTCAGCAGACTACTTTATCTGCTCCCATTACTGAGGAGGAAGTTGAAAGAGTTATTGCTTCTCTCACGCCAGATCGTACACCGGGGCCTGACGGTTTTCCTGCTAACTTCTATAAGTCCTTTATTAAGGACCTTGTCCCTTCTCTCCTTAATCTCTATGACTATCTGGTTTCGGCTACTGAAGTAGACCCAGCGCTTTTTGAAGCAACCATTGTTTTAATTCCTAAGCCTGGCAAGGTTCTCACAGACCCAGCTAATTACAGACCTATATCACTCCAGAATTATGATATGAAGATCTTTGCTAAAATCTTGGCTGACCGCATTAAAAAGGTATGGTCTACGTTGCTGAGTCCCGAGCAAGCAGGTTTTGTACCTGGCAGATCTTCAGCAGATCACCTGAGGACCCTCTCGCACATCTACGCATCATGCTCGGTCTTTTCCGCATTCGGCCAGTTCCAGTCTCTCTTGATGCGAAAAGGCTTTTGATCGTGTTGACTGGGGGTTTCTCTGGGCGGTCCTTGAGAAGATGGGCTTCCCGCATGCCTTTGTTAACGCAATTCGGTCATTTTACAACTGCCCTTCTGCCAGAGTATACTGTAATGGGGTCTTTTCTTCTCTTTTCCGTCTCTATGCGGGTACTAGACAGGGCTGTCCTCTCTCGCCTCTCCTGTTTAATCTATACTTGGAACCGCTACTCAGGAGGATTAAGGCTTCGGCCCTGGTCAAAGGTCTTACTTTGGGCCAATCAGAACTGGTCCTTTCAGTGTATGCCGATGATATCCTTCTACATCTGTGGAACCAGTCGAGTCTCTTAGGAGGCTCTAGGGCTGATTGAGAGGTTTGGGTCCTTTTCTGGATACAAGCTGAATGTTTCAAATCCGAAATTTTCCTCTTAACCCTTATGCTTTAAGGCTGAATTCTCTTCCTTTGGTATGAAGTGGCCCCAAAGTACATTAAATATTTAGGGATTTTTTCTCTACAGATCCTCTCTCCTGAAGGAACTAAACCTAGGTCGCAAGGACTCGGTTGCATGAGGATCTTCAACGCTGGTCAGCTCTTCCCATTTCACTTTGGGGTCAGATTAATGTGATTAAGATGAATATCCTCCCTAGAGTGTTCTACCCATTGAATCTGGTTAATCTCAAGCTGCCGGTCTCCTATTTTCAGCAGTTCCACACACTATTCTCTCAATTTATTTGGTCCAAGAAAGCAGTCAGGCGTTCTTATGGTAAACTATCTCTCTAAGGATCGAGGAGGTCTCAGACTGCCCAACCTTCTCCTGTACTACTGGGCGCCCATTTTTCAAGGTTGGGTAGGTGGTTTCGGCCGGACGGAGGCGCCCTGCCCTATCTGGCTTCAGTTAGAGGCAGCTTCTGCCGCAATCAAGTTTGATAAGCATGCTCTTTTTACTTATCTCCGGTTGTTAGTCAAATGGATCCCAGATAGAGTTATTAGGACTGCTATTGAGGTTCTTCGGCAATGTTTGAGGTATTTTCAGGTTTCCTGTGTCGGATTGGGCAGCGATTGTTGCCAATCCTAATATCAATTTAGGTGTGTCATGGATTAGTCCTGAATGGCTGCCGCAAATCAATGGGGCCAGTCTGGGAACTTCTTTAGTGATAATTCCTTCTCTCCTCGGGGATATTCTCAGGAAGTTCCATATCGCCAACCGATCCATTTTCAAGGTTTATCAACTGAGACACTTAATCAATCAAGATTTGGAGCTTCCCTTGGGAAGACCGTGGTTGCCCTTTCCTTTCTGAAGTGGCTAGGCTTGCTTCCCAGTCCCATTCAGTCTCTTCGATATACTCTTTTCTTTTGGACTATAACTCACCTGGTGGGGTGGCCGGGTCGGATATCTGGAACCATCTCTTGGCTGGTATTACTTGTGACTGATCCGGAATCTGGAAGGATCTTCATAGATACCATACCCAGGACAGGTACAGGTTAACTCAGTATTACATTGTTAATAATCTCTACTACACCCCAGCCAAGTTATTTCAATTTGGGAGGGTCTCCCATTCCAGCTGTTTCAGGTGCTTACACGGGGACGGTGATATTGTCCATGTATTCTGGGACTGTCCCAAAGTGGCCCCGTTGTGGTCCCAGATTAAGAGCTACCTCGATCCTCTATTAGGTCTGTCTGGCTTTTTCAGTCCTGAGGTGTGTGTCCTTGGGGATTTTTCACGGGTTGACAGTGTCGAGCGTAGATATCACATGGCCTTGGTGGCTATGGCTGTTAAGAAAATGGTGTTAAGACACTGGACCGATCAACTGGCCCTAACACTTGCTGACTGGTTAACTGAATTACTATCATATCTCCAATCCGAAAAGCTTTTGGCAGGTCTTAGAGGGCAGTTGGATCTGTTCCGCAGGAGATGGGGTAAGTTACAGGCCCTTTGTTTAAAATAAATTGGTTTCTTTTATTGTAATCCAAATCGCTATGTCCACACACAGCTATGTCCCCATTCTCATTGTTAACCTACTATAACCAGGTTTTTCTCTGATTTTCCTGAAGTACCTATACCTTAAGTTTGTTAAGTGACTATTCTCTGAATTATTGTCAATAGATTTCCATGTTATTACTGTATCAGTTCCTGGGGGGTGCACCCTGGGTGGGAGGGGGGTCTGGGTCGATGGTGGGGTGTGGGGAGGTGTTATGGTTTATGCTGTTATGTATTTCATATGGGTTCCTCGGGGTGGCTGGGTAGATACCTTTGGTATATTTCTGTATATGTTTGGGATTTATCTTTTAGGTGGTCGGGGGTTTGCTTTATGTTTTTTGGCTGTTTTTTGCATGTTTATGTCCTGAAATGTTCTTCCGGTATGTTTGGACATTGTGTTTTCTCCTTTAAAACAATAAAATTTAAATTTCAAAAAAAAAAAAAAAAATATTGGACCTCTTCAATACCTAGTTTGCTAACTGCAGTAAGTCAGATTGTAAATGTCATTTATTTAAAAAAATTATAAATCATGAAATCATTCTTAGTTAATCAGTATTGTTTATTTCTAAAATTTCTAGGTACTCTTGTAACTATAACAGGGTGAGTTATGCATAAAGTTCAAAAATTCTGAAGTTCTAAGTTCAGTTGGCAAAGTTCATTTTCAACAAAGCAGAGACTCTCATATTCTACAAAGTAAAACATTTTCATTTTAAATTCAAATTTCATTTTTAATCAAAGGTCTTTTACATGATTTATAATATAATTATAGTTACAGATCTGACCCACATATTCAGATGAGATGGGCGGCACATCCCTGGATGCCTTGCATCTCCAACTCGCCTGAGGCTGTCAGGGGCATGTCCATATTCAAATGCCCCGATGCACCCTGCATATGACTGTGCTGTTGCACACAATATTGTGATATGCCTATGCAAATGAGGAGTCCTCATGCATATGCCACATCACAATCTTTAACCCCCAAGTGTAACCATGGCAGGCTACACGATGTATAGTTACACTTTCAAACCCTACTTTAACTATGTGGGGAGTTGGATGGTGCCCCGAGCACAGCCTAGGATCAGATACACGGTGATCCCCCCCAGCCCTGATCTGTGTAAATAATAAAAGAAGCGCCCTGATCCCTTTTTAATAGTGTAGTGTCCCCCTTTCCCCAGCCTGTTCACTGATAAAATAAAAATAATCCCCAGCCTGTTTCCATAATGTAGTGTCCCCTTCCCAGCCCTGATCACTGATAAAATAAAATAAATCCCCCAGCCCATTTCCATAGTGAAGTGTCTCCCCTCCTCAGCCCTGATCATGCTATACTTAAAATAAATCCCCGATCTATGTTCCCTGGTGGCTAGTGGTCCTCCACCCACCACTCCATTAGGTATTGACCCCTCATCTTGCTCCTCCCAATCCCAGCCCATGCTGGTGACTGGCACAACCCTACTCACCCTGCAATGCCCAGCTGCTGACTGAGCAGTACTGGAGCATATATACAGTAGTAAATAGTACATGCTCATTGGTTGTCTTGCCAACTAATGTGTGCATACTATTTACTGCACGCTCTCTGGTATTGCTCAGTCAGTGACTGGCCTTGGCAGGGTGAGAGGGCTGTGCCAATCACCAGCATGGGCTGGGATGGGGAGCAGAGTGTTGGGTCAATGCCTAATGGGTGGGAGGATCACTAGCCACCAGGGAGCTGAGAACAGGGATTTATTTTAAGTATATCAATGATCAGGGCTGAAGAGGTGGGACACTATAGTATGGAAATGGGCTGTTGGATTTATTTTTAATTTATGTGATCAGGACCAGAGAGGGAAGGGGAGATACTACACTATAGAAAGAGGACTGGGGCACTTCTTTTATTATGTACACAGTTTGGGGCTGGGGAGGTTGGGGCTGTTACACTACGGAAAGGGATCGGGGATATTTTATTATTGCTGCCACCCACTGATCGTGGCTGGTGAGGGGCTGGCCTGGTGCATCCCGCCAGGTGCAGCCATGCAAATGGCCCCTTTGCACCATGCATGCCCAGTGGGCTCATTTGCATGTTTGGGCTGAATATCATCCATGGCTGTCTTCAGCCCCGCACCCCGGATGCACCACGCCATACATTGCAGCAGCTTGTAGTGTGATGCACATCCAAGGTTCCATATTCAAACAGAATGCACAGTCTTCTGATCGCACATTCTGTTTGAATATCACGTCCAGAGCCAGCTGAACCAATTTTTTGGTGGAGCGCATCAATTTGCGTGTTCATTCAGACAGCTCTGAATATGGGTCCGTCTGTGTATATTACCACGTCACTGTTCTTTCCTACCAAGAATTTGACAGTGCAGTCTTATAACCATAATAGGAACAGAAGCTGTGCATATAAAAAATAAAACATGTAAAAATCATTGGCCATAGACTAATTTACAACGACATCCTGTGGCTCAAATGCTTACATAATTTTTCAATAATAAAAGATACCCACCATGCACAACCTAAAAATGTAAAACAAAATAAGTGTCAGTTTTAAATGTATACATAGAGTAGTTGGAGTTATGTCTAAAAGAATAAGTATAAAACCGGCATTCCCTCTGTATAGGCTTCCCAACCTGACAGATCTTCACTTCCCCTCTTCCCTCCCTCCCTACACACCCTTGTCTTCTCCCCAGTCTCTCCCACTAACACACAAAGGATCTCCCTAACCTCCACTTTTTATTAAATGTAAGCCCTTATGGCCAGGAAGCTGCTCTCCTTGTTCATATCACTTATTTGTCTCTGCCCTCCATAACATTTTCTTTCCTCTTTTACAAAATACCACAGATCTTTATTGTGCTAAAGTCATCAGTCTCCATAATGGGGACACTTCATTCCCAGGCAACTACTGGGCCATCTCCCTACTCTGCATCCTTTCAAAGATATACAATATGAGCATTTTGTCCACTCCCAACTCTGTTTTCTTAGCATGACCCCTTCCACTGTGCCATCCAGATTGATCACTCCACTGTTGCACAAAGGCTCACTGATTCCATTCTTACTGATATACAGTAGGCCAGGACCTCTTCACATTATATGTTTATCAGTCTTTCAAAATCCTTCATTGCATTTCCCTACCCCTCATGCTGAACAATCTAACCAGTACATGGCTTTTTGATCAGACCATCCCTCAGAACTCAGCACTCAGCCTCATGTTATTCTCCCTCTTCCTCAACGACCTGCCCATGGTCTGTTGCTTCTCCCACATCCACATATATGTAGATGAGACACTGATTTTTGCCAGAAGGAAATCCCTTCACTTGAATCTCTGATTTGCCTTGACCTTTGCATTATTTAGAGGCAGTTCAGCTCAAATCAACTGATGCCTGAATGTCATGAAGGCAGTGGGCCAGATTCACAAAGGGCGGTGTTGTGCTTACATCAGGCCCTGCACTAAACCCATTGGTCAGCACAGCTGCACTGAAAACGTCACCGCACACTTCACCTGGTTCAAGATGATTGGGTGCATTTATGACATTTTTCCTGATTTACAGCAGCTTGCGACAAAGGTTTGGTGCAAGCCCCGTGAAAAGGATTCCCATGATTGCCCCAAACTAGACCAGAAAAAGCTAGTCTAACCTGTGGCAGTCAGAGCATGGGATTGAGAATCGTGATTGCTGGCCAGCAGAATGCTGCAAACCCCATGCACCATTTGTTGGGTGCACCCAGGGATTACAGCATTCTTGGGCCTTTGTGAATCTGGTCGACAGTTTGTGACCACTGATGTAATGCCAAAACTCTCAGAACTCACCTCTCGCTCTTCAGTTGAGACCTGAGATGGATCCCTCCAGAATATTTTTTGCCCATTCAAGTTCTTTTATTTCTTTTAAATAACTTGAGGTCTAGCTCGACCAGTAGCTTGATTCTTCACCATATTGACTCCATCACGCCTCAAAACTCTTTCATAAGCTTGGTTCCATCCACTGCAGAAATCCTAATTTCCTTCTTGCCACATGGAAATAATTCATTAAATGCTTCTCTAGTCTTTGGCTATACAACATTTTCTATGGTGCTGTGCACAAATCTGGCCTAGCCATACTGTGTAACACCTTTCAATTATCCATCCTTAATTACTACTCGTAGTCACCACTATTATCTGCACACCAACCAGAGATGATCTTCTTTGGAAGGGCAGTGTTTCATACATGGAATTCTATTGACCACTTACAGTAATTCCAGACAAACCCTCTTCTTGACTATCTGCTCCCCTTTGTTATGGTTATTAATGACTCCTACCATCTGCATCATTCTAATCTCCAGTTGTTCCTAACTCCCAGATATTGCAGTGTTGCTTGGTACTGTATGCTGCATTTTCCTGGAGCTTCCACTTTCCTCTAACTCAGTTGACCATCGAGAGGCAGGTCTAGATCATATTAAGCCCACCTGTCACTGCTTTTCAGGCGAGCTGGCAATGGGACCACATGTTGCCACTCCTTAAATTGCTTCAATTCCTCCATGGCCAACACTCTCACATATGCCTTTCTCCTCAACACTCATCATATTGTGCTTTGCAAATTTTTGTCAACAGTGTAATTCCACTTTGTTAGTCACAACACTGTGGTGTGAATATTTACAGAACACAGCAATCAGAGGAGAGAAAGCAGTAAGTGCCCTCAGCTGGGACTTGAACCCAGGCCACCGAGACATACTGTTCTGGTTGCGCTACAAGCTGCACCACCAAGGCAACTGGAAACTGGGCGTCCTGGAGCACTATTTGCAGATTTCTCCAATGCACAACCAGGGTGTGCACTGGCAAAAGTAATGTGCTCTGGACCACCACACTCCTGTGATTGAAAATATAACTATCTGTGCACCACCAGGTTATGCGTTGGAGAAAGAGTAATGTGCTCCTGGATGGCCTAGTTTCCATTTGCCTTGGTGATATACCGGGTAGCACAACTGGAAGGTTATTCTGAATGGCCTTGGTTCAAGACCCAGTTTGAGGCACTTACTTCTTTCTCTCCTCTGTTTGTATGTAATGCTGCTTTGCTTGCTTCTTACAGCAGTCTTAGTTCAATGCATCTCAGTTTATAAACCCTACCGAGCAGTATCACAAACTTTTTGTTTTACTGATTTCTTAATTTTATGCTGTTTTCTCCCTTAGGACACACTTGGAAACTAATGTCTTGTAGTTCAGTGTGTTATTACAGATCCAAAATTTCAAATAAATAAATAAAATAAATCAATAAATAAAATGTATTATGTTTTCATGAAAATAGTTAGAGTTCATAATGTTGCACTCTGTTTAATATATGCTACATTATCAACCCCCATGTGACCTATGTTTGACCACTCAAGATGCAGAATTTTCCACACTGATATTATAAATATACTTGCAATGCATCCTGTCACTCCCAACTCCCCTTTTATTGGGATCACTATGTCATACCATTTTATACCAGCCTGGCTGTTGGATGAGTGACTGGCTCAGCATTTGATATCAGTGGTTATTCATTGCCAGCTGGCAGGAGTTACTCAAACTCCAGGTGCCAGAATGAATAAATGAACTGCTTCACCTATTTGACAAAGATGTCTCTGGCTTCTTCCAGGGCTGGGAATCCCCTGTTCTAACAAAAACCTGCCACAGAACTGCTTCAACAAAATCACCGGATTGGATAAATTTGGCTTCAGTTAGTGAATGATACTGCAAAATTTTACAAGCAACTATCTGTGTGACTGAAAAATTAGAGCAGTCTTCACTAAGAGTCAGAGAAAATAAACAGTCTTTGTTCTTTGAAATTGTGCAGCTGGTCAAACTTAACATTGCAATTTGCAGCTGGCACAGTTTAATCCTGTGATTGAGTAGAGTGAGTTTGAGTATTATTATTTTTTGTTCTTTGCAGATTATGGAATGTTGTTTTGTACAGCTGGTTTGTACAAAAGCACTCTACTTTGATGAATCTTCTTATGTTTAGAGGAGTCCTGCTTCTACTTAATTTTACAGCAGGAAAGGATGAAGCCCTGAATCATGATGGGGAATCCTGGTTTTGCCAAAACCAATTATATATATTTTTTTTACAAACAGGGGAAGAGATGCACTATTCTGCAAACTATGAGGAGTAGAGATGCAGCAAAGTTGTACTCCACCTGCAAATTTCTGGCGAAGTCACTGAATTCGCATCCGTGGAGCAGTTTGCGAAGTTGCGGCTGTAAACTTGAAATTCGCCATTTGTAACTTTGCCTTGCTTTTTAGGTTTTTTAAGTGCAAATTGAACTAAAAAAAAACAAAGCAAGGCAAAATTACAAATTATGAATAGTCTCACCCCACTGTTCACAGATCCCAGTACAAAAACCTAGGAAATCCCTGGTGTCTAGTGGACCCCACCCCCAGATGCCAGCTCAGTAATAAAAAATCATCTAAATCTCAGAGTCTAGTGGACCCCCCAACCCCACCCTGTCAGGTAATGCCCTCACATGGCCACCAATCTGCTTCCCGCCCACACTTCTGACCCCCGAAGTTGTTACTGGCATAGCTCCTTTCGATTACTTCCATGGTTACATCCCACTGACTGTTATGAATGAATGAGTGTGTGCTTTCATTCAGAGGTCAGTCAGGTTGCTTGCCATGGAGGTGAGTGGACTGTGTGCTGGTGGCCACTCAGGGTTGGAGTGGGGGCCAAGAGGAACTGAATGGTGGATAGGGACAGGCACTATCTGATGGGGTGGGGCCCACAGACACCAGGGATTTAGATGATTATTTTTTCTTATTGGGGTCAGCAATCAGCAGGGGTGTGGGGTCCACTTAGACACCCAGGGATTTTCATAATTATTTTTCTTGGGCCCACGATCAGCAGGGTGGGGAGGTCCACTAGACACCAGGGATTTAGATGATTTTTTTATATTGGGGGGTGATCTGTGGGGTGCGGAGTCTACTAGACACCAGGGATTTAGGCCTTTTTTTAATTTAAGCTGGTGATCAGTGGGGGGATAAACAGTAGTTTTTGCTCAAAGTGTGGAATTTTGCATGGAAAATTTCATACTTCCCCATCAATCTGTGCTCTGCAAATTGGGGAATTTCATGAATTATGCTCTGCAAATTGAGCGCAATTTACAAAATATTTTGCAGTGCAAATTTTGCTGACTTTGTCCATCTCTAATGAGGAGGTTCCTAAGAGAATTCTTTATCCCCACCACCTCAAGCATCTACATCTGGGAAGGAGGCAACTTCCATGAAGGAGTAAAGACAGAGAAGAGTCATCTACTAAAAGAGAAGAGAAAAGCAGCATCCATTGAGAGAAGGGACAGAGAGAGAGAGAGAGGGAGTGAGAGAGAGAGTGAGTCTTATTACCGGGGGTGGGGGGTGCTTGAAGCCCAGGGAAGATTTTTCTCTTTTCCTAAGCAGCAGTCACATTACAAACATCCTGAGCACTTAAGCATGGCTATGGGGCTACTAGTAGATGTGCACTGAATATTGCAGCCCCACTGAGTGTGGGCTTATTAAATTAGAACCACTCTGTTATTGGAGTATTAAGCACTACAACCATAGAGAGAGGGTAGATCTGTCGCAGGGCAAATTTGCCCTGAGACAGATCTACCCCAGATAATGTTACCCGCTGGATACTTCAGCTATCTAGTGAAGCATTGAATGGTATGGTTGATGCACAATTTAAAAAACACTCTTAGATACCCTCTCTCTGCATCTAAAACTCTGAGGACATAGAGAACAATGAACCAGATACAGAGGCACCAGCTTGGATGCAAGGCTGTATATTGCAGCATTACTGCAAATGCTGTAGTACACTGCAGAGAACAGTGTAATTAAATGGCAATTAAGCACTTTTGTCATGCAGTACTTTGTGACATGATACTTACTGCAAGCTATTGTGTTACAGCTCAGCTGGTTCCACTGTAAAGGGTGTAAAATGAAAATAAAATCAGTTTTAAGCTAAAACAAGGTACAATGTTAATAGAAGCATTACAAATAGAATGCTACTATATATATCAAATTCATAATCATGTATAGAAAAATTAAGCAATAATGTACAATGGGGTGTGTGTCATGCTGCGATAACATCAGGACGAAGGTGGTTATGCATGGGCCACAGACTGAGTGCATCCAACACCCAGGAAGTGACATTATCCCAGTATGACACACAGCCTGAAGTGCATTATCAAGATTATACAATGGCTAAAATGCCAAAAATAACAAAAAATGACATTAAACATTTTTAAAGTACTTTTATGTTTGTTGTTGATGATTTTTTTGAGTGTATGTATACATATCTAAAAAGAGTTGCTTAGTTCCTGCTTTGGGCTTGTAGGTGGATTTCTATATGTATCAGCTTGGTTTGTGCTGTCAAGCTACCCCCCATATTTCTTGGTGTCTGTGTGTCTCTTTGGCAGTCATTCCCAGGTTTCCACAGGGAGACTGAAGTTGCAAATAGAATCTCTCTCTTTTTCACTAGGAGACTAAAGTTAAGCAGTTAATCTGTCTACCCGCCCGATTGCCAAATGGCCAACTGATTGGTAAGTACAATGCACTTGGTGGGGTACATATTAGGTGCTTTTACACACCAGTGTCTGTAACAGAATGACCATTGTAGAACCAGTGTAATGTTGTCTCTGTTTGTGTGTAAAGTGGATTTTTTCCACTACCACAGCAAACGTTAGGCTGAATCGCATTCTCTTCTTGCCATGGTTCACCCTGCAGTGTAATCAGGATATTCTGTTCACCTCCATAGGATCACACACTGCCTGGAAACTCTGTGGGGATGCCAGAATAAAAAACGACACAACAGTGAGTGAGATTTTCTGAAATACTGTAGGAGCCGCATGTAATCAGAGCACAGAATGATACGGACTGCAACAGCACTACACAGGTAACGATCATTCCATAATGGACACCATTGTGTTAAAGCAACTATTGTTTATACATGATTAATATTTGTGGTGGTTTTAGTTGATTTAGTAAGTTCTCCTGGTACAGTTGGTCATATTTAATGTTTGTACCAGGAGACTGCAAACTGAAATGTGAAGTCACTAGTCCTGTGATAATGTGCAGGTGTTTGAATAGAGCACACACTACAGTATGTCCTTGGTTGCCATGGCTTCACTTTTCTTTTTGTGCTAGTAAAAAATGAAAGAGTGGAATCTATTGGATGTGGGTAATTGGAGTAGAAGTATTTTTGTTGAGGAGTAAAGTGAGGAATTTGACTGGGAATGAATATAGCTGGTACATGGGATTTGTGTGAATTGTCTGCAATGATATGTAGAATGTGTAGATCATGTAAAACAGTCATGTATGGACCAGGACTAGATACAGTGCTGTTGTGCTGGGATAATATCTCTGTCTCTAGGGCTCACAGACCAATCAGATTGCTAGAAATCTTCTCTGCTTTTGTACAATTACACATTTATCTCCACATATATACTATGTATGATCTTTGTGAAGTGGCTGGACTTATATAAATCACTTGCAACTATGCCAGTTATGTATTTTTTCCTGTCCCCTCACTTATAAAAAATGGCAAATTCTGAGCCATACCATTGTGTATCCCCTATGTGGTATATTCTGCAGCAGAGTTGTACAAAATCAGAAATCTAACATCCACTTCAATCTACAGCAGCAATACAATATAATGGTGAAGCTCTAGTGCTCAGTTTGCAGCTGATCAGATAGAAGCCAATTGAGTTTAATGATGTGTTCAACCAGGGTCAGACAGTGAGCATGTGACTGTGCGAAGATTAAATGTTGTGATCTCTTGGATCATTGAATTACTCTGTCTTATTACATTGCTTTACCAAAATGACATGATACCAAATCAAATCTGATTCCAAGGGTGCTCAGGAAATCAAAATACACCTCCAACTTTGTACTGAGTTCAGATGGTCTCATTTTTATTTGTGATTAATTGCAAAAAAAATACCCAATAAATAGTTTCAGTCTTATGTAACTTTGACAATTATATGTGAATTAATAAATATCCTTTTATCTGTCTCTTAAAGGGAGGTCCTTTTGGATTCTAGGCTGTGCAACAAACCAGGGACTTTCGGGGGAAGGGGCCATTTTTTTTTTAAATTAATTTTAAGCATCCTTAATGCTTTGTTCTCCTGCTTACTTTTTTCCCCTTAGGCTGGCAAAAAAGAAATGGGCACAGCAATTAACAAGAAATTATTTTTTTTCTTTTTTCTTGTGCCTATGTGTGAGCCCTCTGAAACCCTTGAAGATCTAAAACCAGAAGATTTTTTTAATGAGGCTGAAGAACTTGCTAGTACTTAGTATTGGTAACTGTCACTCTAGGGTCCTGAAACAACACTAGGGACCTCATGGCAGCAGCCTCAGTTTTTTTTTCCAAGTTTCTTCACTATTTTTAAAATAACTCAATAGGTTGTTGCTCAAAAAAAAAAATTCCCTATTTTCTTATTCATTATGCTGAATTTAATATGTACTATAAAAATGAATAAAGATGTAACCCTCTGGAGCTTGCTTTCTTTGTCTTGGACAAATAAGTATGTGCTTTCTTCCAAAACATGTTTGTATAAATGTTGCCCTTCCCACAAGAGTCACCCTGCTCTCTGGGTAATAAAGATGTTGTATTAGAAATTCCAGCGTCTACAATAATGATGCAGCTTTAGATGAAACATCTCTGAGATAACTCAACAGCAGTTACTTTTGTCTAAAAAGGAAAACGAGACTACAGTGGATGTTATAGAGAAAGTCCCTGACATGATCAGGACTCATCTATTAGTATTGCAGGTCCCAATCTGCTCAATAATGTTTTTACTGTTCAATGTAATATATTTACTGTTGCAGAACTCTAAAAGAATGTATCACTTACAAATGCTCAGGAGAGTTAGACATTTACTGGGGTTAGGATACTGTGTGCAAGTGATGTGAACAGATTTGATTCATACTGGTGTGGATTACAGCAGTATACAGTCAGTAAGGGTTATTAACGTCTTATACAATTATGATGACAGGTAAATAGTGATTTTTAAAGGGGCATATACACATACAGTACCTACCCCCACAAACACTGTGTGAGCTTAGGTCTCCTGTTGTAAATTAGCCCGCCAAAGATATTTTTCGGCAGTTACTTTTAAAACAGTAGCCTCTGTAATACTGCTGATAAAACCAACATCCCCACATGTTTTCACATTGTCTTCTATACCACAATTACCTACAAGTGGCATCATTGATGGAAATCAGCCATGGAGGATTCAAAGGTGCCATCACAGTTATTTCAGTATAGTTCACTCATGTTTCTTTATTTATTTATTTATTGAAGGTCTAGGAATTACAACCCTTTGGGTTAGAGACTCATTTGCAAAGACTCCATGTCATACATAAATCAGGACAGGTACAGAGTACAACAGAATACAGAATACTGCACTAGGTAATACAGAATACAGCACTAAGTACAGAGGCAAAGATACATAGTACATACAGTTAGCAATGCCAAAGCTGTGCATCGTTGAAGCATACATTGGAAGCACAAGACATAAACTGCAGTGATGCTTTTAGACTTTGTAGAGGAGTTTATCTCCAGTCACAGTGAGAGTTGGACATAATGTGGCTCCGTAGCTCAGGTTTAAAAGGCCCTAGCCCAGGGATAGATAAGATAGAATCAGGGACTGAGTTAATCCAGAGTGGGGCCCTGTAGCGAAAAGGCCTTTGGCCAGCACTGGTCTTCACAAAAGGGACGTGGAATGCACTAGTGCTAGAGTGTCTAGTAGTGCGAGCTGGCAAAATCTTTTGGAGCAGCGAGAGACAGCAGGGGGGGCTAGTCCCAACTGACTATTTTTGGCCACTAAGCAGGTCTGGTAAAATAGTCACCCCTGAAAGTTTAGCCATGCTGACCGTTGGTAGAGATCACATTTATGCGTAAGCCTATCGCAGCCTGTGGCCAACCAGCAGGCTTTCATAAGGGTGCATTTAATGCTGGTCAGTGCAGTGTCAGAGGCAGCAGAGGCTCATAGACATCTGCTGCCAGTAACATGGTTACCTAATGCCAAGTACAGCAAATCCAACAAGGATACAAGGCAGTACCTTGCAGTACTACTGCAGAGTGCTGCAGTATGCTGCAGGGAACAGGGAAATCAATGGCAATCAGCCCTTTTGTCACACAGTGTTTTATAACACGTCATATACTATAAGGTACTATATTACATCCTGGCTGGCTCCACTGTAGTGCTGTGAAAAAATGCAAATTATGTGAGCACAGTTTGGGTGAAATTACCAATTCCATTTCCAAAAAAATGTTCATAATATGTTGCAAAAATGTAGTTCACAGTATTTTCCATCTTATTTCTAAACTACTCACAAAAGTACACCAGATGAGGCAGTTGTCAAACAACATTTCCAAAAGTATGCATGCCAGATCTCAAGTTTCTAGTTGTAAGGGAGACAGAGTTATAAATTGCCGCATTTTTTACACATGTTCAAGACATTTTGCAGATATGTAAACTCTGACACTGTAAGCTTCTGTAGTTTCAGAACAACTGAACAAAATGCCAAAACACTGTGTATACTTTTTGCACCTTTAACAATGGGTGTGCATATCAATAATCAGCTCTCTAGCTCTATTTGCGGTAGAGATAAAAAAAAGTCGGATCATTTTTACATTTTACAAAATTTTGCAAGTCAGTACTATAACTTTCAAAGTAGAAAACAATTTGTCACTGAATCTTATATGACAACACAGAAATATCTTGCTTAAAGAATGCTAAGTTATAAGCAGCCAGAAATTTGAAATTAACAGAAGCACTTTAACCCTTGCATGGCCATGGACTGATATGGTATATCAGTCCAAAATTCCTGTACATTCTAATTCTATCAGCAGCCTAAGGGTTCAGTGGAATTTTACAAGTTTTTGCAAAAATCATGGAATTTGGTGATATGTTTCTAATGTTGTAACCATAAATTGCACCCATCCATACACCTGGCCAGCCACAGAAGAAGGAGATGACTGATAGGCAGAGTGGGAAAATGTAGTATTTATTGTGGACTCCATAGTTACTGTATAATGGGGGGAAGTGGAGGGCCATAGCAGGACAATGATGATAGTGAACAAGAGATGATTGATGTGCCTGTGTTCAGCACAGGTCCAGTGTGTGCTATCCATGGCTAACCAGTACAGATGAAGGGAGGAGCAGACTACTGTTGTCTATATTGGCATGGGAGTAGAAGTCCTGAGGACATGAGGAGGTCACTCACAGAACTAGGGATGTTTCTAATGGAAAACATAAGTAGACAGATTGATTCTTGGGGTTCTCAGTTCTGTAAGAAATAGCACCAGAAAATAAGAAAGACTATCCTTGCTAATGTTCTATTGCAAGAGGTAGGGTCCACTTTATATGGACAACTTGTGACAATTCCATGACAAAGGATGTATGCATGTCTAAGATGGGCTGCACCAGCACTGGGAGGGGTTGGGGTACTAGCCAGGAGGACTGACAGGGCAGGGCAGGGGGGTATAAACTAGAGAAGGAGATAGGGGGCCACAGCAGGAGTTCACTAAGGGCAGGAGTCAGATGCAGAGAGTCATATGATGCTAAGAACACCAGAACTGGGTAGTGCCAGAGAAGAAGACCTACCAGGGGTTGGGGGGACAAGGAAGCATTGATGGGCAACAGTTCTCACATGAATGCAAACCAGTACGAGAATCTCACCCACCACAATTGATGAGCTCAGGTGCCTGCTGAACTTGGAAGGCAAGGACTTAGCAGGCACTTCCAAAGACTGAGGTGGGGGAAAAGTAGCTGAGCACCAAAAAGGAGGGCATCAGGCTATTCATAAGTGAAAAGTCTCACAGTGATGGGAATGGGTCACTCTCTTTTTAAGGAAGGGTGTCATTGTAAAGAAGCACAAGGTCAATGCCCAAGGGGACAAATGCCAGAGTGTCTTTCTGGGTCAAGCTTGTGAAAGGCGGAAAATGCCAGTCTAGTTGGGGAAATGAAGAAACCAGTCAAACTGGCTGCAGTAGTGATTAGTGCTTGTCAAAAAATTAAAATTCCACTTGTAGCTTGTGGTGGCAGTACCTAACCTACTACTATGACATTTTAATAAACTTTGACAAATATTCATGACATTCTGACAATAAGAAATTTGCAATTGTTCTTCAGCTTCAACATTTCCCAACTGAATTTCTTCAAAATCATAATGTTTCAGCACTCATTAACATAGGACATGCATGCCAAACATTTGGTCTATATCTCAAAGAGCAGTGGAGTTGTAAACACCCATGTTTTCAGAAATGTTGTTTTCAGATATGTTCATACGTAAACCCTGCAATTATGAGTCCTTGGTAACTTAAAAACAACCCCCCCAAATGTTACCACATTTAGCAGTTTTCAAAATCATTCCAAAATATTGATGCATGCCTTATTTTAGGCATCTAGCTCCAAAGGTGGCTCAGTGCTAAGCAACAATGCATTTTAAGCATTTTTACAAAATGCCACAGATAAGCAAATTGCTAGATTTTTAGTTCAGAGCTACTGTATGTATCTGAATGTCAATTAGTTCCTCTGATGCTGAAAGTCTTTACTAACTGGTGAGCATACCAAATATCAGGTCTCTTGCTTAATGGATAGTACAGTATATGAGAATGATCTGAAAATATTTGCAAACCTTTGTGAGGTTTTGCTTGTTTTCAAGCACATTGCAGAATTCACAAAACTTTTAGGGAAGTGTGATCTGTTTATTTTTCCCAGCCCTAAAAGCAAACCCAGTGGATCTGTACTTAACCATAGGGGAGTGTGTTACTAATAACTGATGTCTTGGAGTAAATCTCTGCAATGTGGAATGGAGAGAAGAGGACCTTGGTATTACTAGCATTTCAGATATTGATGTTTTAAATGTGTCATAACTGAAGGGTGCATGCCTGTAGTTATGTGGGGGAAGAGCTCCTCCCCTACATCCTACTTAAACTATCAGGCTACCACCGCTCTGCTTAGAGCGAGTCACACTCACTAGTGGCACTGCTGGTGTTCAGCTGCTCTTTCCTCATTTCTCCTGTTAGCCCCCCCATTTTCTGTGTGTCCTCTGCCTTTGTCCATTGCTGTTTGCCCCCTCCCCCCTGCTCCTTTGTTGTCTGTTGTTTCTTTCTCCGGCTTTGTTCTTTGGGGCTTCCTCTCGCTGGTCCCTTATTAGTACTCTGTTTACTAACTGCTACTTTATTTGTTTCCTGCCCTCTACTGCCTGCCTTCAGTGCCCTGTGTACTTACATTCTGTCCCAGCTCCACTTATTTCCAAGCAGCCATTGCTGAGTTTCTGCCAAGTCCTACCTGCACTGCTGCTCTATACGGAGCTCCAAACCTCTGCTCCTTGCACCACTCTGCTGCTTCTCTACTGTGATCGAATGCCACCTATCAGAACTGGGCTTCGGTTCACATTTTCGCTGAGGAGACCTGCGCTACCTCCACCATTGCTATCACTTCTGGACCTCTAAACTCAGTCAGTTAAACACCTACCACTTCGAACTCTCGCTTCTGCTTGAACTACATGCAATGAGCTGGCAACTGGTTTGTAACCAGGGTTACTAGTACGTATGTTCACTCAAGTTATGCCAACTACAAGTTGCCGTGCATAAACATCTGGGCTCAAGACCATGCATTTACAGGGCATTATTGAAGCAACGGTAGCTCTACCTGTCACCTAGTGCTTTCAACTGTTCGTTAATTAAGTGTACAACTACTGTGGTCCACTACTCTCGCATTGCAGGTAACATTTTACATTCTCTTGAGACAGTTAAACTGCTCTGTTAGCTGCACTGTAAGATTAAGGATACAAGTAAGTCTTTAATGCCAGGCTCACAGTAGTCTCATTTCACTATGAACCATAAAGCTGACACCGTAAAGAATATACTATTCAACACCTTTTCTTCGGTTACATGGGAGTGTTTACAGGCACTGCCTTCCTTCTTGTTATGATAGCTCATATCTGCTCCAGTCATGAAACAATCCCAAATCCAGTTTTACAAGTTATTAAGTCAATCCTTAGCACTATTCCTTGGACTTCAGTTCTCAGAAACATTACATACTCATGGATTGGATGCTTGAAATAGTATACGCTCCTGACATGTCACTTACATGGTGCTAGCTTGCCACAGCTAATTAAAGAACATGACCCTGGGACAGGATGACAAGCAATCAATCTTTCAATATGACTCCATCCAGCCTGCTTCATTCCATATAGCCTGGCTGCATATTGTATACTGACCTATCTGTCTGTGCTTTTGGGCCAATGCACAATGTCTCCTGCCAGTGCCCATGTTCCTTCTTCTGGCCATGACCACCACATGCATTGACCTCTCCCTGTATGATTGCTGCTAACTTATTCTATTGTCTGCTTCTGAACTCATACTGCTGCAATGCTGCCTCGCCTTACCAGTGCTGCCTCAAAGGCTCCCCTTGAGGATGTCAACTCAGCTTCCTCCTACTGTTGTTATACATTGGTACTCCATACATGGAGCTATTACATTGCTCCTCCAGCTATGCACCATCAGCTGTCCAGGCCATTCCTGCATGAGTCTTTTACACCTATTGCATATGTCAGACCACCTTTCCTAACACTTGCTGCCAGACCGCTTCATCCTCAACTTCTGCCTCTGGGGTACCTAGCTCCGGGATGCCCTCAGTGGCAACACCGTAGTCATCTAGCCTACGTGGGGTCTAGATGGACTCACTCTTCCTTTGTCTGACCTATGTGGGGTCTGGCTATACTGCCAGCCATGCAAGGGCTTTGCCTAATATCACTGTACTGCTCCTTGTTATCTACCAGATGTGCAGTCATTCCATGTCACTTACTCATCTTTACCTTCAGGATTGGATGGATTGTCAGCAATACTCAACTTCAGTCACGTTATTTGAGTTCTGGAGCAGCAGTCCTCACCTCGACTGCTCCCACCTACTTCCACTTGTCAAGGATCCTTGTTCCACCTTGGACTTATATCTGGATTATTTGGATATTTACCATCAAATTCCTTGGATGCTTCTTGCATTACTGCTTTAGTTCGTATGGATTTCTTCCTACTCTATTCTGCCAGGACTCCAGCTGAGTTCGATCCATAAGTCCATTCTGTTTCATGACTTAGGCCTCGACCTTAATCTACTCCAGTGGCTTAAAACTTATTGGATTCTGTCAAATCACTAACTCATCAGATTCAGTCCTCTCTATCATCTTTCGACATCCTGGACTATTAGGAGCACATCTATTCAGACCTGTCACATCATTTTCACGAGTTCAATTCCAGCTGTATCATCCTGGCTCCCCTAAAATGTACATTCATTGCCTATCAAGATTCATCTTGTTCTGCAAATTGGAAGCTCTCTTTACTTAACGATTTATATCCCTCATTGTTCCCACTGTATACCTTACTTAATCCATTCAGTACTACTCCTCTGCTACCCGTCTGCATTTCATGCAGGTCCAATATTACTACTACTACTACTACTGCCAACCTACATACAGGTCCACTTTACTTATTCTGTATATCCTCATTCTTACCTGCTTCACCATTATAGGGACTGGAGGTGCAGCAAAGACTATCACCTACTTACAATGACCTGCTTCACCCTTCGGGGCCTGGAGGTTCATTATGCTTCTATGTCTACCTACTTGTATGATAATGTCTACCTACTTGTATGAGTTTCTTGTTAATTTACTCTTACTGCTTTACCAAGCTCCAGTCTGGAGGTTCCTATTGCTTTATCTTCTTCAAGTTACATAGCCTGCGATCTAGCTCCTGTACTTCATCACGACAGCCTTCCTTCACATAGCTTGTCAATTGGAACATGAACCATCATTATTCCTATTCTGAGTTGGGAGATATATTCCTTTGGCCACAGTTTCTCCTCGACACAGACTTCAGGATACCTTGACCAGTGCAACTCTTGATGCTTCGAAATTGGTTATGCTCTACCATGGATCCATTCTACCATCAGATTCTACCTTGGACATGGACGTCTTGGACTAGGAACTTTCTAGAAGACTGTGCTACCAGCTTTGCCGATGATCAACATTAGTACTTCGATTCTGGCATCTCTGCTTTACTGGATTTAGGATCTATAACACTGGACTTCGGATCAGCTGACATTCCAATATCATTAATTTAGTATACCCAGAAGGATGGGCAGGTCAGTAGCCATGGGTCCTCAGAGGTTTCCCCCCAAGGTTTTTTTTTCCTCTCCTGCATGCTACTGGCCACACACTCCGGGGCTGGAGGAGTCAATTGTACTGATAATCATTATTTCTTTTGGGGAGGTTTCATCCTATTTGACAAAGCATCCTTCCTACAGTGGAATACAGAGAAAGACCAAAACATCAAGTCATAACAAGTTACTCATCAGTTCAAACATCTAAGCTCCTTGCATATACTATCCAGTTCCCATGTACTATAATCACTGACTTGCTCATGTCTATGCTGAAGTATCTAAGTGCTAATTACTTCATACAACTAATACCTTGTAAGCATTGTCCTACTTACTGGTCTAGCCTCTGTATCCATGCAAAATCTACATTATTCAGCTACAGTACGTAGTACAAGCACTGAGATATGAACCACACATAACAATATTTTAGCTGACTAAATTATTAATTGGGATCTAGCCCCACACAGTGCATGGGGGTGCATATTCCTTTGGAAAAATAACATTTCCCAAAACAACTGAATTTGATCTTCTATTTTGAGCCATGTTGTACCAGGGACTACACAGACAGACTGACAGCCAGATAGACAGACAGACAGATAGTCCATAATAAAGGAGTATTGTTTGGAACTTGCACATAATTTTATGCAGTAAAAATGTTTATGGCTATGCTATGTTTGGCTGAAATGCAATCCCAACCCCGGGCATCTGAAACACAGTTGCCCAACATCGGGATTTCACATTCAACAAGTGTTTCAGGGGGTTCCGCCCCCCACACCCCCCATACTTAAGGATCCTAACTCTGAGGGGGGTGAAATCCTGATGTCAGGCAACCATGTTTCGGGCACCTGGGGTCAGGATTGTGGAAATTGGGCTGATGCATTTAGGCCGAACAAATGGATCCCATTTGACTAACTGGTGTTTCCAATTCTGTCAGTGTTTCCTTTTTTAATTATATGTTAATAAACTTTATACGTTGTTTCAATTTAAACACCAGTGGCAAGCAACGTCTCAGAACTGTATTTTGCAATGTATTCCTATTGCAACTACTGAATTATGCTTTGTAACAGAACATGCACGAATTCTGCAAACAGTTCAAGAGCTTAACGATGACATAGAGTACATCACATACCATAGTTCTAAAATGATCATTAGCACCAGAGTACAAGTCAGAAACACACATGGACGTTACTAAAAGGCCAATAAAGATGGAACAGTAATGGGATATGAACCAGTAAAGACAGAACAATAAAGGAATGTGAGCAAATATTTAGAAAACAGATTATGTAGATAATGCATGTTTGCAGTTTGAATGCAGTCTCTTAATAACATATCTTTAAATCATTGAACATACATGGCAACAGTAAATATTACAGTACAAATAAAACAAAAACATGCAATGTATGAATCTCAGCCATGTACGAAAGAAACAACACACCAATGTTCAAATTTCAATTTCATACTGCAGCTGCAGACATAAATTACGAGTGCATAGTAAGGTATCATTCAATTCAGAAAAACTTGGCAAGAAAATTTCTGTAAATCAATTTGTTTTTAAACACAAGGGGGTTTGGCATATTTTAATCAGGATTTGATTCCAAATTTGGGGGCTTCTACTCAAAAATATTGTCCTCAGCAGATTTTAACCACAACTCTTGAACCTACCACATATCAAGCACTCTAGTGTTAAAATCTGTGGAATTTGAGAGGGGTACAACAGTAAAGGTTCATTACTGATAGATCAGCTCATTCAGCACTTTGATTATTAAAAGTAACACAATAAAGTCAATCCACCTTCTGATAAGCAGTTAGTGCTGAGCATGCAGCACTGAAGTGATATATTATGTCCTCCTGGTGGAGGGTGATATACATGCTACAACATTCTGCAAGTATAGGGTCTGATTTACATGGAAGCACTGGTAAAGCATGTTAAAGTAGTCATGCTGGGAGATGACACATTCTTGCATAAGCATTCACAAGTTGCTTTGATTAAGGCAGGGACACAACTCAGTTATTAAGGGTGGGCAAATAAAAAACAAAATCAGTTATCATCCTGCTCCACTTATCCAAGATTCCAAAACAAAATTGGATTTTAAGGTATTATTTTCCTAATTAATAAGTATTTGTAAAGGAATAAAGCATGACTAGAGGTTATGTTTATGGCCCATTAATCTCCCTCTAAGGATGTAATGTGGCACTAGGTGTAGTCAAGTGCCACATGCCCATAACGTGTGATTATCTGACCATTAACATAACCCCCTGGGAATGCCTTATTACTATTATAAGAAAAATGTTTTTTAGTGGTGTTGTACCTTGTTCAGCATGTGATTATGTTCATGAGTATGCTAATAGAAGAGTAACATGGGGCTGATAGAATGTTGACAACTAATCAGAAAGCTCTATTTCTCAGACTCTTGGATTTCTGGTACAATGATCTGTTTGGTTTCAGTTACAGGTGAGAGTGTAAAATTCTATGGATTCACTAGGCTGGACTAATAATTCCTAATTACTGAACTGGAGCTGTCAGTCAAAATCTGGATGAAAGTCTGTTACCTGTGTTATACATTTCATATTTTTTCAAATGTATCTGCTTCTGAATAGACTGGGCTTATGGTCTTTCTACCATACTGATTGTCATGTAATTGCTCTGTCACTTGTATAATTCTGATAAAACAAAGAGTTAAGTAAAATGCAAGACACACAATTTGGTAAGGTTGTTCCAGGATGCCCAGACCTCTTATGGAGCCTACTGGAGGCTATAGCATGCTATAGAAGAAGTTGGTCATGGCCATTCACTTATGTCCAACTAGTAAAGCAGCGAAAAAAGTACATGAAGTCACATCATTTCAATGACTTCTTCAATAATAATTTACTAAATATTTCTTGTCACTGATTTGTGCAGATGAAGTTTCATGTCCTAAGATGCCAGCTAGTCTTAGTCATACAGTGTTCATGTCTGTGCCAGAAGTAAAATACATGTTCATTATAAGAAATCTATATTAAATTATGTAGAAGATATGACGTTAACACAAATTTCATACTTTCTATCCCACATGTCTTTTTCTTCCATCTCATAAAATCCCATAAACTCATATTGCTTTCATAAAATCATGTACCTGGGTTGTGATGCATTGTCCAAAGTTTATAAACTGACATCACCTGCACACAGTATCAAGGACAATTTAATTAAGGATTATTGAGGAAATCATTTGAATGGTGTGGACCACTAATGCCATGTACTGTTTTTGTTATGTAACACTGCAACCTTTGTATTTTACATTTTAGTTTATCCTTGTGACACCATGATATGCCATTGTGGACCAATGATGGCATAAACTGAAGATTACTTCCTTGGCTCCTGAATAATATCAGTGAAAAATGATCCAAGGATGAGCATGTTTCGATGCACATGACCATTTCTTTTCTCTTTATACGCCTTTGGATGGTGGGGATATAAACCATTTGTCTATCCTCTTGAAACCCTCCTTTAACCCCATCCAACATCCTCTAATGTCACTCATAGAGAAAAGCCATTGCTTGCTCACCCATGATGGGGTTCCACATGAGGGCAAGAGGGAGAGACTGCATCCACCTGTGTACCCCTTACCAGTGATCCTGAGTGTCATTTGACTGAGAAGGAGGAAGTGAGCTCTGGTGAGCTCTGGTTTCATTACATCTGACCTTAAGGGATTTTCTTGCTTTATCCTCTGAGGGAGTGGACTTGCAATGACATCAGCAGATGCCAAGTGAGCTCCTACACTTGGCATGCAGACATCTGCCACTCTGCCCATCCTGCACCAGCACTGGATCCCTGGCTTACCCACCTCAGCCACCACTAGGGGTAAGATTATTATCAGGACCCATAATTTACCCTCCCCAGAGGAGGCGGAGAGCAGTCCAGCAGACACACATTCTCTTCCTCCTGGCTGACCCTCCAATGCCCTAAGTTCACGCTTGAACCCAGATCCTTAGCACCACAAGCAGTAGCTCTACAGCTGCAGGGGTGGGCTGGCCTGACATAGCCTTATACTGAAAAGACAGAATGGTGTGACATTCAGTTTTATCTACATATTATGTAATAGAGATCTGCTGATGCCAACTGCAACTCAGTTTACTAGGGTAAAAGTCCCTCTTTAATGAATGCAGGGTGTAGTTGTAGGTTGCTATTTATTGTAATAAACATAATTCAAAATATTTCAAAGTTTCTATTGTTTTTATGAGATTGTGTGCTTATACTGTGTAGTAAATTTGTTTTGTAACACTTTATATTACGACTCTATAATTTATATTTGATTACAGTACACACGAGAACTACATGTAGTTAATTATTCTGCATTCTGAATTCCTGGTTACAATACATTTTATTACTAATTATATGAGTAATAGGAATATTTCGTTCCTTATGGAATCCTATAATTAATTCATTGGTCAGTCTTTTGTAATTTATGTGTAGCAAGCCACTGGCACTTCATTTGGAATAACATGTTATCTCATTTGAGCAGACACATAATGAAATCATGAACCTAACTCTATGAATTGTTAACAAGAACAATATTTCTTCATGTGATCTGCTGAAGCACAGAAAGAAATCAGTACTAAAGGTATCAAATAAGGTCTGGCATGTGTATATAATTATTTATTAAAATAGAATGTACTGGGTCAGATTTTTAAAGGCCAGAGAATGTTGAATGGTGCTTTTCATTACAAAAAAAAATGACGCAAGGAGCAGGATGCATCAAAACTTACATCAGTTCTGATTTTCTAATGGTGCTTGTGTCAGAAACAGGTCTGCATGTGCCAGACTGACTTGCACCATGCTTACATCAAAAAAAATGTCTGCTCCATGTCTGAAGGGATGCCTGCATTATGGAAATGATGCAACATACCCTTATTTGGGATTTTCAAAGAATTTAGGTCCTGTCACTCCTAAGATGTGTGTTCTGTTAGACCAGCCACAGCTGTCTAACTGACAATTGAGTATATACATAGGTCCACAGCAGGTGGGCAGACCCAACTATTGCACTATGAATGCCATTCTGTTGCAAGAGTTCTACATTGTAGGCAACATACCGTTTTTCATGTACTGTATCATGTAAAATATTGTTTCCAGAGCCATTTCATCTGCCATCATTTTTTATTAGGTTTGTGTCATTTTTGCTCCATGCATCGTATTTTTGGCTCAGCTTGCATCATTTGCACTCCGTATATAGTGTTTTTCACTCAGTTTGACTCATTCTTAGCATGCGTCATTCTCACCCCGTGCATCATTTTTTGAGGCAGCAGACCTCTTGCATCTTTTTGGTGGACTCTGCCTCAGAGAATGTTTTTCTTCCAAAATCTGGAATAAGTATTTGGTGCACCTGGATTTAATGCAATGTGGATGTTTGACACACCTCTCATTGGTCTAAGGGCCTTTTGAAGATTTGACTCCCTGTATGCTTTCCTGGATTCAAACCACTAATCCTTTGTCATTTTAGTGAACACACATTCAGTGTACCACTGAGCTGCAGGTGTGGGAACTGCAGTTCCTGTGGAGTAGAGGTTAAGTCACAACATGGAAGGCAGGTGACTAGGGATCAAATTAGGTACGAAAAAGAATGTCATCCACTATACAACTGTTACAACTAAAAAAATGTATTAAATATGTGCAAAAACAGTTTACTTATATGAAGTACCACAGAGATACCACATAGTTCACACAAGGGCTTGACTGGCTTTATGCATACATACTTCATCAGGGAAGCCAGCCCATATGTACAAAAGTGCTTAAATAGTACACATTTGAAAGTGACAGTATGTAAAAGGTATCTTATACAGGTGCAATCATTTAAAAACAAGATGCAAGTTACTTTATCCAGTCTTGTACAATTTAGCATAGTCCATGACCTCACTAAGATCACTATCAATAAATACACTTCATACGGAATCTGTATGATTTTCCGACTCCAAGGTGCCTGACTACAAATTTCCCATAAACAGCTTCCCGACTGTATTCACTACCCATCTATCTTTATGCCGACGAGCATTCAACCATCACTACACAATCCCGACTACAAAAATACCCCACAGCAGCAAATAAAAGCAGTCTGCATGCATGCCAAAAAGGAATTAGTTTGAAATGCAGTAGCAGAACATTTTACATGATACTCATCAAATAAATCAAATAAACAAACTTACCGGTACTTCCGATTGGCAGACTCGTAGAAGCTCAAAGTCAATTTAAAAGCAAACTTATTTTATTTATTTAAAATGTTTAAAAGTAGAACTGGGTGTTAATTTAAATCACCATGTTGTGTGCCACTCCTCTAATGCTGCTAGTGCTGAGCTTTGCATTGCCACACCGCGAATTGACAACTTCGCAAACATGGGGATGTAATTCAGGAGTTTGTGTTACTGGAGTCACCATTGCTTGAGAGAAAAAGACTAAGCTACTAAGCAAATGTGAGTGCAATGTCTGTGCATATGATGGGAATTGTCTAACTGGAACCACTCCTTGATCCGGAAACAAAATGGAAGAACAAATTTAATCTAAAAATTGAAAAAATTGATAACGCAGTATCAGTAGGCACATCGATTTAAGGGCAGATAGCAGGGACTCACACACTGACTTGCTAAAATATGAAATTGCACTTGCTAAAAGCACACTCATCTACACTGTCTGATCAGGTGAGAATGGTTTTTGAAAACAGTGCAGGAAAAGGCTCCATTGACCATTCATTGGCACCAAGTGTCACGCTATCAAGACTACTCGCTAAATATTCTGTATCTATCTGTATTGATGGGTAAACAGTGTGATGGGGAATATTGGTGTCGGTAATACTAGCTATGTGGAAAGCTGTAAAATGGGATTTTGGAATCGGGTGCTCAATTGTCGGGAAGATTAAAGATGGGAAGCCGTACTAGACCCCTTCATACAGTATTTAGTAACAAAAGATGTCATGCTACTACAAAATAGCAATGGATGCAGTTAAGGGAACACAGCCTCATGGGTATGTGTTCATCCAATGCGGAGACAAGGATGCTGTCTTATCCAGTTGCAGACTTCAACAAGCAAAAATGCCAATGTGGAAACTGTCTAACAAAAAAAGCCAGTACTAAAACAGCAAACCACATATCTACTTCCAGGCATAATGAAACTGAACAGTGTAACTACTGGCTGTGAAAGGAGAGTGATGAAGTAGGGGTGTGGCATGGTTTAGCAGTGGAAAAAGACTTTGGAACGCTCTCCTGGCCCAGATCCACGCTGCCCCCTTACAGGGCTGTCTGTGCTCCTCCCTATGGAGTCACCTCAAACTCTCCTCTGCCTGTGGGTGCCCAAAACCCCCGTGATCTCACATTATGCTCCCCTACCCTGGATATTTTCCCTGGAAAAGGGGTGTATGCTGTAGATAGTGTGTTGCTGCTGCAACAGCAACTGTGTCTCTCTGTACTGCACTTAGTGGTTGCTGTGGTTATAGTGAACTAAACTGTTGGCTTGTAGTCTACCTTAATCTATGTTATATTGCCCTCGAACTGTAAAATGCCTAATTTCTGTATTATGTTGCGCACTCTTGTCCTACTTGCTGTTCTTAATCTGTACCATGTCGTCCTATATACTTCATCTGTAATTCCTGTACTCTCCCGGGTCATACCTGAAAATAGGCAATTGTCATGGCTAATGTACTTACCTGGTTAACAAAAGCTAAATAAATAAATAATAAAAAGGGAAATAGGAATTAGAAATAATATTAGTGTGGTGCTCAGATTAATAAGTGAGGTAATATGGAAAGGGGAAGGGTGGAAAATGACAAAGTGACAGTTACTGGAAGAACAGAGAAGGGGTAAGGGGCACATAGTGATGTTATAAAAGGACAGGGGATTAGTACAGTAGGAAATAAAAGAAAAAACAACCAGCCCATAATACATTTTATGATTACAGCATCGGAGATATTCCAACTGCTTCATCATCATATTAGAAAGGTGGATTAATATTTAAATGCATACAGATGGGCACATATTTTTATTTCAGAAAGGGCACTATATCAAAATGGTCATTCAGAGTAGAGATGCAGCAAGGTTTTACTCCTCGGGTGAATTTCTGGTGAAGTCGCCAAATCCGCACCCATGGATTGTTTCGTGAAGTTGCCTGATTACGCTAAATTCGCCTATACTGACTTCGCCTTGCAACTTTGCCTTGCATTTATCAAGGTGAAGTTACCCAAAAAACACATCAGAGTGACATTGCAGAGCTTCTGCAGGGCACAATGGAGTTTGTACATTGCAAGCAGACAGGAAGTGAGCGAGTTGCTTTCATTTTCTCATCAGTGGTTGAGTGATTCAGTCAGTGGAGTGCCGCTCAAACATGCTATGCAGCATAGGCTGGACTGTTTTTTGGTTAGTGTGCCAAACAGCCGGACTTATCATCATGGTGACATTGGTGGTGTGGTAATTGCCTCCTGGGGATTCCTAATCATATGTGCTTCCACATGACTGACACCAGTAACTTTGTGGATTTTCTGCATTGGTGTACCTGTGCTCTTCTGACTCGGGGTGGTAGAGTTGCTCTGCTCACTACTTGGCAAACCAACAGAATCCTTCTCATCCTTCACTGTATTGATCTCCTCACTCACCACTATGTCCGTCTGGTCTATTGCCCTGTTACTTCTGTCTGCCTTGCCTAATGATGATGAGAGATGGGGACCACATGCACTGGGTTCCTTCTGGTGATGATGCCAGTGTACTGGCTGCCTGTTCTTCAAGTACTTGTGTTGCACCTCCCCACTTGAGCCTAGGTGGCTGCTGTTTTTAACTCTACTGACCCATGCATGACATAGCTGACAAATAGTAACTGTCCCGTCAGCTGGGTCAAGTATATAGAAATCCTACACTAGCAATTTTGTCTCCCTTGTTTTATCATGATGCCAGGACAAGGACAGCTGAGCAGAAGGGGTAGAAATTTGTGTTTTTTTGGATGACTGCAGAAGCTCAAGAATAGTACTATCCTGCCTCCTCACCTCACCCCCTCTATCTCCCGATAACTCATCATCCCCCAATATCCTACCCAACTATTTAATCATGAAACACTGTGTATCACCCTTGAACACAATCTTGGTGGAACTCCACTGACCAGACTACTTGTCCTAGATCAATACTATCAAACCTCTGTCCTAATACTTCTCCTTCTTAATACCAAATTCGCCTCTCATGTTGTTAGGGTTCAGCTGCGTAAATCACTACCTATGCTAAAAGCAACTCGCTCACTTCCTGTCTGCTTGCAATGTACAAACTCCATTGTGCCCTGCAGAAGCTCTGCAATGTCACTCTGATGTGTTTTTTGGGTAACTTCACCTTGATAAATGCAAGGCAAAGTTGCAAGGCGAAGTCAGTATAGGCGAATTAACCGGTTGGCTTCTAATGCTGCCCAATACAAAGACATCCTCTTCTCCCTCAACATAACCCAACTAGTCTCCTCCCCCACCCATTTCAATCAATGAACAGGAAACAGCTCCCTCATTGATTGGATTTTCACCAACCACCCAAAAAGGACTACTGAGACCACTGTCCTCCCTGATGTGATCAGTGACCACTCCCCTGCCCGGTGTCTCTTGACTAACAGATCCCCCAATCCCACTTCTAAAACCATGACCAACAGAGTCCTGAAGAAAGGGCAACTGCAGCTCTTACTAGCTTATCTGTTGAACACTGACTGGTCACCCAGCAATAAAGCAAAAATTATTGATCAGGCACTTTGTTAAAAAAAACTACCTTTAACAGCGCCTGTAACATCTTCGCCCCTCTAAAAAAAAGGAAGATCAATGGAGCTTGCAATCCCTGAATAAGAGGCCTCCCTGCTCAGGCAAATGGCGGCTAGGGATAATCTCTAGCATCGTGCTTGCCACTGGCAAGCCATCTGACCTGCAGCTACACAGAACAGCTAGAAACACCTGCACTAGGAAAATTCATCACATTAAATCACAATACTACAACCAAGTGCTCTCAAACTCATGGGGTGCCAGCCATAGGTTTTGGGACAATCTCTAAGATCTAATGGGCATTCCTAGAAAGTCCCCTCCCACCATCATAGAAGCTGGAGGGGCTATACTCCAGGATTCTAAAAGTATAGCTGATGCCCTGAACACACCCTTCTCTGACCTCAGCAGCATACTCCCCCCGATGCACCTGATAAGCCATCCTGCAACCCCAAGGACAATACCACCCTTTCCTTGTCAGTCTCCATGCCTTTCTGCTTGAAGAGGATTACCCTTGTGGAAGCAAAAAAATACCTTATCCATGCCCTCGGTAAGGCTAGAACTAGCAGTGACACCCTGGACCTCAAACGTTTATATCTAACCTGGATGCAGTCCTTCTACCCATCATTAAATTCCTCAGTCTATCCTTCTGCCTCAGGCAGTTCCCCGCATGCTGGAAAGCTGCAGTTGTTTCTCCCATCTTCAAAAGTGGGGAGAGATCCCTAATCACCAACTATCATCCAATCTCTATCCCCCACCCTCCTCTAAAGTATTGGAATGTATAGTCACTGACCATCTGAATGAGTACCTTGAGAAACACCAAATTCAATGCCTGCAACATGGGTTTAGAAAAACACACTACTGCTTTGCTACATTTCTCTAACTTCATCCACTCTGCTCTCAACATTGGACATTTAGTAGGGGTGACCTCACTAAAACGTTTGATACTGCGAACCACTCCCTTCTGCTTGACTCACTCTCATCCCTAGGTCTCTCAGATTATGTAACTGGGTGGTTACAAACCTATCTAACTGACTGGACTCAGAAAATAAAAATCATCGAGATACTTTCTGACAGCCGCCCTGTTTGTTCAGGTGTCCCACAGGGCTCTATCCACGGCCCCCTTTTGTTTAGTCTTTTTCTAAATGCTCTCCCACAAGCATGTGCCACTAATCTACTACTATACGTGGCTGACACTGTTATTTTCTCCAGTCTCCCTGATCCTCTCCCCCTACAACAACAACTTCAATACAATTTCTATGCAATTGAGCAGAGGTTTATTGAACATAAACCTCTTCTAAATTATATAAAAAACAAAACCATACTCTTCACCAGTACACATCACAAGTACAGACACCTCCAGCTCAACATCTTCAACAACTCCAATGTTCTCCTGGAACAGGTTCAGCAATTCAAGTACCTAGGAGTAAAACTGGACCCCAACTTTGTCCTTCACCGCCTATGTTGACCATGTAGCTAAGGCAGTTAACACTAGGTTGGGACTCCTCTACAGGCACAGGTACTGCCTTACCTCTAACACCCTATGCCTTGTGATCACCAGCTTCTTACTCTCCATTATTGACTATGGTCTCATCATCTACAGAGCAGCTTCTCACAGAACCCTCAAAGAAATTCACATGGCTCTCAATAAAATCTACAGATTAGCCTCTGTAGCCTCCAGACTAACTCATCCATGTGACCTGTATGCCCAGACTGGCTGGCTCGACCTTAAGGACCATGTTACATACCAGACCTGCCTATTTGCAAAGAAAATCTGCCTAGGACTTACCCCGCCTATCTTCCAAAATCTCCTCTCTCCTGCTCCAACCCTCACCACACTAGAGGCATGATTAGTCAGATCTTTCAAATTCCTCGCTGTCGTACCCCCCAGATTCAATGCTTCTTCAGGTCCAGAGCTCCCCACTGGCTAAACAATCCCCACCCATCTACACGTGAGCTCTCAAAACTAGGCCCCTCAAGCTCAGTCTCCTCAATCACCTCACCATCACCAACAAGTGTTCCTGCACCCTCTAGCACATCGACTCCCCCATCCTACCATCATCTCATTAAAACCTACTCTCTCCCTATCTCCTCCCCTCTCTCCCTCTCCCCCCCTGTTGCTCCACCCTTACCCCAAACTACCACCTATCTCCCCTTTTTACAATGCCTCCCTCTCTGCTTTAAATCTGCCTTCTGTCCTCTCTGCACTTATTTGGAGTTCCAGTACCTTGTCATAGCTTTTTATCCAATGTAACCTATTTATTACGATTACCCAATGGATTTTGTTTTGTCTCTTTCCAATTTTTCCTTTTTTTTGTTCTTTTTTCCTTTGTTATATTGATGCAGAACCTTTGTAAAAGGACTGTTGGTTCAAAGGTATTGTAATCCAAGAACATAATAAATAAATAAATAAATGAATATAATGCCACCACTACAAACTACCCCTGTGCTAGTACCAGCCCTGAACTCCATAGAACTCTCTGCTGCTGCTGTTGCCACTGACATTGTTATTTTTGTAACTGCTGCACAACTCTTTGGCCTCACATATTTGGAACCCTTCTTTGCTTCCACCCTGTCACCTCCCCCTTTTCTTAACCTTCTCTTCCTGGTCATTCTTCTCTGCTATGTAACTTGATTCTTTTAACATGGCACAGGGATTTCAAACAACAGGGGTACCATGCCAGCAGTGACTGAACCCTTATTTATAATACACAGCACAGGGATTTGCACAACAAGGCTACCATACCAACAGCAACAGAACCTTTTTGTTTTTCTACACTGCAAGGGGGTATTACAGTGGCGAGGGCCCCACTTACTCCAAACAGTGACAGAACACTTCTTTTTTAATATACGGCACAGGGATTTCAAACAACAGGGGTACTGTGCCAACAGTGACAGAATCCTTATTTATAATACACAGCACAGGAATTTCAAACAACAGGGGTACCGTGACAACAGTGACAGAACCCTTATTTATAATACACAGCAGAGGGATTTGCACAATAGGGGTACCATGCCAGCAGTGACAGAACCCTTATTTATAATACACAGCAGAGGGATTTCAGACAACAGGGGCACAATGCCAACAGTGACAGAACCCTTATTTATAATATGCAGCACAGGGATTTCAAACAACAGAGGTACCATGCCAACAGTGACAGAACCCATATTTATAATAATACACAGTACAGGAATTTCAAACAACAGGGATACCATGCCAACAGTGACAAAACACTTATTTTTTCATACACAGTACTGGGATTCCAAACAATAGGGGTACCATGCTAACAGTGACAGAATCCTCATTTATAATACACAGCTCAGGGATCTGAACAACAGAGGTACCATAACACCAGTGACAGAACCATTTAGTTTTTTTACACTGCACATAGTGCTATATAATGGCACTTCAGGGATCCCAGCTGAAGAGATTTCTGACCTGCCTTGCTGCTACCCTCCCCCACACAAACCACTAGTTCACTCTCAAAACTGAAACCAGTGCTGAACGTACAGAATCACAGATTAACTTAAGTAAAACACATACATCTTGGATCACAAGTAGCTCCTCTACAATTGTGGAGCACTCCCCAAAATAAGTTTTTGAAATTATTTTTATAGCTATTCTTGCTCTGGAAAAGTTTACAAGGCTTGATTCTCAAAAGTCGGGGCAAGCTGCAACAAAGGCAGCTTGAAATAATTGCTGGTGTGCAGGGGCCCTACACACGATTCTCTATTGTGGTCTATTGGGGTCCTGGCAGCAAAGTCCCGTGGCTTGCAGCAACCACAGTCATGTGCCAAACAAAGGGCACATCTGGACTGGTTGCCACAAGCTGCAGGGAGCCATGCAGCAATGTACCTACCATTTCCTGGTGGTCTAATGGACCCCCCAAGCCCTGATCCTTATTTACTAAATGAATTAAGTCTCTGGTGGTCCACTGGTCCCCCACCATGATCCCCATTTATAAAATTAATTAAGTCCCTGGTAGCATAGAGGTCCCCCCACCCTAATTCCCTAATGTCACCTATAGCTAATTTCAAACAGTCCCTGGTGGTCTAGCAGCCACCCAAGCCTGCTCCCCTTATTCATAGTTATACATCCCTGGTGGTCTAGTGGACCCCTAACCCTGCAGTTAGTGCCCATCTCCCCACTCCTCCCATCCTGAACATGAGCTGGTAATTGGCACAGCCCTTCTTTCACCACCACAGCTGGCCACCGACTGAACTGTCAGGGAGCACATACTGCATACAGTATGCACTGTATGAGAGTTCAGTAGGCAGCCAGTCATGGTGTTGAGAGGAGGGCTGTTCTACCTGCCAGCTCATGTTCTGGATGGGGGAAGCGAGGAGGTTGGCACTAACTGCAGGGGTGGGGGGTCCACTTGACCACCAGGGACTGATAACTTTACAAATAAAGGGATCAGAGCTTAGGGGGCAGCTAGACCACCAGAGAATTATAGGAATTAGCTGCAGGTGACATGGGGGATTGGGGAATGGGACCACTAGACCACAGGGACTTAATGAATTTACTTCATGGGGATCAGAGTGGGTGGGACCACTACACCACCAGGAACTTAATTATTTTAATAAATGGGGATTGGGGCTTGGGGAACTGTTAGATCACCAGGGACTTACCTAATGTAATAAATGGGGATTGGGACTTGGGGGACTGCTAGACCACCAGGGACTTAATAAATTTATTAAAAGGGGATCAGGGTTGCAGAGTTGGGACCAAGGCACATTTCTGCATGTTGCTCAGCTCTCCCAGAGGGCACATTTCTTATGTACCCTTAGACTAGCCCTGGCAGGTCTAATGGTACTTACAAATCAGCCCTCTGGAGGGTTTTGACAATCCTGATACAGGGGAATTGGCAGCCTGCATCTGCCACAAGCCCCTAGCACCATGTCACAGCCCATTTTGTGGTACATGAATGACACAAGCCCCCTTTGGTGCAGACAGCCTTCGGGAGATGCAGGCTGCCTTGAGAATTGCTCCCAGTGCATCTAGGCAGTGCGGCATTGTGCACCCTTGGGGTGCAAGCCCATTGCGCCATGCAGGAAGCTTTGAGAATTGAGCCCATGGTCTTCACTTTGTTCTCTCTCTCACAACTCTACACTGAGGGACAACCTACTCATCTTCCTACAGGTTGTTCATATCATTGGAACTCCTCTGAGCAACATGTGACCTCCAATCCCAAACTAAAGTGAAAACATCACCATTGAGATAAACATCAATGGTGAGTTATGGCTTCATGAATCTTTGGAGCTTATCCTTGGTGCCTAACTCCACCAGAGAAGTTTAACTTCACTTTTACTGAAAAGTCACCAAGAAAGGCAAAGTTCAGCCTTTGCAGGGTGGAAAACTTTGTGGATTACTGCGAATCTGTGAATTAGTCCATGAAGCAATTTTTTTCCACTTCACACTCCTCTAATTTAGATCTAGATAATGTAAAGCTCCAAACACAGATATCCAGAAAATCTCACTGTACATGATTTTGATATACAGTCTTCCCACCCCTTGGGTGCACTGCGACCTTCTCTATGCCCCAAAACATAAAACAATGAGTTCTGTTCTTAGCAGTGTGTTTTGCCAGACCATTGTCCAAGTTATTTCTCCTCATCACACTGAAATGTTCACCCATCCTGATTTTCAGCATTCTGTTTGTCTTGCCAACATAAAATGCATGACAAATATAAGTGGCCAAATATATAATCCCCATACTTGAACAGCTGATAAAATGGCGAATCTCAAATGTATTGTCCCCATTTGTAGTGCTGAAGGTTTTTGTTGTAACAACCACATCACAGAACTTGCAGTGCCCAAACTGAAAGCAGCCTTTGAGCTGGTCTGGTAGCCACTGTCTACAATTTCAGGACTGGCTGGAAAGAAGAACGTACAAGAACATCCAAGAGGTTCTTACCTCTTTTTTTACACCATCCTGGGAGGTTGGTTTTCTTCCCCTCCCAAAAGGTCCTCAATTCCCAGGATGTACAAATGTTTGGCTAGGATCCCCCTGATTTCAGCTGACTTTTCACTATAAGTGTTTATAAAATTCAGGACATCATGCCTCTCTCCATATTAGTCTTTTGAGGTCTTTCCTCAGTCAAAATCTGATCACTGCAATCTGTCCTTTTGAATCTACTGATCATGTCATCTGACTTTTTAACAAAGTCTGAAATTTGACTGCAATTACATTTAAGTCTCATAAATTGATGGCATGGCATGGGTGACAGCTAGATGCATGAAGAACCGTATTACAGTCCATTAGCTGCACAAATCCTGTTCAAATCCCTGAGCTGTGTATTTTAAATAAGGGTCCTGTTAAGGTACCGTCCTGATTTCTTGAGATAATTAGGTCTAGGAAACTGATCTTATTTTTAACCACGTGTACAGTATATTTCAAATCTGAATTTGCTGTAGATGCTCAACAAACTTGACAAATCCCTCCATTATACCATGCCACACCTTCAAGACATTATCATTTTAAGATCTGTGTGGGTGAAATGCATCTTCTACCTGTGAAATTCTGGGAAAAATTACGATTTTGCTTCTAAGGAATTTCACAAATTGTCCATAGAACAATTGTGAAATGTCACCAAAGTTTGGAATTCAGTTATTTCCCTCTGGTTGACAAAGTATGTGAGCAACATGTACCACATTTGGCAAAATGACTTTACCAAGGTTCATACAGATGTGTGCTCAGTTTCAGATCTCTGTCTTTATTGATGACTGAGTCATAAGCCTCCAAACATTCTGAAATTCTAAAATTACATTTCACAGTTATGTAAACAGCAGAATTTTAAGCCTCTATAACTTTAAAACTAGTGAACAGTATATCACCAATTTTTTTAGGTTCATTGACCATAAATATTAGACTTTGATGCCACCCCCATGTTCCAGCAGCAGATCGTCATGCTGCCATGTGGATGATCTGACTTCAGAAGTAAGCCTGGGAATTCATGTTGGTAGGCAGGCCATGGGTGAGACAGATGCCCCTTAGCAATGCATCTCAGTCAGGTGGGTTGGCAGCAGGTTCCACCAACACAGTGACCCCTGTCTCTGGACAGAGAGCTTGCTCCTGCTGCAGGCTAAGCTGTGGCTGTGCAAGGCTGACAGAGACACCGTCCCTACCAGGGGAGATAGGAGGAAAAAAATGTTTGTAAAATAACTGGTAGCCACCTGAATGATGATTGGGTTCAGTCTGAACAGATAGTATCCCTATGAGCAGGGTATATCACTGGGAGACAAGGTGCTGGACAGGGGGAAAACAATTTGAGGAAAAAAAAGAGGTTGTGTGTGCCAGCACTCTAATCTCTTGCTCAAAGGCTGGCCAAGTTATAACCAGTAAAAGATTTCAAAATAGCTTCAGTAATAAAGTTGAATTTCATGAGCTTTTATCAAATTATGGAATGTTGTGATGCTTTTGTCAAAGCCATGTCCATACATTTTGCCCAGTCATACATTTGAGTTGCCACGGTAGAGGAAGATAAAAGCTGGGTAAAGTGGAAATAAGGTAACATTCATAGGAGGCTCCATAGTAGATGTATAGTGGTGCCAAGTGTCAGGTCACTATCATGAGTGACGAACCATGAAGAATAGGCATGGACATTACTGCACACTAGCCTGACTTCTTGCAATATGCCACATAACCACTAAAGCTCAATGACTTAATTACTTATGGAAGCCCATGCATGTGCAGCTTTGTTTCTGTACAATGCCACCTGCTGACTCATTAACAAACCTGTAGATAATGTATATTTTTACTATTAATTGCAAAAAAACTACTTTAATGCAGATATTAGGGTTGAAGAACACAAAGCGCACAAAGTAGGGAAATGAAAAATATTAGCGTTTTGGGTGTCGAGAGTATTGTTGAATCAGCAGTGAGGTCTTCCTTGGGGTTGTCAACCCCAATGTCTACCCCCTCACCCCCAGCTCATGGCCTCCTGTCTGAAATACAAAGTGCAGCTCCAACCCAGTGCCATATAGTGATACACTCCAAAGGTAAAGAAGTATGGCTCACCACATGTTACCAACAGAATCTGTAGAAAAGAGATCACATCTGACCTCATATACTACGGGGAGGGGGTGGGCATTAGGGTTGACAACTGCAAGGAAGACCCCACCACTGATTTTCCAATACTCCAGAGACCAAAAACCCTAATGTTTCTCCTTTCCCTACTTTGTGCGCTTTATGTTCTTCAACCCTAATGACTCCATCAACATAGTTTTTTGCAATTAACTTCCCTTCTTTTTCTAATAGAGAAATCATATCCTCATTTGTGTGGGTCCCTTTGGGACCCACACAAAATTAAATAAATACAGTACTGGAGACAGTCCTGACTCCGTACATTGGCACATCAGGCCTTGACACTTATGACAATACCTTCTGAGGGAAGGCTCTCTGGTCTACAGCAATATGTTATGCATGTGCCTAAACACTGCTCCATACCTCCCCAGACTGGTGCTGCTGCTGCATGCTGCAGCACTTTCCCCACCAGCCTTGGCCAATTAAACTGGTTCTCTTAGCTCACACCTGAACTCAGGTCACTGGCATGGGAAGGCAAGGCAGTTTGGTCCCCACTGGGCCTACGGATGTCCCTGCAAAAGTTATTTCATAATTCTTTTTTTGGGACATTTTGACCCCAAAATCTCAACACAGTCTTTCTATGACCCCTCCTTCTGAACATGGCAGGTGTCATTTAATAATATACAGGACAAGATGTAATTTTGTGCCGGCAGTGCAAAACTGCATGTTTGTCATGATTTTAAAAGTAACAGTTGTCATGTTCATGTGGCAGTGTGACAAAATAGCTATGCTGAAAATCTCGGTTTTAAATAATGAAAATTAACAATGTTATGAGTGTTAATAGAACAATTACAACACACCTTCATAACTTTGTTGTTTTTTTTATATTTTGAGCCCAAATTTTCAAAATAGTGTTCTTATGATCCCGCCTGAATCCAGTAGGTGAAAATTTTGAAATCCACACAAAAACTTCATTTCATGCCATTGGTGTGAAAACATGTTTTAGGCCAGGATTTGAAAAATGATGGCTGTAATGTTCATGAGGTGGTGTGAAAAAAATTGCTATGTTGAAAATTTGGGGTCAAAATACTGAAAATTGCCAATGTTTTGAGTTAGCGTAGAAAAATGTCAATGTACACTCATAACTTGGTAATTTGTACACTGTATTTGACCAGATTTTCAACATGGCCTTTTTGTGACCCCACCTCATGAATAAGGGTGGTGAAATTATTCAAATCAATCCAAAAGGTGATTTTGCACCGTGACCACAAAATCACCTTTTGGGCTTGATTTACATACTTTCACAGAACTTGCTCATAAGCTGGGGTTCCGAACAGTCCATGTTGATAATTTGAGGAAAAATGCACTGAAGCCCACCAGGATGAAGTGCAGTGTCACAAGTTTCTTGCATGACGAAAGGGATTAACTCCTACTGAAATTGCATTGTTTGCTGCAGTAACTCTACTGCAGAATTCTGCAGAGTTGGGCTTCATCCTGATGGGCTTCATTGTATATTTGAAAATGACCATGTTATGGATAAAAGTTAAAAATGCATTGAAATACATTTTATGGCACTTACCTGTTTTCCTCAGTTCCTGATCCAGCACTGAAGAGTAGAACATGTCTCCAGAGAAGATTACAGCACTGGACCTCAGCTGGGTAGTATAGGGTAATGGGTGTGTGTGTGTGTGTGTGTGTGGTGGTGGTGGGTGCTAAGTGTAGTGGGTCTGCACAGGGGAAAGGGAGGACAGCAGACAAGGGACCATTTTCTTTATTTCAGCATTAAAACGCAATGAAACAAGCATTTGTCAATGCCAAATGTTGATTGCGTTGGTGTGTTGAGCTCAATCACTGCCCCTCTGTCACTCGCTCAGTCTGTTTCTCCAGGTGTTGCAGGCTGCTTTTTTGTACTGGGCTCCTGCCTGCATTGGCACCTGGTTCTGCCCACTAAGAAATCCACAGCTGTTCCGACAGAGCTGCACTGGGGTGGCTCACTCCCCCTCTCTCACTCACTCATTCCGTTTCTCCTGGCGCTGCAGGCTGCCCTTTTGTATTGGGCTCCTGCCTGTGTTGGTGGCTTTTTCTGGCCACAAAGAAATCTGCAGCAGTCCTGACTCAGGTCTGTTGAGCCTGCTGACTCCCAGTCTGTCACTCACTCATTCCGTTTCTGCTGAGGTTGCAGGCTTGCCTTTTGTACTGGGCTCCTGCCTGCGTTGCCACCTTTTTCTGCCAACAAACAAATCCGCAGCAGTCATGATAGAGCTCCATTGAGCTCACTCACTCCCTTTCTGTCACTCGCTTATTGTGTTTCTCCCAGCACTGCAGGCTTCCCTTTTGTACTGGGCTCTTGCCTGCATTGGCACCTTTTTCTGTCCACAAAGAAATCCACAGCTGTCCCAACAGAGCTCTGTTGAGGTTGTTCACTCCCCCTGTGTCACTCACTCATTCTGTTTCTCCTGGCGCTGCAGCCTGCCCTTTTGTACTGGGCTCCTGCCTCTGTTGGTGCCTTTTTCTGCCCACAAAGAAATCTGCAGCAGTCCTGACAATGCTCCATTGAGCTCGCTCACTCCCCTTCTCTCACTCGCTCATTCCATTTCTGACCGCGTTGCAGGCTACCCTTTTGTATTGGGCTCCTGTCTGCATTGCTGCCATTTGCAGCAGTTACAATACAGCTCCGTTGAGCTTGCTCACTCCCCCTCTCTCACTCGCTCATTCTGTGTCTCCTGCCGATGCAGACTGCCCTTTTGTACTGGGCTCCTGCCTGCATTGGTGGCTTGTTCTGGCCAGAAAGAAATCTGAAGCAGTCCTGACACAGTTCCATTGAGCTTGGTCACTCACCCTCTCTCACTCATTCATTCCGTTTGCACCCGCGCTGCAAGCTGGCCTTTTGTACTGGGCTCCTACCTGCATTGCCACATTTCTGCCCACAAAGAAATCCACCTCAGTCACAATACAGCTCAGTTGAGCTCACTCACTACTGCTCTGTCACTCATTCATTCTGTTTCTCTTGGCGCTGCAGGCAGCACTTGTGTACGGGGCTCCTGGCTGTGTTGGCACCTTTGTCTGTCCACAAAGAAATTCGCAGCTGTACCGACAAAGCTCCGTTGAGGTCACTCAGCCTCCCTCTGTCACATGCTCATTCTGTTTGTCCTGGCGCTGCAAGCGGCCCTTTTGTATGTAGTCCTCCTGTCTCACTCACTCATATTGTTTCTCACATGGCTGCAGGCTGGCCTTTTCTACTGGGCCTCTGCCTGCATTGATGCCTTTTCCTTCCCACAAAGGAATCCGCAGCAGTCCTGACAGCACTTCAGTGAGCTCGCTCACCCCCTCCCTTACTTGCTCTCTCATTCTGTTTCTCCCAGTGCTGCAGGCTGCCCTCTTGTATTGGCTCTTGCTTTGGGGCCTTTTTCTGCCCACAAACAAATCCAGAACAGTCCTGACAGAGCTTAGTTGAGCTCAGTCACTCCCCCCCCAACTCATTCCATCTTAATATGTCCCAAACACTGATGCCCCAAGCAAACGTGCTATTCTTCATCAGGAGTGCAAAAACATATTTTAGCCAGGATGTGAAAAATGACAGCTGTACTGTTCATAAGGAGGTATGAAAGAATGCCACTGTTAAAAATGTGGCATGAAAATATTACAAATTTGTGAAGTTACAAGGGTGCATGGAAACAGTTGAACGCACGCTTGTAACACAGTCATGTTACGGAGTTTTGTCACCAGATTTTCAGCATTGAGATTTTAGGACCTTTGCTCATGAACAGTGTCACTGTCATTTTCTTAATCTGTCCCGAACACTGATTTCCCACAGTGACTGTGTTATTTTGTGCCGCAACTGTGAAACCACATTTCAGTCAGGATGTGAAAAATGACAGCTGTACTGTTCATAAGGAGGTGTGAAAAAATGACATTGTTGAAAATGTGGCATGACAATATTATGAATCTACAAAGTTACAAAGGTGTGTGGAAAGTGTGCAACGCACACTTATAACACACTCATCTGATGGGCTATCATCACCAAATTTTCAACATAGGCATTTTAAGACCTCTGCTTATGAACAGTATCACTGTCATTTTATTAATCTGTCCCGGACAGTGATTTCCCAAAGTGACCACTTAGTTCTGCGCCAGAACTGCAAAACACATTTTGGCCAGGATGGGAAAAATGACAGCTGCACTGTTCATACGTAGGTGTGGGAAAATGGCAATGTTGAAAATCTGGAGTGAAAATATTATAAATTTGCGAAGTTACGAGTGTGTGTGCAAACAGCACAACACACGCTCCTAACACAGTCATTCTGTGGAGTATCATTACCAAATTTTCAACATAGCTATTTCAGGACCTCTACTCATGAACAGTGTCACTGTCATTTCCTTAATCTGTCCCGAACACTGATTTCTGACAGTGACCGGGCTATTCTGTGCTGGAAGTGCAAAAACACATTTCCGCCAGGATGTGAACAATGATAGCAGTACCGTTCACAAGGAGGTATGACAAAATGCCAGTGTTGAAAATCTGGCATGAAAATATTGCAAATTCATGAAATTACGAGCGTGCGTAGCAACTGCACAGCGCACACTCATAAAACAGTGATTTTTGGCATTTTTCCCACCAAATTTGCAACATAGGCTTTTTGAGTGCCCACCTCATGAACATCAGCACTGTCATTTTGTTAATCAGCACCCAAAGGTGATTCCATGCAGTGACCGTGAAATCACCCTTCGGGCCTGATTAACGCCATGACAGTGACAGTATTCATGAGGAGGGGTCCCAAAAACCCCATGTTGAAAATTTGGTGTCAAAATTCCAAAAAATGCCAGAGATATATAGCAAAGTTAGAAAAACCCTATTTATTACATTATACAGCTTACCGGCATTTCCTCAGTTTGCAGTCAGCTTTGAAGAGTGCAGACATGTTCCCAGTCCACCGAAGATCATTGTGCCCAGCTCCGGAGGTAAGTATGGGGTGAGGGTGGTGTGGGGAGGCAGAGTGCACAGTGGGTGGGTGCGGGTTGAGGGTGGGGGGCCGAGAGACTACGAGGGACAGTTTCCTTTTTTTCAGGTACAAAAAAAAAACCTAAAGACTTCATGGGACCATTTTTCCCTTTACAGGGCCATGTGGCATGCTGGAGTGGGCTCCTAATGTGCCATTAGTGACTTTCTTTTGGGGGGCCAGCTGTAGCCGACAGGGGATTGGGCACCCCCATCAGCAAACAACAAAAGGGGGGATTCCTTTGTGCTGACAGGGATTGGGCACCCCCATTGGCAAACAATGAAAGGGGGATTCCTTTTTGCTAATGGGGATTGGGCACCCTGTCGGCAGACAGTTGAAAAAGGGGAGGGCTACATTATGCTGATGGGGAGTGGGCTCCCCTGTCGGCAGAAAAATATGGTGGAGGGGGATTAATATTGTTTGTGAACATGGCAGCAACCCGCCGCCATGTTCACAAACAATATCAGGGTTTTACATCCCGCCCTGCAATGACGGGTCACTCCCTCACTGCAGCGGATGACTTAAGCTGCAATGATGAGGTGGCCCCTGACTGCAGTGGCTAAATTGTCACAAGTTGGTGCAAATGTTCCAAACTTGTGTCACCAGCAGCCTGCCATGGCATTGGGGGAAGTGGGACAAGCCTTTGCAGGCTGTGGGGGCATTGGCCACAACAGTGCTCTGCCTCCACAGCCTGCTTCTCAGCAAGCTGTCCCAATATGTTTCTTGCGCTGTGCGCAATCAACATAAAAAAGTAAAAAGAGTGTGGTACAGTTTTCTTTATTTCAGGTACACCAACATTACTTCTGACACTGGGAATTGAGCATCCCAGTATTGTGATACTTGAGGGCACCTGGGGTGGCACGCCAGTGTCCCAGACTGCTGGGTTCAGGAGAGGGAGGATGTGTATGCTGATATTGGGGATATGCCACCCCAGTGCCAGCAACTTGAAATTACAGAGTTTGTGGACAGTGGCCTTATAGAGGGTTGGGGGAATGAACTGGTACTGGCAGTGGGCACACAAGTGCCAGAGTATCTTATTAATAATTAAAATGGCACCAGGGATAGGGCACCCCAGTGTCCCATTCAAATAAATTAATAAGTCTGCTCATGTGGCTAATGGCGAACATCTTACCAGAAGAAAAAACATAGACACACATTCAGCATGCTCAGCAGGGGTGGGGCTATGCACTGACAGGTAGACCCTTCCCTGTTGAACCAAAAACAGGAGCAGGGCATACGCAGACATGGAGCTTGCCCTACCAGCTGATAAATGAGAGCACTTCCATAGTACAATGATGGCATGACTTCATGTTCTCGAAAAAATTCAGTTATCTTTAGAATGTTAATGTTTTAAATTGCACATGGTCACAAACAGATTGGTTTTCTTAAATATTTTTAAAAAGTACAAAAGCTTGTGAAACAAAAAAAAACACAGAAGTATGCACCTTGGACTAACCTCTGTGAATCCTTCTAGTTTCAGGTCTCAAGTCCTTCTAGATTTTAAGTTATAGTTGAGCAAAACACAAAAAAAAGTCTTAATTTTGGTGAATATCGGAGAATTTGACCTTCTATAACTTTGCCACCAGTGAACTAATTGCTATAAAATTGTTAGACTCTAGAGATTCTGGCAGCATCTCTGTGCATTCTAAATATCATATAAATCAGTTGAATGAGGGAAAAGTTATTAAGGTGCAAAAATAGGGTTTAATATTAAAGTGCGTACTAAACCCTAATATACAGCACGTGTTACCATGCCTGTATAATTTGAAAACAGTTGCACCACATGACGGTAAGACTTACAACCAGTTGTAACTTAGGCCACTGTGACAGAAGTATCTAAATATCTTTATTTAGATGGTGCATGATTCTAGGTATCACTGTCACAGGAGTGTTGCAGGGATATTGCAGGGCCATGATGCTAATGCAGATAATATGATTCAGTGGTGATAAATACTTTGTAAAAATTAAATTCCACAAGTGGAATTCATGCGGCATTACCGATCACGTGTCCATGAATTTTGAACAAATTTTGTCAAATAATATCTAAAATATCTACAATAAATTTTAACCTACTAAATCACATTTATCCAGCATAAATATATTGCAGGACATATTTAATTTGGTATGTATGCTGAATTTTGAGTGTATACCTGCAATAGAAGTTATAAATATCCAAATATCTTAAACATTTAACACAATTTAATACATCCCACGACACTGACTGGTTGAGAATTGAACAGTGTTGGATCCTTGTGGGGTTTCCACTCCAGAGTGTCAAAGGGTTTGCCTCCTCCCTCCCTCCCTTCCACCTTATCTCTCTCTCTCTTCTTGCAGACCTGGGGAACCAAAACTTTGGTTTGGGTTTCTCCCTGCCAAGTCTGGCTCTTATGGGGGGTGTATCCCAGAGAGTCAAAGGTCTGCCCCCCTTTTACCCTATCCCTCTGCCCCCTGTTTCATTCCTCAGTCAGCCTAGCTATATTTCTCTCCTTTCCCCTCACCTACTCAATCTCTGCTACAGGACAGGCCTCCAATCTCTTTTATATTTATATCAATGAATGCTGTTTTATTTTTTTGTGTATCTTGGTTTATGTATACACCAATTGTATTTCCTATTTCCCCTTCCCTCAGGACACATCTGGAAATGAGCTATTGTAGCTCAGTATGCCTTTCCTGGTGAAACATTTTCAAATAAATAAATACATACATACATAAAAAAATTGTGAAATGTTGAACTTCTTTAACTTGTAATTTACACAATTACATCTCTTTTTAGCAGTTTCTATGACTCTTCCATGAAAGTATGCATATCAATTTTAAATGATCTAGCTTCAAAGGTGGGTAAGTTGTAAGCATAGAAATATTTTCAGAAATTGCTCCCATGAATCATAAATTGGCAGAATTTGAGCCTGTTTACCTTCCCTGCCATTCATCCAAAAACTCAGGAAACATGGTATCCTTTTAGGGCTTCTTCTACACAAGACACGTGCCAAATTCCAGATCTCTAGCTGTAATACTGATTGAGTTAGATGACTTTAGGAAGTTTCAAATATTCCATTAAATTTCACACAATTCTATAGAATTTCTTGGAATTTAGTTACTATTCCATGAAATAGGAATTTGCTAATTTCACCCTGCCCTGCTGATCATAACTGACTTCCTTTCCCAATGTCCCAGATAAAGATTAGCATGATTGGGGCAAAGGTGGCCACCATTGCAATTCCCTTTACCTTGTGATAATGTTTTCCTTGGAAACTAAAAACATTACATGTATGAACAACTTCTGACAAGTCAATGATAGCCTCCTTCCATTCATTAAGATTTGTTGCTGTGTCCAGCCATGTGTGTACTGCTCAAAGTCCCCCATCATATGACACTTTGTATATAGAGACTCTATATCCATAGAGCCTATTCGTCTCTGGGAATATGAATCTGGACATCCTTTAAGACCCTCAAGATCTCAATCATATCCCTCACATAAGATGGCACTATGGATTCTATATGCTTCATTTACACTTCCATGTACTGGGATAGGAGCTCAGTCAGAGACCCTGTTCCCAACACAATAGTGTATCCTGGGGGGACCAACCAAGTTATAATGGTCTTTGGGCAGCACATACAGTACATGGTTTCCAGAAAAGAGTGATCATCTGTCAGAAATTCAAGGGTACTTTGAGAAATGGTGCCTAAAACATATAATTTTTTTTCCTTTGGTAACCAGGTAAGGCCCACTAGGTACAGGTGCCTGTTTTCAGGTGTGATCCAGGAGCACTGGGGTGGTTAAGAGACTTACTCAGAGTCACGCAGTATGCAAGTTGAGGTTGTGGGACTCAAACCCAGGTGTGTCTTGCTGGATGTACCAAGCTCATTCACAGCTCGTTACTCTAACCTCTAGGCTATTCTGCCAGCCTGATTTGAGGGCAGAGGCATAAGAGGCCAAGGACAAGCACAGAAGCACAACAAGAAACACAAACAACAGAGATAGAGGGTGAAGAGAATGTTATAAGTCTCATTTATAATACTAAGTGAGCCACAAACCAAAATCTTAAACAAAGGTCTCATTTCTGTGCCATCGTGAAAGCCCAAAAATTTGATTTATTTCTGGACTTAAAGACGATTATCAGAAAGTTGAACACTGAAACTTATTTCAACAAACAAAAGATGTGCAGGCATTGGCCTAATATCACTGTTCAGTCTTCACAAGTGGCAGGCAATGATGAGGGAATATAAATACTCCTTAAGAGTTCCAAATGAATCCTGGTGATGTGTCTGGGATTTCATTGAGTATTATCAGCTTTCATCCCAATTGACTTTTAAACCACCCCCTAACAGCAAGGCAGCCATGTTTAAGAGGACCTGCCTCAGGGACATTGAAAAACTATTTGAGCCTATGGACTCAAGACAGTTTGTAATCATCTCAGGCTCAATTCTCAAAGGGCCATTAGATTGATGCAAGATGCAGTGAAGGGTGACTTGCATCAATACTCGGTGCACCAGGGACCCTGTGCTTGATTCTCTATAAGGTAGGGTCCTGGTGGCAAAGTCCAGCAGCTTGCAGCAACTGTGGCTATGTGCCACACAGGCGGCACATCTCAAAGGTTTGCCACAAGCTGCAGGGTGGCTGTTCTACACTCTATGATGTTGGTCAATACAGTAGGGGACTGCATACCACTCAGAAGAGTATATAATGCTATTTGATGTAACAGCACATCTGTATTATAACTACTCAACATGACTACGATATGAACATAGTTACAGATGCTTCAGAAATTGCTTAATTGTCCCTAATATGCAATATCTGACTCATCTGTAAATACTGTGAATTCATCTTCTGGATGATTAGTTATAAAATAGTTGTTCTGTTACAGTATATATACACTCACATTAGTGTTTGGCATATGTACAATAACCACCCCTAGCAGGTAGATCTGGATCACCCATGGGTGCTACATGGACTGTTAGATAAGCCCTGGCTGGTCTAATGGCTGATCAAATTTTTTGGCACTGGCTACTTACAAGAATACCAGATTAGGGGATGTTGCAGAATTGTCCTGGCATCAGGATCCTTGCATCATGCTGCACCCATTCTGTGCTGCAAGGATGATGCAAGACACCCTTGCCACATGCAGCCTGCATTTGTCCCAGCCTGCTGTCTGAGAAATGCTACCAGAACATGTTTTGGTGCAAGTTGCACCATGCACCAGTCTATGTGATGTAAGCCTCTTGTGTCATGGGGAGGCTTTGAGAATTGGGCCCTTCAAATGAGAATATGGGGGACTTGAGGGGAACTGGAACAAAACAAAGCAGTAGTAATCAAACTGCTGGGCAAGGGTGGGTCCATCGTCCTCATGCACACAGTGGACTATGTGGCTAAAGTCCACTGATAATTCAGCAATAACTCTTTTTATGAATCACTGAATCTGAATCCAGTATCCGAATATAGAACAAATATGGATACTTTTCTCCAGGATGCTTGTGATTCAGGTACCATTTTCTCAAAGTACTCTTGAATTTCTGAATGTTGATTACCCAATGCAAGTGACCATGTAGTACTGTACAAAGTCCATAAGACTTTGCTTCGCCCTCACCCAGGATGCCCTATTATGATGGGAAAAGGGTCTCCGACTGAGCCTTATCCCAGTACATGGATGTGTTCATAAAGAATATTGAACGTATGTTGCCATCTTATGTGAGGGATAGGACTGAGATCTTAAGGGTCCTAGGGAATGTCCAAATTGAGCCTGATTGACTATTAGTGTCTGTGAATATGAAGTCTTTATTTATCTTTAGTTGGCAGAGTGGCTCAGTTGGTAGCACATCCGCCTCTGGACCAGAAGGTAGTGGGTTCTCGTCCCACACCAGGATTGGACTTGCACCTAAAAATCACTGGCATCCGAGTGCAGTATTGGGGGGTGCTGTACTGCTGGGGTGTGCCATCCTTCGGATGAGACATTAACCCGAGGTCCCTTCTACCCATCCTGGTGTTATCCTGGTGGGTGTCCAGGTGGAAGTAAAAGAACCCAGGGCACTCTTCGCAAAAGAGTAGGGAACATTCCCGGTGTCCTGGCCAACATTCCCCCTTCCCATAAAACCGGTTCATGCAATTATCCATGCTGTGTGTGGGTGATGATGTGCGATATGGCCGCCACCACACATTCAGTCACTTCACTACCAGTCTAGCATTGCTTGTAAAGCGCTTTGGATGTATGAAAAGCGCTATATAAATGCTGATTCTTCTTCTTCTTCTTTATATACAAATGTGCCCCATAATGGGGTACTTTGTGCAGTACACATATGGTTGGACAATGCAACAAATCTTAGTGAAAAACACAAGGAGTTTCTTATTAACTTGTCAGAAACTGTTCTGACATAGAATGCTTTTATTTTGGTGATGGGAATGGGAGGGCCAGTGGGAAGGAGAGCTGACCAGGATAGGGGAGCCAAAAATAAATATAAAAATACTTATGGTGAAACATCAGCTATCCAAAAACTGTTACATCCTGAGAACTGAAGCCCTTTGGAAGGGGGAGTAAAGCAATCTCACGGGATGATTTAAAAGAGAGGTAAGAACCTCTCGGATCTTCTTGCACATTCTTTCCGGCCAGTCCTAAAATTGCTGAGACAGTGGTAATCAGACCAGCATAAAGGCTGTTTTTAGTGCATCCACTACAAGGATTTTTGATGTGGTTTTAAAACAAACACCTTCAGCACTACAAATGGGGACAAGACATTTGAGATTCCCCAGTTTATCAACTATTCAAGAGAAGGGGTGATATATTTGGCAACTTGTACTTGCAATGCATTTTATGTCAACAAGACAAAGAGGCCCAGATATTCAAAAGGGTTGCACATGGCGCAACACTGTTGCACCATCCTAACCACTGATGCACCCCAGTGCGATATTCAAACAGGAATTGTGCCTGGTACAAATCCGGATGTGCCAGAGCGCATCAGTAATGTATGCGGCGCAGGTAGGAGAGGCGTGCCCATGCATACTCTGCACATCCCGATATTCAGCCCGGGATGTGCTGAGTCCATGCACATGCAACCCCTACTTGTGCCTCACAAAGTTGATCCCCCCCAAAAAAGGAACAACGGCTGGCCACCCACAGGTAAGCTGCCGTAATGCAGGGCGCAACACGGCAGCTGCCATCTGTGGGTGGCCACCAGCTCCAGCTGCACCTCCGTGGTGGCGCCCCCATGCCCGATCGCGGGCATGTGTAAAAATAAAGATATTCCAATATCCCTGGTGGTCCAGTGGACCACTCTCAGCCCGATCGCGGGCATGTGTATAAAAAAAGTACGTCCACTATCCCTGGTGGTCCAGCGGACCCCCCTCCCCACCTGCCCACTGATCCCCACTGCCCCTCTCCCCCCCTGTCAGCGGCAGGTGGCAGCATCCCACCCACCTGCTGCCCCGCCGACTGACACCGTAGGTAGGGCTGTACGCCCATTAGTCCACAGCAAGAGCCAATGGGTGTGCGGCCCGTACCGTACTACACATTCCAGATATGTGAATGGATCCATTCACATATCTGGAATGTTCAATAATGCGAGCTGCCGCGCCCGATGGCTCCGCTATCAGACCAATGACTACATGTATCGATCAACAGGCGGAGGATGGCAGGTGGTGGTGCTGCCGCCGCTGCTGACCGTGGGGAGCGGGCAGTGGGGATCAGTGGGTGGGTGGGGAGGGTCCGCTAGACCACCAGGGATAGTGATGTACTTTTTTTATACACATGCCCGCGATCGGGCTGAGAGCGGTCCACTGGACCACCAGGGATATTGGAATATCTTTGTTTTTACACATGCCCGCGATTGGGCTGAGAGCTGTCCACTGGACTATCAGAGATATAGGACGATCTTTTATATTTACTGATGCCCGTGATTGGGCTGTGGTGCACATTGCCACGCTGTGCAGGGGGCATCAGTCTCCGATGGCTGCTGCCTGGCAGCGCGCCAGGCGCAAGTCGCTGGGGATTGGTGCATCTGCATGCAAATGGGGTAATAATGACATGCAAATGGTGCCATTTGCGCCTTGCATACATTATGGCCCCATTTGCATGTGCACTTTTGAATATCGCGGTTGCTGCGCATGGCACAACAGAACTTGCACTAGCACATCCTCCTGCTCCACTCAGGCCACTTGCGCTGGCGCAGTGCAACTGCACCATGCACACTGTGGGTGGCCAGGGTGAGATATTCAATGATGCTGTGCCATGGCGCAGCTCCGTTGAATATTGCCCAGTCAATGCCCCTGTGCAGCCAAGTTGTGCTGCACACAGGCTTGTGCCACAGCCTGGTGCAGTTTGAATATCTGGGCCTCAGTGTTAAAAATTGGCTGGTTGAACATCTCAGTGAGATGAGAAGAAACAATTTGGACAATGCCCTGGCAAAATACATTGCTGACTGAGGTAATAATGGAACCCATTGTCTTGCTTTTCAGGCCATAAAGAAGGTCACAGTGGACTTGGGGGGGGGTCTCATAACCAAAATCATGTTCCAAGAGGCATTCTGGATATATAATTTAGGTGCCTTACAGTATTCAGGTCTGAATAACCATTTTGATATAGTGCCCTTTCTGAAACAAAAGTCAGTGCCCCATCCATTTGCATTTCTATACTAGTGCACCTATACATTCCTGATGCGATGACATAGTAGATGGAATATCTCCTTTGCTGTAATTATAACATTTATTATGGACTGGTTTCAATTTGTTTTTAATTTCCTACTATACTAATTCCCTGTCCTTTTATAACCTCACTAATTGTCCTTTACACCATTTCACTTCTTCCAGTAACCATCACTTTGTCACTTTCCACCTCTCCCTTTTCCATATTACCTCACATATTTCAATCAATCAAAATCAATCAAAATCTTTATTTATCCAGGCGAACATCATTGAGCACAGCTCATTTGCAAGATGGACCTGATAAGGTCAAGGTTCAAATACTTGGTTATATACAGTTATACTATTACACATATGTACAAATTTCAATATCAACATTGTCTAAGTCTGCATCCTAAGCATAGCAAGATACATAGTTACATATAAGTATACAAATGCACACCATCTAAACTAATATATACATATCAACATCAATACTGTCTAAGTATACATCCTAATCATAGCAATCAATATTTCAATGTTCAAATGTAAGGTCATAATGGACAAAGGGAGAAGCAGTGATAGAATGTCTAGATGATCGGGATCATAGACTGTGATAGGTGTCTTGATGGGATAGTACAAAAGTGGCCTGAACAAGGACTGGGGCCTGCATTGGAAGATAGATGGCAGGGGTAAAGGCTATGATGTATGTCAAGGAGTGATGGGAGATGGTTAAGGGCAGGATGCACAGAGTCTGAGGGGTTGAGGCTCTTGGGAGGTGTATTCAAACCAAGAATTGTCTGCCTGAGGAGGGGAAGGATAGGAATGGGAATATTCTAATGCTTGTGGAAGCAATTACATTTTTCTTGGACAAGACTTGAATATAAATGTTTAAAGGATGTTAATGTTATATAGTTGTTCAATTTCAAGGTCTTCTGTAACATATTCCATAATGTAGATAGTACATAGCTGATAGCAGATCTCCCATGCCGGGTATTGAATTTAGGCACTTTAAGCATGATGAAGTTATGGCTTCTTAGGGCATAATTACTTGCTGTGACTTGTGTGAAGCAGTCTGAGATGTAATTTGGGAGCATCTTAGATAGTGCTCTGTACGTCCATAATGCAGCATTTCTGTTTCTTCTGAATTGGAGTGATGTCCATCCGACTGCAGCTTAGAGACAGCAGTGGTGAGTGCTGAAGGGTAGATCTGTAATGAACCTCAAGGCTCTATGGTAAAGTGTGTCCAATTTGTTCAGATAGAAAATAGGGCAGCAACTGTAAAGGAAATCTGCATAGTCTAATACTGAGAGAAATGTGGTCTGGACCAGCTTCTTCTTAGAATCTCTGGTTAGAAAGTGCCTTATTCTGTAAAAGAATCCAAGCCTCTGTCGAAGATTGTTTAGCAGTTCTTCAAGGTTGTCAAGTCTGCTATCTATCCAGACCCCCAAATACTTGAATTTTTTTACATAGTCAAAGTTTTCACCCAGAACAGTGGATAGCTGGGGGAGATTGTTTGGTGAGGAGTGACCGGTCTGAGTTTGGGGAGAGAAAAACATTGCCTTTGTTTTTTTTGCATTTAGGAGAAGCTTTTTTTCCAATAGTTGATGTTGTAGTATATTGAATTCCGCTGTAGCTCTTCACATGCCTTTACAGGTGAGGGGTTACTGACATATGACACAGTGTCATCTGCAAACAGGTGTACAGTGGCTTTGGTGAGGTTAGTGTCAATGTTATTGATATAAATGGCAAAAAGGATAGGGCCTAGGATGGATCCTTGTGGAACTCCTCTTTGCAGAGGTTTGAGTGGAGATAGGTCTCCTTCAGCTTTCACTTGCTGTGTCCTTCCCATAAGGTAGCTTCTAAACCATCTAAGGGAGGATGGATCTAATCCTATGGAATACAAGGAAGAGAGGAGCAGTTCGTAGTCAACCGTATCGAATGCCTTACTCAGGTCTAGAAATACAGCACAAACACTATTTTTTTTGTCCAGTTCGATTTGCCAGTCGTTTGTTACTTTAGCCAGGGCTAAGATGGTGCTATGCTTGGTTCTAAATCTAGATTGTGCTGGATTTAAGAGATTAGCCTCTTTGAGATATCCTCTTAGTTGAATGCTCACTCATTTTTCTAGCAGCTTGGATAGCACTGGGAGGATAGAGATTGGTCTGTAGTTGTTGAGGTCCATGGGGTCCCCTGCTTTCAATAGTGGGATAACTTGGTCTGTTTTCCAGATTGAGGGAATAGAACCTGATTTTAATGAGAGATTAAAAAGGTGCGTTATTGGAACTGCTAGTGCATGCATTGCAATCTTTAGAAAATAGGGATCAAGGGAGTCTGCACCTGCACTTTTTTTAATATCCATCTGCAAAATTAGATCTTCCACTTGTTTCAACATGGCTGGTTTGAAGGAGAAGGAAGATTCAGTTATCCGTACTTCAGTGCTCTGGATGCATAACTGAGAGCGTAGATGATTAGCCGGAGAGGTGTCGAATGCAAGGCCAGCAGTTGTAAAGTGATTGTTGAATGATTCCAGTATTTCCATTCTATCTGAGATTGTTCCCTTACTATGGTGTATTTTAGCTGGGAGTGTAGTACTAGACTCTTATCCTGTTATGTCCTTTATGGTACTCCAGAATTTGGCAGGATTGTGGTAGGAGGAGTCAAGTTCTGTCATGTAATATGCAGCCTTAGCATCCTGTACTTTCCTGCTACAACCATTTCTGGCTTTTTTGAACGTCATCCAGTCAGTCGGATTCTTAGTTTTCCATGCCTTTTTCTATAGCTTATCCCTGTCAAGAAGGGCAGATTTGAGGTCAGTTGTGAACCAGCGGAAAGTTTTGTTTTTGGTGCTTACCCTAGTAAATGGGGCATGAATATTAAGGGCACCTATAACTATGTCGTTTAGTACCTCATGTGCTTTTTCCACTGTATTTGCTAGATAGAACTATTGCCAACGTGTTGAATGATTTAGTTCTTGCAGATATGCCTCAATATTGAATTTTTTCTTTGATCTCCTCAATGTGAACTTAGCAGGGGATGATGGCTTACAAGCTGATCTTATTCCATCAATAAGGCAATGGTCACTCATATCACTGAATAGCACTCCAGTGTGCGTGAAGAGGTGAGGTTTACTCACTAATATGATGTCTAGTAATGTGCTGTTGCTCAGATTCTTTTTGTTGATTCTGGTGGGTTAATTTATAAGCTGTGTAAGCCCATGTGTATCGCAGAATGAAATTAAGGGTGCTGCTGCCTTGGATAGCCAGTTTAGGTCTAGGTCACCTATGATTATAGTTTCTTCTGTACCCTTGTTGATTAGATTTCCCAAATGGGCTAGTAGCTTAAGGTCAGCTGAGGGGGGCCTATAGCAGCCAATTAGCTGTAGTGATGCCGATGGCGGTATTGGAGAGGGCCACTTTGAGGGACAGGCATTTGAATTCTTTGGACATCGATGTTGCATCGAGGCAAGTTACAGATAAATTGTCCTTTACATATATAGCTATACCCCCGCCCCTTGTTTGGCAGTCATCTCTGAATACTTGATAATTGGGTAAGTTTATGTCTCTATCTGCTGTGGCTGGTCTGAGCCTTGTCTCCGACACAACTAGTATATCTGGCAAGGTATGATTAATCCAGGCTTGTTTCAACGTGAGCTTTTTTAGCAGGCTGCATACATTGATGTGGAGAAAACTTAGCCCTTTGATCGTGGCTAATTCTGCTGGTGTGGTGATGCACTCTGGTGGACCTGGATTAAGTTCTATATTTCCAGCACAAATTAGCATGAATATCAAGAATTTTATGAGTGCTTCGAGAGATTAAATGAGGATTCTATCTCTTGCTCTCTTTTTTATTTTTCAGGGACCTCTGTTTTAATTTATACCAGTCATATAAGGGGTCATGGGTTCTTGTCAGATCACTGAATAGCAGTCTGGTAGACAGGCATAATGGGGAGCTGTTTACCCAGTACTGAAGCACCATCCCATATGTTAGTAGATTTGCTTGAGTCCCTTCTTGGAGGTTACCCCACGGGTTGTGTTGCATCAATGGTAGGTCATATATGAGGATCCAGCCCTTTTTGAGTGTTGATACAGTAGAGTAAGTAGGATAGTACATTGCATCTTCCTGAATATCATTGACAGGGAGATTTTCTTTCTCCCTGCTCTCCATGAATAACAGATCAAGAAGTATCCAGTGGAGTCCCCCCATTATGAGAGCATTGCTGATAAATGTATGATACTATAATGCATTATCAGAGCACCACACTAATAGTATTTTTAATTCCTCTTTCCCATTTGCCACTGTTAAGCCCCCCATACATGCACCCCTGCCCTGTCACTCTCCTTAACGGTAACCTGTTTTTGCATGTATTTAATACATTTTTATAGTTGCAACAGTTGCCTGGTGGAAGGTGCCATTCTTTTATATAGCTGGTTGAAAGTTGCTTGATCAGGTACATCGGTAACAGAACTGACTTACATGGTTTAGCAACTTTGGATCTATCCCAGCAGGTGACTTACCTTCACAAACTGTTGTTCTTAGCTAAAGTTACTTCTCACATAATTTACTATTCCCGATTATTCCATCTAGAAGACCCTGTGCCTTCACTCCAGGCAGCTCTGAGAGAAATAAATAGGTTTTCTGTCTTTTCTGGATACAGATTAAATACTAGTAAGACCAAGGTGCTCCTTCTCAATAATTTGGTCTCCAAACAGGATATATTGAATCTAGGGTTATCTTGGGAACCTAGGTCTATCTTATACCTGGGGATACACCTTTCTCATTCCCCCTTGCACTTGAAAAGGACAACTTATCTTCCCTGTTGGGTGTTATTCAACAAGATTTGCAGAGGTGGTCCTCCCTTCCGCTCGCCCTCTGAGGTAATGTCCGCACCGCCAAAATAAATGTGCTTCTGCGCATTCTGTATCCCTTAGGTGTGTTGAATGTCTGTCTTCCAAAAACCTAGTTTACCAAACTATAGGCCATGATTAACAAGTTTCTATGGAAGGGAGAAGATGTTAGGCAAATGTATTTTAAGCTGTCGGTATCAAAGCAAAACGGTGGCCTACAGCTCCATAACTTTTTTCTGTATTATTCTGTTCTACAAAGTAAACCTAGAGAAGGTACCTATGTCCCTCTTTGGCTAGATCTTGAGCACTGTCTTTGTAAAGGTGCAGGCATAAAACTGGATAGCTTATTGTATGTCAAACCTTTTCAGTTGCCCTGCTCTCTCAATTCCACCCCACTACACTGGTCGTTAAAGGGTCATTGTCAAATAAGCATGTATTTATGGCTATCCTGGGCCAGGGCTATAATACAATCCCTGATAGGCAACCTCAACATAAGAATTGCTGGTCAGCCCATATCAGTTTGTTTTTGTCCCCAGTTGAATAATCTCAATTAGAATCCATATAAGAAGAAGACAGATTTCTGCCATTCCAATCTATTCAAGAATGACATACTCTTCCCACCTCCACCAGCTTTAAATACTTTTAACTAATAAATGTGGTTTCTTCCTTTTTGGGGCACAGACCTTGGTCGTTGGGTAGTTCAACGACCATCAAATCCCTATTGACGGCAGCACGGCAGCCACATCCGGTGTCTAAACTGTGTAAGATTTTTCAATCCTTGGCTTCTAAAGCTCCAACAAGAACTTGTTTCTACTGGAAACAGGCATTCGACCTTCCAGATGATCCATGGATGTGGTGTTCGATATGGTGTGCACTCTATGAATACATATAGCAAGACAGGCTCCGTCTCCTTCAATTTCAGGTTTTACACTATTTATATTATACCCCAGTAAAGTTGTTTAAGATGCAAAAGCTTACCTCTCCCCTATGCACTCATTGTTATTTGGAAGAGGGAACCCTAAAACATATTTTCTGGCATTGTGAATAGGTACCCTGTTTTGGAAAGCTATCCAATCCTCACTCGATCCCCTCTTAGGGATTTAAGATCTGTTCTATCCAGGAGCTTGCTTAGTAGGAATATATCCCACATGGACTCCCAAGAGTTCACAAAACCCATATGGCACTGGCAGCCTTAATAGGTAAGTTAATAATATTGTGACACTGGAAGGAAACTTCTGTGCCATCATTTAGGGAATGGTACCAAGCAATTCTCTCCACCTTAATGGTTGAAAAACATATTGCCTACTTGCGGAAGTGTCTCACCCAGTTTTGGAATAGGTGGGAATCCATATATACATTGCTGTTGTTGCCCTCTATGTAACCACAGAAGGCATTATACCTTGAATGCCCTTCAAAGTTTATGGAACCTAACCTCTCCCAGTTAGTCTTTACTGCTTACATCTTTCTGCCCTAACCCCCTTATTATAGTTTTCTTTTGTTAATTTCCTTTTCATCCTATGCTTTGAATCTTCAACTTGCTTAGCTCTGGGTGGGGGAGAGAGATGGGATGGAGGGAGTGAGGGTCACACTTTTGTTAATATTTCCACAGTGATTGATATGGTTGTTGTACTAACAGGTAAATTATGTGTGTTTGTTCTGTACATGTGGGTTTTTTATTTGTTTTTTGAGGTTTTTGATTGTATTGATTGCAAGAAAATCAATAAAGCATATTTAATGAAAAAAAATATTTACCATTCCAACTCCACACCGCCATTAATTGCCACTAAACTGAGTTTCCATCTTTAAAAAAAATGAAAAAAGTGTTTAAGCGCCTGCTAGCGCTGGTTAGTCTTTACTGCTTACACCTTCCTGCCCAAATCCCCTCATTAAAGTTTTCTTTTTTTAATTTCATTTTCATCCTATGCATTGAAACTTCAACTTGCTAAGCTCTGGGGAGAGGGATGGAAGGGCAGAGGATTTGTTAATATTTCCACTGTGATTGATATGGTTGTTGTATTAACAAGTAACTTATGTGTGTTTGTTCTATACATGTGGGTTTTTTATTTTTTTAGGTTTTTGATTGTATTAGTTGCAAGAAAATCAATAAAGCATATTAAATGAAAAAAGTAATTTACTGTTCCAACTCCACACCACCATTAATTTCCACTAAACTGAGTTTTCATCTTATATAAAAAAATCAAAAATGTATGTAAGCGCCTGCTAGGATTTGAACTGTGTTCTTCCTGGATTAGAACTGCTTATGCATTGCCTGCTAAGCAAACATGCATGCAGTGTGCACTGAGCTGTGGGTAAATGAGGTACAGTTCCTATGGTGTACAGGCTATGACACAACCTGCAGAACAAGCAACTAGGGATTTGGCACAGCATGTGATTTGCATTCACAAGATATTTTTCTCAGCTAAATTTACTTCTCATATAATTTACTGTACTCCAACTCTGCAGAACCATGAATAACCACCCAAGTGAGTTTCTATCATACAAATGGAATTTGAAAAAAATATTTAAGTCCCTGCCAAGATTCTAACTGTGTCTACCTCCAAGTGAACCTCTGATTTTTTTCCCCATTAAGCAAGCACACATTCAGTATGCCACTGAGCTACAGGTAAGTGAGTTTAGGTTATTATGATGTACAGGTTATACCACATCCTACAAATCAGGGAACTGGAGATCTAATCCAAGCTTGCAGTTTGCCTTCACAAAGTGTTGTTCTTAACAAAATTTACTTATCATATAATCTAATATAGTACAGCTCCAAACCACCATAAATTGCTGCACAAGTGTGGTTCCATCTAACAAAAACAATAGAAATAAAAAATACATCCCTATCAGAATTTGAACTGCTGATCATTTGCCTGCTAATCAACCACTCATTTAGTGCACCATTGAGCTCCAGGTTAGTGAGCTTCAGTTCCTATGATGTAGACATTGTGTCACAACCTGCAAAACAAGCAACTGGGGTCAAAATCCAGCAGGTGATTTACCTTCACAAATTATTAGCTAAATTTACTTCTCATATAATTTACTATTCCACTCCACATCACCATGAATCATTATTCAGTTGAGTTCCAATCTTACAAAAAAGTTGAAAAAAATGTTCAAGACCCTGCCAGAATTCAAATAATGTCTAACTGAATCTAAACCACTGATCCAGGGCCTGTTAAGCAAATGCACATTTAGTGTGCCACTGAGCTGCAGGCGTGTGTTGCATTTCCTGTGGTGTAGAGGTTATGTCACAATCTGCAAAACAGATGATTGGGGATCCAATCCCAGCAGGTGATTTACAGTACCTTCACAAATTGTTGTTCTTAGCTAAAATTACTTTTCTTGTAATACTTCATGGCACTATGAATTGCCACTCAAGTGACTTTACATCTTAAAAACTGTTTAAGTTCCTGCCAGGATTTGAACCGGTAATCTTTTGCTTGCTTACTAAACACAAATTCAGTATTCCACTGAGCTGCAGGTAAGTGAGTTTCATTTCCTATGATGCAACGGTTATGTCACAACCTGCAAAACAGGTGACTGGCAGTCTAATCTCAGTAGGCATGTTGCCTTCCGAAATCGTTGTTCTTAGCTGAATGTACTTACATAATTTACTATTCCAACTCCACACCACCATGAATCACCACTGAGGTGAATGTCAATCTTGAAAAAGAAATAGAAAAAATGCTTGAGTTCCTACTCAGTTTTGAATCATTGACCTTTTGCTTATTAAGTAAACACACATTCATGGTGCTACTGAACTGCAAGTGAGTTGTATTTCCTATGATGCAAACGTTATGTCACACCTGTGAAAAGACGGTTGGGGATTCAATCTCTGGAGGCAATTTACCTTCATAAATTGTTTATCTTAGCTAAATGTAATTCTCATAGAATTTACTATTCCACTTAACACCACTATGAACTGCAACTGAAGTGAATTTCCATCTTACAAAAAAGTTAAAAAAATGTTTAAGTCTTGCACAGAATTCAAACTATGTCTACCTGAATTTAAATCACTTGTTCCTTTGCTTACTAAGCAAACACACATTAAGTGTGCCATTGAGCTGCCACTGGAGCCGTAAGTCAAGTTTGGTCTGCAACAAAAAATGAAAGATAATAAAAATGGGCAGTTGGGGTTACTATATTTCACAGGCTCCTACGGATTGCCCCATATCAAAGTTGTCATGGTAAACCAAATACCTTCAAGTAACAAATCCAATGGAGGAAGATTCATTTTGTCAGCTGTATAGAATCTGGGTTGGGGGCTGGCTAATCTTGCTGCTGCAAAACTTTCTTCTGTTTTATTCCTCTGTTAAGGACAGTGACACAACATGCCCACAGAAATTCATATAACAGGCATGAACTGGAGCACACATGCATCCTTCCTTTCCACTGCTGAGCTCAGCATATCACTCCAGCTCTAAATCTACAGGTTGGCACTAAAGAGTAGGCCTCGGTCACTCCCCCTCTTGCCCTCTGGCAACTTGAGTCCATTTCCAAACCTGAGTCAAAAACACTATAAGCAGCAACCCTGCTACTGCACAGTTGGGCAGGTGCAAAAAAGAATCCACTGATACAAATCTATTACGACATTAGGGTGCATCTATACAAGCACAGATGCTGGTGAACCTCCATAGAGGCAATGTATGCCCAAACACACTACAGAAAGTCTCCTGCCAGCCCAGCTGAATACTCAGGATCTGCTTACTCAATGGGCTTGCCAATCTGTGCACTTTTTATGTTTTAACCTCATTTAATACATTTATTATCTCCTCTCAAATGGTTTGCATTCATACACCAAACTGTCCAATCAGCCAACATCAAGCAAATAAGACATTTTATAATTTGAGACAACTATTGATGGTAACATCCTAATGCCAGATGTGTAAATGCCCAGTTCTATGTCCTCTATAGTTACTTTGGCCTTATTAGCTGATGTTATGCATGACACAATAATTCTGAATTGAAAGCAGTTTAGAAGGTTGTCATTTACCACGATTGCCATTTTCTGTCTTTTTGTGGGGCAAATGTACTGAAAAAATGTAATTTGATTCAAATGGTTATGATTTAGATTGTTTAATTTAAATTGCCTAGATGTGTAAAAAACATATCTACATGCATAAAATGGTTGTAAATCCTCCTAACTAGACTTAGTAATGGAAATTGTGGGGGCTTTTTGGCCCCTGAGGTAGGATATAGGTTGACTCCATACACAAATTTGTTTTTTAAAAAAAAATGGCTCACTCTGCCTAACAATGTCTACCATTTGTGCTCAAGGCCGGTGTATTTGTGGAAGTGCAGTTAGAGTACCTTTTAACTCAGTGCTGAGTGTACACATGATAGCTGACTTTTGCTTATGACTCATGGGTCCAATAACCCCATCTAGTTCATCCAAATGTTTTATATCTCCCGTTTCTTTTTCATCATTTTCAAACACATATGTGTGAGGCACCCCATTTCTAGGAGCTTACCTGTGGGGTCACTGGCCCCTGTGTTCTTTCCTACAGCCCCAGCCTGTCTTCACCCTTTGGTGCCTCTGGTAGAGACTGTTTTAGTCCCTAAACCTCCTGCACCTGCAGTGACAGACCTACCTTGAGAGTGCTAAGACTGGTGAAAGAAGACCAGATGACTCTGGGAAAGACTGTCCTCCAGCCATCTTGCCTGCTCATCCATCACACACCAGAGGTGTCTGTGAAGCTACAAAACTATCAGTAACCACTGAACCCACCACCACTTGTTTGCAAAATCAGAAAAAGGTCTATTATAAAACTCACATACATAAACACCTTGCCCTTACACAGACAATGGGTTCACTTCATGAACACTATCTGTGTAAGGCAAGCTGTTTATGTATGTGAGTCTTGTAGTAAACATTTTTCTGATTTTGCAAACAAGTGATGGTTGGTGCTGACATTTCTTATCTTTTTCCTTAGCTTTAAAGTTGGGAACATGTTGTAACTGGGGCTGCTTTACTGCTCAGTGCAAATTAGGATTGTTCCTGATGGACCCAAAGGAGAAGACCTGTGGAGGGCATCTAGCCCCGTAATTGTGTGGGATACAAACAGGAGCCTCTTTACTACAAGTTACAGTTTAATTGTTCAGCAACAATTTGGGTTTTATGGTTTGTTTTGTCTGTAAAAATTTAAGCATGTCACCAAGCCACCTGCTTGTTAGCATGAACAGCATCCACAGAGAGGTACCCAGTGCAACAAAAGAAGAGACATTTCACCCATGGCCTTTGTGGGGATTTATGTTGGGTGCATTCACTTGGGGATTTGAGGGACTGCTAGGGGTGGCAGATTATGTTGGACTACTGTTATAGAACAGAGCATAATAATTATACTGCAAGCCAATTGTTCCTATTTCCCATGCTGTTCCCTTGTTCAATCTGTTCCTACCTTTTTTAATAAATTATTTGTTTAAACTGCATTTCATGATTTAAGGGTTTTTGTTGTTGCAGTATTACTTGCATTGGAAGAACTGTGTGGCAGGGAATGTACTATTTTCTGGGTCATAATAGCCTTGTTAGTCAGCATCCAGGTACCTTGTATTGCTACCCAAGGTGGAGGCACTGCTTCATGTTTAGACTTGAATATCCAGTGAAGCACAACTTTAGGCAGCCTAGGTTGAGCCTCCTCAGAGGGGTGAGAGAGGTGGACCCTGAAGGCACCGGCAGTTACTGCATATGGTATTTTACCAGACATTTCTTAAGGATGCAGTGTCTTGTAATGGTTAGAGCATTCACCTTGGAATGAGGGGATCATGGTTTCAAATCCCACGAGTGTCAATTACTCACTGTGTGGTCAGTGGAAAGACATTTAACCTTCCAGTGCTCCTGTCCACCCAGCTTCAGAAATGATTAGAAGCAGTACCCAACTGGAAACAATATGTTGTATCTTAGTCAGGGTATCCTGGATAACTAAATTGTAAAAAAAAAAAGTTACATAGATACATAGACAGCGTCAACAGATAAGGGCCTATGGCCCACCCAGTCTGCCCATTTGAGCTTGTAGGTTCAGTTTGTTTTCCTAGAAGTCTATTGCCCCTTACCCTGACCTTCAGAATTCCTTTATGTCTATCCCATGCATTCTTAAATCCCATGATTGTTTCAGTCCCCACCACTTCCTCTGGCAGGGTGTTCCACTTGTCCACCACCTGTTCTGTGAAGAAATTCTTCTCATGTTTCCTCTGAATCGTCCTCCCTCCAACTTCATCCCATGCCCTCTAGTCCTGGAACATCTTTTCGCTTAAAATAGTGTTTTCCTGCACCCTGTTCCTCCCTGTAAGATACTTGTATGTCTCTATCATATCCCTCTCCTCCTCTCCTCCAGGGAGTACATGTTCAGTTCCTTCAACCTGTCTTCATAGGACTTGTGATGCAATCCATGCACCATCTTTGTTGCCCTCCTCTGAACCTTCTCTACCCTGTCTATGTCCTACGTAGGTATGGTCTCCAGAACTGTACACTGTACTCCAGGTGGGGCCTCACTAGTGTCTTGTATAGTGGAATTATGACCTCCCTTTTCCTGCTGGTGATGCCCCTGCCTATACATCCCAGCATCCTATTTGCTTTACCTGCTGCCTTGTCACACTGTTTCCCTACCTTGAGGTCATCAGAGATGACAACCCCAAGATCCCTTTCCTGCTTGGTGCATGCTATATCCATGCTATAGTAGCTGAGTAGAAGTTTTAAAAGTTTTAAAGTCAGAGCACCAGATTTTTTGAAAATTGTCTTCTAGAAGCTCTGTACTGTTTCTGGCAATCCTGTGGAGTCACATATGTTACAGGCACAATCACTAGCATCTTCTGTATATGCAGGTGCCACACACAATTTATTTATTATTTATTCATTACAAATCGGGTTTACAACCTTTGAGTCAGACTCATTTACAAAGGCACCTCATCGTGGGGGGGGGGAGACATCAAGACAGTTATTACAGTGCAGATTAAAACAGAGGATAACATTGCAAGTGCAGGAAAAGGAACATTTAACATAGATACACTTAGGTTACATACTGTAGTAGTTTGTATGTTACCTAGGTTACATAATGTTACAAAATTATGAGTTACACTCATGGATATAACAGGTCCTCAGAGAAGACAGTGGGTTACATCCCTGTTTGGCCCTAGTAGGGAAGAGGTAGGTCTGGGGGAGGGAGAGGCTGTCCAGTGGGCATTGTTGAGCCAGAGGGCAAGGTGGGCAGGAACCACAGATTACAACAGGGGGTTAGTTGCACCTACAACAGCAGGTATTAAAGATATGTTTCCGAAGGGCTGTTTTGAAGGAGCCAATTTTTGGCAAGTTGGAAATGCAGCTAGGGAAGGAGTTGAACCAGGTGGGGGTTTGGTAGAGGAAGGATCTCTGGGCAAGAGAGGTCTTGGTTCTGGACACCTTGAAAATGGCCTTAACAGAGCTACGGGTGGTGACAGATGATGGTGGCTGCTGTAGGGAGGTGGAGACCCCCAGAGGGGGAAAGTCCTAGCAGAGATTTCTTAGCAAGAAGGCAGGTCTGGTAGAGCAGTCGCTCCTCAAAGTTGAGAAGATTGGTGGTAGTATAGAGAAGACAGGTGTGAGTTTGGGTGGGGGAACCAGTCAGGAGCCTACAGGCCTTATTGATGGAGAGTTGGATTTTGGAGAGGTCAGTGTTGTCAACTGCAGCCTAGATGGGCAAGCCATAGTCCACGAGAGACAAGACGGAGGAGGTGATGGCCAGCCTGAGGGCAACCTGAGGCAGGCAGTCCCTGTGCAGGTATAGCAGGCCAATTGGAGAGTTAATGGCTGCTGACAGGGCATTAATGTGGGTGTGGAAGGAGAGGGCAGTATCGAACATGATGCCTAGGTACTTGTATGCGGTCACTTGTTCTAGCGGGTGCAGAGTGCTGGGAATAATCAAGAGAGGGGTATTTTTAGCTTTATTTTGGTGGTGGGAGAAGAACATTGATTTGGTTTTCTTTAGGTTAATGACCAGTCTGTGGTCTCCGAACCACCTTTTGGCTTGGTTGTAAGCTGCTGGAGGGATAATTGGAGGGAGGTGGGATTGGGATGTGAGGCAATGAGGACTGCATCGTTGGCATAGAGGAGCATTTTACTGGTACACGAGCTGGGGAGGGTGTTGAAGTAGAGACTAAAAAGTATTGGACCCAGGATGGAGCCCTGAGGGACACCAGAGCGAATGGGAAGAGTGCTGGAGAGGGAGCTGCAAATCTTGACATGCTGGGATCTAGCAGACAGGTAGCTAGCGAACCAGGAAATAGGACCACCAGAGAAGCCAAGCTGGTGGAGAGAGTCGAGTAGAAGGGGATGACAAACAGTGTCAAAGGCCTTGCAGAGGTCAATGAACACTGCTCCTGCAAGGGTGCCAGAGTCGAAAGCAGCATGCAGGTGTTGGAATAATTTCAGGAGAGCCATGGTTGTACTGTCTCCTGGGTGGAAATCGTGCTGCTCTGGGCACATAATGTCATTCTTAGTTAGGTATTCAGAGAGCTGGATCAACGCCACTTTTTCAAGGGCTTTAGAGAGTGGGGGGGAGGATGGAGATGGGCTGGTAATTGTTGGGGGTGGATCGGTCCCCACTCTTATGTATGGGTGTAATTTCAGCAGTTTTCCAAGCACTTGGGAACTGACCCAGACATAGAGACTGGTTTAGAAGGTCAGTCATGGGGGCTAGGACTTCGCCCAAGACCATACAGAGGATCCTGGAGTCAAGGGGGTCACTGCTGAGATTATTGCTGCCAAAGGCTTTTAGCAGGTGTGGCCTGGCCTCTTGGGGGTATAGGGTGCACAGGTAGAATGGTGGGTGATGCAGGACCGGAGGGAGAGAGGTGGGGATTGGGTCAAAGAAGCTGCTGGGGAGGACCGAGCTTAGGTCAGAGAAGGCAGTGTTAAGGCAATCGGCTATGAGGAGTGGATCTGTGGTGGGGGTGCCATCGATGGAGAGCTGAGATGGTGGGGGGGGTTAGTGGCACTTCCCATTTAGCTCTTTCATATTATCCCAGAAGGTCCGGGCTGAACCCCAAGTAGAAGTGAGGGTGGTCTGGTAGTGCTCTGCCTTGGCCCGCCTAATGGCCCAAGTGCACCTATTGTGTTCTGCATTGTAGGCCTGTCTGTCAGACACCTTTCCAGATTCTACAGCAATGTTCCAGAGATTATCTCTGTTTTTGAGTCTCTGGAGGAGGGGTGGGGTGATCCATGGGGCACTGCATTTTTTGGAGTGGATCCTGGTGAGGGAGGCGAAAAGGTCAGAAGCCTTACAGAAGGCATTTGTGAAGTGGTCAAGAGCTGAGTCAATGTCAGGGGCGTGCTGGATAGGGGACCAGTCTAGCTGGACTAGGTATTGTTTTAATTTTCTTAGGCTGCCAGGGCATAAACAGTGGTGTAGAGTGGCCTGGGACACTGGCTTCAGAGTGGAGGATGACCAGAGACAGAGGACTGGGGAGTGATCACTAAGAGATTTGGGGAGGACAGTGACATCCCGGATTTTGTAGGGGTGGTTAGATATAACAACATCTAGGACAGTGCTGTTGCCAGTAGAGTGGTTGAATCTGGTGGGCTGGGTGACTAACTGGGACATATCCAGGGCAACAAAGGAGTCCCTTATATGAGAGGCAGTGGAGGCAAGCCAGTTAACATTGAGATCACCTAGGATGACTTGCTCCACTTTGTGAGGGAGAGATGTGAGATAGTCAATGAGGGACTGGACCGCTCGGTTTTGATTCCTCGGGGGTACATAGGAGACTGGGAGGAAGACAGGGCCTCGAGCGGGGTCAGGTGTGATTTTTAAGGAGAGGGCTTGGGCTCCATAATCAAGTTTAGGAGCTGGGAGTGCCTGACCTATAAGGGATTCCCGTATGAGTAGTGCGCAACCACCACCGCGTTTGCCTACTCGGCCTTCCCTGTAGATGGTATATCCAGGGAGAGTGATAGCAGAGTCAGGGGTGGATTTGGAGAGCCAAGTCTCTACCAGTGCAATTATGTCAGGTTGATGTTGAACGACCCAGCACTGAAGGGCAGCAGACTTCTTTAGGAGACTGCAAATGTTTAAGGATGCAAAGCAGAGGCCAGTTGCAGAACAGGGTTTAGAAGGGCTGGAAGCAATAGGTCCTGGATTTGGGTGTACATTACCAGATAATAATAATAGCAGTGTAATTATTCTGGTTAGTGGCCAGTGGTGATGGAGACCCTTGGGTCGACACCCAGCTGAGGAATTTAGAATCAGGGTGCATGGGACAGATAAAGTGCAAAGGGTGGGAATGGCAGGAGAGAGCTGGGTCCAGGTCAGGCCTTGGAGGGCAGAGGGAGTGGGGGTGTTGGCAGGGTGGGGATGTTGGGGGTCATGAATGTGTCGAGGGTGGGGGAGGAACAAGTCACTGTGGGGTAGTCTGGGGATGAGGTGCCTAGTGTGCAGGAAAGATGGTCCAGTCTGTATGAGGTCTGTACCAAGAGGGTGAAGGAGAGCAGACTTAGTAATGGAGCATAGGTACCCATAGCAGCTGAGCAGTAAAGGAAGAGTGCTAGGAGTAGCAGAGAGTAAGGAGATGTAGAGCAGCTTTGGAATGGTTGGGGGAAAACCCCTTTAGTGGGCGAAAAGACTATAAGCTGCAAATGGGAAAAATCAGTATCAATCAGTAGAAGAGGGAGGGGAAAAGACAGATGATGAATAGTGAAAGACTGACCACACAATAAGTGAAATGAGACAGGAACTATACTGTGTTGGGGGGTAAGTGTGCTTATAACTGGGCCCTGTAGTGGCTAACGGATATAATCTGCTAATGGAAAAGTCAGCAATTTGTTAATCACCTGCTCCCTCTCCCTAGGTCACTCCTAGAAATGCAATTTTTCTTGTAATTCTCAGTGAACTTTTCCTGTTCTGTAACATTTTCAGTGAAGAAGGCACTCTGTGGGTCCATCTTAAATGCAAAACATATTGGGCACTTTGAATCAAATATGAGGGATGCACATGTCCAGAGTTTTTGTACAACATGCCCCATATCTCAGGATTTAAAGTATCCTACAACAAACCAACAACCACCAAACATCTATTTCTGTTTCTACTCAGGTGTTTTTAGTCCCAGTTGAAGGAGTCCAGTTAATCTACCAGTCAGCCCCCAGATGTTTCTCAGTTTTGGCTGGAAAGGCCATGCCAAATAAAAACTGTCACTGTACGTAGTGCACAGTCAGTTGCTGGCTGAAATAATAACTCCCCTCCCCAATTTTAGCTCTTGGTGTTTCTGAAACTCCAGCAAGGTAAATTGACAATAAACTTGTAGACATGGATGCACACATTTCTTATCCGCACACACTACGACAAAGGTAATGGTGGAAAAGGGGTGCAACTGTTAGAGGGATTTTACAAAGAGAAATTATTAAAAGAGTTTCCATGTAGTTGACAGAGAACTAAGCTACACCATGCCACTCTAGTGAGGCTCCTCTGCTTTTGGTATATTAATAGTACTGTTCTATATTCATTTGGCATAAAAATCAATTGAATGAGCATATATAAAACAAGCATTTGTCAATGCCGAACGTTCGCTTGCAGGTATTTGCAGTGGTGTTTGGCGTGCTGGTGCTTTACCCTAATGCCCTGTGCGATTGCTGGTATTTGCACAATAAATTGTCAGCATGACCTTTTTGTTACTCCCATTGTGCGCTACATAGGCGGAAACATGTTTTGGGCAGGTTGTGAAAAATGACAGCTGTACTGCTCGTAAGGAAGTGTGGTAAAATGTCAATGTTGAAAATCTGGAGTGGAAATATTGAAAATTCGCAAACCTACGAGCATGCGTGGGAACTGTGCAATGCATGCTCGTAAAACATTCATTTTTAGGAATTTTTTCAGCACATTTTCAACATTGCCATTTTAAAACCTCTGCTAATGAACAGTGTCACTGTGATTTTCTTACTGTGTCCCATACATTGATTTCGCACACTGACTGCGCCATTGTGCACTACATGGTGGGAAAGACGTTTTGGGCAGGATGTGAAAAATGACAGCTGTACTGCTCACAAGGAGGTGTGGTAAAATGGTAATGTTGAAAATCTGGAGTGAAAATATTGGAAATTCGCACACTTATGAGCATGCGTAGGAACTGCACAACGCATGCTCGAAAAACAGTTATTTGTAGGAATTTTTTCGACAAATTTTCAACATAGCCATTTTAAGATCTCTGCTCATGAACAGTGACACTGTGATTTTCTTAATGTGTCCCATACACTGAGTTCACACACCGACTGTGCCATTGTGCGCTACATGGGTGGAAACACGTTTTGGGCAAGATGTGAAAAATGACAGCTGCAGTGCTCATAAGGAGGTGTGGTAAAATGACAATGTTGAAAATCTGGAGTGAAAATATTGAAAATTCTCAAACTAATGAGCGTGCATAGGAACTGCGCAACGCAGACTCATAAAACAGTCATTTTTAGGAATGTTTTCACCAGATTTTCAGCACAGGCATTTTAAGACCTCTGCTCATGATCAGTGTCACTGTGATTTTCTTAATGTGTCCCATACATTGAGTTTGCACACCGACTGTGCCATTGTGCACTACATGGGCAGAAACACATTTTGGGCAGGATGTGAAAAATGACAGCTGTGCTGCTCATGAGGAGGTGGTAAAAGGGCAATGTTGAAAATCTAGAGTGCAAATATTGAAAATTCGCAAACGTACGAGCGTGCGTAGGAACTGCGCAGTGCACGCTCGTAAAACAGTCATTTTTAGGAATTGTTTTACCAAATTTTCAACATAGCCATTTTAGGACCTGTGCTCATGAACAGTGTCACTGTGATTTTCTTAATGTGTTCCATACATTGATTTCGCACACCGACTGCACCATTGTGCGCTACATGGGTGGAAACACATTTTGGGTGAGATGTGAAAAATGACAGCTGTACAACTCATAATAAGGTGTGATAAAATGGCAATGTTGAAAATCTGGAGTGAAAATATTGAAAATTCGCAAACTTACGAGCCTGCATAGGAACTGCGCAAAGCACACTCGTAAAACAGTCATTTTTTAGAATTTTTGCACCAAATTTTCAATATGGGGTTTTTGGGTCCCCTTCTCATGAATGATGTCACTGTCATGGTGTCATGCGAGGCTGAAGGGTGATTTCGCGCAGTGACTGCGCAGTGCCAGTGAAATCACCCTTCTGGCCTGAATAACGCCATGACAGTGACACCATTCATGAGAAGGGGTCCCAAAAACCCCATGTTGAAAAATTTGGGCAAAATTCCAAAAATGACTGAGATATGCAACAAAGTTGAAATCCTCCTATCTAGCCTATTATACAGCTTACCCCATTTCTCAGTTCGTGTCCGCTTTTGAAGAGTGCAGATGTGTTCCCGGTCCATCAAGATCGCTGCACCAAGGTCCGGAGGTAAGCAGGGGGGGGTGTGGGGAGGCAGAGTGCGCAGTGGGTGGGTGCGGGTTGTGGGAGGGGGGCCAGTGAGACTACGTGGGACCGTTTTTTCTTTACAGGTTAAAAAAAAGAAAAAGGACGATGCGGGACGTTTGTCACTCCGGGGTGGGTTCCCAGCGTGGCAGAAGATGTGTGTGGGGGGCCGAGGAGCCGATGGGGGATTGGGCACCTCTGTCAGCAAACTATGTGGGGGGCCGAGGCCGGACGGGATTGGGCACCCCATTGGCAAAACAAGCGCTAACGCTTTGCCACGCTGGGGTGGGCTCCCAGTGTGGCAGCAGGATGGCTTGGGGGCCGTGGAGCCAACGGGGATTGGGCACCCTCGCCGGCAAACAACGCTGCTATGCTGGGGTGAGCTCCCAGCGTGGCACGCAAAAGCTTTGAGTGGGTCGGACGCGCTGGGGGCGCAGTGACACAAGCGGGGATCGGCGGTAGCGCCAGTATGGCAGCGGTGCTTTCCTTTGAAGCAGAGGAACACCGCTGTCATACTGAGCTCCTACACCCATTGGTGCAGAACCGACACGCCTGCTCAGGGGAGCAGTGCATTGGATGGGAGAGGCACACCTCCAAGTGTGCTACTCTCCCAAAACATTCCTTGCGCATGCGCGCAGGCGAATGTAAAAATGACAGTATATTTCAACTTTTCCTGTATAGACTTACACACTTTGCTTTCTTTTAAAATACTGGTGTTTAGGATACATTTTTGTGCATTATGTATTAATGCTTTCTGTTTTTTATGTTTGCTTGCACACATGTGCAAGAAACATTATGTGGCAGCTTAGGAGAGAAGTGGGTTGTGGAGGTGCGGCACTGTGGTGGCCAATGCCGACATTGCATTAGTGGGCATGGCAGTGTTCAATCAATGCAGGCCCACTGTCCTGATGACACTGGTTCCTGAGAAGTGCCACCAACTTGAAATGATTTGGCCGCCCTGATCAGGGGCCACCTTGTCATTGCAGCATCAGCCATTCAGCTGCAGTGAGGGAGCGACCCAGCATTACAGGGTGGTACCTTGCCTGGTGTAACATTTCCATGAACATGGTGGTGGCTATTGCCATCTGCCTCAGAGCCCCATGAAAGCTGATGGGGATGCCCAATTCCCTTGTCAGCATGCCCCTTACCCAGTTCATTTGCTGATGGTGGAGCCCACTCCCCGTCAGCATAATGTCCCCCCATTTGTTGTGTGCCGAGGGGGTGCCCAATCCTCCCCAGCATCATGCGCCCCAAACAGTCTTTCTTTGCTGATGGGGGGCCCAGTCCCCATTGACTTAAGTCCCTCCTCCCCCAAAACATGGGTAGTACACTGAGAGCCCACCCCAGGGTGAACAAGGTAAGCCTGCAAAAAAAACCTTCTCACATCATCTTTTTTTAATTTTGTTGTCCCTGAAACCAAGAAAATGGTCCCTCATGGTATCTCATGCCCCCTTCCTTAACCCACAGCCACCTTCTGTGCACCCCACCTCCCCAAACTCCCCTCTCACCCCATACTTACCTCTGGAGCCTGGTATGACGATCTTCGGTGGACTGGGAACACGTCTGCACTCTTCAAAGCTGACTATGAACTGAAGAAATGCCGGTAAGCTGTATAATGGCATACACAGGGTTTTTTCAACTTATGTGGATATCTCAGCCATTTTTTTGAACCTGGCACCAAGTTTTCAACATAGGGTTATTGCGACCCCCCCCCTCATGAATTCAGTCACTGTCATGGCATTATTCGGTCACGAATGGTGATTTCATAGTCACTGCATGGAATCACCTTTTGAGACAGGTTAATAAAATGACAGTGCCACTGTTCAGGAGGTGGGCTCTCAAAAAGCCTATGTTGCAAATGTGGTGAAAAATATCCAAAAAATGACTGCTTTATGAGCATGTGTTGTCCAGTTTCTACGCACACTCGTAACTTAACGAATGTGTAATATTTGCACTTCAGATTTGCAACATTGGCATTTTTCCACACCTCCTGTGTTTTTGCACTTCTGGCACAGAATAGCATGGTCGCTGTGGGAAATCAATTTTTGGGACAAAGTAGGAAAATTAGAGTGACACTGTTCATGAGCAGAGGTCCTAAAATGCCAATGTTGAAAATTTGATGATGAAAGTCAATAAAATGACTTGGTCATGAGCGTGCATTGCGCAGTTTCCATGCACCCATGTAACTTCACAAATTTGTAATATTTTCACTCCAGATTTTCAACATTGGCATTTTTTTCAGACCTTCTTATGAACAGTAAAGTTGTCATTTTTCACATCCTGGCCGAAACTGTTGTCACACTTCCAGCGCAGGATAGTGCGGGCGCTGTGGGAAATCAGTGTTTGGCACAGATTAAGAAAATCACAGTGACTCTGTTCATCAGCAGAGGTCCCAAAATGCCTATGTTGAAAATCTGGTGACAAACATCCATAAAATGACTGCGTTACATGTGTGCATTATGCAGTTTCCACGCACTCTCATAACTTTGCAAATTTGTAGTATTTTTACATCAGATTTTCAACATTGTCATTTTTTCAGACCTCCTTATGAACAGTACAGCTGTCATTTTTCACATCCTGGCCAAAATGTGTTTTTCCACTTCCGGCACACAATTGTGCAGTCGCTGTGTGGGAAGTCAGTGTTTGGGACAGATTAAGAAAACCACAGTGACACTGTTCATGAGCAGAGGTGCTAAATTGCCAATGTTGAAAATTTAGTGACAAAAGTCCATAAAATGACTGTGTTAAAAGTGTATGTTGCGCAGTTTCTATGCACCCTCATACTTTTACACATTTGTAATATTTTTACTCCAGATTTTCAACACTGGCATTTTTTCACACCTCCTTATGAAGAGTACAGCTGTCATTTTTCATATCCTGCCCAAAATATGCATTTACACATGTGGTGCAGAATAGCACAGTCGCTGAGGGAAATCAATGTTCAGGACAGATTAAGAAAATCATAGTGACAGTGTTCATGAGCAGAGATCACAAAATGCCTATGTTGAAAATTTGGTAAAATAATTCCACTAAATGACTATGTTACGTGCATGCATTGCGCAGTTTCCACTTATGTTAGAAAGTTCGAGCATTTTTAATATTTTCACTACAGATTTTCAACATTGCCACTCTTCACAACTCCCTATGAATGGTACATATCCTGCCCGATCTATGTTTTCGTACATCTGGTGCAGAATGGCATAGTCACTGTGGGAACTCGAAGTTCGGGACACATTAATAAAATCACAGTGCCACTGTCCATGAGAAATGGTCCCAAATGCTTTCAGGAGGTGGGGGTCACAAAAAGGCCATGTTGAAATTTTGCAATGCAAATACCAGAAATTGCCTGGGGTGTTAGGGTTTCTAACCATAATGTCCCACCCTGTACAGACTGACAGGCATCAGGGCTGTGCCTTTGGATTGCCGACTGTAATACTCATGCCATTCCATCCCCACCCCCACCCTGCAGCCAGTGACAGGCATTGAGGTGTGCCTTGGACTCTTCAGCCCCAGAGTTCACCCCATTCTCCTATACTGCACCCATTCCAGCGCATGTCCTTATGGAATGGGGTGATTATAAAGTCGAACACCCCAAGGCACACCTCAACATTTGTCAGTGTCTGCAGGATAGGGTGAGGTGACATGGCATGAACGTCATGGGTGACAACCCAAATACATACCCCAATGCCTGTCCGTCTCTGCAGGGTAGAGGTGGGGTTGGCGTGAAGTTCAATACTTCACTACCATTCCTATTTTGCATCTGTCTAACTCCTGCATTTCTAGTGCTAATACCAGCAAGCAAAGATTCGGCATTGACAAATGCTTGTTATTTATTGTTGTGATGGTGTTCTTGTAATTGGGCCATGTGGCTTTATTCACTTAGTATTTAAATGTCTGTATTATGTCTTGAAGCTCTTCAACCCCTGAGATAGTAAGCCTTGAAGGGCCAAGAATGCTCAAGTCAGTTTGTCCCTTACCTGACTTAATAAGCAAATCTGCATCCAGTTTGAGGTACTTCATAATTTCTGTTGTAGTACACTATGGTGTTTGCGCATAGTAACTGATACGTGTCACAAAATCATACATGCATAGACAGTTAAGAACATTTAAAGATTTTCATTCACCTGGTCTATCCAGTTTCCTATCAAATGTTGCTAGCTAGCTCCATCTTGCATTCTCAATACTTGTGTAATCCATGGAGTTCCTAATTATCCATTGTGTCTGCCCCATTTAATCTTGATGTCTGGTATTGATCCAGAGTTAACTGTCTCCTTGCACAGTCTGTTCGACTGGTTCACCCCCTCTCTGTAAATAAATGAGATACTTCCTCATGTTTTTTTTCAAACTTTCCTCCTGCCATCCTGAGATTGTGCCCTTTGGTTTTTTTCGACACATTAATCTGAGTTATAGATCAAGGGAGCACTCCTGACCAATCAGAGTACTCCTTTCATCTGCGTGTGAGACACTCTCATTCTGTAAAGTGTGTGTCACGAGCAGCTGTTCCGGTAACAGGCACATTCTGGTAATTTTTTTTTAATTTTAAAGTTAATGTGTATTATTGATTGAGTTTGATCGATAATATATTATTACCACTGCTGAGATCACTCTTAGGGTTGTAAGAGTGATCTCACTTACATTCCTAGGCTACCAGAACTACTCAGCTTCAGTTCCCAGTCCTTATACCTTAACAATGTGCATGAGACTACTCTTACAGCCCTAAGTGTGGTCTTGGTGGTGATATTAACATGCATAATAATCTAGTCTACCCTATTATGTTCTCAATGACTTTGAATGTCTCAGTTATGTTCCACCTCTCCTTGCTCATTTTCAATATGTACATACATATATTTAAGCTTTCTAGCCTTCCCTGAGGTTTATCCCATGCTGTATTTGAAAAATCTGTCACCCTCCTCAAGGATGATTCAAGGATAGCAGTGGGAAGATTACCAGGAGAGGCTTGGAATACTTCATTTGCACTCTTTAGAAATGAGAAGGGAGAGGGAGACATGACAAAGACCTTTGAATTCATGGGGAGATACAGCAGGGTAAACCTCAGTGAGCTATTCAGACTAAAGGGACATAGCATAAAGATGGGTGGCATTTGTGGATAGGAACAAAAACCCAAGCTGTTTGTGCCTTTCATGTTTCCACCAGAAAAAAAGTATAATTTTGCGGAGACTTCATACGTGGCCTCCATTTCTTCATGCAGCAGGCTCTTCAGACTAACCACCATGCATTATTTAGCAGGTCTTCAGATAGTGAAACATTATTTTCACCAGGATGATAAGTAAGTTGTCCAGTGCAGCAGATATTATTTCATTAAGTATTCCAAGCATTTTCAATGTTTTTTGCTTGATTTTATTGGTTCATATTGGTTCCTATGCACAATTGGAATGGAGTGGCTATGTGCACATATCTGGGGCACGTAGCCACTCCACACCCTATGTGTTCCTCATGTGGGATGCACTAAGGGAGGGGCATGCAGGACCAATGCACCGATCCTCCCGGGTATGCAGACTGCACCGCGCCGAGGCCAGGCTGTGGGAGTGCCAGCACTACGTGCAATGCACAAAGGCATGTAGTGCTGACTGTGGGTGTGCAACAGGGCAAAGGGTACACTAGGGGGAACCCTACCATAAGCAACTGGGGACTCTGCTGGGACAGGGAAGGTAGCCCACCCAACTGGACCGCTGCCATCTGCCCCTGCACACGATTGTGTTGGGCTCCTACCAGGTACCCCCAATCCACACACACCCACACAGGGGTACCAAACAAAGGATGCTGCCCCCCCCCACACCCCAATGGCACTGCTGAGCCACCCCAGTCACCAGCCTCCTTTGCTTCGAGAGAGAGATCAAGATGAGGGGTACAGCCTCCCCGCACCACAACAGACCCCGCTACCCATCCCCGCAGACTGCTCCAGTGCTTCATTGCAGGGCCGGCAGCTTTGCCCTCCTCTCACCTCCACAGTAGCCATCCATTGGTCATCCATGGGGCGCACTGCCAAAAGCACCCTGCTGCAGAAGGGATCCACTGAGAGACCCAGACTAGACTGATTGGAAGCTCGGCTGGGCCCGCTGCCCCACCACCAGCCACCCCATGGAATCATACATGCTGGGGGTGGGGCCATTTACAGGTGGCACATGGTGGTGAATACTGCCAGCACACACCTGTCCGCAGATGTGGCCCTATGTGGTCAGAATACTTGCCTCTGGCACGTACGTCCTGCCCATTCATGCATAGGGCCCAGTGTGTTTCATTCATTCTGAGGTATTGCAACTATAGTCCTTCAGACCAAGTTATTCATAGATGTCATTTGATTAATGCACATGGTGCTGGAGATGATTGGGGTAGTAACTTGTTATGGAAAATGGGCCAAAGAGGACCAGCTATCTGACTGGCTTACAGCCATGCCAAGAGGGTACATTAAGTACCATTAAAGCCCTGCAAACTACAAGTCCCAGCCCAGTGTGCCACTTCATAACAGAAATCATTGTGCTCACCACAAAATTAAAAAAAAATGCAGCCATATATTTTTCCTTGCTTAGTGAGTGACTCCCTCACTACAATCACTACAGACTGAGAGCCACTATCAATGAAGTGGCAAATAGGAATCTTTACAGTAATTTCGTACAGATATTCTACTACAGACTTACGTATTTTTCTTCATTTTAAAAAACACAGTTTTCTAAGTGAAATTAGTAACACTAACATATCGCATGTTAAGCATTCCTGCAAGACTGCCCTGCTCTCTATACCTCCATCCCATTGAGACAAACTGAGCAGAAAAACATTAAGAAACATACAGTAGTTTTATGTTTTTTTAAAAGAAATGAAATCACCTTTCTCTACAGAGATAGTGATCGCACTTCTGATCAGCCAGTCACATTCAGTCTATGAACCACCATCCCCACTATACTCCATCCCTGTTCTCCAATTGTAAGACTGCACACTGCTTAACTGTAACAAAAATGGAGCATACCAAATGTGAAAGGAACCAGAGTCACCTTTCCAGAAGTTGGGAGACCAATAAAGGAAGCACAGCAGTAAACAAAACTTCATAGGCAGTACATTGTGAAAGCACTGTGAAACATTGCAGTAATCTCTACTGGCAAATATACCAGTAAAGGGACTACTTAACCAACAAAATGACTTCTAATTATTTTTTGGGTCATTTTATTTCTACATATTTCTTATTTTATAAATGCTACACACAAATCTCACTAACTAGCCCATTTTCTAAGCATAATAATACCCTCCAAGGTGGACAGCATGGGCGATACCAGCACTTCCACGGGATATAAGACCCTCTGCCAGTGGCATCAGGCCTCATTATGTTCCTGGGTGGTCTGGTATTACTTAAATACCACCCACCCTGTCAGGTGTTATTCTTTGCTTAAAGAGCTTCATTAAGTGGTGCAATTCTGGATCCATGAGGAAGGATACAGTCAGTACCAACATATGCTTTGCACAATGTTGCAATGTGAAGTCTAAATGGGAGAAACCATTCTCATGTACAATATCAGGAAAATAGAAAATTAAAAGAAAGTTTATACAAAAATAGAAAACAGTATAACAGAAGAACATTAAAAAATCGCAGAATGTAAAAAATAGATTTCAACAAACAAAACAAATATGGGAAGACCGACACAAATATGATGGACTGGCAAAAGTGATACAGCAGCATCCAGACTGATGTGAAACATTAAAACAACTAAAAGCCTTGGGCAATGATTGGCAGTACCCTTCTCTCATTCAAGAAAGTGTTGAAGGCAAGCTGAAATTAAGAAGAAAGCAGATCCATACTCTGTTCAGCACTATCCATGAATTTCAAAAAACACTGAAAATTGGGAAAAAGCTGTCAGAAGCTGATGGATAGCAAGAGACCCAAACGGGTGCAGAATAAACCAAATGAAAATATTATTTTTGTTCTGTGTTCAAAATTGGGATCAGTATATACATTTGTCACTATACTATGTTTGAATGTTTTCATTTGTTCATTTTGAATTGTCTGTTGTTTATGTAAAATCGTTTTTATGTTAAGTAAATGTAGCCATTCAGTTAGTTATTAGATTGTTTTTTCCTTCATTGTCAATGTTTGGCAACAAGTGGGTTATGTCAGCCAACAAATTCACAGTACACTATTTTGTTATTGGATTATTTCTAAAATAGAACACAAGGAAACATTATGTATTGTTACTAAAAATGTCTTAGCAGCTGAAATTGTGCTTAATTGGTTTTCCTACAAATGATTTTAAATAAAATATTAAACCAGAAAAAAACAATAAACACACAAGAGCATCATCTCTGTTTGACAAAAGGAAAGCTTAGCAACAATTACAACTATGTGTTTTTTTATTAATTTACATGTTTTCTCATATTTGCTTGTTCATATTAATACAGGCTCATAAGCGAAGTCACATTTAATATGTTTGCAGGGTATACTTTATTATTCTTTGAAAATATTAATCCCAGTTTTCACTAAATGCTAAAAATATGTTTATGATTAAGAAACACTGGACTGTATATTGTCAGTCATGAAAAACTAAAATTACAGTATCTTTAATTTCTAAAAAAAAATAAATAAATGAACATGCACCAAAAAACATTAAACATTACTCTGCTTGAACTCTTGAATCAATATTAAAAAAAAGTGAGATGTGAAAAAAGGTTTTAAAGCTTTTCTAAAGGCACTGTTCTTGTCACAGTTATCAGTAAATATGTTTAAACGCTAGTATGGCACAATGTATCATAGTATACAGTTACTTTCAATACATGTCATATCCCCAATTATAAGTAGCTGTTGTCAATCTACTGAGGAACAGATGAGAGAGTTGTAACAAATAGCAAGATTCTATTTAAGTTGTAATACTTGATGGATGGTGAGCTACCATGAGGTAATCCAGTTCCTCTGCACACTAAACCATGCAAGCTGAAGAAAAGTAAGTTTTACCATAGAGGTAGAATTAGCAGTCTTAGTTTACATCTCAGAGAGTCATTGCACCACTGTTATGAAAGCAGCAAGGCATTTTAAAACATTGATTTGTTAATTCTGCAAACCTGTTGAGACTGTATCCTTGCTTTTTGCTAAAATTAATTTTACATCAATTATTGAGGAAATTGTATACTGCTATGCACATGCTATGTATTTTTATGTAACATGCTCTGAGATGGCAGGATATGGTGCCAACTCACATACTTACAGTACTTACATTATTATGTCTTGATGGGCCTTGCTATGTGTGATATTTGTTGTTTATTGTATGCTATATATTTATTTAACAAAATTGCTTTCTTGTTTATGTCATAGCCTGGCAACAAGCACAGATTAGAATAATTAACCCACCCAGCTAAATAGTTTATCATAAGTATTTTAGTTTGCACACACCAAGGGTATGTATACCATCCACATGTGCAACACTGTCAATGTTTCATAACAAAAAGTTGCTTCCTCACAGCAGCAGGTCCTTAAAAATCCCCAAATGATACACCTATTCTGTTTTAATTCCAAATCATTTAATTTAGAGGTGGTGAGCCTCAAGAGATAAACCCATTTAAAAAGTGATACAGCAAACAGCATTAATTGGTCTCACTAAACTGAGTTGGAGCCATGATGAAAAGCTTAGAAAAACAGAAATACTGTATGTATGAAAGAATTTCTTTTACCCTACTTTTAATTGTGAACCCTCACTTGCTACAGTAGATCTCTGTATCCTCTCACAGATTATTCAATTTGGATGTCATAACAGTTATACTGTAATCTGTATGAACCTTAAATCAATATTTGTGAGGTATAGCTTACATTATTTGTAGCAGGGTTTAGTTTTGCAAACATGTTTTCTAAAGAAATGGTTTCCAGGAAATATATAATGTGGAATATACGTTACCATTACTATGTTAATCTGAATGCCATGATATGCATCACTTTTTTAATTAGATATATATTTATAGGATGGACTTACTGTACATAGAGAGACCTTACTCCTCTTTGGGGACAATATGAGGATTAATGGTGTACAGATCAGGTACAGTATTTGTAAACTGCATTTTGGCAGCATCACTCTCTAAATGGGTTTGCCCCTTGAGGCTGAAAACTTCTAAATGTAATCTACAATGATATTATTGACAAACAATGCAGAATATAGTAAATATATTATTTGGGAACTTTTTAAAACCTGCTGCCCTGAGAAAGCAACATTTTGCACTGAAACATTGACAGTGTTGCATGTCTTGATTTTATATCCTTGCTTTGTGTAAATAGAGATGCTTCTAACATATAAAATATTTGGTTGAGTTGGTTCATTATTCCAGTCTGTGCTCTTTTAAATGAGTATCTTGCTAGTATGAAACTCCTCAATAATTTTATTCTATTTTTTTTTTCAGGTGAGGGTGCAATGAGGGTTTCTGCACAGTTATTTCATGGCATGCACATACTGTGGTTAGTTTTTGATGTTGGTTAATTTTGCTTGTGTTTTGTTTTGATTTTTGACCTTTTTCCTACTTTATGTAACCCATATGCACAGACACATCCAGAAGCAAGTTTCAACTCAGTATGTCATTTCCAGTTACCAATTTTCAAATATATTAGTATGTTATAAAATATCACAAACCTCTTTCTGTGTGTGTGTCCTACTTACAACTGCAAGGAGCTTGTACACTAAACCCATTTGAATACCATTTGATATTCATGTGTGTCTCAGTCCATCGGGAGGTGGCATTTACAGTGCCAATTTTGTAATCCTTTTTCCATTTCATCAAGGAAATAACTATACAGAGTTACCTTAAGGATGTTCCGGGGCAACTCATAATTCTATTTTTTGATGCACTCATAAATGTGTTCAAGGTTCTTCACAGGTACAAATGAATTTATATATGTGTTAGATTATTATTAGCTGAATGATTTACCCTGTAATGCTTTGTCCGGCTCATGATCTTCGTACAGCAGGATGGCAGTGAGAAAGTAAGCTCATACCGTATACAATAATAGAAAAATAGAAACATAGAAGTTGTCAGCATAAAAGGTCCCCTTGGCCCATCTAGTCTGCCCTAAAAATACCCTACCTACCTACTGTTTCACTGTAGACCTTACTTGATCTGTGGCTTTACCACCACCCCAGCCATTTTACTAAGGTCCCCCTGTGTCTATCTCATGCATGCTTGAATCCTACTATTGTTTGGGTACCCACCACCTCTTCTGGTACTCTGTTCTAGGTGTCCACCACCCATTCTGTGAATAAGTACCTCCTCACATCCTCCCTGAGCCTCCCCCCTTCCAGCTTCTTGTCATGCCCCCCTTGTCCTTGAGCATCTCTTTCTATGAAATATGCTACCCTACTGTACCTTATTTATACCTTTGAAGAATCTGAAAGTTTCTATCATGTCTCCCTTGTCCCTTCTATCTTCTAAAGAGCACATATTTAGTTCATTGAGTCTTTCCTCATAGGGCTTCTGATGCAAGCCATTCTCCATTTTGGTTGCCTGCCTCTGTATCGCCTCCACCCGATCAATGTCCTTCCTGAGATGGGGCCTCCAGGACTTGACACTTTACTCCAAGTGGGACCTCACCATTCATCTATACAGGGGCAATACCACCTCCCTATTTCTGCTTGTGATACCTCTCCCTACACACCCAAACATTCTACTAGCTTTTCCTACTGCCTTATTATTCTGCCTTGCCACCTTCAGGTCATCAGACATGATGACCCCAGGTCCCTCTCCTGTTTTGTCATTGTCACTTCCTCCCCTCAACTGGTACATTGCCTTGGGTTTCTGTGCCCTATGTGCATAATTTTGTACTTTTTGGCACTGAAGCCTAGTTGCCATACCCTTGACCATTCTTCTACTTTGTTCAGGTCTTTCCTCATACTGTCTACCCCCCCCCCCCAGGTATATCCACTCTGTTGCAGATTTTTGTGTCATCTGCAAACAGGCATACTTTCCCTTCCAGCCCTTCTGTGATGTCACTAATGAAGACGTTGAAGAAGACTGGCCCCAGAATGGACCCCTGTGGCACCCCGCTAGTTACCGTTCCTTCCCCTGAGTGTATACCATTTACCACCACCCTCTGGCTTCTGTTATTCAGCCAGTTTTGTACCCACATTACTACCTTTGGGGCTACTCCCAGGCTGCCTAGCTTATTTACCTGTCTTCTGAGTGGAATGGTGTTGAAGGCCTTACTTCAGCACTGCACATAATAGTAGTCACTGGAATCTTTCAAGATGTTCCATATACGTGTATATCTGTCTCATGTAGCTTTGTTTCCCTTATGCTTATGTCTCTGCCATTCTGTATGTATTTTTGAATTGTTTGAATGAACTTTGGGCATATTTTATTTTTTGTTGTTTGTTTTACTCACTTTTGTCTCGAGTCAACAAGCTCTTAACCTACTGCTGTGAAAGCAGATACAGTGGTGATCGTGCAAAAGTATTCCGGTAGCATGGTATACCACTACCATGCAAATGCATGGTGCCATTGAATAACATGTAGACTGCTACTGCGCAATGACATGCGGTACGTGGTAATGGTATACTTTTGTGTGATCACCACTGTACATGGAGAAATATCACAGTAATCACTACATATTTCCTTTTTGATATGTTTACTATTATATTCTACATCTAATAAAACATTTTTATGTATATGAGATGGGATGTAAATTGTTTTCTATGCACATAAATGCCCCACAGTTTCCAATGTGTTAGCACAAGTTGTGTTATTTAACTGATCATTTGCTCTGCACTGTTACATTAGTGAAGAAATAAAGAAAACATCATGGCCACTATATTCAAATGATTAGCATATCACTAACTAGGCTAGCACTGTGCTGTGAATAGCATCAGTAGTTGATATGGGGGCCATATTTAGAGGCCATGGTGCACCACACAACCCAACAGCGTGACCACACAGAATACACTGTGGCACCTATTCAACAGCCCTCATGCATAAAGGGTGCAGCAGTATATTCAACAGTTTTGGCAGCATAAAGTAACCCTGCCCTTATCTTGGTGCAGTGGCTGCACACTTTTCCTGATTACCCATGTTGTGTCCTTATAGTTTTTTGGCGCCCCACCCCCAGTTGCCCATTCTGTTTCCTTATCTAGAACTCCTGGTAGTCTAATGTAGTGTTTTCCAAATGAGGTCACTGTGGCTGCATGCAGCCACTGGCACAATTTTCTGTGTCCACAGAGCTCTTTAGAGCCCTGGTTATAAAGGTAAGTAAATGGACCAATTTACCTTTAAAATACATTGGAGATTCATTTCAAGTGAAAATATATCTGTTATTTGATTTAATGTATACTGTATGAAAATACATTTCTTATACAGCATGAGGTTATGGGATATAACAGGGGTTTGAGGGTGAAAAAATAAGTCATAAGACCACCAGTAAGTTCTAATGGCCACATGTTGAGGCCATTTGAAGCCCCCAGGATTTGATGCTTGAGACCCACTTGTCTAGTGGACCCCCAAACAACTGCCATACCCCCATCTGACTTGCCTGCTTAAGACTTACTGCCCTGCTTCCCCCCTCACACCAGACACTGGTCAGTACCATTCTCGATGGTGACCTGCACAGCCCTCTGCTCACCTCCTTAGGTGGCTGCCATCTAACTATCAGAGAGCAATTGGTCTCACATTCACTCATTGACAGTCAGACAGCAGCCAACTGAATAGGTGAGAGGAGGGCAGTGCCATTCGCCATCAAGTACCATAATGACCATTGTTGGGGTGGGTAATGCGATGAATCCTAAGCAGGGGGTCGATAATACTTTTTGGGGGTGGGGGATCCACTAGACTTACCAGGGCTCCACATAAGGAAACAGAATAGGCAATCCGGGGCAGGAGATCCACTAGACTGCCAGGGATTCCACATAAGGAAACCACCTGTGTGATCAGTGCATGGTGGAACCTCTACATAACAGAGCATCTGCTTAAAGCTACAGGATAGGCAGTGCTGGCATTGCACATAATTCTAATGTGCTCATTATGGGCATGCTAATGGCCACTTAGCACCTTGCATGCACAGTGGGCTTATTAGCATGCTAGGGCTGAATATGGCTCACAGAAACCCTGGCACTATCCCATTTCGGTAGCGCTGTCTCCAGTGGGCTCCCATTTGGGTCATATTCAGCCGTAGCATGTTCTGGCATGGCCCAATATTCTGATAGTTAGTGTGCTCTGTTTGAAGCCCACTCACTGTCTTAATATCATCCTGTGCCAGCTGTGCTCTAACTGCCATGCAGTGCTCCTGTCTATGGGGTACTAATTGCCATTCTAAATATTGGAGCCCATGACAAAAGTTGTGTCCTTATTTTAACTTATCTTAAATACTCATGTAGACACCTAGACTAATTGTTGTCATTCCTATTAAAAATAATCTGGCACATTACTGAATTTTTCTCACATGTGATTTTGAGTGAACCATCTTAATAAAATCAAAAAGGCATGAATCAAAGTGTGTGTATATATATATATATATATATATATATATATATATATATATATATATATTTTTTTACACACATGTTTGTATGGCCATCATGCACAGTTTAAAAAATGATAAATATGGCATGGGGTGTAAGACTGTCAGGGAACATACTTGAATTATCCCTATTCTGTTTTCTTTCAGAATTACCTTCCAACACAGAGCTCATCACAGCACCACAGACAGCAGAAGCAGACCAGCAAGCTGCTCATTACTTAAAAGAACACTATCCCAGGAGACTGAAATTCTATAATCCCTTGGTTGACTAACAGAAAGTTCTACATACACTTCATTAAAAAACGTAATAGATTGAGGGAACATTCCCAATCAGTCATAGTGCTCTTTTCCCTTGTATGTGAGACTCTTTTTCTGTAAATAGTACTGTATCAGCGAAGTTGCTTTGGAAATGGGGATGCTCCATAAGACTTATTCATTATTTTTTTCTTATAAAATAACTTTAGCATCATTCAATCAATAATATATTAATAGGTCTCCTGGCAGCACTTTAACAGTTACAGAATGAGAGGTCTCCCTTGCATTCTTAGAGTGCAAAAATCATTGACTTTTGGTTTGCAGTTTTCACACCTCACAACTTTGCATGTGACACCAATTGTAAAGCACTTTCAGGGATTCAACTAATACAGTTTATAACATGGGTGAGGAAAACAAAGACATGTAATTGATGAAACACCATCAGGTGACCATGGATTAAATGCCTGTATATGCACAGTTTCTGTGATGCTACCTGAGGCACTATCCCGGAGCTGTGCAGCACTCGTTATGTACATGGACAATGAGAAGTGAAAGGCAGCCATTTAAAAAAGCAGTGAACTGAGAGAGTGCTCCACCATGGGCATTGTGGATAATGGGGTACCATCAGTAAGTTTTGGCTTGAAATCCATGGTCAGGTCAGCTGAGGGTGTGTCACCAATTGCATTTATTTATGTTTCTAACACACGTTATTGCAGGGCACTCTGTCATTGTAAATGTTCTGCCTGACATCCAAAAGTCCCTGTGAGTCAATTGCGACAGCTGTACCCCCTTACACATGCAGCTGATTATGTCAAAGTCCAACACACTTGCAGAGTCCCCCCCAGCTCCTGAGACAGACAGTGAGACACGGCACAGTGGGAGATACTGGTAGATGAACGGGTAAAGATGATGACTGGGAGACCAGGGCAGTGTGATCTGCCCTATCCCCTAGCTCGCACCTGGAAACAAATGTTGGCACAACATGCCTCTCCCAGTCACCCATGTTGAAGTCAAGAAAGCAATCTACAGTATAGGGCTCAGTCTTTCGTGTGCTCTTGTCTGCCTGTATTCCCCCACCCCACCCATCAATGTGCTGTAAAATTGTGAAAGTACGCTGACTGTTAACTTTTCATTCAGCACAGTGCCCATTGATGGAGCAAGCATAGCAGTATGGCTGAGGAAATGCAGTGTCTCATCAAAGTGCCTAGCAGAACTCGACCCCCTGACCACCCACACTACACAGAAAGAAAGAGAGAGACACAAAAGAGAGAGAGAGACCTGAAACTCGTTCCTGTGCCCCCCGCATTATTTGTTGGGGATTATTTAACAAGGTGGCAGGATACAGTACCTTTTTTGCTACTGAAGCAGGGGAAAATCCCTTTCTCTGTTTTTTTCCCCTTTCTTTCCATATAACCTGTGTTATAAGCACAACAACCCACTCCAAGGTATGGGGTTATAGGCATTTAATTTATGCCTTGAGCTCGGTGAGGTCACTCGGCCTGCAGCCTCGTGTCTCACAATGCACTGAGGCATGGATTAAATGCCTATAGCCCCATACACTGTCATAGGTTATTATTAACATATTCAACAGTACCACTATTTGCAAGTATACTGCAGTGCACAAACTGAACATCTGGTTCTGCAGCTGGCAATGAAAACACACTGAGCCTATTTAACAATATAACTGAGTGTATCAGCTCAACTTTTTCAAACCTCCCTGGCCATACCAGTTAGACCAAACCTGCATAAAAGCTAGTGCAAGGCTCCACTGAAAGAAAATGGAAGACAGCAAGGAAACAGAACACGAGCTTGAACCTTTCAATAACTGTTGGAGACAAGTCTTGGATAGGCAGTTCTTTTTATGGAAAGTGTTGATTGACTAGATGTGATGTGAAAGGTGTGACATGCCCTTTCAGGAGTACAACTAGTGCTATTATGGCAATGTACCATCTACTCTTCTGCACTTCACTAACAACGGCCACAGTCAGTTGTCTACAAACTGTTTTATCAAGAGAAGGAGGAATAGCTGCAATTAAGCTTTAACTAAGTACATTTTTGTAACAGCACTAACAGCAAGTATCAATAAACAGACAATTTATAAAAGACAAAGTGCAGTAATGATTTATTTATTTTTTTATTTACAGTATTTGTTCATCTTGGAAGTACCTTTGAGTCAGAGAGTACAGAGGTTCCACATCATACGCATGAATTAAATAGGAGTAAAAGCAACTTCAAACTATTCAAGGGGGGAAAACATGAAATCAGATTTACAGTAATAAGACAGGAAGAGCAATAGGGTACATTACACTGTTAAAATTCAGATTATATGCCAGGCTGAATTAAGCAGTTCTTTTGTTAATAAGTGTTAAGGGGGCCAATTAATCTTTGTCCCAGTAGTGAGTGCAGTGATGGGCAGCAAAAACTGAGAGTGGGGTGGGTAAGATAGGGCAGGCATAGGGATATGAGAGGGGTCAGAAAGGGGGGGTGGAAAGGTGAGGGAGGACAGGGGAGGATAGGGGGAGAGGTTGAGAGGCAGGATAGAAAGTATGGGATGAAAGGGAGAGACAGGAAATTGAGGGTAGGGGAAAAAAGAGGAGTGGGGAGAGAGATAAATGGTTGAAAACAGTGGAAAAAGGATGGGGATATAGCTGGTCGAGTAGGAGGGATGGCAGTAGCTAACAGCCAAGCGGCTTCCCAGAGGGTTGAGCTGCTGGGTCTAGGACCAAGGTGGCATAAGATGGGCCTCTGGGGTCTGGGGCTGGAGGAAAGGGTGAGGTATGTGGCGGGGGAAGGGATGTCTAGGAGAGGATAGCATGGGAAAAAGTGGAGGGTGAAAGCAATGACAGGCAGGAGATTAGAAGAGAGTGGATACAAGGTATATGAAGGGGAGTAGTAAAGAGGTGGGGAGATCAGGTTACACAGTCGCCGGTACTGGCTGAGTCTAATATTGCATGAAGTTTCGATTTAAATGGGTCCAGTTTAGATTCCTTTGTGATGTCAGAGTTGAGGGTATTCAGCCATAGTGGAGCACGGTATTCATAGGACCTTTGTCCCTGCATGGTCCGATGGAAGGGGGAATTTTAGGGTTAGGTTGTTTAGCTGCTTGGTGTGGCTGGTAGCAGAAGGTAGGTAGAGGAGGTTTTGCAGTACAGGGGTAGTAAGTCCCATGGTAGATTTTTTACCAAAGAGGCACACTTGGTATTTAATGCGGCTGTCCAGGTTGAGCTAATCTGATTGAGTGTGAAGCTTGCAGGTGTGTGTACGCCAGTGTGCTCCCAGCACAAGTCTACAGGCCTTATTGAGAGTGGTTCTGATGTGCTTGAGAGATGAGTTGGTGATGGCCTCACATACCACCAGGCCATAATTAATAACTGAGAGCAATGAGCTGTTCACTACTACTTTCAGGGCTTCAGAAGTAAGACAATGTCTGTTTCTAAATAGTGGGCCTAGTTTAGCATTTGCAGATTTTGATACCTGGTCAATATGATGGGAGAAAGATAGAGTAGTGTCTAAGGTAACTCCCAAATATTTAAAAGTTTGAACCATATCAAGAGCAGAGCCCTAATTGTTCAGAATTTATATTTGGAGTGACTGGTGTTTGCTGTGGATAGATGTGAAGATCATTGTTTTAGTTTTTTTTATAGTTTAAAAGCAATTTGGAACTAAAAAAACAGTTTTCTACAGCAGAGAAATTTGCCTGCATCTGCCATTCAAGTTGGATGGGGTCGGAGTTGCAAGAGTATAGAACCACACTGTCTGCATAGAGCAGTACATTGTCCTTTATAACTTGAGGAAAGTTGTTGAGGAACAAGTTAAAGAGTAGTGGGCCAAGGATGGAGCCTTGGGGCACTCCTGTGTTGATGCAGCAGGTATCAGAGAAGACATCCTGTATTTTCACTTTTCGTACCCTCCCGGTGAGGTAACTCCTAAACCAGGTAATGGCTTCTTGAGATTGGCCCATGACAGAAAGTTGATCTAGCAGTAGATTATGGTTTACGGTGTCGAAGGCCTTGGTGAGGTCGATGAATGTAGCCCCCACCAAGACCCCTCGATCCCACAATTTGTGATTACAACTAGTAAGCTCCACTAAGATGGTTATGGTGCTGTGTGTTTTGTGGAAGCCATGCTGTTCCTGGCACTGTAGCTTGTACTTATCAAGGTATTCTATTAATGGTCGGAGACTATGCACTACAGGGCCTGGGGGGGGGAGGGAGGATGGATATTGGCATATAGTTTGTGTGTAGGATTCTGTCTCCACCTTCCAGAGACAGGGGAATTTGCTAGTTAGCAGCGATAATTTTAGAATCCTGGTCAGGGGAGTAAGAATTATGTCCAGTGTGAACCTGACAAGCTTGAGGTCAAGCATATCGCTACTTGCTCCGGATTTAATGAGAGCTTTTATAATGCATTTATTTGCCTCAGCAAGGGAGAGCACCTGAAGATAGAATGGAGGAGGAGAGCCCAGTTGGGTCACAGGGTTGGGCATGATTTGGTGTCGTATGGGGGTTGGGGGAAACTGTGTGGCAGCAGTCCACTAAGGTCGGTAAAGGCCTTGTTAAATGTATTAGCAATGATACTGTGGTCTTGTGTGGGGGTACCATCAATATTTAGGAAGGAAGGTGGGGTCTTATTTGGCTTCCAAAAGTGGATCTTTATGTTTTCTGAGAAATAACATCCATCACCCCAGAAGTTAGACATTTCACTTTTAAAGTGCTGGCTTTTTGCCTTTCTAATAGCCCGTGTGCAACTGTTCTGGGCAGTTTTGTAATTCTGGATCTCTGCAGGGGTGCCTTTTCATTTGGTTATGTTCCACATCTTATCCCTGTGCTTCATGAGGCCCAGGAGTTGGGGTGAGATCCAGGAGCTACTGGTTCCCCGGATCTTGCATTTTGTATTGGGGGGTCAAAGATGTTAAAGGAGTCATTGAATTTGTGAATGAAGTACTTGAGAGCTGTGTCTGCATCGGTTGTGGTGTCAAGAAAGTCCCAGGCTTGTTGATTGAAGTGAGCTCCGAGGACATCCAGTTTCCCTGTTTTTAGCCAACGAGTATTGACAGTTTTAGTTGAAACATTCGGGGCCTTATTTGTCCATTTGAAAAGGATAAAGGAATGGTTGCTAAGAGCATCCAGAAGTACAGTAACACTGGTAATTTTCTCAGGTTGTTTGGTGACTACCTAGTTAATTAAGGTGACTGTCCCTGACCAGTACTTAGGGCATGTAGGGGAGACCACCAGTTGTTTAAGGTTAAGTGAGGACAATGAGCATTTGTGGGGCCAGAGTCATGGAAGGTCCAGTTAATATTAAAGTCTTCCATCATTATTAGCTCAGACTTTTGGTTCTAACTGGTGAGGTTTTCAAGGATAGCTTTGAAACCAGTACCATGATTATTGGGGGGGGGGGTTATATACTGTTAGGACAGTTAAGGTTTTACCATTTGTTCCTAATAGCAGTTTTAATGGCAGTAGTTGGGTATTGCAGCTAGTGATGAATGGTTGTAGCACTTGGCCCAGTAGATGATCTTTGATATAGGTAACACATCTGCCATCTCTTTTTTCTACCCTGTCTAATCTAAATGTGGTGTAGCCAGGGTGCTGAAAGGCAGTGTCTGGTACCCTAGAGGTAAGCCAGGTCTCAACTACTGCTAGTATATCAGGTTGATGCTGAGTAACCCATACTTGCAGTGTATCAATTTTTGCCAGAATGCTGCAGATGTTGATGGAGGCAATTGTGAGGTTGTTGTTTTTATTATATGGTTTGGGATTGTGAGCAACCAGAAAAGGGCTGGGGTGGATGTTGCCTGCTATAAGTAGGAGGAGACATGTCAGTCTGATCGCCTGCCATTTTAGGCAGGATACAATCTGCATTCAGTTTAGGGAGCAGGGTTTAATATATTTGACTTTAGGCCAGGCTATAAACATTTCGATAACTGGTGGGGGAAGGGGTAGACGTGATGACAGGATGAGGTCATTGGGCTGTAAGTTAGCGGTAGTTTGCACAGAATTTCAGTCTCTGGGATATTGGTGGTTTTAGGGCTTAGGAGGAAAATTATGTGCATATTTTCCAGAGTGAGATGGGGCAAGGAATGGGTAATTTGTGGGCATAAGGGTTTGCCACATGCCTATAAGGCAGAATACCCTAAGAAGGAACATTTTGCATTCAGGAGGGGAAAATTGTGAGCAGAGATGCCCCCTAGGAAGGAAGATGCAGAGGGCTAAAGATTGACAGTAGAGAAGTAGAAATGGATTGTCTGCAAGGTAAGGATTCAAGGGCACTGGGGCCTCAGCCAATGAAAGAGAGGTAAAAAGAGGAGGAGTTAGGGCATATTTAATTGAGGCCAAGGTGGAGGGGGGCAGGCATGAGAAAATTCAAACCACAGGGAGTGGGCTTCAGGCAGCCGTGCCCCAGAGGCTCGGCCCGGGCTAAGGAGCTTCTGGGAACCAAGACTTCAGTGAGGGAAGCCAGGATCTGTCTTTAGCCAATGGCAGGCTGCACGTCTCAGCAGCCAGCAAATAGGCAGAGTGGGTGCCGGCAAGCTAGTTAATGAGGAGCGGAGCCATAGCCGGGTGTTCAGGCCAGGCTGGCACTGATTTCCTCCCCATACCTGTTGTTCCTTGATACAGGCTGGTCAAGCTGGAGGGGCAGTGGCAGCCAGAAGAAAAGCCACAGCTGGGGAAGGTTGAGCCGCAGGGGTCTGGGTCTGGAGCACCCGATCAGGGCTTCTGGCTGAAAAAATAGAGAGAGAGAAAAAAGGTACAAATTAGTAGGGGTTCCTTAATTAGTGAGCCTGGGTAGACAGGGTTGGGAGTCAGGAGATCAGCAGGGGGCTTAACTGATGGTCGATTAAGCTAAATGGGGGGATGGTTCAAACAGCATCCGAGAGGAGGAGGAGGAGGGGGAAGGGGAATAGCCAAGAATGTCTGGGCAGGATGCGGGAGAGATACGATGAGAAATTGACTTAATTAACTCTATTCAATTTTATATCTGCAAGGTAACCAACAGAAAAAAACTAGTACAGAACAACAGCTTGGTGTTTGCTAAAATGATCACTAAAAGGCTGTACACTTACAGAGCTCTATATTAAGTACAGAGGTTGGTTATCTACTAGGAGTTATTTACTAAAACATTGGCTATGCAAAGACTGGAACCTAGGTTCCATTTCTAGGGCTAGCTAAAATAAGTTCCAAATGTCAGATTGAAAACAGTCTGGAGTTAATATGAAGCACTATTCCCAAAATTAAAGTCTGCAGCCTTCTAAGAGCTAACTACCTACATTAGCAGCTTTTTTTTATTCAACATACTTTATTAAAATTTGGAAACAGCGATGGGTATGCAGAAGAGTCAAGACATATGTCCAGAAGGCTGCGCACATCCAAGACAAATCAAACCTATACTAATACAACACATATTATTCTATTCTAAAACAATTACCCCATCCTCCCACTCTCCCATACATCCCCCTTCCTCCCAGTGCCAAGTACTACATTCAGCCAGGCAATTTTGGAGTTTTCTGACCTTTGGAAATTCAGACGTACAAGGATTAGGGCTTCCATATAGAAAGTAAGGCATCTAATGATCCCCAATTGTTCTGGAAAGCATTGATTCTGTTATGCATTGATGCAATATGCTTTTCCAGCTGGAGAGTAAGCAATATTTCCTTGTGCCATTCTATCACAGGAAGAAGTGATTCTTCCTTCCAGTGCCTCATAATAACTAATTTAGTTATGGCAGAAAAGTAGGACCATGTGTATTTTCCAGACTTTGGGAGTTCCATGGAGAAAGCTGATCAGTAAGCAGGCCTCAGGTATAAATAGTGAATCCAGCCCTAGAATTGGATCCAAGGTTCTTCTGATTGAATGACAGAAGATCTGAGCTTTTGAACAAGCCCACTGCATGTGTTACAAAGCCCCTTCAACTCCGGAGTACCATGGACAATTGAAGGGAGGGATCCTACCTATTTTGTAGAGCTTCACCGGAGTAAAACATAAGTTGTGCATGATGTTAAGTTGAATGAGGCGAAGCCTGTCCTGTTTGATGAACTTGTATGTATTGTACCAAATCTTTTTCTAGGTATCTACATCATTTGCAAGGGGCAGCTCCTGGTTCCAATAATAACAGACACCAAGGGGCAGATGGGGGTTCAAGGACTGCAATTCTTTATATACCTTGGAGACTGAGTGGGGCTGGCCCACCACTTGTATAATTGAAAGTAGTTCAACTTTGGGGGGGGGAGCAGATGCACTCCCCATAAAGGAGATGATAGCCTCTTTGCTTTGAATATACTTAAAAAAGTGTCTGTCCTGTCCCTTGACCTGAAGTTGAAAACTAGGGGAAGGAAATCATTTCTCCATGTGGACAGAGATCTGAAAGCTTAGACTCTGCCAAGGGAACCCAATATGAAGGTGGAATAGGCTCATGCCTGATTTTGAAGTGAGGGTTACCTAATGTCAGTTGTTCTAGAGACCTTTGCCAATTAAGAGAAAGGTGGCTTTGTACTTGATGTAGGACTCTAAGGGACTATCCAATTGGAGTGTCCCTCAGAGGTTTGGGAAGTAACGTAAGGACCATGTATACCAAAGATGGGAGAGCAGAGTAATTCTTAGCAGCCAAAAATCTCTCTATGTCTAACCATAGAGGTGAATATACCCTCGGTATTTTGTCCCTGTCTCATGGACCCAATAAGCCAGCTTGCTAATATGGTGTGCTCCATAGTATGTGAAAAAGGAGGGGGTTGCAAGGCCACCCTGAAATTTTGGAGCTGTAAGTTTAAAGTAAGCCATCTGACCCCTTTCCCTTTTCACATAAAAGCATTAAGTACTTTTTGAAGTTTGGTAAACTGAACTTTGGGGGAAGAAGAATCCCCACATGCCCATAGGATGTAGGAGACAGGAAGCACGTTCACCCTAACAATGCCAATCCCCCCCCCACAGTAAGAGGGGAAGAGCACCCCATCTCTCCAGGTCTGCTTTTAATGTGCCCATTAACACTAAAAAGTTTTCTTTGACTATTGTTGGTATGTCCCTGGCCACCTTGATACCTATATATGTCAAAGACTTTGTCTCCCATGAGAGGTTGTGTTACATAGATACACAGATACATAGACAGTGTCGGCAGATAAGGGCATATGGCCCACCCAGTCTGCCCATTTGAGCTTGTAAGTTCAGTTTGTTTTCCTAGAAGTCTGTTGCCCCTTACCCCCTGACCTTCAGAATTCCTTTATGTCTATCCCATGCATTCTTAAATCCCGTGATTGTTTCAGCCCCCACCACTTCCTCTGGCAGGGTGTTCCACTTGTCCACCACCCGTTCTGTGAAGAAATTCTTTCTCATGTTTCCTCTGAATCGTCCTCCCTCCAACTTCATCCCATGCCCTCTAGTCCTGGAACATCTTTTTGCTTAAAATAGTGTTTTCTGCACCCTGTTCCTCCCTGTCAGATACTTGTATGTCTCTATCATATCCCTCTCTCCTCCTCTCCTCCAGGAGTACATGTTCAGTTCCTTCAACCTGTCTTCATAGGACTTGTGATGCAATCCATGCACCATCTTTGTTGCCCTCCTCTGAACCTTCTCTACCCTGTCTATGTCCTCACGTAGGTATGGTCTCCAGAACTGTACACTGTACTCCAGGTGGGGCCTCACTAGTGTCTTGTATAGCAGAATTATGACCTCCTTTTCCTGCTGGCGATGCCCCTGCCTATACATCCCAGCATCCTATTTGCTTTACCTGCTGCCTTGTCACACTGTTTCCCTACCTTGAGGTCATCAGAGATGACAACCCCAAGATCCCTTTCCTGCTTGGTGCATGCTATATCCTCACCCCCAACTGATATATTGTGCCAGGTTTTGTGCCCCATATGCATTATCTTGCATCTTTGCATTGAATTTCAACTGCCAAACCCCTGACCATTCTTCAAGTTTCTGCAGGTCCCTTCTCATTCTGTCTACACCCTCTGGTGTGTCTACTCTGTTACAGAGCTTTGTGTCATCAGCGAACAGTGAAATTCTGCCTTCTAGGTCCTGCGCAATGTCACTGATGAAGATGTTGAATAGGACCGGTCCCAGCACTGATCCCTGTGGTACCCCACTGGTCACTCTACCCTCTGTGGAGTGACAGCCATTTACCACCACCCCTCTGTGTCCTGCCACCCAGCCAGTTACCTACCCACCACACTACTGTCCTGCCCACACCCATATTCCCCAGTTTGTGTAATAGTCTTCTATGTGGCACAGGCCTTGCTGAAGTCCAGATAGGTCATGTCCACTGCCCTCCCCTGATCCACCTCCCTAGTCACCCAGTCAAAAAATTCAATGAGGTTGGTCTGACATGACCTCCCCCCTGGTGAAACCATGCTGCCTTGGGTCCTGTAGTCCATTGACAACCAGATGTTCCACCAATCTCTCCTTCAGTAGTGCTTCCATGATCTTCCCCACTACTGAGGTGAGGCTGACTGGTCTGTAGTTCCCTGCTTCCTCTTTGTTCCCACTTTTGTATAAGGGGACTACATCTGTTGTCCTCCAGTCTTTGGGTACCTCCCCTGTTTCCAGTGATCGGCTAAACAGGATAGCCAGAGGTTCAGCCACCACCTCTCTTAGTTCTTTAAGGACCCTGGGGTGCACCCCATCTGGCCCCATTGCTTTATCAACTCTTATTACTTCCAGTTCCTTCAGGACCCTTTCTCTGTAAAGGACTTGTGTCCATTTCTGCACCATTCTCACCCTTGTGCTCCCTTCAGACCCATTACCCTCCTCTTCCTCAGTAAAGACTGAGCAGAAATACCTGTTCAATATGTCAGCTTTACTGTTGTCATCCTCCACGCTCCCATCCTCTCCCTTCAGTCTCATTATCCCTCCTTTGTCTTTCTTTTTCACTTATGTACCTGTAAAGGTTTTGTCCCTCTACCCACTGATTTTGCAATGTGTTCTTCTGTCTGAGCTTTGGCTTCCTTACTGACCTCCCTGCCTCCTTTGCTTCTCCTGGTACTTCTCCCATCCCCTTCTGCCTGTGTCTTTTGTATTGCCTGAATGCAATCTTTTGGCTTTCACTTCCTTTGCTACCTCTTTGGAAAACCATAATGGTCTCCTCTTCCTTTTCCTCTTGCTAACCTGCTTAATGCATAATTCTGTTGTTCTTGTAATCCCCATTTTAAATACTGCCCACTGTTCCTCAACTCCTGATTCCTGTCCCATTCCCCTTAATGCCTCTTTCAAGTATCTCCCCATTTTCCCAAAGTCTGCCCCCCTAAAATCCAGGATACGTGTTTTTGTGTGGTTTGGTTCTGCTGTTTCTGTGATTTCTTAGCCTGAGTAATTTTACTATTTATTGGGGAGATCTTGGTTTTCAAGAAACTGAGCCTGCAATAGGATACTTAAGAGAAGGCCTCTATTTCAGACAATAGAGATGGGATACTAGTCAGTGGCTCTTCCAGATGTAATAGTAAATCTTCAGCATATGCTGAGAGAGCATATCAATGCTTTCCCACCCCAACACCTTTTATATCTGGGGAGGAAACCAACCTTCTAATCAATGGCTCCAGGTACAAGTTGAAAAGGAGAGAGGACAGCGGGCAGCCCTGTCTGATGCCATGGCAAAGCGTGAAAGAGTCACAGAGAATACCATTGCACCAGATTTGAGATGATGGGGAAGTGTATAATATTCGGACCCATTCAATATATTCCTTAGGGAGACCAAAGTGAGCCACAGTAGCAAAGAGAAAGTCCCAGGAGACATGATCAAAGGCTTTTTCAGCATCCAGGGACACGAGAACAGCTGGTATGTCTGAGTCCCTGGACACTGAGAAGAGATGTAATAGTTTGTGCATATGGCCCTGGAAGACCTTACGGTCATAAAACCCACCTGCTCCTTACTGATTAGACCTTGCATGAGAGGTCCTAACCTGTTGCTAATACTTTTGCAAGTATTTTCACATCTGAATTAAGCAACAAGATTGAGTGATAGTTCTCTGGGTATTTGGGATCCTTTCCCTGCTTAGGGATGAGGGTAATAAGAGCTCCAGGAAGTTGGGTTCTGAAACCCCTTCCTCATACCAAGAGTTATACACTTCTGCCAACAGAGGATCAAATTCTGAGAGACTGGTTTCATACAGATTGTTAGAAAATCCATCAGGGCCAGGGGATTTGTCCAGGAGGAGTAGCGCGATGGCCTGCTGTCAGAGATGCAGCGAATTTAAAATTTGCTGGTGAAGTGAACGGGGAGTGGGCACTTTGCATTGCTACTCCACTACGCGGAGTAGGCAGTCCAAAGTGCTCACTTCACCTTGTCATTACCACTTCTCATTAAGGTGGAATGGCAATGCAAAGTAAGGTGAAGTCATTGTTTTTAATGGACTTCTCGTTCCTCATTAGGATTCTAAGTGATCCACTTGGTGTTTCAGATTTGGCAGCCCCCCCACACATCACATGGCTTACAGTACTGTAAGTCACATGTTCTTTAGCTAGGCAGGAAGAAAGTGAGTCATACAAGCAGACACTTTTACTTTCTCCTGTGCAGACGGAGAGAGAGTAGAGTGTTTTGTAACTGCTGATACTTTTACATCAGAGCGAGGAGGAGATTTAAACTTTGATTTAGACCCAACAGTTTTTTTAAAAGCTACATTTTTTTGTCTTTTCTGTACTCTTTTTTACTTAATTTGTTCTTTCTGTAAATTTTATTTTTCTTACCTTTATAAGTAGTTAGTGGTTTGTCTGTGTCTGTGTGACTCTGTGTGTGTGTTGTGTGACAGTCTGAGTACTGATTGTGCAGACTGAGGGAACTCAGTAGGAGAGATGGACCAGGGTGAGGGAATGTCTGGGACGGGGCAGATTTGGGAGAGCGTGGTAGTGGTAAGCATCATACCATGTGCATGTGTGGAGGGCATGGGCGCCCATTCCTGTTGGACTGCTTAAAACTTGTGAGTGCCCCCCCCGAAGCAGGACCAGCACCACCTCCTGTCCTGACTCTGAGGCAGTTGAACCACCACCACCACCACCAAGTCCAGCACCAGGTCCTCTGGAGCAGAATGTGCCTGTTCCCCATGGCCCAGGTGTGGATCCCATCCCTGTTCAGCACCGTGACCAGCAGGCTTACAATACATCCAAGTAACTAATAAAAAAAAATGTATGTTGTGATTCATGATGTGATCGTAAATCATGATTTGTGACTGCATTTATGACCAAGATGATGAAAATACATGAATTCTTATGGCTGTACTTACCCGGGCCCCGATTAGCTGTAGCTTAAAACTCCCAGACTTAAAAACACATATCAGTGAGTACAATGGTGGGGTGGTGAAGCCTGGAGAGATACTACAAAACAGGATTACAATACATCCAAGTAACTAGAAAAAAAATTAATGTGATTCGTAACGTGAATGATCGTGAATCATGATTTGTGACTGCATTTGCGACTGTGATGATGAAGAACGTGATTTGTATCACGAGTGACTCGTGATGATGGTCCTGACTTAAAAATGCATATTAATGAGTACAATGTTCATGCAGAATGAAGCACCACACCTGTCCAGTACTCTGAAGGGAAGCCAAAGAAACAACTGTGACTTAAGTTACAGATGGAGATTGGGCCCTAAAGAGATGCAAATGCACAGACAGATTAAGATTGCGTTGTGCACTGAAGAGATGCAGACACAAAGGCACAACACCTAACCAGTGCTCACCATCAGAAATTCAAATCTGGAAAAGAATACCTTTACCGATTGGGGCGGGCCACGTGTGGGGGCAGTGTGCTGTACTGCTGCAGTAACAGTCACTAGTACTAGTACCAGTACCAGTAAAGATACCACAAAGAAGTACAAAAATCACACAGCTGCAGTAGATAGCAGCTTCACATTGGTGAAATTATTATGTGGCACAATAAAAGGTGTCTGATTTGATGACACGTCACACACATACTCACACACACACTAAGTAATGCATAGCAAATTGAAAACTTCAGTAATACAACCACATATTTTAAACAAACTAAAATTATGCACTGCTGCACCACAACAATCAACAAAAAAATGGCAAGAAATATTGAAACTATTACTGTGTGTACATTAACACAGTTAAACAAGAAAAATATCACCAAAACAGAAAGCACTGTCTTTTTCTCCAAGTTAATCTACCTAAACCACAGATATACCCTTCCCCCAAAGCACACTTCCACTGTCTCTCAGTACATAGACTGAATGTTGTACATTAACATTCAAAATCCATACACAAACAATAAACGCCATGACATGAGCACAGGAGGGTTTTATAATCGATGAACTAAAGTTCCAGCAAAAATTACTCAAAAAGGCTTTTTTAACAGCTTTTTGAAGGTTTGAATTGCAGAGAGTTCTCAGAGCAGATTGTCTCCTACAGCTTCCTACACACACTACCCCAAACTGAGGCTGTGCAGAACAATCTAGAGCCCATGTGACCTGAAATCCCATGAAACACTGCAAACTTCGCCTTTGGAGCTTAAAAACAAGGCGAAGTACATTGTTTTCAATGTACTTCGCCTTAAGAATTGGTGGAGTAGTGGTTTGGGAAGGCGAAGTAACACAAAGTCATAGTTTTCAATGGACTTCACGTTACCCATTTGCAACACGTAGTACTCGGCTTCGCATTGCGGAGCACTCCACAAATTCGGCTTCACTCCGCGGATCACTTCGTGGAGCGAATTGGGGCCACTTTGCACACCACTACCTACTATACCTCCCGTTCCCTGATGTGGGTGCTTAGGGGCAATACCTCTAGGGAAGACAACTTGGGAAGTTTAATGGAGTTAAGGTAATTAGTAATGTCACCTTGAGAAGGTTGTGCAACTTGGTCTTCAGAATACAGGTTTTGGAAATATTTCCCTAAACCAGCAGCTATATCTCTCTAGGATCAGTAACCACTGGACCATCCCTTGTGAAACGGAGACCTGGGATGAACAGGGAGACTTTGGCCTGTCTGATTTGAATGGCAAGTAACTTGCCAGCTCTTTCTCCTGATTCTAGATACTTGAGCTTTTTACGCTCTAGGGAAAGTTCAGCTCTCTGGGACATCAAATCTGAAAATTGAGCCTGTAAGTTGTGTAATTTAACCCAGTCCCCTTCCAGAGATTGGTGGCTAAGATCTCGCTCTAGGACCCAAATTGAGCTGAGCAGACTTTCCATTTGTACTTTGGATTGGTGTGACCTTATGGCTGCTAGACAGATGCATTCCCCCCTTAAGGTGCATTTCATGGCTGCCCAAACTATGTCTATTCGAGATACAGACCTTTTATTATCTTCTAGAAAAATGGAAAACAAGGTCTTTGACATGTGATAGGGAGGCAGGCATTTGGATTAACTGGCTATTCAAGTGCCACAGAGAGTCTCACCTAATTCCAAGGCCCAATAGGTAGGTGATGGATATGGGAGAGTGATTGGATATGACCCATGCTTGAATAGCCAAGTCTGTTATACCCGGTAAGACAAATGAACTGCCTAGAATGTAGTCTATTCTAGAATAAGATCTGTGAGGGGAAGAGAAAAAAGTATATTGGAATTCTGCAGGGTTTAGTATCCTCCAGATATCTGTAAGACCCATCCCCTGCATGAGGTCTTTCAGGGCTCTTTAGGCCGGGGATAATCCACATCATCTAGAGGCTGATCTCTCCTAATTTATTTGAGGGATAATATTCCATTCCTCTCCAAGAATTATTAATTTAGGTGGATTGGTAACAGTAAGCCCCAGAAGTTGTGTAAAAAATTGTGGTGAACCTGTGGTCGGGCCATAGATGGTACCCAATAGAATATGTTGGGACTATAATGTTCCATGAAGCAGGACATAATGGCCACTGGTATTCCAGATTTCCTGCTGTAATTTAAAGGGGACTTTCTTAGTGATCACAATTGCTACTCCCCCTCGGTTTGTGGATATATTCAATCCAAGTGCCTGTCCTACCCAACTTCTACACAGGAGTGAGACATCCTCTCTCCAAAGATGCATCTCTTTCAAACAAGCAATCCCTGCTTTAAGGTGCAGAAGATGTCACAGTATTATCTGCCTTTTGCATCTATCCTGGGCCACCCTAACATTCCAACTCACAACAGTGTAAGGGCCACTCATATTATCTACTAGAAGGGAGGATCAGGGGTCTGCCTTCAAACTTCTGGGCTCACTCTTGTAAAGTATTCTTGGCCCTTCCCAGCAGATTGAGGATATTGCACTTGGCACCCCCCAAACAGATAGACATCATATAGAGAGAGTCAAACATACCCTCCCCTGTCCCTAAACCCCCCTTCTCCCCTTGTCCTATTAGAATTAGCACTCTAAACATAAATATACCTCCTCCAAAAAAAGGTACCCTCAGTTCTAATCAACTGTGCTACCTCAAGCACACCATCAGGTGATGTTGCTGCGCAAGCCTGAGATCCACCAAACCCCCTTCCCCCTTCTCCCACAAACATAATATTTAGTTCAGCATTATAACATCCCAGCAAATATAATTATTTTATGAGCCTAAGGCATGTACACAGAATTGGTCATTAACTATTATATATAGAGCCATGGACTTATGGTAAACTGCAGTCTTTCCTTGCAGTGTTCTCATTAGACCTAGAAGGAAAATAGAAAACAAACGTACTTTTGGTAGTCAGGTATATTCTGACCCAAGTCCCACACATTGCGTGCATGTTTATATCTTTTTTCTGTAAAGAATAGTCGCATCCCAATGAGGCCTTGAAGCACATGCCTCTAATACCAGGCAAGTACACTAAAAAATCAAAACAGAAATAATCAAAGTCAGTGCCACTTTTCATTTGCAACGTTAATGTAAAAGAAAATGAAGGTCAAAAGGGCTAACAATTTTAGTGGGGATTCCTTCCTTAAAATAAAATCAGAGGCCCTCTACATTTGTGACTTCCACTTGTTAGGTACCTCTGCAGTGCCCCAGTAAATGTATTTAGCACACTCCTCGATGTGAGATCCCTTTGGCACAACAGCTGTAAAATGATATGAACATTCCCACAGCCATGGGACCAGGTCAGTCCTCCGCTGTGAAAAGCATCACATCCCAGTAGGCAAGAGATGGGTAACTTAATACTGAACTGGTGGGCAGAGCAACTTGCCAGCCCTCCATAACTACAGGCCCCAACAGACCCGTCTCTCTGACTCTAACCATTCATACACACAGTCCCAGTATAGAACATAAAGCCTTACACCAGAATCACTCATTTTGCCCTGGTTATCATGACTACAGTCCCACCTTTGAAACGGTTGGCAGATGTATCTTACCCTCACAAAGGTAGGTGATTATTCAATCAAAGTCTCTCCCTTGATTACTAACAGTTCAGCTTAATCAGACCCTTCCTTACTCACAGTGGGATCGCTCATGGCAGCCACTTCAAATCTACCAGCATGGTCTCACTTAAAGAAATCTGGAAGTAAGGTCTTGAACTCTTGTACCACTTGCTCCAGAGTTTCAAAGGACAGCCACTGGTCCCCATGCTTAACTTGAAGCAACACTGGGTATTTCATTCTGAATGACTTTCCAGTAGCAATGAGCTTCAGTATAGTTGGATGTAGTTCCCTGTCGCTTCACAAAAATGGACTGTGGCAGATCTTGCATTATATGGAATTTACATCCCTCCCATTGTACCTCCTGCAATTCTTTCACCTTAGCCAAGATATGTTGTTTGTCTAAAAAATTAAGGAGTTTAAAGCTCAGGGCCTGGATGGACAGCTGGGTGTTGGAAGAGGGCAAAGGGCTCAGTGCACCCTCTCAATCACATAGGTAGTATCATTCAGGGATGGACCAGCAACTTTTTCGCAGAGCTTCTGCAGGAAGAGTATGGGACCATTGCCTTCCTCTTTTTTCAGGTATGCCGATGATCAGGAGGTTATTCCTCCTATTGCTTCCTTCTAAGTCCTCCAGTTGCTCTTCAAGATTTTTAATTCTCCGGCTGTCACTTGTGGCTTCTTGTTCAGTTTTATTTTGTTTCTTTTCAAGCTAGACCAGTCTGGCCTCAGAGTCCCCAACTCTGGTAGTTAAAGCTTCAACAGAGGATCTGATCTGGTGCAGGTCTGTTGAAATGCTGGATATCAATTCTTGCATGGGCTGCATAATTTCCAAAAATCTCTCCTTAGAGAGAGGAGTTTGTGTGGTTAAGGTTTTGGGAGAGCCTGTGGCCTGCCATTTGGGCCACTTTGTGGCCTTATCTTTCTCTGGTGTGGGAGGAGGAGAGTGCCACGGAGGCACTTTCTTCATATAAACTTCCATTCTTTCTTCACCTGTTAAGATCGGGTAAGCTTCCTTCATCAGTTTATGTTTTGCTGAGCTGGATTTATATTTGTTTTTCTTGATTTAGTAGTGATTGTTTGTGAGAGAGGTACAGAGCTGTGGGAGCTTTCTGCTACTCTTCAGATTGCCATCACTTGACCTCCCCCTACACTAGCAGCTTAACAAAGACTGGGTCGTAGGTTTCAGCACAAAGGTCTCACTAATAAAATGAGAAAAAGGTACATTAAATACAGTCTGGTTTTAAACTGAGGCAGTGGACAACACAAAAAAAAAAACGAGACTTCAGTGAAGGGAGCCAGGCTCTGTTTCTAACCAATGGCAGGCTGCACTTCACAGCAGCCCGCCAATAGGCAGAGCGGGTGCCGGCAAGCTAGTCAATGAGGAGCAGAGCCGTAGCCAGGTGTTCGGGCTGGGCTGGTGCTGATTTCCTCGCTGTACCTGTTGTTCCTTGAAATAGGCTGGTCAAGCTGGAGAAGCAGTGGCAGCAAGAAGCAGAGTCACAGCCAGAGAAGGTTGAGCCGCAGAAGTCTGAGGCTGGAGCACCCGGTCAGAGCCTCTGGCTGTTGTTCCTTGATGCAGGCTGGTTGAGCTGGAGGGGTGGCAGCAGCCAGAAGCAGAGCCATGGCTGGAGAAGGTTGAGTTGCAGGGTGCTGGGGCAGGAGCATCCAGTCAGGGCCTCCTACTTTTGTTCCTTGATGTGGGCTGGTCAAGCAGGAGGGGCAGCAGTACCCAAAAGCATAGCCATGGCCAGAGAAGGTTAAGCAGCAGGAGATTGGGGCTAGAGCACCCGGTCAGGGCTTCTGGCTGTTGTTTCTTGATGTGGGCTGGTCGAGCTAGAGGGGGCGACAGCAGCCAGAAGCAGAGCTGTGGCCAGAGAAAGTTGAGCAGCAAGGGTCTGGGGCTGGAGCGCCCCTGGTCAGGGCCTCCAGCTGTTGTTTCTTGATGTGAGCTGGTCGAGCTGGAGGGGCAGCAGCAGCCAGAAGCAGAGCTGTGGCCAGAGAAGGTTGAGCAGCAGGGGTCTGGGACTGGAGCGCCCAGTCAGGGACTCCGGCTGAAAAGATAAGGAAGGAGGAAGTACAATTGGGACCCATTTTTCATGGCTGGTTGTGAAATAACATACTGTGCATATATGCTGCTAATGAAAGATTATGCCATTGAACAGGTGCATTTATACAATGGCAAAAATCTTTCCGGGGCTTTTATTGGTAAGTTCTGACCTTCAGCAGTGTTGTTATCCCAGCACAACATCATACCTCTTCAAAAAGCAACTAAGAATTTTTTTGTTAAACTATTTTTTCACCTTGTTTCTTTTTTTACAAGCAAGCCATTTTTGGAGGCAGTGTAGCGCAGTGGGCTAAGGCTCTGAGTTACAGATCTGGAAACCTGGGTTTGAATCCCACAGCCATCTAGGTGTAAACTATGTGATCCTGAGCAAGTCACTTAACTTCCTTGTGCTCCCAGGTCACATCTGGGAAACAAGCTTCAGCTTTGTGTGCTACTCCTGGTTAAACAATGTTCCCTTTCTTTCTTCCTTATAATTGCAGTAATGCACCCATGGGAATGTGTCATGGACATAACGTCACTTCTTGGGTGTTGAGCACATTTGTCCTGTGATGCTTAACCACATAAGGTGTGATATTATCCTAGCATGACGCATACTTTATTGTGCATTGTTGCTTAATTATTTATTTGTTATAAATTTTGCACCTACCAGAAATAACAAAACTGAGTTTTCTTCCTCTTTCCATGCAGGACTTGGAGGAAGTGGCAGACAAGATTGCAACACATTCATTACAATATTTCATTAATATTTTATCAGCATTGCAGCCTCCCTGCTTCTCAAGTCATGTTCCTTGGAGGTGGAAGGTAAATATGTGTCTTTCAACAATGTTGTACACTTGATTCCATCCAAATTTCCTTTTCTTGTTCCCTTACAATTTGTGTTTTATTATTAAATTCTAATACCACATCTGCTATGTGCACCACAGAATATTAGATCTGCCCCCCCCCCCAAAATACAACAGACCATAACATGGACCTTTTAGAACTGCAGCATGTAATGGTACAAGAATGGGGTGCAAATAGACTCCCTGTTGTGCTGCCACCAGTTTTTGCTATACACAGAAAGGTAGACTTCGTTGTGAGAGAGGAACCTTCCTTGAAACTAAGTCTCAATGCAAATGCAGCTGCCAGATATTATTGAGTGAAAACATGGTTTGCATCTGCTAACATGCTGTTTGGCAACACCCTAGGAGATCTGACCATAGCAAAGCACCAGTCATATGGTGTGATGCCATAACCAGAGCCAAAAGAAAATGCACTGCCACCCCTGTCATCCACCCAACTGCCTTTTCTCACATAGTGGGCCACTGTTCCAGCAATAGTTCCTTCTATCCATGGTCCATTGTTGGTGATTTAGGGAACCTGCCTCATAAGCCAAGCCATGAAGCAGTCCCTGGAGTCCATGTGAACCCAAACTTCACCATTCTGTTTTCATACCACCACTCTCTATCTCAGTCCCTCATTGATATATATCTGCACACAGCAATACCCCCTGCCACGAGCTTTGAGCAGTTCTAAGGGCAATAGGGGTGGTACAGCTATGTGGTGCCTTCTGCTTTGTTGTCATGCTCTATGTGGAGCTATGTGGGCCATTAGCATAGTGACCACTGCCCCCTTATCTGTACATGTGCAAATGGCAAATTGGTGGAGAATTCTTGCAACCTTCTTTGAGCTTTACTGAAGGTTGTCATAACTAGAGGACAGTTGCTAAGTGGTTTATGTCACCTTCTCCATTCCTGTCCCATCACTTGACCCTCTTCCACTTTTGTGTCTGTTGCTCCCATCACTCCCCATTGCCCTTCCTATTATCTTTCTGTAATCCTCTCTATTATTTGTATTGCCTACCATGCCTTTCCTTACTCCTAAAGTTTCAGTGGATTAGCCTGCTTCTGCCTTTTGACTATACCATCAGTTCACTCATTTGTAAAGGTACTAAAACTTACATAAGCTACATTTTGCATGCTCATTTAATTATACAATGTTATAGATAATTTCACTTTTCTACATACATGCATATACAGTTGCAGCTATAGTAGTCTGGGGGCCCAGGCTTGAAATTTTTTGATGATGTAGCAACCCCCGTACAGAAAGCAACAACTGTTATTTTGACTGAAGTGTCCCTTAGGTATTTATATAGGGTAGATGTGGTCTTGTAAAGTGGTAGCAAGGTATGCTAATACACAACTTTTGTACTCATGTCAAAACAGCATTTTGTGCAAGTGAAAAGTCTACAAAAATGTACTATGGTTGTCAGGACAAGTTTGAAAGTAAAAATGACCAATATAATGGGATTTAAACAATTTATTTTAAAAGACAAAAATAAATTTTAGTCATGCAAAAGAGTTCTTTGACACAAATTATTACTAATGTATTTTAAAGACACAAAAAAATTTTAGTCACACAAAAGGTTTCTTTGACAAAAATTATTAGTAAGGCTCATTACGTAAAGAATGTTAACCTTGTGGTTTTTACTGATAAATGCACAGATTATTCATTGACACAAATGTTTTAAATACTGTATTCATTATAATAGAAGCCAGGTATGCTATTGTACACCATGGTACTAGCAAAACATTAATAGCCAATGGACTCCAACTCAGCAATGGGCAATATGACAGTATATATGTGTGTCTAGCCTTTTTCAATATATTCGTCATATGCTACATGTCTAAGTCTGAATCACCTGTAGTATCAGACTCATCTGGACCCACACTGGCAACTTTATGAGGATTATAACAGTCATCACCATCAATACACAAGGAAGCCTGTGTGCACATCATGCTCTGCCTGGAACAACAGCAGTTGCACTCACACTTGGCTTTTTTACACCCACACATAATGTGTTCCAGATGTGCTTCAGAGGCAGGTGTCTGTGTCATTAGTGTTGGAGAACTGTGTACATCCTTATCGTGATGTCGGCCATTTCCAATTAGGGATGGGATGTCAGGCTAAGCCTCCACGGCATGGCTCCAGATAAGGGTCTTGTACTTTGCATGCTTGGTATGTTGCAGAAGACTATCAGAAGTTGGGAGGAGGGCTTCATTTTAGACCTGTTTGTGACAGAAAAAGTTATATCACACACCATACATCTGCTGAGTTAGCCGTTGGGTCATAGAGAAGAGTTATCAGAAGTTCTACTGATTTCAACTGTGCAGGAGGTATATCCACTGTAGTGTCAAACTTGATAAGGCTTCTAAATCTGTGTGGATTTTTCCTGACAGGCTTCAATTGCTTTAGTTTGTTAACCCTTGAAAGACTGCTGGTTGAATCACACCCAGTGTGTGTATTGTTGGCAACATTCTGCATAGTTGTTGGACAAGTTCAGCTGCTATGGTGTGGGTTGGTATAAACCTGGCTTTATCCTTTGCACCAGTATGAAACTAAAGCTCTTGAGTTGCTTACAACTTGTGAATACAATGTACACAGAGAACTGCAACGTTAGTGTCTGGAGACCATACCACTACATGAGGGTATTCTCATGAAGCATGTGCAACATAAGGTAGACGTCGAGTATCTGCTTCTTCATGCAATGAGAATAGATCTTCTTGGTCTACAACTCCATCTGAAGTGACCATGCAAGCAATGAGGCTGTCCTTGAATCCACCTGCAATGATCATTTTCTTATCTGGGCAAAGTAAAGTGTCTGCCATATCACATCATGATTCTGACAGGAACTTTACCAGATGTTCTTTTTTCTTGGGATTTCCAATGAACTTACTCCACTACATTGGGATGGGTGTCTTGGGACCATGGATTTTGACTTCATTGCTTTGTGAGGATTGCCTTTGTGCATGCTCAAATGTTTTAATTGAACCATTGACAGCATATTGATCAAAGACAATATCTACTCTTTTACAGTGCTCATAACTCTGAAGAGACTGGCATACTATTCTGAAGACAAATTTATCAAGTTCTCCAAAGCTAGTTGCACCTCCTTGCACAACCATTCGTATAACAGCCATGCCATCCACTATCCAAGCTGCGGGCACGTTGGATGCTGGCAGTTGATACATCGACTCTGCTTATTTTTCTAATTCAGACAATGGCTTACTCTTTGTAGTTTTGTTCAGGGTACCATCAGAGTGTGCTACAGTGTATGGAACTGTGGAAAGCTCATATGTGAAAACTTCCTTTGGATCAATCTCTCTTGTTTGTGCAGCTACTAAAAGATGGCTAAACAACTGCCTATCTGCATTGATAGTCACTGTTTTATCACTACTGATTTTCAATTTGATCTTCTTGCTTAGAGATGCAAATATCTTGATGTTGAGCTTGTCCAGTGGTTCAAAGAGTCCAGTGGTATTTGAATTTAGTCTGTCTTCCACAAACTGTTTCATTGCTTTGATTCCTGTATCATTCGCAATAACAAGCTTGGTGGCAACCTCTGCAGGTACTACAATGACAGTTGCAGTGTTGTGAGTGCTATCAAGTCAGCATTCAAATCAAATGGGTTTGTCATGGAGTCAGTGATTGCATTAACAATCTTATTTACATCTCCTTCATCTCGTTGCATGCGACTTGGTGTAGCCTCCTTGTGTTTTCCTTGTGAAACATCTAAGTCCACCATATCACACAATACCTTCATGGAAGTTGTGATAGCTGAGTGCTCATGAGCAATGATGAACAATCTAGCCAAGGCTCCTGGTTTCAAAGTGAAACCCACTATACCCCCCTTTTACTTTACTATCACAGTGCACTGTTTGTTCAAGTGCCATGTCTGTCCAGACTTTGCTGAATTTATTTCTAGACCAAGATACAGCATGATTTTCTTGCACAAATTGCTCATGAATTTAAGGTCCACAATCTGGAAGAAGCTTCATATCACTGATGCACACAGATGTCCAGCGAGCATAGTTGGTGTGGTCAAAGGCAAAATATAGTGGTAGCATCTCTACAACCGCAGCAAGATGCAGGTCCCAGTTGCTTTCACGTTCTGCTCTAATGAACCACATTAGGATGATAACCATTTCAATATAATCATCCCAGAATGCAAATGTGTGGGAAGTTGCTTTTCCAAAATTGTGGCATCTGTGCAATGTATTCTGTACATTATTGATGTTATCACTGAGCTGGAAAAGTGTTGCTGTTAGGCTTGTTGCATCATTGTTTGATACCACATCTTGACATTCCTGGAGTTTGCTGTTAATGAGGTCTACATAACAATCAATCTCATTGTCTTCTACTCAGTTACAAATTGCCTGCCACCTAAGTCTGGACAGAGCCTTATTATAAGCTTGTGGGCTCTTACTCCACAGTTGTATAATTTGCCTTGAAGTAGATTGCTTGCTGTGTTGCTACCACACACCTGCGATTCTATGAGGATGTCTTCCAGACTACTCTCTTCATACTTCTTTCCAGTTACATCCAGAAATGTCTGTGCTATGTGGTAACCACACATTTTCAAGACTGTTTTCTGAAATTCCTCTGGGCAGCTCCACTGAATCGCTTTGGCCTTACACTATATAGCCTTGTCAAATGTCAAGACACTGTAATCTTGCCCAAGTGTCCTAGACATCTTGCAGATGTTCTTCATTACAGTGAAAGCTGTACTTCGTTCAGTAGGAGATGGTGGCATCATTGGACAGTACCCAATAGATGTTACTGTTGGTATGATAGATGAAATCATTACATTAAAAGCTGTCCATCCTGGTACTTGCTGAGCATTTAAATTTTCAAACTCAGCCTCAAATAGCCTGGTTGGGCAGCATCTTAGAATTAGCCATTGCAGATCTAGCTTGGTGGCTTGTCAGCAAGCATCATCATCAGTACACTAGTTACTTTTTACTTTTCCCACAAGATTTGGTGTAGTGCATCTGCCATGAAAATTGTACTCCAGAAAGGCTTGCCGCATTGCAGGAGTTTCAAGTGATCATGTTTACTGTGCAGTTTTCTTTGTCTGAGCCTGGGTTGCCACTGTGCCAAAGCTTCCTTCCAGAATTGTGGGAGTCTGACACTGATATACTACCATAGTTGTGGTATGGGTTGTGTGCTTTCCATCTAACGTTTCCTCATTTATATTGTTATTGTCAACAGCAAATTGAACAAACTCCCCATGCTGAATGTTTGATGGAATTATGATATTGTTCCTGGCAGCTTTTTCATGCTGATCCATTGCAACAACTGTATCAATTCTCTGTAGGGCTCCATAACTGACACAGTGTGCTACCTTGTGCACTATTGTTTCTACCTGTTTAGAGCCTGTCATATGGTGTATGGAAATTGCAAACACAACATTTTTAGGTGTACGCTTTGCACCTCTGAATACTATATGAATGAAGTCCTGACCAACTGATAATATCTGCTTATGGAGGGTCTTGTTAGTGGCTGTTACTGTGCCACTGCACCATGCACACTGCGGGCGGCCAGGGTGCAATATTCAATGATGCTGTGCCATGGCACAGCTCCGTTGAATATCACCCAGTCAATGCCCCCTGCACAGCCAAGTTGCACTGTGCCCAGGCTTGCACCACAGCCTGACATAGTCTCAATATCCGGGCCATATTGTATAAGCTAAGGGTTTCTTCCAACAGAAAAAACACCTCCAAGGGGTGCAATTTGAACACGAATTTGTCTGTCCTTACTCTTTAATAAACATAATATCGCAAATTTCAACTGCAGTGAGGAACTCTCACCCTGGGATAACAACACTGACTAGAGCACTGCATCAATTTGACAATATTATAGACTCAACCCACCCTCCTACAGAGTATGCCACTACATAACAACTCGTAAAGTAAATATAACAAAGCACTGAAAAACAAAGACTGTAGACTAAGCACAATAAGATATACAGGATAGTATCTGAGCCATCAAATAGAGTTATGTACACCTCAAACTTAAAATGTAAACATTTCATATCAGTCACCCAATTGTACCTCTACCTACTACTAAGAACTGCTCTAGAAGGTATCTTAGGTAAGAATCTATCAGTTACCCACAACAGCTGGCCCGGTGGCACTGAGGGTTGAGGCACCGGATGCCACACCTTGTGCTACTCTGGTGACTCATGTTCGGAAGCGGACTCAGGATGCCGGGATTCAGCAGGGGAAGGAGAGGATTGAGAGTCTGGAGGACTGCTCTCCTCTCCTGGGATGGGTTCCTGGGAATCCCCACCTGGTGGCAGCTCCTGGTGGTGGCTGGAGGTGCTACACCTTAGGCAGGGGACAGCCAATGGTGACTGGTGTCAGTGGGCATCTGTGGGAGTGGGTGGGAGCACTCCCTCCACATGTTGATGCCATTGCATGTCCGCACCAGAGGGTAGAACAAGGGAAAAATGCCTTGGATTCTGGTAGGCAAAGGTGGGTTCAAGGGAGAGCCCCCACACCCACTGCCAGACCCCTCCAGTCAGCCTCCAGTTCTCCTCCATGCCTGGTCACTCTATCATATTCTAGATAGAGCACCAGAGAGTCAGTGGTCCCACCTCAGGGGATTCAGAGCTGGGGGGATCGAGCGATCGGGATGCAATGGAGATGGGTGACTGGAGATAATCTGGAGGACTTCAGGCAGGCAGGAACAGGCCAAGCTGAGCAACCCACTGGAGAGAGTCTGGGAGCCAGAGAGAGGCACATAGAGTTAAAAAAAAATTACCCCAACAAAGAATTGGAATCCCTGTTTAACACTGATAGGGGAAAAGAATGGGTGGGGAAATTGATAAAACTGCTCTTAAAGGCACATATGATCCAGCTACAAAGGATGAGGACAAATGGGAATTCTTTAAAGAACAAATTACACATGAATCTTGGAACCAAATTTGCATTAACTCCTATAATGCTAGTATGGATGTACAGAGTAGACTCACTCCATTTGAAATAGCATATAGCTAATACTGTATACCATAGAGGCTTGACAAGATGGGATTGTTAGATGATGCTAAGTGCTGGTGGTATACTTCAAGGTATTTCATAATATGCGTGACTCAAATTGAATGACTCAGTTTGAGTGACTGTGGGAATAGTGAGTGTGCTTTAATAGTTTGTATCATGAAATAGTGAGTGGCAAAAATAACAACTAAGTAAATAGTGCACAGTGTTTGGAAACAGTGCAATCTTGGAGTTTGTTATAACAGTTTAGTGAGGGGGGGTAGGTTCCTTTGTTGCATTGCAGCTTCTTTCTTGTGTTCTGTGTTGTCCTTTTTCTGGCATGTTGCTGCAGTGCACAGGTCACTCCACAGTCACTATTTTGACACTTGCTAGTTTGGACATGGGCTATTTTTGGCTTCAGTGTTTTACATTCATCAGAATGCTCTTCGCTGTTTACTTTTCATCAATATCACATAGAACCATTATTCAAGTCAAGCACATGTACTTCTCATGCTTTGGGAGTGTCCTATTGTCAGCTCCTGCTGGACCTTAGTTGGAAATGTATGTACACTGGTATTAATTCAGGATAGCAAAAATGACCCTAGAATCTCTATATTGGGGAATACAACCTCATTATTCTCTCTTAATTTTAATAAGGGTGCTACAAGTGTGGGGTGATGAGGGGACTGGATTTTAATGGTCAGGGTGGGGTAGCAGAGTGGGATACCTTACAACAGGGGTGGAAATGTTTTTGTACTTTAAAAAGGAACTATGTGTAGAGGCATTTCATTGACATAGTGGCAGTATGCATAGTCTTCACTCGGTTGAAGTGCCACTTCTCCAGGCAAAGTACTGTTATGAGTAGTGGAACTATGCTGGTCAAGGGCACTATGTATAGTCTTTATCTGGTGAACTGCTTCTGTCAACAAATGAAATACTACATGAACTGTCATTTCACACAAAACAAAGCCAGTAAACTATACACAAACCTTTGTATAGCATTATTTTTCTTTCCACAGACATTGTACAACTCTAATTTTTGATTTAGATTAATCTTGTTCTGGATATTAACATGAAAACTAAAGAACAAGTGTTTATTCTTACACAGAACGACCACTGCTATCTTCTGATCAATTCCAAAAAGAATATTTTATGAGATATTATAAAATCTAGAAATTATATTTTGAAAGCAGTGGCATTTGAACTGTTGCATAGAAAATGTTGTTTGTTTTAAATAAAAGCTTGGAATCAGATCAGTATTCATGGATCCTAATAAAACAGTCATCCTGTGTCACTGCATGTCTATAATGTTGATACAATATTTTGTTAAACATAACAGGACTGTAAAATTTAGTGAACCATTGTATGTTTTTTAATACTTACATATTTGCACTGTAGCAATATTGCATGCATATATCAACTTAGCAGACTCCAAGTTTCCATGTAAAAAATCAAGTTTCTAGTATTATCAGTTCCAAAGTTATCACATTTAAAGAAATTGTATTTTAAAAGGTCTAACTTTAAAAATGTTGGGGTTAATAATTTATTGTGTAAATGAAGTCTTGATGTTTAGTCATTATGAATTATCTTAGTTCATACTGTTCCTGTGTGCCAATACTAGTCCATATGCATCAATGGTATTTAAATCTGTTTTTCCAGTATATTATCAATACATGATTTTTAGTTGTGACAGAGTCAAAAAATGACAAAATGCATTGTGTCAATACTATTTTATGTATCATAGACTCTATCAGTAGTCTATGTTTATTGTGTGGATACATACATTTGCGTGACTTTTTTTCAAAGTGAGTCAAAAATACTTTTTAACTTTTCTGAGTTTTAGTATTGGTACCCATCATTTCATTAGTAACTGTGCAGTTTTCAGCTGAAATGGCATTCATCTTATGACCTTCATCATGCTGCAGACATTTCAGTATCTCCTCTAGCTATGCTAATTATTCGTCACTTTCATATGCTTTAACTTCAAAAGAGTCAAATGATAATAAGATAACTGTCCCCTAGACATCAAAGTTTATGGCTACTTGTCTATACCTGCCATCATACAGTCTGTAGCTGCGGTAATGACTATAATGTCGCCAGCCAAAGGTTATGATGTCACGTGTAAGCAGGCAGCTAGAACAGATGGAATACAGGAGATTGTGATCCTTTTATCATGTTACTGTGCAGAATAACAATAAAATATGGGTAATGCATTGACATTCAGTTTGGTGGGGCTTACAGGGGTGGTCCTGGAGGTGGACAGAGTAAGGGTATAAACACAGTAACACTGAATTTCCTTGCTTTGCCACCTTAAGAAGATACCATAACTTTGCAAGGAAATTTCATTTTTCATGAGATATATAGCCAACGTAATGGTAGTACCTTACTTTCTGTATGGCACTGTGGGTGGGCCATGCACAAAACAAATTCAGGTTCATTATAACACAGACTGTGCCAGACCTGCAGTGGATATCACAAGTGGCCCACAGCTGCAACACTGCACAGATTGCAACTGACCTCAGCTATATTATGGCACACATTTTGCAAGACATAAAGTGACGCTGAATGTTCACAAACCTGCTTTCACAAAGTCATCTAAGTTTGTCTCATTATGGCTGAGAGTACAGCCTACAGTCATCCTGCTTTCGCTTGAAAAAAGATGTTTCAGTGGAACACATTTTTTAGAACTTTTCAGTGTATCCTTCCATAAACTGCAAAATAGTGTGGTCCCTTCTGATTTTTGCTATTGGTTGCTCTGCCTTACAGGAAGGGAGATGTTATTGTGCCTCCCAACTTCTCAGGATATAAACAAAAAAAAACCTTATGAAGCTGCTCTCATTTAACCCTTGCAGGGCTGTAGAATAAGCATATGTCCAGCTCAAGTCAAATAGATTCATTACAATTCTTTCAGCAGCCTAAGGGTTAACTCATTATCTCCTTACTTTGACTGAATACTGACCCAGTAGCGCATGGCTAATTAGGCACATGTGTTTTGTGGGAGACAGAGCAATTTAAGAAGTAGAACCGGGCCCCTCTCCCACCCAGAATCCCAGCCTTGAAGCTGGGAGTCATCCTGTAGGAATTTCTACTATCTACTGCTGTCAACATTCCCATGTCTAAGTTATATAGTTCAAAAATAAATTAGAACTACAAAACCAGTCATACAGATGATATAATGTCTTGCAAAGTTTTTATTTGTTTTTTTTTCTATTACTGGTCCAATATAAGTATCCATTTATAAGTGTATGAGCCCAGTTTGATAAATGAATGCTCTGCTATGCCATGCAGCTCCAAATGTCAGTACTAAAACAATGTTATTAATGTGTATCCATTTGCCTGTTGCAGCAAGGTTAAACTGATTTCATGCTAAGGAGGTACATTCTGTAATTGGACACTGTCTATTCTTCTTCACTCCGGGATCCATTTTAACTGGAATTTCAGACACAAAAATAGGGTTTAAGTATTCTTTAAATTATGTTTTGTTATTCCCTCTGTGTGCATTTACTGTCAATTTACATAATGTATCTCCTTGGAACCAATTTAACCTTGCTGCAACAGGGAAATGGACATGCATTCTACAGCAAAATGTATTTAACTCAGATTTTAAAAAAACAAAACAAACATGTGTGCATAGATTCTATTTTGCAACAGTAGTCATGAACATGATGAAATTAGCCCTGATCTAACACAAGTTCTCCCTGGTCATCACATAAGGGGCTCTGGTGGGATCTGAAAAAGGTGATTCATTTATCTCAAGCCAGGTAAAAACTGTGTAAACCTAAGACTGCAGAATACTGTTTTCTGTTGTGCCATAAATCTGATGTATCACATTTTACTGCCACAATTTATTTTAAATCACCTTACAAGGATAGGTTGAGGAGCCTCAACATGTACTCATTGTAGGAGAGATGAGAGAGGAGAGAGGGGTGATATGATTGAAACCTTCAAGCACTTAAAGGGCATCAACAGGGTTAGAACAGAAGGCATGTTTCAATTAAAGGGAGAAGGAATTACTCGGGGCACAGTCTGAAGTTGGTGGGGGGTAGTTTCAGGAGAGAGGTGAGGAGACATTACTTCATGGAGATGGTGGTAGGTGGTGCAACACACTTCCTGAGGAAGTGGTATCTCTTAAAACAGTAGAGAGATTCAAAATTGGGTGGGACAGGGTCAAGGGTAAGATACTAGTTGGTGGGAAGTTGAGGGGGAAGAGAAGGAAGCAAGGGGTGGGGGGACAGCAGCAGGAGTCTATCCTGTGTGCTGCATGACTGAGCAGATGTGACAGACCAATTGGCCTGCGTCTGTTGGTGTTTTTGTATGTTCATATGTTCATATCACTACATTTTCTTACTTCAGATCTGAGATTTGGACTTGCTATTGTTATTGCTGAAGATGCTATTATTCAAAACAGTGATTAAGTTATTTTCTATTATGACAGGTTTGTAAAAGGGTCAGCTTGGTCATGTCAGAAATTAAAACTATAGACTGGATTACATTCTAATATACAGCACAGAGCAAGATGAATTATACTAAAATGTTTAGTGACTGTAGTGTACAATCAGAGATTATGTCTTCATCTCAGTTAGACTGCTGGAAGTCTTGCAAAGATAACAAAAAAAACAAGCATTTGTCAATGCTGAAGGTTTCCTTTCATGGTGTATGTGGGATGGCATTCAGCAGCGCTCATGGCACCTGTTACTTGGAGCTTAGCTCGCCACTGCCATATCAGCTCTGGCTACAGCTGGTCTTTAAGGCTGTTACAGCAATGAGGTTACATCTCTTGAAAGTGTTTTTGTTTTAGTCACAAAGGCAGATTCATGAGCGAAGACAGTTGGACCTGTTTCTGTGAGACACATTATTCGGATTAGAAAGTGTCTGACCATCGAGAGCTTTAAAACTGCTTTAAAAACATATCTATTCTGCTTAGCATTTCCTGATGCAAGTGAAATTTAATGTACCATCATTAGTTATATTTATGATTATGTCTTAAAGTTTTAGTTTTATTTATTGTTTTTTATATTGATTTTTACTGTTTTTATGATGTACAGCACCTTGATCAATTTGGAATTGTGCTTATAAATAAAGTATGATGTATGTTATGAAATGATTTACATTTCAATAGTATTTTAGAAACTATTGGTTGTTTTTTATAAACAAAAAAAAACACTCAATGAAGCAACCTTGCACACCACTCTACTAATCACACAAGTTTCCAATTTAACTTCCAACAGATTTTCTTGTTTTGTTTTTTTCACCTCATGTGCCCACTGGCCCCCACTCCTTTTGGCCACACAGCTGCCTTCACACACCTACTAAACCATTACCCACTGATGTCAGGTACTATACCTACCAAATCTCATGCTGTCCTGGCACCAACAGGCTAACTTGTTCCTACCAGGGGCATACTCTATCTCAGTAGAGGATTTATTCTTTTCTGCCTGAAGTCTTCCTTAAGTCTACTTTTCCCTTCCAGAAGTCTTCCCTGGTTTAGAAGAGGAAGTGCTCATTAAACCTTAGTGTCCGTTAGAGATGGTCTAGTAGCACCCTGCTGTGCTTCTGGCAGAGGGGCCATGAGGGTCATCATCTGGCCTGCCAGTGTGGTATTTTTGATGCATTTCTCCTGCTCATCCTCCCACTGACTAACACACACTTGAGGTACCTTTGCCATGCTAATTTAGGGAGCTGCTGAATGAGTGGTGGGATGAGCACTCTCCCCAGAAGAGACACTCTGAGCCTTCTCTGTGGGACTCTAAGGCTTGGGGCAGAGATCTGATTGCTAGCCACAGTGGTCCCCATCACTCAGGGCCATGGAGCCAGCAATTTTCTTATTTGTGTTGTGCAACATTTTGAAATTTTTCCCCCCAGTTTTGTGATCACTATGTCTCCTGAAAGTGGACTTGTGAATCACAAAAGCAGATTCTTGAGTTACAAAGCAGGGTCCTATTTTTGTGAGATACAACAGCCTAATTTCATTAATGTTTTAAAACAACAGATTTGTAAACAGAACTACATCTGAATAATCAACATTATACCCTAAACTATCAATCACATAAGTTTCAGACTTAACTTACAACACACTTGTTTGTTTTTGATGCAAAAAGGATTCATTTGTTTTTCCCACTTTAGTGATCAAGATTCTTGAAATTAAGAGCCCTATTTTTAAAAAGTGCATACTGAGTCATAAAATCTGATGCACATCAGTTTCACAAAAATCAAGTTGTGAAAAACTCATGAAAAAGCAAACTGCACATACACAAAAGGGTCACATTATTGTCTTAGTAATTCTAAATCTACACAATTCTCAGTCAAGCCACATACAATAGAATCATCCCAGGGATGAAATTTAGCTAATTTGAAAGTTTTGTGTTTTATTTTGCAACAGTTTGTGTGCTGTCAGTTAACCAAAAAAGTATTTAAAAGAATATATGCATTTTGTATGTGAAATTATCTAGAACATTCAATCAGCCCACATTACCATTACCAATTTTACAGGTTCTAGAGATCCTGACACCAAGCTTAAACAGGCCATAGTTCAAGTTTTTTTTATCCAGGGATGGCCACAGAATTAACAAGTCTAGCCAGAGCTGATATGGCTGTGATGAGCTGCCAAATGACCAAAGGTACACGTGTGTGTAGAAAATATTAAATGACCGGGTGTCCATTGGCCATTTTTTTGGAGGTGTTGTATCAAATTTTCAAAATGTCATTTTTGTGACCCACCTCATGAAGAGGGCCAGTGTCATTTTGTTCGCTTATCCTGAAAGGTGATTTTGCAGAGCGACTGCACCATTCTGTGCCACATGCGTGAAAACACATTTTGGGTAGGATATGAAAAATGACAGCTGTACTGTTAATAAGGAGGTGTGCAAAAGTGGCAATGTTGAAAATCTGGATTAAAAATATTAAAATAGGCAAAGTTAGGAGCATGTGTACAAACTGCGTAATGCACGTTCATAACACAGTCATTTTTTTGGAATTTTTTCACCAAATTTGCAACATGGGCTTTTTGTGATCCCACCTCATGAACAGTGGCACTGTTGCTTCTTTAATGAGTCCCAAAAGGTGATACCTCACAGTGACTGCAAAATCATCTTTTGGGACTGAGTAACAAAATGACAGTGACAGTGTTCATGAGGCGGGGTCCCAAGAACCCCATGTTGAAAATTCGGGGCCAAAATTCAAACAAATGGCTGATTTATCAACTAAAGTTGAAACTCCCATTGACTGCCATTGTACAGTGCTTACCTTTGATTCTTCAGTTCCCGGTTCAGCTTTGAAGGGTGCAGATGTGCCCTGGTGCAGAGAGGATGACAGCACCAACCTCCAAAGGTAAGTATGGGGGAAGGGGAGGGTGCAGGGAGGTGGGGTGCTCAGTGGGAAGGTGGGGATGGGGGAGGCAGGACTAGGGTGATGATGAGGGACCATTTTCTTTTTTAAAGGAAATAAAACCCAAAACAAAACATGTTGGGGATAGATTTCTTTATTTTTTTGGGGGGGGAAGCATACATTTGGTCACACTGGGGTGGGCTCCCAGTGTGCCACGTGAGTTGGGGGGGGAGATGCTGACACAGGGATTGGGAACTCCGATGTTGGCATGAGAAAAAAGAAAAAAACATACATTTAGCACCCTGGGGTGGGCTCCCAGTGTGTCACATGAGTTGGGGGGCAACATAATGCTAACACAGGAATTTGGGCACCATGATGTTGGTGCAGGAACCACATACATTTGGGCATACTGGGGTGGGCTCCCAGTGTGCCACATGAGTTGGGGAGGTACATAATGCTGACACGAGGATTGGGTACCCTGATGTCAGTGTGGGGATGGGGAACAGAGGGAGCGAGGAGGACAGCAATAGTGGGAGGGTGTGGGAAGGTGTTCTCTGCTGCCGGTACTGGGAGAGAGTGGGGAGGGAGTGAGGAAGACAGGAGCAGTGGGAGGGTGTGGGAGAAGTGCCATGCGAAAGATGGTGGTGATGACACAACCGCACATATGCAGCACTGACTCATGTGTAGTTCTGGTGAATGGCATGTTGCCATTCACAACATGGTGGTGCCAGCGGAACTGTGCATGCACATGAGTCATGCATGCTCAGTACTTTTCCCAGAATGTGGAAGTAACAGCCAAAATAGTGTGGCTGTTATTCCGTAGCAACTGATTGTGGTGCAGTGTTTCAAGCTCCATTGGACTTTCAGAAGGATACTTCCAAAAGTCCAATGGAATGTTCCACGATCGGACATTTTTGTAAGCTACAATTGGTCCTGAAATGGCTGTAGGCTCCACCCACAGCTGTAAAAATGAGGGTTAAATACAGAAATACCTACCCAGTCCAAACTGCAGCGATACTATCAATAGCACTGCAGGTATATGGAACAACAATTTTAATGTAGTATCAGAAGTAAAATAGCACAGTCGTCCATGCAGCACAGGCTCCAAACCTCGACTAGTTTTGCACTACAAGTGTGTCATCAGTCCCCCCCGGTCCAATATCCCATGTGATCCAGTGGACCGCACTGAGCCCGATCGCCCAATTCATTCACATATCTGGACTGAGTAGTACGGTATGGGCTGCACGCCCATTGGCTCATGCTATGAACCAATGGCATGCAGCCCTCACCGCTGTGAGCGGGCGGTGTGCTGCTGCCCACCGGCTGATGGGGGGAGCGGGGAGGTGGGGCTCAGTGGGCGGTGTGGGTGGGGTACACTAGACCACCAGGGTAGTAGGGGTATTTGATGAGGCACTGATGCACACAATCAGGCAGCGATCAGTCCACTGGACCACCAGGGATATTGGACTTGGGGGAGTTCTATTACTGATGCCCGTGATCAGGCTCAGTGCGGTCCACTGGACCACCAGGGATATTGGACAGGGGGGACTGTACTGATGCCCACAATTGGGCTGTAGTGGGCATCGGTCCCCAACAGCTGCTGCCTGGCAGGGCGCCAGGTGCAAGTTGTCGGGGATCAGTGCACCTGCATGCTAATGGCATGTAAATGGAGCTGTAATGAGATGCAAATGGCCCCCTGTGCGCCTTGCATAAATTATGGTCCCATTTGCATGTCCCCTTTTGAATATCGCAGGTGCTGTGCATGGTGCAATGGCACTTGCACCAGCGCATCTCCATGCTCCACTCTGGCCACTTGCGCTGGCGCAGTGCCACTGCGCCATGCACAGTGGGGGTGTCCAGGCTGCGATATTCAAAGCTATTGCACCATAGCGCAGCTCCGTTGAATATCACCCAGGCCACACCCCTGCGCAACAAAGTTGAGCTGCGCCCAGGCTTGCGCCACAGCCTGGTGCAGTTTGAATATCCGGGCCAAAGTGTATAATACAAACCAACAGTGAAATATACTGTGAAGAAACATTGGATCCATATAAAAAAGTAAACAGCACCCTTTTTAAATGGCTTGTGCAACAGATTTCTGGACAGAGGTTGCTCTATAAATCTTGTTGAAGATGCCATGCATGAGGTCCTGAGCACTGATACTACATTAAAATTGTTGTTCCGTATACCTGCGGTGCTACTGTTTTTTTGATCTCACTATGGACTATCTGGCAGACATGTGTGGAGCTGAGGATTTATTCAACAGTGATACTACCAGCCACTTTAATCAACCAACTCAGCAGCTAGCAAGCATAATTGTAATTCTATCATCAACCACTAAAGACTAAATACCAACTATCACCTTTCTGCCCTTTCCTCATTCCTCAGCTGATTGCAAAAAGTGGATCAAAAAGTTAATCAATACAGACATATAAACACATTGATGAACCAAATAAATGTAATTTTGCCTATATACATGACTCAAATTTTATTCAAACACTAGTGAATAGCTGTTTGCAAATATTGTACCAGTATTTCTTATTAATACTCTGTTAAATGCTGATACATGTTTTTATCTTGGTAGAACCTTTTATTCTTTATATCTCAATTTTTGTCTGTATTTTAATAATTTCACTCTCCCCATGGGTACTTGCAATAAATATGTAATGTCCCTTAATAAGGGAAGACACTTTAAGGACTAGTTACTGGCCACCTCACCTCCAAGCAAATGTTTGGTACCACACAGCATCAGAGGCTTGAAAATTCAGGGCTGATGACTTCTTCTAAGTTTATTTCTTTAGGGGATTGTGTTATTTCCCTGCGCAACAGACAGAATGGAAAATGTATTTATTCATTTACTGTATTTGTTTGACATCAGTGACTGGGATAGGTACACTGAGCCAGTGCTTGTTTAGATATATGACCTACAGAGGGGATACAGCAGGTATATGGACTTGAGATTCATGTGAGCCCCTCTGCGGCTAGCAGGGTGCAAGAGCAAGTATAGAGGAGATGAAGAAGGAAAAAGGGAAACATTTTTATTGAAACAGCACTGAATGTTCAGTGAGAATTAAATAAATGCTACCATGTTTTTAATTTTTCAAGTATTTGAGATGTATTTTAAACACCTTTTAAATGACACAATGGTTACAAATAACAGGACACTTTTTGTCTTTAGCACCATCTTGATATAGAGTACTTTGACCCAGTGTTTTATAGCTTTAGATGTTACTTTTTTATCTCTAATGCAGTGCTCCAGACAAGCTGCATGCCAACTCATGCATTTGGATTTTGCTAAATGGTTATACTGTACTAAATGTTATTTTTGGTGCACAGTTCCCACACCATCCTAAAAGGCAAGTAGCATCAGTGCCACATCCCATAAAAATCATTCTTCTATGTTAGGCACACCTTTGGTATGAATCATGCTATACTGCATATGCAGTATATAACAGATTTACTCAACAGACTCAGACTTCTGTGGAAACAATCATTGAACTACATACAGCAAAACAACACTGGGGACACTATCCCTAAGAGCAGCATCAGACAATTGTTTTGGCCATTTAGGAGTTTCTATCATGGCCCTGATTGCACCCTACACATGATATAAGAGCAGAACCATTCAAGGACAGATCCAACAAACCAATATGAGCAAATAGGCCATCAAGCAGCACATGATAGTGCAGTGTGTTAAACACTGCCAACTGATGTTATAAAATGAGCTAGGACACCTAACTATTGTCCATAGCTAATAAGAGATTGTAAACTACCCTCACTTAAGTGATCACCATACTGTGGCCTGCCTTGAAACTGAACTGGAAAAGCAAACATATCATGGGATACCAAATGCTTTGAGAGGTGAACATCAACATCCTTATCTACTTCCTTCACAAATAGGATAGGGCTGAAACAACAAAAAAATCATCATGTTTTTGTATTACAATTCAATGTCTTAAGCAGCAGATTAACCAGAAGCAGTGACATCCCACCTTCACTTCAAGAAGCCTCATTTAGCATGAGAAACACTGTAGCCATGGCTTTCTGGCACTCCAAACTCAATCGGGTTTATTTTCCTGATTTTCTCTTTAGTTATGGTAGCCCCCTCATGACCTACCTAAGTTTGATGGGGTGAGGTAGAGAGCTACCAATATATCTGAACAGCACTACTGCCATGGGAATACTGAATGGACTATGTAGAATGGACTATGTAGAAGCTGATTTCACCAGCTGAGGCAATGACAGGAACTGGAATGACAAACAAGCAAAAGAACGGCAATATTTTTAATCTTGAGAAAATATCGTATTACACATTTAAACAAAATACTGGCAGAATTGGAAAAACACATCAGTAAATTATGTCAGATATTAATTATGGTAAAAATATATATAGTTTGATTATTTCCCAGATAGTTGAATCACTGTATAGTGCTTGTATATCTGCTCATTTTGTGATATCTTTTTGTCTTACTGTAACATCACAGGTTGTAACTGAAAAGAGATGACTACTGTGTCTAGTTTACTTACCTTGTCAACAAAAGGTAAATAAATAAAATAAATGAGTAAACCAAGCAGAAGCGGGATTATGTTTTTCCAGTCTTGTAGGCTGTCTCTTTAGAATGTATTGGTCACCACACAGAAAACGAAGAAGTCACTTTTGATAAAGTGTATATATCTTGTCATGCCATTATTCTGCATCCCACATGAATGTTTTGTTATTTTATGTGTATTTATTTTTATTATATCTGCATTTTATAGTATAATCATGTAAATGTGCTTTCCAGCTCATGAATTACCACACTGCAAGTAAATAAACAAATCATGTCCACTGATTTCAGAACTCTACTTTGCATATCTAAGTATCTAATTTTTGAAATGTGCTCATTCACATTTGCAATCATACCATGCTGAAGCAAAGTTTGTAATACATAAAATATTTGTAAAAATGGTTAGTAGATTAGTGGATTATCTTTTCATTTCTGTACCTGCTACCTTATGGCATTTTCTCTTAGATGAATGCTTTCTTGTTACAGAGTCATTAAATGCTAGTCAGAAGAAGAAAAAGAGATTATGTGATTATGATAGGAATAAATATATTTAAACAATAGGTGTAACGATAAATTTGCCAAGATAAACATGATACTGTACCTTCACCAGGAAGACCAATATGTGAAAGACAATATTATCTTCCACATGTACAATGGCATCCCCCAGGATGAAACCCAATTCTGCAGCATTTTGCAGCACTCTGCAGAATGCTGCAGCAGACCTATTGAATAAAGCAAAGTCATTTTAGTGGCAATTAGTCCCTTTTGTCATTCAGGAAAATGCAACACTGCCAGGATGAAGTGAGTGCCACAGTTTTCTGCATGACAAAACGGATTGCATTGAAATTACATTGCTTTATTCAGTAGGTCTGCTGCAGCATGCTGCAGAGTGCTTTAACAGTGGGTTTCATCCTGGGGGACACCACTGTATAAGATAATATTATTTTCATCATGTTGGGTATGTCACATAAGCAATCTCTGTTGAATTGATCTAATCTAAATCACAGTGCACGCACAGTCACAGTCCAAAGTATCAACATTAAACTTGCCAGCACAAAGAAATAGAGCATTAAAAAGCAAAATCCAATGCTTTACTCTAAAATGTGGCCTATTGCCACATATTATACAAATACCACTTCACCATTCTTCACAAATTGGGCCACCAAAATATTCTGAAATGTTTCCTGGCTCCTGACCCCACTACTGTGCAAACAAAGACCTTCTTATAGAACTGCAGATCATCAGCATTCTGTCCAAAGATAAATCACTTCTCCCAATTACACCTAAAAATGACATGCCACAGCATCAAGTAAACATACAGCATAGATGTTTCTCCATCAATGCTCCACCATTGACTGAACTTGCAAATGCACATCACAGACCTAGCACACCCACCATCTGCTACAAAAGTCACAACATAGTTCTCATTCTACTGGCACCAATCAAAAGCAAAATGCATCACTCTCTAGCAACTATTCATTCACACCACAGCATCTATTAAACAAGCATTTGTCAATGCTGAATGTTGGCTTGCAGGCATTGGCATTGGTAGTGCAGGAGTTAGAGAGATGCATAATAGGAATGGCAGTAAAGTATTGAAGTGATGCCAACCCCAACCCCACCCTGCAGAGACTAATAGGCATTGGGGGTGTGCCTTTGGGTCATTGGTCATAACGTTCATGCCATTTTACCTCATTCTACCCCACAGACACTGACAGGTGTGTGTGCCTTGGGGTCTTTGGGCCTTACTCTCACCCCATTCCATAAGAAAATACATTGAGATGGGTGAAGGATAAGAGAATGGGGTGAACTTTGGGGCCAAAGAATCCAAGGCACACCTCAATGCCTGTCACTGGCTGCAGGGTGGGAGTGGAATGGCATGAGCATTACAGCTGATGATCCCAAGTCACCCTCTTGATGTCTGTCCATCTGTACAAGGTGGGGCGTTATGGTTGGAAACCCTAATGCCCTGGGAATTTGTTGGTATTTTCACTCCAAATTTTTAAATGGAATTTTGTGACTCCACCTCAGAAACAATGGCACTATCAGTTCATTAGCCGAAAGGTGATTTTGCACAGCGACTGCACCATTTGGCGCCACAGGTGCAAAAACACATTTTGCACAGGATGTGAAAAATGACAGCTGTACTGTTCATGAGGAGGTGTAAAAAAATGGCAATATTGATAATCTGGCATGAAAATATGAAAAACGCAATGCACGCCCATAACGCAATCACTTTTTTGATTTTTTTTACCAGATTTTCAACATGTAAGCAGTAAGATATGAGGGGTGTGTGCATTAGACACATCTAGTGCATGGCCAGGGGCATAGCAGCCTCATGCCTTCAGCCCCTGGCTGTTCGTTAGATGTGTCTAATGCACACCTCCGGAGTGTCTTATTGTGCTTATAAAATGGGCTTCCATAATGTACATGCATGTACAAAAGAACATTTTCATGTTTATATGGAAAAAAAATCAAAACTAGGATGTTTTCTGTTGTAAAATAGTTCCTCTGCCTCAAATACAGTGCTACATATTTGTTTTCCCTTGGGATTTTGTCTTACTATGGCTACCATATTGAAAGTCATGACTCACAAAGTGTTTGTAGGAAGCTAAAATTGAGACTTACTTTTTTCCTTGTGGTTCTGAGAAATGAGACATGGTTTTAGTGCAGTGGTTAAAGTGGGTGTCATCAATACTGAATTAAAGTAAGGCAGCGAGACAAACAGGATGAGACAGTGAGCTACCATGTCAGCGAAGATGCCTGGGGACAGCGATAAGAAGAAAAATGCAGGACTTGTTTGGGACTAATGGGGCATTACTTAAATGGCACTTAGAAATGGGTGAGTGCTAGCAGCAGCTATAAGGTGGCAAAATGTTTTTTTTATAAGGACCCAGCATGAATGAGTGACTGTGCTGACAAGAGCTTGATTGGTAGAGGAGCTCTGAGATCAGGACGGAAGGGGAATATCACTGAGGATGAAGCATTAAATGTGTTTGTCACTGCCGGTAGATGAGGGTATTTTTTTATTCATTTTATTTAAAAAAAACATTCAAGTGATGCAGGAGAGCATCTAGGTACTGCGGGGAGGGAGACTTTGTAATGCAAGAGCAATGTTTTGAAACGTGCAACGTGGAACAGCTCTCATGACGAAATGTAACTTGCTCATTATGAGCAAAAAGAACTCGGCAGGTGGGTAGGTTTACAACAAGCTACCTTTAGATTTTCTGTTTTGTAGCAGGGTGTAATGGGTGTGAAACAGACATAGAGAAGTGCTGAGCAGTGAGCGAGTGGTGACTAGCGAGAGACAGAGGGAGCGGGGAAGGATGGCATAGAGTGACCGAGAGGAATGTAAACGGTTTTGTCAGAAACCACAGTCTGATCATTATGTGTGAATAAACAACAACCAAAAAAAAAAAAGATAAGTGACAGTGAACTGAGTATAGTGGGAGCATTGAAAAGACTGTCTGCAGGAGAGGTTCCGCTCGAGTCCTTTTTATGGGAGAAAAAAATGGCGGCTGTTTATACATGAAGATTCTATGTGACACAAGGATTTTTTGTGATTCTGCGTCCCCGTTGATAGCACTTGTTTTTACCTGTGCATTAGACAGATCTAATGCACAGCTAACAGCCAATCAAGGTGCATGATTTCCATGCCCATTTTATAAAGGCATTTTGGGACCTCCCCTCATGAACAGTGGCACTGTGATTTTGTTAATCTGTCCCAAAAGTTGATTTCCCACAGTGAATGTGCCATTGTGTGCCACAGGTGCAAAAACACATTTTGGGCAGGATGTAAAAATGACAGATGTACTATTTCATAAAGAGGTGTAAAAAATGCCAATGTTGAAAATCTGGAGTGAAATTATTAAAAATTGTCAAACTTACGAGGGTGCGTGCAATCTGCACAACATACACTCAGAACGCAGTCATTTTTTTCCAATTGTTTTCACCAAATTTGCAACATGTTTTTTTTGGGGACCCCACCTCATGAACAGTGGCACTTTTGTTTCATTAATTGGTTGTGAAAGGTGATTCTGTGCAGTGACTGCAAAATCACCTTTCAGGACCGAGTAATGAAATGTCAATCATATGCTTATGAGGTGGGGTCCCTAGACCCCATGTTAAAAATTTGGAGCCAAAATTCAAAAAAATGGCTGAGATATCCACCTAGGTTGAAACCCCCATTGATGCCATTATAAAGCTTACCATATTTTGTTCAGTTCCTGGTCAGCTTTTGAAGAGTTCAGATGTGTTCTGCTCTACCAAAGGTCACAGCACCAGACTTCCAGAGGTAAGTATTGAGTGAGCAGGGTGTGGGGAGGTGGGTTGTGCAGAGGGTGGGTGCAGGTTGGGGGATGACGAGGGACCATTTTATTTTTTACAGGGACAAAAAAAAAAATAAATGGACATTGGGCGAAGGTTTTCTTTATTTACAGGTTTAAAAAAAAATATTTTTGGGCACACTGGGGTGCACTCCCAGTGTGACACATGAGTTTGGAGAGGGGGAGACTGATGCCAACAGGGACTGGGTACCCCCATCAGCAAACAAAGTGGGGAGAACATGATGCTGATGGGGACTGGGCACCCCAGCTGGGAAAAAAAATGAACTGCTGGGAGGACATGCCAACACGTGGATTGGGCATCCCCAAAGTTAGCTTTCTGGGGATTGTGTGGTGGATGGCAGGAGCCGCCATATTTACTGGAATGTTTCACCAGGAAAGGCACGTAACAGAGCCTTGTCGTCTGATGCTCCAGTGAGGAAACTGCGCCTCATTGGAGCGGCAGATTTCTTTCAACTCCATGGCTTTCTTTGAAACTGCTGTCTTTGGCAACATGCTCACTAATTGGTGGCTGAGGGATGCACCCACTAAAGCATTCCATGCATTGTGATAACACTGATAGACCTCTGAAATGCCCTACTGCCACAAGATGTTGCTTTCGCATGCACAAGCCAACATAAAAATAGATAGTACTTTACTCTTTATAGATAACTCCAGTTCTATCACAAGAAACACCTACACACCTATTGTATAAACAGATCATGATATGGCCTCACTTGGGCTACCATTTTTAACTTTATTTGAGAGTTTTGCCCATTCTGACATATCAATAGATGAATGCACTCTCATGAAGACAAAAATAATACTTGAAATCAGTCCATGTCATATCCTTTATTTTTACAACAGTGGCGATAAAAATGGCAATATAGTGAGTGATAACTTAGTAGCTAACCTCAAGATAGCATAATACTGTATTGTCAGTTTTGTTACAATTGCTTTCTTGAAGGTTAGTATCATCACAATGGAACAAATCTATTTTCATTTATTTATTTATTGAAAACATCAGAGTACTATTGAGCACAAGTGCTCATTTACAAGATTCCATGTCAAATACATAATCACAAAAACATTACAAGTACAAAAAGCAGTTTCATTAGAAATAATGTTCAGTCAAGCTCCAAACTCTTAAGACAGAATAATTCTTAAAACTTTTTAGCAGTTGCAAATGCTTTGGACTGCAAAGGCAGGCTACAAAGATCTCTTAAATTGATTAAACTTGGAGAGATGCAGCAGTGTATCAGGCAATTTGTTTAACTAGTTGGCATCCCTGACAGCAAATGACCGCTTTCCCAACTGAATACACCAGAAAGGAGGCTTAAGGGCATTCCTGGCCATGTTCCTGGTGTTCTACTGGTTGGAGACAATGCAGAAGTAAATTGTTAAAGCAGGGGATGTTACACCCAAAAGCCCATTTTTGGCTAGCAAACAGGTCAGGAGCTTTATTCTGCTGGTTACAGGTAGTCAGTTACTTAGTATGTAATGGGTACAACTATGAGTGCAGTTATCTGCATCAAGAACAAAGAAACATGTCTTATTACAGATCAGCTTTACTCTGTTTATCACCATGCCTAAAACAGTAGTGTAGACAGGGAGCCCATAATCTATAAGTGACAGAATGGAACTGGCCATAATAAAGCGCCTAGCATCCTCAGTGAGATTGTTCCTGTTATGGTACAAGGCATCCACTGTTCTGATAACTATGGCCACTAGATTGTCAACATGTGGTGCAAAAGATAAGGGGCTAGATTCACAAATAATGGCAAAGTTCAGTGCAAAGGTTTGTGTTGCTTTTTGCGATTGTCCAGGTGGTTACAAATGCTGTTTACAGACAGCATAGGGCAATATCCAATTGTGAATAGGGGTAGATAGAGTCAGTAGTAACCCCATTACCACTACCTCTAACCCCACTAGTGCTACCCTGACCTGCATACCTTTAAATGGCCCCACATTAAATAATGCTGGTGCACTATTTATTATTCACAAAAGCAGCCATGCAAATGAGCCCATTGGGCATGCAAGGCACTTGCTGGCCATATGCATGTCCATTATGGACTCATTTACATGGGCTTATTAACATGTCCTAGTGCACCCCCACAGCCCCTGTCTGATGCAGCCACAGTCACTGGTGGGCTTGTGGTCCCTCCTCTGTTTCCATGGCCAATCCCTGTCCCTTTAATTCTTATTAAATATCCCTGGTAGTCTAGTGGTCTCTCCCACCTCCCCAATCCCCGATCACCATCTGGATAGCAAAATCAGTTATTCCCTGGTAGTCTAGTGGTCCTGCCCCCTTCCTGTTCTCTGATCGCCATCCCATTATGTGGAAAGTCTTTTTCCCTGGTAGTCTAGTGGTTCCTCCTGCTCACCCCAGTCTCTGATCACCATCTAGATAGCAAAATCAATTATTCCTTGGAAGTCTAGTGGTCCCTACTCCCTCCTCATTCTCTGTTCGCCATCCCGTAGTAATAATCAAAACATCCCTGGCAGTCTAATGGTCCCTCCCTCGATCCCCTAGTGCCATACCCATAGACTATGAAAAAGATTCCTGGTACTCCAGTGGTTCCTCCCCCCCCCCACCCCTGTTCACAGATCACCATCCTGGTGTGAAGAAACAAAATCCACCTGGTGGTCTAGTGGTCCCCCCACCCATCGCTGATCTAACTGCATAGGGCACTGTATAGTTTTCCTTGGTGTCTAGTGGACTCCCCTAACCACCCACCCTGTGAGGGATAGTCCCACCCCCCCAATCCAACCACCCACCAGTGACCCGCCGGCACAGCTCTCTTCTCACCTCCACGGCTGGCCACAGACTGAGATCTCAGTGAGTGCATACTGTATACAGCACGTGCTCATTGACATTGACTGACAGCTCAGAGTGAGCTGTCAGTCAATGAGTGCATACCATATACAGGTCTAGCTTGGCAGTATTTTCTTCACGCAAGGGACCTTCGCAATAGGGCCTTGCATGGAAACAATGGTTTGTGAATGGGAATGTGGGAATATGCAGGTCCACACTCCACTCTTTTGTATTGCACCCCCAAAAAATTTTGCCCCATTGCAAACTCAGTTTGTGGGTGCAGATTGGGCTTTTTGTGAATACCACATTGGGGCAAAACCCAGTTTGCATGGCGATAGGGCAAAGTTTTGTGAATCCAGCCCAAGATGTCATCCAGAGTTACTGCAAGGTATTTGAAGGTCTCCACCTGTTCAAGGTTTTGACCTTTGCTATTTTGGATGACAAAGGATGGAACTGTCCTCTTCTGTGGGAGGCTAGAGAACATCATGGTCTGTGTTTTTTGTAACCAGTAGTTAAAATCATACAGAAGCATTTATCATCTTCAAATAAATTTAAAACTAGTAAATGTATGTATAAATTGATTATGCAATGGCCTGATTCAAAATATACAGTTTATCATCACTTGTGAGGAGGTATGGCATTCAGAACTCATGCATGGCTAGGCCACTCATAAATTCTGATCCTGCCCCCTCACACTTAAAGATAAATTGCATATTTTGAGTATATGTATATATCCTCAATAAAGGAACATTATTTTTTTTTATCTGAAGGATGTATACTGCAGTCTACAAAGACCTCTCAGGCAGCTGCCATGTGAGTGCAAGTCTGTCAGCTCCAAGACAGAGCAGTTGGGATTTATTCCTCAATTCCCAGTTAAGTCACATTATTGTTTTCTCATTAGTAATATTTTCAATTGCTTGTCAGTGGCTAATACTGCACGATTATCTAATTGCATCACAATTGTTCCTAGTTACTGGGTATACAATCAGAGAACGAAAATAACAGGGGGATCTCCAATCTAGTGGCAAGTGAGCTTAAGTGCTAGAGCACTGGGGCAGTATTCTAGAGGACTTGATTCAGTTCCCAGTTTGATTTCATTATTGCTTTCTTATTACAACTTGAATTTACATTTCTAGGCTGTTCCCATTTTATACAGTATACCTTTTGGCATGCCTAGTCCGCTGATTAGGATGGATGTCTGATGTTTGTCACTTTGATTTGTAGTGCAGTACATCACAGCACTACATCAGTTGGGAGGAGATGAACACTGTATACATACACATAATCATGTAACCGATCCCAGGGTGATGTAGTATACACGGACTCATCACAAGTAATGAGGGGAAAACAAACTCCATCTTCCACCCTTTTGTCCATACTGTCCATATCTATATGTCTATTAAACGTCTCACTCCCCATCTGTCTCTCTTCCTCCCTGCACTCTCAAAAAAACATTTTTATTGAAACACTTTACCAAAGAATGCACCTGCAGATAGGCTTCTTCTTCTTCTTTCCACATGTAAACCACTCATGTTCTATTCATCCTGTCTCTACTAGTTTACCTGTTTTGCCCATTTTTGCTTACTCAGTCATATAGCTTATAATTCAATGAACTCTGGATTCTGAATGTTACACCTCCTGTTCTCCAGCTCTCCTGACACCTGCCACCTCAGTCTGCTCCCTCCACCAGGGGCTTTCTTGCAGTTCTGAGGGCCAGGTTAAAAACATCTGATGATCGAGCATTTGAGGTCACTGCCCCGGCCCTCTGAGACTCACTTCCCATCTCTCTCTCTCTCTCTCTCTCTCTTAGGAAGGCTCCGAAGGTGGAGGCATTCAAGAGGGGATCTTAAGACTCATCTTTTCAAGCTTGTTTTCCCAGACTAACCAGAGTTGTTTTGTATTTTTTAAACTGTATCTATTAATTATTATAATTGCACAATGTTGTATTGTAATGTATTTATGTTTTGTAGTTTGTTTTATTATCCTGTATTACCCTGCCAGTTATTATGTAAGGCGATCAGAGCCTCCATGATTGGGCATCAGCTAGAACAATGTTACCTTACCTTACACTACCTTACTTCATTGGTTCTGTACAAATCTATTTCCCAACATTGGCAGTGTGATCCTTTAGCTCTCAGCCTGGCTACTCCATAACTAAAGTACATGTTCACTACTTATATATTTTTTGTTTTCCTTTTTCTGAAATTCAGTAGTTGTACTGTGCTTTTATTGTACATGTTCACACACCTATTGTTGTTACTTTGTTGTTGCTGTTCCACTACCTGTTGTACCTCCTCCTCCTCCTGGTCACACCTGGAAACAAGCCCCATCTCAGTGCACATATCCTGGGCACCAAGTTTTAAATAAAATAAATCAGTAACTGTACCTAACCTATTGGAAACCATTGGGATCCAGTCTTCAGTACTATGATGTCCTCATCTTTCACCAGTATTCAATTTCAACTGTGTGGGGCAACCTGCAATATATCAGCTTTTACTGCACAGTACCCAACGACAAATATTGCAGATGGTTTAATTCCTTGTGCTAGCTTCCCCTCATTTATTTTTGCAATTTGTATTCATGCTACTTACACTTCTCAGAGGCTGGCATCTGGATCCCTTGCAGGTTACCTCTCAGTCCTGCTGACCCCTATCTTCAGCATGGATGAGTTCATGTCTGTGCCCCCTTACTGGAGCTTACATCAGTGAAGGATGCCCTACTGGAATCCAGTTGCCATTGCCCAGGCCAGTAGTGGGTTGTAGGTCCCAGGAGTATTTGCAGTGGGTGCAACATTCCATGGCAGAGCTTGCAGAAGTAAGGAGCTGCCCTTATGGAACCTTGTTGCCATCACCCAGGGCAGTAGGAGGTCAAGTCCAAGAAGTACATAGATGAAACATCCCGCAAACTGTGAGGCTTTTCCATCAATGTCTCCTTCCGTGGTTGCTAGCTTGGGGGAGACTATGTGCGCTCACAAAATGTGCAGACAGGGACTCATGCCTAGCAACCCTCCCAAGAGCAAAGAGCACTTTGCTGCACCACCATCCACAATCACCCAGATGGCAGAAGCATAGTAAGGCTAATGACCCTTCACCACCTAGAATCCCCTTGGATTCTCCTCTTACCGGCTGAAAACTAATGCTGGGCTGAGGAATTAACACAGGTCATTGCAGCCAAATTTGACAGTATTGTGCCTGCAGGCTTGCACAGTTTCTCAGTTTTAACCATGAGTAGAGTAACTGAACAACAAAAGATGAAAACATGTAATGAAATGCTATCACATTTTGCAAGGGTTTTCTATTATGGTCCATTGGCATTTGGTAGTAAACAACAGGCATGCATGTGACACACTTTACATTTATTAGAACGTTGTCAGTCAGTCAGAATGTCAAAATAAATGGCCACACTACAGAAAAACCTCTTAATATGTATTAAAATACTTACTGTTAACTTTCGGTGATGTCAAAGACAAGATGGCAGCTTGACTCAGTAGATCTGCTCCTTACCCCAATGAAAACCTCTGAAAACTTATCAGCTTCACTTAAAATACACAGAAAAAAATCAGAACAGAGGTAATATTGATGATGGATGAATCAGGTTGCCAGCAATCAGAACTAGAATCTGCTGATGGAGCCAGATACACTGGCAGAGGCTAAAAGAGCAAGGACTTGCAAGCAGTGAGAGTAACCCCAAGGACCTGCTGGAAGACTGCTGCCATGCAGACCCCAAACACCCACAGACTCAACAAGAAAAGTGACATCCTCATAACCAAGCTGAAAGAGTTCAGGAAAGAAGATCTGCTTACTACCACTGCTCAAAGAAATGATTTTGTGAAACTCAAGAAATGACAAGAAAAAGAAGTAAAGCAGTCAACCAAGCTGGCGAGATTATTCTCACAGAAAGATTGATACTTGAACTGCATATGGTCAACCAGAAGATATGGGACAAGTTGGAGGATGCAGAAAGCTATAATAGGCTAAATAATCTATGTCTATACAGAATCCCTGAGGGTATCGAAGGAAACAATATTATTATCTTTCTATAAGTTTGTTTTTTTTTCAAAGCTGGGCTACATGCCCCCAAAAACAAAGGGATTTAAATTGAGTGTACTTATCATGCTCTGGGGCACAAGATAAAAACTTTGGACACCAGGTCTTGATCAATCATTGTCCAGTTCATGCACCATCCAAACAAGCAAGATATCTTCAGCAGGGCCTGCTAAATGAAAGAGGTGACATTTTAATATAAGATAGTGTACATGGACGATGATTATCCACACAGTCTGCAAGCCTGGAGAAGAAAGTACATACTACTGATGAAAAATTTAGCATTTAAGGACTAAATTTCCAAACACCCTACCCTGCAAAAACAATGACTGCTTTCACAGATTGCTCATAGACATGTCAAAATGCAGAAGCCACTTGTGCAGAGATGGGCCAGTGTAGAATGTATCTACCAGAGATACAACACAAGAGTCAGGCTCCTACTATAGCAGGCAGACTGGCTAGATTACTCTGGCAACAAAAGCAAAGTAAGGAAGCAAAGAAACAGCAAGCAGTGGAGATGATGAGCCAGATAATAGAGCACCTACACAGCTCACAGAAATCCACACCTTATAAGGCAGCACAAAAGTCATGATGGCATTGCAGAGTTGATCAGCACCAAATAGTTAGGACAGACTGATAGACCTTTCACTTTTCTTTACTCCCCTCCCTCACAGAAAGATACTAGCTTTTCTGGAGGTGGGTGCGACAGGTTTTGGGGATCTTTGGAGTTCTGGTTTCTCACCTGGGGATCCTAGCTTTGCCTTAGATCTGGAGGCCTGTACGGAGGACTCCTCTCATTTACCACATGAAATAAACACACAAAGCCATTTTTATATAACCCAGCAAAGAACAAAAATTTCTAAGAACCCTCAAGGGGTATGAGAAATGTCACCTGGAGTTGTTAAAGCAACGGTGGGGGGCAGTGACCTATCCTGTGAATGATAGAGATCATGGCACAGGGTACAGCCACAGCTCTTCTTAATTCATGATAATTCCTGACCTTGCTCCACTGAGATAGTAGGTCTTGGGGGGGCATGGGATGCATGGTTTTGGATGGTTGGGCTCATGCTTCCCATGATGATTTGTAGCAATGGTGGAAACTAGGATATGAATAGATGGTTCAAGATGCAGTATGAAAGCAAATATATTCTCTGTGAGATGTTCTAATTAGTCAGATGTTTAGTAACCCAGATGAATGTGACTAAAATTGCATTGGTGGTTAGTGGGAAATACATGTGGGGCACAGCCTGGCTTGAGGATCTGGAGGGACAGGGCGGCTTTTTGTCTGGGGGTCTGGTACCTCAGTACTCAGAAGGTGATAGCCAGAATCCACCGGGGGGGGCACCTGTGGGGAGGGGAAGGAGGGATATCATAGGACATTTGTGACACAGGAACTGCTATGCACAGTCTGAGTCCAACCAAAGACTGAGAAGCTGAAGTCAAGGAGAGAAAAAATGGAAGAAAAGACTTTGGATCAACAATAAGGAGTAATGAAAAAGGGATAGAGACACTGAAACTGTCCTAGGAACTGTAAAATATGAGTATAAGTGAGTGAATGATACAGTACAGCTGACCTTGAAGAGTCTTGAACATACTGATGTGGAAGGGGGTTTCCCCAGTGCTGTAGAAACGCAAGTGGGATGATAAACATCCACTTTAAAAAAATTACTGTGAAGCAACCTAAATCTCATTAACAACTGTATATAGTGACTAGATATTGAAATGTTTGAACAGTTTCTTTGTTTCCCTCTGGTTGCAACAAGGAATACAGACAACATCAGTAAAAGGATTCTTTAAATGAATGGGAAGGGGGCAAAAGCAATATATGTCATGCTTTGCAACTACTAAAAGGCAGAAGAAGATGAGCTTGATCTAAGATACCATCACCACCTTGATGAAACTGGCATCCCAAGAGACTAATTTAAGGCCTTATTAGGCAAGCTTGACTCCGTAGTAGTACTACATCTGACATACATTTGGGGGAGATGCAGCGATGATGTCTCTTCCCTGACCCTTCCTTAAATAGCACAAGTAGCTACTGAGGTCCTCCCTGATTACTTCAGGACTACCCTCACGGCCCGCCTGTCAACTGTCGGAGTGGACCAAAAGACTCTCAACAGAGCTTCTACTGTTCTTTGGAAGCCAATCTGAGGAATATGGTTACACCCTGTTTGTCTGTATGTTCTGGGTTATTACTGTTAGTTCAATTTTTACTGTCATTGTAAGTCTGTGTATTTTGAGCTTGGTTTATAGCCCAGTTAAATGTCGTAAAATTCAATTGCACAACAATTACTGTTTAGGAATGTATGACAGCAGGTGGAAGGGTGCTATGTCAGGGAGGGTGGTGGAAGGGGGAGTTGATTTTAGAAGTAAATCATAGGAAAGAAGAGATATGACAGATCAAGCTGTATTTGTATACTCTCTAAATGTCAACAGCCTTACACATCCATGCAAGAGGTCAGATGTTGCCACTAGAATTAAGAAAGTCAGGCCAAGTCTTGTATATTTTCAGGAATGACACCTGAAAGAAGTAGAACAAAGAAAATGAAGTTTGAGTATTCAGTAGTGTACTACTCTTTGCTACCACAGGGGAGGAGAAGAGGGGTCACCATGCTAATCTCAAAACAACACAAAACCAAGAAACCTGAGAGCAACAGATGAAGAGGGATGTCTGATTTTGGTGCAGTGTATTCTAAATGGGACAGAAGTGACCCAAGCAAGCATATATCTTCCCCAGGTTTTAGGTACTGCATATATCAGGTGGATATTTATTTATTTATTTGAATTTTGGTAACCAGGTAAGTCCACTGAGACAATTGCAGTCTTTTTTTCAGGGGCGACCCAGAAATGCAGTATGTATACAGTACAGTACCTTAACATAGCAATAACAGTTATAATGGAAAAATTGATATACAGCATTCAATGATCCACAGGATTATGATACAGACAGCTACAACCACAGGTTTATAAAATAACAAGCAGGTAGGTTACACAGCAGTACAACAAGTACATGACACATTCAAGAGAGTGCACTACAATATATAATTGTTAGCTAAGGATATCAGATACAAGAGGGCTAACTAATAGCAGTTATGTTTAAAGGTGAGGCACAGAGGGCAATGTAAGAAGACAGGGTTCAGGGAAGAGCAAGGACAAGAAATAGAGCTGTTGGGGTAGAGGTTTAATATCACCGGTAGCAGGAGCAAGATGCAGAGGCAGAGAGAAAAGAAAACAAGTTGGATTGGAACTCAGGGAGGGTGGAGCATGACAGAAGGGAGGGAGGAAGGGAGTTCCAATCAGACACAGCTGCACAGGTGAATGATTTACAGGCCACACATAACCACTGCTTGGGCATTATGAGAAGGGGGAGGGAGAGAGGCAGATCTCAGGGTTCGTTGAGGTTGTCGTAGACAAATAGATTCACTCAGGCAAGGAGTATGTTTGTGGACCAGCTTGTGCAGAAAACTTAGAGTGGCGTACCTTAGTTAAGATTCATACAGTAACCAACCCAGGGAATAGAGGACATCACAGTGTGGTGACGGGCACTGACCCCCAGGACAAATCTTCCCACCCTATGGTAAGCCTGTTTGAGAAGCGATAAGGTAGTAGTGTTAGATGTGAGCAGAAGTGGAGCACCATAAGCAGGGACACTGGTTTACCATATATGCGGTGGCGTGGACGGAAAAGCGGAAATTTCATTGGCTAGCAGGAAACGGCGCCAAAAATGGAAATAGCATTTGTTCTCGTCTCCGTGAGCATAGCGCTATAAATTGCTGGGTAGCGAGTGTGCATTTTTCTTTGGCATTGCTTTCCGACCGTCATCTATTTTGTTGCTGAATCTTTCCAGCTCTGGACCCATTGCTGTTCGCAAGGACAGTAGGACCTGCAAGTAAATCTGTGCTTGTATTTAAAAAAAAAACTGCTCTCCATGTTGTTTTTTGAAACTGTTAGGCAGGTACGGTGGAACGGTCGATCTGATAAGCATTATACAATCTGCTCCTCCTAAATTCCCCATAGTAAGCAGTTTGTGTAAAAATATATTTGTGTGTAATTATGTGCCTGGATTTATTACTTCTGTTCTGAAGTTGGTTGGGCTGGCTAGGAGATCGAGACTGAGATACCCGTCCATGAACAATCAACGAATATGGCCAAAATGTATGTTTTCTGTGAGTTGTGATCAAAGGAGGGTGACCTGGCTAACTTAAACCAACGCTGAAATTCCACTGCTTCTGAACACAAGAAAAGTTTGTTACAAACATACAAATGGACTACATGCTAAACATGACATCTGAGTGGAGCACTTCTGTGTAGTCCATGTGTATGTTTATAATAAACTTTTCTTGTGTCCAAACACAGTGGACATTCGCATTTAAGTTAGCCAGGTCACCCTCCTTTGATACTATTGCTGCCTTTTTAACCTTGTCTCCTATCGAGTGTTTCTCCCCACCTCTCTGCAGTCAGATTTCCTTGCTAGTCCAAGCCCATTGACACTGTGGAATGATCAACAGCCTTGAGTTTCCAGTCCCTTAGTTCATGGTAGAAACATAGACTTTGATGGCAGATAAGAACCACTTGGCCCACCCAGTCTGCCCATTTCCCTACCTATTGGATAAGCTGCAGATTCTAGTTAACCAACAGCCTACTTCCTGCAACCCCCCACTATAATTGCCTTATGTCTGTCCCATGCATGTTTGAATTCCCTCACTGTTTTAGACCTCACAACCTCTCCAGGAAGGTGGTTCCTTGTGTCCACCACTCTCTCTGTGAAAAACAATATCCTCACATTACCCCTGAGCCCGTCCCCCCTCTAACTTTAAATTGTGCCCCCTTGTTCTTACACATCTCTTTTTCTGAAAGATGCTACCCTTCTGGACTTTGTTGATTCCCTTGAGGGACTTGAAAGTTTCTATCATGTCCCCCCTGTCCTTCTTTTCATCAAGGGTGTGCATATTAAGCTCTCTCAGTCTCTGTCTTCGTATGGTTTCTGATGCAGACCATGCACCATTTTAGTTGCCCTCCTCTGGACTGCTTCCATCCTGTCTATGCTCTTGTGTAGATGAGCTCTCTAAAACTGCACACAGTACTCCAGATGGGGTCTCACCAACTGTCTGTATAGAGGGATAACCACTTCCCTTTTTCTACTTGTGATGCCTCCTCCATGCATCCCAGTATCCCCTGGCTCTCCTTACTGACTTCTCCACATTGCTTACCCACCTTTAGGTCATCTGATATGCTACACCCAGATCCCTTTCCATTACTGTTGTCGTTTAGTACCTCCTGCTATTGTGTACTCTTCCTGGATTTTTATTTCCCAGGTGCATTACTTTTCACCTCTTTGCATTGAATCTAAGTTGTCATATGTCTGACCATTCCTCCAACCTTGCCAAGTCCCTTCTCATCCTTTCTACCCCACCTTGTGTATCAACTCTGTTACAGATCTTTGTGTCATCTGCAAAGAGGCATACCTTTCCTTCCAGGCCCTCTGCAATGTCACCTATAAAGACGTTAAAGACGACTGGACCCAGTACTGAGACCTGAGGTGATCCACTAATAACCCCCCTTTCTTCAGAATGTGTTCCATTCACTATTACCTTCTGTGTCCTGTTGTGCAGCCAGTTTGCTACCCAGGCTACCACCCTAGGACCCACTCCCAGGCTGGCTAACTTGATTATTAATCTTTTGTGCGGGGACTGTGTCAAATGCCTTGCTAAAGTCTAGGTAGGCCATATGGTCTATTATTTTGGTCACCCAGTCAAAGAAATTGATTAGATTCGTCTGACATGACCTTCCTTCTGTGAATCCATGCTGATTTGGGTCCTGTGCCCCACTGGCCTCTAGGTACTCAACAATTCTTTCTTTCAGAAGTGATTCCATCATTTTCCCCACCACTGAGGTCAAACTAACAGGTCTGTAGTTTCCTGCTTCTGCCTTGCTCCCACTTTTGTGAAGGGGAATCACATCTGCCCTCCTCCAGTCCTCAGGTACCACCCCATCTTCCCATGATTTGTTAAAAAGTGTGGTTAGTGGTGTCACTAGGTCCTCCCTTAGCTCTTTTAGGATTCTAGGGTGAATCCCGTCAGGCCCCATTGCTTTGTCCACCTTGAGTTTTAGGAGTTCTTTCAGTACTCTTTCTTCTGTAAATGGACTGGCATCAACCCCACTATCCAGAGTGCTTCTACTGTTTGGTTTAGGTAACTCCTCCTCTTCTTCTTTTGTGAATACTGAGCAAAAGTATTCATTCAGTATCTCTGCCTTTTCACTGTCTCCCTCTGCCCACCTCCCCTCTCCTTTATTAATCTTCACTATCCCTCCCTTAACCTTTCTATGCTCCTAATGTATCTATAAAGGTTTTATCTCCTTCTTAACTGAGTTTGGCTATCTTTTCCTCGGTTTGGGCATTTGCTTTCTGACTGCCTTCCCACTTCTTTCTGCTTTAATTGATATAGTTCCTGTCATGCTCTGTCTGTGATTCCTTATACTTTTGAATGCAGCCTTTTTCTCCTTAACCTTCCCTGACACCTCTTTTGAGAACCATAGTGGTTTTTATTCCGCTTTGTTTTCTTTATTTGTTTCACATAAAGGTTTGTTGCCTCCATGAGAGGCAGTTTTGATTTTCTCCATTGTTCTTCCACCCCTCCTTTCTGGCCATTTGCTAATGCATTCCTCAGGTATTCACCCATTATGCCAAAGTCAGCCCTTCTAAAGTCCAGTATCCTTGTCTTTGTATGGCTTGTCTCCATGGTTGTGTTTATTTTGAAGCACACTGTGCAGTGGTCGCTTGTTCCCAGATGTCTACTGACTTCTAAATTTGTGATCCTCTCTCTCCATTTGAGAGTACCAGGTCTAATATTGCTCCCTCCTGAGTAAGTTCCACCACTAGCTGTCTAAGGCATGCCCTCTGTAGGGCATCAAGGATGACCCTGCTCTTGGATGTGGCTGCAGTCCATGTCGCCCAGTTAACATTTGGCATATTCAGGTCCCCATTAATAGTATCTCCCCTTTTTCAGCCATTTTGAGAATGCCCTATATCATTTTCTTGTCCATTTCCTCCCCTTGAGATGGGGGTCTGTATACAACCCCTGTGTGGATTGTGATGCCATTCCCTGTCTCCAAGGTGACCCAGAGTTCTTCTTGTCCTCCCCCTCTTTACTTTTTAGTTCTGTAGCTTTGATCCCTTCCCTTATGTAGAGAGCTACTCCACCTCCTCTTTTACCCTCCCTGTCCCTTCTGTAGACTGTGTACCCTGGTATGTTGACATCCCAGTCATGGTTCTCCATGTACCATGTTTCTGTGACTGCCACAATATCCAAGTGTTCCTCTTCCATCAGGGCTACTAGCTCTGGAAGCTTGTTTCCAAGACTACGGGCATTGGTACTCATTGCCCTCCATTTAATGTTGGCTTTATCCTTTTTTAACCCCTCCCTGCTCTTATCTCCCTTGTCCATTTTTCCATTTACCCCTGTCCTGCCCTCTGTCAAGCTCTGTACCTCAGTGTTTACCCTACTACCTGACGTTTTGTGGGGGGGGACTTGAACTTTCCTTTTTCATATCAGCACCTCCCCCCCTTGGCTAGTTTAAAAGCTTGCCAAGGAAGCCTTTAAACCTGTCACCTAGGAGCGTGTTTCTCTTCCTGGACAGATGCAGACCATCATGCCAATATAGACCTTCATCTCTCCAGGTGGACCCCCAGTCCCCAATGAAGCCAAAGCCCTGTGCTCTGCACCAGTTTTGCAACCATTCATTAAACTGCATGGTGTGCAGTACCTAGCCTCACCCCTGCCATAGACTGGCAGCACCTCTGAGAAGGTTACTGTGCTTGCTACCTGTCTGAGGCCCCTCCCCAACTCCACAAATTCATCCTGCACTGCACTGATCTCATGCCTAGCTAGGTCATTTGTCCCGAGGTGGACAATGATAACTAGTTTCTTCTCCTGTGATGCTGCTTCTGCAATCCTGAGGATTTGCTTCCTGTCCCTCCAAGCCATGGCACCAGGCAGGCACCTTGCTTCCCTCTCCTCTCCGTTCCCCAGGTCTACACCCCTAACAATTGAGTCCTCTATCAGAAGCTGTTTCTTTCCCCTGTGGTGTCCCTTGCCACTCTTTCGTGGGTCTCCCTTGTGGATGTCCCCAGCATTCTTCTTGGTCTCCAATGAGGGTATCATCATAGAGAAACCTTGATTTGCCAGACTGACATATGATTTGTGTAGAGGTGTAATTCTGGGGGCTACGCCTCTGTTCCACCACCCTCACCCTCCCAGAACCTACTGTGGTCCATCTGCTCTTCACACATGGCAACCTCTGAGGCAGTGGTTGTGGAACTGGTGTTCTTTGGGTGGGGGAGGCCTCCTTAGTCCTTGCCAGTTCAGCCTGGAGGTGGGCAACCTCCTCCCTCAGAGCTGACAGTTGCCTGCAAATAGGGCAGCAACGCAGGTTCCAGAATGTCTCCCAGAAAATTGCTGACCCACAGCCAGTGCATTGCACCACTCCCCATATGTTCCTCTTCCTTATAATATACAATGAGTAATATATAATTGTTTTTTTTGTTTGTTTGCTTGTTTTTTGTTGTGGTGGTGTTTTTTTTTGGGGGGGTGGGGGGAAGTCGATAGAATGCCAGAACAAGCGTATTTGGTGCTGTGATGTCATGTTCTCAAAGCTGGGGGGAAGGGGTGCAAAGCCATTCAGTTCTGGGTTTTGTGGTACTGCCAGCTTAAAAGACCACTGACCTTGTTCACTAGAGCCAGGCTTTGAGTCCAACCAGCCCAAATGTCATGTATGTGTGCCCTTTGGTACAATTATTCTCTCTCCTGCAGTAGGGATTCCTTTCCATCCACCTTGCAAGGAAATAAAACTGTGTTGCTGATCGCGAGGGGGGGAGCTGTGGTTGGAGTTGGGAGTCAGTCAATCAAATGAGCTGCCAGTAGCTCAGTCCCCCTCCACTCTTCTAGCTCTGTTCCATGAAATAAACGTGTGTGTGTGTGTGCGCGCCTCATCATGGGGGGGGTCTGTGTCTATTTGTGGTGTGGGCTAGGGTAGAAACGGTTTGTGTTAGGGTGGGTACGTAGGCTGTGGGGACACAGGCCATGGAGTAGCAACACTGGTTGTGATGTTGAGGGGTGGGGATACTGGTAGTGTGGTGGGGACACTGGTTGTGATGGGAATACTAATAGTGGGGAGGGGACAGTGGTTGTGGTGGTGTGTGATGGGGATATTGGCCATGTTGGTCTGGGGACACTGCGGGTGGGGGTACTTGCTGTGTAATGTAGGTGGTGTGATGTGATGACTGGCAGTGGTGTGGGGACACTGGTCATGGTGGGGATACTGGCAATGCAATGGGTGGGGACACTGGTTGCTGTAGTGTGGAGACACTGGTCATGGTTGTGCAGGGTGAGGATACTGGCAGAGCTAGTGCAAGGACACTGGTCATGATTGTGTGGGGGGCATTGGATGTGTAATGTTGGAGTGGGGTGGGGATACTGGCAATGGGGTGGGGACACTGGTGGTGGTGTGGGGGCACTGGTCAGACTTGTGGTGAAGGGAGAGGAATATACTGACAGTGTTGGTGTGATGACACTGCTTGTGGTGGGCTGGGAATACTTGCAGTTGGCTGGGGATACTAGTCATGGTGAGGTGGGTAACCTGGCAGTGGTGTGGGGACAGTGGTCGTGGTGGTGAGGGGTGGGGATAATGGCAGTACTGGTGCGGGGACACTGGTCGTGGTGGTGCAGGTGGAGATACTGGCCATGCTGGTGTGGGGACACTGGCCGAGGTGGTTCAAGGGTGGGTACTGGCCATGTAATGTTGGTGCAGGGTATGGATACTGGCAATGGGATGTGGAAACTGACCATGGTGGAGGTGGCAGTGGGTGGGGGGCTGTGTCTATTTGGAGTGTGGGATATGAGTTGGCAGTTGCTCAGTTCCTCTCCACTCTCCCAGCTACTCTCCATGAAATAAACTATTTTTTGTGTGTGCATCACTGGAGGGGGGCTGTGTATTTGGGGTGTGGGGTACAGGCAGGTTTTGTTGGTTGGGTGGGGACACAGTTTGTGGGGTGGGAACACACATTCTTGGGGTGTGGATACTGACAGGCTTGTGAGGATACTAGTTGTGGTGAAGGGGGATACTTGCTGGATGGGGGCAGTGTTCCTGGTGTGGGATGGGGATACTGACTGAGGTGGTGTGGAGGGTACTGGCCATCTAATGTTGGTGGGGACACTGGGTGGGTTAGTGATGCTAGCAATGGTGTGGGAATATTGGCAGTGTTTTGTGTGGGGACACAGGTTGTGGTTGTGCGGGCTGTGGATACTGGCAGTGCTGGTGCATTGTGCGGATAATGGCAGTGTAGTGGGGACACAGGGTGGGGAGACTAAATACACCAACAGCTTAATCTGGTTCAAGGTCAGTTGTCATTTATCTGTATCCCCCTCACCCTGGGTTATGTCTGAAAATGGGCAGAATTTCTCTAGTGCACTTACCTGGTCACCAAAAAATAAATACTGGCTGTGGTGGTGCATGGTGGGGACACTGTCCATGTAATGTTAGTGTTAGCATGGACACACTGGTTGTGGTGGGGTGGAAGGAGTGAGGGAGATAAACAAGCAAGAAGACCGAGATCAGGCAGCAGTCTGTCGGTGTATTTGCAGGCCTGTGTATGTGTTTAATTTTGGATGTCTAATGTCTGAGCTGAAGTGGGGGTGTGTGGGTAATTGTTCTGTACTAAGCTTGCTTGTATTTCTGCCTGACAAATAAACATCCTTGTAAATAGATCTCATCTGAGCTAGCTAAATGTGAACTGTACACTTAAAAAATAGATGCCATTAAAATGTCTGTGCCATTTATTTTTGGTGACTGAGTCTGTGACTGGAGTGTGGGAAACACTAAACTGAATGCCTGGCATCTGTTGGAGGGGGCATTGAGAGTGCCTGTGCTGGTGGGGTGTGGAGAAAGGCTATGCTGGCAGGGTTGGGCAAGGAGAGTGACCATGCTGGAAGGGTTGCGTGTTGAGAGTGGCCATGCTGGTGGGGATAGTGTCCGGGCTGGTCCGTGAGGGTGGGGAGAATGGCTGTGCAGGTCCATCTGTGTGAGGAGAGGGGCCATGCTGGTCCATTGGGGTGGGGAGAGGGTACCGTAATGGTCTCTAGGGGTGTAGATAGGTGCCGTGCAGGTCTGTAGGGATGGGGATAGGGGCAGTGCCAGTCCATGGGGATGGAGAAAGGGGCTGTACCAGTCTGTGAGGATATGGAAGGGGCCATGCAGGTCCATGGAAATGGGGAGGGGGCTGTGCTGATCCTTTGGGGTGAGGAGAGGAGCTGTGCTGTGCTGGTCTGTCAGGGTGGGGAGAGGGGCTGTGCTGTGCCGGTCTGTTGGGGTGGGGAGAGGGGCTGTGCTGGTCTCTGGGGATGGGGGGAGAGGCTATGCCGATCCATCAGGGTAGGAAGAGGAGCTGTGCAGGTCCATGGGGATGGGGAGAGTGGTCATGCCCATCCATGGGGATGGGGAGAGGGGCCATGCAGCTCCATCTGGGTGAGAAGAGGGGCCATGCAGATCCAACTGGGTGAGGAAAGGGGCTGTACTGGTCCATCTGGGTGAGGAGAGGGGCTGTGCCTATCCATCTGGGTAGGGAGAGGGGCTGTGCCAGTCCGTCTGGGTAGGGAGAGGGTCTGTGCCAGTTCGTCTGGGTGGGGAGAGCGGCCATGCCAGTCTGTGGGGATGGGGAGAGGGGCCATGTCGATCCGTCAGGGTAGGGTGAGGAGCTGTGCAGGTCCATGGGGATGGGGAGATGGGCTGTGCAGGTCCATCTGGGTGAGGAAAGGGGCTCTGCAGGTCCATCTGGGTGAGGAGAGGGTCTGTGCAGGTGCATCTGGGTGAGGAGAGGGGCTGTGCCAGTCCATTTGGGTGGGAAGAGGGGCCATGCTGGTCTATCTGGGTGGGGAGAGGGGCCATGCCATTCTGTGGGGGTGGGGAGAGGGGCTGTGCTGGTCTGTAGGGGTGGAGAGAGGGGCCATGCAGGTCCATCTGGGTGGGGAGGAGGGGTCACTGAAGGAACTACAATTTATTCCCCAACCTGCCGACCACCCAGCATACCTGCCAGCTTGATCTTTCATCTGATTTTGGTGTGGTGCTGTGCTGACCTGCCCTGCCTGCTTTGTGTTGCTAACCTGCCCTTTCTGCTTCTTTGTGCTGCTGCTGCTGAATGGATCGGTCATAGTCCAGTAAGCTTTTTTTTTTTTTGGTATAGCCATGTTGCTGTTTGAATGAGGAAAGCAAGGGAGGGAAGATGGGGGGCATGAGCTGGCATGCTTAATTATACAAAAATGAATAATGTTTTCAAAATCTGGCCTCAGGTGATGTTTGAGAGAGGGGTGCTTGAAGGGACAGGCTTGGCAGACTGGTACACGTGCTGAAAAGAATGGTTCTGACCTCTGGCAATGTTTGAGGGAAGGGTGGACAGGCAGAGTTGCACAAAACCATATTTTACAATATGTATGTCAGTCCGCCTTGTCCATGCCATGCTACTGTGGTTGGTCGTTGCTGGTCCATGAAGGGTCAGAGTTGGTGGACTGGTACACGTGCTGAAAACATGGGTCTGGCCTCTGGTGATGTTGGAGTGAGGAACAGATGGACAGAGTGGCACAGAATCATTTTTTCAACATGTATGCCAGTCCACTGGGTCCATGTCATTCTCTTGTGGTTGGTCATTGCTGGTTGGCAGAGGGCCAGGCTGGGAGGACTGGTACACATGCTAGAAAAAATGGTTCTGGCCTCTTGTGATGCAGGAGGGAGGGGTGGAGGGGCAGAGTGGCACAGAACCATTTTTTCCAACATGTATGCCAGTCCGCCAGGTCCATGCCATGGTTCTGTGTTTGGTTATTGCTGGTCGGTAGAGGGATGGGCTTGACCGACTGGTACACATGCTTGAAAAAATGGTTCTGGCCTCTGTTCATGGTAGAGGGAGGGGTGGACTGGCAGAGTGACACAGAACCACTTTTTCCAACATGTATGCCATTCCACTGGGTCTATGCCATCCTTCTGTGGTTGGTAGTTGCTGGTCAGTGGAGGAAGGGACTGGGCGGACTGGTACACACACTGGAAAAAAATGGTTCTGGCCTCTGGTGATGGAGGAGGGAGGGGTGGAGTGGCAGAGTGTCACAGAACCATTTTTTACAACATGTATGCCAGTCCGCTGGGTCTGTGCCATCCTCCCGTGATTGGTCTTTGCTAGCTGGCAGAGGGATAGGCTGGGAGGACTGGTACACATGCTGGAAAAAATGGTTCTGGCCTCTGGTGATGGAGGAGGGAGGGCAGAGTGGCACAGAACCATTTTTTCCAACATGTACGCCAATCCGCTGGGTCCGTGCCATGGTATTGTGTTTGGTCATTGCAGGTCGGTGGAGGGATGGGCTTGGCCGACTGGTACACATGCTTGAAAAAAATGGTTGTGGCCTCTGTTCATGGTAGAGGGAGGGGTGGACTGGCAGACTGGCACAGAACCACTTTTTTCAACATGTATGCCAGTCCGCTGGGTCTGTGTCATCCTCCTGTGGTGGGTAGTTGCTGGTCAGTGGAGGAATGGACTGGGTGGACTGGTACACACACTGGAAAAAAATGGTTCTGGCCTCTGATGATGGAGGAGGGAGGGCTGGAGGGGCAGAGTGGCACAGAACCATTTTTTCCAACATGTATGCCAGCCCGCCAGGTCCGTGCCATGCTACTGTGTTTGATCGTAGCTGGCCTTCTAAAATTGGGTCCTCTGCATCAAACTTGGGGACTGTTGGGAGGTATTTAATCATACAGTAGAAAATATTTACAAAAATCTTAATGTGTATGCAATAACTTCACATTACTGTGTGGTTCAGCAAGATGTTCTGTGTGACCTGTCCTCATTTAGCACCCTGGTCTGTGACCCAGACAGTCCCCCCCAAGGGAAGTGGGAAGGTCAGTTTGGTCCTGAGGTGGTTTGCTAGGGGTGTGTGTGTGTGTAGTGTATGTGTGTGTGTAGGGGAATAAAGACACACACTCGGACAAAAAAAAAGTTTATTAAACCACATCACACTGAATCAATCATGTTTCATCTGTGCCTTTCAAAACTGTCGGATGAGATGCTTTTGAAGTAGATTGTGGGGGAGGAGCATTAGTGGCAACCTGGGCTACCACAACCAGGCCCTCCAACCACTTTCACAGGTGATGCTAATCAAAAATACCAACCAAGTACTTACCTTTGAGGGTGGTTCCTGCGTGGCTGTATGTGAGTATCTGCATGTGTCATTCCCACACTTCCTGTAGTGTCTGTTGTACTGGTGCGGTGGGACCATCTTGGTGCCAGAGCAGTCAGTGTTTGCTTGGATGGGGTTGGGCTGGGGAACTACAGAGAGATGATTAGTTCTTAAAGGAGAACTACAGGCAGAGGTGAAGCCCCAACCGCTGTACAGATCGGGGCTTCATATCTCTGGTACCCCCTGCAGGCACTATATTAAATAATCTTTGTACCTGATCACTCAAACTGGTAACTTCTTCATTGTGCCATGCATTTTAATGTTTGTGCTTGTGAACATCCTGCGCTGTCGCTTATGAACTGATGATGCTACTTTGCCCCTTCCTCAACAGTGCCCTTATGTATGGAAATTTTACCAAATTTATATCTCCAATGGCCAATGCTATTTTTATATAATTTATTATCCCCAGGGCATGTCTAGGGCTTTATTGCCCTGCCTATTAAGAAAGGGGCAAGGTAGCATTATCCGCGTGCAATGTTATGAGCAAAAGCGTGTCATGTTCAATAGCGCCCTAATTAAAATGCTGGGCATACCAAAGGATGTACCAGTTTGTTGTAGTGATCAGGCAGACAGATTAATTTATTTATGCTGACTGCAGGGGAGATAGGAAAGATGAAGCCCCGATCTGTACAGTGGTCTTGGCATCTGTACAGTGGTCATGGAATCACTTCTACTCGCAGATCTCCTTTCATGAGTTTGAGCTCTGAGATGAAAACTAAGAGGCTCCATTTTCATGAAGACCAAGTCAGAAAGTGCCCAATTTACTGTGGGTGCAATTCCCGATTGGTTTATTCTTTGGGAGAGATTGTATATTCCTCCATTAGCATTCTCATGAATCACTTGTGGATTTTTTAATGGGATGCACTTAGTTTACAAATGAACCAATTCCGGTAACTAAATTTTAAGGACTGAAATGACAGAGTCCATCTTGGCATCTGGTGGTTCAGCTTAATTTACATCTGAGCTCTGACAGACAAGCTTTGGTACATGGCATTGGGCAAGTTCCATCGTGATGCCATGGTGACCATTACACTTGAGGGGTGGGGGCATCAGTGCTGCACTGGCTGCCATTACACCTGAGGGGTGGGGGCATGCTGTCACACCTGAGGGGTGAGGTCATCACTGCTGCACTGGCTGCCATCACACCTGAGGGGTGGGGACATCAGTGCTGCACTGGCTGCCATCACACCTGAGGCATAGGGACATCAGTGCTGCACTGGTTGCTGTCACACTTGAGGGGTTGGGGCATCAGTGCTGCACTGGTTCCCATCACATCTGAGGGGTGGGGACATCAGTGCTGCACTGGCTGCCATTACACCTGAGGGGTGGGGACATCAGTGCTGCACTGGCTGCCATCACATCTGAGGGGTGGGGACATCAGTGCTGCACTGGCTGCCATCACACTTGAGGGGTAGGGACATTAGTGCTGCACTGGCTGCCATCACAAATGAGGGGTGAGGACATCAGTGCTGCACTGGCTGCCGTCAGAACTGAGGGGTGGTGACATCAGTGCTGCACAGGCTGCCGTCACACCTGTGGGGTGGGGACATCAGTGCTGCACTGGCTGCCGTCACACCTGAGGGGTGGGGACATCAGTGCCACACTGGTTGCCGTCACACCTGAGGGGTGGGGACATCAGTGTTGCACTGGCTGCCATCACACCTGAGGGATGGGGACATCAGTGCTGCACTGGCTGCTGTCACACCTGAGGGGTGGGGACATCAGTGCTGCACTGGCTGCCATGACACCTGAGGGGTGGAGGCATGTTGTCACACCTGAGGGTGGGGGCATCAGTGCTGCACTGGCTGTGGTCACACCTGAGGGGTGGGGACATCAGTGCTGCACTAGCTGCTGTCACACCTGAAAGATGGGGGCATCAGTACTGCAGCTGCTGCCAGCACACCAGAGGGATGGGGGGCCACTCTGCTGCTGCTGCCAGCACACTGGAGGGATGGGGGCTGCAATGCTGCTGCTGCCACCAGCACATCGGAGGGATGGGGCTGCAGTGCTGCTGCCACCAGCACACCGGAGGGATGGGGCTGCAGTGCTGCTGCTGCCAGCACACCAGAGGGATGGGGGTCCATAGTGGTGCTGTCATCACACCTGAGGGATGAGGGCTGTAGTGCTTCTGCTGCCTTTACACCTTGTAACTATTACAGTAACTTAATAGCTAGAAGTATGGATATACAACAGTAGAGGTTGAAATGTGAAAATACATGCTAACATACACAAAAAAAGGTTACATAAACGTGACAAAGCAAACACCAGTAAAAACAGATTTTGGCCTTGCAGACACCAGTGACAATACCTGTTTTGCCAATCTGCAAAATGGAATTTGCCTTTTCTCAATCATGGTAAATCAGTGTCCCTGACCATAAGATAGAAGGGGAAGAAGAGAGGAAGATGCAATCTTATGACAAGAGGCTGAGGTGAGGATATTAAAACAGCAGTGCAAACTTGGCAAAAAAATCAAGTGCTCTGATTTTAGACAGTGCCTGACTCATTAGTTCAGGTTTATTATTAAAGGAAAACTACACCCAAAACTTGAAAAAATATATGCTGTGCAGGGTGTTTTAATTTGTATGTGAAGTTCTAGTGTTTCCTTCCCTTTGTCTGGTATTAGGAGTTTTTCCTAAATTAGCCTGCTAGCTTTAGGATAGTTTTACAACCCCTTGAGATCTCCATGTCAAATAGGTTTATTGCTTTTCTTTGTCCTACAGTGCACCTTGTTTCATGTAATGGTGATGTAGCAGAGACCATAAATCCAGCAGAAAGCATTGCATTATAATCAGTTCACAAGAATAGAGATGGCTATATTTTAAAATCTGTAGAATTCAGCTTGGTGACCACCCTCATCCTAAATGTTTTACTGTCCTAAAAAACTTTGCTGCTGGTAATTTTTGTGCAGCTTGTAAAGCTTCCAAGATATTTAGTTTGTTTGGCATGTGTGTGCTGAATGTTGGTCTCTCTTACATCACAGTCACGTGAGACAAGATGCACTGCGGGAACAAGAAATGCAATTACACTATCAGGTATGAAGATCCCCAGGGGTTGTAAAACTAGCATAAAGCTAGCAAGCTAATTTGGGAAAAACTCCTAATACCAGTCAGAGGGAAGGAAACACTAGAACTTCACATACAAATTAAAACACTGCACAACATATATTTTTTCAAGTTTTGGGTGTAGTTTTCCTTTAAGTCCAAGATTTGGATGAAAATAGCAGTATTTAAGAGATATTCCCATTTAATTTTAACAATTTTCATGAAAAAATGACTTAGTCAAGATGTTGATTTTCCACACTTTACTCCCACAGTGTTTATGGGAGCTTGTTCATCCTCGAGCTGCCGGTGGGAGAAAGTAAAAAGTGGTATCTTTGGAAAGGCAGTCCAAGATAAGCTTTTATATTCCTCTACTGCCCTATGTCATGTAAGCCACCTTTATTTAATTAAAATATGATAACAACAAGTCAGTCTGTTTTAGGCACTGTTTTAAATTGCAATGAGGTGGGTCACACTTCTGTAATGACAGCCTTTGTTATGGGTCAGATGAAAGTCCTACCATTAGTAAAATGGCTGATAGACCCCACTACCCGATCAAGTAACATAAAGTGCCACCTGCCACATCACACAATTCTGAACTTGTTTTTAAAATATTTGGGACAGTCACATACCGTCCTCTCTCCTACAGGATCTGTTGAGGTATCATTATTTAGTGACTATTGGGAAGCAATTGCAGCCAAAAGAAACCCTCTGTGATGGGACACTGTACTCATGACAAACCAGAAATCAGAGCAAACAGATAAGGGAACTACTGTGGTTGTCATATGGAGCGGGGGATACACCAGCAACATGCACAGTCAGCAGTACTTGTATGTGCAGGTGAACATAGGGAATAGACAGTAGACAAGCAGATGCACATTCAACAGCCACACAGTGGCACATCATGGAAGGATTCTTTTGGCTGCAATTGATTCCTGATAGTAACTAAACAATGATTGCTCTGTAGACACTTCCAGTGAAACAAGAGCCAGATTATCCAAACTGGGGAGATACTCACTACAATATATACACCAGTATTTTGAAGGCTGGACATTGCAGACATCCAGGTGAGGTACCCCATCCACAAAGAGCTTTCTACAGCCCAGGCACTACTGTGTGTATGTGTGTATATATATTAGAGGCAAAAAACTACTCCATTTATTGTATTTGTTAGGGTTGTTCCACAGCGACAAAAGTGAAGAAATTCGCTGTTAGGGTTAAAAGCCCCCTTGGGTCATTCCACTACCCACCAACTGGCATTGAAAAGCGTTAGGGTTGTCGCCCCTAACTCTCACCCATCACATGTGTGGAAGAAGCAGAAGCATAGGAGAATGGGGAAAGTTAGGACTGACCTCCCCAACGCGCACCCTGATGCCAGTTGGGGGGTGGGTGGGGGGTCCAAGGTGGGGCTTTCAAGCCTAACACCAAATTTCCTCACTTTTGTTGCTGTGGAACAACCCTAACTAATACATTAAACAGAGTTTTTTGCCTCTAATTTCTCTTCATTTTGAGAATGATGACGAGAAATAGTGAATATAACGTGGTGGTGGGAGCGCGGGGCCCAATGCCTTGTGATATAGTAACAGGAACAGCAACACAAACAGAAGCATGAACAGTGGCGCACGTGGTAGTGCAAATGTAAATGGTAAAGGAAATGTTAATAGAAACGCAAGTGCAAAGTGAGGCCGAAGTGAACAGTGACACAAATGGACATTGAAGCGCATACAAAAATGCAACTTGTAATGCGAACAGTGATGGCAGTGGTATTTGAAATGGACATGTTAAGTGTCACAGCAAAAAGAATCACGAAAGGGAACAGAAATGGACATACTATGCTGACATGGCGCTACGTAGCATGGTAAGCATGACTGGCATGGTACGCAATTATAAATGCAAATGGTAAAGCTAACATGAAGAATAACACCAAAGGAAAGAGAAATGGAAATTGGAACAGAAGCACGTTGAGAAACGCAAACCAAAACGTGCATGGGCACAGTACCGTAATTGTAAACGCAAATGGTAACAGTAACAGCAACAATAACAGCAAAGTAAACAGAAGCACAAAAGGAAACAGAAGCGCATTTGGAAATGCAAAGGGTAATGCGCACGGGCACAGTAACGCAATTGAAAATGCTAATGGTAACAGTAACAGCAAGGAAGACGCAAAACGAAAAAGAAATGGAAATGCAAATGAAAGGGCTGGCGTAAAAGCAAATGGCAGTGTGCAATGTGATACAAACAAAAATGCAAACAGAAACAATTGTGGAAACGCAAATGGTAACAGTAACAAAAATGCAAGCGTGAATGACAACGCAAAGGGTAACGCACACGGTGGCGTACACAGGAACGGTAATGCAAACGGGGACATAAACACAAGTGGAAACGGTAACTGAAACAGTAACAAAAGCAAATTACCTGTTTTTGCCAAACAGGTGCATACAGAAATACAGTGTGTACAAAAATGTATGCATTGTAATGGGGATCGAAGCTTAAAACGAGCATTGGAAGTACTTAATTGCTAATATCTCAGCAACCGCACGAAGTAGAAAAAAAATTTAAATTTCACAAAAATCTTGATTCTCCCGGCAAGGTTTTTGCCATTACATAGTATGCAACTCACAACAAAAATTCTGCATCTCACTCCATTTTCAAGACACGAGCCCCAAAAGGCGCAGTGGATACCACCATGTTAGTCTATGTGAAAAAACGTCAACTTCAGAGTACCATAACTTGGTAGTTGTCCAATATTGTTTCACCAATCCACCAAAGTGCACATCTGTGAGATGTTGGCTGCCTTCCCTCCAAATTTCAGCTCAAAAGACCAAACTGTTCTTTCGCAGCAGGGTCCGAAGAATTCCTGTAATTTTGGCCAAGTCTGAAAAAGTAGTATTGCAATTTGCAGCAATTTTCTCAAAATTTTGTGAAAGTGGCATGCCTGCAACACTACTTTGCGACACTACTGGTTCCAGAAATTTGAAAAACATATTTCTGGGGTGTTTTACCCCCCAAAAAGACATGGCTAGCATCCGCGGGGTCCGACTAGGTGAACACAAAAAGAATTGTGTCCCTAGAGGGTCCCAAATTTAAATGGCAAGCGTTTTTCTGATCACCAACTGAAAAACAAATGGCAGATTTGCGACACTACTAGGGTGATTTGAGACACTAATAAGTGCATTTGTGAAAGTGTTGAATATTTTGTTAACTTTTCCCATTGACTTATAATGGGAACTTGTTTTTGAATAACTTTTGAACCGTTCAATATTTTTTCATGAAATCTTCAAAAGGCACATTGGGGACCCTGGCTGCATGTTTGCGAAGTTTTCGGACTGGTCACGCAAACAGCGCGACCTGTAGGCGAGAGCAAAGAAATAGCAAAAAAGCATAATTGTGCAATTGGCTGTTGCTTAATAACTCCACAGCTGTATATCCAACAGGTACAAAACATGGTAGATCCCACAATCTACTAAGCCCAGTTGTGCATACCAAATTTCAGGCAAATCCGTTGAATGGTGGCAAAGTTATTAAGGTGCAAAATTTGACCCTTTAACCTTAAAAGTGCTTCTCAACCCTAACTATGGTAGCACTACCGTGCTACCATAATGCATATATGTCTATAGATATATATATATATATATGGCAAAATCTCTGATTAATGCATCAAGTTAGGGTTGTTCCAAAGCAACAAAAGTGAGGAAATTCAGTGTTAGGGTTGAAAGCCCCTTGCACCCCCAGCCCACCACCTCAACCGCAAATGGGTGTGCACTGGGGTCATCGGCCCTAACTCTCATCCCATCACATGTGTAAAGAAGCTGAGGTATAGGAGAATGGGGTGAGAGTTAGTACCGATGACCCCAGTGCACACCCCATTGGCGGTTGGAATGGTGGGCTTGGGGGTGCAAGGGGGGCTTCCAACCCTAACACCAAATTTCCTCACTTTTGTTGCTATGGAACAACCCCAACTAATGCATTAAATGGAACTTTTGCCTCTAATTTCCCTTCTTTTTGAGAAAGTGCAGTAGAAATAGTGAATGGAATGTGGTGGTGGGAGCACAGGGTCCCCACCACATGATTTTGTGTGACATAGTAACAGTAAGTGCAAGGAAAATGCAACCGCTAATGGTTGCACACATAGTGACTGAAACGTAAATGGAAAAGTAAACGTTAGTAGAAACGCAAGCGTAAAGTGATGGCAAAGCGAACAGTGATGCAAAAGGAGACACAAGTGTGTAAAGAAATGCAAACCGTGACATACATGGTGATGGTACAGCAATTGGAAATGCAAATGGTAATGTTGACAGCAGAAATGATGCCAAAAGAAACAGAAACAGAAATGCAAACACAAGCGCATACGCAAATGGGGACGCAAATGGTAATGCACATGGTGGCGTACACAGGAACAGTAACGCAAATGGTGATGGAAACACAAGTGGAAATGCTAACTGTAACAGTAACAGAAGCATACACCCTGTTTTTGCCCAACAGCTGCATACAGAAACACAGTGTGTACAAAGAATATATGCATAATAATGGGCCTCGGAGCAGAAAATGAGCTGTTGGAATACTAAATTCCTAATATCTCAGGAACCATGCAACGAAGAAAAAAAATTAAAATTTCACATGATTCATCAGCTTCCTGGCTAGGTTTTCACTTAACGTGTAGCCCATAGAGCTATGCATTGTCGTGATGAAAATTCCGTATCTCGCACCATTTCCGAGATACGAGCCCTAAAAGGCACGGTGGATGCTACCATGTTAGTCTATGGGAAAAAATGTCAACTTCAGAGTACCATTACTTGGCATCAGTGCAATATTTTGCCATCAAACCACCAAAAGACATATCTGTGAGATGTTGGTTGCCTTCCTTCCAAATTTAAGCCTAAAAGACCAAACCGTTCTTTTGCAGCAGGGTGGCAAAGAACTCCTGTCATTTTGGCCATAGTCTGGAAAAGTAGGGTCGCAATTTGCAAAAGCTTTCACAAAAATTTGCAAAAGTGACGCAAGTGTGACACTACTTTGTGACACTACTTTTTCCAGAAATTTGAAAAAACATACTTCTGGGGTGTTTAACCCCAAAATAAAGACATGGCTAGCATCCTCAGGGCTCGAATAGGTAAGCACAAACAGAACTATGTCCCTAGATGGCCCAATTTTAAATGCCAAGCATTTCTGTGATCAGTAACTGAAAACAAAATGGCAGATTTGCGACACTGCTAGGGTCATTTGCGACACTAAAAAGTGCATTTGTGACACTTTCAAACATTTTGTTAACTTTTCCCATTGACTTATAATGGGAATTTGTTTTTTGAATAACTTTTGAACCATTTAATATTTTTTCATGAAATCTTCAAAAGGCACATTGGGGACCCTGGCTGCATGTTCACTGAAGTTTTCGAACCAGTTGCGCAAACCGTGCGACCTGTAGGTTCAGGCAAAGAATTCACAAAAAAAGCATAATTGCACACATGGATGTTGCTTAATAACTCCGCAGTTGTACATCTGACTGGTACAAAAGTTGGCAGATCCCAAGATGTATGGTGGCCCCCTCCATGCCTGCCAAATTTCAGACAAATTCCTTGAATGGTGGCAAAGTTATTAAGGTGCATATTTCACCCTTTAACCTTAAAAGTGCTACTCAACCCTAACTATGGTAGCACTACTGTGCTACCATAATAAATTGCAGTGTCAGTGGCTCAGTAGGTAACACACTCGCCTTTGAGGCTGGGAGATCTGAGAGCTGTGGGTTCAGTTCTAACATCTGGCACTTGGGTTAATATCCGAGTACTGACACTCTAGTGCTGCATGAGGTACCATCTTTTGGATGAGATGTTAAACCGAGGTCCCATCTGCCTGGATTGGTGGTAGTTCAGGTGGATGATAAAGATCTCATGGCACTTATCGAAAAGAGTGGGGGAATTTCCCCGGTGTCCTGGCCAAATTTCCCTCATTCACTAAAAATACCACCAACAGCTTAATTTGGTTCAAGGTCAGTTGGCATTCATCTGTATCCCCCTTCCCCAGGGCGTGCCTGAAAATAGGTAGGATTTGTCTAGTGCACTTACCCAGGCAACAAAAACGAAATAAAAAAAATATATATATATATATATATATATATATATATATATACACACATATATAAATAGATATATAGATATATATATATTCCTTGCCAAAAGCAGCTAAGGATATAAGCTATTTACCACTACTAGTAGTGACTTTTATTGCATTTTGTAAACAGGGATATACCCAACACCTAGTCACCACCTTATATAAGAATTTGCTGAATGTATATAACTAGGAAACTGCTTCAGTGCTCATGAAGTGGGGGGGGGGGTGAAGATGAATGCAGAAAAAATCTCAGAGAAATGGAAAACTAGCAGCCCAGAGATTCATAAAGTTACGAGTTCCTATATTTGGAGGGAGCAAATGTGGAAACATCTAATAAAATACTGGAGAACCCAAGAGATTATGGCACATTATAATCAAATTCAGCACTCTGCTGGAGAAAATGTGAGGAAAAGAAAACACAACACACCTACATTATGTGGGAATACTCTTTAACATTCAACCATTTCTTGGGGGCTTGCACCGTGAGATAGAGGAGTTTCTACAGCAGACCCTGCAGTTCACCACAAAACGATTCTTTCTGTTGCACTCCCCCTGAGGGTGTAGGGACAGACACTCAAACCATAGACTAGGGATCCTAACAGCAGCAGGGAAAAAGTGCATTACAAGGCAGTAAATTAAACACCAGTCCCCAAAGCTAGCCACATAGAGGGAAATCAATACATAGGTTTGCAAGACTGAAAAGATCACTTATTCATGTAATAATAGGCAGGAGTAGTTCACATCCAGATGAACAAAATGGGTGATGTACTGTATAGGATGAATAAGGATGCAACGTCTATGTCATGAATAGACTGAATTTAGTATCTATGGGTCCCTCATTTAATGTTTCTGTGTCAGGTAATCAAAGGGAAAAGTCCAGCATTGGGTAGCATGAGAGATGTGCATGCCACACACTCCTTTAAAACTGTACACTCTGCCACTACTTTGCCATGCCTCTCTCTAATCTATGTCAACTGTATATAAAATGTTTAACAAATTATGAACTATGGGATCTCCAGAAAGAAAGTTTGAATGTATAGTCCAAGCCACTTAGTCGGGACATGCTTAAGTGGGATGTCCACTGAAGTGGGACGTACTTCTGGGCAACGATTAAGTGACCATGCATTTATATGGAGGTTCCATCTGTTTGAAAGAGATGAGGCAACAGGGGGCCACCAGTTTACTGGGACAACTTGTCCCATCTGACTGCCAATTCACTCCTAATTCACTCCAAATCTCCATCAGTTTCACCTCCCTGCACTCTAATTACTGTCTGCTATTCCTTCTTACCATCTGCTCTATCTCCCTTTGTTTTATTGCTGAGGTTTAATCTTGTAACCCAATTTCTGGGTTGGTGTGTTAGCATTTCGGCAGGGAAACAGAATGACTTGCAGCTCACTCACAGCAAATGCAAACACTTCTCTGTAGTCTGCTTGGTTCTGGCTTACTTCCTGCTTTCTTCTGTCACTCTACACTACCATCTAGTATGGAATCATACCCATGAAGTGAAGCATGCCTACCTGCAACTGAAATCACAAACGTTCACATATTGGCAGAACTTGAAGAATTTAGAGCCAAAATAACCAGCTTGATTCAGACTCTGAGAGATGAAGTTGATTTATTAAAAGTGGATAACACTGATCTGAAGGGAGCAGTGACTCTCTCAGAGTTTCAGCATCTAGCATGATGCAAGAGCTCATGTTACTGTAATGTAGGAGAACTGGCACAGTACCATACTGTATTCTGAAGTAAGCATATTCTTATGTATTTTTACTTATAGTACTTTAGCTGCCCTCAGTGTTCATCGGGCTATCAGGTGGAGGTGCAGTAGAGGCACAGTGGTAATCGTGCAAAAGTTGCACAGTGGCGTGGTATACTGAGCATTGCACAAGTACAGTACCCATTGAATAACATGTATACCACTACTGCACAACATATAGTAGTATAGTGCAGTGGTTTAAGGCTCTGAGCTATAAATCTGGAGACCTGGGTTTGAATCTCACAGACCCCACTTACATACTGTGTGATCCTGAGCAAGTCCCTGAACTCCCAGGTCACACCTATAAACAAGCTTTCAGCTTAGTGTTCCACTTCTTGTTAAACAATGGGAAAAAATGATGCATGGTGTGCATTACCATGCACCATTTTCTTGATTACCACTGTAGGAACGGGGGAGAGGTTTTACAAACAGAAAACATGCAACTTCTCTTTATCAGGACAGGTGCTTAAATGGGATGAAAAGGCATCCACCGAGGTGTCCCATTTAAGCGGCTTTGACCATATTGTGGAAATGTGACTTGTATATCATTGTGCAATTTTTAATAAAAAGAAAGTTACCAAAAGATCAAATGCTTGATGCCCAGACTGTGGAGAGCAACTGATTAAAGTGCTACTCATGTTCCTCAAGTTTGCAGTCTCACATAAAATGATACCAATGGACTACAAAATATGACAGTGCCTCTACAAAAAGAAACCTTCCACCTGAAAAGTACAAAATGGAGCACTACAATATATGAAGCTGCCAGGTATGCCTAAGCAGGCGAAAAAAAAGCATGGATGCATCAATATCTTGCTTCCTCAGTCACTGTTTTGACATTTAACATGTTTTGTTTTAAAGTGGTTGAATGAGATTCCAGCTGATATTCAGAATACAGCAAATATACGGGCTTTTAAGACAGAACTGAGACAGTATCTAGTCAGCACTGCTACATGTGCATGTTTATAGGTTCATGGCCTCCCCTCTCCTACCACAAACTCCTTCTCCACTGGACCTCGTCCATCCCTTTAAGATGTGCTCTTACCTTAAATTCTTTTTCATCTGTTCTACACAAAATCAGCTAAGCACATAACTCCCCTCTACCACTTCACCTCCAGCCTCCGTGCTCCCCACCACTACCCTGCATCCCTCTCCTGAATTATGCCTTGACCCAAACACTCTGAGTCTGCCTTCTCCTTTCCCACTGTCTATCCCACCTGAACTGCACACATCTACAACTTTAGTTATAACTGCCCACCACAACTACAACCTGATCATTATTTTGGCCAATTCCCCTCCCCTGCTGCCCTCTGTGGTACCCCCCCCCCCCATCTCTCCCCCTGTCTCTTTCTTAACAGCTGGAGCATTTTCTTTTCAATGAACAAGACCCATGTTTGGGCTGCTCACTAATTTCCTTTTTTACCATAAATTGTTCCTTAAAAACTACAGTAGTAATTATTTTGTAACCCAGCCCTCTCTGAAGGCAAGGAACCTTCTGTTATTTGTCTCTGTCTACTAGTACTTGTCTTGCTGGTATGATGTGGAACCTTTGTAAAACAGTAGCATGCCCAAAGGTTGTTTCTGATGATTGCAATAAATAAATAAGTGTAGGTGTGAAACAAACATAATAGTTAGCATGATTACTTGTGTTTTAGCCAAAGGTGTTGCTGTGTGTGTATGTGCGCACTATCAATGATACATAGGTTATAAAATGACAAAGAGAACTAGAGCAACTTCATTGGCCAAAAGCAGTCACTTGACCATTCATTAAAAAGCTATTGATGCACAGCCAGGTGCCAGATCACATTTCTAATCCCAATTAGCCTCATTATCTGAAAGCTGTAGCTGACACCAATTACTACTGCAGAAAATGTCAAGCCATCCCTGATACCGTTTTGTACATCTTACCTCATAAAATAATAAAAAAAAATTGCAAATATAAGTGACTTACCTGTTGCATCATTTGACCTCTTTGAAGGTATGACTCCAGAACCTGGCCAACAAAATGCTTTGAAGAGCCACAACCACCTAGAAAATAGTAACAAAAGAATATTGAAACTGAAACCAATAACACAACGAGCAGATACACTATATTGAAATTAATGCCACAGAACTAAATGTTGGTCAACCTAAGATGAACAAAATACAAAAAGAGCTACATTGGGGAACTTAATGTACTAAATGAATGAGAAAACAAGAAAAACAAACTTTTATTTCTGACTTCAAACCTATTTCAAACCCATGTGTGAAAAATGTCTAGTGCTCTGATTGGCCATTGTGCTCATAATTCCACACCTGAACGTTTCTCAATCTGGCAGCCTTTGAACCTGTTAAAAATGGATCTATGCCCTCCCACATGTGGATGTTGCAGCACAGATGTTGCAGAAGCCAATTCTCCTCAAACCTGTAGTGTTACTCTATGCTTAAGTACAGTATACTTTAAATTGGTATTAAACACTCGCTGTCAAGTGATTGGTTGCATGCTGTAGCCAGAAAGGAAGTTTTGTAATATACAGTACACTGTACCTTAAAGCATTGTTCATAAATGGGTGGGTTTATGGCAGCATTAAAAATGCATTTTTGCAACTTTTTTCAGCTTTCTATTTAACTCATTGCCTTCTAGAAACGCTTGCAGGCGTCAGCAAATCTACAGCAGTGTGTCCCAGAAAGCCTACAGAAGTCACCTACAGACTTCCTGTGTGCCCAAGAAATGCCTGGAGACGTCACTCAGATGTTTTAATATTACTTGCCAGCAGAATTGATTAGAATTGAGTGCATAGTACCATTAAAATGGTAATACAAAATCACACATGCCCACACAATGCAAAGCATCATGGGCTGCATATGCAAATCACCACAGAATATTAAGCTGGTTCAACTTTAAGCAGAACTGCATGGTGCCGAAAGGCCTCTCACATGGTTTGCAAAGGATCCTACCAGGACTCATCAGTATGCCTCGTCTGTTTGACACCCCAGTGGAATGAACCAGCTACCCTAAGACGGTCTATCTGGGTTATGTAGTGGTGAACCCATTAAAATAAAAAACAATTTAAAAGACAAAGAACCTCTGTGCACAAATACTGAGGCAAGGGTTACCCCCAAAGGGCATCTGGCTGGGAAGCCAAGTTTCAAGAAAATGCAAAATCACACATACCCACACAATGCAAAGCATTATGGGCTACATATGCAAATCACCACAGAATATTATGCTGGTTCAACTTTAAGCAGAATTACATGGTGCCGAAAGGCCTCTCACACATTAGAATGGTAATGTTGTGCTGAACAACTTTGCCGATGACACTTTGTGTATATTATGTTCACTTCAGCAGTCATTCACATTTGTTTATGACATTTTGACCATCTAGAACCACCTAAGCACTTTGAAGAAAATACACATTCTGGGTATTTCAGCCAGTATAAAACAAAAACCGAATTGATCACAGTTGATTGTATAGCACCGTTGGAAAGGCAATTTTGTGTGGAACAACTTTGCTGCTGATACGTTGTGTGTATCATGTATACTTTAGGAGTTATATGCATTTGTTTATGGTATGGTGTGTGTGGTTCAGATTTGTCCCTCAAACCTCACCAACACACCTTGACTCAAATGGAGAAAAATTATGTTTAATACTACTGAAATAACTGGTTTTTTTTTACAAACAAATGATTAAAATTACATCTACTGTCTAGATGCTTAATTTGATGTTGATATGTTACATATTTCCCAACCAAAAAAGGCTTACAGTGCATTTTTTAGTGGAAAAAATATTTTGTTTTGCTGTTTTGACCAGCACAGAAATAAAACTAAATTACCATTTATTCCTTGCATACCACCATTGGAAAAGTAATTTTATGCTGAACAATTTTGCCTCTCATACTTTGTGTCTAGAACTTATGTTTTTTGTGCTATTTACATTTGTTTACGTCATGCCAATTATGGCTTGATTTTGCTTAGAAAGGCCCAGGATTCACTGTTAGCAGTATACAGGAGACAAGTACTGCAACTTCAGTGAGCTCCTGTGGAGACAATGAGTTAAGGAACTGATTTGCCAGTGTGTGCTTTATGTTGGTGTCACAGAATGGGGGGAAGGTTTAACACAGTATCATTTGTGTCATTAGGAGCTGGACATCAAGGAGGCCATGCTGTTGAAGGAGCTGTGCAGCCCAGAACAGGAACTTTCCTTTTTAATTTTACTCTACATCCAGGCATCTTTTCACTTTATAACATTCGTAAGAAAAATTAGTTGATGTGGTTAAGTGATTCCATGTCAAAATGGCGACTGCGGAACAGCAGCATGTGAAGAGGGCGCAAATCCCGCAGCTCAATGAATTTCAGCAAAGCCTTTTTTGTGGGGAACTTTGCCCTGTGTACCCCCACACACACCCTTATTTATTATGCTAACTCTGGGGGGGCATACCTCAGGGATGGCGAGAACTGTTAGTCACCTGAAAGTGTCAGCGCTAGGGTTCCATCACCCTCTTCATTAGTCGCCGTGTTCCACAGTCACTGTTATGATGTGCTACTGATTCGATTATAAGTGCAATAAAACACTAAAGGGATGTGTGATTATGGTCAAGACTTCTCTATCAAGCATTTAAACGCACTTAGGGCAAGCTCCTCAGGCCTAATACAACACCATCAAGAGGTCTGTAATTATTGAACCATAATCAGAAACCCTCTTGTGCATTATTACTTACTAATGCCACAGAACAAAATGCTAATGAATCTCAGATGACCTAAATACAAAAAGAACTACACTGGGGCACTTAGTGTACAAAATAAGTCAGCAAATAAGAAAAACTTAATTTTTGAATTCAAAACTATTTCCAGCCCAGAGCTCTGTCAGCTTTTATGGTATTTCTATGCCATAGCTTATAATGCTAATAGTAGCGAGTGCTCAGTCATCACCTACCTTGCTCTTCATGCCATTTAAACTAGTACAGTGCATCCTCTATTATTCGCCAACCTTGGTGCACCAATTTTTTCATTGATTATAGAGGATGCTGGATAATAGAGGTATGATATGTTGCATTGGTAACATATGAGAAAATTAGTACAGGGCTACATTTAGGTATTAACTATTCAGTTTCTTTATTTATCTACAGTTTGGTTACAAAAATACTTAAAAAACACAGTATGACTTTTTTCTTCTCCCTCGCCCAGTCAGCCCTCCTTCAGATGGGCATCCCAGCTTCATCATCCAGACATCTGCTGGGATATACTGCCAGCCATCTTCCCCCAGGGCTTGCCTCCCTGGTGGGGTTGGCTGGGGTCCCCAGTCCCCACTGAGGACTGGATCCAGTTCAGGCTGGTGAGCCCCGCTAGTCGAGTGTGGCACCTGTGGGCACCCACTGGCATCCTGCCAGCAGCATTTTCTATGTTCTGGTGCCCCCTGGGAGGCATGGCATGCAAGGACATTTTTGAAGCACACCACATGCTCCCATGTGATGTGTGTTGATGTCTGCCACACTTCCAGATCTTCTGGCCCAGGCTGCCTTACCCCCAGCTTCTGCCAGGGGGACAGGCAAGTGATGGGCTCTACCCACCTACCTCCCCCCACGGAGGAGGAGAGCACTCCTAAGGACACTCAATCATCATCTCCCCAGCTGACCCCTGACACCCAGAGATTGCTCCTGACCCCAGGACGTGGTCATGGTGGCAGGTGAGGGTTAGTATCTCAGCTGTCCACACCACCAGACCAGCCCAGTATGACTTTTAAAATCTAGTTTAGTTAATTTCTCTGTTATCATCAATCAACCCTAAAATATTCAGTGATGGACATCTGTTTGGCTTTATTTGTTTATTTGTCATGATTCACTCTATTTCAGCATCCAGGTCCTTTCTCAATGGCCTGCGGTGGTGTCCAGGGAAAGTACAGAGCTTGAAGATTGGGAAGGGAGAGGGAGTGATCATGGGGAGGCTGGGATAAAGCCCACCATCTGCATGGCAGACACTATATACCTCTTATCATTTTGTCACTGAATTGTTGAGCAATGGTATTCAAAATGTAGGAAAATGAGGGACACTGGCCTTAATAATGTGGGGCACAATAACATACATGGAAACACAAATTCAGAACACTGGGAGCTAGTGACTTTAGAGCAGTCTACCCCTGATTAAGGTCAGTAGACTAGTTGTAAACTCTAACAGTGGGGTAACAATGACTCTCACTAAATCTTTTGTGGGATCACCAACTTGTTCTTCCAGGTGGCAGGTAATTGCAACTCTAAAAGCACTGTTAGTCATACTTGTCCATCTGAAACAATGAGGGAGATTAGCATGAGGACTACAGCCAGCTAAAGTAGGGACTTTTTATTTCATTGACAGCTATGGAAGACTGCACTAGTCGAGATGGACAAGCAGAGGGTTAGCTGTGCTAGCCCAGGTCAAATTTCATTATTCCACATGTTAAAATCAACCATCGCTACTAATATGAAATTGTCATTTTCTTCACCCCCGTCAGTTTTAATAATCTCATCAATTATGTTAATAAAAACCTCACAGAAATGATCAAAGGTAACATAGTTCTCAGCAGTACACTTTAAAATATTTCTTATGAACACATTTATAATGACAAAAACATTGGGACCTTACAATGCAGCAGTGCCAGCGATATGGTGGATGATAGAGGGAGAATAACATGAGAATGATATGGCCTGTACACCAGAAAGTGCTGGTGGATGGCAGACAGAGAGGTTGGTGTATAATAGAGGGAATTTCCACACAGAGATAATGGCACAAGAGGTCAGGCCAGCAGACAAGGAGGGTAGTGGCTAATCAAGGGGCCAATAATAGAGGCTACACTGTATTTCAGCAACACAGAGGTGAAACAGAATGTTAATACAGTTGAGGATCCCGATTTCAAATCAGACAATAATGAAAAAATACTGAAATACTGATAAGACAAAAATGCAGATTACCCATGAATGAATGATAGCAATTTAAAGATGTACTACAGTAAATTTTTGCAAAAACATACATTGTGCATAGTGTTTTAATTTGTGTGTGCAGACCTGGTGTGCCCATCCCTTTATTTGCTATTAGAATTTTTTTTCTAAATTTGCATGCTAGTTTTATGGCTGCTGAGGATATTCATGTTAGCATTTGTTTATGGCTTTTCTTCGTCCTACAATGCCTCATGTCCTAAGTGACAGTGATGCATCTGGGACCATAGATTCAGCAAGTACTGGTTTAGAGTCAATTTTACAGCAGTAGAGCTGTGATTTTTGTTAAGCTTCCTTAGCCAATGAGCACTAAGGGCTACATTTCTAGTTTATCAAACACTTGAAGGCTAATTGAGTGGCTTATTCAGCAAAAAAAAAAAAAAAAAACAGCTACAGTCATTAAAAGTAAAGCATATATGACATGGGATGATGTGATACTGTTTATCACTGTGGCTGTGTGTAGTTTGGTTAAGTAGAAAGATTTAACAGCAAAACATTTACTCCTGCCGGCTAGACCTAAATCCACACATAGAAAACAACATTAAATTAAAGTTACAGTATTTAGCTGAGGCCAACACATCAGGCTGCTATTTACAGATTACTGCTGTGGTACTTTCCCTCACTGAATCAGTGATCCTGGACACATCATTGACACATGAAACAGAAGGTACCATAGGAAAAAGAAGAGCAATAAACCATGCTATGATCCCCAGATGCAATAAAACTAGCAGACACATTTGGAATAAAAACTCCTAATAGTAAACAAAGGAAAGAATACACCAGGACTACACACAACAATCAAAACACTTTGCACAACATATGTTTTTGCAAAATTTGACTGTAGTATTCCTTTAAGCATTCTTAGAAGTTTGACCACCAACTCTCCACACACAGCAGCTGCAATAGTGGTTAAAAAGCCTGTCTGGATTTGCAGCTGAATTTTGAAAGAAGTGGTAGAGAAGAGTTTAAAAAACATAACACTCAACTCACTCACTGTAAAAATCAAAAATGAACATTTAAAATAATATGTGCTCACCTTTTAATAAAAAAATTATAAAATAATAAAATAATTCCTGTTCAAAGTCATTGCATCTTTATGTTTTAGCAGCAGTTAAATCCAAACTAACCAGTACACAGCTTCATGAATTACATTTTTAAAATGGTCACATGGTGAAAAGCCCTTTCATTTCATCCTGAAACAGCTATCACAGTAAATGCAGGATTTTGAAGCACTTGTGGTATACCCCAGATGAAAAGGTACCAACTATTTTAGGCACATAATACCCAGACTATCCCATAAAGCTGATTTATCAACTAGGGCTCCGATATTGAAAACTGTGCCTGGCAATGGCGGAAGTGGTTGCTCCACACAACTGAGTTGGGCTGGAGCAACAAAGGGATATATTCAGAAGAGATGTGCAATGGTGCAACTCTTCTGAATATATCAAAATATGTGGGTGGCGCATCCCCTAGACAGGTCTAAATACCTGGAATGGGAATGCGCCAGCGTATCTGGAGATGTGCCAGATGCAATTTCCAGATATTCAGACCCAAACATGCAAATGGGACCATTATGCATGCAATGCACAAATGGGGCCATTTGCATGTCATTATGACTCCATTTGCATAAGTTGTGCAGGACTGGCTGGAGGAATGTGCCAGGCACCTTGCACAGGATGTTTGATGTCCCTGGTGTCTAGTTGTACCCCTCTCCCTACACAAAATCCTGATCCCCGTAAAAGAAATATTTTATTGACCCTGGTAGTCTAGTGGTTCCCCCCTCCCTGCACAAAACCCCGATCCCTGTAAATGAAATATTTTATTGCCCCTGGTAGTCCAGTGGTTCCTTCCCCTGCCCGGTACCCCAATCAGTGTAAATATAATAATGTCCCTCATCACTGGTAGTCCTGTAGTCCCCTCCTCCCAGCCCAGTACCCCAATCATTGTACAACATAGGAAACCCCAACCCTGGTAGTCTAGTGGTACCCCCCCACTCCCCCACACGGACCCCAATCCCATCTGCTCTCCCACCGAGGTCTTCAGCAAACAGCAACCCACCTGCTCACACTCCGTTGTTGCCCACTGAATGACAGCTTACAGTAACACCTGCAAGCTCATTGGTCCACGCCGTCGAACAATAGGCTTGCAATGTGTACTGTAGTTGTCATTCACAACTTTGTGAATGAAGTTATTCATTCACAAAGTTGTGATTGACTATTACAGTACACACTGCAAGCCTATTGTTTGACAGTGTGGCCCAATGAGCTTGCAGGTGTTACTGTAACCTATAATTCGGTGGGCAGCTGTGGAGGTGAGCAGGTGGGTTTTCTGCCTGCTGATGACCTGGGTGGGTGAGCAGGGTGGGATGGGGGTCCTGTGTGGGTTGGGGTGGGGGTACCACTAGACTACCAGGGTCAGGGGTCTTCTATGTTTTACTACAATTAGGGTACCAGGTGGGGAGGGGGACCACAGAACTACCAGAGACACTAAAATAATTACTCTACAGAGATCAGGGTATTGAGCAGGGAGGGAGGAACCACTGGACTACCAGGTACAATAAAATATTTCTAGTATGGGAATTGAGGTTTCATGCATGAAGGGGGAACCACTAGACTACCAGGGTCAATAAAATATTTCTTTAATGGGGATCAGGTTTTTGTGTGGGAAGGGGGGACCACTAGACTACCAGGTCTCTGTTTGCACTGTACAGGGATCAGACATGGTGCTTGGGGGGGGGTAGCCACCCAGGGGCTGGTGGATGCTGTGTTGTACCTTGCAATACAGCAGCCCACTTGTGGGTGGTTACCAGTTAGGCATGTTTTTAACAGGCATAACTTTGTGCCCATGTATGTGGCACATCTCTGAGATGTGCCAGCAGATGTGAAGCACATCTTGGCCGAACATCAAAATGTGCAGCATATGCATGGGTACGCCCCCTGGAGATGCACCTCATACATTATCTTGCCACCACAGCACATCCAAAATTGCTCAGTGCATTCCTCCCATTTGGATATCACCTCAGGGTGCATTTCTGGGGCTGTGCCAGCACAGCTCATTTGTGCAAGGCACAACTCACTTGAGTATCTAGCCTTAGGTATACACATAATTTGCTGTGCTGAAAACCCTCTTACTATCAAATTCCACAAAATAATGTCCATCACAGGACACTGGTGTGAATGCTGCTTACAAAATTACTAGAGCATGTCACTTCAGAAGAGGGTAGAGTAGAACAACATAGTAGCCTATGTAAGCATCACCTGCAGTGTTCCAGAATCAGAATCCAGCACTTCCCAAAAAACTGCAACGGATACAAAATTTAAAGCTGCTTGAGAGTCTCACAGATAAGAATGAGACAAGCATCCCACCAAATGTGACAAGTCTTTCTTCTGAGAGTGACACACAAAAATGCAACTGATAAGCACATTTTTTGTCAGCCTCACATCACTCCAGCTTCCAAAAGTCAACTTCAGCAACAGAAAGCTTTTGTTTCGAATCAGCTCAGCTCCTGCTCCACAGTAGCACTGACTCTGTTAGCACCAACTACTGAGTACAACAGTTCCACTTTGAACCTAAGCAATTTCACCATCAGTGAAACTGTAATTCATTAATAATTACTAGGTTGTGTTTTTTTTTCCATGTATTAAATACCATAATACCTGAATAGGTATTACTGCATTAAGTAGCGCATATAATAAAGCCTCTGAAATGTTACATCCAGCAATCCAGCCTACTCTAGGCTCCATACATTAGTGATTGCATTTCCTATGTGGAAAAAAACACAACACAGTAATTATATAAAACAAAATATAGGGTGCAGAGTGTTTAACTCAAATTTAACACACACCCTCGTTGTTGCATAGCTGCCCTTGGGGTTTATGTGCCATCCACCAACTTGGGTCTGTGTTAAATTCTCATAACACACTGCACCCCATACTTTCTCCAGTATATATAATCAGCAAAATCATGCACAAGTAAATAAACAAAAAAAGTCAATTTAGCAACATTTAAAATTCAAATGTCTTTATTGCTCTTGTAAACGTAATAAATAATTAAACTTACTTCTGTCACACTAAAAGGCACATGGAAAAACAATGTTTAAAAAATCTATGTAAAATGTTTCAAAGCCAGTGCATTAAAATCAAAAGAAATGCACAAAACAAACATATATTTCACATATATTTCACAATCTATGTACTTATGTACTTATTTCTCTTATGTATACCCAAAGTGAACTGAAAGAAAAAAAGAATCTAATCTAAGCAGCTTACTCCCTCCTCCACGTTATCATTGATTCTCTTAGCAGCAGTCAACACAATTGTACTCAATACAAATTAAAAGCAAATGTTTACAAATGTTTAAACCATCTGTTTGGAAGTCTGTTATACTCAAACATATGTATTAAAATGTAATTATCAAAATTAATGTACCTCACTAAAAACATGTGGTACAGTGTGTTTTAAACAATTTTTTTGAGAAAAACATAATCATAAAGTAATTATTTATTACTCTATTACTTAAAACTATATTCATATATCTTTGTGTATCCCTAAAACAGCTATATTGCTTTTAAATTGAATATTGTTACTTGTTGTATGACTAAAATATCCTTCAACTGCAAAAAAGGGACTATTGTGACCATGTCTGTAACCACTGTCTGTAACCACCTTATGCTTGAACAACCTATGTAATCAAAAGTTTTTCCCACTGTATTTTATCTTGTATTGTTTTCCTGGGTCATCCCTGAAAAAGGGACCTTCGGGGCTCAGCTGGCCTACCTGGTCACCAAAATTTAATAAATAAATAAATAAATAAATAAAATATGGTATTGATATTTCAACTTAAAAAGTGAAATAATATTTCATGTATACGAAAGTGTTACACAATTTTCTTTTCCATCACAGCCCCTTTTATTAACTGTAACATCATATGAGCCAATTTATATGTGCAATAAGCTACTTCATGGTATGTATTAAAGGATCTTTGATGCACTTCCTAAGCGCAAAGAAGCATAGAATTTGTCACCAGAAAAGAATGCTGATGACTCTTCCTCCTCCCTGCCTATTTACTAATATTTCCCACTATCCATCTCACACATACTTGAAGCCCACTACTGTTTTTGCCTCTACCACTTAAGCTGACAGTCTGTTCCAGGCATCTACAACCCTTTCAGTGTAATAGAATTTCCTCACATCCCTCTTAAACATCCCCTTCCAGCTTTATCGCATGCCCTCTGGTCCTGATGCTCTTCCTCATTTGAAAGAGCCTCCTCTCCTCTACCCTGTTTACCCCTGTGAGGCGCTTGTAGGTCCTCTATCATGTCCCCTCTTGCTTTCCTCTCTTCCAGAGTGTACATGGTGAGATCCCTCAGTCTCTTCTTATAGGTCTTTTGATGCATCCACTGCAACATTTTAGTTTCCTTCCTCTGGACTGCAGCCACCCTGTATGTGTCTTTTCTAAGGTGCAGCTTCCAGAAATGGATGCAATACTCCATTCAGGGTCTCACCAGCAAGCGATATAGTGGCAACAACACTTTCTTCTTTCTACTGTTGATACCCTTCCTTATGAATCCCAGCATTGCACTGATCCTACCCACTGTTTTGTCACACTGCATGCCACTTTCAGGTCACCAGATATAAAAACTCCAAAGTTCCATTCTTGCTTAGTGACTGTCAGCACCTTTATCCATCCTATACTCAGCTCCTGGGTTCCTATGCTGCAGCTGCATGATATTTCACTTTTTTTGGCATTGAAGCCCAAGTGCCATATTGTTGACCATTTCCTGAGTTTCCCAAGATCCCTATGCATTTTCTCTACCCCCTTCCCTGACTGTCTACCCATTTGCAGATGCTGGTGTCATCTGGAAAAAGGTATACCGTCCCTTCCAATTCTTCTGCAATGCCACTTGTGAAGATATTGAAGAGGACCAGTCCCAGTGCTGAGCCCTGTGGTACTATACTGGTGACTTCTTCATCATTAGAGAGAGTACCACTAACCACCACCCTCTGTCTTCTATCCATTAACCAGTTTCTAACCCAATTCACTACTTTGGATTCCACCCCAGGATGCTCAATGTCTTTATCAATCTCCTGTGCAACACGGTTTTGATGGCCTTGCTAATGTTCAAATAGGCCATGTCCACTGCCCTCCCCTGATCTATAGTATTTCCTTGTCACCCAATAGAAGAAGTGAATCGGATTTGTCTGGCATGACCTCCACCCCACTACCCATGAATCCATGCTTCCTGTAGTCTGGCAGCCCATTGTATTCAAGATGCTCCACCAACCTTTCCTTTAACAGGATTTCCATTAATTTTCCCACCTCTGAAGTGAGACCGACTTGCTTATAGTTGCTAGCCTCCTCCCTGCTGCCTCTTTTAAGAAGAAAGACCATGTTTGCTCTTTTCCAGTCCTCTGGAAGCATGCCTGTTTCTAGACAGCTGCTTAATAAAGCTGTCTGTGGGGCAGCTAGTGCCATCCTGAGTTCCTTAAGCACCCTTGGGTGTATCCCATAAGGTCCCATAACCTTGTCAAATTTCAGAGCTACAAGACCCTTCAGGACTCTTTCTTTTGACAATGGACTTGTGTCAACTTCTCCCTCATTCCTGCTGCTCCCTGGTGGTCCATCTCCCCTTCCTCCACTGTGACGAGTTAGCAGAAGTACATTTTCAGGATGTGTGCTTTTTCTTGGTCCTTTTCTGTGCAGTTCCCTTCCTGGCCACCCTCCTTATTCTCACTATCTCTCCCCTTGCATTCCTCGTCTCACTTAATGTACTTGAAGAAAGTCTTATCCCCATTTGCTACCCCTCTGGCTATTGTTTCCTCTCTCTGTGCCTTTACTACCCTCACTGCCTTTCCTGTGTCCCTGTTTTACTTGATACCTCTCTTTGTTTTTCTCTCTCTCTTTGTTTCCTTATATAATATTTCCTGAATGCCACCTTTTTTCCTTCACCACCTTGGCTACTTCCCCAGAGAACCATAATGGTCTGTTTTTCCTTCTACTTTTACTCCCTTCATGCAGAGGCTGGTCACCTTAATTATGCCCTCCCTTATTTTCCCCATGGCAGCTCAACTCCTCCCTGGCAATCCTCCCTATATTATAGTTTTTGAAGCAGTCTTCCATTTCCTTAAAATCTGCCCTCCTAGAGTCCAGCACCCTCATCCTCATGTGGTTTGCTTCTGTTTCTGGATTCTGTCTCAATGTTAAATCAACTAGGGGTCTTCCCCCTGTGATGCCTGCAATGCCATTCTTGTTTGTAAGCACCAGGTCTAGCATTTCTCTGTCCTTAGTATGTTAATTGACTAGCTGCCTGTGAAAAGCCCCTTGTAGGGAGTCATGGATGGCATTGCTCATTGCCAAAGTTGCACTTGGAAGGCTCCAGTCCACATCTGGCTAAGTGAAGTCACCAATTAGAAGCACCTTCACTTACTTGTCATCCTGATGATGAATTTCCCAAGTGCTTTATCAAACTCCTCTTCCTGTGCTGAAGGCCTGTATACCACCCTTGTATTGATAGCAACCCTCTCACCTATTTCCAAGATGCCCCACAGCAACTCCAGGCCTTCCTTCGCCTCTGTGTACCCCTTCACCTCTGTGGCCTTAATTCCCTCTCTTACATATAGTACATCCCCACCTTCCCTCTTCCATTCCCTGTCTGAACAGAGTGTAGCCCCATACGACCATTTCCCAGTCAAGGCTGTCAGTGCAGCACAACTCCATCATGGCCAGCAAATCCAGGTTAGCCCACACCATGATGGCATCCTGATCCAGAATTTTATTTTCCAGACACCTTTCATTGGCACATATGGCTCTCAGAACCATTCGTCCTCCCTGCTTGCTTCTTTTCATCTGTTCTGTTGTCTGACAGACTACTGACCCACCTCTTCCCTTGTTGCCATCTCTTTAACCTGTCTACTTTACTCCTTACTTTTTGATTCCCTGATTTAGAACCCTCTTTATTCTGCTTTGTCCCAAGCTTGGCAAGCTTTTAAATTAGTCAAAGGGGGAGGCACTGACAAGCAGCAGGAAAATCCCAGCCTCTCCCTACAAAACAGGGTACTAAATGAGAAAAAGACTGAGGTAGAACGGTCAGTGGGGGATGCTGCAACAGAAGGTAAAGCCATCAAAAAATGGAGAGCAATGAGTACTAATGCCCGTAGTCTGGGTAACAAGCTTCCTGAATTAGTGGCCTTGATGGAGGAGGAACATCTGGATATCGTGGCAGTCACAGAAACATGGTACACACAAAAACCATGACTGGGACATAAACATACCAGGATATACTGTCTACAGGAGGGACAGGGAGGGTAAAAGAGGAGGAGGAGATAGTTCTTACATAAGGGAAGGAATAAAAGCAACAGAACAAAAGGGTAAACAGGAGGAGAAGAAGCACTGTGGGTAAATTTGGAGACAGGCAATGGTACCACAATATGCACAGGGTTAGATACAGACTTCTTATCAGGGGAGGAAATGGACAGGGAAATGATAGAAAGTATACTTAGAATGGCAGAAAAAGGGGAGATATTGCTGATGGGTGATCTGAATATGCCAGATGTTAACTGGAGTGCAGTTGCAGCCAAGCCACTTCGAAGAGTGGGGTTATTCAGATCCCCTACAGGGGCATGCCTTAGACAACTAGTACTGGAGCCCACCTGAGAGGGAGCAATATTAGACTTGATTCTCTCAAATGGAGATGGAGAGAGGATCACAGATGTAGAAGTGGGTAGCCATCTGGGAACTAGCGACCATAGAACAGTATGGTTCACAATAAACACAGCAATAGAGTCAAGCCATACAAAGACAAAAGTACTGGACTTTAGGAGGGCTGACTTTACCAAAATGGGTGAATGCCTAAAGAATGCACTAGCAAATGGGCAGGAAGGAGGGGTGGAAGAACAATGGGGAATAATAAAAACTGCCATCACAGAGGTAACGAGCCTTTGTGTGAAGCAAATAAACAAAACAAGACGATGTAAGAAACCACTATGGTTCTCAAAGGAAGTGGCAGTGAAGGTTCAAGAGAAAAAGAAAGCATTCAAGAAGTACAAGGAATCGCAGAAGGAGCAGGACAGAGAACTGTATCAGTTAAAGCAAAAGGAGGCTGGGAAGGCAGTCAGAACAGCAAAGGCCCAAACCGAGGAAAAGATAGCCAACTCAGTTAAGAAGGGGGATAAAACCTTTATAGGTACATCAGGAGCAAAGGAAGACCAAGGAGGGATAGTGAGGCTTAATAAAGGGGAGGGAGGGTGGGCAGAGGAGACTGTGAAAAGGCAGAGATACTAAACAAATATTTTTGCTCAGTATTTACAAATGAAGAGGGAGGCACATAAAACAAACAGTAGTAACACTCTGGATACAGAAGTTGATACCAGCCCATTTACAGAAGAAAGGGTTCTGAAAGAACTCTTAAACTGAAGGTGGACAAAGCAATGGGGCCTGATGGGATTCATCCCAGAATTCTAAAAGAGCTAAGGGTAGAACTAGTGACACCACTGACTACCCTTTTAACAAATCATGGGAGGATGGGGTGGTACCTGAGGACTGGAGGAGGGCAGATGTGATTCTCCTTCACAAAAGTGGGAGCAAGGCAGAAGCAGGAAACTACAGACCTGTTAGTTTAACCTCAGTGATAGGGAAAATGATGGAATCACTTCTGAAGGAAAGAATTGTCGAGTATCTAGAGGCCAGAGGGGCACAGGACACTAGACAGCATGGATTCACAGCAGGAAGGTCATGCCAGACAAATCTGATAGATTTCTTTGACTGGGTGACCAAAGTAGTAGATCAGGGAGGGGCTGTGGACATGGCCTACCTAGACTTTAGCAAGGCATTTGACACAGTCCCACACAAAAGATTAATATGCAAGTTAGCCAGCCTGGGAGTGGGTCCCAAGATGACAGCCTGGGTAAAGAATTGGCTGGAGAATAGGACACAGAGAGTAATAGTAAATGGAGTCCACTCAGAAGAAAGGAGGGTTACTAGTGGGGTACCGCAGGGTTCAGTATTAGGACCGGTCCTCTTCAATGTCTTTATAAGCAACATTGCAGAAGGACTGGAAGGAAAAGTATGTCTCTTTGCAGATGACACTAAGATCTGCAACAGAGTTGATGCACAGGGTGGTGGAAAGGATGAGAAGGACTTGGCAAGGTTAGAGGAATGGTCAAATGTATGGCAGCTTAGATTCAATGCTGAGAAGTGCAAGGTAATGCACCTGGGAAACAAAAACCCAGGGGAAGAGTACACAATGGGGGGTGAGATACTAACAACAACAAAAATGGAAAGGGACCTGTGGTAGTCATAACAGATGACCTAAAGGTGGGCAAGCAATGTGAGAGGGCAGCAAGGAGGGCTGGGGGGTTACTGGGATGCATAGGGAGAGGCATCACCAGTAGAAAACAGGAAGTTATTATCCCTCTGTACAGACAGCTGGTGAGACCCCATCTGGGGTACTGTGTGCAGTTCTGAAGACCCAGTCTTCGCAAAGACATAGACAGGATGGAAGCTGTCCAGAGGAGGGCAACTAAAATGGTGCAGGGTCTGCACCAGAAGACATATGAAGAGAGACTTAGGAGCTTAATATGTATAGCCTCAGAAGAAAGGAGGAGGGGGGGACATGATAAAACTTTCAAGTACCTCAAGGGAATCAACAAAGTCCAAGAGGTAGCATCTTTCAAAAAAGAGGTGTGCAAGAACAAGGGCACAATTTGAAGATGAGAGGCAGCTCCAAGGTAATTTAAGGAAGTATTTTTTCACAGAGAGAGGTTGTGGATGCATGAAATGGCCTTCGGAGAAAGGTTGTGGAAGTCAAAATCAGTGGTGGAATTCAAGCATGCATGGGACAGTCATAAGGTAATTCTAGGGGGTGGGGTTAAGAAGAAGTAGGCTGCTGGTTAACTAGGATCTGCAGCTTATCCAGTAGGTAGGGAAATTGTCAGACTGGGTGGGCCAAGCGGTCCTTATCTGCCGTCAAATTCTATGTTTCTATGTTTCTATGTCCCCACTCCTGTCTTCTTGTGTCTCTCCAGCTGGGAAGTTGATTGGCCGTGGACCCTCCCTTCCTGCTACTTCATCATCTGGGGGCCAAATGTTGATTCCCTTAGCTCTGGCATGTTTAAATACTCATCCAAGTTGCATTTAAGCCTCCCAGTATAGACTGTGGTCCCCTTCCTGGAAGGATACAGGTCATCTCCCCTATAAAGGCCCATATCTTCCAAGGCTGGCTCTTAGTCTCCGATACATCTGATACCTTCCTCCATGCATCATGCCATCAACCAAATGTTAAAAGCCACGGTGACACCGGCCTGTGATGCAGAGGGTTGAGGTGCTGGTGCCTTACCTCATACCACGCTACCGACAGGGTTTGGGAATGGACTCAGGTCGCCGGGGGTCGGCAGAGGAAGGGGAGGATTGAGGGTCCATAGGACTAATCTCCTCTCCTGGGGTGGGTCACTCTGCAGCAGCCCCTGGTGGAGACCAGGAGCACTGCAGAAAGTGTCACAATGCAGGAAGTGCCAGAAAATGGGAAAAACTGCTCCAGATTGACCGCATGATGGCATCCAGTCTACTGGCACCCTCCAGGCTTCCTGTGGGCTAGTCCACCTCAGCAGTGCTCCACGGCTGAAGTAAAAAAAATATATAGTGTGCTGGGCCACCCCCACTAATGCCTTCCACTTCGGAGGTGAGGGACCCACTCAGTAAGAGGGTAACGCTGAACTACCTCAGAGGTTGGATGCAATATGAGGTGAGGGCACAAGGATGCTAAATGGAGGAGTGCCAGTGACCATAGCTGCCTGAAGGAGAAGTGGATCCGGGCACAGTAGTGGAGAAAATAGATTAAAAAAAAAAGCTATGGTGCAGAGTGTCCTTTCCTCATCCTGGCCATAAAAAGGTAACACCTCAGTGAAAGCCACCATCCATGTCAAATGTGTGAGTTGCTACCCCAGTTCTGTGAAATTTCCCTGCACTACATCACTACCCTGTCACTTGCCAGGTCTTCTATACCCAGGAGGACAATGGTATCTAATCTCCTCTCATCTCCTGCTGTCCTATCAATCCTCTGGATCCACTCTCCATCCCTTCAAACCAAAGTGCCTCTCAAGTACTTAACCTTCCCCCCATCTATATCCCAAACAATGCAGTTCTCCCACCAGCAGTTGCTTCCTCTTTGGCTGGGGGTCTCTTCCTCCCTCCTTAGGGCTTCATCTCTTAATGACCCAAGTGTTCAAGCAGGTAGATGATGTAGGCACACTGGAAGACTGTGGGAGCACCAGCATGCCTACATCATCTATCTACTTGGAGCACTTTAAAAAAAAAAAAACAAGCTTTGAAGCATACTTCAGAGTGGCTTTCAGTTTGCTATGATGGAGAGAGCCCAGCTAAACCTAGCTCCCTGAGGATCTTTACTTTCAACACCCCCTTCCTCTGTGGCTGTACAAGGAAAAGCTGAAAGAACCTTTGAATTAGTGTACAGTGTGTGTGTGTGTGTGTGTGTGAGTTCACGTGTGAGCATGTGTGTTGGTCAATCCCTGAAGTGTGTATGCCTATTAATCTGAGTGTGTATCTGTGCTTATCTGCATGTACATGTGCGTAACTGTGTCATATGATGGCTGTGTAACCACAGTATCTCCAGACAACTGTTGTTTCATACAACATGACTTCCCTTTTTTCCTAAATAGACAAAACTATTTGTGATTATACCTAATTATCATCTACATGATTGTAATACATATCATTTGTTCCTCAAGGTAAAGTATTCAATTATAATAACTGGTCAGCAATTTCTCTCAATGTACTGACCAAGTTGATATTTTTCATAACAACCAGCTGGTTGTTATGACATTCATGAGCCATGCCAGTCAAACTATGCTGCTGCCTCATTGGCCAACATTCTGTATGTGGGCGGGGCCAAACAGTATCACAAACTGCTGGAGAAAAATTGCTGGTCTGTTATAAAAAATAAAAGATGGGGAGGGTGTTTCATATGAGAATTTAATGCACACCCTCATTGTGGGATGCTTTGATAAATCCCTTGGGGTTCACCCTCGGGGTTTATGTAGCATCCCACAACTCGGGTGTGCATTAAATTCTCATGTAAAACCCTTCCCCATCCATGTTTCTATATATATTGTTTTATTCAGTTTCTTTCCAATATGGCATTATTGTATGCTATCTCATGTCTTGGTTCATTCCTGACAAAGGGCATTTTGTTGCACAGCTCACTAACCCAATTATCAAATAATTCAAATCAAAATACCTACATGACATGTTTAGCATCATCATACAGGAAAACTGAAAAAACCTGTGAATCTGGCACACAGTTCCATACTGATTCTGAATTGCTTCAATTGATTCTACACTATGTTAACACACTCGCACCTTCTGTCAAGTGATAGTGATTTTGTATGCCCTGTTTGCTCTTAATACCACAGTAATCTCTGCCTTGAATTCAGCTTGGATGCTGAAAAAGCCCAGGGCTGAAAGCTAACTTCACAGTCAATATGGTTGTATTGTATGTGATCTTCATTTAGCAACAAAATTGAAACACTGTAAAATATAATATATTATCCATCACGTTGCCCCCCCACCCTGACATTCATCAGTGTCTAATAAACTTTTGATATGTTTCTTCAAAGAAATTATCCACATATACATGCTGCACTGTGTTGCTAAAAATAGTATTCTGATTTGCATTCCTTTCTTGCTTTTTCTCAGAGCAGTGACAGTCTCAGGAGAGCTGCTATCCATCTTTTAACTCACAAGCGCACTGGTTACTTGATGCGTGACTGACAGATCATTTGCAGTGCTGAAATGAAATGGGTTAGCATGCTAATCAATACCACTGGACTTTTTAAGAACATTAAAACACACAGATGCACCAGAGCCCTAAGGAGGGGTAGTGGCAATGGCTATTTCAGTTGGACAGCCTGTTTCAGGAGGAATGTTATTTTGTGTTCAGTGGGTGAGGTAGGCCAGCAGCTGAGATGACTGGAAAATTCATCAGAATGACCACTCTACTCTGGTTCTATCTATAGGTGGTGGTAATAACTGTAGTGCTCTTCACAGGCTGTTTAAATTTACTAACACAACTAGGCTTGAGTTTTGCTACAGTAACTGCACTATATCACTGAGACTGTAACCTTGACATGAAGAGTGAAGCCCTTCTGTCAGCACTGTCCACCAGAAAAACATGAACAAATTAGCCCCTAGACTGCCGACCAAATGTAAACTATTAATTTAAAACAGTTATTTTCCCCCCAGGAGGATGCATGCTACCTAGCTTCACTACCTGCAATTTATTGACAGCATGATTGCAAATACCAGGCTTGAAAACAACAGTGTAGGCACCACTGAAATGGCAAGGTTAATGTGGCAACAGGAAAAGGGGTTCGGGGTTATTACAGAGCTGTGTTAGGGAGAAGATGAAGTCCTGTCCCTCCAAAATAATGCATGGAAACTGTTCATCTTTTGCAGATGGTGCATACAGTGACACCACTGTTGTTGCCTCCTGGCAAGTAAGGCAGTAGAATGGATACATGTTTTCTCCATCCTGCCTCTTTTTTCCTCCATTTTTTAAAGGGAACATAAACTTGTTTATCTGTTTTAATACAGTTTTACATCTGGGAACATGTGAAATGTATTTAATGACTCAAATTTTTTTTTTGTTTTGTGGTTGTTTTTAAAAAGTCATATTTTCCTTATTTAGGGTCCCTTGTTTATACTGCCTTTTCTTCCCACTCAGTATTCATTTTGTAATTATGCATGAGTTCTCGTGTGGTGGGTTAAAGCAGTGGGTGCCACGCCTGTGGCCATGCCGGTGACCCGTGTTCAGGAGTGGTACAGGATCTGTGTTCCTGTGGGTTGGCTGGGGAGGGAGAGGAGAGAACATCTGGATGAGTGCTCTTTGCTCCTTGGGAGGGAGGGTTTTATGGTGCCCAGTGCTAGTCTGTTCATAGCATTGGCTGGGGACATGGCAACCAGGGACTATCACATAGGGGATGGGGAGGTGTGGAGGCTTCTGTGATCCTATGCATGGAAGCATGCATGGGGCCATCTTGGGTTGCACTGAACACAAACTACTCCCAAGCAATGAGAAAACAATAAAAACAATAAAAAGAACTCTTAGCAGCTAGATGACTTTCAGTCACCCACAGGCCCCACACCTGATGAGCACCCAGGAAATGCTGTAATTGTACAACAATAAGTCCTGCTGGAAAGTTAGGGTGTTGAGGCTGGGAGATGGGCACAATGTGGGGGGGGGAAGAGGGCACCCACACCAGGAAAGAAAAGCAAAAACTGCAAAATAAAATTAATATGAGGTCTGAAACCTAGTGCCATCAGTTATCTGGAAGCCAGCAACAAAGACATTGCATTCAAGGTTTGCATTGAACTTATGTCACTTTGTTCTGGAACTAACAGCATATTTTAAAGGATTATATCACCAACTGATGCTACATAAATCAGATATGCAGTAGGCTGACTCCAAACTCACAGTTAATCATATGTTTTGAAGATGCCAGACTTTTATGACCCACTGTTGCCTTTACCACTTGTGAGGTATTGTCCTGTGCCTAGCACTTGAACAAAAATTGCATATTCTCTCCCCCCCCCGCACCAAAAAATATGATGGTGACGTCCTTTCTGAACAAGCCATGTTTGGACCCTGATGTTCTCATTAATCACAGGCCTGTTTTGAACCTGCCTTTTCTAGGTCAGGTTTTTAAAAATGTGGTAGCAGTGCAGATACAGCAACACTTTGAACATTATGATATCTATGAGCCACTCCAGCCTGGTTTCCAGCCTCACTACAACTCTAAAACTACCCTTGACAAGGTGCACCATGATCTCCACCTGGTGAGGCATAGCAGACATTGTTCCATTCTAGTCCTGTTTGACAATTCCTTGGCATCAGACATTGTGCACCACATGGTGCTGTTGATATGGCATCTTGTAGGATTCTCACTGGTGATGTTGAGATGGTTTGAGTTCTACTTATCTGGCAAAAGACATCAGCCTGTTTTGGGTTTTTACATGTCAGACAGTGCTGTGGAGCGCCTCAGGTTTGTATCCTGGCTGCTGTGCTGTTTACTGTGTACATGCTGCTGTTGCTGAAGATTATCAGATGGTGTGGGCTGGCTTTTAGAAGCTATGCTGATGATACCCGAATGTATTTGTCTTGTGCTCCAGATCAGGGTGTGTGGTCTCGGGACTGAGTGAGTGCCTAAAGTAGATTCAAGACTGGATGGCTGCCAGCTGGCTTAGCCTCAATTCTACAAAGACGGACGTGTTACCTGGTGGGACCAGGTCAGTGTTGGTTGACAATAAACGGTGCTGATATCAGTTTACCATTATCAAATGGCATCTCACTTGGAGCGGTGGATAGGGTTAGGAATCATTGGGTCATTGCGGATTTCAAGCTGACTCTTAAATATTGTGAATCAGCCATTGTTCATAGGGGCGTTTCCATTTTTGAAGAATTGCCTAAAACAAGCCCTTTCTAGTTCCCATTGACTAGCTGACACTGGTGCATGCCTTTGTCACATCTATTTAGCTACTTAATTTATTTATGTTTTATATAAGCTCATAACTTGGTTGTTTGTGAATATTTTTGCTCCAGATTTTCAACATACCCTTCTTATGAGCCCACTTCATGAACAAGTGCAGAGAAAAATTTCATCTCCTACCCAAAAGGTGATTTTCATGCAGCAACTGCAAAATCACCTTTCAGGATGCAAAAAAAAAAAAAAAATTTGGCAAGGATCTGAAAAATGACAGCTGTCACATTCATGAGGTGGGAGGTGCTGTGAAGAAATGGCAATGTTGAAAATTTGTGAGCCTGCATTAGTAAATTTCTATGCTGGGTCATAACTTTGTGATTTATTTTGCCAGCCTGCTCTTGCCCTGTGTATACACACACACAGCCACACTTGGGCAAATAATATAACTTATATGTGATTTCTGAGGCAATAACATTTGTTTTTGGCCCCCAATAATCTCTCTCTTTCTCTTTTTCTCCTCTGGATGACACAAGTCAAAGACTTATTTAGCCTGTCTGCTCCTGTCCTGTGTACACACACACACACAGCCAGACTGGGGCCAAGAATAAACTGTATTTGTGATTTATGTGACTTCAACATTTTTATTTGGCCACCAATAGTCTGTCTCTTTCTTTCTCTCTCTCTCTGTCTCTCCCTCCTCTGAATGGTGGCACAAGTCAAACATTTATTTTGCCAGCCTGCTCTTGCCCCTGTTATACATAGCCACACTAGGACCAAGAATAAACTTTATTTGTGATTTTTGTGGCTATAACATTTCTCTTTGACCCAAAATAGTCTATCTATCTCTTTCATTAGTTGCTGTAGGAGTGGTGGGAGAATCAGGAATGGGACCAGAATATTTTGTATGCTAATTTTTGAAGATCCCTGGGAGCGGGAATGTGCAATTATGCCAGCATCTGCCTCACCCCCCCTTGCATAAGGTGCCAGCAGTGGCAGTACACACAGCCTCCACTATAGGTGCACAATGTACCTGACACCCCCCCTTCCCAGAGAAGGAGAGCAGTCCCTGGGATATTCAATCATACTGCCCTCAGCTGGCCCTCCAACTCCCAAGTCGATATTTGAACCCAGGATGTAGACACAAGTAGATGCTTGTATGTTGTTGTGATAACTTTGTAATTTTTTCATATTTGGACCCCAAATGTTCAACATAGTCTTCTTATCACCTTACCTCATAAGCCCCATAGGTAAAAATCTCTTAATCTGTGGCAAAATGCCATTCCACACCACAGATGTGGAAAGTCATTTTGGGCAGAATGTGAGAAATGACAGCGGTAGTATTCATGAGATGTTGTGGAAAAATGGCTATGGTGAAAATTTGGAGTGAAAATATAAGAAATTGGCACAGCTTCACATGTGCACAGGAAAATATCAACAAGCGCGAGTAACTCTGGATTTTTTTTCTATATTTACTCCAAATTCTCAACATGGCCTTTTTGGGACCCCACTCCATGAGCAGTGGCCCTGAAAGGGGATTTTGTGCTAGGATCACGCCATTCCATGCCGCAGGTATGCAAACACATTTTGGGAAGGATATGAGAAATGACAGCTGTACTGTTCATGAGGTGGTGTGAAAAACTCTCTATATTGACAATTTTGAAGGAAAATATAAAACATTTATAAAGTTATGCACCTGCATAGAAACTGTGCAATGCATGCTCATAACATGGCCATTTTGGGAAATGTTTTCATTAAATTTACAACATAGGCTTTTTGGGAATCCACCTCACTGTCGTTTCATTACTTGGTCGAGAAAGGTGATTCTGCACAGGAACTGCAAAATCCCCTTTCAGGACTCAGTAACAAAATGACAGTGCCAGTGTTCATGAGGTGGGGTCCCAAAAAGCCCATGTTGAAAATTTGGTGCCAAAAGACCTAAAAATGGCTGAGATAGCAACATAAGTTCAAAACACCATTGACTGTCATTATACGGCACTTACCTTGATTCTTCAGTTCGTCGTTCAGCTTTGAAGAGTGCAGACATGTTCCAGTCCACAGAAGATGCCAGCCGCCTATCTCTGGAGATAAGTATGGGGTAAGGGGGTGTAGGGAGGTGGGTGCAGAGAGGAGGCCATGACAAGGGCACGATGACTGACCATTTTCTTCTTAAGGTTTATTTAAAAAAAAAAGATGTTGGGGGACTGTTTTCTTTTTTTCAGGGGTAAAAAATGTTTTGGGACACTGAGGGTGGGCTCCCCAGTGTTACAGAATGGCAAGAAAAAAATTCTGCGTCCTGACTGTTCAGTAGCCACTTCTAACAGTGACTTTATCTCAGCACAATATTTATTTATTTGCTTACATTTTTTACCAGGACGGGCACACTAAGATGAGATACTGTAGCTTGCTTCCAGGTGCATCCTGGTAAATGGTCTACATGCACCTGTTTTTTTTGATGGGGGGAATGTTGGCTATGACACCAGGGAAATTTTCCTACTCTTTGCTTTAGGGGCAGCTGCTATATGTGGTTCCAAGATGGTGGATTTCCAGTTGGAGGGAGATGCCCCAGCACCTGGTAGAGGACAGGGTGCTTTTGCCCCTACTGTGTCTGAAATAGGAACCAAGTCTGCAATGTTTTCCACTAGTGTGGAAATTTCATCTGATGCTATTTCTGGTTTGGATACTGTCTTGCCAAAGGATTTACCTTTTTGTTCCTGCTGTTTGCTCTCTCTTTGAGGTGGATTTGAAACTGTAGGATGCTTTAAAATTTAAGAAGGCTCACCTTTTGAAATTGATAGCAGATGAAGAAATGCTGTATTTGCACAAGAAGGAAAAACCGCTGCTGTCTTCTTCTAATCCAAGTTCCTTTCCTGTGGAACCTGTTGACATTGCACCTCGTACACCTGCAGTCCCTGTTGCTGCTGTTGACTCATCAAAAGTGCCACTGAGTTCAACTTCTGATGTCCAGCCACATATTGCTTTCCCTGTGAGCTAGCTAATGCCTGCAGTGACTTCTGTGTCTGTGGAGGCAGTTTCTTCACAGCCCACTTTTGTATTTGGCCCACCCATGTCTGCTGCTTGTACTACTTTTGATTTACATGTTTTGCCAGACTGTACTGCTTCACCTTTGGTGCCACCATGAAAGGCATTGTCTGTTTTTTCTCTGACTGTGATTTCAGAGCCAGATCTCCTTCAAAGGGACAGCCTGCTACCACAATACCTCTTTCAAGGGCTACCAGTACTAAATCTTTGAGACTACAAAAAGGCTCTAAGCACTTTGATTGAATGGTCTTTCCTTCAAAGGATTGATCTCCGGTGAAAGTGCTCCATGCTGTGGGTTGGTTCTATGATCAGACCGATCAATGGCATTCAGACCTTCCACAGAAACTAACAGTGGCTCCCTTTTTGGCTGATCTTTCTATTCCAGTACAGGATTTGTTCTTGCCTCTGCAACAGCTGCCCACTAACTCCTCTATCTGCGATTCTGGTACTTTACAGCCTATCTCAGGGGTCACTGGTGCTTCCCCCATTGAGATCGCCCCACAGCCTGCTTCTCTACTTTTGTCCACTTAGAACAGCCCTCTACCTCTCCTGTTTGACATTCCCCAGAATACTCCATGGAAGATGTTGTTGGACTTTCTCAGTTTGATTCCACCTATCAGGATCCTAAGCTAGTTCCTTCTTCAACTGCTCTTTCTGTTGCACCACAACCTTCTACAATCCCTGCTTTACCTACTGCTGAAATGACTGATGACTCTCCTTTATCCTGGGCTGACAGAGTTGATTGGGCTGAAGCCCTCTTATAGTGAGACATCTATACTTCCAACCCCTGCTACTAATAAATGGTCTGATTTTAAGAAAGATAAAGTATTTGCTGGAATGTCCGCACAATGATGTAACTCTGTAAGACTTATTTACAAGGGGGACTTGAGTTGCATCCGAATAGAACTTATTTTGGCAAGTCTTTCTTAAAAGAATTATCATTATTTCTTCCTAATGAATTGATTGCTCTTATACACTCACCCAGTGAAGGCTATTTTGATACGAGTTTTAAAACTTTTGTGAATTTGGATAGGTTCATGGCCTCCTACAATGAGTTAGAAAATACCCCTTTGTGGCTTCCATTCCAGTCCATTCTTTTAACTAAGCCTGCCCTTTGCACAGTAACCATTATATTGAAAAATGAAGGAGTCAATGTGAATGATGTGAAGTACTGGCTGGCACAGTGATGCACAATCTTGGGTGACTATTAAATCTATCCATAATAGACTCAGAACAATTCTGGACTAGAAACTGCCACATTAAGGTACAGCTCCACTATTCTTTTTCAGGTTTACAACATCTTCCTAGTGTCCTTTTTATTGGGAGGGACAGGGCACATTTCTTTTATCAGGGCCAACCTAAAACCTGTTTTAGATGTGGCTCAGAAGCCAACCTCAGCTCTGCCTGAAACAAGATCTGTTGTTATTTATGTCTTTCCTTTGGCCATGTTAGCACATCCTGCACTAATGAGTTTCGATGCAACTTATGTGAGGACAGTGGACATTCATATCATTCTTGTTCTTGGGCCATGCATAATCATACTGATCGCCACTCTCAGGACATTCTAAGGTAAAGTTCCCAGTCCCTTCTATTTATCAGCCTATGGATGATGCTGAGATGCCCCCCTTTACAGGGATACTGTATGCCTCCACCTGTGATGTCACTTGTGTCTAGAAAACAGTTCCTTAGGTCTCATAAAAGTACTACCCGGAGTGTATCTCTGGCCCCTTTTATAACTTCCAGTTGCTTTGCAGTGCTTGACTCCACTCCTGTGAATTTCAGCAGGGGTTTGGATTCCAGCACTTTTTCTTCTGCCCTCACAGTGCATCAAGTCTCTACTGATTCAGAAGCAGACTCATCCACAATACCTCCTGTTCCGAATTTGATATCTACACATAAACAACAGAAGAAGCACAAAATGGTCACTATGGGCAGTAAGACTATTGCTAGGGATGGTGCAACTTGATCTTGTGCACCCTTCCTCTTTATTACTTCTCATGTTTCCTACTTTTCACCTGACAACCATTAATGTGAATAGCATTAAGACTGCAGCTTGAAGGACTATTTCATTCTTATTATTACATGACTTACAGTATGACATTATTTTCTTACAAGAAACTAGAATAACTGCTTCCTTATATATTCTTCAAGCGCATAGGAATTGATCTGGGGACTCTCTTATTGGTCTTTTGGGGCTGATCTCTGTGATGGTGTGGGGATTCTATTCAAGGGTGCTGTTTTTACTGTGAAGAGATTGGTTGATACAGAATCTGGGAGGGCTCTGATGCTTGATATTATGCTTCAGGGTTCTTTTTTACCATCTTATCAAAACTTATGCTCCTCAGATGAAGAAGGACAGGGTTGCCCTCCTGTAGAGTATTCAGACCTATTCATTTACAGTCCAACATTTGATTTTTGGGGGTGACTTTAATTGCCTCCTGACTGTTCATGATCGAAGTGCTAAAACCTCTAAGCTGTTTTGTGATTATAGTTTTTGGTTATCTTGATTAAACAAACGTGCTTCCCTTATGGATGTGTTTAGATCCTTGCATCCTTCAGGTAGCTGCATGTATTATAAGAGTCATCTTGCCACTCAAATTGACATTTTGTTTATTGCCACCAATCTTCTTACCATAGTATTGCCCTTCTGCTGGTTCTATTTGATAATGGTGAAAACCTAAAGGTAATCACCATTATCTAGAAGCTAAGAGTGGCAAAATAAATTTTTGGCACTCTGACACCCCTGCACACAGCAAAAGGGCACCAGGGACTAAGTTTTTTAATGTTTTATGTGGGGAGCTGTGCCCCCTCTGCACCCCACTACTTAAGGATTCTCAACTCCAGGGGGGTGCATGTTGGGGTTGGGGAAACATAAAAAAAAGGTTTGGGCTGGATGCAACAAAAACACACCAGCCCCGGACCCAAACCCAGTACTCGGGCAACCAACGCCACAAACCCACCCACCACACCACTAGGTCGGCTTGGCAACCCACTGTAGTACCACCCTTCACATACCCTCCTGCCCCTTGCTGTGCATGCCCATTCCCCCGTACATGTATGTATAGCAACATCCTGTCACTATATTCGCCCACCCCCCCATCCGACCACCCTACCCTTCCGTAGCCATCCCTGAAATGCACTTGGGAGTGGGTCGCTGCTTTTGTGGGAACCCATTCCCCAGTACTAATATCACATGATACCCTTCTGCCAATTGAAACATCTGACCATTTGTTGCTCCAGTGGTACTTTTGGTGGTAAAGGCGGTATCTCCCCAGGACCAAGTTATTGGAAATTGAATAGTTCTCTTTTGGATGATCCTCAGATGACGACTGGAGTCCAGGACATTTTTTTTATCCAGTAAGTCCTTGATTTGTATCAAGTAGGATTTAGGGGTTTGGTGGGAGGATACTAAAACTCACCTGAAAGATGTGAAAGATGTGAAAGCATTTTTTAGATTAATTTCCTGTAAAATAAGGTGTTCAGCTTATCTTGACTATTTACAGTAAGTCTTAGAACACACCTGACTAAACTTTTAATGCAGATAAATTAGGGAAATGGCAATCTTAGTTCCCAAACTGCAAATGTAAAACACTGTATGAGAGAAGTCCAATATGATAGGAGTCAGTCTTTGCACTTAGAGCATTGTTGTGGTACTCAAGGCAAGCATGATATGGGAACTATGTTTGATAGCTGTAAAACTAGAGTCTTACATAGAAATCTCACTAAGGTTCATACCGTTGATAGGGATAGTGTATCAGATGGTGGAGATATACTGTCAGTGTACATGCTCACATACACACACAATTTGGTGTTCCAGATTCCTAACCAATGGCTCACATGTTTTTAGTTTCTCTGAATGTCCCTATTGGGCCACAAGATGAATAGGTATAAACCCATTTCTGCTGCTGAGATTAAAGCGATTATTGCACAACTGTGCAATAAGACTGCTCCTGGACCTGATGGACTCACGGCATAATTTTATATGCAATTTTTCAGACATCCTGGCTGGTGTCCTGAAAGCTGTCTTTAACTGCCTGTTGTAAGTGAATTATTTTCCTTCTTCCTTTTGTGAGACCTTTCAAATTCTTCTTCTTTTTAAAAAGGGTGATGACTTTGATCTCAGGAATTGGAGACCTTTGTGTCTTCTTAATACTGATCTTAAGATCATTATGAAAATCCTGAATTCTAGCTTAGCATGGATTGAGAAGTATGTGCTATCTGAATTCCAGATGTGTTCCATTCTGGGTTGAAATATCCTGGATAATTTAATCCTCCTTCGACAGGTGATTGACCTGGAAATCAAGGTCAAATATTAGGATACTTGTCATCACTTGACCAGGAGAAAGCATTTGACAAAGTTTCACATCAGTATATGTTGGATGTCTTGATGAATTATGGCCTTCCCTTGACCTTCTGTAAGTGGCTTGCAAAGCTGTATAACTCTACTAAACTCTTGCCTCTTATTAATGGACAACGAGGCAGCAGAATTTGTCTGAAAACAGGTGTTTGATAGGGTTTTCCATGAAGCTCCCTTCTGTATACTTCCTGCATTGACCTAATACTCAGGAAATTTATTCAATGTCCTCAAATTGATAGCATAATTTCCACTGATGGTCTTCACAGCATAAAACTCACTGCTTATGCAGATGATGTCACTTTATTAGTACGTGATTATAATTTGGGTATTTTGGCATTAGATATGTTTCATTCTTTTTTGCCTATACTGTATCTGGGGCCACACTGAATTTGGGTAAATGCCAAGGCCTGGCTATTGGCCCTGTGGCAGATTCACTGAAAGATACTGGTGGGGTCACAGTTCAAACTGCTCCAATCAAAATTTTAGGTGTGACTTTTGGTTGTGGAGACATAACCTGGTTAAAATGGAAAGACAAATTCAATTCCTATAATAAACAAGTTCAATCCTGGAAGCATTGGCATCTGACTAAGAAAAAAAAGGATTGCTATTATTAAGATGTTTCTTCTTCCCATGTTTATCTAAGTGTAGTCTATTCCATCCCTAAAGTATTAGAAGCTAGATTGTTTAGTCTGTTTTTTTTTTCAGATGATTTGGGGAAGTGACCTAAATCCTATTAAATGGAACACACTATACTTACCAGTGTTCCAAGGTGGTTTACAAATGGTGAACTCCCTAGTCTGTTATTTTAGTATGTTTCTGTTTAAGAACCTGGTGCTCCCCTCTACATCATCTTGTAAATTCTGGCATCCCTGGGTGGAAAGATGGATGGGTTCCTTGTTTACAATAAGCCACTGCTGGCAACTAACTCTGCTGCACTAATTGTGTTACTAATGTGTATATTATATGTTGTCTTGCAACTTACGTCTCATCATTGTAATGCTGACATGCCCCAGTTTTCGTCTCATCCATGTATTCTATCTACACTGTATAATAATTGTATTGTAAATATTAAAATGTATGTACTTTTCAATACTTCCCTATCCCCCTCACGCCCCAGGTCGCGTCTGGAAACGAGTGGTCCCCCCTTCAGTACGCCAGCCTGGTTAAATACTTAAATAAATAAATAAATAAATGAGTATGGTAATGCTCTGTTTCCACTTTGAAAAAAATTGCAATCAACTCCAAGTTATGTTTCCTAAATTATGGAACAACTTCAGAGATGAAAGAGTCCCTGCTGTCAAATGAGTTGCTCATCCTGGCACTGTCTGTATGACTTTATCATGTTGAATTACTTTGGGGAATCATTACTATAGAAACATACATTTTGATGGCAGATAAGGATTGCTTGGACCACCTAGTCTGCCCATTTCCCTATCTACTGGATAAGCTGCAGATCCTAGCTAACCAACAGCATAATTCTTCCTACCCTCCACAAGAATTGCCTTATGTCTATCCCATGAATTCTTGAATTTCCCCACTGTTTTTGACCCCACAACCTACTCAGGAAGGCTGTTCCATGCGTCCACCACCCTCTCTGTGAAAAAATGTTTCCTCACATTGCCCCTGAGCCATCCCGTTCTGTCTTCAAATTGTGTCCCCTTGTTCTTGCACATCTCTTTTTCTGAAAGATGCTGCCCTCTTGGACATTGTTGAGTCTCTTGAGGTGCTGAAAAGATTCTATTATGCCCTCCCTTGCCTCAAGGGTATACATATTAAGATCCTTTAGTCGGTCTTCGTATGGCTTCTGTTGCAGACCCTGCACCATTTTATTTGTCCTCCTGTGGACTGCCTCCATTCTGTCAATGTCCTTGTGGAGATGGGGTCTCCAGAACTGCATGCAGTACTCCAGATGGGGTCTCACCAACTGTCTGTACAGAGGGATAACAACTTCATGTTTTCTATTGGTGATGCCTCTCCCTGTACATCCCAGTATCCTCCCAGCCATCCCTACTGTCTTATAACATTGCTTGCTAACCTTTAGGTCATCTGATATGACTATCCCAAGGTCCCTTTCCATTTTTGTTGTTGTTACTATCCCCCCCCCATTGTGTTCTCTTCCCCTGGGTTTTTGTTTCCAGGTGCATTATTTTGAATTTCTTTGCATTGAATCTAAGCCCCATACTTCTGACCATTCCTCCAATCTTCTCAAGTCCCTTCTCCTCCTCTGTATCAACCCTGTTGCAGATCTTTGTGTCATCTGCAAAGAGGCATGCTTTTCCTTCCAGTCCCACTCCAATGTCACTTATAAAGACATTAAAAAGGACTGGACCCAGTACTGAACCCTGCAGTACCCCACTAGTAACCCCCCTTTCCTTGGAGTGGACTCCATTTACTATTACCTTCTGTGTCCTGTTGTCCAGCCGGTGTTTTACCCAGGCTACCACCTTGGGAACCACTCCCAGGCTGGCTAATTTGTTTATTTAATCTTTTGTGTGGGACTGTGTCAAATGCATAGATACATAGATACATAGACAGTGTCTTCAGATAAGGGCCTATGGCCCACCTAGTCTGCCCATTTGAGTTTGTAACTTCAGTTTATGTTTTCCTAGAGCTCTGTTGCCCCTTACTCCTGACTTCCAGAATTCTTTTATGTCTATCCCATGCATTCTTAAATCCCGTGATTGTTTCAGCCCCCACCACTTCCTCAGGCAGGGTGTTCCACTTGTCCACCACCCGTTCTGTGAAGGAATTCTTACTCACGTTTCCTCTGAATCATCCTCCTTCCAACTTCATCCCATGCCCTCTAGTCCTGGAACATTTGTTTTGCTTAAAAATAATGTATTCTTGCACCCTTTTCCTCCCTGTAAGATACTTGTATGTCTCTATCATGTCCCCTCTTTCCCTCCTCTCCTCCAGGGAGTACATATTCAATTCCTTCAACCTGTCCTCACAGGACTTGTCATGCAATCCATGTACCATCTTTGTTGCCCCAATGCCTTTCTAAAGTCTAGGTAGGCTATGCCCACAGCCCCTCCCTGGGCTACTACTTTGGTCACCTAGTCAAAGAAATTGATTAGATTCATCTGACATTACCTTCCCGCTGTGAACCCATGCTGCCTTGGGTCCTGTACCCCACTAGCCTCTAGGTACTCAACAATTCTTTCTTTCAAAAGTGATTCCATCATTTTTCCTACCACTGAGGTCAAACTGACAGGTCTGTAGTTTGCTACCTCTGTCTTGCTCCCACTTTTGTGAAGAAGAATCACATCTGCCCTGCTCCAGTCCTCAGGTACCACACCATCCTCCCATGATTTGTTAAAAAGTGTAGTCAGTAGTGTTACTAGTTCTCCCCTTAGTTCTTTTAGAATTCTGGGGGTGAATCCCATCAAGCCCCATTGATTTGTCCACCTTCAGTTTTAGGAGTTTTTCAGAACCCTTTCTGCTGTGAAAGGACTGGTATTGACCACTTTATTCAAAGTGCTTCTTTTGATTGGATTAGGTACCTCCCCCTCTTCTTTTGTGAATACTGAGCAGAAGTATTCATTCAGTATTCCTGTTTTTTCACTGTCTCTCTCTGCCCACCCACCGTCCCCTTTATTCAGCCTCACTATCCTTCCCTTTGTCTTTCTTCACTCCCTAATGTACCTATAAAAGATTTTATCCCCCTTCTTAACTGAGTTAGCTATCTTTTCCTTGGTTTGGGCCTTTGCTATTCTGACCGCCTTCCCTGCTTCCTTCTGCTTTAACTGGTACATTTCTCTGTCCTGCTCCTTCTGTGTTTCCTTATACTTCCTGAATGCTATCTTTTCTCCCTAACCTTCCCCACCACCTCTTTTGAGAACCATAGTGTCTTTTTCTTTCATTTTGACTTATTTGCTTCACACAAAGGCTTATTGCCTCTGTGATGGCAGTTTTGATGTTTCCCCATTGTTGCTCTACCCCTCCTTCTTGCCTGTTTGCTAGTGCTTCTCTGAGGCACTCTCCCAATTTGACAAAGTCAGCCCTCCTGAAGTCCAGTACCCTCACTTCTGAATGGCTTGATTCTGCATCTGAGTTTATCATGAACCACACTGTTTGGTGGTCACTTGTTTCCAGATGTCTACCCACTTCTCGCTTCAGGGTGCCTTCCTCAAGCAACTGGTCATGGAACCAACACGGCAGAAGGCAATACTGGACCTTCTGCTCACAAACAGGGACAGTGTGATGGGGGTAACAGTGGAGGAGCACCTGGGTAACAGTGACCACCAGTCATTATGGTTTGAAATCACAGAAAGAGCAGAACCAAACCACACAAAAACACGTATCCTGGATTTTAGGGGGGCAGACTTTGGGAAAATGGGGCAATACCTGAAAGAGGCATTAAGGGGAATGGGACAGGAATCAGGGGTTGAGGAACAGTGGGCAGTATTTAAAATGGGGATTATAAGAACAACAGAATTATGCATTAAGCAGGTTAGCAAGAGGAAAAGGAAGAGGAGACCATTATGATTTTCCAAAGAGGTAGCAAAGAAAGTGAAAGCCAAAAAAATAGCATTCAGGCAATACAAAAGACACAGGCAGAAGGGATAGGGAGAAGTACCAGGAGAAACAAAGGGAGCAGGAAGTCAGTAAGGGAAGCCAAAGCTCAGACAGAAGAACACATTGCAAAATCAGTGGTTAAAGGGGACAAAACCTTTACAGGTACATAAGTGAAAAAAGAAAGACAAAGGGAGGATAGTGAGACTGAAGGGAGGATGGGAGTCGCGTGGAGATGACAACAGTAAAGCTGACATATTGAACAGGTATTTCTGCTCAGTCTTTACTGAGGAAGAGGGGTAATGGGTCTGAAGGAGTACAAGGGGTGAGAATGGTGCAGAAATGGACACAAGTCCCTTTACACGAGAAAGGGTCCTGAAGGAACTGAAGTAACAAAAAGTTGACAAAGCAATGGGGCCAGATGGGTGCACCCCAGGGTCCTTAAAGAACTAAGAGAGGTGGTGGCTGAACCTCTGGCTATCCTGTTTAGCCAATCACTGGAAACAGGGGAGGTACCCAAAGACTGGAGGACAGCAGATGTAGTCCCCTTATACAAAAGCGGGAACAAAGAGGAAGCAGGGAACTACAGACCAGTCAGCCTCACCTCAGTAGTGGGAAAGATCATGGAAGCACTTCTGAAGGAGAGATTGGTGGAACATCTGGTTGTCAATGGACTACAGGACCCAAGGCAGCATGGTTTCACCAGGGGGAGGTCATGTCAGACCAACCTCATTGAATTTTTTGACTGGGTGACTAGGGAGGTGGATCACGGGAGTCAGTGGACATGGCCTATCTGGACTTCAGCAAGGCCTTTGACACTGTGCCACATAGAAGACTATTACACAAACTGGGGAATATGGGTGTGGGCAGGACAGTAGTGTGGTGGGTAGGTAACTGGCTGGGTGGCAGGACACAGAGGGTGGTGGTAAATGGCTGTCACTCCACAGAGGGAAGAGTGACCAGTGGGGTACCACAGGGATCGGTGCTGGGACCAGTCCTATTCAACATCTTCATCAGTGACATTGCGCAGGATCTAGAAGGCAGAATTTCACTGTTCGCTGATGACACAAAGCTCTGTAACAGAGTAGACACACCAGAGGGTGTAGACAGAATGAGAAGGGACCTGCAGAAACTTGAAGAATGGTCAAGGGTTTGGCAGTTGAAATTCAATGCCAAGAAGTGCAAGATAATGCATATGGGGCACAAAAACCCTGGCACAATATATCAGTTGGGGGGTGAGGATATAGCATGCACCAAGCAGGAAAGGGATCTTGGGGTTGTCATCTCTGATGACCTCAAGGTAGGAAACAGTGTGACAAGGCATCAGGTAAAGCAAATAGGATGCTGGGATGCATAGGCAGGGGCATCACCAGCAGGAAAAGGGGAGGTCATAATTCCACTATACAAGACACTAGTGAGGCCCCACCTGGAGTACAGTGTACAGTTCTGGAGACCATACCTACGTAAGGACATAGACAGGGTAGAGAAGGTTCAGAGGAGGGCAACAAAGATGGTGCATGGATTGCATCACAAGTCCTATGAAGACAGGTTGAAGGAACTGAACATGTACTCCCTGGAAGAGAGGAGGGAGAGAGGGGATATGATAGAGACATACAAGTATCTTACAGGGAGAAACAGAGTGCAGGAAAACACTATTTTTAAGCGAAAAAGATATTCCAGGACTAGAGGGCATGGGATGAAGTTGGAGGGAGGACGATTCAGAGGAAACATGAGAAAGAATTTCTTCACAGAACGGGTGGTGGACAAGTGGAACACCCTGCCAGAGGAAGTGGTGGGAGCTGAAACAATCACGGGATTTAAGAATGCATGGGATAGACATAAAGGAATTCTAGAGGTCAGGGGTAAGGGGAAACAGACTTCTAGGAAAACAAACTGAACTTACAAGCTCAAATGGGCAGACTGGGTGGGCCATAGGCCCTTATCTGCCGACACTGTCTATGTATCTATGTATGTATGTATGTATCACTTCTAGATCTGAGATCCTCTCTCTGTCCCCATTTAGGAGTACCAGGTCTAAGACTGCTTCCTCCTCAGTGGGCTCCAACACTAGATATCTGAGGCATGCCCCTTGCAGGGCATAAGTAATGGCCCTATATTGGATGTGGCTGCAGCAAAGGTGCTCCAGTTAACATCTGACATATTCAGGCCACCCATTAATACTATCTCCCCTTTCTCTACCATCCTAAGGATATCATGGGATTTCTTGTACAGATCAAGATAAGATTCACCCCTACTAAGTAGACAGATGAAAACCTCCAAAAATGTGGGATATATTATGGCTCAGTTGCCATGGGTGGCTTAATGTTAAAGCAAATGCAAAACATTAAAACATCTCTGAAAGAACTTGTCCTCATGGAGGATGTGTCAATATAATGGAAACCATGGAACATTTTTTTGTGACCTGTCCCTATGCCAGAGCTTTCTCTTGCATTTTAGCATGTCACTGGGGAGACCCAGCATGAGCTAACCTTACCTGTGATTCCACTGTTTTGGGTCATTTGCCTACCACACTTTTGCATGATCATGGTACTACCTATGTGATCTTCATGACTGTTCAATTTATCTTTGGCATTCTAGATGTGTGCTTCTTTTCTAGCAGCATGCCTCATTGCCCTCTGCTTTCATTGGTATGACTGAGTCTGGGATGCACCTCAGATGGCGACACCCTGACCGTGAATCCTGCAAGGTGACAGCATCACCACGACCACCGCTAGAGTGACAAGGCACAACTGCTGACAGGGCCAACACAATGAAGTCTCGGAGGGTGACAACAGCCCTGGTGAACAGGCAGATGCCACACAGTGCCCCGTGTCACTGACCCAAAAGTCGGGATGGGAGTAGGAGGCAGGAAGGTTGCACACCACAACAGCACTGGATGGTGCAGTGACCCAGAGGCCCATGGGTGGATAAGCCAACCCCTGCAAACATGGGGATGCTGATAAGTACAGCACAGTGATGGGTGGGTGTTCTTGGTTGGCAAGTGCACACAGCGCCACATCATAAATGCTCGATGGGGAGGGCCAACAGCATGCTGGTAAACAGATGCATGAAGGAGCCATGATGCCCCAGTTGGTCAAGAGTGCCCTTGGCAACAACCTCCTGTCCTTCAGGGGCTACCTATACCAACAAGAATGTACAAGCAGGAGTGCACTATTGGTGTGACTAGGGTGGGGTGGGTCCTGGGCACTGTGTTGGGATGTGTTTCACAGTGTGTTGTGTGAATAAAGCTGATAACATCACTGACATGGCCCTCTGCATACTGTGTGTGTCTGTGCTGCCTCCGTGATCCACAGTGCTTGCAGCCACTGGGGGGGGAATTCCACATGGCAATTCTGGCTGCTGGCACCTGCACAGGTACGTGTTCTGTGCAGTTCACCATGGGTCTGTTGCGGGTTGTGTGCCATGTCCCCAGGTTGTGGGTGGTCATTGTTGGTGCTGTGTTGGTACACTGTGCAGCTGTGTGTGCCATGGTAGGGGGCAGGCTGGCACTGTTGGCCCAGGTGCTGTGGTGGGAATGCAGTGTGGGGGGGGGCTACTGCTCAGCGACAAGGTGGCTGGTGTGCTACCTGCCTGGGTGCACTGTGCTCTTGCATGCCTGGGCTGGGAGGGGGATCCCACTCCCATTGTCTGTGGCTGGCTGACCCTCATCCCCTGTAGCAGTTGCCCATTCGCCTTTGCGGCCTTCACTGTCTTTGTTTGCATTGCGGTGTTGTGGTGCCGTCCTGCTGTGCATGTTGCGGGTGTTGTTGTGGGGGACTTTGCTCCATTTGTTGTTGCTCACCTGAGATATTTATTGGTTTGAATAATGTACTGTACCACTCAAAATATTACTTCATAATTGAAAATATTTGTCCTCTGTTCTATGCTTTTGATTTTGTATTATCCTTTTCTTTTAAGTATCTGTTGTTGTGTTTGTTTTTTACTCTGCTTTTTTTGTATTGATACCTGGAGTGAGGGTGTATTTAACTGTCTGCCAACACGTTGCTTTATTGTTTGAAACTTTTAATTTATTTCATCACATTTTGTTGCATATCCTTTGTTTTTGATGACTGATATATTTTTCTTGTTTGTACTTTTGTCAACTTAACTTTATCAATAAAGAATTCTCCTACTCTTCATTGATAAGTGTCATTGGATATTTTACTTCCACCTGACAGTGATCACAGATGGTCAGAAGTGACCTTGGTTTAACATCTCATCCAAAGAGTAGCACCTCAGTTTTGCAGCACACCCATCATACTGAACTATAGTGTCAGTTATGGATATAACCCCAATTCCTGACATGGGGTAGAACCCATGGCCATCTGATCTTCTGTCCCCATAGGGGATAGTGCTACCTACTGAGCCACTGACACTGCTATCATAAAATAGCACTGTGAATGGAGCAAACATTCATTATGCACTGTACCTCCATTGCCACTATAGACATACAGTGAGCATATTGGACCTGCAGGGTTCTGGCAAAAAATATCACTGTTATTTACCACTGTTTATCCTTAGAGGTATGGCATAAATTTATTTACAACATAATTGGATCAAAACTACAACAAACTAATCAGTTACTACCACAGTGGTAATTAAGTGAAACATAAATGTTCATTTTACGTGGTGCAACGTCAAAAGCTGTTTATTTTTCACCTTGGAGTGCTCATTTGATTGACCACCCCAAACAAGCAATCAACAGCAAAATCTTTACTGCCTCAAAACAAATCAGATCACTTTATAGTCTTCAAAAGTCTCAGACACTGTCAAAATGTTTCCACAGCAACATCCACAACATTATTTTGTGTCTTTATTTACGTATCTATTCACATTATGCACCCAATCAACAATAATTAAAAGCTGAAAGCATAGTCTCCTTTGTCTCACAACCACACACCCACAGTGGCTGTGAAACAACCCCCTTGCCTTCCAAGCAAAAATCATGACTTTTTTCATAACTAAAGTTGGATACAAATGAAAACATCAAATGCTAAAAATGTACTCAACTCTAAAGTTTGACAATTGCGTGTTTTTTTCAGAAGATTCTCTAATCTAAGCTGACAAAAAAAGAAAATAACGGCAGTATTTTAATTATTGTAGAAAAAGTACATTTGTGATTAGCTCAAAAAACAGCTGTGATGAACTTTAAGAAAGTGCCTACATATATAATAAATATATGCACTTTGTAAAACACAACAAAGAAAAACTGAGATGAAATAGTTGACAACATGATTGAAAAATAGAACAACGCAATGTTTTTTCTATAATTTCTGAGTTACTTGAGGAACTGTAAAAACTGCTGCAAAAAATAAACCAAGACCTACTGAACAAAATTCTTAAAGAAGTAAAATACAAAAACCACTTAAGAACATCCCCCTCCCAAAAAAATTTGCATTTTTTACTACAGTTAAAGTCATACATGTAAACCCCCTTCAGGAGCTTACTATTTAGGGCCCTTTAATGTGGGCTGTCTGGAGCTAGGTTCCACCTGCAGGTGGGTGGAGCTTGGGGTAGGCAGTCCTTTAAAAGGGGGGGTGGAGCCATTTGGAGGGAATGGTCCGGGAGTGGCAGGTAGGGTTCCCAGGCAAAAGAACCACATGTTTCTGCTGCAGTGCCAAGGTTCAGGGCTGGGGTGGGGTGATTGCCATCCAGGTCCACTGCACTGTCCATCTCAGCCCCATGGGGTAGTAGTTGCACTTGGAAGTCAGGGTCACTCTGGCCAATGAATCTGGGACCTTCTGGTGGAGGAATTGGGAGCTGGGGCCCAGAGGAAAATGTGTGGATTAACTAATGACCCTCAACACCGAGGTAGGACTTTGGAGGAGTCCCAGTAAGGACCCCACTTATTGCCATGGGCCAGAGAACTGCAGTGGTGAGAGCCTGCACCATGGGAGACACTGGTGGCAGGCTGATTCTGGGGTCCCCCTGTAAACCTCTGCCCAGTGGGGTGAGGACTGGCCGAAGAATGGGAAAAGTGGCTCTGTGGAGTGTGTTCCCCAGGCTGTGAGGCCTGCAGAAGCTGGTAGGAAGTGTGGGGCACTGTTACCATGGGGACACCATCCCAATAATGACTTAGGATCAGGACGCCCTGGCTAGTGATGTAAACACATCTCGCACATTTGTAGTGGAGCTCCGTTTCAGTTTGTGAAGATTGCAAACTGTAGTACAGGAGGGAAGAGGCCAGAGTGTTTCAGGGATAGTATGTGCTTCCGCTACAATCAGGAGGGAGTTGCTGCTCCCTGAAGTGCTAAGTCTGTGCTGTGAAGATCCTTGGGTCTGCATTGAAAGCAAATGGGGTCCTGTGCCCCATAGGAATTGTCCTCTTTGAACTGTTCCCACTGCTACATGGAGTGTGACCCTGTTTTCATCAATTAAATTAGTTCATTTTTACTTTATTAACTGTGCCTGGACATAGGACTTATGTCCTACTATTGTTAATGAGCTAACCAGCTTCCCCTCGTGAACTCCTTTTTCACCAGCTGCTGCAGCTCCCAATGTCACCTGCTGCTGTGGCACCACCAGAACCCAGATGTGAACTAGTGTGTACTATTTATTCCTTGGACAGTTTTCTTTTTTGTGGAAAGCCCACTCCCCAATAGACATCAGGCATACCCCTGGACATGGGTAAGGGGACTTACATACACAAACAAAATATTAAGAAAGTTAGGATCCATATCTTGCTTCTCACAAGGCTCAAAGTACCTGCGTAAAGCAAGCTAGAACTCACCTGTCCCAAAGGGCACTGTGTAGAGCAATTTAGGACTCACGTCCTGCTTTGCACAGTGCCTGAAGCAAGTTATCAATGTACTTTCTCAAAAAGTAAGGATAATCACTGCAAAGAACTATGTTATGCATTAGGGTTAGAAAGACACAGAAAGGGGGAAATGTGTATTAGGATTTCTTTCAACCCTAAAGCTTATCCCTCCTGCCAGGCTCTACCTTTATAAAACAAGGCCAAGCTAGAGGTCCAGGTACAATCCCCATGAATCTACAGCTTCAAGCTACAGGACTGGGGTCCAGTGTAAAGAAAGTTACCATTCATATCCTGCATTGAGTAGGGCCTTGTGCAAATAAATTTGTACACGATGATATACTTCATGCAGGGCTCATTTTTCTCTGCATAAAGAAAATTGTGACTGATCCTGCAGGCCTCATGTGAAGCAACAGGTATGTGGGAAATAACTCTGGACCTGTAGCTTGAATCAGCAGGACCTTGAGGAATGGTCCCTCATGTGTAGTTTGGCCTAGTGTTATGAGGCTAGGGGCTGGGTGAGGGAATAAGAGTTAGGGCTAAAGAAACCCTAACACCACATTTCCCTCCTTTTATGGTTTTGTTGCCTGAACACACATAATAAATCATTGAACCTTGTTCTGTATAGCAATTATTATACAGTATGTAGAAATGTATTGCCTTGAATGACTGTATGCCTTGAAACTCATATTATTCCCTGCACTGTGTCCATCCTATTATTTACTGTTGGCTATTTGGTACTGAACAATGTCTGTACTGAATATTTGTAATAACTGTTCCTTACTTTTGACAACCCTTGTTGTATTCTCCCAGGTCATACCTGAAAATTGGCAACTCCTTTGTCTAGTGTATCTGCCTGGTAAATAAAAACTAAAAAAATAAACATATTTCTTTCAATATTATTCAAGCAAGGCAGTACCTTATTTTACCATTGGTATACAATACAGTGTTTTTGACAGCTTATATCTTGGTGATCATAACCCCTAGGACTGCAAAATTTGGTAGGAATATTCTCAGTTCTAGCAACTAATATTTTGACAAGTTGGCAGAATTAGTTTGGTGGTTCAAAAGTTATTAACTAAAATTAAGTTAAACTATTCAAATTAGGACCTTTTTTGCCCACAAAAGGTGAAAAACTAGTATTTTAAATAATTAAACATATAGGTTTGTTAGAGTTTGGCCCACAATGGGTAATTTTTATGGTTCTAGAAAAAACATTTTTTTTCATTTATAAGTTTGAAAAAGGCTATTGGTTAACTAGGATCTGCAGCTTATCCTGTAGGTAGGTAAATGAGCAGACTAGGTTGGTCAAGTGGTCCTTATCTGCTGTCAAAGTCTATGTTTCTATGTTTAAAGTTTTAAAATGTCACTCATGGATGGACCATATGGAACAAAAATAGCTGAAAATGCATTTTTTTGTTAAAATTGGAGAGGCACTAAACTTTACAAATGAAAAAAATAAATAAAAACTACTTAACTCAAGACAAAAACAAAATTAAATAAATAAATACCAGTCTAGAATGCAACTGAAAATGGAATCATACTTTTTCTTAATTTCATGAGATACTTGCTGTAATTGTCAAAACTACTGCAAAAAATGAAGTCCCACAAGAACAAAGAGTTTCCAGCTGTAAAGCATGAACACTAGTGATGAACACAACCAAAAAGAATAATCACATGCATTTTGTACTATAATTAAAGTCATACACTAATAAAATATTTAGAAAGTAATGTCTCATGTCTTGTTTTGCATACTGTAGGTTCCAAAAGGACCTGTGTAAAGAAAGCAAGGACTCACATTCTGCTTTATGCAGTGCCTGTGTGAAGCAAGTTATGGCATTCATTTCTTAAACTGTAAACATACAGATTTATTCTTTGCCGTATTGGTCCTTGTAAGAACAGATCCAGAAGCAAATGATTTTATATCTTTTATTGAACCAACATAGATGTAATCAAAAGAACAAAATACTTTAGCTTTTGGACCAACCCAGTCCTTCCTTGGAAGCTTAATGACAGTTATTTAGAAAATCCCATACTTTTAACACCCAAATCATGCAGAAAAAAATCTGAAAAAATTCCCATTGGTTTAAAATACTAATTTAGAAAATAACACAAGACACATCAGAGAAGCTGAAAAGTACCATTTCAGCTTTAGCTGAAAGGGCCTACAGGTCAGATGTGCTTAGAGCATAAAAACATGCAGGGAGTACACTGCACATAAATTAAAATGACTTAGTGATACCTTCAGAGTCAAATAACAACATCTCAAGCACAGAGCTGTATAGCCCAATTATGAGTCAAAACCCACTTGGATTAAAGACATGCTAAAATATGACACAACTGTAAACTGAAACCAAGCTCCACAAAATAGAACTACAAAAAGTAAATATACATAGCCTACAAAGGGTTTAAAGTAAAGTTTACCTAATGTGAGCAAATGTTTCACACTATATGGAATATAAACATTACACAACTATACTCTGAAACTGGTTATTATGTTTCATAAACCTTAAGGCCTTTGGTGTTGTAACAGGAGTTTATACATGATAATATAAATTGACAGTATAAGATCCAGATAAAAAAGCTGATTGTCAAGGACCACCAAGAAACTAAGATCATGCAATCTGATGTGTACAGATTTCAACTTAATGTACTGAAAATGTCTAAGGAATCTGAATAAGAAATCATAGGAATTAAATCCCCCCTTCCCTGGGGATGCAAATGTAATGCATATTATTAAGAAACAAGTACAATATTTCCTTGTCTGCTAAATACCCCCCTCCCCAAAGCAACCCTAACATCAGAATGACCCCCAACCAGGTCAGGGGGCACTATTACACAATGCCTAATTCCAGTCTCCAGGTGGCAGTCTGCCCCAACAACTGTGAAAAAATGTGTATCTGCCCACCTGCCCAAAAAAGTCCTTACTGTCTTCTTGCTATGAAGTGGAAAAAAAAATGGTTTTGGGGGTGTTTCCCTGCTTTCACTTTCAGATCATATATTTTTCCCCATAGGCTATAATGGGAAATTTTACAGTTTAATAACTTTTGAATGGATTAATATTTTTTGACCAAACCTTCAAAAGTGAGGCAAAGGCTTTCTACCCTGAACATTTCAGACCACAACCTAAAGCCATTTCTGAGATCCAGATGGACAAAAAATTGTCAAACAAAAACACAGTGTTCTGTTTTTTCAGCACTCTATATCTCAGAAACCACACAATGGATTCCCACGACATTTGGCAGGACAAAAGACCTACCATTAGACATCAAGCTTGCTAAATTACATGAAAATTAATTGAATTGTTCCAAAGATGATAATGTTCAAAAATTCAGGATTAACATAGAAGATACCTTTCATGCTAACTATACTGGCACTACCATGCCAGTATTATATATATATATATATGTATATATATATATATATATATATATATATATATATATATGTAAGTGGTCATTTTTGTAATTTATTCAACAAATCTTAAACATTGGCATTATGGGACCTCCCCTCATGAACAGTGCAACTGTGATTTTGTTAATCCATTCCAAAAGTTGATTTCGCACAGTGACTGCACCATTTTCTGCCACAGGTACAAAAACATATTCAGGGCAGGGTGTGCAAAATGACAGCTATGCTGTTCATAAGGAGGTGTGAAAAAATAGCAATCTTGAAAATCTGAAGTGAAAATATTAAAAATTGGCAAAGGTACATGCAAGCATAGAAACTGTGCAATGCACGTTCATAACGTAGTCATTTTGAGGAATTTGTTCACCACATTTTCAACATGGGCTTTTCGGTACACAACCTCATGAACAGTGGCATTGTCATTTCTTGAATTAGTCCCAAAAGGTGCTTCCATGCAGCAGCCATGAAATCACCTTTTGGGACCGAGAAATAAAATGACAGTGCCAGTGTTCATGAGGAGGGGTTCCAAGAACCCCATGTTGAAAATTTGGTGCACAAATTCCTAAAATTGACTGAGATATTGACAAAAGTTGAACCTCCCCCATTGACTCCCATTATATGGCTTACCTTGATTCCTCAGATCGCAGTTCTGCATTGAAGAGTACAGACATGCCCTGGTCCAGAGAATTCACAGATCCCAACATCTAGAGGGTAAGTATAGGTGAGGGGGTGGGGAGGTGGTGCACAAAGGGAGGTGGGATGGGGCAGGGGAATTGGGAGATGATGATGGACCATTTTCTTTCAGGTTTTATTTTTAACACAGAAGACTATTGGGGATGGTTTTCTATATTAACAGGACAATTTATTTAAAAAACTAAATATGGGCACACTGGGGTGGGTTCCCAGTGTGCCAGATGAGTCTGGGTGGGCATACATGATGCTGACAGGGGATTGGGCATCCCATTTAGCAGAGAAAGTGTCAGTGGATGGGGCAGACTAGTCTGATGCAGGATCCTGCACTGAAATGTTCACAAATTTTGATGCAGGATTCTGCATCGAAGAAAAGACATCAGAGGACAGTTTTCTTTTTCCACAGGCTTTTAAAAATATGAGCACCCCCGTTGGCAGTGAAAGTGTCAGTGGACGGGGCAGATGAGTCATTTTCAAAAATGGCCATTAATGTTATGTTTATTTCACAGTCCATATCTTGAAAACCACAAAACTGAGCCAAACAAAATTTGGCATGTCAAAAGACCTACTCCTGGAAATTATTCATGCCACATTTTGTGCAAAGCCATTAAATGGTTCCAGAGGTATTAATGTTCAAAATTAAACAACTTGGTTTCATTTTCGCAAGTAGACTCATTTTTGCAAATGGTCCATTTTTGTGCTAAGCACTTGAATTTTCCCATAGGAAATAATGGGGAATTTAAAACTTTCATAACTTTTGAATGGGCTAATATTTTTTTAACCAAACATTTAAAAGACACATCTCTGACCCAAGAGCTGCCTACCCTGAAAATTTCAGCCCACAACATAAAGCCTTTTCTGAGTTCCAGGAAGATAAAGAAATGTCAAAGAAATCCCAATTGTTCTGTTATTTAACACTTGATATCTCAGAAACCACTTTAGAGATTCCCACTAAACTTGACAAATCATGTAACCTTGTACAAGAGATTATGTATGCCAAATTTCATGCAAATCTGTATAACAGTCCCAAAGTTATTAACCCTCAAGGTTTGAACTTTAACATATAAGTGCACTTTTACCCTAACTATAGTGGTGCGATCACACCAGTATAATATAATATATATATATAAATATATATATATATACATTATGGTAACACGGTAGTGCTACCATAGTTAGGGTTGAGGAGCCATTTCTATGTTAAACCCCAAAACTTTGCACCTTAATAACTTTGCAACTGTTTGATAGATTTAGCTGAAATTTGGAATACATAATCAAGAACCAAAGGCCTTGGGATCTGCCAAGTTTTGTAGTGGTTGGATATACGGCTGCGGAGTTATTAAGCATGATCTGTGAGCATTTACGCTTTTTCTGGAATTCTACGGTCGCGCTCATACAGTTTGCGCGACCAGTCCAAAATCTTCAGGGAATGTGCTGCTAGGTCCCTGGTGTGCCTTTTGAAGATTTCATGAAAAAATATTAAACGGTTCAAAAGTTATTCAAAAAACAGTTTCCCATTATAAGTCAATGGGAAAAGTTAACAAAAAGTTCAACACTTTCGCAAATGCATTTTTACTTTCGCAAATGGGCCTGTTACTTTCGCAAATTGGCCATTTTGTTTTCAGTTGGTGATCAGAAAAATGGTTGGCATTTAAATTTGGGACCCTCTAGCAACCTAATTCTTTTTGTATTCACCTAGTCGGACCCTGAGGATGCTTGCCATGTCTTTATTTTGTGGTAAAACACCCCAGAAATATGTTTTTCAAATTTCTGGAAAAAGTACTTTCGCAAATTACTTTCGTACTCATGAAAGTGTCGAACTTTTTTGTGAAAGCTTTCGCAAATTGCAACAGTAGTTTTCCATCTGTGGGACAGTGACATCGATTCTTTGGCACTGTGCTGCAAAAGAACTGTTGCGAGTTTTGGGCTGAAATTTGGAGGGAACGGAGCCGACATCTCACAGATGTGCCTTTCAGTGTTGTATTGAAAAAATATTATACAGCGGCAAAGTTACGGCACTCCAAAGTTGACATTTTTTCCCATAGGATAACATTATGGCTCCCGACGCATTACAGAAATCCTTTGGCACCCTGCTGCAAAATAACGGTTTGGTCTTTTTTCCTGAAATTTGGAGGGAAGACAGTCAACAGCCCACAGATGTGCCTTTCAGTAGTTTGGTGAAAAAATATCACACGGCGGCAAAGTTACGGCACTCCAAAGTTGACGTTTTTTCCCATAGGATAACATTACGGCGCCCGACGCATTACAGAAATCCTTTGGCACCGTGCTGCAAAATAACGGTTTGGTCTTTTTTCCTGAAATTTGGAGGGAAGACAGCCAACAGCCCACAGATGTGCCTTTCAGTGGTTTGGTGAAAAAACATTACAGGGAGACAAAGTTATGGTGCTCCAAACTTTTCTTTTTTTCCCATAGGATAACATTACAGCGTTCGCTGCACCTTTCAGGGCCCGTATCGAAGCGGTGCAAGATAGGAACTTTTCGTCAAAAACTTTCTTAGCTCCCTGAAGCAGAGATTCAAATTAGCCAGTACAGTTGTAAATAATATGACTTTTAAATTTTTTTTCGTCAGACGGTTCCTGGAGATATAATGTATTTAGTATTCCAAGATCTCATTTTCGCGCCTGATACTTCATTATTATGCGTACATTATTTGTACTCACTGTCTTTCTCTATGCAGGTTTTGGGGAAACCAGCCTGTGCGCTTACATTACTGTTACTGTTGCCTTCGCTTGTGGTTCCGTACCAGTTTCACTTACCATTGACGCCTGGCGCCACCATGTATGCTTATCCTTTGTGTGTTTCATTTCGCGCTTATGTTTCTGTTATTTTTGCCATTTCGTCTACAGTACTGTTTATCTTCTGTTTCACTTTACGTCACCATGCCCATTGACATTTCTGTTTGCAGGCACCATGTTACTATGTGACAACACATCACGTGGCAGACCATTCCCGTCACGCCACCATGTGTTACCCTTTCTGTTCTCATTCGCTTGTGTTACCATATGCGCCACTGTTAGCATTTCTGTTTATGTTGCTGTCCTGTTAGTATGCCACAAGACATCATGTGGTGAGGGCGGCTGGGCCCTCAGGCTCCCGCTGCTGCATTACATTCACTATTTCTCGTTATCATTCTCAAAAAGAAGGGAAATTAGAGGCAAAAAACTCCATTTAATGCATTAGTTAGGGTTGTTCCACAGCGACAAAAGTGAGGAAATTCGCTATTAGGGTTGAAAACCCTAACTCCGAATTCACCCCTCAGCACCACACACACACAGACACACACACACATTCAAGTATGGGGGAGGACCAAGTCAACACAACCAATGACAGACATCCAGCAGCAGGTGACAGAAATAACAAACAATTGTCTAAATGTACTACGAGACATCCCCACCCACCTGACCAGGTACTGCATGCTCAATGGAGATCAACAGCAAAACTGAGGCCATGTACACAAAACGTACACATCCCTGATTGCAGCTGAACACAAAGTACCACACTTAGTAGTTGCATGGCCTTACCTACCGATGCCCCACTCCAGACCACACCACTTGTGTAGGCCACCTGAGCAATAGAGTTCAGCAAACCAAGGAGTTGTACAGGTATAATATCTCTGATTATAACAAGGGTTTGAGAAATGCAGCTTTAATTGACTGTTAACATTGTAACAGCCTTATGTTTAGTTTTTATTAACATACATGTAGAGCCTAACCATATGATGAACATGGTTTAATGTTGTTTAAAAACAGTTTTATTATGATAGCAATAAGCCACTCCAGGTATTATGTTTATGGTCAGTTTATCTCTGTCTAGCAACATGTGCACTGCTATGCCTCATTCAACATTAAACCCCTACAGGGCGATTAACAGACCATTTAACATAACTGTTGGTCATGCCTTATTGCTTATGTCTTTGTGAGTAGATATCTCCTTTGCTAGGCACTGCAGCAGCTTTGCAACACAGTGTCCCACCCAGTTACACCATACACTGTCTAGTTACTGGAGAATGGCTTTGAATATGAACTCATGAAGATGAACAGTGTAACTTGATCATTACAGTCATCGAAACCCTAGTGTGATTATAACTGACAGAGTCAGTGATAGAGGATAACCCCTGCTGTCCTAGTACACTTACCCCATTGTGAGTTAAATCAATACTAAAAGACATTCTGTTTATATCTACACCATACCTACTTGATTTCTGTTGTACCACAATTAACATAGTTATCACTTTGATAGCATCAGTGACAGAAGTGTGGCAAACCCAAACAGTAGGCTTACAGCCTGAGTATGAAACAACTGTTAAAAAAAATCACACTGTGTCCATAAGTGGCATAGATCACTCATTGCAACAATAGTAAATGTATTGCTGTTTGAATAAGTTAGTCATCGCAGATGCAATGAGATTGTCTTTATCAGGTACAACATACTCAGTAAGTGCCTACAGGAAAATCTATCCTATATACATCTCCGATACAGGTACATCATTGTTGGCTCAGTAGTGCTATGATATTTAGAAGTTGCTTGGCCTGGATCCATGCAATTACAATGTTTCTTACAAAGAATACTTACTGCATCTTTAGTATTGAAACACACTGAAGGTCTATGTATGTACATCAGCAGTACACCTTCATCAGTAAGAATGCATGTGATACTGGCAGTACGAATTTTGCAGCGTGAACAGGCAATGCTTTTCTATCGCTACATCAGCCTCTCTATGTTGAGTAAACCATTGCAGTAAATGTACTATGTAAATCACCTACTAAATGTATCACTACTTTATCTTGAGCATGCTAGTGTCTTGTAGTTAATTTATGTGCTTCTTTAATTAATGTATACTCACTAGTGTTAAAACCTTTCTACAACTGTCATCATGCACCTTCAGCATTTATATTGAATAACGTGCACAGTACCAGTAGTGGTGTGGTGTGGGCATCAGTAGGTAAAGCCATGCAACTACTAAGTGTGGTACGTTGTGTGCAGCTGCAATCAGGGATGTGTACGTTTGGTGTACATGGCCTCAGTTTTGCTGTTGATCTCCATTGAGCATGCAGTACCTGGTCAGGTGGGTGGGATGTCTCGTAGTACATTTAGACAATTGTTTGTTATTTCGTCACCGCTGCTGGATGTCTGTCATTGGTTGTGTTGACTTGGTCCTCCCCATACTTGAATGTGTGTGTGTGTGTGTGTGTGGTGCTGGGGGTGAATTTGAGTTAGGGTTTTCAACCTAATAGCGAATTTCCTCACTTTTGTCGCTGTGGAACAACCTAACTAATGCATTAAATGGATTTTTTGCTTTAATACATATATATATATATATATATATATATATATATATATATATATATATATATATAAATATACACAATAGATAGAGGAGATATGTTTCACTGATAAAAGAATGTATTACTACCACAGTGAGATAATTGCAAGCCCAGGCTAACACAGTGATGATGCTGTTTATACATACTGTGCTTACATCACCAGCATTTATTCTCACTGTGGTGATGTCATAAATAAGCCCATTAACTCTCCCCCAGTGCTGCAACTTATTTCAGCTCATTAAAACACATAAAATTCACCTGTCTTTCAAGTACCTGAAGAACCAACAACAGATTTACTGCATTCAGTCTCATAGACACTCACATGCTGAGAAGATCTTTAAAGTTCCTACTAGAAGAAAAAAAAAGAAAGAGCACTGACTGCTAAATATATAAAACCATGCAGACTCAAAGCAGCAAACCTACTTTGATACAGCTGAACTATACTGGGAGAATAAATAAATTCTTCTTATAGAAGAACACAAAAAAATGAATGTGGAAGAATTTTTTCCATCTTGCACACGGTTTGAAAGCAACACAGAAACATTTTAGAAAAGACTATTGTATAAATCGCGCACATGATGTGCAGATCGTGTAATTAGTGAAATATTTTCACTCATGAACAGTGACACTCATGTCTTCTGCACTCATTAGTATCCAGAGGTCACTGTTCACTCATGAAGATATTCTCATATCACACTTCTGCCCATCATGTATCCTATATATATATATATATATATATATATATATATATATGTAATAGATAAACCACTCTGAGGTGTGTGGTTGTGCTCTGATATACACACGCCTTGGTGTGCATTGTTACGACATGAGACAGCAGGCCGAGTGTGTCAACCACCCAAGGCGCGGCATATATCAGAGCCGACTGCACACCTCAGAGTGGTTTATCTATCTTATAAAATGTCAAAATTGTTTTAGATGGGGGTAAAAGTGCAGGTGTGAGGTCACGCTCTGATATACGCACGGTCATGTAATGCTGTTCAGCCAATAATATTGCTGCAATTTCCCTAACCATTTTATAAATATATATATATAAATTATATATAGATAGATATATTTATTGGCCAGTCTAATATTTCACATTGCTTTGTTTCGCATCATTTATGTTCTTGATGCATACTGCACCTATACAGTAATGTCCTAAAAACACAAATTAAAATTAAGCTGTAACAATTAAAACATACTGTTGCTGAATTTAAGAATAGCTTGGTTAGCATTATATATAGGGGATATGACATGCATTGCTATGGCAACTGACACTCGCGCTTTTGTCTGCTGTTCTGAAGCTGCCGACTCACTCGCTCTTCTCTTACTGTTGTCGGCAGCTTCTTCTGTTAAAATATAGCCAGTATTAGGAAAGTGTTACAGTTTTTGAGCAATTTACAGCACAGGCTGTATAACTGAAAGTAACTGAGATTTCAATATTGTTGTGCTCGGTCACGCTACATTTCAATGCGTTCTGATCAGTCAATGGGTGAAAGGAAGTCGAGATCAACCAGATATGTTTAAATTTAATTATTTGTGTTAAGATGTAGGCAGGATCAACCAGATGGAAGAGATGTGTTTTTTTTTGGGGGAGTTACTTGTACAGGCAGAGGAAAGAGAGATAGGTGTCGAGATGAAAAGTGAAACACTTACTTTCATCAGTATGACATATAGAACGTGGAGATAAATGTATGACGTGATAGGAACATGAAGATAAATAATGTTATCTTCACTGGGCAGTCTAGATATCATTTTTTATCCTTGTATTTATCCCAAAACATACATTGTATATATATATATATAATATATATATATATTTATATATACTATATATATATATATATATATATATATATATATATATATAATTTAACTATGTAGAGCATCATTAAAGTTATGAAAAATAAAAGATGCACTATGTTTTCTCCTTTTTTAATTTTTAATTTTTGTCTGTTTTCAATATATAAAGCATATTTCACTTAAGCGTTAGTATTGCTGCATAGGTACCACACACTTTTTTGACAAAGTAATTCACAGTGGCATGTTTAATGGAGATCTACAATATATCCTGTATGTAACAGGAGTTTACATCACATTCAGACATGTACTTAAATTCTTTGGTCAGTGGATAAGCATCACTGAGGAAGCTACATTTTAGAGACTATATGTAAAGGTGCTAGATTCCATACTTAGAGGAATTATTGGTATATCATGCACTTTACAACACTGCTCAGGAAAACAAAAATCCACAACTGTTCATGAGCATCAATTTTTGTTTGTTCCGTGTGATTCTTGTCTAGTGGATGGGATGGGCTGCACCTTGGGAATTAATGCATTTTTTGGGCAAGTGGATTGGATTGAGAAATACATGGCTTCACCCAAACAAAAATATGAAACAATATTAAACAAGATAACCTGAAATTCACAACTAAATTCAATCAATTTCCTAGAGCAGAAAGCTAAATTTAGGCATGCATTTTTTTTCTGGGCCAACATTAGTTGGGGGAGTCCTTTCTAATCTGCCATGTGGGGTCCAATTCTCAAAAAGGAGCAAAACAATGTGCCTTCGATATGTGTATCCTATACGTTGCACTAGACTCAGTTATTTCCCCACTCATGGACCTTCTAAATCTGTCCCTGCACTTGGGCCAGTTCCCAACCTCAGTGATAACATCAATATTGAAATATGGCGGCAGCTCCCTCCCAAACAACTACCGGCCCATCTCAATTCTTCCCCCACTCTCTAAAGCCCTCGAAAAGATCATGGCCAATCAGCTCACAGACTACCTGCTTGCACACAACCACTTATGTAGGGAGCAGTATGGTTTCAGAGTTGGTCATAGCACTATGACCGCCCTCACAAAATTTGCTAACTCCCTGCACTCTAAGCTTGACAAGGGGCACCTCGCAGGGGCCATGTTTATAGACCTGTCAAAGGCCTTCAGCATGGTTTCGCACCCCCTCCTTCTTAACACATTTCAACAAATTGGGGTCTCTCATTGTCCAGTCTCATGGTTCTCCAGCTATCTTTCATCTAGAACCCAATGTGTTAAAATTAATAATACCATATCTGCTATGCTGCCTGTGTGATCAGGAGTTCCCCAGGGATCTGTCCTGGGTCCCCTGCTATTCAGCATCTACCTCAATGCCCTGCCTAAATCCTGCCCTGGCAACCTTCTTCTCTACGTGGACAATGCTGTTCTTTATGCTGCATATCCTGATCCTCTCTCCAGCGTACCTTACAAAACTCCTTCTCTCAGGCTGAACACTGGCTTGCTGAGCACAGATTGGTGGTCAACATTAAAAAAACTAAGACAATGCTCTATGCCCACTGCCAAAACAGATCAAAGGATTTCCCCCCTGGAAATACTCTCCGTCTCTCTCATCCCACTGGAACAGGTCCAAAAGTATAAGTATCTAGGTATTACATCTGACTCTTCCCTCTCATTCCATGAACATATAAAAATCCTCACCTCAGCCACCATCACCCACATCTCCTGTACAGACATAAAGACTGCCTGCCACCTGAAGCACTTCACCTAGCCATTACCTCCTCAGTCTTATCACTGGTGGACTATAACCTCACAATCTATGCTGCCTCTGACCCTAGGGTGCTTCATCAAATACAAGTAGTCATCAATAAGTCCTGCCAGCTCCACTCTGGTGCCAACAGAAATACACATACCTGCACCCTATACGCGCTCACCAATATCCTCTCCCTTGAGGAAAAACTATTATACCAGGCCTGTCTCTTCACCAAAAAAATCCACCTGGGTTTAACCTCAATAGGTGTCATGGCTTCTCTTCAGGCAGCCACCATCTCAGTATCCACATGGGCCACCCAAAAAACTATCTGGAAGGTGCCTAGGGTTAGGACCACCCTGGCCCAGAGATCCTTCCCCCTTAGAGTTCCATCCTGGTACAATGCCCTCCCACTGGCTGTTACATCACTCACCAGTCTGGGTCCTTTTAAAGCTGCCTTAAGAGCCCATATCCTCACCTCACATCAATGCCAGTGTAACCGGTAATCTGTGGATCCTGAACCATGTCACGAGGCCATGCACCCGCCCCTGGGCCTGGCAGTGGAGATCCCTCACTATTTCTAGCCTACAGGCTCCTCACCTCCCTCAGTTACCATATAGTTGCACTGGACTATGAATGCATTGTACTGTATTATGTATAAGACAAGGCCTCCCCGAGGTGGCTTACTGCCAACTCAAATCATGCATTGTTTTAGCTACCAATTGTATAGGTCTTAACCGCTCATTAAGCAAATATGTCAATAGCTCTGTCCTGTTTTAGCTACCAAATGTATAGGCATTAACCAGTGCTCATTGTACATATACTCTGTATGATTGTTCACCCACATTTATTCTATGTATCTACTGTATGAATGTCTATGTTTTATACAGATGTGGAGCCTTTGGAAACGAGTCTATGACTCAACGGGTTGTAATTCTGATTTTCTAAATAAAACTTTGCACTGCGCTCATGTTTTCCCAGGTGTTTAAGATTGCTATTCTCAGTCAGATAGAATGCTATTTGTTATGCATAAAAGCAGCCATGTAAATGAGCCCATTGGGCATGCAAGGCACTATGTGGCCATTTGCATGCCCATTATAGGCTGATTTGCATAGGCTACATAAAATGTACCTGTAACATGCCCCCAGCCCTTGCTCGTTAGGCAGCCCCAGTCCCTGGTGTCCAGTGATCCCTCCCCCCACCCAGTCACATGCATAAGTAAGACAATAAGATTATCTCTGATATCTAGTTGTCCCACCCCCATCCAATTCCTACTCAGGTAACAGTGCCCTTCCCAGGTAGGCAATCCTCCCAGCAATTACTGGCCCACCACTGATGCATAGGATTGCCTGGTACAAAGTATCACCCCCCCAACACACAGCCTCGGTCCCGAGCACTGATCTCCTGGCCCCATAGCCCATTCCTTGTTGGTGTCCCATGCCCCCCACTGATCATCTGCCCAATGTGTAGAAATAAACTGGCCCTGGTGTCTAGTGCCCCCCCAATCACTGGCCTGACAAGAATAAACTCTCCCTGGTGTTTTGCACCCCCCCATCACTAGCCCGATGTGAAGAAATAACCCCCTGCTGATTGCCAGCTTAATGTGTAGAAATAAACTGTCCCTGGTGTCTAGTGACCCCTTGCCAATCGCTGGCCTAGTGTATAGAAATAAACTGTCCCTGGTGTCTAGTGGCTTTCTCAATTAGTGGAATCACCAGCCTGATGTGAAGAAATAAACCTTCCCTGGTGTCCAGTGTTTCCTCCCCCACCCGCTCCCATGCCTGATGCTTCCATACTATTTCCCCGGTGTCCAGTGGTCCTCCCATTCTGATCCCCTGTACATTACTGTGAAACCATTCCACTGTGTTTAGAGGACCCCCTCCTTACCCCTGATCCCCTGTATACATGCTAATGTAATGCCATTCCCTGGTGTCTAGCAGACCCCCATCCCCCACCCAGCAAGTAGTGCCCCACCACCTGACTCCCCCCATCCTGACCCTGAGCTGATGACTGGCACAGCATTCTGAACAGCACCACAGGCAGCCACCGACTGAGCTGTCAATGAGTGCATACTGTTTAAGCACACACTCACTGACAACTCAGTCAGCTGCTAGCCATGGTGGAGTGTGGAGAGCTGTGTCAGTCACTGTCTTGGGGTTGGGATGAGGGGGAGCAGGGTGGTGGGGCACTACCTGCTGGGGTGGGGGGCCCCCAGACAACAGGAAATGGCACTACATTAGTACACAAGTGGTTTGGGGATAGACAGGAGGGTCCTCCAGACTCCAAGGAATGGTTTCACAGTAGTATAGAGGGGATCGGGATGGGGAAACCACTGAATACCAGGGAATCAGTATGGAACCATTGGGCATGGCTCCGGGTTGGGTGAGGGACCACTGGACACCAGAGAAGGCTTATTTCTTCACATCAGGCAGGGGATTGGTGCGGAGAGCAACTAGACACCAAGGACAGCTTATTTCTACACATCAGGCTGGCGATCAGCGGGAGGGACCACTATGCACCAGGGAAAGTGTATTTCATTACATCAGGCTGACGATCTGCTGGGGGGACCACTAGACATTAAGGAAAGTTCATGTCATCACATCAGTCTTGGGATTGGATGGGGAGGGACCACTGGACACCAGGGAAACCTTGGTCTCGATTCTCAAAAGTCAGCACAAGCCATGCCAGTGATGGCTTGTGCTGATTGCCATGTATCAGGGACTCTGCACCCATTCACTATCTGGTAGGGTCCCGGTGCCTAAGTCCCTCAGCTTGCAGCAACAGTGGCACAACGCCAGACAGACAGCGCATCTCTGAGGTATGCCGCAGCTATGGGGCAGTCAGGGAGCAGCTGCACCCTTGGACATTGATTATAACACTCCTCCCCAGCCCTGATCCCCTTAATAATAATATAATTAATGTCCCCAGTGGTCTAGTGGTCCCCCCAGCCCTGATTCTATTATTAATATGACAATTACTATCCCTGATAGTCTAGTGATCCTGCCTCTGGCCCCGATCATCTTATTAATTTAAAAAAATTAATGTCCCTAGTGGCCTAGCAGTTCCCCCCAGCCCTGATATGCCCATATATTACAATGCTATTAAATTAATTCCCTGGTGGTTTGGTGGTTCCCTCAAGCCCTGATATGCCCGTATATGACAATGTTCATACAAGTGTTCACTGGTGGTTTAGTGGACCCCCAACCCCCACCACTGCAGGTAGTACCCACCAGCCTGTTGCCCAAATCCCAAACCCTGACCTGGCAACCAGCAGAGCCCTCCTTTCACCACCACAGCTGGCTGACAACTGAACAGTCACTGAGCCCATACTGTATAATACAGTAAAAACAGTGTCAGTGGCTCAGTAGGTAGCACACTTGACTCTGAGGCCGGGAGATCAGAGGGCTGTGGGTTCATTTCCCACATCTGGCACATAGGTTAATATCCCAGTACTGACACTGTAGTGCAGCATGAGAGGGGTGCTGCACTTCTGAGGTGCTGTCTTTCAGATGAGACATTAAACCGAGGTCCCATCTGCCAGGATTGGTGGTAGTTCAGGTGGATGTTAAAGAATCCAAGGCACTTATCAAAAAGAGTAGGGGAATTTCCCCGGTGTCCTGGACAAATTTCCCTCATTTCACTAAAAAATACCACCAACAGCTTAATCTGGTTCAAGACCAGTTGGCATTCATCTGTATCCCCCTCCCCCGGGTCGTGCCTGAAAATAGGCAGGATTTGTCTAGTGCACTTACCCGGTCAACAAAAACTAAATAAATAAAATACAGTATGTGCTCACTGATTGACATCTCAGTCTCCTTTAAATATCTGGATATGACTCTTAACGAGCATCTATCCTTTGAAACACATTTAACTAATGTTCTGAAGGTAACTAATCAGAAATTAGGCATCTTATACCGTACTGCCCCCTACTTCACACCTCATGCAAGGAAGACTATTGCATTGGCTACCCTTCTCCCAGGCCTATCCTATGGGGCCCCAATACTTCACTCTGTCAAGACCTCTATTCTGGCCAAAATCAAACAGACCTATCATAAAGTCACATGTTTTGCTGCCAACGTACCAGCTTGGGTCCACCACTGCGTAGTGCTCAATACCCTGGGCTTGCTGTCCTTTGAGGCTAAAATGGATTTCCCTGTTCTATGTACCATCTTCAAACTTATCTACCTTCCTTCACCACCTATCTCCTCCTATCTCTTTACACTGAACCCTCCCCTAGGACCCTCAGATCCTCTCACCTCCCTATCCTAACAATACCCAAACCTGACTGGCCATACGCAAGAGATCCTCCTCTTCAGCAGCACTGCAAAAATGAAATAACCTTTCTCACAGTCTTCTATCATGTGCCTATCTCTTCCTAATTTCAAGAGGCACTTCAAGGAAATCTTCTTTCCACCCCCTATTTGTAATTGCACCTAAACCTCACCTGTCAATCTGCATCTCCTCCACCTCCTTCAACCTCTCATTTTCTTCCCGCCCTTTTCCTACCTGATACTCGATCCTCACCACTCCTCCCCTCCTCTGACCTCATCTTTTCTCCTCCTCTCTGCCCTTATTTCTATAATATATTGTATTATATTGCATGTATAATTTGCATACTGCCTTACGGTTCTAATGTTAGCCATTCATTTGCACCCAGAGAGGAACTGTTATGGAATTGTTGATGTAATAATTTGTTTACACTGCCCTCACCAGACTGTCACTTTTGTATTTTACATATGTTCCTATTTACCTTTTGTAAAGTGTTATATCTCTCTATATACATGGAATGCTTCTATTCCCAGGGTTGCCCCTGAAAAAGGGACATGTTTGTTCCAGTGGGCCCACTCGGTCATCAACATTCAAATAAATAAATAAATAAAATAAATACATCAGTGCACGTGTACTGTACTATACAGTATGCACTCACTGATTGACAGCTGACTCCCTGAGCTGTCAATTGATGAGTGCGTAGTGTATTATGCTGTATGTGGTCAGTGACAGTTCAGTAGGCAGCCAGCCGTGGTGGTGAGAGGATGTCTGTGCTGGTCTCCAGCTCAGGGTTTGGGATTTGGGGAACAGGCTGGTGGGCATTGCCTGCAGGGGTGGGGGGTGGGGGTTGGGGTCCACTAGATCACCAGGGAACACTTGCATGAACATTGTCATATACAAGACAAAGAACATCTGTGCACAAGCACTGAGGCAATGGTTACCCCATAGGGCAATTGGCCGGGAATCCAAGTTTCAAAGAAATACAAAATCACACATGACCCCACAATGCAAAGCATCATGGGCTGCATATGCAAATCACCACAGAATATTATGCTGGTTCAACTATAAGCAGAAATGCAAGGTGCCAAAAGGCCTCTCACACAGTTTGCAAAGGGTGCCAACAGAAGACATAGAGAAGTGTTTTGTCCTGCCAGGACTCATCAGTATGCCTCGTCTGTTTGACACCCTAGTGGACTGAACCTATACAGGCATATTGGGGCTTGAGGGGACTGCTAGACCAGCAGAGACAGTAATTAGTATATTCGTAAGAGGATCAGGGCTGAGGGGGGACTGCTAGACCACCCGGGACTTTAATGATTTTATTACTAAGGGGATCGGAGCTGGGGAGGGGTGCCTGCAGCATATTGGCGCAGGATGCTAAACCCTCCCAGAAAAAATTTCTAAGTATGCTTAGACCAGCCCTGGCTGGTGTAATGGTACTTAAAAATATTCCCTCTGGGAGAGTTTTGAGAATCCTGATTTAGGGGATTTGGCAGCCTGTGTCTGCCACAAACCCCAGTGCCATGTCACAGCCCATTATGGATGGCACAAGCCCCCTTTGGTGCTGACAGCCTATGGCTGACACAGGCTGCCTTTCAGAATCACTCCTGGTGCATCATTTGGTGAAAAAGGCAGTTTGCTCCATTCTTTTTGGGCTTGAGAACCTGGCCTGTTATCTTCACAACGGGCATGGGATAAAGCAGGGGGAGGCACCACAAAATGGTATCTTCACATTTGGCATGTGGTTGGGGAACCACTGGACACCAGGGACTATTGTGCTGAGGATTGGGTGGAGGGGGTCGTGCAGTACCTCACCAGCCACTAGGGTTGCATGGATTAAGACAAAGTATTGATCAGCAGTATTTGCTCCATGCAAGGGGACTATTCAAAAGGCCCTTGCATGGAGCAAATGCTCTGTGACTCATACTATGCCAATATTCAGGTTTCCTCCCCCGCATTTGCATTGCACCCCCCCTCCACACTTTGCCAGAGTACAAACCCTGGTTTGAGTGCACAAACTGGGCTTCTATGAACAACAACTCAGTGCAAAACTCAGCTTTCTTGTGCAAACTGGGTTTGTGCCCGGGCAATGTTTTGAGAATCAGGGCCCTGGTTGGCCCTGGTCTCTTGTTCATCATGTTCAGTGGCAACAGCAGCAACAAAGATCTTTATCCCAGTCCCTGAACATAAAGTTCATGTTGAATCTTCATAAAGCAAGTGTGTGCAGGACAGGATCAAGGCATTCAGTGTCAGAAGGAGTAAGAGAAAATGATGTACAGGCATGCAAACACCCCAAAAAGTATGTGAAAGTCACATAAGAAAATATGGAAGGCAGACCTTATCTTTGCAATGGTTCATCATTCTCGAAATGCCAGCCCAGCACAAAGCCCTATTATAGGGCAGTGTCATTTTATAAGCATGATCAACATTGACTGGGACTGACTTCAGGGTGAAGTGGGGATTGGTTGCACAGAGAAGCAGAATTTAATAGAACTGGAATAAAATGGGTGCTTCTTTATTCCAGCTGAATTTATTCACCCACCCAGAGACAAGGCAGCATGTTAAAAAGAAGACAGGCCCCAGTATTACACCTAGAATATGTTGCAGGGAGGCAGTAAGGATAAAAGTACATGCTGTAGCTGCATCAGGAAGCTCTCTAACATGAGACATGACCTGATTTTCAACAAACGTGTCAAGGATGGCCAGAGGAGGCCACAACTATACCAGCATGACCTGGTTTCTATCTGGTGGTCATAACAGTGAAAACATGACTTGATTTTATTGGGCGTGTTACAGAGGACCAGGAGCACTGCAGAAATATCACTATAGACACTGTAAATAACTTACAGGGTGTGTGTGTGTGTGTGTGTGTAAAGAACTAGAGATGTAACTGGATAAAAAGGCAAACAATATCACTACTGCAGCTATGATAAAGGGGTGGGAAAGTACTAGTTAATGAGATTGAATGAGTGTTTGTCCCAACTCAAGGAAAGGAATTGGGTGGGTATTTCTAGAACAGTGGAAATGTGTTTTTTCCCTATTCAGTGATCCGATTCTGGATTTGGAAGTGTGCACCTGTGCTTTGGGCACACGTCACTGAACTCCCGGACAGTGGTGGAAAACCAAATTTGTTTGGGTAGACAATCAATTTAAAGCCATTACTTACATCTGAATGGGAAGGTTTTTTTCCTCCTAAGCAGGTGGTCATCTAGAAGAAACGAATGCCAGTCAGTGTGTTTACTTGCCCCCCCCCCAAAGAAGACATTTTGCATATAATTGTCTTTTTGGAAACAATATCATTAACAAAAATAAAAATATATGAGGGAAAGGAACTGGGTCTGACAAACATGACCTCTTTGTTTGTGAGTTCCATAATTTGACAATTTTTAGCACTATTTTATAATCAACCAATCTCAGTTCAATATATCAGTAAAATATAAAAGCAAATGGCTAGATTACTGAAAAATGTTCATTGCCTCTTGTATGAGCTGTGTGTCAGTATTTCACTCTGCCTGCCTTTGCTTTTTGTTTAAGTGGCAGTCCCACCCCTTTAGGAAATACACATTTGTGCTGCTGGAACACTCATCACATGTATGGAGGGTAAAAGCGGTTCCAGTATGAATTACTTTGCCCACAGAAGATTTTAAAAATATGTATGGTTTGGATATAATTGAAAAAGTAATTATTTAAATGTGGGACATACTTTTTGTGAGTGGGAATATTTTAAAAAGCATCATAAATAGTACATATCATACAGGTGAGACTGTCCTGTATATTAGGGCTGAGTAAGCATTTCAGTGTTAAACCCCAATTTTGTACCGTAAACTGCCCCCATTAACTGATTTAATTGAAGTTTGGAATGCAAAGAGTTGGTGTTTGGATCTCTGGATCCTGAAAATTACTTTACAATTAGTTCAGTGTGGGGAAATTTACAGAGGTGCAAAAACATTAAAATAAAATCACATGAATTAAGACCTCTTGTGGGTCACCTACAGTATAAATAAAACACTAGAAGGATTCCATACCTGAAACTTGCAGGTGTGATAGGGTTTGAAACATAGCTATAGAAACATAGAAGTTGACAGCAGAAGGAGACCACCAGGTCCATCTAGTCTGCACATTGTCTTTTAACCTAGCCTTCTAACTGCTCTTTGGTTTGAGGGCTGCCTTGTATCTGTCCCAAGCATTCTCGAAACCTACCACTGTGCTTGCCCCATCACTTCTGCAGGCAGGCTGTTCCAGGCATCCACCATTCTTTCTTTTGGTTTTTTCTCCCCTTCTTTGCTCAGATGCTGCCACTCCTTTGGGCATTCCTAGGACCCCTCCTGCCCTCTGCACTCCCCTTCTAGTCCTGACCTCCTCCTCCTCAGATCGCACATAGCAGCCTACCTCATGGTATCCATGCATTTCCCTTCACCAGATGAGTCCCTCTCCTCCGAGGAGGAATGCACCAGTGAAGGGGCAACACCAGCACTTCCTTTCCTAGGCCATGGGGTACTGCTGATGCCTGAGGGAGTGGCTCCCTGCAGGAGGCAAATGGGCAGAAGATCTGGAGGCCGTCATCCGGCAAGCATCCATTCATTTTCCTCCTTATGTTGTGGAAGGCAATGTAGTGATGGCAAGGCGTACGCCAGTGTCCACTCCTCCCTCCTGTTGCAAGTAGTTCTGTGCATCCTGTATTGCTCCCAGCCTCCTCTAGGAGCCAGCACGTGCTGGAGCTATCCCGCACCCTCCCCCCAGAGAAGGAGAGATGTCCATAGGATGCTCTGTCTTCTTCCCCTCGGCCAGCCCTCCAGTGTCCCAGGCTCATTCCTGAACCCACACCACTCTTTCTGTGAAGAAAAACTTCCTGGTGTTGGTGGAGAACTGCCCTCCTTGCAGCCTTAGATCATGTCCCCTGGTTCTGCTGCCCTTCTTAAATTGGAAGAGATCATCTATTTGCACCTGGTTTATGCCTTTTATGTACTTGAATGTTTTGATCATGTCACCCCTCTCTCTCTCTCTCTGTTCCAGGGAACAGATGTTCAGTTCTTTCAGTCTATCCCCATAGGACACCTTGTGCAGTCCCTGAATCATTTTTGTTGCTCTTCTCTGTATCATCTCCACTCAGTCAATGTCCTTTATGAGGTGGGGCCTCCAGAACTGGATGCTGTACTCCAGGTGAGGCCTAATCAGTGTTCTGTACAGTGGCAGGATCACTTCCCTCTTCCTACTTGTGATTTCCCTTCCAATGCATGCCAGCATACAGCTGTCCTTTAATGATGCCTTCTCACACTGTTTACCTACCTTCAAGTTGTCTGAGATAATGATTCCCAAATCGCATTCTTGGGTGGAGGCAGCTAGTCTTTCCCCTTCAAGGTAATATACCTTATTTGGATTTCTTTTTCCTATGTGCATGACTTTGCACGTTTTGGTGTTGAATCTCAACTGCCATGCTCCAGACCATTCTTGCAGTTTCTTGAGGTCAGCTTCCATCTTGTCCACTCCCTACTGGGTGTCGACCCCGTTGCATATTTTGGTGTCATCTGTGAACTGACACACCTTTCCCTGTAGTCCATTAGCTATGCCCGATATGACAATATTGAAGAGCGGGGGCCTCAGTATCGAACCCTGGGGCACACCGCTGGTTACCCTACCTTCTGATGACAGTGCTCTGTTTACTTGCACTTTCTGGGTTCTGCCCAGTAACCAGTTATCAACCCATCTAACTATTTCTGATCCAACTTCTGTGTGGTCTAGCTTCATTACCAGCCTTCTCTGTGGAACCGAATCAAAGGCCTTGCTAAAGTCTAAGTAGACATCTACCACCCCACCATCTTCTACAACCTTTGTAACACAGTCAAAAAAACCTTAATCAGGTTTGTCTTGCATGACCTACCCACTGTGAAACTGTGCTGCTTGAGGTCCTGATGGCCGCTAGTCTCCAGAAATGCCACAATCCTCTGTTTGAGAAGTGTCTCCATTAACTTCCCTACTATGGATGTGAGGCTTACCAGCCTGTAATTTCCAGAGTCTTCCCTGCTGCCCGATTTGTGGAGTGGGACCAAGGTTGCCCTTCTCCAATCTTAGGGTACCTCCCCACTTTTTAGGGATTTGGTGACTAGTTTAGCCAGTGGGGCAGCCAACTCTAATCTCAGTTCTTTTAAGATCCTGGGGTGCATTTCATCTGGCCCCATGGCCTTGTAAACTTCCAGTTTATTTAGTGCCTCCAGTACTTCAGTTTCTGTGAATGGGCTAGTAGCAACCCCCTGTTCAGGGGTGTTGCGTTTTGCCATTTCTGGGCCATCCCCTAGATCCTACTTAGTAAATACTGAGCAGAAGTATTTGTTCAGGATTTTTGCTTTTTCTGTGTCATCTTGTTGTTTTCCCTTCCTGAGTTGTAATCTTGACTATACCCCCTTTTGTCTTTCTTCTTTCCCAGATCTATGTAAAGAAGGATTTGTCTCCTCTCTTTGCCATCTCTGCTATACTTGCTTCTGTCTGCCTTATTTTTTTGCTGGCTTCTTTCATTTTCTGCTTGTACGACACCCATTCATCTTCCTTGTTTGTTCCCTGGTATAGCTTGAATGCTTTGTTTATCATTCGCTATTTTAGCCTTTTCCTTTGAAAACCATAAGGGGTTTTGTTTTATTTTCACTTTGGTAACCCTTCTGGTGCATTGATCAGTGACTGTCTGGATTGCTTTCTTAAGTTTCCCCCACATGACATTGATCTCATCCACTTGTAGATCAATTAAGTTGTTTCTTATGTTGGTCCTCATTTGGTTGAAGTCTGCCTTTTTAAAATCTAGTATTTTTATTTTTGAGTAGCACGTGTCCTCAGTTATTTTCACCTTGAAGCTGACCATGCGATGGTCACTGTTACCCATATGGCATCCCACGTCTGGTTCCTTGACACTCTCAGTGTTTGTGAGGACCACATCAAGTATGGCATCTCCTCTTGTTGGTGTTTTGATCAGTTGACAGTCTTGCTTCCTGTCGTGTCAAAATGAAATCCCCACTTCTGATTGTTGCCACCATTAGTGTATTCCTGTTTCTATCTGGAAGATTGAAGTCCCCCACCAGTATCACCTCTTCTCTCTCTGAGTTATTTTGTGTACTTCTTCTATCAGGTCTTTGTCCCCTTTCTGTCTTTGATTTGGAGGTCTGTAAATGATGCCGATCCTGAAGGTTTTTCCATTTCCTGTATCTATAGTAAGCCACAGTGACTCTGTGTCCCCAGGGTGACTCTGCGTCTCTGTGGCTTTAATGTCTTCTCGAATGTAAATGGCTACTCCTCTCCCTCTTTGCCCCTGCCTATTCTTGCTGAACAGATTGCATCTGGGTATAGCCATGTCCCATTTGTGGTTTTCCCTGAATCATGTTTCTGTCACAGTGACCCAGTCCAGTCTTTCTTCTACCATGATGGCTGTGAGTTCAGGTAGTTTGGTTGCAAGGCTTCAAGTGTTTGCAACCATCACCTTCCAAGAATATGCACCCCTTTGGTATAGGGCTGCACCCTCTTCTTGGACAGTGCCAACTTGCTGTTTGCACCCAAGTGATTTTTGAGGTTGCTGTCTTGTTGCAGAATGCTAATTGAGACCTCTGTCATTGAGATGCCTGGGTTCTGTGTTTTTCTTTCTGAGTGTGTATATGCACCCTTGGATTTATGGGGAGTGGTGACAAGCCCATGGAAGGTGGTGGTGTGAGCTGTCATCATAGCCTTCCAATCATGTCCTCCCCCTCTACTGTAACCTCAGTACCATCCCACCTTTTCTGTGTCTGCCCCTCCTGTACTTTACATGAGGTCCCTCCTTTTTTACCTATGGCCACTCCTTGCTCATGGCCATGCCTGTTTCCTTTAGTCTGATGTTGGGGGGGGTCCCTTCCATTCACCGATCCCCTTACCTTCGTATCTTTCTGCTGTGTCCTCATTTAAGTTTTCTTTTCTGTGCTGGAGACCTTCCAGTTTAAACCCTCCAAGAAGACCTCCAACTTCTGCCTTAGTGCCCCAAGGTGTGTACTTTTGTACTTTTTTGTTCCTTAACTTGCCCTGTTCAAGATACATTTAAGAAAAGTTGCACACATGCTCCATTTAAAAACTGAACATTCTTAGGATAATTAAATTTTTATGGCCATATTTCTTAATGTGGTCATTTGATGAAAATGCGTGTATGTATGTTTGAGGAGGCAGAGCTATTCTGACACATCTGTTTCAGTTCTACAAGTGTTCATTCAGTGGGGCGAGGCCATGCATCAATGTGCAGCACCAGCCCCCTGAACAAGGCTGTGCATGTTTTTTTCTATAATTTTATAGCCCTTTGGTTGCCATTACTTACATTTGCCTCTTGTGTGAAAACCAAACACTGGAGTATCCAATCCCCAGTGTCAGCTAAAGATACAGTTCCCAACACCGAGGTGCCCACCCACAGTGCTGGTTATGTCCCATCCTCCTTTTTTCTTTTACAACACCATTGAGCCCAATCCCCAGTGCTAGCTAAGTAAAAGTCTCCTGCCAAATTAAGATGCTGATGCTGGGGTGCCCAGTCCCTGGTGCTGGCTATATAACCCCCCATCCCATGCACTGCAAGTATGCGACACTGGGGAGCCCAACCTCGATTACCATCAAATATTAAACCAACAATGGGGTGCCCAATCTCTAGTGTCAGTACCTGTGGAAAGCAACCAAAAAAAGTCCAGCAACATTTTTTTTTTGGTCCTGTAATACAGAAAATGGTCCATCAGTGTCTTTTTTGCTGCCATAACCCTTCCCAATCCATTCCCCCACTCAGCACCCATCCTCTCATGCACCCCTATCCATTAGAAGACATGTTTGCTTCCTTTAACACTGGACCAGAAACTGAGGAAATCATCTAAGTGTGGTTAATGTATTTTAATGTCATTAAAAGTGTTTTTCACAACTTGATTTTTTAAACATGTTTACATAACATTTTCAAAATGGCAGTTTTGGGACTGCACCTCATGAACAAGGTAGGTAAAATGATTCAAATCTGGCTTGAAAGGTGATTTTGCATTTTTGAGATGAAGTCACAAAAAGGCTGTGATGAGAAGGTAGGGTCAGCATATTAAAAAAAAAAACACAGTTACGAAGGTACACTCATAGCTTTGGTAAATTTTCAATATTTTGACCCCAAATTTCCAAAATAGCTATTTTTTATACCACCTCAAGAATGTGACCATTGTTGCTTTTCAAATACTGGCCAAAATGTGTTTTTGCACTTGTGGCATGAAATGACATTTAGGCTAGTATTTTATACTTGACACCTGCCGTATTCAGAAAATGGTTATAAAGATACTATGTTGAAAATTTGGGGTCAAAATATAAAAAAAAAAACTTATGAAGTAATGTTTGCAAGGACGCCTTTGGCCCAGTGGGGACCATGTTGCCTTTTTCCACCATGGACCTGAATTTAGGTACAGGCTTAGTGAGCCAGCTAAATAGACAAAGGCTAGGGGGAGGTTCTGTGGTGTGTAGCACCCTCCCACACCTAGGGCTGGTGCTGTACACCTTGGAGGGACATAGCAGTGTTCTGGCACACAGATGACACCCTGTGGTGCACTGGGAAGCCTTACCTCACAAGGAGTTGATGTGCATGTCAAGGCTTGATGGGCCCTTGCACTGTGTTGGGACAAGTGAGGTGGCAAGAAAAAAGAGGAAAAGTGTACATGTCAGGATGAAGGCCAGGTCACTGCTGGCCCCACACCACTGATAGGCCCTCTACTGCTCTCAGCCTCCCAGTCCCATCATCCTCCATCTCAGGATCTTACCTTCTACCTTTGGTACTCCCCACAGATTCCCTACATGAAGGGTATAGGAAGGGGGAAGGACATCCAGCCCCTTGCTTGTCTGCCACTTTGGCAGTCTGTCACCCTTTCAGTATTGAAATGCATGCAAAAGGTGGTGTTTTAATATTGCCCTTGTGGCAGTCAGTGAGTGGAGAAACCTGCCTCCTTCAAGAGGACTGTGGGCCCAGGAGGCGGATTTTTGTTCAGATCTACTATGGTGGCCTCCAGGAGGGGCCAAAGTCTATTCCTAAATCTGGGTAACTGCTGTACTACTTGTATCTACCCACCTGTCCAACCCACTGTAAACACAACAAAAAAACCTACAATCCCTTTCCACCCCACACAGCTAACATACTAACATACTATTTGCCAGCAGATTAGGCCTTATAGTCTATCGAGTCTGCTCGAACCTTAGTTCCTTATTTGGGTGCCGAGACCTTCCCATCCCTTGTGCTCCAGAAACCCCTATCATCCATCCCCACCCCCCTGGGACAGGCCTTCATCTGATACATCCACTTTCTGTGTCTGTCCCACCCTCTCTTGAAGAACTCCACTGTGGATCTCTGAACCAGCTCACCAGGCAGTGCATTCCAAGGGTCCACCACCCTCTCAGTGAAAAACCTCCTCCTCTTTTCACCCCTCATCCTTCCACCTTCCAACTTCAAACCATGCCTCTGGTGTTACTCCTGCTTTAGTCTAAAGATCCTCCCATGTTTACCCTATTTATCTCCTTGAGGTACTTGAAGACCTCAATCATGTCCCCCTGTCTCTCCTCTCCTCCAATGAAAACAGGCAGAGCTCCTCAAGTCTGTCCTCATACGTCAAATCCTTCTAGCCCTCATGATCATCTTTGTTGCCTCTCCTCTGTACCCTCCAGGAGCTGTATGTCCCTCTTCAAGTGTGGTCTCCAGTACTGTACACAGTACTCAAGGTGTGGTCTAACCAGTCCATTGTACAGCAGCAGAATCACTTCCTTGCTCCTAGAGGTGATCCCCCTCGATGCATCCCAACATCCTGTTTGCCTTGCTAGCTGCTCTCCTGCACTGCTCAGAGTTATTCATACATGCATCCACCATGACCCTTAGGTCTTTGTCCCCTATTGAGGCTTCCAGCGCCTCCCCTCCCAGGGTGTACCTGTGTTTAGGGTTTCCCCGACCAAGATGCAACACCTTGCACTTGGTGATATTGAAATTTAATTTCCATGTGTGAGCCCAGCTTTCTAGGGTGTCCAGGGCCTCTTGCAGGGCCAACCTCCCCTCTTCTCCCTCAACTACTGCTCCCATCTTGGAGTCATCCGCGAAGAGACTCATTTCACACCCTATACCCTCCCTGATGTCCAATATGTATGCATTAAACAGGATCGGACCCAGGACCGAGCCCTGCCGTACCCCACTACCAACCTCTCTAAGGTTCGAGAGCTCCCCACAGACCACTACTCTCTGAATGTGTCCAGCTAGCCAGTTTTCAATCCATCTGACCATCAAAGGGCCTACTCCTAACCCCATCAGTTTCTCCACCAGACCATTGTGGGGGACAGAGTCAACGCCTTTGCTGAAGTCCATGAATAATACATCCACAGGCCACCCCTGTCCAGTTCTGATGTTACCCATTCATAGAACTCCAGTGTTGGTTTGACATGATCTACCTGGCACAAACCCATGTTGCCGACTATCCAGACCTCCCACCTCCAAGTACACACCCAATCATTCCTAGTATACCTCCATTAATTTTCTCACCACTGAGGTCAAACTGATGGGTCTATAGTTACCTGTACTTCCTCGACCCCCTTTGCGGATTGGTACCACATGCTCTCAGCAACTTTAGGTACCCTCCCTGTCTCAAGTGACCTGCTGAAAAGCTCCGCCAGAGGTGCAGCCAGCATGTCCGCCAATTCCCATAGTACTCTCAGATGAATGCCATCTGGCCCAGGAGATTTGTCTTTCTTTAGGGCTTTGAGGGCTAACCACACCATTTTGGCAGAGATAGCATCATCCGTCCCCTCCACCTTACTGGCCTTTTTATCCTTACCCAGATGTGACACCCCTAGCTTCTCTCCTCCCTCTTGCTCCATTTCTGTTGCTCCCCTGATCCCACTCACTGCCGCTCTATCCCCATCATGCCTTGCTTTGCAGATATCCCATCCCTCCCTAGTGAAAAACAGAGGCAAAGTACTGCAATAAATACCTCTGCCTGGTCCTCGCCTCTTCCACCCTCTCCTTCTGATCTCAAACTGCTGAGATGGCCCTTAGTTTTTCTCCGCCCCCAATGTACCAGAAGAACCCCTTTTCCCTCCATGTATCCTCTGTGCCAGCCGCTGCTCTTACTGGACTTTGCTCCCCTCACCATACGGGTGACTTTTCTAGATGCAAGCTGGTACATTTCCATCCTATCCCTCTTGTTGTTTTATATTTTTGTAGGCCGCTTCTTCTCTGACTGCTACCTGTACTCACTGGACCACCAGCATGGTTTATGTGACCTTGTTCTTTACATTTCAATCTTAGCGCAGATCCTGACTGCCTCATGAAGTCCTCTTTATGACCTCCCATCTCCTTTCCACACTTGTCATTGAGGTAATCCCTTCAAGTGATCCTTGAGAATATTTCCCATGCCCATAAAGTCTGCCCTGAAGTCCACTGCCAGTGCCCTAGATCTCCCTCCTCCATGCTTATTTGAAACCAGACAGTATTGTGGTCGCTCCCAGTCAGGGGGTCCTGTCAACCATGTCCCTTACCAGGTCCCCATCTGCCAGAACCACATCCAGGACATGCCCCTCCCTTGTGGGCTCCATCACATGCTGTGTTAAGAACACATCCTGGAAGCCATCCAGCAGCCTCTGCTCCTTGGCCACCTTAGAGGACATGGTTCCCCAGTTTGTACCTGGCATATTAAGGTCCCCCATCAACACCACTCCTTCCCCTTTTGGTCCACACTGGGCAATGATGTTGTCCAGCAAACCATCCTCTAGAACATCACTCATCCTGGGGGGCCTATATGTTACACCCAGCTTGACCTTATCTCCTGCTGGGGATCGTAAGGTGACCCATAAGGCCTCCATGTTTCCCTCTGCCTCTTCTACCCTAGCAATTTCTATGTCATCTCTAATGAACATAGCCACACCACCTCCTCTGCCCTCCTTTCTATCCTTCTTAAGCATAGTGTACCCCCTTACGTTTAGGTCCCAGTCATGGTTTTTGTTGGCCCACGTCTCCGTGATCGCCACCACATCCACCCCCAGAACAGCATGGCCTGGAACTCTGGCATCTTGTTTCCCAAGCTCCTGGCATTTACTAATACCAACCCCCACCCCTTATCCCTGATCCTCTTTGTCGAACCCCACCCAGATTCCTTATACTCCATCTTCCTCTGCTCCTCCTGAAACCTCCACCCCAGTCTGTTTCCCTCCCCTTGGGCTTGAAGGTTACCCTCATCTGGAGAAAAGGGCTTCTGGTCAGCCTCTCCTTATCCCTTCCCCTCACAAGTTTAAACCCCACCTTTCTTGTATGTAGTCAGCCATCCTCTGTTTAAGGACTTCCTTCCCTAATGGGGCAAGATGAAGCCTGTCCTTGGCATACAGTCCCTTATCCTCCAAAACTCCTTTCCAGTTCCCTAACACCCCCAACCCACTCTCTTCACCCCACTTCCTGAGCCAGTCATTAACCTCTGTGAGCTTCATTTTTTTCTCCACTGAGGCCTTTGGTACTGGCAATATCTCTGAAAAGGAAATGTTGCATCCATTATCCCGACAGACTCTGGCAAGTTCTTGGAACCTTGCTTGATTTCCAAAACGCTATTTCCTCTAGATCATTAGTTCCCAAATGCACCAGGAAATCTGGTTTCCTCCACAATCCCTAATCATTTCATACACTATGAACTTTGCTCTGTGCACTGCCAGCCCAGAGATACTCACTACCTTCACCTGGCTATGGCATCCACCCCTGTCCCTCCCACTGGATACCCCTAATCACCTAGTCTCCCAACAGAACCTTAACACCGCCATCATCCTTATGGTTACCTCCACTATGCCCTGTCAGCCCCCTTCCCCTTTATTCATGATCTCAGTTTCATGGGAGTCTTCCTGCCTTATTAGAGACCCCTTGTCACCCACCCTTTCTGCCTCCCTTGCTATTTTGCCCACTTAACTCAACCCCTCTGAATAGGTGTCCCTTTAACCCTCTCTTATCCGAACCATTTATCCTGGCCCTGATGGTTCCTTCCCCCCACTGCCATCCTCCCCTTGTAATAGTACCCTGCCTCCAGAGGCTCTCTGTGGGTCCCCTTTAGCTAGGGCCCAACCTTGGTACTGACCCCCTGCTGAAGGGGGCCCTCTCCACCTCCTTGTCTCCCAGTTTCTCTCCAATCATGCTCTCCTCCCTCATGTCTGGAATATGTTGCATCTCCCATTTGCTTAACATATATGTTTCTCTTTCCCTCTGGGACTATTTCTATCCTTTCCATAGCCGGTCTGTGATGCCCTATGGGTATCCGACTCCTCCCGGCCTCTGTATAAGTTTCCTCATTTCCACCAACCCCTTCCTCCCCCTCTAGGTTGCTTAGTAGCTCAAATTTATTGTGACACTCTATGTCAGCCTCCATCAAGTAACCCGAGTTTCACCTGACTGCATCTCTAAACTGTCCCTCTTCTTCCCCTCTTGCTCTGTTCACCTTAGGAGCTCCCTTCCCACAGTCTGCTGTTTTAGGCTTCTGCACAACAGCCCCTCCTGACTCTTCCCCCTCCACTCTCTTTGTATTCAGAATGTTCACCCCGTAATGTTTCCCCTTAGCATCAACTTCCCTATCTAAGGGTCCTCTGTCCCTAATATCCCCTCCTGCTTGCTGTAACATAACGTCCTGTAATTTCAGAGCATTGCCCCAGCCTCCTCAGCCCCACCCTTCTGCTGCCCATATCCACACCCTTATCCTTGGACACCCCCAGCTCCCCAGCTTACTCCTTAACTAATATACCTCACTCCTGATACAAGATAGCTGTCTCACAGAGGGCAGCCCTCTCCAGGCCCAATTTAGAATTATTGCCATCCCACAGCCTGTGCAGCCTACAACTCTTCCGAAGATGCCTGCCATGGTGGAATATGGCCACCCTATTTATCCCCCTCTGTTTATAATAGCGCACCCCCTTTTCTCAGTCCCTTTCCCCTGGAATACAGTTTCTCTCTATACTGACTGTAGTTATTTACAAACCCAATTTCAACCCCACCAATAAAGTTCCCAAGTCTCACAAACACATACAGTCCAGTGTGTAAGCAGACATCAGGTACCGTATGATGTCACAAGCCCTCCAGCTCCTGTTGCTTCAAATTTCAGTCCCAAACAGAAATACTCAGCCCTTCAATCCCAACCCCCAGTGGCTTTTCAGTATTTAAGAAAGCCTACAAAACAGGGTGGGTGGCAGGGCTCTTACCAAACACCAGGCAAACAACACATTTAAATTTCCCTCTAATTAACCCTGCCAAACAACTGTCACCAAGCCTCCAAAGTTACAATATCACAGCCCAAGTAACAGTTCTAATTCAAGGTAATAATTTTTAACACATAGAACTAATTTCACTTACAAACTATTCAAATATTTCAGTTAAAACAGAATATAACCCCAGACCTCTGTCCTACCAGCCTGCTGCTTAAGTTCCCAAGTCCCAAGCTAATAAACTATTTTTTAATACTCATACTAACCCATTTTTTGCTTTATGTCTACAGGTCTACTGGAATGAAGAAGACACCACCTTCAGCACTGGAGGAAACTGACCACATATATCAGATAATGATTGTTTTATGTTTACAGTACCTTGTTTGTCCCAGTTAATTACTAAAGAGCTACAGATCATTTGAGACCCCATTGCTATTTTTATTTATACAGGCATGAATGGAAGTTTCCTCAAGCCACCCAAACCTTCCTTCCCTGAATCTCAGCTGAACTTATCACCTGCCTCCATGCACATGACCTGGCTTGGAAGTCCTATAAGTCCACTGGCACTCTGGCAAATCTTTACAGGTACCATGCCTTAAGGAATACTAGTACTAGGGCTCTAGGCTAGCTAAGGATGAGTTATTTTCCTCATCTTTCCAGAAAAACTTATATCACCCCTCTAAGTTCTGGAAAGTCATCCATGCCCTCTTCTCCCCTCTACTCAATCCCCCCAGTCCCCAAAGTGAGTGACTCCACAATTTCTGACCCCATTTCTGTCACTTCAGCTTTCAGCTCCTACTTCACCACCTGTGCTTCCTCTCACCTGTCTGCCTTCCCACCCTCCTCACCTCCCCCTATATCTCCATTGACCCCCCTACACTTCCCTTCTCATTTTTGACAGTTACCCCATTCCTTCTCTAAAGGCCCTCTTGGCGCTAAACCCTCAGAAAGTCAGGAGCCCTGATGGGCTTGACCACAAACTCATGCACCGCTCTGCACCTGCCATTGCCACTCCCATCTCCTCCCTTCTCAACGTTTCATTCTCAATCGCCTCAGTCCTGGACTCCTGAAAGCATGCAACAGTCATCCCTCTCACAAAAGGTGGTGACTCCTCCTCTTCTGGCAACTTCCACCCTATATCCCTTCTTCCTACCCTAGCTAAACTACATGAACATATTGTACTTTCTCAACTCTCCCCCTATCTTGATTCCTCCTCCTTCTTTACCCCCTTCCAGTCTGGCTTTCGCAAACTTCATTCCATTACCTCTTCTCTCCTCAGGCTCACTGACTCCATACTTACTGGTATGGATCATGGCCACCTCACAGCTGCCACCTTTGTTGATTTAGTGAAAGCTTTCAACAATGCCTCCCACAGTCTTCTCCTTGATAAACATGAGACAGTAGGTCTCTCAGACACAGAAACTAATTGGTTCAGTTCCTCTCTGGTAGATAGGTCTCAATCTGTGAGAACTGGAGATTCTTTGTCTGCCCCCCCTTCCCTATCCATACTGGAGTACCCCAAGGTTCCATTCTTGGTCTGTTGCTGTTCTCCATATTCCTCAAGGACATTCCCTCAGCCTGTTCTTCTGTTTCCATCCATGTGCATGCAGATGACAAAGTCCTGTTGCATCTGGGTCTTCTTCCTCGGAGTTATCATCCTGGCTTCAACTTGATTTTGATGCTATCCAGAACTGGTTCCACTCAAATCAATTAACACTAAATGCTAAAAAAACTGTCTTCATGTGCTTTGGCATCAGCCAGAGGCTTTCTATGCTATTCTCTCTCCCTCCCCACCATCCACACCCTTGATGGGGGTACAATTGCTGATGTACCCTCCTTTAAATATCTTGGCATCTGGTTTGACAAGCACCTTGGCTTCTCTCAGCACATAGACTCTATTCGTAAAAAAATTCCACCCCACAATTGGTGCCCTTTATAGGAATAAAAGCGGTATCCCTTTACTTGCTCACCGGGAAATCATTTCAAAGATGATACTTCCCAGCTTTGATTATAGTGACATAGTTTATGGTGCTGCACCCAAGTCCACTTTGGCCGGACTGGATCCCCTCTTCCACTCCTTCTGCCAGTTTGCCTTGTCCTGTCCTTCCCATACTTACCACTGTTATTTGTACTCTGATCTCTCCCTTCCCTCCTTGGTAGATTGCTGCTTAACCCACTGTGCCTCTTTTGTCTCTAAATTATGGCTGTCCTCCCTCCCCCTTATCTCAGTTCTCTTCTCTCCCCTGTGCCTCCTTCCTCTTACTCTCTCTGTAACTCAAGCTATCGCTACCTAATGCTCCCTTCTTGTAAATCCCTTGTGGGACAGAATGCCTTCTCTTACCACTTTCCTAAAATCTGGAACTCTCTTCCCCTTACAGTTCACTCAGCCTCCTCCAAATGCTTTCTTTCCTTGTTACTCCCAGCCCTTACATCTCCCACCTGCAACTGCCCTTAGTCTAATGTCTTGCCCTCTTTCTCTTTTCACATCCACTGCCAGTTCTCAAGCTACTATACTACTACTACTAACTATTTCAACCTTTACACTCTTCCTCTTCCCCTTTCCCTACTTTCCCCTTGCCTGTCTTCCACTGCCTTCCTCCTCCAACCCTTTTTGTCCCTCTCTCCCCTTCACTACTACCTTCAATCTATTCATAATCTCTTTCATCCTCTCCCTCCTTTCCGTTCTCTACCCCTCCGTTTTTCTTCCCCTTTCCTATTTTTCTTGTTTAGCATTTTGCCATTTATGTTACTGTATATATTGTACATAGCTGTGCCTTTTGCTTATCAGATTACTGTGCTTTGATTCTACTATGTATTTATTCTCACCCCTCTTGCCCCAGGACACATCTGGAAACTAGCTTTATGGCTCAGTATGTATTTCCTGGTAAATCTCTTTCAATAAATAAATAAATAAATGGTCCGCATCTCACAATCCTCTAGACCCAAGTAAGAAATCTTTACTATTAGTATTGTACCTAAGCTACAATAGTATGGTATGACGGTGCAACTACAAATACTAAGACACTGTTGCCATTCACTTGTTAGTTGGTTGGTGAAGAAGGGCTAGAAATATCTCCACTAATCTGTTTATTTTATTTCATGCAGCTCCCAAAGTGCCCTGCATAAATTAGGATACAATTCCAGTATCCAAAAAGAATGGAAATTAATTGAAAAAAAAGTTATGTTAATGCAGATGTTAGGACTGAAGAATGCAAAGCACGCAAAGTAGGAAAATGAAAACATATTAGAGTTTTTGGTCTCCAGAGTCTTGGTGAATCAATGGTGAGGTCTTCCTTGGGGTTGTCAACCCTAATTCCCATCCCCTTCCCTGAGCAAACAATGTCAGAAATGATCTATTTTCTTTAAACAGTGCCCACAGGGCCCTGCATGAAGAAAGCTAAGACAGACTCTGCTGGCAACATGTGCCTAGCCATACCTCTGTACCTCTGCACTTGGAACTGTATCTTGTGCTGTGGACAGGAGGCTATGGGGCGGGGGAAGGGGATGAGCCTTAAGGTTGACAACCCTAAGGAAAACCCCAGCACTAATTCCCCAGGACTACAGAGACCCAAAATCCTAATATCATTTCATTTCCCTGCTTTGTATGGTTTGCGTTCTTGAATCCATATAAAACATGAAAATAATAGCAGAAAAAGGACAATGGTCCATCCAGTCTGCCCATCATTCCCACTATATCACTGAGACCTATTGTCCATACAAGGTTTTAGCCCTCCCTATTCACTCCCCTCTTCCGCTCCCTTTTACTGTTGCCATGAGTAACCCCTACACCCTTTCACTCTGTCCCAACTGTGCCTGAAACCTTTAATGGTTTTGGTGCCCAACACCTACGCTGGTAGACTGGTCCATGGTTCCACCACCCTTTCTGTAAAATAATACTTTCCCATATCCCTCTTGAACCTCCCTCCTCTCAGATTCCACACGTGCCCTCATGTCCTTGAATCATTACTCATGCTAAATAATTCCCCACAGTTCACCTCATTCCTTTCAGAAACTTGAAGGACACTATCATATCTCTCCTCTCCTGTCTATTCCACAGTGAGTTAATGTTCAGTGCCCTAAGGTGATCCTTGTAAGACCTGCCCTGCTGGCCCTGAATCACCTTAGTCACCATTCACTGTACTATTTCCAGCCTGTCCTTATCTTTCCAGAGATGAGGACTCCGGAACTGGACAAAGTACTCCAGGTGTGTCCTCACCAAAGATCTATAAAGAGGCAGTATTACACTTTTTCTTGTGCTATCATTACCACTCCAAATGCATCCCAGCATCCTATTTGTCTTACTCTGTGTCTTGCTGCACTGGCTTGATTGTTTAAGGGAGTAATTAATGATAACTCCTAGGTTCCTTTCCTCAGCAACACTGCTAAGTCTTTCCCCACCTGTACCATACTCTGTCCTGGGGTTCTTCTTCTCTAGGTTCATTACCTTGCACTTTTTGGCACTGAATTTCAAATGCTAAACCTTAGACCACCTCTCTAGTCTTGCAAGTCACTGTGCAGTTCTCTGATTTCCTCATTGCTATTAACTCTCCCATAGAACTTAGTGACATCTGCAAAGAGACATAACCTGCCTTGGATTCCTTCTCCAGTGTCACTGATGAACATACTGAAGGGCCCAGGACATATCCCTGTGGTACCCCATTTGTGACCTCTCTCTGTCTTCTGATTTGACCCCAATAACCACAACCATCTGCTGCCTTCCTCTTAGCCAAATATCTACCCATCTTACTATGTACCTAGCTGCACCCAGATTCTCCATCTTCTTCAGTAATCATCTGTAAGACCCTGAGTTGAAAACTTTACTGAAGCTGAAGTATAGTAAATCCACTGCATGGTGCCTATACAATGCCCTTGTCACCCAGTCAAAGAAAACGATCAGGTTAGTTTGACAAGACCTCCCTGCCAAGAACACATGCTGCTTACCATTCTGTAGACAATGACTCTCCAGGCAGGCTAAGAGGTTCTTATTGACCAGTGACTCCATCAGATTCCTTACTACAGAGGTAAGTCTGACAGGTCTGTAGCTCCCTGCTTGTTCCTTGTCCCCCCTCCCCAATGAAGCAGAACTATGTCTACATCCCTCTAGTCCTTGCAAACTAGCCCTGCCTGTGATGAACTACTCAATAGCCAACCATGGGTTCAGCCAGTTCTGCTGCCAGTTTCCCTTTTTTTTAAATTAAATTTTATTTAATTTTTATACTTATCCAGACACATCTGTATACACGAATGATTACATTTCAGGTATTTGAAACCAGATAGTTACAGAAGAGAAAAAAATATAAGCAGGATTAAAATTAACAAACCTCACTTCCCTCTCCCCATCCCCCATCCCAAACATCCCCCAGAACTAATTGCTACCCCATCCTCCTCCCCATCCCCTTATAGGTGCCAAATAAAAGTTTTTTCCCTTTTTCTTCCATTCCCTGAATAAAGGGAGAGGAAGGAATACAGCTGATTCAGTACCATTTATAAATATCCAGTGTATAAAAGCTGGTCTTCCTTATATTACACAGTGACACATTTAAGCTCTCAAGTCTCAATGGCTAAGAGGGACCTGGGGGTGGTGGTGGATTTCAAGGTGAACAACTCGGAGACTTGTAGGAGGGCAACGGCAAAGGCCAACAGGATGCTTGGATGCATCGCTAGGGGGGATCACCTCCAGAAGGAAGGAAGTGATACTCCCACTGTATAACTGCTTGGTGAGGCTGCACCTTGAGTACTGCGTGCAGTTTTGATGGCCACATTTAAAGAGGGATATTGAACTCCTGGAGAGGGTCCAGAGGAGGACAACCAAAATGATTTGGGGCTTGGGGGATAGAACCTATGGGAAGAGCCTCAAAGAGTAAAATATGTACACATTGGAAAAGAGAAAGGACCAGGGGGACATGATAGAGGTCTTCAGGTACATGAAGTGGGTAAATAGGGGAGGAGCAGTCAGGGTGCTCTGAAGGAAGGAAGGGGGCAACTAGAGGGCATGGGTAGAAGCTGAAGGGGGAGATTCAGGGGAGAAAGGAGGAGGTGTTACTTCACTGAGAGGGTGGTGGAGTCATGGAATGTGCTGCCCAGGGGACTGGTGGAGGCAGAAATGGTGGATGGGTTCAAGAGGGGGTGGGACAGGTACAGGGGAAGGGTTCTGGAAGCAAAATCCAGTGCAGCGAGAATATCCGGAACTGGGAAGGGAGAAGCCAGAGAAGGCGAGGGGGGCAGCAAGGTCAGCTCCCAGGGTGGAGGCTGACCAAACGAGCAGACACGGAAGACCGTTAGGTCTATTCTGCTGGCATTTCAGTATGTTAGTATTATAGAGTGTACAAGACATACAAAGTTTCCCATCTTTTTTTATTCAGTCTCATTCGATTTGTGAGGCTAGCCATCATCTTTTCCATTCATAGGTTGTGGAGAAATTCCTGCAACCATTTGGATTGTGAGGGCTTGATTGAGTCCTTCCAGTGTTTTAGAACTACTTTTTTAACAGACATAGCTATTAAAGTAATATGAAAATCACCCAGTAGGCAAACTTCGGGTGTGAAGTAGTCTTGTAGACCCAGCAAGGGATCTATCATAATTTTAATGAGATCCCAAAGATGGATGATATTTGGGCATTCCCAGAACACATGAAGCAGAGTGCCAATATCACCATTACATCTTTTACAGGTAGGCGTCTCTGCTCTTCCCATTTTACACATTTTAAATGTGGTTAAATACATGTCATTCAGGAATTGCATTTGCATTAATCGAAGTCTGTCTTGCGTGATTAATTTGTGACAGGATTCCCAAATTTTACTAACATACTAAAATGCCAGCAGAATAGGCCTAACGGTCTTTTGCGTCTGCTCGTTTGGTCAGCCCCTACCCTGGGAGCTGACCATGCTGCCCCCCTCGCCTTTTCTGGCTTCTCCCTTCCCAGTTCCAGATATTCTCGCTGCATTGGATTTTGCTTCCAGAGCCCTTCCCCTGTACCTGTCCCACCTCCTCTTGAACCTCTCCACCATCTCTGCCTCCACCAGCCCCCTAGGCAGTGCATTACATGACTCCACCACCCTCTCAGTGAAGTAGCACCTCCTCCTTTCTCCCCTGAATCTTCCCCCCTCCAGCTTCCACCCATGCCCTCTAGTGCCCCCCCTCCTCCTTCCTTTGAAGCACCCTGACTGTTACTCCCTATTTACCCTTTCATGTACCTGAAGACCTCTATCATGTCCCCGGTCCTTCTCTCTTCCAATGTGTATTTAGCTCTTGAGCCTCCTCATAGGTCCTGTCCCCAAGCCCCAGATCATTTTGCTGCCCTCCTCTGGACCCTCTCCAGGAGTTTAATGTCCCTCTTTAAGTGTGGCCTCCAAAACTGCTGCAGTACTCGAGTTGCAGCCTCACCAAGCAGTAATACAGAGGGAGTATCACTTCCCTCCTTCTGGAGGTGATCCCCCTAGCGATGCATCCCAGCATCCTGTTGGCCTTGGCTGCTGCCCTCCTACAAGTCTCCAAGTTGTTCATCTTGACATCCACCACCACCACCCCCAGGTCCTTCTCAGCCATCAAGACTTGTAGCATTCCCTCCCCCAGGGTGTACACTTGGCCCGGGTTTCTGGCCCCCAGGTGCAGTACCTTGCATTTCCCTGCATTGAACCTCAGCTTCCACTTTCTAGAGCCTACAGGTCCCAATGGGTCAATTTTATGCCCATTGGAACTAACATTCAGATACAGGTTGTTCCAATATGCAGAAATACCCTCTACTTTTGGAAAAACTAGCTGGTAGAGAAGAGCACATAAAGAGGAAACAGCATGTGGAGCTAAGGCCATTATCCTACCTGTTGAGATCCAATCATTGGGATCATCTGGGGGGTATAATTCCATATAATGTTATGAACATATGGCGAATTTGAAATAATTGATATGCCTATTTATTGGAAAGGCCGGAGGTAGTTAGGAGACTTGCAACATCTAGCCATTCTTGATTGGGAGTACAAAAGTCTTGAACCTTACACTTATCTAGAGGAGGGATCCGATTTCCCGGGATTGTTTTTCCCCCTATTTTGAAATTAGGGTTTCAGAAAATAGGTTGTGAGAGATCCTGCATGTTGTTATATCATAAGGTAGCACAAAGATGGTTATGTATAAGAAACCGAGTGCCCCAGTGGACTGTTACGCAATAAAGCAGGTAGGCTTTTGTACTTTAAAAAAAGCAGGGCGGATGGGTTTATTCCTGCTGTGATTGTTAACTCTTTTTCTATGATTACCCAAGAAGGAGTATAATTCAATGAATTCTGAGGAACAAGGGGTGCTGACCATTGGAGATATTTACTTAAAAGGCTTGCCCAGTAATATAGAGTGAAATGGGGAAGTTTTAGTCCACCTAGGTGTTTGGCAGCAGTCAATTTATGAAAAGTGTGTCTTGGGGTTTTTCCTTTCCATAAGAAATCAGATAGACTACTATGAATATTTTTGAACCATGATTTGGGGAGCCACATATTTAAGAGGTTTAGAGAATAAAAAGTGTGTGGGAGGATATTCATTTTAATAATGTTCACCCGACCCCATAAAGTTAATGGAAGGACCTGCCAGCACTTTAAATCTTGTTGTAAGGATCTATGTAGATCATCCAAGTTCATTTTCCGCATTTGGGAGTCACTGGTTGACAAATGAATTCCTAGGTATTTTATTGATTTGGGAGCCCATCTTAAACCCAATTCAATTACTTCTGACTTCAGTACTTTTGAATTGAGGGGAAAAACTTGGGATTTTTCTGCATTAAGCTTATTATTAGAAAGGGAGCTATACTCCTGCACTCTGCCTAGCAACATTTGTATTGAAGGTTTAACAGGGGTAATATGGAACAAAATGTTGTCCGCATGTACTGCTATTTTGGTACTGAGGGAACCTAGTTGTATCCCATTTATACCAGGGGACGTCTAGATGGCTGCTATGAGGGGCTCTAAATACAAATTGAATAAAAGAGGGGATAAAGGGCAGCCCTGACATGATCCAGCCTCCAAGGGGAAACTAGAGGAGAGAGTGCCATTACAGAAAACCTTTGCAGTAGGAGCAGAGTATAAGAGTTGTAACAATGAAATAAATTGAATGGGAAACCAAATCTGTGCAGAGTTCTAAATAAGAACTGCCTATCGAAAGCCTTCTCCACATTCCAGAGAAACCAGAGCCATGGCCTGAGGGGAATCCCTGGACACGGAGAAGATGTGAGAGAGTTGACAAAGGTGGTCCACAGAGGATCTTCCCCTCATAAAACCTATTTGGTCAGGAGTAATAAGAGATGGGAGAACCTGTTCAACCCTTTATGCTAGTAATTTAGCTAGGATTTTAAGGTCTGTGTTAAGAAGAGAAATGAGCCAATAATTAGATATCTGGGAAGGATCTCTACCAGGTTTTGGAAGGACAACTATTGTTGCATCTAGAATATTGAGATCTATGTTTTGCTTCATATAGCATAAATGAAAAGGCTGCAAGTAACCAGGAGGCTAATTGGGAGGCAAATGTTTTGTAAAAATTCGAGGAGAGCCCGTCTGGACCTGGAACTTTGTCTGCAGGTAAATTTTTAATAACTTGGATTATATCAGCTTCAGTGAACGGTTCAATCAAACCTTCTATTTGGTTTGGAGTTAAAGTGGGAAGTGGAAGACCCTCCAAGAAGTGATCAATGGTTTGTTGAGAGGGGCGATTAGGCATGCGAGCATATAGCAGTTTATAATAGTTCTTAAAAGCTTTATTAATATCTTTGGCCTGAGTAATTGGTGGTTTGGAAGGGCTGCTTTGTAATGCAGAGATGCATTTTGAGGCTTCCATTTTTTTAAGGTGGACAGCCAAAGGTTTTCTTTCCTTTTTCCCTTGTTGAGAGTAGGTGACCCTTGTTTTTAGAATAGCCCACTCTGCTTTTTCTCCTAAGTAACTCTGAGTATTTATCTTGAATTTTAATAAGGGCCTCTTTCTCAGAATCTGGGGTAGTTCTGGATAGATGTTTTTCTATTTCCCTAATGTGGTCTAGAAGGAGTTTGGCCTTCTGGATCTCTGTGCGTTTTTTATTAGCTGCCCATTTAATAAATTCTCCCCTTATATAACACTTTAGTGCTCCCCACTCCATGGGTTGGGAGGAGGTGGTACGCCAGTTCTCCTTTTTAAAAGATACTAGAGCAATCAGTATATTATCGGTTATTGTTTAGTTTTTTAGCAATTGGTTATTAAGTCTCCATTGTTTATTCATGCCCCAATTTAAGGACAGTGAAAGGGTACACATCACCATAGAATGGTCTGATCCCATTCCTGGTTCTGATCTACTGTCCATTAGCCCATGAATTAAAGATTTACTCTACCAAAAATAGTCGAGACGTGAGGCCGAACCATGGACTGCTGAACAGAAAGTTTATTCCCTTGTTCTAGGGTGCAGAGTCCTCCAGGGATCGTAGAAACCCATATGGGCTACTACATCTCTCCAGGCTCTTTGCACTGGGGAAAGCCCATGAGAATTGGGGCCTGTTGATTTGTCTAGGCTGGGATCAAAGGGAGCATTCCAATTTCAGACTAGAAGCACTGGTATGTGCAAAAATGGTGTTAGAATTGAAAGGAGTTCCATAAAAAATGAGTGGGAATCTAAATTGGGTCCATAAATGCTACCTATAAGTATTTGGAATGTATGAATTGTGCCTATCACCAGAGCATACCTACCATTTTTATCTCTAAGGCATTGCTGTCATCTAAAGGGGAAGGCCCTGGTAAACAGAATATCTACCCCTTTACTATTCCGGGAGTCTCCCGCAGCAAAAACCTGTCCAACCTGCTGTCTCCTCAAAAGGGTCTCTTCAGATTGCAAGAGATGAGTTTCTTGTAAGAGAATTACATCACACTGTATAAAATTTAAATGCGTAAGTAGCCTCATACATTTACATGGATGTCTTGCACCTTTAACATTCCATGTACAAAACTTAAACGCTTGTGTCATATTTCTGTGTTAATAGAGTAAACAACCCTAACCAGCTAATGTTCAGTATACAGCATCTAAAATGGCACCACCCCCCATGATTAAGACAAGTGACCCATAAATGTCCTCTAAAATTTCCCAAAAATCCCACAACAAACCCTTAAGTAATCCTCAAATTACCCTCCCTCCAATAAGAAGTAAAGTTAGGTAAAACTTTAAAGCAATAAAATTCCAGTTTCTAATTTGCTTCCTATACCCTGAGTTATTATAGTATGAACTGGGACTAGAACTACCCCCCCCATTATACTGGCCCGTGGTGCTCAGCAAACTGAAGACCCTCCCCCACCCTGCCCGCCTGAGCACCTTATTATCATCATTCATTTAGAACTGATATGAAATGAATTGAACTGTCCTGTGGTGTCCCTTTAATTTGCTCTTGGGACCTGTTAATCTCCACAGATTCCCTTTAATTTGTGAATACGCCCAAATAAGAATTGAAGGAGCACTCAATTAGGTCTAGTACAGGCATGGAATAGAAATAAAATCTGGGTCACAAAACCCTTTTGTAGTAAAAAGCAAAATGAACAGCACACCATAACATAGGAACTACCCTCTGCGATTGCATGATAAAAGTAGTTTACAAAAGGAGAAGCGATCGCTGCCCCTACTAGATAAAGGTCTCCTGAACCCATAAAAGCAGCTTTGTGCTAAAACAAATATCCTTGACAGAATAAGTAAAATTAGAAAAAATACTGAAGTTCCAGTTGGGATCTTGTCCCCTGGAAATGTTCCCAGACTGTTCAAATAATGAATATAAGTCACTCCTGTATTTTCAGGCCCCCCCCCCAGATTAGAGGACACTGATATTGAAGGGGGAAAACTGAAGTGTCAATCCAAAAACTTTGGACATAAGATATTGGAGACTGTTCCTTCATGTTGAAAATAAAATCCAGACAGTTCTTTAAAACAATGTGGCAGTGTCCCTTACAGGTGGGGGCAATGGGCAGGGCATGGTGAGACCAGGAACAAACCCCAAAAGTTTGCATGTACTGACAGAGTTGCCTTCCTTCTAGTAGTCGGTACTCAGTTATCAAAAACCAGTCGACCCCTTCAACTATTACAAATTGAATTAGAACCCCTTAAGTGTCCATTCATTTTCAGCGGTCTGTGAACAATGCAGGACATTTCTGTTTGAGATGAGGTAATGCAGGGTCTAATTCCTCAAAGAAAGACCAGGAGCTATCCAGTTGCACTTGAAATTTGGTGGGGTATATCATTCATAATTTTATGCCTGCAGCCAAGCATTTTGAGACAATGAGATGGAATAGAGAGTGGCGCTAATGAACTGTTGTAGGGAGATCTTGTGTAATTCTAATCTTTCCCTCCCAGATAACTTCTTGTATTTCTCGTAGCTTTTGTAAGACATATTGTCTCTCTAAGAAATTAAGAAAATGGCAGATTAGAGGCCTAGGTGGAGCGTTGAAAGAAGGCATAGGCCTCAGGGCACGATGTGCTCTTTCCAGGGTATACGTGGGCCCAAAAGGGGACGGCCCTTCTAATTTAGTAAACAGCTTTTGCATGAACATTAAGGTATCTGAACCTTCCTCCCTCTCAGGGATACTAATCACAACTACATTGTTTCTTCTACTTCTCCCCTCAAGGTCTTCTATCATGTTTTCTAGCTTTTTAATTGTCTGGCGATTGATAGCAATAGAGTCATCCATTTTATCAATCTGCTTCTCCATAGAGAAAATGTGGGCTTCACAGTCTGTGGTGCATCTACTAGCATCTTCAGGAGCTTCCGATATTGCTTTTACTTCAGAAACCAAAGACTGTACCTCTTCCTGAAATGGTTGAAGCTCGGAGAGAAAGCAGTCCAAAGTGAGTAAAGTTGGTTCAGTGATTGCTGTGGAGGGGGCTGAAGCAGTGTGCGAGCGGCTTGTGAGAGTAGTATGTGCCCAGGGTTTCTCCGGCGTAACTGGCAGAGTGCGTCTGGGCACCGCCTGCCAAATTTCCACATCCATTTCCCAATTTCCTTTGTCAGGGATATCCCGTACCTTTGTGTCGACAAACGAGCTACCAAAGTGGTTCTTCTGTTGAAATTAAAACTTAAATCATGAAAGTTTTAAGCCAGGTGAGCAGAGCTCTGGTGAAGTGCATCCTACACAGTTGGCTGCATCACGTGACTCCCCACTGCCAGGTTCCTGAGCACTCTCATATGTATCCTATCAGGTCCAGGGGCCTTATCTATCTTTAGGGCTGCTAGCCCTTTCCAGATCCTTTTGCATGTAAATATTGGTCACCTCATGTCCAGGGCCCCCTTTGTGGCTGCTTTGATGATGCTCTCTGGCAAGGGCATGCTTTCTATTCTTATGAAGACAGAGCAGAATAATCATGAAGGACAGCAGCCTTTTGTATGTCCTCCTCTATCACCCTGTCATCCTCAGATAGCCTAACAATTCTCTTTCCTTTTTTCTCTAATGTACCGGAAGAATTGTTTTTCTCTGCTCTAGACCATCTCTGCAATTCTCAACTCAGTATTTGCTTTTGCTTCACTAACCATCATCTGTGCTTATTTCTCAATATGTATTCTTCCCATCCCCCCCCCTTTTGTACCTGGTGAAGGCCCTTTTTTGGCCCTCACTGTTTTCCTGGACATTACTGAGACCCATAATGATCTTTTATACTTGTTACCTTTGGTTACCATTCTCATTCATAACTTAGATGCAGCTAGAATGGCCCCCTTGATTGCCTCCCCATTTCCCTTCCACACCTTATATGCTGTCTATCACAACTAACTTGCCTGGACCAACTCCCTCAACCTGTTGAAGTCTACCCTTCTGAAATCAAGGACCTCAGCTCTTGAGTGGGGTTTTCCAGTTCCAAGGGCAAATTCAAAGCAAATGGAGCTGTGGTTGCTCTTTCCTAAAGTCTCCCCTACTCTCACAGCTCCTACCACCTCTGAGTTGGTGAGTACCACATTGAAAACGGCAGCTTGTCTGCTGCGTTCCTTAGCTAGCTGTACCAGTAAACAGTCCTGGAATGTATCCTGCAAGGCTTGGCTTCTGGTGCTCCTGGCTGTTGGAACATCCCTGTCAATATCTGACAGGTTCAGGTAACTCACTACTACTACATCCCCCCTCTGCAATTCACCTTTCTAGTTCTTCATTTCCTGTCCCTCTCTTCCCCTTGCCTGGTGGCCTATAGATCACACCCAAGTGCAGTTTCTCACCTACAGCCACAGAGAGCTGCACCCACAGTGACTCTGTGTCCCAATTACTACCCCGATGCACCTATCTTTCACAATCTCAATGGCACCCCTGACATAGAGGGCTATGCCTCCCACTCTACATTTTCCTCTATCCCTCTTAAGCATTGTGCACTCAGGACTGTTAGGTCCCAGTCATTATTTTCTGAGGCCCAAGTTTCTGTGATGGCCCCAAGATCCATCTCAGTATTTGCCATCATTGACTGGAGCTTGCTGATGTTATTATCCATGCTCATGGCATTAAGGCAACCCCCTTCCATCAAACTCCAGGACCCTTTTGCTATTTACCTGTCTTTCTGCTTTATTCTTCCCTGGTCTTCTTAGTTTCTTGTTTTCTAGTGGTAACTGCACACTTTGTGTCCCTCCTCCCAATTGTCCTTTCCTTTAGCTCAGTTTGGACCACGGTCCTATTTTTACCTACTGGGCTGCTACAAACCCCCAGATATGGAGGAATACTTGCTAGGTTCCTCTTCCTTTCTCCTGGCACCATGTGTCTCCTAGTGTCAGTCTCCCCTGCAGTCAGTTTAACTTTCCACTATAGATGTCAAACTACAGCCCCAGTGTACTGGCCACATCTCTTGTCAGGTGGAGTCCATCACTGTTGAATAGCGTCCTATCCCAGAACTCCCCAATGTCTCCCACAATGTGGTACCCCTTTTCTTCACACCATCACTTAAGTCACCCATTAAACTCCTCTATGTCATTCTTCCTTATTCTATCCTTCTTCCACTCCCTGCCCTGCTGAGGGATATTCTCAGAAAAGGCCAGTGATACTGAGTGTGCCATCAATCGGTCCTCCAGTCTGTGACCATTCCATATCACCATGCCCACTGACTGATTCACCAGATCATTGGTACCCAGGTGTACCAGCATCCCCAGCTCCCCCCAACATCCTTCCTATCCTCTCCAAATCCCTATCTATATCTATATCTATATCTAAATGCACCAGATTAGGGTTCAAGTTAACACCACAAAAGTAAGGAAATGTGGTGTTAGAGTTTCCAACCCTAACTCCCCAACCCCACCCCCCAAGCAGCAAAAGGAAAAAACATTAGGGTTTGGGGTTTTTGGAGTCTTGGCAAATCAGTGGTGGGGTCTTCCTTGGGGTTTTAAACCCTAATGTTCACCTTCTCCCCAACCCATATCCTCCTGTCCAAAGCACAAGGTACAGCTCCAAGCCAGTACTTCATAATGATTAGAGATGCATCAAATTTTAATTTTGCCAGTGAAGTGCACACGAAGTGGGCACTTTGCAGTGTCACTCCACTACATGGAGTGGCCAATGCAAAAGGATCACTTTGCCTTGTGATTATTTCACATTTTCATTCCGCCTTAACGTGAAGTAAGGCGAAGTGACAACAATATTGGCAGCCCTTCACACATACAGTCACCAGAATTAATGTGAATCCCCAAAATTCTCATGTCTTGTGTCCTGAAAACTCCCCAGTGCTGACGATGATGAAGTGAAATGAGAGCACAAGAAATGCAAAGTCTCCCAGAATTAATGGTACACTCAGACATCATCCATGCAGTAGTCACACACAGTCACCAGAATTAATGTGCATCCCCAAAATGCTACTGTCTTGTGTCCAGAAAATTCCACAGTGCTGACAAAGTGAAATGAGAGTGTAACAAGAAATGCAAAGTCTCCCAGAATCAATGGCCCACACAATCATGTGCGCAGGGGTCATACACAGTCACCAGAATTAATTTGCATCCCAAAATGCTACTGTCTTGTGTCCAGAAAAGTCTCCAGTGCTGACGAAGTGAAATTATAGGGTAACAAAAAATGCAAAGTCTCCCAGAATTAATGGTGCACTCAGACATCATGCATGCAGTGGTCACACACAGTCACCAGAATGAATGTGCATCCCCAAAATGCTACTATCTTCTGTCCAGAAAATTCCCCAGTGCTGACAAAGTGAAATGAGAGTGTAACAAGAAATGCAAAGTCTCCCAGAATTAATGGTGTACTGCAAACACACAGATTAAGATTGAGCTATGCACTCAAGAGATGCAGACACAAAGGCACAACAACACTTAACCAGTGCTCATAAGTCACAAATCCAAATCTGGAAAACAATACCTTTTGCCGGCTGGGGGGAGGTGGGTAGTGCACGGCACAAACAGTTCACTACCAGTAAAGATACCACAAAGCAGAATAAAAAATTCATGCAGGTGTGGTGGATAGCAGGTTCAAACTGCTGCAATTACTCTGTGGCACAATAAAAGGTGTCTGATTTAATGGCACACATCACATACACACTCACACACACTACAAGTAATGTGTAGCAAATTGAAAACCTTTAGTAATATAACCAAATGTTTTAAACAAACTGAAATTATACACTGCTGCACCACAACAATCAGCAAAAAATGTCAAGAATTACTAAAAATATTACTGTGTGTACATTAACACAGTGATGCAAGAAAAATATAACCAAAACAGAAAGACTGGCTTTTTTCCCAATTAATCTACTACACCACAGATAAGCTCCTCCCCCAAAGCACACTTCACAGTACACAGACTGTTGAAAATTAACATTCAAAATTCACACACAACAATAAACACTTGATGATATGAGCACAGGAGGGTTTCCTACAATCGATGTACTAAATTGTGAGCAAAAAAAATAATGAAAAAAGGCTTTTTTAACAGCTTTTAAAGGATGTGAATCGGAGAGCTCTGAGAGGAAACTGTCTCCATCTTCCACGACACACACACTACACACTACACAGAACTGAGGCTGTACAGAACAATCTAGAGCCCATGTGACCTGCACTCCCATGAAGCACTGCAAAATTCACCTTTGGAGCTCAAAAACAAGGTGAAGTAAGGTGAAGTATCAAGTTGAAAACCCATCTCCTACAACAGGACTGGACGCCAATCCTTGAATCAACTGATATTAATACCGCACTAGAATACTTCATTAAATCTTTCAACTCTGTATGCGACTTATACGCCCCAGTAAAAAAACATAAAATCAAAGCGCTATCAAATCCATGGATTACTGTCAAACTACTTGCCGAGCTCAAGGTTCGGGACCACCTCTGGGCAGTTGCCAGAGACACAGGCTCACCTCATGATACCCTAAAATACAAGCAGGCACAAAATAGATGTACCTCACAAATTAGGCAAATGAAGAGCGCCTATTTCAAAAATGCCCTTGAATCCACCTGGGGTGATGGAAGAGCTTTTTGGGACAACATCCGAAACATAATGGGTAAACAATCAAAATCGTCACCTACCATTATGAAAGTTGATGGATCCACCACTCTTGACCCAAAGTCTATTGCAGATGTGCATAATAAGACATTCACAGACCTTAGTGGGGTCCTCCCCCCAGATTTCTTCTCGGACTTACCTGTGCCTAGCCTAGTATCACAAAACACCCCTCGTGACAAACCACAATTTTACTTCAAGAAAATCAAAGTGCACAAAGCACACAAGTACATAAGAAAGGCCTGCTCCAAATCCAGAACAAGTAGTGACACGCTAGATCTAAAATTCCTGTCTCTCACCCTGGATGAAGTAATTCACCCCCTTGCAAAAATTCTTAATCTGTCACTTTTCCAAAGTCAATTTCCCAACAAATGGAAATCTGCCATAGTTACACCAGTGCACAAAGGGGGGGACAAAACCTCAACAGGAAACTATCGACCAATATCAATACTCCCTTCCCTCTCCTAAGCACTTGAACGAATAATGGCAGACCAACTCTCTGATTACCTGGACAAATACAATCTACTCTGTAATCAACAGCACGGCTTTAAGAAAGGACATAGTACAACAACAGCCTTACTTGATTTCTCTGGAGAAGTCCACTCAGCCCTGGACAAAGGGGTGCCAAACAGGTGCAGTCTTTATCGATCTTACAAAAGCTTTCGACACAGTCCATCATGGCCTACTTACCTCCCTACTTTCTAGCCTAGGCCTGGCTGAAGGTCCTTGTGCTTGGGTAAAAAGTTACCTGTCCAATCGGTCACAGGCTGTAAAAATCTCTAATGAACTCTCCGACTTCAAACCAGTTCTCTCGGGTGTACCACAGGGATCAATTCTTGGACCGCTCCTCTTTAGCCTGTTCCTTAACTCCTCCCAGATATCTGCCAGAAGAAAATAATCTTATACGCTGATGATGCTGTAATTCTTCTTCCCACAAGGATCCAAACTCCCTACGAAAAGCCTGCAACTTGCTTCCTCTAGTGTTGAAAGGTGGTTCCTGGATAGTAAACTTGTGCTAAACCACAATAAAACAAAAGCCATGCTCTTCTCCAATCACCAAAACAAAAATAGGCATACTCCACTCACCATACAAACCTGTGGGAATTACACTGGACCAAGTAAATACTTTCAAATACCTTGGCATCACTTTTGACCAAGGGCTCACCTTTGCAACCCACATTGACAACACTGCAAAACAGTGAACCAACGCCTTGGAATACTATTCCGTAATCAATTTCTAAATCAAGTGGCATTGAGAATAGCTATACAGAGTTCCATAATCTCAATCATTGACTATGGCCTTATTATTTATGGCTCAGCTACCTCCACTGCTCTAAGGTGTATCTCAATCACTTTAAATAAGGCCTGCCGGCTCCTCACGGGGGCTCAAAGACTGACTCACACTTGTGATCTGTACTATGAATCAGGCTGGTTGAACCTATCAAATCGTCTTATTTATCTCACCTGCACAATGGCAAAAATCTATCTTGGGACTGACTCCATTATGTATTCAAACCTACTTGACTGAATCCTGGCTCACGACCCTCCACCAGATCTGAACGCCAACCTTTCCTGGTTCCGAGATGCCGGACTGCACAGGGACAAAGATCTTTCACATACAGGGCCCCGACATGGTTCAATGCGCTTAGTCCACCTACTCTATCCTCAACCTCGCTTGAAGCTTTCAAATCCATGCTCTATGCCCACCTCACCACCACTAGCAACTGTGATTGCGCTAGATAAAGACTACTACTCCTCATGTCCATCCTCACATCTGAGACCTCTTCCTCCTGACTAATGAACCTCTGGTACCTCTACTACTTCCTGTCTCCCACCCAAACTCACTCCCCACCCTTTTTCCTGTCCCTCTCACTTACTCTCCCGCCACCACCTTTCCTCCTCTCAGCCTCCTTTTGCGCCGAATGATCACCTCTCCTGGAAGTTTCCTTAACCTCGAAATTGTCTACTCGCTTGAACCTGTTATAGCTTGTTTTTCTATGAAACTTAAAAACGTTACTGCCTTAAACTGTTAATAGCAAATTTATGATGTAACTTTCCTGTCTGGTTTTACCTGTAATGTGTATTCGTGCTTTGTTAAATGTTCTTTGTGACGTGGAACCTTTGTAAAAGAGCCCTGGCTCAAAGGTATTAATTCCTAGACTAATAAACTAAAAGTACATTGATTTTCAAAGTATTTCACCTTAAAATTGTTGGAGAAGTGGTTTAGGGAAGGCGGAATAACGTAAAGTCACTGTTTTCAATATACTTCACATTCCCCATTATAATGCAAAGTACTCCACTTCGCGTTGCGGGGACTTTGCGGATTCTGTGTTACCTGCAGAAGTGGTATCCAGTAGAACAGTGGACTGCTTCAAAAGGGGATGGGACAGGACAAGGGGGGAGGGTCAATGTAGGGGAAGGGTGGAAGGGAGGGGCAGCTGCAGAATAAGGGTTGCTAGCTGCACATTCAAGCAGACTTGATAGACCTCCAGGCCTTTATCTGCTGGCAAATTTCATATGTTTGTATGTTCGTACTCCACGAATCACTTCGCAGAGTGAATTTCGGCCACTTCGCCCACCACTAATAATGATACTCTTTTCAAAGCTAGGAAAGTATTTCTTGCCATATGTTGCCAATACAGTCCTTTGTAGCTTTCTTCACATAGGATCCTGCAGGCCCTGTGTGAAGAAAAAAAGATTATGTCTGACCTTGTTTGTTCAGGGAATGAGGTGGGCATTAGGAGGTGACAACCCAAAGGAGGATCCCACCACTGATTCACCAAGACTCCGGAGACCCAAAACCCTAATTTTTTTTCCAGTTGCAGCTTGAGGGGTGAGTTAGAGTTAGAGTTAGAGTTGGAAACCCTAAAGCCACATTTCCCTACTTTTGTGGAATTAACTTGATCCCTGACAGCTGCATTAGCACAGTTTTTTTGCAAAGAATTTCCTTTCTTTTTGAGATAGTGGAATTGTATCCTCACTCACACAGGTCCTTTGAGGACCTGTGTGAACACATATAGATGCACAGGTTCCAAGGGAAGAAAGGGAAGACTCCATCCACCTACAAATGTGCAGGGCCCTTGTGGGCCCTGGACATCTGTGCTGCAATGGATGCCAAAACTTCATGGGGCTGTCTGGTGGGCTGTAGAAGTAAAGAGCCCTCTGTTCCCTGTGCTTCCATGTGGCCACAGATACAGATGCACAGGGCAAAGAGTCCATCTGTCAGCCAATGCAAGGGGCCCTCTACCACCCATGGGTGCAGATGTGCAGGGCCCTATGCCAAAAGAAGAACTGTCTTTACTATAAGGTAACTGGGCCGGTGCAGGCAACCCTACAGTTTTCATTTCCTGGCTGGAGAGTGTCGCATAACAGTATCATCCCCACACCCTCGCCCCATCTAGCTGGGTCACAGCTCAGCCCTGAAATTACCTCACTGGGATGGAATACCAAAGCATGTCTGCTAAGGTCAAGACTGGCACTACACACAACATTTGTTTATAATTATAATTATTTGTTTTGATTTTGACCTTAAATTTTTAAGACAGTGATTTTATTACTCCCCTTATTAACATGACATGTAGAATCTGCAGTACTGTATATTGGATAAAACATCATTTTGCAGCAGAAGTACAAAAACACATCTTGTCCAGGATTTAAAAAGTGACACATGTTATGTTTATGATGTGGTGTGAAAAAATAACTATGTTTAAAGTTTGTAGTCAAAATTTTGAAAATTACTGATGTTGTGAGTGATAGTTAAAATATTTCATTGTCAACTGATAACTTGGTAATTTTACAATGTTCACTCATAATGTGGTCATTTTACCATATTAGTACACCAAGTTTCAGCACAGCCTTCTTCTGACCCCACTTCATGAATCCAGCAGATGAAACCTTTTGAATCACAACAGAAATGTCATTCCATGCCACAAGTGTGAAAACACATTTTGGCCAGGATTTGAAATACAACAGCTGTCACATTTATGTGGCAGTGTGATAAAATGGCTCTTCTGAAAATTCAGGGCCAAAACTTTGAAAATTATCAATGTTATGAGTGAGCATAGAAAAATTTCAATGTACTCACATAACTTTGTTGTTTTTTAATATTTCGCCTCCAAATTTTCAACATAGCCTTCTTATGGCTGTACCTCATGTACAAGGGCATTGGAAATATTCAAATTATGCCCAAAAACTGATCATACAAAGTGACCACAAAATTACCTTTCAGGCCACATTTGCATAATTCAACCACCCTTGGTCACCAAGAGGGATGCCCAAAAGATCATATTAAAAAGTTGGTGTAAAAATATTCTAAAATGACAAAGTTATGATGAAAAGTTGAAACCTCATACAAATACATTAAATCAGACTTACCGTATTTCCTCACATCACAGTAACCTGTTCCAGCAGCAAGACATGCCTTAGATCAGAGATTGTATCTATGCTGTGGAACATGTTAAGGTGACTGAGGGCATGTAGGAAGTGTGGAGGGTGTGGGGTGGTTGGTGCTGAGTGGAAGATTGGAGCATGGTGGGTGGGGTGTGTGTAGGGGGTCAGATCAATGAGGGACCATTTTCTTTTTTACAGGTTAAAAAAACAAGAGATTTTTTTTTATTATTGCAGGGGACATTCTGGCACTGAGACCTGGAAACCCTTGTGTTGGGCTAGTGCTTGGAGGCAGAGAGGATGAGCTCCCTGGTGCCACCAGGCATATAAAGGGCAGGGTGATGGGTGACATGGAGGGGAGAGGGGATGAAGGATGTGGTACTGAGGGTGGGCTCCCTGGTCTGTTAGGTATTTAGATAGATAGATGATAGACAGATAGATAAATAGATAGATAGATAGATAGATAGATAGATAGATAGATAGATAGATAATCAGCTCACTACTTCAACTGAAGCCAGCAGCATGACCCCAGCTACAGCTTCAGAACTGAAGAAAGTCCCACTGTTCTCATACTGAGAATGCAGGTGAACAGCTCCTCTCACTGTGTTAGGCACCCAGGATTCGCGGGTGCTCAGAAACACGTCATGGGACACGTTCAGGTGAGTGAGGGTGTGTGGTGGGTGAGGTGTGTGTGTAAGGGGTCAGATTGGCAAGGGACCATTTTCTTTTTTACAAGTAAAAAAAGAACAATAACAATGAGGGATTTGTTTTCTTATTATAGGGGATATTCTGACACTGGAGATTAGATACCCCAGTGTTGGGCTGGTGTTTGGTGGCATCGGGGATGGGCACCCCAATGCCTCCATGGATATAATGGGAAGGGGGTGAGTATCCTAGAGGGGAAGGAGGGGAAGAAAAGTCATACCATGGGTGGGAATCCCAGTCCACTTATAAAAATGATAAATTAAACATGGGAAAGAGGAGAGTGGGTGACCTGGATGGAAGGGAGTTAAGGATGTGGTACTGTGGGTGGGCACACTGATCCACTAGACAGATAGATAAACAGATAAACAGACAGACAGATAGAGAGACAGACAGACAGACTGACAGACAGAAAGACAGACTGACAGAAGATAGAAAAAACAAAGAGAGAGTGATGGAGACAAAGACAGAGAGAACAGGGGTTCACAAAATAGCACTCTCTATGTAAATTATATACAGTATATATTGTACATATTTTATAGACACAGTAGTGATAGTTAGGGCTGAGTAGGCCAACTGCTTCAACTGAAGCTGGCAGCACAACTCCAGCTGTGGCTTTAAAATTTAAGAAAGCCCTTCTGTTCTCATACTGAGAACGTGGGTGAATGGCTCCTGTCACTAAGATGGGCACCCAGGATTTTCAGGTGCTCAGAAACATTATTTCCAGGTCAAGTTTCAAAAAAATAAATGCAAGAATATAGGTGCATGAGTACTGTTTACCTAGGTTCAGGAATTTGTTTTTTTGAAAATGCATCATTTTCATGTATATTCAATATTTTTGTGTTAAAAAAACAAGATGGCAACCACCACAATAGTTATCTTTTTCTCATGACAAATAAATCATGAAAATAATCACTCATAGAGCAGGATTCACAAAGGGCGATGATGAAGGGCTTGTGTCAAGCCTATATCAAACCTGGTGGTCAGCACATCTGCACTGAAAGTTTGCTGCATGCTGTGCAAATTTCAAGAAGACTAGGTACATTTAAAACAATTTTCCCGACTGACGGCAGCTTGCACCAAATATTTGGTACAAGCCCCATAGGAAGGGCACCCAAGATTATAACAAGCTACACCAGAAAAAAAACTGGTCTAACTTGCACCAATCAGTGCACAGGAGTGAGAATCTCGATCGCTGGCTGGGGAATTCCACAAGCCCCATGGGCTATATGTTCAGACACCAGTGGCTTGTAGCATTATTAGACTCTTTGCTCTTTTGAGAATCTGGCCAATGATTTGTTTTTTAACAGTTCTTTTTTCTTTTTTAAACAGTTTGCATTTGTCAGTTATCAATCAAATCTGTATAACTCTGGAATCATATAATATTTTTTCACAAAACCTTTGATAGGCACACCTTTGGCACAGTCTCCTTCAATCCTGAAAATTTCATGAAAATATTCTGCACTTTCTAGGCCGTACATGAGCGCAAACTATGAGAGCAAAAAAAAAGGCAATGTTAAGTGTAGGTAAACCAAAGGTTTTTTTTTGTTGTTTTGTTTTTTTCCATTTTTGGTGCTCTGTGTCTTGAAAACTGAACTTTTTACTTCTTGAGACAGACAGCTTGGCCATGCATGCCAAATGTTGTGCTATTTTGTTAAATGACACCAAAGTTATTAAGGTGCAAAAAAATTGGGTTTTAACATTAAACAGCCTTCTGAACCCTAACTATCACTACTGTACCCCAATAATATATAGAATAATACATGGGCTTGTGTGCTTAATGAGAATTTTACACACAAAAAAGGTGTTGGATGCCACATAAACCCCAAGAGTGGGTTCATTTAAGAATCCAACAATGAGGGTGTGTGTAAAATTCAAGTTTTATACACAACCCCATGTTTTATTTTATATAACTGTCAGGTATTGTTTTTTTTTTTTTGCCACAGCAATTATATAAAATAAAAACATCCCTGTGTAGCTGTGGTCTGGCCGGGTTTCACATGGTGCATGGTCAGAAATGGCTGCTGAAAGAAACATTACCCTTTTTTTTCATTTTTTTAAAGCAGATAGTTTAAAATATTTTTGTCCAGTAATTAAAAAAAAAAAAAAAAACTTACTGTCTAGTCCAGGTGGTGGCAAAGTCACCGTTAGCAAGGAATGGCTGGTGCTGAGGAAGGGAAGAGCTGTGGCTTGTGCATGGACAGACTAAGGGAAACCTGGTGTGTGTTTGACGTTATAACTCACTGGTTATAATAGTAACTTATAACTGGGTTTCCCTTAGGGAAAAACAATACCAATTATTATATATATATATATATAATATATATATATATATATATATATATATATATATATATATATATATATATACATATATATATATATATATATATATATATATATATATATATACACACACACACACACACACACACACACACAATAGGGGCGAGTGGTAAATGAGTGAGATAAAACAGTGTATCATCCACTGCAGTGTGATATGTTTACCCTCTGCTCTACTGTGATGATATCAACCATTTACACACACAGGTCACAAAAGGTCAGCACTCTAGGCAGCTTTCCCCTCAGCATGCAAGAAACACCTGTGCTGTTACCATAGACACAAATGCAGAACTACTTCAGAGGTCTCACTGCTGCCTACAGCTAACTCAGTGAGCATTACAAAACACACATATCCCCCCCAACTTCCAGCTCATTACTGTGATACTATCAGCCTGACTGCAGCCAGAATTCTAAACAGCAAAGCTTCACAGAACAGTCTAAACTACTGCCTGCAGCTAACTCAACTACCACTGAAACATACTCTCACTTGTTCCTCAAACTCTGATTCTCACCTATTACAATTACTGTGATGCTTTCAGCTTGACTGCAGCCAGAATCCTAAAGAGCACAATTTCACAAAACACTCTGCACTCTGCCTGCAGCTAACTTAATTACCACTGAAAACAGTATCACCTGTTCTGGCACTCTGCATCTCAGCTCATTACAATTACAGTGATTCTTTCAGCTTCACTGCAGCCAGACTTGTAAACAATACAGCCTCACAAAAGTATGTTTCTCACTCCTACCTAAAACTAACTCATTTAGCAGTGCAAAACACACTCACATGTCTCCCAGAGTTTATAACACTGCCAGCCCATTCAGAAAAGCTCACACACAGAATGAGCAAACACATAAACAGGAACGGAACACAAGACAGCATAACAAAACTTCTAAAACTCTTGGCCCTATTGCGTATATCGAATACTGTACATGATGGTCAGATCGTGTGCTATGGCAAATATTGTCACTCCTGCATCGTGAGCTCTGCAGGAGTGACAACATTTGCCATATCACACTCATGCCCATCATGTATCCCCTATATACATATAGTATGACATGGCTTGACTGAACATATCACATCTATCTTAGCTTAATATCATTGGCCTCTAATAAGCATAAATATGACATCTTCAGTCTGGCAGTGTCATGTTTTGTTTATACAGTCATTCTTTTCAGGATAAATATGACTGGGAATGTGAAACTGCTCATGACTTTACAGAGTGTGACTAACTTTCTGCTTCTGTTACAGTTGCTGCAGGGGTTTAGCAGGATAGAATTAAAAATAATTGCCAATCATAGTATCCTTTTTGTGCATCTTTGGAACTGTTGAATTCTGTTTAAAAATGCACTATGATATAGTACAACAAGGAAAGTTATCAGTATAATATAATGCATCTGAAAAAATATTACAGTACTGTCTTTTCATGATGCCTGAAATAAAAGTTTTTAACTGCTGTTATCTAAAAATATGTGTATTGTATAAATATATCTGTATGTAGATATATATATATATTTATATATTAGAGGCAAAACACTCCACTTAATGCATTAGTTAGGGTTGTTCCACAGTAGCAAAAGTGAGGAAATTCCGTTTTATGGTTGAAAGCCCCCCTTGGACCCCCCGCCCACACCCCAACCGGCATCGGGGTGCACGTTGGGGTCATCAGCCCTAACTCTCACCCCATCATATATATGAAGAAGCAGAGGTATAAGAGAATGGGGTGAGAAGGGGGGCTTTCAACCCTAACACTGAATTTCCTCACTTTTGTTGCTGTGGAACAACCCTAACTAATGCATTAAACAAAGTTTTCTGCCTCTAATTTCCCTTTTTTTTTTGAGAATGATGACGAGAAATACTGAATGTAATGCGATGGTGGGAGCGTGGGGGTCCTTTGGGCCCCACGCCCCACCACATGATGTCTTGTGACATAGTAACAGGAACAGCAATGCAAACAGATGCGTGAATAGTGGTGCACATGATTACGCAAACATAAATGGTAAAGGAAACGTTAATAGAAATGCACACGTAAAGTGATGCCGAAGTGAACTGTGATGCAAACGGACATTGAAGTACGTACGAAAATGCAAGTGGTAATGCGAACAGTGATGGCAGAGGTATTTTAAATGAAAATGTTAATTGTCACAGGAAAAAGAACACGAAAGGGAACAGAAATGGAAATACGAATGCAAACACACATGTAAACACAACCCGTAATGTGCAGAGGCATGGTACCGCAATTGTGAATGCAAATGGTAAAGTTAACATGAAGAATAACACCACAGGAAACAGAAATGGAAACGGGAGCAGAAGCGCTTACAGAAACACAAACCAAAACCAGCACGGACACAGTACCACAATTGTAAATGCAAATAGTAATGGTAACAGCAACAATAACAGCAAAGGAAACAGAAATGCAAAAGGAAATGCAAGGGCATATGGAAACGCAAACCATAATCAACACGGGGACAGTAACGCAATTGCAAATGCAAATGGTAACAGTAACAGCAAGGAAGATGCAAAATGGACAAGAAACGGAAATGCAAATGAAAGGGCTGTATGAAACACAAATGGCAATGCGCACGGTGGTGTAAACAGAAACAGTAGTGGAAACGCAAATGGTAACAGTAACGAAAACACAACCGCAAATGAGAACGCAAAGGGTAACATACACGGTGGCGTACACAGGAGCGGTAATGCAAACGAGGACATAAACACAAGTGGAAACAGTAACTGTAACAGTAACAGAAGCACATAACCTGTTTTTGCTGAAGAGGTGCATAGAGAAACACAAAGAATGTATGCATTGTAATAGGCTTCGAAGCTTAAAACCAGCATCGGAAGTACTTAATTGCTAATATCTCAGCAACCGCACGACGTAGAAAAAAAATTTTTAATGTCAGAAAAATGATGATTTTCCTGGCTAGAGTTTTGTATTGCATAGCCCATATGGCTATGCAACTTGCAACAAAAAATCCGTATCTAGCATCATTTTCGAGATACGAGCCCCGAAAGGCGCAGCCTGCATCACCATGTTAGTCTATGTGAAAAAACACAAACTTCAGAGTACTGTAACTTGGCAACTGTGCAATATTTTGTCACCAAACCACCAAAATGCACATCTGTCAGATGTTGGCTGCGTTTCCTCCAAATTTCAGCTCAAAAGACCAAACGGTACTTTTACAGCAGAGTGGCAAAGATCTGCTGTCATTTTGGCCATGGTCTAAAAAGCAGTGTTGTGATTTGTGAAAGCTTTTGCAAAATTTGTGAAAGTGTCATGAGAACGACACTACTTTTGTGACACTACTTTTTCCAGAAATGTGAAAAACATATTTCTGGTGTGTCTTACCACAAAATAAAGACATGGCTAGCATCCTCAGGGTCTGACTAGGTAAACACAAAAAGAATTGTGTTGCTAGAGGGACCCAAATTTAAATGGCAAGCATTTTTCTGATCATTAACTGAAAACAAAATGGTGTATTTGCGACACTACTAGGGCCATTTGCGACACTAAAAAGTGCATTTGTGAAAGTGTCGAACTTTTTAACTTTTCCCATTGACTTATAATGGGAACTTGTTTTTTGAATAACTTTTGAACCACTTAATATTTTTTCATGAAATCTTCAAAAGGCACATCGGGGACCCTGCCCACACGTTCCCTGAAGTTTTTGGACTGGTCATGCAAACCATGCGACCAGAAGGTGTGAGCAAAGAATTCACCAGAAAGCATAAATATGCACACAGATGTCACTTAATAACTCCGCTGCTGTACATCAGACTGGCACAAAAGTTGGCAAATCTCAAGACCTATCATTATGCCATGTGCCTGCCAAATTCCAGGCAAATTCCTTGAATGGTGGCAAAGTTATTAAGGTACAAAGTTTGACCCTTTAACCTTAAAAGGGCTCCTCAACTCTAACTATGGTAGCACTACCGTGCTACCATAATATGTATTATATGTATGTAATATATTTATATTATGGTAGCACAGTAGTGCTACCATAGTTAGGGTTGAGGAGCCATTTACATGTTAAACCTAAAATTTTGCACCTTAATAACTTTGCAACCATTCAACGGATTTGCCTGAAATTTGGAATATACAGTACGATCAAGATCCATAGATCTTGGGATCTGCCAACTTTCATACTGTTCGGATATATGGCAGCGGAGTTATTAGGCATGATCTGTGGCACGTTTAAGCTTTTTTGGAATTCTTTGCTCATCTGTACAGGTTGCACGCTTTGCGCGACCAGTCCAAAATCTTCAGGGAAAGTGTGGCTGGGGTCCCCGATGTGCCTTTTGAAGATTTCGTGAAACAATATTAAACGGTTCAAAAGTTATTCAATAAACAAGTTCCCATTGTAAGTCAATGGGAAAAGTTGACCAAATGTTCGACAGTGTCGCAAATGCAGTTTTTACTTTCGCAAATGGCCCTTTTACTGTTGCAAATCCGCCATTTTGTATTCAGTTGGTCATCAGTAAAATGCTTGGCATTTAAATTTGGGACCCTCTAGCAACCTAATTCTTTTTGTATACACCTAGTCGGACCTTGAGGATGCTAGGCATGTCTTTAGTTTGTTGGCAAAAAAGCATTCCAGAAATATGTTTTTCAAATTTCTGGAAAAAGTACTTTCGCAAGGTACTTTCACACGTGCGACAGTGTCGAATGAATTTGCGAAAGCTTTCACAAAGTTCGACAGTACTTTTCCAGGCTGTGTGAAAATGAGAGCAATTCTTTGGCACCCTGCTGCAAAAGAACGGTTTGGTCTTTTGGGCTGAAATTTGGAGGGAACTCAGCCAACATCTCACAGATGTGCCTTGCAGTGCTTCAGTGAAAAAATGTTACAGGGCGGCAAAGTTACGGCACTCCAAATTTGACACTTTTCCTGTAGGATAAAAATACGCGCCCGCTGCATTACAGGAATCCTTTGCCGCCTTGCTGCAAAATAACGGTTTGGTATTTTGGGCTGAAATTTGAATGAAGAAAGCCAACATCCCACAGATGTGCCTTTGTACTTGTTTAGTGAAAAATATTACAGGAGTCAAGTTATGGCACTCAACTTTCTTTTTTCCCATAGGATAACATTACGACGCGTCACTGCCTTTCAGGCCCGTATCTCGGAAACAGTGCAAGATATGGACTTTTCGTCAGAAAAGTACTTAGCTCCCTAATGGGGCTAAGTACAAAACTAGCCAGGAAAGTCATAAATAATATGACTTTAAAAATGTTTTTCTACGTCGTACGGTTCCTGAGATATAAGCAATTTAGTATTCCAACTCCTCATTTTCTGCTCTGAGACCTATTATTATACATTCATTCTTTGTACTCACTGTCTTTCTCTATGCAGATTTTGGGGAAAACCAGCCTGTGCGCTTACAATACTGTTACCCTTACCGCTTCTGCTTGCGGTTCTGTACCCATTTCGCTTACTGTTCCTGTCTACGCCACCAATTGCGTTACCTTTTGCATTTTCATTTGCACTTCCATTTGCATTATTCTAACCATTTGTGTCTACAGTACTGTTTATTTTTGTGTTTCACTTTGCGTCACCATGCCATTACCATTTGCGTTTGCGGGCACCATGTTACTATGTGACAAGACGCTCCTGCCACCGCATTACATTCACTATTTCTCAGACTAATTCTCAAAAAGAAGGGACATTAGAGTAAAAAAACTCCATTTAATGCATTAGTTAGGGTTGCGCCACAGTGACAAAAGTGAGGAAATTCGGTGTTAGGGTAGAAAGCACCCCTAGGACCCCCCGCCCACACCCCCAACCGGTATTGGGGTGCGCATTGGGGTTGTCCGTCCTAACTCTCACCCCATTTTCCTATATACCTCTGCTTCTTCACACATCTGATGGGGTGACAGGGCGGCAACCCCAATGCGCACCCGATGCCAGTTGAGGATGTGGGGGAGCTCTGGGGCTTTCAACCCTCACACTGAATTCTCTTTGTCACTGTGGAACAACCCCAACTAATGCATTAAATGGAGTTTTTTGTTTCTAATATCTATATATATATATATATATATATATATATATTATGGTAGCACGGTAGTGCTACCATAGTTAGGTTTGAGGAGCCATTTTAAGGTTAAAGGGTCAAATTTTGCACCTTAATGACTTTGCCACCATAAAACGGATTTGCCTAAAATTTGGTATACACAATTAGACGTGGTAGATCTTGGGATCTGCCATGTTTTGTACTGGTCAGATACACGGCTGCGGAGTTATTAAGCACCAACTAAATGTGCGTTTATGCTTTTCTGCGAATACTTTGCTCTCGCCTACAGGTTGCATGGTTTGCGTGACCGGTCCCAAAACATCAGAGAACATGAGGCCAGGGTCCCTGATGTGCCTCTTGAAGATTTTGTGAAAAAATATTAAATGGTTCAAAAGTTATTCAAAAAACAAGCTGCCATTATAAGTCAATGGGAAAAGTTAACAAAAAGTGCGAAAGTGTCGTACGTGCAGTTTTTAGTGTCGCAAATGACCCCAGTAGTGTCGTAAGTCAGCCATTTTTTTTCAGTTAGTGATCACAGAAATGCTTTCCATTTAAATTTGGGACCCTCTAAGGACACAATTCTTTTTGTGTTCACCTAGTCGGACCCTGAGGATGCTAGCCATGTCTTTATTTTGGGGTTAAACACCCCAGAAATATGTTTTCCAAATTTCTGGAAAAAGTAGTGTTGCAAAGTAGTGTTGCACTCATGACACTTTCGCAAAATTTGCAAAAGGTGTAGCAAATTGCGACACTACTTTTCCAGGCTATGGCCAAAATGACAACACCTCTTTGCCACCTTGCTGCAAAAGAACGGTTAGGTCTTTTGAGCTGAAATTTAGAGGGAAGGCAGCCAACATCTCACAGATGTGCTTTTTGGTAGTTTAGTGAAACAATATTGCACAGCTCCCAAGTTATGGTTCTCTGAAATTGATGTTTTTTTCCCATAGACTAACATGGTGGCGTACGTCACCCTATGGGCTATGTAATGCAAAACATTAGCCAGGGAAATCATGATTTCTGTGAAATTTAATTTTTTTTTCTATGTCATACGGTTCCTGAGATATTTGCAATGAAGTACTTCCAATGCTCGTTTTAAACTTCCATTCCCATTACAATGCATACATTCTTTATACACACTGTGTTTGTCTATGCAGTTGTCCAGCAAAAACAGAGTATGCAGTTCCATTACTGTTACACTTACTTTTTCAACTTGCGTTTATGTCCCCGTTTGCGTTACCATTCCCATGTACGCCACCCTGTGCGTTACCCTTTGCGTTGTCATTTGTGCTTGCATTTTCCTTACTGTTACCATTTCCATTTCTACCTTGTGTTTGCATTGCTGTTCCTGTTACTATGTCACAAGACATCACATGGTGGGAACGTGGACCCCGAGGGGCCCCGCATTCCCGCCGCTGCATTACATTCACTATTTCTCAGCACCATTCTCAAAAAGAAGGGAAATTAGAGGCAAAAAAATCTGTTTAATGCATTAGTTAGGGTTGTTCCACAATGACAGAAGTGAGGAAATTCGGTGTTGGGGTTGAAAGCCCCCCTTGGACCCCCCAGTCCACCCCCCCAACTGGCACCGGGGTGCACATTGGGGTCGTTGGTCCTAACTCTCACCCCATTCTCCTATACCTCTGCTTCTTCACACATGTGATGGGGTGAGAGTTAGGGCTGATGACCCCAACACGCACCCCGATGCTGATCTAATTCATGATAGCTGCTATCATGTTGGTTTTTTTTTTAAAGTTGGAAAATACATAAAAATGATGGTTTTTCAAAAATCAAACACCAGAACCTAGGTAAATGGGATACATTTAGCTAGAGACTGGGATTTGTCTCTAGCGAATCACCCCAAGAGTACCGTTTGTGTGTACCACCAAAATCTGGGGTGCTCAGCATAGCAAGGGGGCCAGTTTCAGGGTCATGAACAATAAGCCGAGGATTGTTTGGTCACACATAAAGTGCTGCAGCCAAAGTATTTTTGGTTCACACTTAAAATGGGACAGAAATGAGTAATCAGCATTTATAATGTATCTGACAATAAACATATTTGAAACCTGTAGCTGGTCTGCTCTGTACAGACCTTAAGGGCTAACTTAATTTTTTTTATTTTAGTTTCAATTTATGGTTCCCTTCTTTTCAGCGCAAGCTGTAAGTCCTAATCCCCAACTGCTGCCACAACGAAAAGAGAGGAGATGCACTCCTGCACCCGCTAGCAGTGGGATGTCTCTGGTTCTGAGTCCTGACCCCGGATACTGCTATGCTTACCATCGAGGGTCTGTACAGCCCCTAAGGGATAACTTTATTTTTGGTTAGGTATTTTGCTTCCTACTGTTTCTGTGCAAGCCCCAAGTCCCAGCTCCATCAGAATCCCCAATGTAAAGAGAGGAGAGGAGGTGGTCTTAAAGGCTAACTTTATTCTTTTTTTGTTTAAATTTCCCCCTGCTGACCCCCAGCTGCTGACCCAATGAACAGGTCTGTTCAGCGCTTGTTACCATAATGAAGAGAGGGCAAGCAGAGTTCTGTGAGTCCCAATCCATGACTGCATCCCCAATGAAGAGAGAGGAAAGGAGAAAGAGAGAGAAGCTCCCTTAAAGGCTAACTTTATTTTTTGTTTAAATTTCACTCTCCAGACCCTCGACTGCTGCCACAATGAACGAGTCTGTATAACCTTTCTTTTTTTTTGTTTTCTTTTTGCTGCCCCAGCCACCTTATTCTCAGCCCTCCTACACACCACATCCTTGCTGTCCCATCCACTGATACCCCTCGACTTACCCTCTAGGTGGGGTCGACGTCCGTGCCCAGTCCGTCTCCGACAGGAAAGGTGCCTCCTGACATTGCCTCCATGGATTCCTCCCCAGTGCAGGGTTCAGGGCTGGGTGGTGCATCGGGACCAGTAATTGGTTGGTGGAAGGTGGAGCCATTAAGGCTGAGGTGCGAGGCGCGCATCAAACGTGGCAGTCAACGCAAATATTTTTTGTACTGCCCCAGGGGCGGGGATGTGCAATGACATCCTGCGTCCACCCCGCCCCTCGTTAAATCCAGCGCCAGTGCTAGCGTGTCCTCCCGGCCTCCATCAGGAGTTGCAAACTCACCGGATACTCTCCCAACCCTCCCCCCAGAAAAGGAGAGCAGTCCAATGGTGCTCAATACATCTCCCCCCAGCCTGCCCTCTGACAACCCGAGTCCATTCCCGAACCTGGCTCAGAGGTGCCATGAGCGAAAATCCAACCGCTGCACTGGTGGGCTGGCTCTGTATAATCCTTTTTGCCACACTGGAGAGAAATCAAGCTGTGTCCCAACCTTTGACTTCTTCATCAACAAAGAGAAAGGAGGGGAGAGAGAAACACCCTTAATATGGGTGCTGCACAGCAGTTATTTCTACTAATTGATTAGGACTACATATTCAAATACCAGAGCATGAATTGATGACGTCATCATTACAGTCTGTTATCGTTTTTAGATGCTGAGTGATGCATTTCATATAGCTAGAGGTATTTCTAGTATAGGCAGCACTGGGTAAAAATAAAAGTAATGTGTGTTACTGTCTAGCACAGTAAATGTTTAGTGATGCTTATTTATGGGGGGAGGAAATAAGTCAAAGTGGGGAGAAAAATGTTTATAGTAGAAAATCAAAGAGTCAGCATGGCATCCCATTGTAGAGCAGTTCCATTTGAACTAAAAATAAAGAAATCAATCAAATGCCACCAGATCACCCCCTCCCCCACCCCCAGTACACTTGGGTTTGGTTTCAGAGGCATCCAGCTCAAAGCTCAAAGCAAATGGTCATTTCGTTTTTTGTTTTCAGTGGTCTGGATAGTGGAGGCAGAGGGGCTACCACTGTCTTTCAAAACCACCTGCTCAGGAACATTTCAGTGTTACAAAAAAAAAAAAGCAAATATGGTAGCTGAATACAGCCCTACTGAATTTGCTAGTTACATCCCCATACCACCAGTCCAGCCTGTAGAATGCAAGTTGTATTCTTATGCCCTCACTTGCTATTGCCTGCATTATACTTCACAAATGCTACGATCCTTCCCTGTAAATGCTGTCTAATGCCTTTGATCCATGATGGCTGCCATGATGGGCGTGCTGTGACTGCTTGTCTGCTCTATTTTCGTTTATTGTTTTACAAAACTGCTCCATTTGCTCTTTTTATTGTTTTTTTAAAATTTTGTCTCATCTCTACTATATTTTGCGTATTTCAATTATTTTTTGCTGCTACATGATCTTTTTATTGTTAAGTTGCTTTTAGTTTAGCTAGGGCTCTCAGTGAGCTAGTCTCCTTGGAGCATTACCGTGGTTGTTGTCGACCGACTGCGTAGCTTGCACTGGGGTTGTTTGGCTGGGCTCTGTTGCTGCTCTGATCACAAGAGGACAAGTTTTAAATTTTAAATTTAGCTCCCCTGGTCTGTTTTGGGATGTTATCGTGAGCCAGGAGATAGCAGTTTAAAAAGGGGATTTTGTCTGAAGAACAAGGAAACTAAGTGAATATCAAGATAGGACTGTGTTCTGTCATGTGAGCTTGTGGAACTGTTTGGTTTTTGGAGCTGAATTGAAGAGGAGTTGAAGAGGATTACACTGTGGACTGCAACTACGGGATAAATCGTGGGATTGCTTATGGAACTTGAGTCTATGTGTGTCCTAGGATTAATAGTGAGACTGTCCGTGGATTTCGAGTTTTTTGGTTCTGAAGTGGTTCCTGTTTGGAGGGGATATCAAGTCTGGTCTGAGAGTGAAAATTGATCTTTATTTGCTTGAATAAATGGGGTTTTGCCTTTGGGGGTGGCTGGCTGACTGGAATCTGCCTTGCATGAGAGGGCTGTGCCTGGACTAGTTGGAGAACCAGCTGGTGGGTTTAGAGTCCTCCAAGGCCCCTTGCCGGGTTAGCTGGGGGGGTTGGCCTAGACGAGGAGCCAAGGTTGTGGGGAAGATATTTCTGGCAGCGGCCCTCATGGGTAGGACTCATAGCTTTTAACTGCTGTGAGCAAGATCAGGACCTTTAGTGGGATATCCCCATTCTGAGGAATTTGGACGAGACAACAACTTACGGTCAGATCTCAAACTTTAATGTTTCTGGATTATCATCTGGGCAGTGAGAGTGCCATGTATTATTTTGGAGTTCCTGGGTAGTGAGAGGACCTGGGGCCCCATATTTCATTTGACACTTGATTTTTGATACACCCAGTGAGAAGGGGTGTATTTCCAGTGTTTAAGTTAATTTTTACATTTTTTGGTTTAATTTAGTATATATTAATTTTTTTTTCTTGCAAATTGAAGTCTCAATTTAGGATTACTGGCCCGTTGCTATACCATCATTACCTTGGACTTACATGAACCTTTCAGACCAGTTTTTTGTTATGCGTGGATTTTATGCTTTGTTTGAAATATTGGATTGTATGGGAAGGGTTTTTTCTTTTTTATCCCCTCCATGTTTGTGGGGTGGATGTTCTAAATTTGATTTAATACATTCATTGTATTTTTTCCCTTTGTGAGAGAGAGGGGAAGTGGTAAATAAGGGGGTTTAATTTGTTTTGGTTATTTGCTTTTTTAGTTTTTCTGTTTACTGGTCCCACAAGGAGGAGTGGTGGGACAGGGTATTGTACTTGTATTTTACTTTGCAGTTTGTTTTACTTTGGGAATTTAGTTAGTTATTTAATTTTTAATTTTTTTTTTATTATTACTGGGTTCTTTAGTATGTGTTGGAGGCCTGTCCCCACGGTCGTGTGCTATTCATTCTCTGCTCTTTGTGCCCTCTGCCCCTTCCCCCCCACTATAGCCATCAGCATACCAGCACTGTAGAGCTCTGAGTATTGCTCCTTGAGGGAGGAGGGGAGCTGGGGTGTGTGAACAGGGGAGGGTGAATGAGCAGGACAATCATATTGGGGTAGTAAGGTCCAGAAGATGCCCTGGGGTGAAATAGAATCTGGAATATGGTCCTCCACGTCTGTTTTCCATACCCAAGGGCAGCACCAATATTGGTGGGCAGGTAGTCAGAGCAGCTCCGGAGGCAAGTCCTACCCAAGCGGTGTTTTGTAACACCAGATCCATCAAAAACAAGACTGCAGTTATTGCAGATCTTGTTGGGTCAGTGGATCTTGCATGCATTACTGAGACCTAGCTGGATGAGAATGCAGGTCCCATTTTAGAGGCCGCTATTCCAGCCGGGTACTCGGCGTTACACTGCTCGAGACTGGACCATGGGGGGGGGCTGTGGTCTCTTTCAAGACTGAGCTGGGCCTCATGAGTGTACCAGTTGAGGAAGCTGAGTCATTCGAGTGTACTGTAGTAGCAGGTATGGGTTGCAGGATTGCCCTCATCTACCATCCACTGGGTGATGAGAAGCGTTTCCTGCAGGAAGTAGCAGACTTTGTGGTCAATATGGTGTTGGAGTCACCCAGGCTGATGGTCCTGGGTGACTTCAACGCCTGGGTCAGTAATGAACTCTCGCAATTTGGACCACACTTCCTCCAATTGATGACATCTTTGGGCCTTACACAAGTTATTACTTCTGCTACTCATAAAGGTGGTCACTCGGTTGACTTAGTCTTCCTCCTGGGGATCGAAGCCTTTGACCTGGGGGTGGAACCAGTTGGTTGGTCTGATCACTACATCGTGGGATTCAGCTTTTGTGCCCCCCTTCATAGGCTGACCCCTGTGGAGATGGCCAGGTACCTCCCTTTGTGAGATATAAGCTCTGAGGGCCCGGCAGTGGTGCTTGACCTATCGGAGCTCTCCAGAGTGAGCAATGATCCAGATGCCTTGGTCTTGACCTATAATAAAGCCATCTCCTCGGCTCTGGATATCATTGCTCCAGCATGTTTCTGCCCTCTCCCCCCTTCACCCTTGGTCCCCATGGTTTGATGGGATTTTGAGGGAGATGCTGTGACAAGGATGAAGACTGGAGCAATGCTGGCTGATATCCATCCTTGATGCCAACCATCTTAGATTGATGGAGCATTACCAAGTCTATCCTTCCACAATCTCCCATAAGAAGGCAGAGTTCCTGTCCGGGGAGATTGTGGCTGCACAGAACCAACCAGCTCAGCTCTTTTAAACTGTAGACAGACTGTGCAACCCAGCCTGCCTGCAGGTTTGAAGAGCTTTTTCACAAGTAGAGTGTGAAGAGCTTGCTGGTTTCTTTGTGGCTAAGGTGGCCAACATCAGGGTAGTACTCCATCCTGCACTCTCTATGGGAGAAGCTATGGATGAGTGCCCAATCACTGACCCTAGGTTCTGCTGGTGTTCCTTTGAACGGCCAGAGTTCATTGGTGTCATGCAGATTGTGCAGGGTATGTGCCCTACATGTTGTAGTTTGGATTCGGGCCCAACTTCCCTGATCAAGGGTCGTTGTAATACTATTGACCCAGTCCTAGCATGGATAGTCTGGTGCTCCTTGGATATGGGTGAGTTTCCTAGCTCCCTGAACGAGGCAGTGGTAACCCCGCTCCTGAAGAAAGCTTCTTTGGACCCAGACTGCCATGCCAACTATAGGCCAATCTCTAACCTTCCCTATGTTGGGAAGGTGATTGAGAAAGTAGTGGCTGCACAGCTGGAGAACCATTTGACCATCCATGACATCTATGAACCACTCCAGTCTGGTTTTCAAAAGAGGCATAGTACTGAGACTGTGCTGATTTGGGTGCAAAAAGATCTCCTGATGGCTAGAGATCAAAAGAACCATTCTGTCTTGGTTCTTCTCGATCTCTCATCATCATTTGACACTGTGGACCATGGGGTACTTCTTGAATGCCTGAGGTTCATTTGTTGCCTGTCTGGTACAGTCCTCAAGTGTTTTAGATGTTTCCTCACTGGCAGAACTCAGAGGGTGGTGTCGGGGATTAACTCTTCCAGCCCAGTCTGTCTGTCATGTGGGGTTCCTCAGGGTTCGGTGTTGTCCCCCATGTTATTCACAGTGTACATGCTGCCCCTCGGAGACATTGTAAGAAGGTATGGACTGAGGTTTCACTGCTATGCTGATAATACTCAGCTCTACCTATCTTTTGCATCTGATCAGAATAGACCTCTCTCGATATTCAACAACTGCCTTGCTGAAATCCCAAGCTGGATGGATTCAAGCTGGTTGAGGTTGAACTCAGAGAAGACGGAGGTGATGGTGGTGGACCCAGGTTGCCAGACAGAGGGAACAGGAGCTGGTTTGCTTTCGGGACTATTTCTGGGTGGCATTCAGTGCCCTACCTCTGAACGGGTGTGGAATCTGGGGGTGATTTTTGATGACAGGTTGACACTGCAATTGCAGGTGTCAGCAGTCATCAAATCATCTTTTTACCATCTGAAGAACATCTCCAAGATTAAGTATCTAGTTTTGTCTGGTGATCTGCCCGCATTGGTCCATGCCTTTGTGACATTGCACCTTGATTATTGCAACTCCCTTTATCTAGGGCTATCAGGGGTTGATATCCGCTGCCTGCAGCTAGTGCAGAACGCAGCAGCCCAGTTATTAACGTGTACTTCTTGTATCTGTCAGATTTCTTCAGTACTGCGCAAACTGCACTGGCTTCCAAAACAGTGGTGGATCACCTTTAAAGTTGATCTTCTAAGTTATAAAGTCCTACACAGTCTGGTCCCAGACTACCTGAAAGAGCTACTGGTACCTTACTGCCCTAAGCGATCACTCCATTCGGCGGACGAGGGGTTGCTAGAGATTCCAAAGGTTTCTCTTTAATTTTCTGGGGCTTGTGCCTTTATGTATGCAGCCCCATCCCTTTGGAATTCTCTACTCCGGCACTTCGAGAGTGCACGTCCATGGAGGAATTTAAACAGGCCTTAAAGACCCACTTATGGTATCAAGCATATCCCAGTTGATGTTTTATTGGATTTTGAACTGAATATTTATTGTATTTGTGTTCTATATTATTGCTTTTATGTAAGCTTGTTGAAATGGCACCTTGGTTTTTAGAAAGGCATGCTATAAATAAAAAATATTATTATTATTATTAGCTACAGTATTATTCCATTGTACCTTTTTTCCCCTTTGCTAATTTACAGAACAATTTCCTTCTTCATTTTTTCTGCATGGATTATAACCTTTATCAGCTAGTACTCAGAAAATAAATCTGTGCATATCAGTGCTCCCAGATCTATGGGGATTCCCGTATTTAACAGGATTTGGGGGCTGAAATGGGGTACAGGAAGGATTTCTTACTTTTGAACAATCTACAGGAGAAATTGGCACCGTCATGGGGAAAAGTTGCTTCCGAGTGTCCCAGACGAGATTTACACAAGCCTGCCTTCTTATTGGTTCTGAGACCCAGTCATGCTCTGATCATGCACTGACTGTGCTCTCTGATTGGCTGTGTGCAAATTCTTTGATGCAGTGGCTGACCTGGGAATATTTAAACTGGCTATCCAAGCTAAGCACCGTTCCTTACTTTTTTTCATTTTGTGCCTGATTTTGCTGCCAGAGAGAGAGGAGAGTATGAGGATCATCCCCAGCTAAGCTCGCTGCGGCCTGCCACCACTTATTTTCAGTTCTGATCTCATCCCGAGACTGGCAACCTCACCAGCTGAATCTGATCGAGAGAGTCCAGTCGAGAGAGGAGAGGAGACGACCTGACCCGCCACCGCTTCCTGCTCCAGTTTCATCATCGAACTAGCACTGCAGCAAAAGGAGACGTTTTCACTTGGAGGCCCGGTTGAATCTTTAAAATAAAAGTGAAGCCAGGCAAGCACCTCCCCTCCTCGACTAGTGGTTCCGTTTCATTTGAGTCAGACTTTAGAGCCCAGATGCCAGCATCTTGGAATGGAGCCCGATCCCTGAGTTGCCTTCTCACCAGAGAATCTGCAAAAAAGGTAATACAAATAATTATCTGCCTCTGGGGGTTACGCTCTTCAATTTAAATTGAAATGCAATTAAATAACTGGTTTGGGTTACCAGCTGCATCTTCATCCTGATTTTTCTGTGCTTTACTGATAAATAAGCTCCAGGGACATTGAGGGGGCAAAGTGAGGCTAATATCTAGGCTAAATTATTGTTCTTCTTAATATCTTTACCCTGAGTTTTCTCTTCATCTGTGAAGGAACTTGTTTTCAAAATGCACAATTCAATCATGGTTAGCCTGGCAGAGGACATGAGCTTAAAACAACTCTGAATACTATATCAGGCCTTGGGAATAAAATCAAATGGCATGAAAAATCTTATTTCTTGTCCCTATCCCTGACTTTTTAAACTTTGTTTTTCAATGGTTTATGGTGATACTTGTAGTGTGCCCTGGTGTCTTTTCTGTGCAATTTTCTTCTTGTGTGCTATACAGTATAAAACAATGATCAACCAGTGGTGCCAAAGTATGAAATACATGTTTGTGGTGGGTTGTCCTCAGCTGCAAGTTAGTGGTGTAGCTAAAAAAATAATATTGGTGCACTAGATTCTCATTTTCTTTGGTTCTCCCAAGCTGTATTCACCTTTGGCTGCCTGGGACAGAGTGCATTCAGGGAGATCATGTCTGATTTTTAATTTAATAGATTAAAAAAAATTCCTTCAGTCACCAGAGTCAGGATGGAAAATAATTCGGGTGTTTGTCCTTCCTGTCTATCACCATTGGGACAGAGTAGGTCAGTTTTAATTATTAAAATAAATAAAAACACTTAAAACAGCCGGAACATGTGTTATAGTGATTTTATTGACAACTATAATAACGCCAATTGCAAAACTAAATTGGCTTGAGAATACAGGAAAATCTATAGGAATTTCAACCAAGTTTTACAGGGAAAATACAGGAAAAATTAGGGTCTGCTACAGGAAAATGCTTTGGCTGATCTGGGAGCACTGGCATATGGCCAGTACTGGCTCCTGCCATAGAGGGAAAGACTCACTGTGGCTAGGATTCAGTTCTGTTTCCCCCCCATGTTTCCTTTTTTTTAAGTCCTGAAACAAAGAAAATGATCCACTGATGTCTTCTGTAGCCTTTCCTGACACCCCACCCAACCCTATCTCCCCCAATCAGCACCTACACCCTACACCCCTCTTATACCCTCACTCATCTACAGAATGTCATGTGTCATTACCCTCTATCTGCAATCAAAGACATTGTCCTCCTGGAAGCACAACTACGAACTGAGGAAACAAGGTTTCAGCACCCATGCATTTGTTCATGCAGGTCCTGAAGGAATGTGCATGAGTGAGGATACCATTCCACTATCTCAAAAAGAAAGGAAGTACACTGGAAAACGACTGCATTAATGCACCAGTTAAGATTCAGCATAGCCCCACAAAAATAGGAAAATGTGGTATTACGGTTTCCTATACTAACTCCCCCCCAAGCGGTGAAAAGACAAAGCCTCACAAGCAACCACAAACAGCCATCATCAGGTAAGACAAACAACATATAATTAGGCTTGCCACTAAAAGGCAGGCCAGGTCGTCTCATGACCCCTGCCAGAAAGAGACAAAAGTGGAGGGGGAAGGGGATGGGGAAGCGGTGGAGTGGAGGAGGGGACTATAACATCATCAATGAACTCAGGTAGGGTAATATAACCGGGGCGCTAGGGATCATGCCCATTGGTCAGTGGGACTAGCTGGCAGGGTCCTGAGCTGGGGTCCTTAGTGGATATATTAGGGCTGTTTACCCTGGGTTAGCTGTCTTCTTGCTGAGAAATTCTTGAGAACCTCACAGCTCAGCACATCGTTTGGCAAAACTAGGTACGGCACAAGCATGGGGTGACTAGGCCTTTGCAGGTCATGCGGTCCTCTGATTTAGCTGATAAGTTGTTTATTGTTGCAAGCTTAGGTAGGACTGGGCAGGGCCAGTCATGGGGATAATGAGGCAGCTAATTTATTGTGGGGAACTGTTTAGGAATGCTGCAGGGTACAAGCTAATTGTTTGACTAGGTCCTGTTGAGAACTGTGCTGCAGAATGAAAGCTTTTTAAGGCATTTTAAAATGATTTATTGTTGGAAAGAGACCTGGTAGTTCTGTTGGAGTTGCATTTGCAAAGCTGTCAGGGAAGTGGAGTCGACTGGAAATGGAGTTTTGAGCAGTTGCTGGATTCCAAACAGGGGTCTGGTGTAAATTTGTCACGGTGCAAAACTGCAAGCAACAGAAAGAGATTGAATAAACTAAAGCACTGCTTGTAATTTATAGAGGTGTTTTTAGGCCCAATCAGGCTGGCGGCTGCATAGTGGTCTGGAGTCGGAAGGTGTCTGTGAGGTAGGAGCAGCCAGAATGAGTGGTAGGATTATAAGCAGTGGCTGCTCCTAACAGCGTTTATTTTGTTGGTCACAAGGGGAAGGGCGCCTACAGCATGGACATGGTTAGGAAGGCAACCAAGGCTATGTGGCAGAGATGGTGTCTGGGGTTGAGAAAGGCAAGGCCTGGTGGGCCACATAGCGACTGGCAGTACCACTGAGGAGTGATTGGCAGAGGTACCATGGGGGTCTGGAAATGCTGACCTGCGGTGGGGGGTGGTAAGAGGTTAATGATCCTTTCAGGCCAGGTGGGTGGCGCGGCACCCCGGCATGACATGAAGGCCAGGGACGTCGGGCGAAATGTTGGTTTTTGTGTCATAATAAAGGTGTTCCCCAGGAGGAGGAGGAGCAGACAGCATGGCTCCATTAAGCCACAGGTCAGCCACATGGCAGTGGGGTCACTAGTGGCATGAGGCACTACACCGGAGAGGGCCCGTGGGGGCCTTTGTGGGGGTGACTATAGTGAGGCTGTGAATGAAAGGGAAACAAAATAATAATAATACAAAAAAAAAAAAGATTAACTACATGGGCCTACAAAAAAAAAATGCAGGACAGGTTTCCTTGTTTGGGGAGGGGGGTTTACAGGTGGGAGCAAGGAAGGAACAGCTGGGCTGGCAGTCACTCAGTCAGTACTGGAAAGTGAGGGGGGCAATGAGGTCCAATCAAAGGGGCCCTGCGGCCAGACAAAGGGGATGTTGGCAAGAGGACAAGAGGTGCAGAGCAGGCCCAAAATCTGGATAGGGGCCATACTCCAGGTGTGAGTGAACATTTTAAGCTGCCGTTGTGGGGTAGTGGTTTGAGCCATTGGCTGGGTGCATGGTAGAGGTACTTGACCAGGGTTCTTGGTGGGGTGTTCTATTTCGGGAGTTGTGCTGGCTGAGGCTGGGCAGGAGACTGTGGAGCACAGACAGAGAAGGCGGGCCACAGCAGCGTAGGTGGGTATCTGCAGAGGCTGTGGTCTGCAGAGTTGTACCTGGTCAAATGCTTGTGGTTATGTATGGTGGGGGGATGCACTGGCTGGGAAAGGTGCTGGGGCCTGGTCTCCATTAGGGGAGGGGTTTTCTTAGGTTAGGGGGAGGTGGCCCACAGGCAATTCGGGGAGAGCCAGCACGGGTGGATCCAGAATCCCAGATGGGTGACTCCAGGGAGGAGGAGGACCAGGCCTGTGGCATTAGTGGGAACCATGAAGGGGCGAATAACTGATAAGCCACCAGTCAGGGGGTTGGGGGCTACCTGGACATCATATGGGCATTCTGGGAGCAGGGGGTCAGGGCATGGTATGAGGAGGGCGGGGGCTGCCTTTGGATGAGGGGGCGGGGCCTTTGGCTGGCTCCAGGAAGCATGGAAGGTGGCAGGCTGCCCTGCAGAGGGGTGAGCAGGCGGCCACATCATAGCAGGATCGTTGGATGGTGTAGCAAGTAAATGAGCAGCCTGGAGGGCTGAAGAACCAAAGTATTGATCCTGTATAGGTGACTCCTGGCTGGATAAGGGGATGGCCTGGGGCAAGGAGGGGGGCAGCATTATACCACTCACTTGGTGGAAGCGAGGGTTAGACGGTCATTCCAACCATCAGAGGGTTTGCATTGTAGGCACTATGGCTCACAAAGGAGTCAGGTTTTCATGATGTGTGCCTCATGGTACTGCCCCTCCAGAGTGGAGGGAGGGGCAGACAGCTGGATCCAGCCATCCGTGGGCTTGCGTCATGTGCAGGGTGGACCACTTCAGAAAAAGGTCCACTAAGGTAGGCATGGTATACTCACAGTGTTTGCTTCTTCCCTCCTTTAGTATCATAGCACACGATGATGACACCCAAGAGGACCCCGATTTCCAGTGGAAGATGATGGAGGAGGTGGCAACATTGATGAGCCAGATGACCGAGCTGGTGGAGGTGGCCAAGTGGAGGGAGGCAGAGGAACAGGCAATGAAAAAGGAAAGGAGAGGGATGAATGCCCGGGAAGGGGGAAGACTGGGAAGAGGCCCAGGATAGTTGGTCTTGGCCCATCACCCCCCCCGAGCTCCTTTGCCTGAGCCGGCACCTGGGAAGGAAGGCCCAGATGTGGGTAAGGACGGAGAAGATATCTCCAATGAAGGTGACTTGAAAGAATATTTAGAGGGTCTTCTGGGTGATATGGGTGACAAGGGGGAGAAGAAGTTGGAGTGGGCTTTAGGGAAAGGGCGAAAGAAAGGGGCTGGGAAGCCGGGGCAAGCCAGGGGGCAAGAAGTTGTACGATGGGTCTCCGGGCTTCATGTTGTGGGATTACATGCCGGCCTCACTCAAAGAAAAGATTTGGAAGGGAGAGTATGTGAACATCTTCATCCTGGTGGATGAGGACACAGCCAAGAAGTATGAACAAAAAGAATCAGTGGGGAAGTTAGAGAGGGCAGTAGCGCTGGCTGTGGTGGGCCATAAGGCAGAGGAGGCAAAGTATAAGGGTAAGACCATTGATACTTGGCAGGCAGGGTTTATCAATTACAGTGTCTTGGTGCTGGAAAAGCAGCCGGACATGGCCATTCCCCTGCTGACATATACAGCGATCATCAGGGACGTATACAAAGCAAAGGTAGGTTATGGTTGGTTGAAATACAACAAGGCCTTCCGGAAGTGGATGGCTGCCAAAGGAGATTTGAGGTGGGACTGCACCCATTCTGAGCTTTGGGTAAAGGGTCCTATGTTATAATAGTGACTGCACAAAGGCGATCACTATTCTTGAGACCTGCATTTTCACCGAAAACATTTTCAGCGATATGCAGATAAAGGTGACCGGGAAACTGTGCATGCCGGGGGGGCTCTTCCCCCTGCACCCTCCAACTAAAGATTCTCAACCTGCAGGGTGCATGTTAGGAGGGGGCATAGTCCTGTTCAAAAAACATTTAAATCCCACAGCTGCGGAAGCGCAAAGTTACACCCGCCCCCAGTCCCGAACCCAGGACCTGCTCCATCAGAGTCAACCACCCTTCCCACCACACCACATGGTTGGCTCAGAGGAAGAAGACTCACCACAGGGTCACATCCTTGTTATCCATCCCTCCACATCCTGTCGTCCACCCTCCTATCCTGTCGCCCATCCTACCTGGTGGTCACAAAGTTCGCTATTCCCCCTACAGTCGCCCACAATGATAGCACTGTTATATGAGTCGCCATTTTGACAGTCACCCATATGCGGTCATTGTCATCATGGTATACTGGGTGAGGACACTGTCCAGGCAGGTGAGTGGGATAGTGGGGAGCAAGGAAAAAGAGCCCCATAGCCCCAGGAGTTAAGATCTGTTGGGGGTTTAACAAGGCATCCTGCACCTGGGCTAGTTGCAAATTCAAGCATGTTTGTTCAAGGCGTGAGGGGTCACATCCGGCATCTAGCTGCAAGCAAGGGGGGGACAAGGGTGAGTGTTGGAGGGCAGTACTAGGAGCAGCTCTTTTGGGGTGGGTGGGAGGGGACATGGCAGGGATGGGGGCACAGCAGGGGAGGTATACTTCAACTATGGTGGAATTGGAGGAGGAAAGTGGGAGGTGGTGGGGGGTATGCATTGGCATGCACTCCCATCACCCTGGAAGTGGTGGAGGCATGGACTGGGATCACCTGAATGCCAAGGGGGCAGAGCTGCTTGGGAGGTTTCAGAGGTTCCCTCTGGGTTTCTGGGGGCGGATGGGATGAGGGCCAGAACCTGGGGTCGGTAAAAGGTAAGGAGGACATTGTGTATGCGAAGATACAGAAGGAGGTTAAGGCAGGCCAGGTGGAAGGGCCTATGGCAGTACTGCCTTGTCACAATTTCAGGGTGGCACCATTGGGAGTGGTGCCCAGGAAACAGAGGAGTAAGTTCCAATTGGTCCACCACCTATGCTACCCGGAGGGGAATTCAGCAAATGAGGGTATCCCTGAGCACGTATGGGCAGTATCCTGTGCCTCACTGGAGCAGGTGACAGTACTGATCAGGGCAGTGGGGGGGGGGCCTGGCTAGCGAAGACAGACATTGAGTCAGCATTTCAGCTGTTGCCAGTCAGTTTGGAGGATTAGGACCTGTTGGGTTTCCAGTTTGAGGACAGCCTCTACTTTGATAAGGCAATGCCAATGGGCTGCTCCATGGACTGTTCGAACTTTGAGGTATACAGCTTCTGGGTGCAGTGGGTATTCAGGATGAGATATGGCCACAAGAGGGTAGTGCATCATTTGGACGACTTCCTCCTCATAGGGGAGATCCTGGAGGAAAACTCAGGTAACATTGGAGGATTTCAAGGTGATGTGTAGGCATATAGGAATCCCTCTGGCACAAGGAAAAATGGAGGGCCTGGCACACAAGTTGGAGTTTCTGGGAATAGAGGTGGATATGGAGCAGGGATGCTTCTGCCTACCAAGGGACAAGGTATCTTAGCTTGGGGGCTACTGGCACAGGTGACAGGGAGGAGGAGGGTGCCGCTGGTGCAAGTACAGCAACTACTGGGGGACCTTAATTTTGCCTGTCAGGCCATAAGTCCAGGGAAGGTAGTTACCAGGAGGTTGGGAAGGGCCACAGGTAAGGCTAAGCAGCCACATCATTGGGTGGATATACTACAAAGGGGGTCCAGGAGGACTTAAAGGTTTGGGAGGAGTTCTTAGAAAACTACAACGGGGTAACATTCTGGCAGGAGGAGTGAGAGTAAAACATGGATCTGGAGTTGTACACTGACGCCTCTGGCACATTCGGAGTGGGAGCATATTTTAAAGGGAGTTGGATGTACTAGGCATGGCTGGCACAGTGGAGAGCAGGGGGGATGTTGAAGGACATCACTTTCCTGGAAATATTTCCAATTTGGGTGGCCTTGGAGGTATGGGAGGATATAATGAGGGGGAAGCACATCCTCTTCTGGTGCGATAACAAAGGGGTGGTGGAGGTCATCAACAGGAAGGGCAGAAGTATGAAGTCTGTGGGCTGGATTCTGTGGTGCATGGTGCTGCTAGGGCTGCAGCTGAATTTGTCTTTCAAAGCACAGCATATTGAAGGAATCAAGAATGAAGTGGCTGACAGTCTTTCCTGTTTACAGCTCGGAAGTTTTCGGGAGTTGGCGCCACATGTGGCAACACACAGGACCAGGGTCCTGGACCATCTGTGGGAGATTGGAGGGATACAGCCAGGGCACTTTACCAGGGATCCTGGTCAGCCAACACCCTATGACCTATGAAGGTGGGTGGGTGGGTGGGTGAGCTCCAGGAGTTCATGGCAGACATGGATGGGATGGATGGAGGAGCCAGTCTGGGATGAGCAGGTGGAAAGTTCATAGTAGACAGATGATACAATTGGCAGGCATAGGTTGGGTTTGCAAGACAAGGGGTGGCCAGATGCCACCACCGGTAGGATGATCAAGTGAATGGTCACAGGGTGGCAGAGGGGCCAGGGAAATAGGATGTACTGGAGACGTCCCATTAGGGGGCATCTGCTGGACAGGATGTTTGGGGCAGTCTGGTAGGTGTGCACTTAGGCGAAGGAGGCCTGTTTGTTTAGGGCAGTTTTTGCTGTCATGGCAAGAGGAGCCTTCCGAAAGTGGGAGGTGGTGGCCCCATAGAAGGCAGTGACCGCTCAGGCTATGCAACATGAGAGCATGGTATGGGGGGAACACAAGGTGGTCATTAATCTAGCCAGGCCCAAGATGGACCAGAGAGGTAGAGGGACCTCTGTGATGCTGTTACAGCCGCTGCAGGCCATAAGCTGCATGGCTTTGCCCTGGAGGATATGAGAGCATCTCAGGGGGTAGCCGGGGGTTGGTTCCACCATGGGGATGGCTTCACAGTCACAGGTTTTCAAGTGGGGGTAGTTCTCAAGAAGGCCTTAGCATTTATTGGGGAAGATCCAGAGGAGTTCACCCCACCCACTTCTTCCAGATTGGGGCAGCATTAGAGGCAGCTTAAAGGGGGCTTCAGTAGAGGAGTTGAAAAGGCTGGGACAGTGGAGATCCAGTTGTTATAAGAGGTATGCCAAGTGCTGATGCCCAGTAACTCATGCAGTTTTTTTGTTTCTGTGGCTGGTTCCAAGCTGAAGGTATGGATCGTGGGGCATTCCTTTGTCTATTGGGTGGAAAGGTTTGAGGCAACCATGGACAGAGGGACAAAGTTATTCACCAATATGGAGCACATGAGGGTGCAATGGAGGGGCATCAGGGGCATGAAGTGGCCCAGCTGTTGCCCCTTTTGGAGGAGCTAAGGGTGCAGTGGGGTAGGCCAGATTGCATCATTATTCATTTGGGGGTAATGACTTGAGGGACCTACCATGGGGTGTGCTGAGGCAGGCCATAGCAACTGACTAAGAGAGGATGTAGGGCTGGTGGCCAGGGGTGACCATCGGCTGATCTGAGATCACATCCCGGAGGTAAGAAGGGGAGCCAAGGATGTTAAGGTTATCAAGAAGGGGAGGAAGCACCTGAACAAGAGGGTGGTGAGAGCAGTGATTGAGTTGGGAGGCTGCACATCCAGCATAAGGACATTTCCTCTGACTAGATGAATGTCTGCAGGTCCGATGGGGTCCATTTGTTGAAATTCAGCATGTACCTGTTCCTAAGGCCAATAGGTGAGCTAATAAGCAAGATTGCTAAAACAGGTTTCAGATTCTAGCCCACAAGGGGGAGCCCCACGGTCCTTTGCAAGCTGGAGGTGGGGCAGTGGAAGAAGGAAAGGGGGAACTGAAGGGGAAGAAAAGAGGGAACAGGAAAATGGGGAGGGGGTAGCAGCACGGGCTGGGTGCAAGGAACCCAGGCATGGTATTAAGGGGGAAGGAGGGATAGGTCTAGGTGCTGGATTCACAGTGTCCAGGCTTGGAGGGCTGAGGCCTGGGTAAGCGTTGGACCGGCCTGGTTCTGGTGATGGAGGAGGGAGCTGGATCAGAGTGTCTGGACCCTGAAGCACAGAAAAAGGAGAAGCACCAAGAATGAAGAAATGGCCAGAGTGAAGAAGAAATGATGTTTGTTTATTATGTTGTTATGGTGAATGAATTATGATAATGTGGGATGTAATATTTTCTTTGTGCCAAAATAAATAGTTGCCAATGAGCAGCCGAATCTAGAAGTTGTGGTGTGTACAGTAGTTATTTCTGGGAGTGGATCAGGGGAATTAGGCTTGTCATTAAAAGGCAGGCCAGGTCGTCTCATGGCCCCTGCCAGAAAGAGACAAAAGGGGAAGGGGATGGGGGAAGGGGTTGGGGAGCAGGGGACTGTGACATCATCAATGAGGTAAGGTAGGGTAATATTTCCTGGGGGGCTAGGGATCATGCCCATTGGTCAGGGGAGGAGCTGGCAGGGGTCCTGACCTAGGGTCATTAGGGGGTATATTAGGGTTGTTCGCCCTGAGTTAGCCTTCTTCTTGCTGAGAAATTCCCCACCCACCCAGCCTTGTAAGGAAGGCTCTGGGGCATAGTGGTTGGCACAGAGATAGTAGCTGAAGGGCAAAAGGTGGTGCCCTGTGGGCCCTGGGCATGGGGCAGGTTGGTGCTGTAGAAGGGCAGCAGATGGTCCCAGGGGCTGGAAAAAGCCTTGGCAGGGGCAACGGTGCCCAGTGAGAGGAGGAAAAATGGGGAGCAGGAAGAAGGAAGGAAGGGGGTGGGAGGGAGAAAGGGGGATGAAAGGGAGGAGGGTAGGTATCACCAGCTTGGTGCATGGAACCCAGGCATGGTATTAATGGGGAGAGGGGGATAGGCTGAGGCCCGGGTAAGTGTTGGACCGCCTGGTTCTGGGGATGGAGGAGGGGGCAGGATCAGAGTGTCCGGACCCTAAAGCACAGAAAAAGAAGAAGCACCAAGAATGAAGAAAAGACCAGAGTAAAGAAGAAATGATGTTTGTTTACTATGTTGTTATGGTGATTGAATTATGATAATGTGGGATGTAATATTATCTTTTTGCCAAAATAAATATTTGCCAATGAGCAGCCAAATCTAGAAGTTGTGGCGTGTAGTTATTTCTGGGAGGGGATCTGGGGACCACTGTTGCCAGAAAACACAAATGCAGTAGAACTGTAGAGGATTTGTACCTGCAGCATGCACACTGCAAGACATACACACTTCTGGTCGCAGATAGAAATCCACAACATTCAAATCACAACACTGCTTCTCTGTGCATGAGCACATGTCCCTGCAGCCACAGCTACAAATCCAGGATACCCAAATTACAACAGCACTTCTGTTACTGCTGATGTGCTTTAATAATTCACTGATATATTTTGCATAACTTGTCACTGTGAAGCAGAATGAAAACTACATTAGCATGCTGAAATCAGTCTGTGTATTTACTGTATATGTCTCTCTGTCTATCTAGCTGTCTGTCTGTGTATCTGTCTAATTTTAGATACATGTAATGGATCGCAATCATTGAAGTCACGAAACATGGATTTGCCTAGTCTACCGTGTGAATAATTAGTTGGCTTTTATTTTAAGGGGCAAGGTTTCTGGGCACACTCCAAATCTGCATACCTGTGAAACAAGTGTTCCACATCTGCAATGAAAATAGCACTTACTGTATAGTGAGATATCTTATGAGACCGATATGGGACCATACTGATTGATATTTACCCACATATTTTTTGTTGAAGTACACATCAACCTGCTTATAACAGTCTCTCTTAGGTCAGTTATATCACAGATCCAGTAATCTTTTCCAGAGTTGTTATTTAAATCCACTTTTCATTACACAGATCATCCCACTTTAACGAGTGACTTCACAGTATTGAATTTAACACGTTCTGTGGTTACCATGGAAATGACTCATATTTTCTTTGAACTGAACATTACAACCATGTACCTGTTATTAAGAAAAAGAGTGAAAATTCAATTTTGCAGCTTTATTTAAGTGTGGTGAAATGAAACAGTCAGTGCTTTCAGTGTTCCATCTAAGTATAATGGCAGAAGTGTTTTCATGTTTGCAAAATAAGATGAAGTGTTCCTCTTCAGACTAAAAGGCTTGCCTCTTCTTTTTCAGCTGTGCTGCTGTGTTTACCAACAGTTGACTGCTATTACCAGGAATAAAAGCCAGGAACTATGAAGAGTAGGATATTTTATATATATATATATATATATATATATATATATATATATATATAAACTTAACATGTTTAGGAAAACTGGCCCTGAACATGAAACAGTGCATATTTTCACATAAAAAAATGGCTGTGGCCAAGTGATGCTATGACCTTTCAAAAAAGGTTTTCACTGTTGGATGTAACAGCACTGTTCTTTCCAGTTGCCCAGTCCTGATAAAAATATATATTTTTTTAAAGCATAAGCGCCTCATGCCTCACTATGTATCAGAGTGTGCATTATCCCCAAACAACCAATGCCCTGTCATGCCTTATTAGTTACGTTAAATTTTCTTTCCAGGGTTTATATCACATCTTTGTAGACTGTCCAAAAATCTTCACATAAAATATGTGTGTGTTTCTGACAGGCCTCGTAATGCTTTTGTTTATGACAGCATTGTGCTCACCGTGACAACAGACAAAGACGCAATAAAGAACTGAGAAGTTGTAAGGTCAGTTGGAGACAGTAGGGCCCTTTAACATATACTCTGTGAAACAAATTTTGCATTGTAATATGTGAACATGCATAATAACAGTATCAAAAATGATACACTTTTCTTTTTGCTATTATACCATTGATTGCAATCTATTGATAGTATTACAAGATCCCATAATACTATTGTCCCATGTTCATCGATAGTATTACGAGATCCCATAATACTACTGATCCATCTCCCAACATGGCAGCATGAGAATTCTGCTTCCACAAGCTCTGCACACACTCATCAGCTGTCTGTGAGCTGTCTTCTACACAAACAACTCTCTACCTCCCAATTTTAAACCATAGTCCCCAGATAATGACACTACTTTACAAATCACTGTTATTTTTTAAAGCCTGTTTGTGAAATACTCTCCCCAGTCTCTCTCCTGAAGCACATATAGTAAGTTATAATGTGCTAACAGTCCATCTCCTGCTCACAATGGTTCCTGTGCACCCAGCAACCCAATTGCTCACTCTCTCAGTAACACATCAACAATGGTGGAACACTTGCCCCAACAAAACAGAAAGAATCTTTTATTATTAATTTCAATAAAAATAATTAAGCTACACCACTATAAAAGGCATGGAGCTCCTCACTGACTGCTCTCATAGAAATGCCATCATTTTTCTGAGATAATTATTCAAAAGACACACGAAGCACTGAAAACACATACTGGGTACTTCAGAGGCATCTGGACATTCTGGCATCTGTAGCAACAGGCTAGCAAGCAACAAATAAAACAAGCAGCTCAACTTGCAAAGAGTTGCATAGACACTTCACCACCCTGAGCTGAGATTCGTACCACATCTCTGGTGAATGCTGGAAACTCCTTGGACCCATATATTACAAAAAATAATAACAGCTAGGGGACTATGACTACTTTTCTATAATACCATGGAGAGGTTTTGGGGACATGGGAACTGCTTGCGCTTCGCTCTTGAGGTCCCCATGTTCCCAGAACCTCTCAATGGTATTACAGCCTTGTAATACGAAGTCCCCTCTCTAATATTCTATTTATCTAATATATTTACTAGATAAGTAACAGGGAAAAGTGAAAACTAGAAAACATTAATGTTAAAAATAATTGCTGTAAATATAATTGTTTTAATACTTTTTAGTATATACAATAAATCACTGCCCTTCAACACTACAGAGAATAAACATGGGTATAAAGTAAATGGGTTGAACTTCTTATATGATTCTTTTCAGTATTAAGAGATACCATAATCCTTCCCCCATGCCATTCTGCCCTTTTAACTCCAAATGCAACCCCAAAAGGCTGTCTGAAATTACACACCATTTTTTAAACTTCCAATTACCTGAATCCCCCATTCAACACTAGATAACATTGCTTGTTGCTTTTTGAAAAACAAACATTTGAAATGAATTATTTAATTACAGAAATTGGCTTTCTGCCACTATTAGCAAGCCTGACATGATCCTATACTCTGTCCCCATGAAGATTAGAAAACAGTGCCATTGAATGGATCAGAATTAACTAATAGAAACATAGATTTTGTAGGCAGAAAAGTACCTTTAGGACCATCCAGCCTACCCCTTGTTCCTGCCTATTCCATAACCACTGACCCTAGTTGGTCATAGGTGTCACTCCCCCATTTCTCTACCTAATATACCCCTATGCCTACTGCATGACTGAAGCTCCCTACAGTCTTTGCCCCACTACCTCCTCTGGCAGGCTGTTCCAGTCTTCCACCATCCTTTCAGTGAAGAAGTATTTCTGCACATCTCTCCTAATCTTCGCCCTCTTAGCTTCATTGCATGCTCTCTTGTTCTAGTGCATTCATATCTCTGAAATAGACCCTCCATTTGCACCTTGTTAACTCCTGTGAGGTACTTGTAGATTTCAGTCATACTCCCTCTTGCTCTTCTCTCTTCCAGGGAGTACGTGCTGAGTTCCTGCAATGTTTCCTTGTATGGCTTCTTGTTGCAACCACCTCACCATTTTGGTTGCCCTTCTCTGTGCCACCACCACCCTTTCAATGTCATTGCAGAGGTGAAGCCTCCAGAACTGGACACAGTACTCCAGGCAGTGCCTCACCAGTGAGGAGTGATATAACAGCAGCACCACCTCCCACCTCATGCTAAAAATCCCCATCCCAATGCACCCAACCCTCCTGATAGATTTTCCCACTGCTTCTTCATACTGCCTAGCTACCTTGAGGTCATCAGATACAATGACCGCTAGGTCTCTTTCTTGCTTGGTGCCTGTGAGCTCCAATCCCCATATCTTATACACAGCTGCTGGGTTCTGCAGCCCTAAGTGCATAACCTTTCACTTTTTGGCATTGAAACTCAGCTGCTATCCCATAGACCGTTCATTTAGTTTCCTCAGATTCCTTTGCATTCTCTCCTCCCCTTCCTGAGTGTCAATCCATTTGCAGATTTTTGTATCATCTACAAAGAGATGCACCTTACTTTCAAGCTCCTCCGCAATGTTGCTTGTGAAGACATTGAGGAGGACCAGTCTCAGCACTGAACCCAGTGACACACCACTAGTCACTCTCCTATTGCTTGAGTGGTTACTGTTTTCCACCACCCTTTCACTCCTATCCCTTAACCAGTTTAATGCCCAGCTTATCACTTTCTTCCCCACCTCAGGCTACTTAGTTTCTTAACTAGCCAGCTATGTGGCACAGTGCCAAAAGCCTTATTGAAGTCCAGATAGGCTACATCCACTGCTCTTCCTTGATCCATCTTCCTTGTTATCCAGTCAAAGAAATCTGTGAGAAAACCGTTGTGGATCTATCTTTCTGAACATGCATTTCATTTTCCTCTGGGAATAGGCACTCTGAAACCTCTTTATTTGACTACACTGTATCATTGCACACTTCTGTGGAAGTGAAATAAATTAAACTTTTATATAAGAAAGGACTGTATTATAGTTCCCAAAATAAAACTGGCACAGGGTTTATTAGCCGGGGTGTGAAACTTAAAAGGTGTGCTGCTACCAGTGTGTTCTGTGGGATTAATAACAGTGCTTTGCTCTGAACTCTGCAAGCATTTCAATCTGTCACATGATGATCTGATATGCAAACAATCTGGGTGGCCAAGCTGGTGGAATTTCTAACAAGCCTTGTTTACAGCAGAGTGCTAGATGGCTATGCAGAGGTGTAATGACTGTGTGAGTGCAGTGTATGAGTGCTAGCTGAAAGCCATGGCTCACTGTTAATGTGGTCTGCTCCAAGCAAGAATTTGCTACCCGCATCTCCTTAGAAATGTTATCTGGGGTGGGGTGGAAGACCATACAGATGCTTCAGTCTCAGTTTTGTGCATATGCAGTCCTTATAAGCAATGTGGGACTCCCCATTCTACAGAAATGCCTGTATTCTGTGCAACAATCAGACACTGTACAATTAATTCATAAAACAATTGGAGATGAGTTATTGAAAAGTAGTCCCACCACCGTTTACAATGAGGATGGTATGTTCACATGTATCACACCCCCTGAATTGCTTTACTGCTATTAAGTTTTAAAATGAAAAAAAAAATCCAGAAAGGCTCTTTGTTCACCATGGTAACCTAGTTGCTTTCCTTGATAACTGGGATTGCAGTGATTTACCAACTATCAGGGTATGGGTCATCATATGCACCATTTCACCATTCAAGGACATCTTAATGGATGTTACTCTTCTAACAACATCTCTGTCATAGTCTTATTTGTTCCTATAATGTATTAAATAATACACATTTTTTATTACATTATAGGCACAAACATTTCCAGAAGTAGGTAGTGTCTCATGAAATGTTTAATGAATATCTGGTTACTGTCCAGCTGCCTACTTAGAATATTTATATAATAATAAAATAAAACATTACAACTGGTGTGTGGGTCTCTTACTCAACTTGGGATCTGCCATTTTATAAATTGTAATCATCGGTCATGTGTCAAACACAGAAGTAGAAAAGTATGCAGGACAGGAGGAAACGTGCAGAGAAAGGTTCCATCATTCCAGTAACATGAAGCACAAGTTCTTGCCAAAGGAGGTGGTGAAGGAGATGGTCATTCTGTGACTGGGAGCCAACACTTGGGGCTTCGAGGACTAGGGCTGCTTGTGTGATGGTAAAGCAAATGAAATATTGGCCCTTAAATTAGATTTCTTTAGGAGCCTATTTTAAAGAGGTACACAACTGCAGTCCTAGAATGTTTAGATTCAAGGCTTTGGAACATGTTCCAGGACTCAACCACAGAGGGGAGCACACCCATATCCTCTTACAGAAGGAGCCCTTTGAGGAGATTCTGCAGTACTTGAACAAGTACACACTTGAAAAAAGGAGTGGAAGTGGTGACATGATCGAAATATATAAGTACCTGCACAAGATAAATAGGGTGGTTGCCAAGGTGCTTTTCTCTTTAGCTCAAATACAGAGACAAGAGGGAACTCACTGAAACTTAGAGTGGGAGCTTCAAAATGGACATCCACAAGCATTTTTTAACTGAAACAGTGGTAGACAAGTGGAGCAAGCTACTGGAGGAAGTGGTACAGGCCAAATCAGTGAGCAGCCTCAGAGATGTGACAGACATTAGGGATTAGTTAAAAAGGGGTGGTAGAAACAAAAGGTAATAACTACTAAGGCCTGTGCAGTTTAATTATGTAGGATGGACAGACTGGAAGACTGGATGGACCTATGGACTATTTTCTGCCATTAATAACTATGTATATTTTTATCTTGAGGCTCAGGTCTCTGTTGGGATATTGACTCTAAGACTTTGTTATGAAATGATTGGTGTAGATCATTTTGCACCTTTTGTATGAAATTAAATTATTTATCAGATTGTTAATATAATCAATTGGAGTGTTGTATATGTGAAATATATGCCTCAGAGCTTTGTTCAGCATATTCCGTCCTTAAAGTATTTACCATGATAGTAAAACTAACTAAATAAATACACTGTGAGGCAACATCAGTAAATAAGTTTAATTTTTACCAAAATTTAAGGCATTAGGCAATGACAAGATTTAGGTATATGGGTTATAAGAAGTGGTTCCCTCTCTAGACTTATTATAAGAAGTTATATTATGTAAGATTTGATGTGATATCACAAGCTCTGTATTAATGTAATACAACTTGGCAGCAATGACATCATTTAAGATATTGTTTAGATTGACTTTTTTAGGCATATATGCCACTTAACAAGCAAAATTATATTTTTTTTATATATGTATTTTTTTACTTGCCTGGCTCCCATGGCTTTCAGAGGGGGCCTCATACACCCTCCTACTCCATCCGCCTGGGTGATCCTCAAGGTGGCCCCACCCCAGTTTCATTTTTGTTCGGAGGACTGGGGTGTAAATATTTGTTCCTTGTTTTCTCCCCTTATTCCTCCGAGGATGCCGGTGAGTAAGACATACATCTAGACAGATGACGTGCTGATGCACATCATTGTCAAGCACCTGCAGCATCCTCCCCTACCCAACTCTGAAGAGCTGCCAGTGCCCCGAAAGCCCGTGCTTCCTAGAGGCATTGGATGCTGAGAAGCACCCCATGTAACCCACCCAGAAGGAGGAAAGCATCCATTGGGATGCTCAATTCTCCTTCTCCCCACTGACCCCCAGCCACCTGAGTCCATTTCCCAACCTGGGTCACCAAAACAGCATGAGGTGTGGTGTCCAGTGCCTCAACCCTCAGCACCACTGGTCTAGCTGCAACATTATACTTTGATGTGGTGTGCATTTAAGATGGGTTCCCAGTTTTCCTTCTTCATCTTTTTCTTTATATATCTGGTCTAGAATTTGTAATGGGATGTGGACCTGCTTTCCTTCATGCACTCTACCAAAATCAGTATTCTTTTCTGATATTGCTGCCTCATACTTTCAACTTTTCCTAGTTTGTTTTTGTATGTGGGTTGCATAATAATACCTCATTGGACTTTCTAATTAATTGCACATCATTTTGTGAATGCATTACAATAGAACTTGCCATCAAAACTTAGGTCGGGAAACATGTAGACCAGGAGAAGTAAAATTCGCAAGTAGCATTTTTTTGCTCTCAATAACAACAGAAGAAAAATAACACAAAATGTACAGAATGGTTTCAAGCATAGGCAGTCCAAACATAAGTCCACATTCTGACCTAAAATCAAATCCAAAATAACAAACTCTAGCAAGAGTCAATATGGCTGCAACATTATGGTACTGTGGTCAGTGAGAAATGTGTAAACAATCAATTTTTGCACTAACCACTGAACCACCTAACTGCACTTTCTAATTGTTGTAATACACACACACACACACACACACTAATATATATACACATATATATTCCAGAATAACATAGCAGTACACTGTCTTACACACATTTTTACAGATTTAAAAAAAAAGACATTGAGGGACCATTTTCTTTTTATCAGGCTCCGAGGGACATCAGAGGGTCAGGTGTTGCCACTAGACACCTCATTTAAATCAGCAATGACATGCATAAGGCTGAAACTGATCTACATAGTGGGGGAATGTAGACTAGCAATTTTTGCACTAACCACTGAGCCACCTAACTGCACTTTCTAATTGTTGTCACACACACACACACATATAATCATATACACACACACACACACACACACACACACACACATATAATCATATATATTCCAGTACAACATAGCAGTGCACTGTCTACACACATTTTTACAGATTAAAAAAATACATTGAGGGATTGTTTTCTTCTTTTCAGGCTCCAAGGGACATCCGGGGTTGAGGGGTTGCCACTAGACACCAAATTTAAATCAGCAAGGACATGCACAAGGCTGAAACTGATCTAGATAGTAGGGGTAATATAGACTAATAATTTTTGCACTAACCACTGAGACACTGCTTTGTGGTTATTCCCCACTTTTTTAGTATTATAGCATTTTAAATTACTGTGTGGGTTTGTGGATGGGTGATGTGAAGTATTTGGTGGGCTAGGGTTGGTGGGGATTTTTGGTTACATTTTATTTGGAATGGGAGGGTTGTGGGGGTTAATTTTTGGATTGCAGTGTGAGTGGATGTATCAGTGGTTGGATGCGAGTGAGTATGATTGTTTGGATGTGATTGCATGTATTAAATGGGTATTTATAAAGACTGCTTAGTTGAATTGACTGAGTAAATATGTAACTGGAAGATAGACCCTTAAGGTGCAGCTACTAGTCAGCCTTCCTTCATGACTGTCATCCCTTCAACCTCCCATTACTTCCTGCAGAAACCTATAGAAGATGCAGGGCATTGGGGATTGCTCAGAAAGGGGGATCTGGGGGGCCTGCTTGAGTGGCTGCTGGGGAGTTGCAGATTCAGATGGTGATGCAAAGGAGACACCCTGAGGCAAAATGGGTATTAGAGAGGTGTTTTCCCTGTCTGGTACCCATACCCAAGGGCTTCACTGTGGGGGGGGTAGATAGCTGATCTAGCAGTCTCCCCACAACCATCTTGGGCTGTGTTATATAATGCCAGGTCGATGAGGAACAAGACTGCCATAATGGTGAACTTGATATCATCGGTAGACCTGGTTTACATCACAGAGACTCGGCTGGACAAGAATGCTGCTCCCATTCTGGAGACGGTGATGCCAGTTGGGTACTCCATGATACACACTCTGAGGAAGGATAGCAGAGGAGGGGGGATGGCCATTTGTTTTAAATCCAGCCTGGGCATCATGGTGCTTCCCATGGGTCCTATTGGGTCCTTTGAGTGTGTTGCCACATGGGGGGTCCTGGTGCCAGCCTCAGTGTCCTCCTGCTCTACTGCCCTCCAGGCAGGGAAGGAGAATTCTTGCAGAAAATCGGAGACTTTGTCACCAGCCTGGTGCTGGATTCCCCCAGATGATTAATTCTGGGGGACATCAACACCTGGGTCGACAATGAACTCTCATCATTTGGCTGTGCTCTCCTGAGGAATATGGAGGCACTGGGCCTGTCACAGAATGTCACTTCAGTGACCCACTTGCATGGCCACACACCGGACCTTGGGTTTGCTTTGGGCCTGGAGGTCAATGACCTCTGTGTAGATCTGGTAATTTGGTCAGATCATAGCACCATGGGGTTCACATTTGGGCCCCCCGGTGGTCCATCTTCTGTGGAGATGGTCCAGTACCCCCCTTTACAGGGATTGTCTCCAGTAGGACTACATACAGTACTGAACCTTTTGAGTGTAGAAGCTGCATGTGTGATTGTAACAGAGGAGGCAGCGCTTTGATTCAATTGCAACCATTGATGTCTGACCACTCTCTACTCATTGGAGACCGCCCTAGTTTGATGGGGAACTCAGGGAGTTAAAGATTAGGGCCCATAGGTTAGTGAGATGTTGGAGGAGATCTGGCCTGATGGACGATAAATTGGCCCTGAGGTTCCATTATAGCAACTATCATGGGCCAATCTCCTGAAAGAAAGCATATTTATTTTGTCCAAGGTGATTGCTGCAAGGAATAGACCAGCTCAGCTCTTCCTCATGGTAGATGAACTATTACATCCTGCCTGTCTCCATGTTGGAAGAGCAGGTTTGAGCACAAGGTGTGAAGAGTTTGCTCTATTCTTTGCTGACAAAGTGTCCTCTATCAGAGCTCAGATCTCCTCCAGCATCACTCAGTGGGAGTGAGGGGTCCATCCTGAGGTGTGTTGGATCACTCCTCCTTTATGGGCTGAGTTTGATCCAGTTGGAGTGAAGGAGGTGGTGTAGATTGTCTCAAGGCTATGACCAACACAGTGTGATATGGACCCAGGTCCAATCTGACTTTTGGATCTGATTGGATATGTGGTGGCTGAGATTGCCTGGAGCTCCTTGAGTTGTGGGGTCTTACCTTTGGCCTTGAAAGAGGCCCTGGTTAGGCAACTACTGTGTGTCTCAGCAATCACAGACCAGTCTCTAACCTCCCATTTTTAAGGAAAGTTATAGCAAAAATTGTGGCCATCCAGCTCGAGGAACACCTTACCTCCTTCTCCGCTTATGAGTCTTTCCAGTCTGGGTTTTGAGCTGGGCATAGTACGGAGACCACCCAGGTGAAGATGCTTAATGATGTCCTGATGGTGAGGGACAGAAGAGAGTGCACCATCTTAGTCCTCCTGGACCTCTCAGTGGTATTTGACACTGTGGACCATGAGGTGCTGCTTGATCAACTACCGTACTGGTGCAGCCTGTACGGTAATGTCATCAGCTGATTTAAGTCATACAGTAGCAGCCATAGACACTGCCAGCTATTTCCCCAAATTTCTGTGATATTTCCAGAAATATCTCGTGCTTTCTCCATTTCCACAGTAGGGGCAGCAGAGAGAAACTCTTTGGAAATTTCACGAAATATCTGGAAATAGCTGGCGATGTCTGTGGCTACTACTGTACCTGGCAAGCAGAGTGCACAGTGTGATGATAGGATTAGCCTCACCTAACCCAAAGTCTGCTCTGTGGAGTTCCACAGAGTTCAGTCCTGTCACCCTTGTTGTTCACAGTGTACATGTTGCCATTGGGAGACATTATCAGGCAGTGTGGGCTGGGTTTTCATTGCTATGCTGATGATACCCAGCCATGCCTGTCCTGTGCACCTGGAAACCAGATGGCAGCCTCTGTAGTTAACAAATGCCTAGAAGAGATCCAGACTTGGATGACCCAAAACTCTCTATGACACAATCCCAACAAGGTTGAGGTGCTAGTGGTGAATCCATGCCTTCATTGTGGGGAGGGGAGGTTGGGAGACCTCCTTGATTTAGTACTAGGGGGTTCCACTTACCCCATCCACACAGGTGAAGGAAATGGATGTGATCCTCGATGATGGCCTGATTCTTGAGGCTCAGGTGCCATCCGTCATCAAAAGTGGATTTTACCATTTGAGGAATATTGCCCAGATCCATGCCTTGATATCACCTGAGAACCTGACCATGCTAGTACATGCTTTCATCATGTCCAGGATGGATTTCTGCAATGCCTTGTACCTAGAGCTATCTGGAGGCAGTCTCCGCCAGCTACAGCTGGTGCAGAACTTGGTGGTGAGATTAATGACAGGTGTGTGAAGATGTGATCATATTACGCCTGTGCTCTGCTAACAGTACTGGCTGCCAGTCAGGTGAAGGATTGTCTTCAAGGTTGGACTTCTGACTTATAAGGCCCTGCATGAGAGGGAATCAGTCTATCTGCAAGATCTGCTTTTGCACCATCAGCAATCCCGGGCTCTCCATTCCACTGAAGGTTGCCTCATAAGAGTTCCCAGGGCTAGGCTGCAGCATTCAGGTGATCGTGCATTTTCTATCGCCGTGCCTACCCTGTGGAACTCCTTGCTTAACCATGTGCAGAAGGCACCCACAGTGGAAACCTTTAAAAGAGGCCCAAAGACTTTTTTTTATTTAATCAGGTGTTTGATTTATAAATATATTATTATGATTGCCTTATAAGTTATAGATAGATAGTTTTAATATACTGCTGATTGCCTCCACCTGAACTGATTTGATTAATGTTTTTACTTGGTATGTTATGTATTCGTATATTGATTTTGAAATGTGAATGTGAAGTGCTCCAAGCCTCTGGTATGGGTTCTTTACAAATAAAGTATCTATCTATCTATCTATCTATCTATCTATCTATCTATCTATCTATCTACCTAACTGCACTTTCTAATTGTTGTGATACACACATAATGAGTAATACATATACACATACAGTATATGCATATATATTACAGTACAGCATAGCAGTGCACTGTCTACATACACAGAACACTGCCACACACACTAACACACATACACTACCTTATATGGTGTTTATTTACTTATACATCTAACCCTAATGTTTACTGTATTTTTTATAAGCTTTGTGTTTTGCACTAACTCATTGTACTAATCTATGGCCTAACTGGGTAACTAAGGTAGAGGATCTGGGAGGTGTGGTGGATGTTGCCTATCTGGACTATATTAGGGACATTGGAGAGAGACTGGAGGGGAAGGTATGCCTCTTCATAGATGATACAAAGATATGCAAAGGGTGGACAAGCCGGGGGTTGAAAGAATGAGGAAATACCTTAAAAAACTGGGGAAATGGTTTGAAGAATGGCAGCTGGGATTCAATGCAAAGAAATGCAGGATCAGTGCAGATGTGATAATAAAATAAGTTTTGTGTAGATTGTATCTTGTTGGTAATATGAAATAAATATATAGCAGAGTTGCAGTTAGATGGTATTAATTAGAAAGAGAAAACCATATAGATCAGATATTAAGTTTTTAGTGGAACACAAAGTTATAGACAGAACATGTTTAAATAATGCAAGCTGGAATATTCACAGATACTATTGACAAGTGAACATATAGTTACAGACAGAAACATGTTTACACAGTGCAAGCATTGAAAATGCAGTTGCAGTGTGTCTTTCAGTTTCTCTAGTCTTGAATGTTTTATGACCTTGTATATCTTCATAGCATTCCTTTTGTGGCTTTTGATCTTAACACTGCTACATCTTATCTGTAGTGCTGTTCATCCCAGCTAATTCTTTTTCTAAAACTGTGGCATTCATGTATAGAATGCAACATTTTTACAAGGTCTGCTATGAAATTACCAATTTTGCACACCTCGATGCAACACAGGCAAAAGGAAAAGGTTAGAAAGAGAGGGAGACATCAATCTCAATTACAGTTGAAAGGCGGATTAAGTTCACATGGTTATGAGCTATGAAACTTTCTTGAAAGAGCATTCTACCTTATGTACACAGAAGAATAGAATGCTTTCAGGACTGCTCAGCTAAAATGAACACAGCAGACTGCTGGCTTTAATTAGTGCAGTGATTCTACAAAACCTCTAATTCTATCTAGTCTGTTGGGTATCTGGAGAGCTCCATTTTTCTACTGTCTTAGCAAGACATCTGCAGGGCTATGCCCACTGCAGCCATAAAAACTAAACTATCCATCTCTCCCTCTCCTTTTATAAGGTTGCTTTTTTAGCAGCTTTATTGGTACCTCCTGTTGGGGACAAAGTGTCTCTCTTGCTTGTGCAGAATTCATCAGTTTCCTTCCTGCAGAAGGCTTGCAACCCCCCCCCCCCAAAAAAATTGTGACCCAAGCTGTAAGCTGACCTCTTGCTGACAACTAGAGAGGTCAGAAAAGTCAAATTGTTATAATTTGTTTATATTTTCCAAGAAACCCCAAATCTTTCTACATTAATTTCAAAAAGTATATCTATATATTTTTACAAACTGGAAACTCAATTTCATATAAAGATCCACTCATACTTCTATAACCATATGTAAGCAAGGTAGAGACAGCAAGAAATATTGGCAGGGAGATAGCGGGGTGGGAATGTGAAACCACTGGAGTGATCAAGTTCTAGATTTTACATGAAAATTTGATTCTGCAATCAGACAGACAGAAGACAGAAAAAAGAGAGGACAGAAAAGATCCTTGCTTTTAACAGTCTTTCTATATAATCATTATGACAGGATCTTTTTCATCCTGTCACATAACTCCATCCTTAAAAGTGAACCTGTTTTAAAAAACAGGTTTCCAAAATTGTCTTTTAATTCTCATTTAACATGAACTTATCATCTTTACAGTTCTGTGCATATGTACTGATCATTTTCCATAACAACCAGTACAGCAAACAGTTAAATTTAAACCCACAATTTTTCTTTAACCTTCAGAATTCTCAGTTCCAGATGCAAATGCACTGCATGAAGAGAAGATTCAGTCTACCTACAGAAGTGCAAGGCCCACAAATTGCAGGCCCTGCAGTTCAGTGCAATGACAGATGCGAATAACTTATGCGGCTGTCTGGTGGGCTATGAAAGTACAGGGCCCTGTGATCCCTGAACATCTATGTGTCCACAGCTGCAGATGCACAGGACAAAGGATGCATTTGTCAGCCAATGCACAGGGCCCTCAGCCACCCAAGGGGAGAGAGAGGTGCAGGGCTATATGCCAAGAGGACAGTTGTCTTCACTATATGGTACCCAGGCCTGTGTGGACAGCACTGAACCTTTTATTCCCTGGCTGGGTGGGGGTGTGTTGCATAACAGCACCATCTGCCCACCCTCAACCCATCCAGCTGGGTAACTTGAGTACATAATTAATGAGATGGAGAAACCAGATCATGGTACAGAATGGGGTGAGCTGACAAGCAGTGGTTGGGCTGGTGGCTGGGTTGAACATTCATGAAGGGGAACACACATGTGAAACTGTCCTCTTAATGATATATGAGATAGATGTGAGCCCTGACTTTCATTTTGTATAAAACTATTGGTTTTACTGTGCTTGCCACTGACTCTGATTTTATCATCCCTGCCCCTGACTCTCTTATTTACATATATGGGCTAAGTGGGTGGAAAAATGGCGGCTGACAGCTTTTATAAATTCCACTGGCTCATTGATTCCTTTGCCTTCCCTGCGTCCTGCTAGGCACCACTTGTTTTTAGCTATGCACTGGACACTTCTAATGCATAGCTATCAACCAATCAGGATGCTGGATTTTCTCTGCCCATTTTATAACTCAGTATTAGTGAACACAAGGTAAAGCAGTACTAAAAAAAAGAACCACCGTCAATCACACTGCGTGCTTCATGGCATATTGCAGCATCCCTCCCCCACACCAGCTGATCAGTGCTCTAACACATACCTGCAAGTTGCACACAGCACTGTCATATATGGGCAGAAAAACAGAATATTTACAATAAAGTTTTTATTTCTTGCCCATATTTTGATCCCAAGATTATTGCCCCCTCTGTTTTCCAAATTTACACAGTATGATTGAGCACACTGAATGTATGAATGCCAACCGCCATGTGTAAGAGTTCATCCACCTCTATCACCTTTCTCTGCCAAATACTATAGGAGAGTTCCACCATCTACATATTGTATGATATTTACCTACAAATCTAGAGGAGACTTCTTCTGCCAAAACTTATTGTAATGTAAATAAGCTTACAGCATTCTTTTTACAGCTGCATAGCATTAGAGCTACCTGATGTATTGCTATCAGAAGAAGGGGTCTGACCAAAATTCCTAATGCAGCACAGCTGTGTTATTATTATGAAGCACAGCTTCCTGGAAATATCTGTGCTCATATATCCTCATTCAGTAAGATGTGTTTTCTTTTTCTCCCCCAGTGCACTATTTTCTTGCATTAAGCAGACAGCATGTGACCATATTACTGAGAGGCATTCATATGCTAGAAACATACTATTACAGATAAAAAAATATAACAAAATATTAAAAAATATAAAACATACAAAAGTTGAACTCCAGAAAGTGGTACTTATTTGTAAAGAAGGGCTTTAACTTACAAAAATCACTGTTGGAAAGCCAAGCTGTGATACTGTACATGCACTTTTACATATACATATACCCGAGATATGTATAAGATATAAGCATGTGTACGTCCAGTAATACGACTGGCTTTTCTTAACAGTGAATTTTGCAAGTTAAAGTCATCCTTTACAAATAAGTGGCACTTTCCAAAGTTCAGCTTTTTTTACTCTGTTACAGTAAATAGTTTAAAAAATAGGAACAGCTGCAGACAAAATGCATTCTAACTGTGCAAACACCAAAAGCACAAGTAACGTTTATAAATTATATATACATACAAGTTTTAGATGATGAAAAGAGCACAGAGAAGATAGATGCGCAGAAGTTCTCACATGGATGATTAAAATAGAAAAGTGGACACTAAGTGGATACTTTTGCTGTTGTTCTCATGGAAATAGTATTTTACATTAAGCAGCTAGCACCCCAATGTTTTGCGAGGTCTGTTGCAGGTCCGTGGTCAGTGCTATGATGTAGGCTAGGTGGAAGGGGGTCCAGCACGAGAGGCACACAGGCAGCACAAGGAAGACCATGACTGTTATCTTCTTCCTGGCCTTGTCCAGGGCTCTGGCATTGGATTTTAGGTGCATGTGCCTCTGTTTGTAGAGTATCATCATATACAGGATGCAGATGGTGGAGACAGGGATGGTGAATGCCAGAATGAAGGTGCAGATCCTGCTCACCCTGTACCAGAACCTCTCAGGTCAGGGGAAATTCCACCCACAGCTCTTCATGTTCATTCCATGTGTGCAGATCTCTGCAAAGATGGTGAAGGGCAACACAATGAGGGTAACCAGCACCCAGATATAAAGGCTGACAGTCTTGGCTGCCTGGTAGGTGGGATGTGGCATTCTCATGGAGTACATATGGCCAGCACTACTAGGTACCGATCAGTGCCCATTACTGTCAAGAAGGTGTTGTAGTGGTTCACAGAATAAATGATCTTACAGAGGACCTATCTGATGGGCCAGAAGTGCAGCAGGTGCTCAGCAATGTTGATGGGCAACATCAGTGTGAAAAGGTCTTCGGCAATGACCAGATTCCGGATGAACATTTTGGTCATGGTTTTCTTATTTGAGGCCTTGAGGATCACATAGATGATAACTGTGTTACCTGTGGGTCCCACAGAGCAGATCACTGAATAGATGATTGGCAGGAGGAAGTACAAGTCTGGGCCCCCCTTCTGCAGGGTGTACATGGCACCAGTGCCATTGGAGACAGCAAACGCATCTTCATTGCAGGGGGATAGGGTGACATTATCCAATCTGTCATCTCAGACATCAAATCACTGAGGTAACCTGCCAACAACCATTTAAGTGTTTTCCCACCACATCTGCACCTCTCCAAATGTTGCTGCTGTGTCTTCCCCTTAGAAGATCTATTATGATTAATATGTTTTAGCCAATATATGGACTAGATATATATGGCCGTATCGGTTGGGGACTGATGCATTGAAGAAGATCACTAAATGCAGGGAGGGATGAGGCTTGTTCTGCCGCTGGTACTAACATGATTACCTTATAAACATGTGCAGCCCCTTAAAAGTAATGAACTCTCATCAGTGCAATGCTGAGAACCTCACATTATGTGCATCACCCGCCATACACACCCAGTACATCAATTGCCTAATAGTAAACTCTGATTACATACTTTTCTTGTGTGTGAACATTGATAAACTAGTACTGCATTATACCACAATCCCACCAAGCTTTAGCTGACTCTACATTTGCAAAATAGCACCTTTACACAATGTGCCTCTCATTCATTAATAGCTGTTGAACTCACCACCATGATTTCCTTCTTCTGTCCCCCCCTCAGGAAGTCAATTAATTTGTTGCTAGCAGATACCTACTGCTAACAGGCAGTTAACCTTTAAGCATATCCTGGGCTGACTTGCTTTATAAAGGATCTGAATTGTATGTATTGTAGTTTTCTGCTGGAGGCTTTCGAGCAGACAGAGATATAATTCATTATGAATATATATGCTATCAATGTCCTCCTCACCTCTAAATGTAAGGAGCTAGGAATTTCCTCTCCAGTGTGCTACAAGCAGGTCTCTCACCAACACCATTCAGTCTCTGTGTTTTGAGTCCAGACTGAATTAGAGGAGGAAGGATCCATCTCTGCCAAAGATATTACTGATGTTGACTATACCAAAGTGGGTGGGAGAAGGGGGGGCACTTACATTCTTACTGTATTTACTTAGGAGGAAAGAATGTTTGTTATCGCTAGTCTCACAAAATATATCTATAAAACTATAATAACTTAATACAGTTTTGGAATTAAGATGTGTAAGTTTGGGAGCTGCCTGTGGGGGGCCTGGGATTCATTACTTTAGAAGTATCCTCCATATCGATCATAAGTAAATGGTAGTGATGTGATGTTCAACATTGACTTTACTGTACTGCATGTCAGGAAGACCCACTACATTCTACAGAAATTACTGCATCCAAAAGGTTTATTAGGAGTGGTAAATGGTTGATTTGTTACTAACATACTAACATGCTAAAATGCCAGCAGAATAGGCCTAACGGTCTTTCGTGTCTGCTCGTTTGGTCAGCCTCCACCCTGGGTGCTGACCTTGCTGTCGCCCTCGCCTTCTCTGGCTTCTCCCTTCCCAGTTCCGGATGTTCTTGCTGAATTGGATTTTGCTTCCAGAACCGTTTCCCTGTACCTGTCCCACCCCCTCTTGAACCCCTCCACTGTCTCTGCCTCCACCAGCCCCCTAGGCAGTGCATTCCATAGCTCCACTACCCTCTCAGTGAAGTAGCACCTCCTCCTTTCTCCCCTGAATCTTCCCCCCTCCAGCTTCCACCCATGCCCTCTAGTGGCCCCTCCTCCTTCCTTCGAAGCACCCTGACTGTTCCTCCCATATTTACCCTCTTCATGTACCTGAAGACCTCTATCATGTCCCCCCGGTCCCTTCTCTCTTCCAATGTGTACATATTTAGCTCTTCGAGCCTCTCCTCATAGGTCCTGTCCCCCAAGCCCCAAATCATTTTGGTTGCCCTCCTCTGGACCCTCTCCAGGAGGTTAATGTCCCTCTTTAAGTGTGGCCTCCAAAACTGCACGCAGTACTCAAGGTGCAGCCTCACCAAGCAGTTATACAGAGGGAGTATCACTTCCCTCCTTCTGGAGGTGATCCCCCTAGCGATGCATCCCAGCATCCTGTTGGCCTTGGCTGCTGCCCTCCTACAAGTCTCAGAGTTGTTCATCTTGACATCCACCACCACCCCCAGGTCCCTCTCAGCCATCGAGACTTGTAGCATTTCCCCAGGGTGTACACTTGGCCTGGGTTTCTGGCCCCCAGGTGGAGTACCTTGCATTTCCCTGCATTGAGCCTCAGCTTCCACTTTCTAGACCATCTTTACAAAGCCTCCAGGTCCCCCTGTTGGGCCACCCTCCCCTCCTCCACATCCACCACCGCGACCAGTTTCGAGTCATCTGCAAGGAGACTCATCTCACTCCTGATTCCTGTTCTTATGTCAGATACGTAGGCATTGAACAGAAGGGGCCCAAGGACTGATCCCTGTGGGACCCCATTAATGACCCTCCTTGGGGATGAGACTATCCCACCAACTACGACCCTCTGGGTTTGTTATCAGTGTCTTCTGACACCTGTCTTCAACTGACCTTTTAGCAAAATGCTTTGGTGTGTACAGAAACATACATGAATTATCCCGTTTTCTTTTTTAACTGGTAAGGTGGCATATTACAAGAAGTTTTAATATAACTTGAAAAAGATTTTCAAGTGATTTGCAGATATCCTTGATTCTTTCCCTCTTAATATACACACATACCTACTGTCCCACATGACACAGGATGGCTTATCAGTTTACCTCACAAACTCCCACTGTCGTTTGTCAGATTAATGCACTAGTAGCTGTTTTGTCTCTGACCAGAGTTTGTTCCCTAAGGTGGTGTCTTTCTCAAAGTGTGTGTGTGTATGTGGGGTTGAGTATTATTATGACAAGCTTGTGGGCCAGTGCTGATCCTGTTCCTCATCTTGCTGTGGAAGACAATGATTTAAAGATTGACTTTAACTGGAGGCAAAGGGGTGGAGATCGAACTTCAACTGCTGCTCTCTGTATCCCAGCCAATGTTCTGCTGAGCTTGGCCACATAAATAGATTAGGCAATCTGTCAACAACAAACCAACATAAAACAACTAGGGAAAATGCAACACAGATCGTGGTTCCCTCTGAGAAAGCAATGGAAACTAATCGATCGGCTGATGTATTCAATCCTTTTGTAAAGGAAAGCAAATGATTTCTTTCTGCACATCTCCAAGAGATTGCACAGTACAGCAAAGTTCTTGAGCCACTGCCATCACCACCACCACCTATTTCCAGATGTAAAGCCATGCATTGTGTAATGTGCTGACCTACTCATTAGCAGTGGCATGACTCTTATCTCTGACCAGAGTCCATGCATCCCCAGGAGGAGATCCTGATCTGGCTGGTAAACTCGCTGTCAACCATAGATGAGTCGATCCTGGGAGCAAGTTTAGATAAAGTATTTTTAGGAGGTGTGGGTCAATCATGGTCCAGGAAGTGAATAACAGACATGTGAGCCGGAGGAATCATGCTGCATAAAAGGCTTGTAAATTATTGTATTCTAGTAGGGTGCCTGATTTTGTATGAAATTATCTGCAACACTAAAGGTAAGCTGTGTTGGGGTGTACTGCTCAGCATACAGTTCAACATGTCTCTCTGCATGGACAGCAGAATAGGACATACCTGAAGGGCAGCATGACTGACTAATGTCTGACTCCCAGACTGATATCTGGAAGTATAATGCCCTTATTCTCCAGAGTTTTCTGTCCATACCACTGGAGGGTCACTCAGTGGTGTGTGGATTAAAAGGAAGTCCCGCTGCAGGATCCCATTAGCTAAATGGCTGAAACAGATCAAGTGCCTTTGCTGTTCTGACATCTCTGCGAGACCCACAGTAATGTGAGTGATGGTGAAATGGTTCCTTACCTTAATTTTTCAATGTTCTGCAACTGGAGCCCATTACCCAGTTGGCTAGTGTGAATCAGGTGGCCAAGTTTTGCCAGTCACAGTTCCAATGAAGCAGCTCACCTCCTCCTTCCTGCTCCCAGTGGAGCAGGAAGGAGGAGGTGCGCTGTTGTGACCCATCTGCTGGCCCCATAGTAATGCAAGTGATGTTGGAAAGGTGTCACAAAGCATGGAGAACAGATTTAAAAAGACTTTATCCCTTATCTTATTTTTTGAAAGCTTCACCATTGAATCCCACTGCGCAATTAACTGGTGTGGACAGGATGACCTGGTCTTTCTGGTCAGAATTCAGATGAAGTGGCAAGTATTGGTGGTGGAGGGGGAGCTCAACTACTTTGGACCCTCTGTTGTCCCCACAGTAATGCAAGCATTGCTAGAATGGCACGAAAAGAACATGGAGCAGGTTGGAAATCGTTCTCTTCCTTACCATAATTTTGGAATGTCCTGCAGTCAGATCCCACTGCCTGATTAGCTGGTGCTGATCAGGTGAATAGGTCCTCCATTTGAGTTATAAGGTTAAGAGGGAGAGCGGGAGTTTGGCTGCTCCAGTTTCTCTGCTGGCACAAAACTAATGAGATTAGTGCTTGACTGAGGTAGCAGGAAAGGTAGGGCAAAAATGCAATTGTTCTGTGGGAAGTTAGTTGCATCTGAGGTATACTTACAGCCATTAACATGCTCAGATATTTCACAATATTTCTAGAGATTCTCTCAGGTGGCCCCAAAGTGATACTACAAAGGTAGGAATTTCTCTAGCGCTATCACAGAAATTTCAACTACAACTGTATCAGGGAAGTTGGAGATTCAGTCATAGAATTTATTTACAAATGTACGCAGAAAAGAAGAGATATTTAGAGCAAAAAATGCTCAATCATTTGCATCTTTACCGATGACAAAGTCTTGGCCATTGAAGTGCTGCTATTGTGTTGCACTGTGCCAAAACAAAGGCCAGACCTACTGTTTGTCCCAGCCCAGTATGGAGGTTAGACACAGTGGGGAAAATAAGAGTGACAGAAAGCAATCCATTTAAGGTCCATTCTGCCCATTACTTTGTTGGCCCTTCAACTGTATGTGCCACTGACATGCAGTGTTCTCCCAAGTATGAGGCTCATTCCACTGCCTGGCCTTGCTCAGCTCAGGAGATATGGGTCAAAGAGGCAAATACATGGTCTGGCTGCAGAAGCCCTTGCTGTTATCGCTAAGGAGTCACCTTGTGTACTCAGGGAAAAATAATTTCTTCCTTTTGAGATTGGGAGAATTTTGATCCTCTTCCTGACCCAGAGGGTAAAAAGAAAAGGACAGTATCACTGAAAAAAGAAGGGAAAAAGAAAGACTTCCTGTTGTAACTGGGAGAATTATGATCATCTGCCTGATCCAGAGGATAAAAGAAAAGGACAGTATCACAGAAAAAAGAAGGGAAAAAGAAAGACTTCCTGTTGTAACTGGAAGAATTATGATCCTCTGCCTGATCCAGAGGATAAAAGAAAAGGACAGTATCACAGAAAAAAGAAGGGAAAAGAAATTCTTTCTTTTGTGACTGAGAGAAATCTGATCTGCTGCCTGACCCAGAGGATACAAAGTAAAGGACAGTATCACAAAGAAAAATAAATCAAGGTGAAGACAGCCTGTATATCCCTGTGAAACTTGTCTGAGGTAGGAGAGAAAACAACTTCTCTAGGGAAGCCAAGGGGGGCCATCTTCAGAAGACGTCAGCACCTTGTTTTTTAGTCTGTCACCTACGGAGGGTGGAACAATACCTACTCTAAGAAATGCACCCTGCATGCTGGAGAAAGCAAATTTGTAAATACAATTCCCATAAAACCCTTTTCCTCATATAGACACTGACTAAAAGTACTAAAAACTCCTGTCCATCCCATAAGGAGTCATATTCCGGTGAAAAGAATGCTGTACACCCAAGTCAGTCTCAATTTGTCATAAAAAGAATGAATAATGCAAATCTATCCTAAAAGATAATTGTGTGTTGTTTCTAAGCACTACCAACCTGGATCTCAATAAAATAAATGGTGAGAGAGAGAGAATAACTGGATGTGATAAATCGTACATGTGTTTGATGAAGACTCAAGAGACCTGCAAAAGTTTTTGTTCACAAAACATCTACTTCCACATGTCAGAAGGAATATTTGTTTTTTGTAACTCAAACTAACAGAACATCAGAGTATCTCTTTACAGTTTTTGCACCTTCTCTGTGCTAAAATGTACAGCCTTGTTGAGTTGTGTGAACAACAGAGAGGGATGTGCATGCTGTATATTAATTCCCAAATAACATGAATAATACGATATTCCAGACCAAGTACCATGTACAAAGTATTCTACTAACTAGTCATAGTACTCATAATCAATAAATAAGAAATAAAAAAGTTAATTAAAAAAATACTCTATACCTCACTAGGTAGCCAAGCATAACGTCTTTTGTCCGTTCTATCCTAACTCAAATTATTTTCCTCCGTCCTCCCCTTTTCCTGTTCTCCCACACTAAGTGTATTAAAAATGTAATAACTCCAACACCCAAAGAGAGTAATGCTGGGTCTTTAAACCTTTGGGCACAAGGTGCTTGGAATCCAGTAGTGGCACAGTGGGGGGTGGTGTCTTCCCATAAGTATTCATTTGACACCGTGCTGCCAGGGGGATGAAAAACAGGAACGTATAATATTTTCACCCACAAGGGGACAAATGAGAAGAGGTTTTATTAGGGGGGAACATAACTATGGAACAGACTTTTAGAAGGGAAATATGGTAAGGCAGGTAATGCCAAGGTAACCTAGGTGCCACATACCAGCAGGCTACTACCCCTGCCTGATGACCACAAAACATGCTGAGGGGCCTGGACTGTGTTCTGATGGTGACTGGGGGTTCCTTCCCAAACAGAAATAATTAATAGCATGGTGCCTCCACCCAGAGTAAATATAGTGGGCCAGGTGTTTGTAGGGTACAATTCTCTGGGATGCTATACCTACCCACCTCCACTTCCAGTCATTCCACACATGGATTACCAACCTATACTTTGCTATTCGTGCAATTACTGACTATCACTAATAATATGCTCACAAACAGTTTAACCAATAACAATGATCTATTCATTAGAAGGGGAAAGGGGAATAAGATTCAATGTTAAACAACAAGCAATTGGCAGGAAAAGCATTAAACAACAACATACACAGTGCTCCCCTTCCCACTGGTACGGTGCCCGTAGAGTCTACCTGGGTATCCAGATTTTACAACACAGTCCCAGTGCAGGCTAGATTGAAGGGTTGCCCGGGATCATGCAGTGGTGCACTTGGTGAAACTTTAGCAATCTTGCAATTTAACCCCCCAAAAGGCCATAGTGTGCTAACCCAACTTTAATAACAAATAAAATTCCAACCAACTTGCTTGCATCATTTGGAACAAAAACTGGAACCCCAACTGCAATTCAAACAAGGAGGACAGAAAATTTAGCCAGCAATGCCAGCAATTCATGTGACCCTTCTATTTAGCAGACCAGAAGCAGATTGCTGAGTCAGAAGAAACAGGGAGCAGCAAACAAGAGCAGGAGAGCAGCCCAGAAGCCTTGGAGTCTTTTGCACAGATGACAGTGGTTCAGCCCTTCTTGTCTCACACATCTGTGAATGCAGCTATTCTGTATCAACTCTCATGCCAAAGTCCTTTCAGCTCAACTCTCCAGTGACAGCTCTTTGGAATCACACCCTCGATACAGGAGCACTGTGCAGTGGCTTCCTGGTTCCCAAGTAGCCTAAACTCTAGAAGTGACCCCATGGTCTGACTCCCACAAATGGGTAAAGAGTACCCCAGTACTCAGGCACGCACCCTGTGACTCTGTGTTCCCGATCTACCCAACTTGATGAGGGATAGCTGACCCCTACATGGCTCTGAGGCAGCCCGGACAGGATGCATTCTCTGTCTCCACCTGGATCAGCTCAGTAACTCTTGAATGCAGCAGTGGCCCCTTTGAGTCACACTTTCTGCAAAGTGCTCTGGACACAGTCTCTGGCAAAGAGTGAACCCAGCTTTCAGGCTTTAGGCCTTCTTAGCTTCTTGGGCTCCCAAAGGCAGCAGGGGCTTGACAGACCTTTCCACTCTGATGGAGGTCAAAGGCAACTATTTCAGTCTTTGGCAGAATTGAGTCTTAAACCTCTTTGTAACTCTGGATGGGTTCTCTCAGAAATGCCATATGGTCTGACTTGCAAACAGTTACCTGGCTGGTGTTCCCAGGCTACTAGGATGAATCTCTGATTCTCTGGTAAGAACAGAAGTTGCAGGCTGTGTAGACACTGTCTCCCACTCTCCACAGACTACCTCTTCGATGAGAGTCATAGCCAGGACTGTCCTGAGCTGTAACTATCCCAGAGGTTTGAAAAAGAAATGGCAGCTTCTTGTTTGTCCATACAGCTGTCCCTCTTTAAAATTAATAAACATTAAATTTCTTTGACACCTGGTTGGATGGCTGTCTGGGCTTCAAGCCAATATCCTTACCCCTTCCCAGGAGCCATTTCACAGTCCTCCAGTGCTCCCTGATTTGCTGATTGGCTGCATGAGGGGTCATAGGTGGCAAATATGGCTGTTGAATAAACAGTTTATACAAGATCTCAATTGTGCAGATTTTTTACAGCCAAAGTAAATTATTTTAAGTTTATCTGCCTCCACAGTCTTGTAGTAGCCCCCTCTACCCTGGTGTACGGTGGCAGAGTGGGGCTTGCAAGGGGCTTCCCCTGCCTTGTTGTGACCTCCATTTTGTTATCCCCCTAGATGCCAGGCAGAGCTATACATTTTCACGCTGCCATGGCTGCTCTTAATGCTGCAGGCTCCCTTTATCTTAATAGCGCTTAAGACCGCTCTTTTAAATGTTTTATTTTGTTTTCTGCCACCCTCCCTGTGTACTTCCAGACCCCCAATAGTGTTACTGGCAGTCAAAAGCACATGAGGGAGCATGTTAGGAGCCACTGTAGCATCTGTACCTTTTACAAATGCTATAGTGCTTTAAACTTTTGCACTGGCAATAGCCAGCTCGCACTTCCCAGTCGGTGGCTCTTTTAGGTACACCATGCGTGGCACAGTATTTTGCTGCACTGTCAAACTGGAGGATCACTTTTTCTGCATTGCCTTCTGGTCCACCTACTCAGGATAACTTCAATGTGGCTGGCAGGATCAAACAGTATGGCACCATGGACTGGGACTTGCAGGAGCTGGCAGTCAGGGGCAGAGCAGTGCCTGGAAGGCAACTCAAGGTAAACCCCATCCATGGGGGTTACACCAATAATAGGAAGGTGATGCGAAGCGTTCTTAGTTGCATAGCACCCTATTCTCAGTGCTCAGGGCACTTCATAATATTCTAAAGCAGCACAAGAAATACAGTACAAAATGACTAATTCAGTTGTGTTCAGAAAAAAATATAGAAAAATGATAAAGGGAATGGGAGGGGTGGAACAGTCATTAGTCTCCAAAAGCTGACAACTAAAAATAGATGCAGATACAGTACTTTACCCCTGTTTAAAATAACTGGTGACTCTCTATATCATTTTACTTCAGATAGTTTTCAAAAGCCGTAATAACGTGGTGTGACATCACACTGAGTTATTACAGCTTTTGCAGGAACGCGCTCCACTGTCTCACTCATTCACTACAAGCTGGGGAGGGGAAGCCATTCAAGAGGCAAACACCCTGCACCAGTTATTATAAAAAATAAAACATATGCAGGTGTGTGCGATAGGGTTTTCTTCACACACCCTTGGTGTGTGTGATAATCACATAAACCTCTCAAGCTTCGCTCTTGAGGTTTATGGATTATCACACACCTCAGGTGTGTAAAAAAAACTCATAACACTTACCTGCATATGCATTATTCTCTATTTTATACACCTCCACTGAGCATGATCACTGAAGATGAATAAGGAGGGAGTGTTAAATGAGTGGGGCAAGTAGGCAAACAACAGGTCGGAATTCCACCACCTTCTGAGCACAGAGAATCCTTACAGTTCCCAACAATGCCCTCCCAGTGGTGTTCTAGCACCAAAAGTTCATTTTGGGAACAAAGTTTTCTCACCTGATGGAGATGTAGTGCAGGGTATTACCAATTGCAAAAATAAGTTGGAGATGCAGATCCAAGTTAAGGAGCTAGATTTTCAAATGCTTGAGATTGCCACAAGCCCTGGGTGTGTCAAATAGATGGCGCACAAGTCTTGTGGCACTCTAATGGGATTTTCCATCCCATGTGGCAATTGACACATGCTTGATCACCTTTATGTAGTCTTGCTGACATCAATCTCAGGGACTGTTTTCATGGAGCTTGTGACTGAGATTTGGCAGTTAGCACAAGCTGCCATAAAGTGGATAAACTGTCACAACTGCACCCGAGCATTGAAGATCAGGCACAGCTGTGGCAAAGGGGTATGGCACACAAAAAGGGTCTGATGCAGGGCTTGATGTGAGCCCTGCTCAGGGGCATAGCTGCAATGCTGCAGGGGGAGCAGTTACACCGGGTCCCATGAGGTTTATGGGGCCTAAATCATATATATTTTTTTTATTGCTCCTTACCCTCCTTCCTGGCTGCCCACTCATTCGGGTCTCCATCACCCCTATCGACTGCCTGCCTGATTCCCACACTGGCTACCAACCCCACATTGCGACTCCCCCAGGTAACCCACCATTTCCCTTCACCAGATGGGTCCCCCTCCTCTGAGGGAAAGACACCAGTGGGGCTGGCCAGCACACTTCATTATAGGCCTAGGGTGTCACTGAGGTGTGTAGGTCATGGGATTGGTGGCATCGGAGGACAGAGAGACCGTCATCCTGCCAGCCAGTAAGTGTTTCCTGTTTTTTTGTGGAGAGTGATGTCCTGACATCAAGGCATATGCCAACGCCTGTCACTCCCTCTGAGCACTGAACCTGGACATCCCTACCATGTTCCCAGCCTCCACTAGGGGCCAGCAGGCACCGGTGCACATCCCCACCCTCCCCTCAGAGAAGGAGGGCTGTCCCCAGATGCTCCATTCTCCTGCCCCTGGCCAGCCCTCCAGCAACCTGAGTCCGTTCCCAAACCCAGGTCGCCGGTGTCACAGACGGAAATCCAACCGCTGTGCCAGCAGGTTGGGATTAAATCATAATTTTGATGTTTATTCAAAACTGGGGGAGCCCTATAACATACCCTTGCACCCAGGCCCTCTGGGAATTTGCTACACTCCTGGCCCTGCTCCACCCTCTGAAAATCTGGCCCAAAGTCTCAAAATGTAGGTAAATAAAGTGTTAAAGCAACAGTCCAATAAAAAGTTCTCTTAGGAAGAACACTTGCTCCTTGTATGTGCTAATTATTTGTGCTGTCCTCACCAAAGCCTATCTAATCCCTATCTAAATAACTAAGTTGTATAGTAGGGCCCCCCTTAGTATTCACAAACACGAAGATGTAGTTGCTCAGCAAATGGTAGGGGGTGTCCTTCACATCGATTCTACAGGCTTGCTTTGTTAAGTGTGCAGGAAACCTTACATGCTTACAGGTGGCAAAAAGTGTGAGTCAGGTTGAGACCACTGGTGATCATTATTCCTCTTTACATAGAAACATAGAATTTGACGGCAGATAAGGACTGCTTCGCCCACCCAGTCTGCCCATTTCCCTACCTACTGGATAAGCTGCAGATCCTAGTTAACCAGCAGCCTACTTCTTCTTACCCCCAACCCCCAGAATTGCCTTATGACTGTCCCATGCATGCTTGAATTCCACCACTGATTTTGACTCCACAACCTCCTCCGGAAGGCCGTTCCATGCATCCACAACCTCTCTGAAAAAATACTTCCTTAAATTACCTCTGAGACGCCCCTCTATCTTCAAATTGTGCCCTCTTGTTCTTGCACACTCTTTTTGAAAGATGCTACCTCTTGGACTTTGTTGATTCCCTTGATGTACTTGAAAGTTTCTATCATGTCCCCCTCTCCTCCTTTCCTCGAGGCTATACATATTAAGCTCCTTAAGTCTCTCTTCATATGTCTTCCATTGCAGACCCTGCACCATTTAATTGCCCTCCTCTGGACAGCTTCCATCCTGTCTATGTCTTTGCAGAGATTGGGTCTCCAGAACTTCACACAGTACTCCAGATGGGGTCTCACCAGCTGTCTGTACAGAGGGATAATAACTTCCTGTTTTCTACTGGTGATGTCTCTCCCTATGCATCCCAGTAACTACCACTCCTTGCTGCCCTCTCACATTGCTTGCCCACCTTTAGGTCATCTGATATGACTACCCCAGGTCCCTTTCCATTTTGTTGTTGTTAGTATCTCACCCCCATTGTGTACTCTTCCCTGGGTTTTGTTTCCCAGGTGCATTACCTTGCACTTCTTAGCACTGAATCTAAGCTGCCATACATTTGACCATTCCTCTAACCTTGCCAAGTCCTTCTCATCCTTTCCACCCACCTTGTGCATCAACTCTGTTGCAGATCTTAGTGTCACCTGCAAAGAGACATACTTTTCCTTCCAGTCCCTACCCCATAATGTAGAACATAAAGACATTGAAGAGGACCGTCCTAATACTGAACCATCGGTACCCCACTAGTAACCCTCCTTTCTTCTGAGTAGACTCCATTTACTATTACTCTCTGTGTCCTATTCTCCAGCCAATTCTTTACCCAGGCTGTCATCTTGGGACCCACTCCCAGGCTGGCTAACTTGCATATTAATCTTTTGTGTGGGACTGTGTCAAATGCCTTGCTAAAGTCTAGTTAGGCCATGTCCACAGCCCCTCCCTGATCTACTACTTTGGTCACCCAGTCAAAGAAATCTATCAGATTTGTCTGGCATGACCTTCCCGCTGTGAATCCATGCTGCCTAGTGTCCTGTGCCCCTCTGGCCTCTAGATACTCGACAATTCTTTCCTTCAGAAGTGATTCCATCATTTTCCCTATCACTGAGGTTAAACTAACAGGTCTGTAGTTTCCTGCTTCTGCCTTGCTTCCACTTTTGTGAAGGGGAATCACATCTGCCCTCCTACAGTCTTCGGGTACCACCCCATCCTCCTATGATTTGTTAAAAGGGTAGTCAGTGGTGTCACTAGTTCTTCCCTTAGCTCTTTTAAATTCTGGGATGAATCCCATCAGGCCCCATTGCTTTGTCCACCTTTAGTTTTAAGAGTTCTTTCGGACCCTTTCTTCTGTAAATGGGCTGGTATCAACTTCTGTATCCAGAGTGTTACTACTGTTTGTTTTATGTACCTCCCCTCTTCATTTGTAAATACTGAGCAAAATATTTGTTTAGTATCTCTGCCTTTTCACAGTCTCCTCTGCCCACCCTCCCTCCCTTTATTAAGCCTCACTATCCCTCCCTTGTCTTCCTTTGCTCCCTGGTGTACCTATAAAGGTTTTATCCCCTTCTTAACTGAGTTGGCTATCTTTTCCTCGGTTTGGGCCTTTGCTGTTCTGATTGCCTTCCCAGCCTCCTTTTGCTTTAACTGATACAGTTCTCTGTCCTGCTCCTTCTGCGATTCCTTGTACTTCCTGAATGCTTTCTTTTTCTCTTGAACCTTCACTGCCACTTCCTTTGAGAACCATAGTGGTTTCTGACATCGTCTTGTTTTGTTTATTTGCTTCACACAAAGGCTCGTTACCTCTGTGATGGCAGTTTTTATTATTCCCCATTGTTCTTCCACCCCTCCTTCCTGCCCATTTGCTAGTGCATTCCTTAGGCACGCACCCATTTTGGCAAAATCAGCCCTCCTAAAGTCCAGTACTTTTGTCTTTGTATGGCTTGACTCTATTGCTGTGTTTATTGTGAACCATACTGTTCGATGGTCGCTAGTTCCCAGATGGCTACCCACTTCTACATCTGTGATCCTCTCTCCATCTCCACTTGAGAGAATCAAGTCTAATATTGCTCTCTCTCAAGTGGGCTCCAGTACTCTTTGTCATTTGGCATGGACTGTCCAATTCACCCACCTGAAGTCAAGCAGTCACTTAGGGCCTCTTGTGCCTGTGCCCTCTACTGAGACTAATCGCTTCATACTAAGACAGTGTAAGAGCAGAAAAAGGTTAATATTTACTTAGTTTGTTTTTGTTGAATAGAAAATGAGGGCTAAGCCGTTCTATCCACAGTATCTTAAGCCTTGTCATGGGGTGAGGGGGGATACTGATGTAAACTGACATATTGAATCAGGTTTAAGTGTTGGTGGCATTTTTAGTGAATAATATTGCCCACTGATACTGCTCACCACTTTTTAATTGGTAATACTTTATGTCAGTCAGATTACTCATATAATTATCCAGTTTTACTTTAAATTCCTTTTTGTGTTTACATGCAATAATATTGAACAGTAAGCCATTCCAGAGTCTAATAACCCTTTGAGTGTAGATATATTTTCTTTTTTTTTTAGTTCTAAAATTCCCTCTTTATTTGTAAAGGATGCCATCTGGAACCGTAATTACCGGGTTTGAAATCTAGTCCCAAGTTACACGTGAAGTATCATTTATGATATGATGAAAGAGTAAAAAATCCCATCTAATTCTCCTTTTTGTGAAGGTCATTAGGTTTGAAGTACATAGTCTATAAATATACTCAAGTTCTGATAGTTTGTGGATTATCTTTGTCATAGATCTTCGTAACTTTTCTATTGTAATAATTTCCCTGTGCAAGAATGGAGCCCAGAATCATGTGCCATATACTAAATTGGACATATGCATGCTCTTTTTAGTGCTAGAATGTCTTTTGAACTTCTTCTGATTATACTCAACTTTATGTACACAGTATTTGATTAGATTGATGAACCACATCTGAACACAGTGAGCACATGATGAAGTCATCTTGTATTACAATTTCTAAATGTCTTTCTTGGATGATGCACTTTAATATTTTACCCTGCAATGTTTTTGCTTTGAACTCCCATATGTAATACTGCACACTTATCATGGATGAATTCCATCTCCCACTGTAGTACTCAACTTTCTATTTTGTCCAGATCCTCCACGTTTTGTTTTGTCTGTGTATTTTTCAGACCAAGATTCCATGGGCTGGATTCTCAAAGTCTGTGAAAATGTTGTAGTTGTGGGAAAAACTCATTGCAAGTGGGTTGCCACTTGCAGAACCACAGTTTCTCCCACCGCTATGGTATTATCACATGCAGCAAAGTTTTACTTCGCAAGCAAATTCCACACGAATCCACCAACTCTCCCTTTGTGTGCCATTTTGCGTAGTTGCCACTTATGGAAACTTTATAAAAGTGTGTAATGTAATCATGATGTTTTAGTCTTTTTTAAAGTGCAAACTACACTTAAAAAGAAACAGAGCAAGGAGACGCTTGAAACCAGCTGCTTCCCCTCCATAGCTGGCAGCCTGACTTCCCTCACTAGTGTCTACTAGTCCCCCACTAATCACTGCCTGGCCCCAATATGAAAAAATAAATTCAACCCCCAGTTGTGCAGCCCCTGCCCCAACTGTAAAGTCTGTCCCTTGTGTCTAGTGATCCCACCCTCCCAGCCGATCGCCAGCACAATATAAAAAAATATACCCCCCCCAGTTGCCATCTCTGGTCTCTAGTAGTGTCCCCCACCCACCACTGATTGCCAACCCTTTTGCAAAATGAAGAAAATCCAAGGTCCACTCCCTCCTCCAGATCTCCGGTGCTGATTCTGACTAACGTTACAAAAAAAATTCTGTGGTGTCTAGTGGGCCCCCCAAACACCCACCCTGTCAATAGTGTCCCACCACCTGGCTCCCTCCCCAAGCGGGCCACCAGCACAGCCCTCTACTCACCTGCATGGCCAGCAGCCCAGTTAAGCTGTCAATGAATGAATGAATGAGTGCTTGTACAAACACATGCTCATTCACTGAGTGGTCAGTTGGGCTGCTGGATGTGGAGGTGAGTGGAGGCTATGCTGGTGGTTCACTCAGGGTTGGGGTGGAGATGAGGGTGGGGTGGGAGCACTACCTGATGGGGTGGAAATATGGGGGTTCATTAGACACAAGAGAAATTTATTTTTTGTTAAGTCTGTTGGACTCAGTGCTTATTGATTTTGGGGGTGAGTATCTTGGATTTTCTTCATTTTTCAATGGTGCCTCCAGTCAGTGGTGGGGGAACACTACTATAGTAGACTCCATGGATGACAATTGGCAGGGATATAATTTTTCATTTTGGGCTGAAGATTGGCCAGGGAGAGTGCGAACACGAGACACCTAGACACCAGGGACAGAGTGTACAGCTGGAGCTGGCACCCCATGATTGGGGGGAGGGATTTATTTTTTGATATTGGGGTCAGGTAGTGATCACGGGGGCATTAGACCCCAGGGAGGGGCGATGTGTGGTGGGGGGGCACTACTGCTGTTATTTGCCAAACTCCTCAAAATACAAACTTTGATCGCCAACAGAGTTGCCAACCTTCACATTTTGAAGAGTAGTTTTTTTGGGGGCAAAGCTGGACTTTGCACACCCAATCCACTACATGAACTGGAAAAAGTCCACAAATTTTCCCACAGAGCAAATTTTCCCCATGTCACACATCTTATTCTGAAAAGTGGAGCATGTTTATGACTAGCTCCATGATTTATTTCATTGTGCAGATGGTTCTTCCCAGCAGTTGTAGAAAGATGTTACAGCAGGTGGGACCAGGCATAACATCTTCCACAGCTGTGTGGATGAAAATACCAATCTCTGCAGCTGCAGAGATTTTGATCCATAATTGGAGTTGAAGCATGTGACTTAGTCCCAAATCACTTTGAGACTCTGGCCCTATGTCTCTGTTCATGTCTTCCATGAATATATGAAAGAAGGCAAGACCCAGTACTAAATTTTAAGGGATACCACTAATCATACCCTTCTGATGGCAAGGTACCATTTAAGATGATTTGTTGTTTTCTGTCTTTCAGCCATGTTGTACCCAGTCAACTAACGAAGTAGGTTTGTGAGGATTTTTAATTTCCTAATTAAAGCCAAAGTGGTACCTTGTCAAATGCATTCAGCAAGATCTTTTGAGGAAAGTAGACTGACTTCTTCCACAAAAAGGTAATAACGAAGGGCAACCCCTGTTCTGAGGGATGAAGTCTTGGGTTGACACTTCAGTCTTTTGGCTCTCAGTCTGCTAATGGAGTCCCAGGCAGGGAACTCTGGCTACATTCAACCTAGAGACTGAGCTGTAGAAAGCACATCTGTCTCTCTCAGTCAGTCAGGCAGATCTGAGCTGGTGCCAGACTCTGCAGCCATCCCACTAACCAAGTTCCATTGTCTATTGGCTGATTATACAATGGAGTCTGAGAATCTGTGATTCTGATTGGCTGACTGGGATTTTTTTACCATTGGTAAATTCCTGCATAGCCCTGCATATACTGTGGTGTCATCAACCAATTTACAAAATAAAAAAATCACTACACATTTTCTTAGACCTGAACAGTCCTTGTAGTTGGCATATTGCTTTTTCCAAAGTACTCCAGCCTAAACAAAAAATAATTACTGCATCCTCAAATGTATCTATAGCAACAAAACACCAACACTGTATTAAGAACACCATGCCTTAGATTTCTAGCACTTATTAAGTGTTAGACAAACCCCCTCAATCTCTGACTTTGCTAGCTCAAACAACTGTCACTCCTGGCCAAATTCAGCCTGAACCATTGCCAAGTACCCCCATAAAAGAAAAAAACTGAATTTCCTGCAGCAGTTACCTCTAAAAACTAATGTGAACTGCTCAATGCTTGCACCAGGATATCTCATAAATTGAAATATATGAACCATTCACAACACTCAAACCACACTGTCTGTGAAACGAAACACAAGCTGCTCACAGCTCACAACAGATTGCAGCCCTTTGCTACTTGCACCATGGTCTCTCTTTCTCTCTGTGTAAAAATGTCAAAAAACGTGCATCACAGTAATAGTGTGTGTGTGTTGTGAGGGCAGGTGGGATGTCTGCTACTACTATATTCTATCTAGCAAAAGGGGAATATTTAATATAAGGAGGAAGGATATAACACTAAAAACCAATAAAAACATTGTTTTAAATAAACTTTTTAATATCTTCTTAAAACATTTACTTACTACCAATCATATAATTGCAATAATTCACTCAATGGTGTGGGCTATGCTGGGATTTACCCACTTCTATCATTACTTAAATAATTCATTCTACAGCTTTGTGACACACCACACCAGGCGTAGGTAAATCCAGCATAACCCATACCCTGTCATGGACTATTTCTTACATAACATCAAAGGGGGGAGGCTCTAAGGCAAAGGAACATTTTGATTCACTGGCAGATTTGTGCTTCTTTCGTGATTTTTCCTCACTTCCTGTAAGGTTGTGAGAATTGATGGACACACGCACAATTGTCAGGTTGCACAATTATCTATGTCAGGCATAATTTTGTTATTTACAGAGAGAAAAATGGTGAACTGGGTACGACAAAATAAAATAACCAAAGGCAGAAATAAATCAAAATCAAAAGTTAACAACCCTGTTTTGCAGGCAAAATTATCCAGTATAAAGGATTGCATTCCACAGGCTGGAAGTTTAACCCAACCGAATCATAAGGTTTGAAAATTAAAGCAGATCATATTCAAACCTAAATCAGTACATCACTGACCACACAACAAATCTGATTTTTGTCTCAGGCTGAACTCCTTTTATACATGGAGTCAACCAGGTGACCATGCCAGACTACTCCCGTTTATTCCAAAAACAGTTTATTCTTTAGAAAACACTGCACTTTCTGAGTTTTGAGTTGAGTGAAACAGTTCATTATTTGAAGAAATAAAACCTATTCACTGTTCAGGCTCCTCCCACAGAGACCTTCAGTGTATAGAAAGAGTGTTGACAGGGCCGGCTAGCTCTTATAATAACACTGGAGGACATCTGCCAAAGACCTGCAACTGAGAATGAGAGCCTAACAACAAAACAGCTTCCAATTCTGAGAAGCTTTGGGTAAGAAAAAATACAGCTGCTAATTTTTCAACTCAAAACCCATGGCTTAACTGCTCATTACATTCGGAAACTTACTTTGCACTTGCCACTTTGAATATATTAGTGCCAAAGTGCAATACTTAGCTCAGTAAATTACCATATGCTCATTTTATATTGTGGCTTAGTTTTCACCCTTTGCTTGCTTGGCAGGTCACCACATTTTAACACTCCTTGGCAGTGTTTTGGGGAACATTATGGGGCACAGAGAGTGAGGTACAGAGCAGCTGAGAGGCTGCCTGTTAGCATACATTCAGAAGCTGACACTGTACCCTCGCACACACAAGCGGACAGCTAGACACCTGTCTGCATGTCCACTGACTTGTAATCCAGATAGGAGCACTAAGAAGTTGCTTTTGGTTATGTTTTGGTGCACACTATCTGGCCTTGGAGGAGATTCATTTCGGCAGTGCATTTACTGGCTTTTGTAGCTATAATTCCCGCCGTAACAAACCAAGGACATGCCGGTCCAGGAAGCATGAAAAAATAACAAAATGGTAAAACAAACAAATATATTTATCCCAGCTAATCTGGACTCGGGGAGAAAATTAACCATTTGAACATACACAGCACTTTTCATTCAGAGTACAGACCGACACCACATGGCATTCCCTTATGTTGGTATGCTGGTTGTTACAAGGATATTGTTTTTCTTCATTTCATTTCATTTCTATAAAATTAAAGGAAAGCATGCACCATGCAGACATAAGGGGCTACTAAACCCACAGTCAAGTGTTCTTCTTGCTATCTCCTTATTCCCTCCTTCATTTATATTTTATTACATGATTTATTCCAGGCGTATCAAGAATATGAGGTACATAAGCAAGGAAAATGACAATATACCCAGAGGAACTTCATTACCTTCAGTGCTTAGTACTGTTAAGGGGGAGGGATCCAATGGAACATGTGAATACCTGAGCAAACCTGGGAAGGAAGAACATTTTTTCTTTTTAGAAGACATGTCTTCAGGTGGTCAACCTGCAAAACGGAAAGAATAACAAAAGACAGAAAATATCGGAGGTGCTGTTGTGCAACAGACTTCTAAAGGTTGGCTTCTCAAGGTAGAAACAGCCCACTGTGACACTTCCCTGCAATTATTGGTTTACCCACTTTAGTGTGACAGCCACAGGATGATCGTCATTAGGGTGATGGCACAATGGTGATGGTGATCGCAGCTCCAGGCATTGTGCCACCTGACCCTAAGTGGGTAAAATGCAGCAGGGCACATCAGTGGTCTGTGCGTGTGCTGCCCTCCCCACAGGACCCCATGCTGGCAATGGCTATGGGCAGGTATGTCCAGAGGCTTAGATAGCCACTTTAGTGGTTCTCAACAGAAAATGCTGCCTTCTACCCTCTTGCTAACATGCTCTGGGACCAGAGGTGTCAAGCATAGTGCAGCTCATGGCCTTTGGGCATGCCCCCTTTTATTCATAATAGAAAATGTCTCTCATCTTGGCTTCTGATAATTTCTAATGTGTCTCTTGGCATCAACAGCAAAGGTAAGCAGCCACTATTGTCAGTCATCCAAACATCTGAATTGTCAATTGAAGACTACTGCACAAACCTAGAATTGGTGCACCCAAATAAAACTTCCAGAAGGCCACAGTCAGCGACTAGGCACAAACAAAAACAGATGCATTGATATGAAAAATTAATTTATTGAATCAGCTTATTCATCATTCAAAATGCTGGTGCATATCCTTTGGCTTTACAGAGCTGCAGTGATGACATGGTAGACTAAGAGATCTGCAACTTCATGGAAGAATCCTTTTGTCAGGGGCATCACTATTCTGTTGGAGCCTACATTTTATGCGATCGAGCAGTGAGATGGTGCCTATTTCTTATAAATATGCATTTGCTACCAATAAATATTTTCGGTATCATAAAATTCCACTATATTTTAATGGCCATTAGCAAAACGGGGCTCCAGCAGCAGCCATCACTCACAGACTATCCTCTTAAAGTAAGTTTTCTTTAGACATTTAAAGAATCAAATACATTTTCAAAGTACAGCAGCAAAACAGAAAATAGAAAACAGTTTTGTTAAATTTATCACAATGATCACAAATGATAGCTAAAAGCACCCCAGCAAAATTTCCATCACTCAGGGTTACTGAACAGATTCCAGCACACTGTTACACTTTTTTTTTCTAAATGTTGCTTTACAACACTAAATTCATTAAACAGTACTCCAGTGGAGTACTAGTCCAATAAATAACTTGCCTTTTTATGACTCTTTTTAAAGTTATACTAAAAGTAACACAAAGGAAAGAAAGAAGAAAATTAGAAACTATCATTAATTAAAAAAGGGAGTGTATTACTTAAAAAAAGTCCTATCTAATGCAAATATTATTCAGGTACAGTCACGCCTACATATTAGGGTTGAGCAAGCACTTTCATGTAAAACCCCAATTTGTGCACCTTAATAACTTTGCCCCTGTCCAACCAATTTATAAGAAATTTGGAAAGCACAGCCTCTCTGCCAGGATCTCTTGATCCTGACAATTTCATATAGAACGGTTCAGTGAGGCAAAATTACAGAGGTGCAAAAAAATTTTTTAAAAGTTTTCATTTCTGAAAATGTTAAGACTTTTTTTTTGCCACCTGATAACTAAAACAATAGAAGGTTTGTTAAGTGTTTTTTTAAATTATATATGAAAAGATTTTCAGTTTGTAAGTATGCACAGTATCTGCATTCTATGAATAACTGAATATTTGTGAAAGCGTGATGTCCTGTTGTCGTGTTTTGTTATGTGTCTGGTATCATATACAGAGGTGTGTCATATAGGACAAAACCATGATATATATGATAGGACACATACAATGGAAAAAGCAATCCTGACATGTAAGAACCTTTTCATAGGTGACTAGTGATCCCTCCCTCACCCAATCACCTGCCCAAAATGTAATAAAGTTTTCCAAGGTGGCTGGGGGTCCCTCCCCCAACCCATCACCCTCTCCTTATGTCTTCTTCTCATATTTTGTTATGCATGTTGTATCATATACCGTGGTGTTTTGTGTAGCAGAAAACCACAGTATATGATATGAAACACAATTTTGTATGTTTTTTCTGGTGTCTAGAGCCCCCCACCCTCGTATTACTGTCCTCAGTTATTTTTTTTGCCATTTAGAATATTAACATTTTTTTAAAACAAATCATACATACAACATATCTTACAGTAGCATTAAACATGTCAAACTGACAATTCTGCAAACCCCTCCCCCTCCCTTCTACCCCACCCCTACCCAATTGACAGTCCTTTGAATTATGTTGCAATTTATGTCCCCCCCCCGGATATTACACCTTCCCTTGGGTCCACTGGGCTGAAATATATCTACCGAATGCCTCCTGCTGCAGAACATATTATAATAATTCACTTAAGTCCATTTAATCACTTAGAGCCTTTGTATATGGGAGTTGGAATAATAATCTTCTAAAAATCCTTACACTTCTCAGCTAAAAACAGTGAGAACTGTCCCCATCTACTATTGAAGTAATTTAGAGTATGGAATTGTGAGGCTATTGCCTTTTCTGCTTTAAAAGCCATATACAATTCCTGTATCCATTCTCTTAAGGAGGTGAAACCTCCTTAATCCAATACCTTATGATTAGGAGCAGTGTTACTGCCAAAGTAACAGCCATATAATACTTATGAGTCTTATTCGGTATGTCTGAGAGGTTACCAAGTACACATGTTTCAATATTGAAGCAGTTTCTCTCTTCAAATAATGGCTCTAAAATGTTTTTGGTTTTTGCAAAAAATTTTGGGTTCTGGGGCAGGTCCATATCAAATGTATAAGACAGCCAGGTTCTCAGTCACATTTTTGGCAAAATATACTTTTATTGTTGTCCATAAAATGTAGTTTAATTGGGGTATAATATAGATTATGAAGCACATTAAACCTGATCAAGTACAATCAATCTTGTTTTACTAAACTATAGTTTACTTCTCCAAATTGATTCCCAGGTAGAGGTATCATAGGGAAGATCTTTGGCCTGTTGCCAGTAAAATGCCATCGGTGAGAGTTTAGCTCCAGCCCTATTGGATAACATTTTATAAATGTGTGCTATAGGTTTTGGCTGGGAGGCCAATTTAAAAAGATCTTTAAAAAAACTTGAAGCCTATGTTGACCATGATGGATTTCCGAGAGCTGCAACAACACTTCGTTTGTTCTGCAAGTATTTGAAAAAAGGGATCCCAGTTAGTTGAAAAGCTTGTTGGAGGTCTTTGGGAGGCATACTTTGGTGATCCTTAACTAAGTCTAAACACTTGGCATCTTTTAATCTTTTCCAGTATGCTGAGGTAATAGTCCTATTTCCTAACGGAATGTTCCGGTTATAAAATAGAGGCTGGCCAAGGTCCTGCCTAATATCAAAACTGAAGTAAATACACAGCTGGGCATGAGCTTCTATTGTCCATACTAGTGTAATGTGTTTCCAAGACTGAGGTAATTTTTTAGATGGCGTATAAAGCAAAGAAGTTAAAGAAATGTTATGTGAAAGTGCAATTTGTCTCTATCCTATACCATGCTAAATCTAATAAAACACCTTCCCCATGATCAGCCATTGAATATACTTACAACTATGAAAGGCCAGATAATATAAAAAAAGATAGGGGATTCCAAGCCCTCCCTTCTCCTTCTCCCAAACCAGCTTATTTATAGCCCTTCTGGGCCTTTTATCTTTCCATATGAATGCAGATTTAATAGAATTTATCTTTTTAAACCATGATTTAGGCAGAGTTGAGTTCAACATAGAAAAGGGATACATTAATTTAGGGAAAATGACCATCTTAAATAAATTGACTCTTCCCCATAAAGATAAGGGCAAAGTTTGCCACCTCTTTAAGTCTTGTTGCATCTGTGTTATTGTAGGGTCAATATTAAGAGATCTTAATTTATTAATATCTTAGGTTAATTCTATGCCTAAAAAGGTAAGCGAGCCGGATGCCCATTTCAAACCCATCTCTTCCACTTCTCTCTTAGTACACGAAGGTGTCAAGGATAATACAGAAGTTTTGTGTCAATTTAGCTTATAGCCAGACAGTAAACTAAAATTGTCTATTATTCTCAGTACTGCCTGTATGGAATCTTGCCACGAGGAAGGGTGCATGAGAATATCGTCCGCAAACATTGACATTTTATAATTATCTGGTCTGATGCTTATTCCTCTGACTGCCCTTGTCATATTAATTTTCCTAGCCAAAAGCTCAATGTATAAATTGAAGAGCATCAGAGATAGGGGGCAACCCTGTCTGGTACCTCTCGTCAACCTAAAACTGTTAGAAATAGCCCCATTACATGTTATTCTTGAAGAGGGTGCTGTGTATAGAACTGCAATGAATGTATTCTTGGGGTATTCCATTTCTAGGTAAAAGATCAAATAAATACACCCAACTGACCCTGTCAAAAGCCTTTTCCACGTCAAGAGATACCAACACTTTGTCCGTATTGGCATCTCCCGGAGCGGAAAGCAGGTGACTTATTTTCCGAAAATGGTCACTAGTATGTCTCTCCAAGACAAATCCTACCTGATCAGGCCCTGTTACATTATCCCATACCTTTTTAAGATGGAAAGCTAGTATGCTAGCTAACAACTTGATCTCAATATTCAAAAGTGAAACCGGTCTATAGTTCCTGGACTACTTGGGTCTTTCCCCGGCTTGGGTATGACCACAATCCTAGTTTCAAACAATGCCAACTATTTAATAGGAGCCAAGTATATATGTTTAAATAATATCTGCAGATATGATGCCAACTCCTCTTTGAACATTTTGTAAAAGGCTGGCGAGTATCTGTCGGGGTCTGGTGCCTTATCCACTGGTAACCTGCCAGTTGCCTGCCTTATTTCCTGAAGAGTGACCTCCCCTATTCGATCAGAGCTTTGGGCTACTGTGAGTCTAGGCAACTGTATATCACTTAAAAAGAGTTTAAATTTGTGATTATAATCTGGATCCATATGAGGAGCAGTATATAAGTCTGCATAATAATTGTGAGATATTTAACTATTCCCTATGGGTCCGAGGTTAGCTTCCCTGCGTCCCTATCCTGGAGTGCAATTACCCACCTAGCCTCCCTTTGCTGTTTTATTTTATTTGCCAGCAATTTTCCTCCTTTTTCACCTTGCTCTATATATGTCGCTTTCCACTTTGTTGTAGCCCTCATAGTAATATTCATAGTGTATGCTGCTTACTTTGCCCTTAAGAAATGAATTTCCCCCCAACTGCTCTCGTCTGATATTTGACTCAAATGTGTCTCTAAGTATCTTATACAAGCCAACCATTCTTCCACTTCCTTTAACCTTCCCCATTTCCTATTGGTGGTAAGTCTGATGAATTCTTCTCACCATGTTGCTTTTAGAGCACCCATAAAGTATCTTTATTCAAAATAGAATTCTGGTTAGACTCCCAAGAGTCTCTAATATATGTTCTCATATGCTTCACTGTCTTTCCTTCTGACAACAATTGGATATTCAGTGACCATGATTTAAAAGCTCGCTGAAGGGGAGAAAACTTTAAATGAATCCAAATAGGTGAGTGGTCCAAGAGTACCCTGGGGTAAATCCCTGTTCCCTCAACTTTATATAATATTCTTGAACTAAGGAAAAAGTAATCAATCTGGGAGTGAACTTTGTGGGGAGAAGAATAAAATGTAAAATCCAGCACTTGAGGGTAAAGAAGCCTCCATGAATCTATAATGCCAGAGTCTTTCATCAATTCTCATAAGGCTCACTGAGCTGGGGATGCGCCCGCTCTCTTATGATATGATCTATCTAAGTTGTTAGCAAAAACTAAATTCCAATCCTCCCCAAGAGACAAGGGATATTAGGTACTGAAGCTATAATGGTGCCCAAGGGTGGAAAGAAAGAGGGAATGTCCATATTAGGCCCATATATAGTTGCAAGGAGCACTTCTATTCCTGCTAAATTCCCATGTATTAGGATATATCTGCTATCTGGGTCACGCCAGGATTTAATTTCCTTAAAAGGAACATTTTTTTGTATGAGTATTGCCGCCACTCCTCGTCTTGCGCTGTTACCAGCCCCAAACACTTGGCCAATGCAAAGCTTCTGTAATTTTTCTAATTGGTTAATGGTAATTTGCGTCTCCTGAATCATCACAATATGTGGATTATATCTATTGAGATGTCTTAAGATAGCGTATTTTTTTGCATTATCTTTCCCACCTTTAATGTTCCAAGACATAATAGTCCAACTTACATAGAAACATAGACTTTGACAGCTGATAAGAACCACTTGGCCCACCCAGTCTGCCCATTTCCCTTCCTGTTGGATAAGCTGCAGATTCTAGTTAACCAACAGCCTACTTCCTGCAACACCTCCCACTACAATTGCCTTATATCTGTCCCATGCATGTTTGAATTCCCCCACTGGTTTAGACCCAACAACCTCCCCAGGAAGATGGTTCCATGCATCCACCACTCTGTCTGTGAAAAGAAATTTCCTCTCATTACCCCTGAGCCATCCCCCTTCTATTTTTAAATTGTGCCCCCTTGTTCTTACACATCTCTTTTTCTGAAAGATGCTACCCTCCTGGGCTTTGTTGATTCCCTTGAGGTACTTGAAAATTTCCATCATGTCCCCCCTGTCCCTCCGTTCATCAAGGGTATACATATTAAGCTCTCTCAGTCTCTCTTCATATGGTTTCTGATGCAGACCCTGCACCATTTTAGTTGCCATCCTCTGGACTGCTTCCATCCTGTCTATGTCCTTGTGTAGATGGAGTTTCCAAAACTGCACACTGTATTCCAGATGGGGTCTCACCAACTGTCTGTACAGAGGGATAATCACTTCCCTTTTTCTACTTGTGATGCCCCTTCCTATGCATCCCAGTATCCCCCTGGCTCTTCTTACTGACTTCTCACATTGCTTACCCACCTTTAAGTCATTTGATATGACTACCCCCAAGTCCCTTTCCATTTTTGTTGTTGTTAGTACCTCCCCTGCTATTGTGTGCTCTTCTCCTGGGTTTTTGTTTCCCAGGTGCATTACTTTATACTTCTTTGCATTGAATCTAAGTTTCCATATGTCTGAACATTCCTCCAACCTTGACAAGTCCCTTCTTATCCTTTCTACCCCCCTTGTGTATCAACTCTGTTACATATCTTTGTGTCATCTGCAAAGAGGCATACCTTTCCCTCCAGACCCTCTGCAATGTCACCTATAAAGATGTTAAAGAGGACTGGACCCAGTACTGAGCCCTGAGGTACTCCACTAGTAACCCCCCCCTTCTTCAGAATGTGTTCCATTCACTATTACCTTCTGTGTCCTGTTGTGCAGCCAGTTTGCTACCCAGGCTACCACCATGGAACCCACTCCCAGCCTGGCTAACTTGATTATTAGTCTTCCCATGTTACTGCCATCCTTTTAGCCATTGTTATACATATGTCCTGCCTATTCACCTCCTTCAAATGATAGATCCTTCTACATTTGCTAAAATCCTCTCCCTTTCCCAGTGGACCCCCATAAAACCCCTCTTTCTTCTATAAAACCTCACTAAGCCCACCTCTCCCTTCTTAAGTCTCTGTACAAAAACCCCAGGCCAGTAGCCCTCTCCTCCATGTTCTGGCCATCATGCCCTTGTGGGAGCAGCCCCCACCTCAACCTACAACTGTCCAATAAGGACATCAATTATTCTACTAACACTACATCAACATAACCATTCTCTGCCACAGTGGGTTAATAGCTAAAAAAGAACAATACAGATTGCAACTTCTGAGCCCTGTGTGGCACTCTAATTAAAATATATAAGAACTGAACCATCCTTAAATGTCTATACAACATTCTAAATTTAACCATAATTTGCTATTAAAGTAATAAACTTGTGTTCTTGTATCTTTACTTATAGCATCAAAAACTAAAGCTGCTGATCTGATAGTATAATTTTCAAAGACTGTAATCACACTTAACGATCTAAACACTTGGATACTATAACACTAGTAATCAACATACTAATTCTACTAAGAACAACTAAGAATGGAGCAAAAAATGGTCTCTGTAAGATCTGGAGATCAAGACCCTTTTAAAATAAAAAATCGGACAGTAGATGGCTCTCTTGCCTTGCTTTGCTATACTAATGCAGGTTGCAAAAATAGAGTTTGCATGGCCGATCGCTCAATTAACAAAATCTTTTCCTGACTCCATGCTCTTGAGTCTTGTCGCAGCATACAAATGAGAGTTCACGCTGTGAGTTCTTAATATTTTAAAACTTTTTGAGCAAAGATAACTTCCATATGGGGTATTAGCATTACGAGCTGAAATACTTGCCATGCTCAACTAAAGAGTAAAGACACACATGAAAGTACCTCTCTCTAGAATTTCAGCCACCCTTCCTGAAGAGTTCAGGAAACTTTAGACTTAAATCTGTAGCAGTCTGGGCTGCTGTCTCATAGTGCTGGGTTCCTGAGGGTAACAAAACATCCAGTCTTGCTGGAAATAACATTCTATGCTTTATTTTAGCAGCCCACAGTTTGGACTGAATTTGGCGATAAGCGGCTCTATCTTGTCTGACCTTGTATGTTAGATGAGGGACCAGTCGCAGTCTCTTACCTTCCCAATCTATCTTGTACTTTTTGCTGCTTTGAGAATATGATCTCAATTGAGATAATTCAGAACTTTAAAGATAATGGGATGAGGTAATTGATCCACAGAAGGTTTAAGTCTTATTGATCTATATGCCCTCTCGATCACATATACAGGGCCATTTGGTGAGGGGCCTGTAATCCGGATGCATAACTTTTGTATGAATAAAACAGTATTGTTCCCTTCCTCACCCTCTGGGAGCCCTAATAGGACTAAATTATTGCAGTGAGACCTTCCTTCTAAATCGTCAACTTTTTCATCTAGCTTTTTCACGGTTTTTTTGAGTGCAACATTCTCCTTCTCCAGTTTGTCCACTCGGTCCTCTGTCGAAGAAATATGGGCCTCTGTATCCAACATTCACACCATCAAGCCTGACAGAGATGCCTTCCATTCTCAAAATCAGAAATCAGAGAGAATAAGGCAGTTTTAATCATAGCGATGTCTTCTTGAAGTTGATACAAGGGCATATTAGCTGAAATCTGATCTGATTCTGTAGTCAGAGAAGAGCTTCTGAGAGCCTTTTAAACTTAAGCCCCACCATATCTTTTGGTTTTCCTCATTGGAAGAACAGTGACTTATCTGTGTGGACAATTTGATAGCTGTTTTCTTTTCTGATCTCCAGTGACTATTTAATGGGCAGATTCAGTAAGAAAAATACTAGTTAGATGGTACTTAGTAGTAGTAGTTTGTAAATTAAGGGAGCTGCACCAATGTGCTGCTTACTCCACCAAGAGCATCCGTGACTCGCTGTCCTCAGTTTTATTCCCCTTTCTCTGGTGACTACTGGCACCCCCCACCCTTTGATTGCTGGCCCCATTTTATTTCCCTTTTCCCTGGTGTCCAGTGGCACCCCCCACCCTCTGATTGCTAGCCCCATTTATCCTGTTCATTTCCCTGGTGTCTAGTGGCACCCCCCACAATTTGATTGCTGGCCACATTTATCCTGTTCATTTCCCTGGTATCTAGTTGCACCACCAACCCTTCAATTACAAGCTGCATTTTTTCCGTTTGTTTCCCTAGTGTCTAGTGACACCCCCACCCTCTGATTGCTGGCGCCATTTATAATGTTTGTTGCCCTGGAGTCTAGTGGCACCCCCCACCCTCCACTGTTGTATCAATTCCTTTAAAAAAGAAAATAGTCCTGTATTGTCTTTTTTTACCTGAAAAAAAAGAAAACAGTCCCTCATCATCACCGTCATCCCCCTTCCCCATCCTGACCCTCCACTGAGTACCAACCACCCCAACCACCCTCACCCTATACTTACCTGCTGAGGTCATACGCTGTCATCCTCTGTGGACGGAGACATATCTGTGCTCTTGAAAGCTGAACCGTGATCTGAGAAATCAAGGAAAGTGATGTATAACATATTTAAATGGCATTTGGAACTTATATTCATAACTTTGCCTTTTTTAGCTATTTTTTTCATGATATTTTCAACTTACCCTTTCAATCAATCAATCAATCAATCAAGTCAATCAAATCCTTATTTAGCAGGTGAAACACTATTGATGAGACTCATTTACAAAGTGGGCTTGGTCAGTGCTGCAATGCTGAGATATGACAACTAAGGTAATACAAGACAAGGTAAAAGGTAATATTAATGACAACCATGCAATATACACACTTTTAAAAATATTTACAAATTTACATTTTGTATTTGCCTAAGGCAGCAGTACCCTGAAGGTAGTAAAGGGATAGAGAAGATAGGTATTGTGAGGGATAACAACACACCGACATACGGTAATAGGGGATGGGGAAAGGATGGGAGGAGGAGAAAGAGTAGTGGGGTAGAGATGGTAGTGGTAATACCAGTATATTGGTTGTGTTAACATGTGTAGACAGGAGTGTAGACAAGAGGGGGAGTAGGCAACATATCAGCTGAAGGACTAAATGTAGTCACCTGGAAAGGCTAAGTGGGGAGTTAGGAATAACAGCTACAGGAGTCTCTGATATAGTGTCTTATCAGAGATTTAAAGGTTCCAATTTAACAAGAATGGCCAGCTTCAGTGCTTTTGGAGGTTGTTTCATTGGGCTGGCAGGTGGATGAAAGCCTGAAACAAGATCTACATCTAGGGATGTCAAGTGAGAGGTAGGAATGCTTTCTAAGTGAGTAACATCCTGGAGTACTAGTTAATAGGTTTGAAATGTACTGCAGGAGATTTACAATTAAGTTTCAAAAGGTCTAGGTGGCCAAATTTATGGTTCTCCTAGTTTTTAGAGATTGCTAGCCTATCATCACATGAAGGGAGTAGTGATGTGTCCTGAGTGGGGCACTGGTAATGAATCTTAACGCCCTATTATATAGGTTATAGAGCTTGGTCAGTAGCGTGCTTGGACCATGGCTATACAGAAAGTTGGCATAGTCCAGGAGGAGGAGAATGTGGATTGAACTAGACTCTGTTTGGCTTTAGGGGTTAGAAGGTGTTTAATCCTGAAGAACAATCCTAATCATTGCTTTAATTCTTTTGCCAGTTCCTCTATATGCACCTTATAGGAGAGCTTATGATCGATCCAGAACCCTTGATATTTAAAATTGTCCACGGCTTCTATAGGTCCCCCCAGGAGGGATGTGATTTGAAGGGTAGTACTTATAGATGAAGAGTAGCCTGGGTTGGATTTGTAGCAGAGAAATATGGCTTTTGTCTTCTTAGCATTTAACAACAATTTAAGGCTCAGAAGATTTTGCTGTAATAGATTGAATTCATATTGCAATGTGCTACAAGCAAGTTCTGGGGTGGATTCACCAACATAGAGAACAGTATTTTCTGCAAATAGATGAACACTGGCTTGATTGATGCCTTCATTGATGTTATTGATGTATGCTGTAAAGAGTAATGGTCCCAATGTTGAGCCTTATTGCACTCCCCTGGAATGAGTTTTTAGTGGCCCTTTCTGGGACCCCACCACATGAACACTGGCAATGTCATTTAGTTAATCAGGTCCGGAAGGTAGATTTCAGATCGCTGTGAAATCATCTTTTGGGACTGATTAATGAAATTCTCTGTAGTGTTCATGAGGTGGAATCCCAGAAAAACCACAGATTAATTGGTGAAAAATTCCTGAAAATGGACAAGTTATAGGAATTCATTGAAATTTTTCTATGCACATGCATAACTTTGGTAATTTTCAATATTTTGATTCCACATTTTCAACACAGACATTTTCTCACACCACCTCATGAACAGTACAGCTGTCATTTTTCACATCCTGGCCAAAATATGCTTTCACACCTGTGGCGTGGAATGGCATTTTGGCATGGATTTGAACATTTTCATCTACCGGGTTTATAAGGTGGGGCATAAGAAGATTATGTTAAATTTTGGGGTCAAAATATTAAAATCTAAAAATGTATTAAGTAACATTGTTTGCAGGGATCTCTGTTGCACCACTGGGGAACACACTGCTTTTCTGTGCCAGTGAGGCAATTCAGGTGTGAACTCAGTGAGCCAGTTTAATGGGAGAATGCTGATGGGAAGGTGCTGCATGCAGCACCAGCCGTGAACTGGGTAGGGATGGACCATTGTTTTGGTACAGATGCCACACCCTGTGGTGGGTCAGGAACATCACCTACAAAGTATCGACATGCTTGCTGGGGCCTGACGGGCCCATGCAGTGTAGAGATTGCCTCCAATATTGTACTTATCTCATTTTGTTTACAGACAGTAGATGTTTCTAACAAGGTTAAATCTCCTACCAAGTCTACTGAATCAATTTGGATTAAATTAATGTTAAAACATAACCAGCATATAATTTTGGGTGTTTGTTATCACCCCCCAAGTGCCCCTACTGAATGGTTTGACATCATTACTAAAGAAATCAAATTGGCTTGTTCTTTTGGAAATATTATTTTAACTGGTCGATGGTAACAAATTGTGTAGTTTTACCGCCAATTGACAATAGTGATCATTGTTCAATAACTTTTAATATGGGAGTAATAACATCCTCAGTTATTAATGGCTCTAAGGTTCATTTATATGGAAAAGCCGATTTATCTGCCATCAAATCTCATCTGGATAATGTAAATTAGTTATCTATATATAACACCGTAGGTATTGGTGAGTTTTTTGATGTGTTATTAAATAAACTCACCAACCTTAGAAACATCCATGTCCCAGCTAAACCAATAATCTCATCCGGGCTGCAAAAATGAAAATGGATGACTAAAATTATAACTAGACATATAAAAAGGAAGAACATGTGTTACTCTACTTATTTAAAAGCAAAAACTCACACAAATTGGTGTTCATATTTGCACATGCAAAAAAATGTAAGTATATGATTAGAAAAGAAAAAAAAGGGAGCTCAAGCTAGCCAATAATACATGTAAGGATAATAGTAGGCCATTTTGCTTACATAAATTCCTCAAAATCCCCCAGTCAAGTGAGCCCACTACTGGTAAATGAGTCTCTCATCTCAAAACCTCTTGACATGGCTAACTTATTCAATAATAATTATTGTAGTATATTTCACAAAGATCAGAGAAATATAGTGGGTATTGATCCTGTGGGTAACTCTATTTCAATTTCAGAATCAGAAGTTCGTGCAAAATTACTTGAACTAAAAGGGAAAATAAGTACAAACCTGGATGACCTACCTGGTCATTTTCTTTTCTTATTAGCTGATAGTCTATCTTTGCCCTTGCACTATTTTATGAACACTGCATGAATTATAATTATGTTCTGAGCTCTGGAAAATGGCATATGTAGTTCTGATTCATATAAAATGTCCCAAGACTCTATGGGAGAATTATAGACCAACCAGTTAACTTCACCAATGTGTAAGGTTCTGGAAAGTCTGATCAAGGACATGATTACCCTCACCCTTGTTAAATCAGATAATGAGCTGCATGACTTTAAAAGGGTAGAAGTTGTCTTACAAATCTATGTTTTTATGAAGATGTCAGTATTAATTTGGATAACCATCTTCCCTATGATGTTATTTATGTCAATTTTAGTAAGGCATTTGATCTCCTACCACACTGAGCTCTGCTTCATAAATGTTATTCATTCGACATCAATCTGATTCTTGTTAAATGGATTGCAGATTGGTTAAGTAAACAAACAGAGTGTTAATTATGGGCAGTTGTTGGATTTTGGTTCCATTTCTAGCGGGGTCCCTCAAGATTCTGTATTGGGCCCCTGTCTTTGCCAACTTTTATAACTGATGTTACTGAAATCTGTGACTCGAATACAATTAAATATGCAGATTATATTAAAATTGGCGGGCCATGTGCAAATATGGTCCAAATATCATATATTCAAAAGATGTGGATGTAATATCCAAATGGTTTACAACATGGGAATTAAACTAAATCATGCCAAATGTAAAATTATGCACTTTGGTCCAAAATCCCTCTCATGTTTACATTTTAGATAATAGAACTCTAATAAGCACTACTTCAGAGAGGATTTGGGGTTCTGGTTACAATGACCTTCTTCCTAATTCTCAGATTAATGAGATTATCCTTAAGGCAAATCGAGTAATATGGTCTATAAAAAGGAATATAAAATCACGAGACAGCAGAGTATTGATGCCACTTTATAAAGCATATGTCCGCCTGCACTTGGATTTTTCCTCACAATTATGGTGCCCCTATAGGAAACAAGATATTTCACAACTAGAAAAGGTACAGAGAAGATTCACAAAAACAGTGAGAGGCCTAAGAAATTCTTCATATGAAGCACATCTTAATTCACTTTCTTTTGATGCCTCTTTTCACCAGGAGATTGAGAGGGGACCTTTTGTTAATGTTTGACATCATCAATGACCCCTACCTATTAACCACATTGGGACTTAGTTTCAAGGATGATATGCATAATCTTAGAGGCCATCCACTTCAATTACAACATAGAAGATTTAATCTTATGCAATGTCAATTTTCTACACACTCGTGTCATTAGGCCCTGGAATGCATTACCTATGGAGGTGGTTATAAGCTGTACTCTCTATTTTTAAATCCAGATTGGACATTTTTTCATGTCTAGCACCTCCATTAGTTATTAGTTATTTATAATATACAGGAGCAAATATGGGCCTCGTGGCCTTCTGGCTTCTGTCAGACCTTAGTATGAACCTTAGTATGAAATGAGGATACAATTCCCTATCAGAGAAAGGAAATTCTTTGCAAAAACTACATTAATGCAGACATTAGGGTTGTAGAATGCAAAGCGCACAAAGAAGAAATGAAAAACATTAGGGATTGGGTCTCTGGAGTATTAGTGAATCAGTGGTGGGGTCTTACTAGGGTTGTCAACCTAATGCCCACCTCCCTGATCAGATGAGGTCAAATGTGATGTTTTCATGTAGGGCGAAGAAGATCTGACAGATTATGTTGGCCATACTGTATTACTATAGGCACTAAGTTGGGCTGCTTCTGCTTCAGACAGGAGGCTATGGGCTGTGGGAGGGTGGCATTAGGATTGACAACCCCAAGTGAACCTGACAACTGATTAGCCAATACTCTGGAACCCAAATCACTAATGTTTTTATTTCCATCTTTACTTACTATGCATATACATATATATATATATATGCACATTATAGTGAGCGGTCATGCCACTACAGTTAGGGTTCAGCAGTCACTTACATAATAAAGTCAAAGGTTTGGACGTTAATAACCGGACCCATTCAAAGTTTGCCTGATATTTGGAATGTGTGGTGGGGCATGGTAGAGCTCTTGATTTGTCAAATTGTGTTTTGGTCAGACTTACAGTCTTTGCATACGAAAACGCTGAAAATGCAACAATATCCATTTTTGGGGGCAGCTTTTGGGATTTTGGACATGGCCCTGTATGGCCTTTGTGTGATGTGCTGCTCTGCAAGATGGCTCATTTGAAAGAGCTATGGTGGCTGAACATGCCGCTTTTCATTTGGTGAAAAAATATTAAGGCATTCAAAAGTTATGCCACTTTTAAGTTCCGATTATAAGTCAATGGGAACATTTATATGTATGTATTGCGAACAAAGAATGGAGTTCTGGCCATCTCGTCCCACCTGGAGATCAAAGAATTTACAGCCTCATGGTTCAAGAATCTTTGTCCCAGAGGATTTTTAAAATTCTTTGATCGTGAGGTCCGCCATCTTGTTTTTGATTTTCTGATTGTAAAACACAAATATCTCAGCTCAGGGTCACTTCTGAAGTAAAACTTGTATGGGTTTTACTCAGGGGATCCACTCTATTGAGCCATGCCTTTGATTTGATCAAAATTGGTCTAAAATAGAGCTCAGAGCTTTTAAAATCTTTGTTACGTGGCTCGCTAATGATCTTTGATCGCGAGCCTGCAAATTCTTTGATTGCGAGATTCTTTGATTGCGATTGTGCATCTCAAGTGAGGATGAGATGGACAGATTTTAAAATGTTTTTCTCAGCCCAGGGTGCCTAGAAACTTAAATGAGGTGGGTTTTGCTCAAGGGGCTTCGTTCTGCCCCATCTGAATAAAAAATAATGTTTTACATATCCTTGGTAGTCTAGCAGCCCCCATCATGAAAACATATATAATGATCTCAAGTGGCCCCAATGTTCATAAATATTGTTTTTATATCCTGGTGAGTCTAGTGGCCCCTGATGTGTATAAAATAATAATTGTTATTCATATCCCTGGTAGTCTAGTGCCCCCATCATAATAAAACATATAACTATCTGCAATTTCCTGGTAGTCTAGTGGCCCCCCATGTGTATTTTATACATATTGCTTTTTTAGACCCCTGGTAGTCTAGTGGCCCCCCCGATCTGTATTACATTATAATTATTTTCATATCCTTGGTAGTCTAGCAACCCCTCCATCATAATAAAATACATAAGGTTCCAATTTCCCAGTAGTCTAGTGGCCCCCGCAACTGTGCCACCCAGCACCCCCACACCCCTTCCCTGATCGGCGACTGGCACAGCCCTACTCTCCCTCCATGGCCAGCTGCCGACTGTGCATTAAGATCACTAATGCAAAGTGGCACTCAAAATAATTTCAGATAAAGACCAAGGGTCCATCCAGTCTGCTCATAAAGAGTTTCCAATCTATGCACTTATCTAATGTCTACCCCAACCCTACTTGTCTCTTAAAGGCCCCCACCTCCATGGCTCCTCCTCCTAGCTGCACTCTATCAACCACATACAAACATATGAAGATGTCAGCAGATGAAGACCTTACAGCCTATCTTGTGTGCTCAATTGTGCAGGTCCTCCCCTGTGTCTACAATGGGATCTGCACCCCCTCCCCAAATCCCCCCAACTACCCTTGAGACCCTGTCTAAAAATACCACTAGGTTGGTCTGACTTGATGTCTCTGCTACAAATCTGCACAACTTGCTGTTGGTTCTATGTGATAATCGCGGCGTGACGGCGACTCACATTATCTCAGCGTCAGGCGGCGAAACAATTTGCCACCCTGATATCATAGCTGCGGAAGAACAGCGCCGAGGTTTAAATACTTTGCTTTCTGTGGGGGGCAGGGACTTTCCCACACCCCCTACAAAGATTCTCAACTCCATGGGGTACATGTCAGGGTGCAAAAGCAAAATAAATAGAAGTTTGGGTGCGTTCCCATACCCACTGTATCAATATCCAGCACTGTGTCAAGCAGTGCCTGATTTCGGTACTCTTATCTGCTGGGGTAGCCAGTCAACGTCAATAAATTTCAGTTCACTCACAACCACTTGTTTCCCTTGTGCCACCCTTCTCCCAATTTCCTCTCCTAATTCTCTATCCCCCTCCTTCCTTTGCCTTGGCAGTCTGCAGATCATGTCTATCTTTTTTCTCACAACTGTTCTCTGATGCACCCAAATCAAATAATTGTTCAGTCCTCAGTATTTCTACGTGCTTTCCTTAATGAAAGAGGCTACATCTCCCCCTTGCCCTTACCCCATCACATAGAAATACAGAATTTCCAGGCAAATAAGGCCCACCTGTTCCACCTAGTCAGCCCATTTTTCCCTGCCCATAGTATCCTCACAGATCCTACTCAACCTCCAACCCCTTTTCTTTTTTCCAAGATTCCCTTATGCCTATCCCATGCATTCTTGAATCCCACCACTGTTTTTGGCCCCACCACCTCCGCTTGAAGAGTGTTCAAGAAATCCACTGTTCATTCTGTGAAAATGTATTTCCTCACATCTCTTCTGAATATACTCCCTCCAACTTCTTATCATGTCCTCTTGTTCTTGAGCACCTTTCTTTCTGAAAAATACTTCCCTTATGTACCTTGTTTACCTCTGTGAGGTATTTAAAGGTCTCTGTCATATTCCCCCTCTCTTCCCGTCTTCCAGGACGTACATTAATCTCTCCTTGTTGGGCTTTTGATGTAGACCCTGTGCCATTTAGTTGCCCTTCTCTGGACCTCTTCACTCTATGTCCTTTCTGAGATGCGATCTCCAGAACTGGTACACCAGGTGGGATCTTACCAGTGATCTACACAGATGCAAAATCACCACCCTCTTTTTTCTTTTGATACCCCTCTCTGTGCACCCCAGCATTCAACTTGCCCTCCCAACTGCCTTGTTGCACTGCCTGGCCACCTTTAGGTCATCTGATATGATCATCCCCAGGTCTCTTCCCTGCTTGGTGTTCATCAGTACCAGCACCACATTTTGTACTCTGTCACAATGTTTCCATGTCCCAAGTGCATTATTTTGCCCATTTTTCATTGAAACCCACCTACCATATCCTTGACCACTCCTTGAATTTTGTCAGGTCACTGCTCATCCTTTCTACCCCCCAGAGTGTTCACCCTGTTGCAAAGTTTGGTGTTATCCACAAAGAGGAAGACCTTCCCTTCCAACTACTCTGCAATGTCCCTTATAATGACATAAAAGAGAACAGGTCCAAGTACTGATCCCTGAGGCACCCCACTGGTCACCCTCCATTCCTCTGAGTAAATTCCATTTACTGCCACATTCTACTGCCTATTCCTTAACCAATTTCTTACAATTTTACCACCTTTGGACATTCTCCTAAGCTACCCAGCTTGCTTACCAGTCTCCTACGTGGAACGGTGTCAAATGTCTTATTGAAATCTGGGCAGGCTACACCCAGTGCTCCACCCCAACCTAGTTTCTTGGTCACCCAGTCAAAGAACTTTATCAGAATCATTTGACATGATCTCCCCTCCAGAATCCTTGGTGCCTCAGATCTTGTAACCTACTGGATTCAAGATATTTCACAATCTTTTCTTTCAGCAGTGATTCCATTAACTTTCCCACCACCAAAGTCAGGCTCACAGGCCTATAACTGCCAGCTTCTTCCTTGCTACCAATTTTGTGAAGTGGGACTACATCTGCCCTCTTCCAGTACTATGGGACCAATCCTATTTCCAATGAGCTGTTAAACAGGGCCAACAGAGGTGGAAGCAGTAGCTACCTGAGCTTGCTCAATACCCCTGGGTGGACCCCGTCTGGCCCCATTGATTTATTCACTTTCAGATTTGCTAGTCCCTTCAGGACTCTCTCCTCAGAAAAGAGACTAGTGTCCACCTCCTCCCTCCCTCAATATTCTGCTATATTTTTTGGCCCCTCCCCATCTCTTTCTTCTGTGAACAATGGAAAAAAGTATTTATTAAGGGTGTCTGACTCATTCTGTTCCCCCTTGGCACTGTCCTCCTCTTCCCTTCTTAACCTTACAGTCCCACCCCTGGTCTTCCTTTTTTCGCTTCTATAATTAAAACATGTCTTGTCCCCTTTTGTTACTGCCTTGGCCATTCTCTCTTCAGTTTGTGCCTTTATGCCCCTTACTGCTCTCTGTTTTCCTGATACACTTCCCTATCCTCCTCCCTCTGGGTCTCCTTGTACCTTCTGAATGCTTCCCTTTTTAGCTTTTAACTTATCCACCACCTCTTTTGGGTGCCATATCAGTCTCTTTTCCTCAGTCTTTTCTCCTTACTTGATGCAGATGTTTGTTGCTTTCACTATGGCCCTTTTAGTTTCCCCACTGTGTTTCCACATACCCAGTTCATCCCCCTGCCAGGTCATCCCTGAGGCATTCACCCATCTTATTAAAATCTGCCCTCCTGATCTCCAGGACCCTAGCCATTGTGTGGTTTTGTTCTGCAGCCACCTTTATACTGATTCATGCTATATGATGGTCGCTGGTCTCCAGGTGGCCCCCACCTTGATGTCTGCACCACTGTCCCTGTTGACAAATACCAGGTCTAGTATTGCCCCATCATGAGTAGTTCACTGACTAGATGCCTGAGAAATGCCCCCTGTAGGAAGTCCAAGATTTCCCTGCTTTTTGCTGAAGCTGCAGCAGGGAGGCTACAATCTATGTCAGGCAGATTGAAGTCCCCTGCCATCAACACATCCTCTTTTCTGCCATTTTGCCAGTGACTTCCATCAGTACCTTATCTAACTCCTCCCTATACTGGAGATCTGTAGATCACACTAGTGTGAATACAGGCTCCATTCCCCATCTCTAGGGAGACCCATAGTACCTCTGCTCACCTGTTTTCCCTGTATCTCTGCCACTTTAATGCCCTCATCCACATAAAGTACCACACCCCTTCCTTTCCTTCCTACCCTGTATTTTCTGAACAGAATATAGCATGGTCTGGCCATGTCCCAGTCATGGTTTCCAGTGCATCATGATTCAGTAATGGCCACAATATCCAGGTCAGCCTCTGTCATAGTGGCCTCTAGGCCTGGAATCTTATTTCCTAGACTTTTAGCATTTGCAAACATGGCCTTCCATGTTTTGTAACCACTCCTTTATTACCCCTTTTTCCTTTTGCTTTCTCTCCTTGTCCCTCTCTTTTAATGCACCCTTCCAATCCCTTCATGTCTTCATCCTACTTCCTGTATTAATTTACATCCTGGGATTCCACTCCTCTCAGGCTGTCCGTACTCTCTCTTAGATCTCTTTGGTGGGGGGAGTGGCAGTTTCTGACACCTCAATCTCTTCTGCCACCTCCCTTGGCAAGTTTAAATGCTCATCAATGTAACATTTAAACTGACCACGAGGACTGTGGCTCCCCTTCCTGATCAATGCAGGCCATTACAGTTGTATAGGCCCTTATTCTTCCAGCTGGGTCCCCAGTCCTCAATATAGCTGAACCCCTCCTCTCTGCACCATTCTTTCAGGCATGACTTGAAGCTCCCATGTTCATGCCTAAGACCCCCTCCAGAGCTCCCTAAACTCTCCCTGCACTATCCCAGCCCTATCCCTACCCAGGTTATTAGTCCTCAGGTGGACATTGACATCCAGCTCTGCCTCCTGTCTTGCTGCCATAGTGATTCATACAATCCACTTCCTATCCATCCAGGCCATGGCACCATGTAGGTACCTAACCTCCTTTCCCCTATCTTTCCTATTCACAATTTATCCCCCTCAAAGTCAAGTCCTGCACCAGATGTTGCTTCCTCCTCCTCCTCCTCCTCTGGGGTAATCTTCCACACTCCTTGGAGTCTCTGCTACTGAGACCCCCATATCCTCCCTGGCCTCCCACCATGGGTGACTCTTCCTGGCAGTCCTACCTCACCCAGAGTAGCATAGGAATTACATAGAGGTACCAGTTGAGGGATGTGCCTTTGACCACCACCCCAACCCTCCCGGAGTCCACCACAGTCCAGCCATTCCTTCTCCCTCAGCATCCTCTGAGGCAATGGTATCAGACTTGGTGGCCTTTGGGGAAGAGGTCACCAAATCCCAGCCAACTCTACCTAGAGTCTAGTGATCTCCTCCCAAGATGAAGAGTGGGTGGAATTGGTGTTGCTCCTGTATAGTGTATAACCTAGGATATCCAAATCCCAATTATTATTTCCAGTTACTCATGTGTCTGTTATAGACAACAAGTCTAACTCAGCATCTGCCACCATCACCTGGAGCTCACTCATTTTGTTGTCCACTCTCTGGTGTTCAGGCAGATTAACTTCTAGCCTCCCTTCTTTTTCTAACTCACATTAACTCTGCTCTGTCTTTTACTGCACCTCCCTCTTTTCTCTCAAGCTGTGTCTACCCCCCCGTTGGCTTCAAATGACCCCCCCTCATCCCCTTTCCTGATCTAGTCTCTATCGACTTATACCTTTTCTAAGCTTCTTTAGCCATTTCTTTTTGGGGGAGGGTCCTATCTTTACAAGCAATGAGATATTGCGACTTTCAATCTCATTCCTGTCTCTAGATGCTTAGAGCTCCTGCCTGAAACTGCATATTTGCAAATTGTACAATTTCTGCAACAGAAACAAATCTTTTGAGTGTTGGTGCTCTCTGCATGATATGATTTGAAGCCCTGAAAAAATTGATTCTAACCTAAATGATCAGAGATTACTTGCCCTACTAAAGCTACTAAAGACAGAAAACCTACTGTCATTTTTATTAGTGAAAAAGTATACATATTTAACCTAGTCGTTTCTTACAATGCTGGCTGTTTTGTTTCTCATCAAAGTGTATTCCATTACAAAAATTATTCTGTTGTAATCTATATCCTGATGTTTTGGGGAACCAAAATTTCCATACATTCAATTCCTCTCACTTTTTTAAAGGCCTTAAATAGGATCTTTGATAACCTCTGTTTAGAAATCCCTCAAAGGTAATTTGATTGTTCCTTAAAGATCTCCTCTGTGGAGCAGTTTCACTTGAGATATAGAAACTGGACATTGGGAACACTATAAAGTAATGTACAGTAAATGAATGACCACTTCCTGACAGCAACAACACATTACCCAAATTGGTTACCCATACCCTCAGTCTTCACTATGTCTTTTATTTTACCAATAGAGAAAGTCATGGTAATTACCTTGAGTTGGCCGCACTATACAGGTAAATTTAGAACAGAAATCATTTGCATTAAGTCATTTCATAAGTGCCACTTCTAATTCATATGACCCTTTCTAAATGATTAGTGTTTCATCAATGAATCTAAACCACTGAAAGAGCTGGCCAAAAATTGGGTCCACACTGTACATTTTTTAAAACTGTTATAGCCTCCTATCAGCACAATACTGTACCCATTAGTGTGCCATGTTGCTGTAAATAACATTGACCATCAAACAAGAAGAAAGGCTTTTGAGGATACATTTTGTTTCAACAATCCCTTATAAGTCACACTTCAAAAGCATTACATTTACTGCATGTGGACCCACTGTGTGTTCTAAGAAATGATGTACAGTACAACAGGCTTAAACATAGAGTGCAACTTGAGAGTAACTTACACACTCCTTCTCCCATACTGTTTATGTAATAATCCCAGTCTGTTCATATTGTTTCATAGTATTTTCAGTAATAATAACATAACATAAAACAGAAATCCATAACCATGGATAATGGACACTGACAATGGATAACTGTTCTGTAATAGAACCATTGCCCAAGACAATTGGACATCCTGGGAACAGACAAGATTTATATACCCTTTGAGAACTATGTTAAAATTAGAGTTATGAGGTGATGCCCTATTAAAACTCTGACTCATTTTCACTAGTCCACCCATCCTGATATGAATGTTCAATCAGATAATTGAGCTCATTATTGAAATGTCATATACAGTAGTAGCGCTGAATTTGTCAAGCAATTTTGTGAGATTCCCTATTTATCCTTCATGTAATTTAGGGAAAAAGTCCTCTAAAATTCTTTTTGTTATACCTACAGAAAGAGGCTAGTTCCTACTACAGTACTTAAGTGCCATCTGGTAGATTTTCAACTACACTATCAGATGAGACAACCCTCTCTGGGTAGCAGTGAACACACTAACAAACAAAACAAAATCCCTAACTAAAGGTTTCACAATTCTTAATAGGGCTTCCTTGGGCCATAAGTTATGGTCATGTCCCAAGATACTTACTCTTTGGAAACTAATTAAATATCATATAGGCCATTAGTTGCCTATCACTCCACACTTTGAAGAAAAAGTATGCATTTTGGGGCAATAGTCCACAATTCCCACACTATCTCTTAAGATCCAGATGGCTATGGTTTCATTGGTTATGAAACTACTGATTCTCAGACATTGGAAGGAAGCATGGACCCCTTCTCTTCCGGAATGGTGGTCAGAATTTCTTAATGCACTTAATGCAGAGAGGAGTGTGGCTAGAGCTAACAATTTGTGGCCTAGATTTCAGAAGTGTTGGAGACCTATGCTTACTGATTTAAAACAAAATTTGGTTACTAAATGTGCCTTCCCCCATAAAATATGCTTACCTTGCAGAAAGCATAAGAATATATAGTTAATCTGCAACCTACAGAGTTAAGAGTCATGAGTCTTGGTATATCCTGGTACCTGACAATTAAGAGTGCTCAGGGAAAGGGGGTTTCTTTTTTGCTTTTTGTCTTCTTTCTTATATTTTCTTTCCTCATTTCTTTCTTTAAATTGTTATGATTTTCATGTTAAAGCTCTATAAGGGACTATCAGACCTGGTTAAATACAGTATTATGTTGTATCTGTTTGAGTTTTACAACTGGGTATACTGCATACAGAGCTGTTTGGGTTTATGTTCTTTTCAGTGTATGGAAGTGTATAATCTTAAAAATAAACAATTGCAAAAAAACAAATTCTCAATAGGGATTTTTAGAAATCTTAAAATCATTTGACAAATTTTGTGCTACTACTGTAGAGTTGGATTGTAAACAATGATAACAATTTTGATGTTTCAGTTGTCTCAAAACTTCTTAACAATCCATTTCCATCGGCATAAGCATAAGCACTGCATTACCCCCTTTGTCCACCTCTATTAACACATTATTTCAAGTCTTAAATTCCTGCATGGTTGTATTTCTTCTTTGCTTATGTTTGGATGCAGTAGTATTGTTTACATTTTGAACTGAACACTTTATCAATATCTTTATTTAATAATCGTTTAAATGTTGTAATTGCATTTTTACATGGACATAGATCAAAAATAGATAATAAAAACATATGCTATAAAAATGTATGTGCAGCCATGCACAACAAGGTTGTGCTTTCACTGAAAGGTTCTGTTGAAATCATAGATCTCAAGAAAGATATCATCTGAGCCCCTTAATGGAAACACATGCTCATCTCCTCCCCATAACACTCACAAGAGCAGTCTACCACTTATTTTTTAATTAATAACAATAAAATCTTTATTTATTAAGCACTCTTCATGGAGTATCAGAGTGCTGTACATCATAAAACAACAATTAAAAGCATAACATTCTAAAATACATAAGTAGGTAAATATAAAACACAGCAGCAATAGTCAGACAAAATTAGAGAACTTCTCCAAAAGCAAATAGAAATAAATACATCTTTAAAGCACTTTTAAAGTTTTCCACTGTCAGGCACTCTTGAATCCAATAAGGGAAGAGAATTCCACATGGCTGGGGCTACAAATGAAAATGCATGTGATCCAGAAGTTTTTAATCATACCCTGGGAATCTCCAGCAATCCCTCATTGGTCGAGTGGAGTGGTCAGAGGGGGCAGTAAGGATGCAAGAGATCTTGCAGGTAGCTCAGTACGTGTCCATGTAGGGATTTATAGGCCAGTAAACTGACCTTGAAGGTGATTCACCACTGAACTGCCAGCCAGTGCAGTTCATGCAGCACAGTCGTAATGTGACTGGATCAAGATGATCCAGACAACAGCCTGGACGCAGCATTGTACACCAGCTGCAGGCGGTGGATATCAACCACTGGAAGCCCTAGGTAAAGGGAGTTACTGTAGTCCAGGCATGAGGTTACAAAGGTAAAGATCAAGGTTGGAAGGCCATCAGACAGAACTAAGTGCTTAATCCGGGTGATATTCCTCAGATGGTAAAAGGAAGACTTAACCATGGCTGACACCTGAGAACAAAGTGTCAGACCATCATCAAGTATTACCCCTAGATTTCACACCCATTCAGAGGTCAGCAACTGGGAACCCCAAGCCAAATCCCTGAGGAACTTTCCCTCACCGACCCCTCTATCCAGTGACCAGGATCCACTACCAACACCTCAGTCATGTCAGAATTCAGTTTTAGCCAGCTGGTCTTCCTCCAATCATGGATTTCTGCAAGGCAATTGTTAAACACTGGGAGCGTACTATCCTGGTCAGGCACGAAGGACAAGTAGAGCTGTGTATCTTCTGCATAACAATGAAACCCCAGCCCATACTGCCTCACAATGTCTCCTAATGGCAGCATATACACTGCAACAACATGGGGGACAGCACAGAACATGGCAGAACCCAAAAGGCAGAGAGAATGACTCAGAGGAATAAATCCCTGAGACAACTCTCTGAGATCTGCCAGTGAGGAAGGAATGAAACCATCTGAGGACTGTACCAGACAGGCCCAAATGACACACAGGCATTCCAGCAGCACCTCATGGTCCATGGTGTCAAAGGAGGAGGAAGGATCAAGAAACATCAAGATGGTAAGGCATTTCTGATCTCTTGCAATTAGGAGGTCATTAAGTACCCGAACCAGAGTGGTCTCCATGTTATGCCTTTTACGAAAACTGGATTGGAGATAATCATAAATGTCATGGATGGTAGGATGGTTCTCTAACTGTAGCACTATGACTTTCTCAATAACCTCCCCCACAAAGGGAAGATTAGAAACAGGCCTGTAGTTAGCTGGGCAGTCTGGGTCAAGTGCAGCTTTCTTGAGAAGGTCACCACCACTTCCTTCAGGGAGCAGGAAACTCATCCAACTCCAGTGAACACCAGATTATCTCCACAAGGACTGGGCCAATGACATCAATACAGCCTAATAAAGGCTAGTAGGGTCCGGGTCCAAACTACAGCAAGTCGAGCGCATACCCCTGAGAATCCACATAACATCCATGATCTCCAGCTGTTCAAACTCCATCCAACAACATCGAAGAGTAGTGACACCCCATTGACCTCCCCCTTAGATCGAGCTAAGCAGATCTCAGACCTGATGTCAGCAACCTTATCAGCAAAGAAGTGAGCAAACTTCTCACACCTATCATGAGAAAACGCTCTACGAACTTGCAAACAGACTGGATTGCACAGTCTGTCCACAGTTCAAAAGAGCTGAGCTGGTCAATTCTGAGCTGCAGCAAGCTCCCTGGACAGGAATTCTGCCTTCTTACGGGAGATTGCTGACTGATAGTCTCTATAATGTTCCATCAGTCTAAGTCTGTCAGTATCCAGGCCGAATCTCAGCCAGTTGCATTCTAACCTTCATCCCACTCACCTCAGCTTTCTCAAGGCCCCATCAAACCAAGGTGGCTGAGGGTGAAGGGTGAGGGGGCCAATGTGGACAGGAGCCAAGGTCTCCAGAGCCCCCACCACAGCCCTATTATAGGCCTGTAGTAGGTTCTCAGGACCCTCGAATGCATCTGGTAAACCCGATAGGTCCAATTCCCCCAAAAGACCTCTTGGAGTCACACTCCGCAAAGGGCAGTATCGGACCATCTCCACAGGGGCAGGCATATGGGGGGGCCAGGAGATTGAACCTTATAGTGTGGTGATCAGACCATCAGACCGGTTCCACCACCAAGTCGGAAGTCTCTATCTCCAGGAAGAAAATGAGGTCCAACGAGTGACCCTGACTGTGAGTCACAGAAGCAACTGCCTGTGTGAAGCCTAACAAAATCATAAATCAGAGAAAGTCCTGATCAAATGGCGAGAGTTTGTCATTGACCCAGGCATTGAAATTGCCCAGAACAATCAATCTGGGGTCTCAATACCATGTTGACAACAAAATCTGTGGCTTCCTGTAGGAACAATTTCTCGCTCGGTGAACAGTAGATGAGCATGATCCTGCACCCCTCACCTGTGACCATGGCACACTCGAAGGATCTGACTCCTCAACTGGAACATCTATGAGGTTCAATTCTGATTTAAAACAGATTGCTACACCCCCCCCTGTGATCCAATCTCACACGGTGTATCACTGAGAACCCGTCTGGAATCGCTGCCACCAAAATGGGGCCATCATTCTCTCCAGCCAGATCTCGGTGATGCAGGTCAGATCTGCTAACCCAACAAGATCAGATATAATGGCCATCTTGTTTTTAATAGATCTGGCATTGCACAACATCGTACAAGTCAGATGAGACACCAGGGCCAGCTGAGCGACCGGTCCACTTTACATGGAGCCCTTGGGTATGGGCACCAAACAAGGTAAACCTCGCTCAGGATTCCATTTGCCCCAGGGTGTCTCCTGGTCCTCACTACCCCAATCCGGCCACCACTCTCCCCCTCCCTGGTCCATGGTTCCCCCCCTCTGCCTTCTACCCACTATCCCCAGTGCCTGCAGTGGCCATAGAATGCTGCAGGTAATGGGGACAACTAAAAGGCAGAGGTCCAGTTCTCGGAGGGGAGTAGCGCCTAACAGGAGAGCAACCTGCAGACACACATGCTGAAAAGTGCTCAAGCTCCAGCCCACAATTTCCAAAATAAACTATACCCTCCCACAAAAATAAAACACCAATAAATCCACTCTAAATAAAATAAACCAACAAACAATTTCTACTAAACTCCCTCTTAATTCAGGAGAAGGGTCAAAATATTGGTGAAACAGATTCAATCTTTAAACCAACTGCAGTCTGCTTTGTTGGAGCTCTCACTCTCAATAACCATAAATCATAACTGTCCAATGAAAAAGCCAGTCTCCCACTCTGGCAAATGTTTTAACTGAAAAAGTTTGTGCAACATCATTTATATGGAGGTTCTCTCACTACCTCCCCTCAAAGGTAGAAGAGGAGCAGTCACTCTGTATTCAAGGAACAGTTCTTTAGCCACAGTCCATGAATGGAGCAAATCCAGCGAAGAATTAACCCACTATTACAGCTTTACCAGATGACCACGGGTTTAGAGGTGTCCCTCAAGAAATCAGGGGCCCCTATGGAAGCCCTCTGGCCACCAATTAGGGGACTCCTTCAGGACCCAGGGTCCTACTACCCTCCAGTCACAGAACCCCTAGTGCCCTATCCAAGGGGACACCCAATCCAACCTGCCACCCAGTTCACCCCACAGGTTAACCACATCAGCAACTTCAACAAAACCAGGAGAAGCAATTGATAGTAACAGCAATGTCACAGCTGAGACCCTAGTCAAGGGAGGAGGGCTGCTAATCAGGGGACTTATGATCTAATTACCCCAGTCAGTCTTAGACAACCACCAGGACAGACCCTTCCAGCTGGGCACCCCACCATCTGGTAGAAGCTCCCCAACAGTATCCCCACTGCTCAAGGCCACACTCAGCCCCCGTCACCAAGAGACCCAGTGCCCCAAGTCTGAATCTTCCAGCAATATTTGAAATTGCAGGGCTCCCAACAAGTTCACAATTCAAAGGAATCCCGCAAGATCAAATTGCCAGCACTCACGACCTCCACCAGTCGGTTCTCCTCCGTTGAACAGGATTTTATTTGAGACTCCTCAATCTAAGCTCCCCTCCAGACAGCAGGCTCCTCATGAGATGAAAAGAAAAATGATATAGATCCATAAAAAGGTGACCAATGCACCCTTCCACTCCAACAACCGCCTTTCAAAAGAAACTCACCAGTGACTAAATGACTTCCGCTGGCATTAACCAAAGTGGAGCACTCACTGTAATAAACAAGTGCTTCCTACAAGAAAACAAGGCAACTTTAACTTTGCGGACTAATGGAAATTCCACAAAAATAATAAAGACCTTAAGTTGCTGAAAGAACCAGGACGGGCAGAAACTGCAGCCTGCCACACTGCTAATGGCCTGAGACCTCCCGGAACACGAGTATAGCAAAACTAAGTAACAACTCAAACAAGCAGTTGACAAAATGGCACATGAAAAATATGCTGAAGTCCCTGTTCTTCCTCACTTCTTCCACCCTCTCTAAGCTATTTAATAAAATGTCAAAATACCTTGAAAAAAAAAATAAATATTTAAATAAACCTCAAATACTGGAGCTCACATTCTGGCTGGCTCACATCCATTCCAGCACCAGTTGCTCAGTACCCAACCAGTCACCACTGTAGTATGTCCAAAAACATATATATATTTTTTTTACTTTGCAACACATCCAGTGCTGACCGCTGATTCCTCTCTGTTTCTTTTTAGTTTTAATGTGCATTGTGAGTGCTGTAGTGTTATTCAACAAAGTGCATCAAAACAAATTGGTAATAGGAAGTAGTTGGGGCTCATCATGAGATGTGTTTGTAAAGTAAATAAAAGATATTCATTTTATGGCATACTGAAAGGATGACTGGATGGGTACTAAGCATCTTAGGGCCAGGTGAGTTTCTTACTTTAAAAAAAGGCAGGCTGTTCTGTGTATGTGGTGGTAGTGGTGGGGAGGGCTGCATGACTAAAATGGGTGGCACAAGTGCCTGGCAACAATCAGTTGTTGAACCACAGTGTGACATAATGGCGTTCTGTGACCTGTGAACCTTGGTACTGTGCAGAATCAGTTGTTGAACCACAGTGTGACATAATGGCGTTCTGTGACCTGTGAACCTTGGTACTGTGCAGAATCAGTTGTTGAACCACAGTGTGACATAATGGCGTTCTGTGACCTTTGAACCTTGATACTGTGCAAAAATGTTATCTGAGGTATGAATAATCATGCACAACAATGTCCATCTATATACTTTAGTCAGATGTCTGGATGTGGGACCATTATTTTTCTAAAGGTTGTAGTAATGATGTAGCAAGATGCTCACCCATTTATGAATTATTTTATCAATAATTCTGTAATAATCTCTTATCTTAGTTCAGCTTGATCAGAATGCAGAATTCTAAAAAGTCCAGCGCATCTTACTGTGCAGTGAAAAGTTATTTCGTGCATGGATTTTTTTTTATTCTAACATACACTGCAATTGTTGTTAGCTGAACCAGGTCATTAACTAGTTATTAGAAACATAGAAAATGATGGCAGAAGGGGACCTGTGGTCCATCAAGTCTGCCCAAACATGGTTTCCCAGGACCTACTGTCACAGTGGGGTCCTGTCCCCCAAGATGATCAGCCTAGCCTTCTCTGATGCTGTGTGATTGTGCCCAAGCCTTGTCCCACATGCACTTAAATGTGACACTGACTTTGCAGTCACCACTTCAGGTGGCAGTGTATTCCACGGCTCCACTGCACTCTCTGAGAAGTAATACTTTCTGATGTTCCTCCTAAATTTCCCACCTCTTACTTTCCACTTGCACTGCCTACTGATTTGCTAAACTTAAAAAAAGTAGAGTACAAGCAGCATCAGGCATTGAAGCAATCTGATTCATTAATGATATAAAGACAGACACCTTTTTAAACACTGGGATGTCCTGTGGTTTAAACACTGGTTACATGTGTGCTTTTTCATCTCAGAGTACTTGGAAGGATAACAATATGCCTTTCAGGTATCTATATACAGTATATATATATATCTATATCTATACCTATATCTATATATATATATATATAGAGATAGAGAGAAAGAAAGAATGTGTGTGTGTGTGTGTGTGTGTGTGTGTGTGTGTGTGTGTGTGTATGTGTGAAAAAGAGAGAGAGAGGAGCATTTTTTCTTTTTAATTTACTTAACTGACTTGTTAATAACCCAAACTATGCATGTGATAACACTCTTGAATCATATAAAACACCCTGGACCGCATATGTAGGCCTACAGTATAAGGAAGATTTGCGGTACAGGTATTAATAGGCTACCTACTGATTTGCTAAGCTTAACAAATGTCGGTACAAGCAGCATCAGACACTGAAGCAATCTGATTTGTTTATGATACAAAGAAAGACATCTTTTAAACACTGGATGTCCTGTGGTTTAAACACTGGTTGCATTGTGCTTTTTCATTTCAGAGTACTTGGAATGATGACAATATATCTGAAATAATGAGAAAACAGCCCACAAGGGGATGATTATTCAGTGGTACACTAAACTGCATGATTGCTATAACAACAGGAGGCAGGTACCTCCATGCTCTGCTGTGCTGGATTGCCTGCTTTATTTGCCAGCTGTCTCCACACCCTTTACGTGCCATTTCCCTCAGTAAAAGTAAATAGGAAATGAGCATTGAAGGATATAAGCTGTGGTTAAAGAACATTCAGTGTACACAGATGGGCTTCCATCACCCCAACAGATCAATCAGAACCAATTTCATTGAAATTAATTGAGTGAGGTCAATCATGTCATCATTTTCAATGCATTGAGATGGTATAGTCACCGCCAGCATAGCAATACCTTGAAAAAACATGGGGAACTGCTTACACATCACACCCACAGAATGGTTGAGCTATGAAATTTGTTCTATGGTGGGCAGTCACGCAGGGGTAAAGCTGTTTTATTGACACACTGCATACAGGGATTTAGCACAGCTTGTGCTTAGTGCCTTCAGCCAAGAAGGTCAACATATGTTAAAACATTATATGCTGGCTGATTATCCTTTGCTATTGTTCTGAGAACCAGGAACACTTGTTGTCTGTGGTCCTTACAGGATTAAATTCAGTAAATTTATTGAAGCACCACACTGGCTCTGGCAAGGCAGTGTCCCTATTTCAGGTGAAAGATTTTCTCTCAAGCAGCTGCTTGATGTAGCACTCAGCCAAGTCCTTTCCTTGCCCATTGCCTTATTTCTATTTGCCCTGTAATCAACTATTTTTGCTGCTCTCAACTATACCGTCATCCTGTAAATCCATATTATGGCAGCTAACAAGTACCTAGACTGATCTCAAAAATGGAATGCAATTCAAATGTTTTCTTCTCATGGATCCCTCAACATGCTGCACGCATGAGCGCTGCACACACACACACACACACACACACACACACACACACACCCTTTTCAGTAAATCTCTAATTTACTTCCCAGCTGCCAGCAGGCTGGTTCACCTTCAATCCGCTCAGGATCTGAATAATGACAATTTCATTTTATGCTCCAATACTGAGCTCTCATTACAGGTATCTGCCAGCTGGCCTTGGAAAAATGAAATTCATTTACCTGTTCTATATCTGAATATGTGTCTTGCATCTGAGGGATTATGTGGGGTAGAGACTGGCTTCCAATTATCAAACAGATAACTAAGATAGCACAGGTTCAAACCCCAGCAGAGTCAAACACTTAGTTTTTGACTTTTGGCAAATTCCTTAACTTCTAAGATTGGTAGTCCAGTGTGTTGCAATTATATTTATATTTATATGTATATTTATATTTATATACATACATATTATATGAGTGTGGCAGCAGCCCTATTGTTAGGGTTGAGTTGGCTGTTTAATGTTAAACCCCATTTTTGCACCTTAATAACATCGGTGACATTCAATGAAATAGCCCAAAAGTTAGCATACACCGTGGGGCTATCAGAGTCTCAAGACTTGAAAAGTTTTTGGATGGCATCTTGTTTGGTTTTTGACATATAGAATACCACAAAATGCAAACATATGATGTTTGATTTTCATACACTTAATGAAACTTTCAGAGTAGAAGTGGCCTATACCAAGGTAGTGCCTTTTGAAGGTTTCATGAAAAAATATTGTATGGTTCCAGAGTTATAATGATATTTTGGATAATTGTCAAGCTTGACTGATTAAAAAAACATTTATCGAAGCCCTGCCCAGCGCCATGGAGGGCAGGTGTTGTGCACCATATTGCCCACCCCCAAGCCAGCAACCCAGGTTCTGCAACAAGTTTAGGTTGCCAGGAGTTGGCTGGGGAAGGAGGAGATTGAGAATCCACTGGACAGCTCTCATTTCCTAGGGTTGGAGAGCACATCAACTTGGTCTTCCACTGCCACCTTGCTGCTTGGGGGGAGTATAGAGAGTGAGGGTTGGAAACCCTAACACCACATTTCCTAATGTTTTGGCATTAAGTTGAACCCTAACTGGTGAATTAATGCATTTTTTGCAAAAGTATGTATAGGTATATATATGTATTTGCAAAAACTGTGTTAATAACAGTTAGGGTTTTCAATGACAAAGCAGAAATTCCCCCATTAGGTTAACATTTACTGCACTTTACTACCACCCCACTCCCATCATCAGTATCAGGGTGTGCACTGGGGTTGTCAGCCCTAACTCTCACCCCATTTCATGTGCAAATAAGCTGAGGTGGTGCAGCATAGAAGAATGGAGAGAGAGAGAGTTAGACTGACAACCCAATGCACACCTGATGTCTTGGTGGGGAGGGGTGGTCATGGGGTGATGTTACCCTAATGGGGAATTTCACTTTTGTTGCTGTAAAAACTCTGACTGTTGAAATAATGCAGTTTTTTGCAAAGAATTTCCTTACTTTTGTAAAAAGCATAGTAAAGTACAATGCTGTGCAAGTTGGTGGGAGACGTGGCCTTTGGACCTCTTGCTCCCTACTGGTCTCTACCTACCATAACAGTACAAGTACTGAATATCAGATGCATTGGTAGGAGACATATTGGTGGAAGCATGGAGTCCTTTGGCTCTACACTCCCACCAACTTGAAACAAACCAAAATTTCATTCGTTGGAGTGACATAATTCCACACCTATTTACATTTACACATCTAACCATTGAAAATTACTTCAGTGGCAGTAAGGCTAGCTACCCTGTAAATGTCAAGCCACTACCACAATGCAGAGCTATCTGCAAAATGTAAACTGCGTCATGCAATATCTCCATAGCAAATAACTTTTCTGACACCTAAACACCATAATTCACATCTACAGGCCATCCTCAACACCTCCAAATTTCAAGTTAAGAGACCAAACTGTTTCCAAGATATTTAATTTTAAACTTTAGATTTTCATTCGTTGGAGTGGCATAATTCTGTACCTGTTTACATTTACACCTAGCTACTGAAAAGTACCTCCATGGCAGTAAGGCTAACTACCCTATAAATATTAAGCTGCTACCACAATGCAGAATGCTATCCACAAAATGTAAACTGTTCAAGGAATATATCTGCAGCAAATTAATTTGTTGACACCTAAACACCATAATTCACATCTATGGGACATCCTCAACATCTTCCAAATTTCAAGTTAAAAGCCAAACCATTTCTGAGATATTTAAATTTAAAGTTTTTGCACCTTTAAAGATTCTTTGATCACGAGAATTGGCCACGACCTCTTGATGAAAGATCATCTTTGATCATGAGGGGGACATCTGGTCATGACATTTGGGCTATCTGGTCCCTCCAGAGACATATGTAAAGTACAAATCTGGCTATTTCATCCCATCCTCATGAACAAAGCTCATGATCAAAGAAATCTTGTGACCAAAGAATTTGCAGGATCCCGATTAAAGAATTTAAAATGTTACAACTCCATTTTTGACACAAATAAATTAAACCACAGGCATGACTCGATAGAGGAAGCCCCTGAGCAAAACCCTTCCTTGTTTCTTACACAAGTAACCTTGGACTGAGATATTTGTTTTATTCCAACCAAAATATCTGGCCACTTAGTCCCTCCTCACAAATGAAGATCGCAATCAAATAATCTCATGATCAAAGAATTTATAGGCTCATGATCAAAGATCATTAGTGATCTGCGATCAGATAATTTACAAGTTTAAATCTCCATTTTTTGACACAACTACATTAAACCACAGGCATGGCTCGATGGAGGGAAGCCCCCTGAGCAAAACCCATCCAAGTTTTACTTCAGAAGTCACCCCTGGGCTGAGATATTTGTTTTTTTTCAACCCCAAACTGAAAACAAGATGGCGGCCATCACAATCAATAAATTTCTCATGATCAAGGAATCTTTGATTGCAAGCCTGCAAATTCTTTGATCATGAGGAGTGACCAGATGGCCAAAACTCCATTCTTCTTTCGCAAAACAACCATGTAAATTGTTCCATAGACTTGTAATGGGAGCTGAAAAGTTTAATAACTTTTGAATGGATTAATATTGTTTCACCAAACAAAAAGTGGCATTTTCCTTGACCCAAGCTCTTTCTATGTGCCAAGTTTCAGACCAGCACACCACATGATGGCCATGCAGCGCCACAGACAAAATCAGAAAAACTGCTCTCAAAACTGGCAGAAAGTGCATTTATCAGTGATTCACCATGCAAAAACTGTAACTCCACTCAAAACACAATTTGGTATTTCAAGAGATCTGCCATGCCCCACCACACATACCAAATTTCATGCTAATCTGTTGATCGGGTCCAAAGTGTTATTGATGTGCAAAATGTCAAGTTTAACATTAAAGTGCATTCATAACCCTAACTATAGGGGTGCAACCGTGCCCCTATTATATGTATATATGCACAAATGATATACTGTATTATAGTGGTGTGGTCGCACCTCTTTATTTAGAGTTGAACTGGGGTTTCTATGTTTAACCGGCAATTTTACACGTTAATATCTTTACAGCCATTCAACAGATTAGTATGAAATTTTGCATGCACCATCTCCTGTGGTTGCTCTCTGGATATGCAAAGTTCCATTCAGGTCAGATGCGTGGTTTCCAAGAAATGTATAGTGAAAAAGTGATTTTCATAGTCTTTTCCCCATTAATTTGAATTAGAATTTCTTTGAATTTGTCTACCGACCAGACAGTATGTAATTCTGGTCTGAGATGTTCAAGATAGAAAGGGTGACCCACAGGTGTGCCATTTGATGGTTTGGTGAAGAAATCTTAATCCTTTCTAAAGTTATTTGATTTTAAAAATGTTCTGCATGGTCAGTAAACACCTCAAAATAGTTGTATGAAACAAAAAAAAGAATTCCTAGTACGTAATGACATCATCCATTATCATTTCAGGAAAATACTTTTTGTTTGTCCACCATCCTGTTTTGTGTTTGCCAAAAAAATTTGAATTGAAAACCACATAATTGATGTTTTGGGGCACTCTCAAGATATATAGCTTGCTTGTTGGGACCCCTTAGCTGCATTCTGCTTTAAATTGTTCCACAAATGCCCTCAGATATTATTATTTGATGTTTACAAATCCTTTTCATATCTCATGATATGAAAAAGATTATTTTTGTATCACAGTGGATGAAAAATTTCATCTAGTTCCGGATTCCTGCTGCAACTGCTTCCAATAACTCCACCCTTATATTCTATCTGACAAAATTTCTCCCTCCCTCTCCCCTATCCCAGTCCCACCTCCCTACTCTATTCCCTTTGCCAACTTCTTTCTAACCTTTTCTTTTCTCCTCACTACCTTATTATCACCAAATGACACCCTCTGGGTTGATAAATCTCTCCCTACCCAGCAACTTATTCCTACTGTTCATCCTGTTGGGCCCTGCCCTTTGAACTGTAGAAGGATCTCCTTGTACACTACTAAGTCTTGCATAATTGCTATTTGTATTGACAAAGTCTATTGTTTTGCTATATCTTTCCCTTGTTAAATTCTTGTTTTCTTGAAATCTTGTAACTTTTTCACTGTTTTATTCAACTCTAATGTGGAACCGATATAATGAGTTTGTTCTCAAAAGTGTTAATCCAAGAATTCAATAAATAAAATAATGCTTTATTTTGTGAGGAAAACTGTTTTCCCTGCTGTGAGAGGAATCCCATCACCTAATCCTTCCCTTGCTCTTATCATTTTCCTGGTGTCTAATCACAGCCCTCACTCTCCGATCCCTGTCTCCTTGTGGCATCCCATGCCTCTGATCCCCATCCTAATTGTTTCTACAAGTTCCTGGAGTCTAGTGGCACTGCCCACCCTCCAATCACTGCTCTCCATGCCACCATTGTTTTCCTGGTGGCTAGTGGCTCCACACCCTATTTTTTTTTTTTTTGCATGTAATAAAGAAAACAGTCCACAATGTCTTTTTAGCCTGCAAAAGGGTCCCTCACCAATCCAACCCCATCCCACCTCATACTCAGCACCCACCACCACATCCCTCACACCCCTACAGACCCTCACTCACCTGAGCAGGTGCCATGATGAAGATCAACCCCTGACTTAAGGCACTCCTTGCTGCTGGAACTGGTGATTACAATATGAGAAACTAAGCTTAATGTGGTCCAATGTATTTCAATGGAGTTTTCAACTTTGGAGCATAACTTTGCCATTTTGGCATATTTTTACACCAAAGTTTCAACATACCCTTTTTGAGACCCCTCCTTATGAACAATGTTGGTGTCATTTCACAAATCCTGCCCAAAAGATGATTTCACTGTCAGTTGGCATAATCACCTTTCAAGCAGGATTTTAACATTTTTACCACACTTGTTCATGAAGTGGGGTCATAAGAAGGGTATGTTGAAAATTTGGGGTCAACATATGCTAAAATGACAAAGTTCTGTGCATTCATTGACATTTTGCTACACTCACTTGTAACTTTGGTCATTTTCAATATTTTAACCCCAAATTATCAACATAGCAATTTCTTTACACTGCCTCATGAATGTGACAGCTGTCATTTTTCAAATATTGTCAAAAATGTCTTTTCAGGCCACTAGCACAGAATGACACTGTGGTGGTGTGGAATGATGTTTTGGTGGGGATTTCACAATTTTACTATCAAGTAGATGGAGGTGGGGTAATAGGAAGGCTATGTTGACAATTTGTTTGCTGTTGTCCTACAATGGAAAGTTTCCCCATACATATATATATATATATATATATATGTAGGAGGTATAAGTGCAGGGCCCAGAGGACCCTGGGTTTCATCAGAAAGATAAGGATACGATTACACTATCTGAAAAATATAGATGCATTGGAAACAGGAAAATAAGGTTACCATTATACTAGATCAAAAAGTATGGCAATTCTTTGCACAAAATTGGGCAACCATACACCAATGAGACTGCATTTCCATCACAGGTTTAAATTGACATCAGGACCTCCCAATGATGTAATCTCCACCCCTTGATGGAAACTAGCATTGTTGTGTATGGTTGCCCATACACTATTCCTTATATAATATATTCTTTGCAAAATACTGCGTTAATGCAACATTTAGGGTTGAGGCTACAGTATCAAAGTAAGAAATGTGGTTTTAGGATTTTCAACCTAAAACCCCAATGCCACCTCTAAAAGCAAATCAGGGTGGAGTCTTCCTGGGGTTGTCAACCCCTAAAGTTCACTCTATTAGATATGTATGTTTCTGGAGTGTATAGAATCAGGTAAGCTTTAGGGTTGACAACCCTAGGAAGACTCTGCCCCTGATTTTTTAGGTATTGGGGTTTTAGAGTTGAAAACCCTAAAACCACATTTTCTTACTTTTGATGCTGTAGCCTCAACCCTAAATGTTGCATTAACACAGTTTTTGAAAATAATATATTATATAAGGAAGTGTAAGGGCAACCCTACACAACAAGGCTGTGTTTCCATCAAGTGGCGTGATGACATCATTGGGATGTCCTGATGTCATCTCAATCCTGAGTTGGAAATGCAGCCTTGTTGGTGTATGGTTGCCCATATACTATTTTTTATAGTACTGTATATGGTTCTCCAATATAGAAACAAAAGTTACATTTTTGATGATTCAAACTTTCACAAGGTTTCAGACCTTGTGTTTGTGCTCGTGCTTGCTATCAGTAGCTCAATTACATAGAAACATAGAAACATAGAAGTTGACGGCAGATAAGGACCGCAAGGCCCATCCAGTCTGCCATTTCTTTTCTACCTTATAAATGTGCCATCGCCTTTGCTCTGTCAGTGACCTATCTATTCATAGTCATTTGTATTGCTCCCTTATGCCTATCCATGCCTGTTTGAAGCCCTGCACTGTATTTCATAGCCACCACTTCTTGTGGTAACCATTCCATCCATCTACCACCCTTTCTGTGAAAAAGAATTTCTCACATTCCCCTTAATCGGCCTCCCTGTAATCTCATGCTGTGTCCTCTTGTCCTGCTATTTTCTTATATTTAAACATGTTAGACTCTTTCACCTTGTTTATGCCCTTAAGGTGTTTAAATGTCTCGATCATATCACCTCTCTCCCTCCTTTGCTCAAGGTATACATATTGAGCTCCGTTAATCTGTCCTTATATGTCTTCTGATGCAGTCCCTGCACCATTTTGGTTGCCCTCCTCTGGACTGCCTCAATTTGGTTAATGTCCTTGTGAAGGTGTGGCCTCCAGTACTGCGCGAGTGACTCAGATGGGGCCTAACAATGTCTTGTACAGAGGATTATTACCTCCCTCTTACGACTTGTGATACCCTACTAATACACCCTAACACCCCTAGCCTTACCTACTGCTTAGGGTCTGCTTGGATGATTTTAGGTCATCAGTGATGATGATGCCCAAGTCTCTTTCTTCCTTTGTGACTGCTAGCAACTCCCTCCCAGCCTATAAGTGGCTTCAGGTTTCTCTTCCTATGTGCATGATTTTGCACTTCTTTGCATTAAATCCCAGTTGCACTCTTCTGACCATTCTGCTAGTTTATCCAGATCTCTTCTCATTCTGCCCACCCCATCTGGATCATCTACTCTGTTGCAGATCTTGGTGTCATCTGCAAACAGACAACCTTACCCTCTAGTCCATCTGAGGTCACTAATGAAGATGTTGAATAGGACTGGCCCAGGACTGATCCCTGAGGTACCCACTTGTGACTTGCATCTCTTCTGACTGTATACCATTTACCACCACTCTCTGTTTTCTGCCAGTCAACCAGTTTGCCACCCAGTTGACCAACTTCTGACCCACCCGAGCCTACCTAGCTTATTTATCAATCTTCTATGTGGAACAGTGTCAAAAGCTTTGCTGAAGTCAAGGTAGGCGACATCAACTGCTCCCCTTGGTCCACCACTCTGGTTACCCAGTCAAAGAAATCTATGAGATTAGTTTGACAGGACCTTCCTTTGTAAACCCATGCTGTCTTGGATCCTGTGCCCCTATGGATTCCAGGTGTTGCACTATCCTTTCCTTAAGGAGTGCCTCCATAATCTTGCCCACTACTGAGGTAAGACTGACCGGTCTGTAGTTCCCGCCTCCTCCCTGCTACCACTCTTGTGGGTGGGATCACATGAGCCTTCTCCAGTCTTCTGGGACCTCTCCTGTGCTCAGAGACTCACTAAACAATTCTGCTAATGGCTCTGCTAGTTCCTCCTTTAGCTCCTTAAGTACCCTGGGATGTATGCCATCAGGTCCCATTGCCTTATCCACCCTGAGCTTAGCAAGCTCTTGTAGGACCCTTTCTTTGTGAAGGGAGTAGTGCTCACCTCCCTCCCCTGTGTCCATGATGCTGAGCTGTGGGCCCTGCCCTACCTTCTCTTCAGTAAATACTGAGCAAAAGTATCTATTTAGGATAGATGCCTTTACAGGGTCCTCCTCTCACATGCTCCTTTTCTCCATTAAGCTTAGCAATACCCCCTCTGGACTTTCTCCTTTCACTAATGTATCTATAGAAAGTCTTGTCACCTTCTTTTACTGTTCGTGCTAGTGTTTCCTCAGTTTGGGACTTTGCCTGCCTTACTGCCTTACCTGCTTCCCTTAGGGCAGTTTGGTATGCCTCCCTATCTTCATCCCGCTGTGTTCCCTTATATTTTCTGAAGGCCAGCCTTTTGGCTCTGACCTTTTCTGCTACTATATTTGAGAACCAAAGTGGTTTCCTTCTTCTTTTGCACTTCCTTTTCTGTCTAACACAATGGGATGTTGCTTCAAGTATTGTATCCTTAATGCTTGCCCACTTTGCCTGTACCTCCTCACCTGTGTTTCTTTTGCAGGGCTAGCTTAACTCTGTTGGCCATCTTATCAAAGTCAGCTCCTCTGAAGTCCCATATTTTTGCCTTGAATGGGATGATTTAGATGTAGTAGTAAAAATTGAACCATACCATGTGATGGTCACTGGCCCCAGGTGACCTTCTACCTGGAGATCTGTGATCCCTTCTTTGTTAGTCAGTACTAGATCTAGGATAGCCCTGTCTCTTGGGGGTTGCTGTACCAGTTGTGAAGTTCACTGATGCAGTCTCGTTCCACTCCTGACCCTCAAATGATCTGCAGTATGAGCTGAAAAACGTCAGTTTGGTACAGTTCAGAAACACAGAGCTGCAGATTATGGCAGTCTGTGTCCAAACCATCTCAGTGAACCACTTGGTATGCATTAACACAGTTTTTGCAAGAATATATTATATAAGGAATAGTGCATGGGCAACCATCTCAGTGAACCAATTGGTAAACAGTGCCACCATGTTTGTTTGGATTTTCTTGTGAACAGGGATATTTTGTCCAATCAGGTGATGAATAGTGCAGTGCTTCATGAATATTAATTGGAGAACATGCACAATAACTTTTAGAACACACATTGATTTTCATATATTCATACATACTAAGCTCAAATCCAACTAAGGATCTAGGTTCGAGCAGACTCGATAGACCGTAAGGCCTAATCTGCTGGCAAATAGTATGTTAGTATATACTATATATAGAATAAATAATGGCTAAGGGTGGTATGGAAGGATGTATACCATTGAGGAGCAAATTAGGACTACAAGGCCATGAGCCCAAAGGATAAGTGTCTTTATTGCCCTAATTAGCTCCCTGAGATGGGTATATATCTGAGTGTTCCACCCTTACCCATTGTTTTTGAATATACCACATTAGGATGATTATTGCTATGGAGTTCACATTTGCAATCATATTATGGCAGCAAAAGATCCCTTGCAGCAAGGAGGAATGAGGTGTAGTGAGTGCAGGTAGGAGTTTGGCAGATTTCTGCTTTTTTGGAGGGTTTGTTTGTCTTTTTCCAGGTTCTTATGCAGCTTGTTAATTGGCTTGGCTAGCTTTATAATGATGTGTTAATTGTGTAGTCAGTATTGTCCAAATAGTTGTTTGATTAATGTAGGTATACAGCTTTAATTAGTGTAGGTATATCACTGCAGTTGTTTGACTAGTGCTGGTATATAGCTGTAATTGTTTGATTAAAAGCAGGTATATACTTTTAATTGATATATTTTTTTATTTATTTAGTTTTTGTTGACGGGTAAGTGCACTAGATAAATCCTGCTATTTTCAGGCACAACGGGAGGGGGATACAGATGAATGCCAACTGACCTTTAACTAGATTAAGCTGTTGTCACAGGTGTATAGCTAGGAAATAAATGATGTCCTTTTCTGTGGAAAAGTTCCCATCCATGTAATATATATGTAATATAATCCATCCATCCATGTAATATATATATATATATATATATATATATATATATATATATATATATGTATATATATATATTCTTTGCAAAAGACTCAGTAATGCACCAGTCAGGTTGATGTTAATGTCATAAAAGTAGGGAAAGGTGGCATTAGGGTTCCTAACGTGAACCTCCCCAATCATCAGAAGGACATGACCATCAAACAGTCACAGACAGCCATCATCAGGTAAGTCAAACAACATACAACTGTTTCAGATGACACAATGACACAAAGAGTCCAGATGACACAAATGCAGTAGCACTAATGTGGTACCTTCAAATTTATGCATATAGCATGCTGCACTTTAAAAGAGCCATACTCCATCTGTACTGTTAGGAAACATTACAGTGTGGGTGTGTAAGTTTTTGAGTGTGTATGTGTTTCTGTGGCTGCAGAAGTGTAGGCTCCTCAGGGGCCTGCACCTCTGGAGGCAGAAGGAGGTGTGTAGGTCTTATGCTGTGAAATAGAATCTGTGGCTGCAGAAGTGCTGGGCCTGCTTCTGCAGAAAAATTTAATGTTAAAATTTAGGTATTGTGAATTTGTATCTGAAGCCAGAGTGGGTGTATATGTCTTGCACTACTCATGGGTGTGTGTGGCTGCAGAAGGTCTGGGCCTGTGCTTGCAGAGAAGTAGTATGATACAGTATTATGAATTTCTATGATATGAGTATTATGAATTTCTACCTGCAGCCAGAAGTGGTGTGTATGTTTTGCACTTTGCATGGGTAACTGTGGCTGCAGAAGTTCTGGACCCTGACGATGGCAGTCTTTGTGTCATCTGAAACAGCTGTATATTATTTGTCTTACCTGATATGTAGTTAACACATACTGTATGTCCTTTAAAAAACTAACAATGAGGTCATGTACAAATTACAAAAGACACAGTTTTTTTAAAGAATTTCTATACTCTTTCTAGAAAGCAAGACAGATCAGGATACTTAACTTTACCTACATTTCACACTACCCTTCCCTATAGAACATAGGCTCCACATATTATGTGTGTGAGTGTGTTTATTTATTTACTTATTTATTTATTATCCAGGCAATAGATGATTAAGCCACAGGCTCATTTACACATTTTATTTATGTGATTTCACTACAAATTTATATTGATAAGGTTGCTTCCATGATGTTCAAAATGCCCCATAAGAACAGTTATTATCCAAAGCAGTACATAAAAATATGTAATAGAAATACTTGCAGTATAGTTCAAGTCCTAAAGACAGAGGGCTCTATTCACAAAGCATGACACAAGCTGCTCCACCAGCCAATGTGCAAGGAACCCTGTGCCTGATTCACTACTGGATAGGGTCCCAGTGGTAATGTCTCACAGCTTGTGGCAAAGGTGGCAGTGAGCCAAAGAGATGGCATAACTGAGGGTTTGCCACAAGCTGTGGGTGTGGTTGAGTGGCACTTGGACAGCAGCCCTGGTGTATACAGTATGCACTGCTTGACAGCTCAGTCAGTGGCTGGCTGTGGTGGTGAGTGGAGGGCTGTGCCAGTCACTGGCTCAGGAATGGGATGGGAGAATGGGGTGATGGGGCACTGCCTGTTGGGGTGGGGGTCCATTAGACCATCAGGGAAATATATAAATATTTATAGGGAGATTGGGGATAGAAAGAGAGTCTGCTAGACCACCAAGGACAGGATCAAGATCAATAGGAAAGAAATCGAGACTAGGAGGTTTGCTAGACCACCAAGGACACGTTTAGTTGAATACAAGGGATTGGTGCTGGAAGGATCCACTATACCACCTGGGATGTGTTCATTTTAATAAAGGGATCGAGGATGAGGAGACTGTGGCACTTGTTCCTCCTGCCCTGGGAGAGCTCCAAGAGTGGTGCAAGTGCTCTAACCTTCCAAGAGGGTGAAATTCTAAGGATCATTAGACTAGCTCTGGCTGGTATAAGAGTACTTAGACTTTTATCCTCTAGGAGGGTTTAGAGAATCCTGAATTAGGAGATATGGCAGCTTGCATCTGCCACATGTCCCCTAGCTCCATGCTGCAGCCAACTGTGTTGCAAGGACGGCACAAGCCCCCTTTGGTGCACAGATACTGCGGTTGATGCAGGTTGCATTTGAGAATTGCTCCTGGTGCATCGTTTGGCTCAAGGGGCACTTTGCACCATTCCTTGTGGTACAAGACCCTTGGGCCATTCTGGGAGCTTTGAGAATCAGGCCCAGAATGTTCAAGTGAGAGACAGAAATAAAAAAAATACTACCTCCTAAGTTGAATATACACACAAAAGAGTCTGTAAAATTAAGAAAAATTTCAACTAATCAGAAGTCAATATTATTAATCTTATCTGTCACTGTGATTTCCTACCTTTGCTGGATATAATCATTATAGAAACATTACAAGTTTATTTAAATCTCCTTTCACTAAACTAGATTAATCTCCTTCCGAGACCCACATATGTTATATACAACTGATTATCTAATGTAATTTTCATAAGGTTAGAATGGAGAATTAATAGAAAAAAACTGAATATTCATAAAATAGTTATTAACTTGCAATGGAAATATCGAAGCATAAACATAAACTGTTGTTTAACTAGATTGATTCAAAGTCCAATCTGCCAAAAAATGATGTCCCATCTCTATGTACAATAAAGCAATGCAGATATTAAAGTCCCAATACAGTTTCTCTATCATATTTTGTTTTACTCAGAGGAGGGATCCAGGTCCACAGTGGAAGTAACATTCTTATTTGAATCTGGGAACAATTCAAGTGCAGTGAAATTCTCACAATCAGCCATAGAGTTCCCCACATTTTTAAATAGAGTCAGTAGGCTTTTGAGTTATTTTATGCTTTTCAGGAAATCAGGCAGCTGATTAGGGTCACAGAAAATAGATCTGATTTCAAAGTGAATTACCCGTGCTTTACAGTACCAGGAACTGAGGAACTGAGTTGCGATATTCAGCCATAAAATGCAGATGAGCCCATTGAGCATGCAAGGTATTAAGGGGCCATATGCATGCCCATTATGAGCCCATTTGTATAGGAAAGGGTGGCAGTTTTGTACCCATCAAACAGTCACCTGCCACGTCAGTCAAGGTGGTGACCAGCCTACTGCACCACAAACACCAGTCTCCTCTATGCTAATGTAAACTCTGGTATTGAGAGGCAGCCCCACCATCCAATCACCCACTCTGGTAGTGTAAATGCCTGCCCTGTTGTCTAGTGGCACCCCACCCTCCAGTCACCACCCCAGTAATAAAACTTGACCCTGGTTTCTAGTGGCACTACCACCCTCCAAGAACCCATGCTGGTTAGTAGAAATGTGTCTCTGGTGGTGAGTGGCACCCCACCCTCAGATCCCCTGTCCCAGTCTGGTGTTCTTTTGCTCTGGTGTCTAGGGACCCTCCCTGCCCTATGATGCCAAGGCCTGAACTACATAGGTAGTTCTTGGAGCCTAGTGTTACCCCCACCTGCCAAGCGCTCATCCTGGTACTACCTCTAAGACTCCAGTAACTAGCGGCCCCTGCACTGGCCCATGACCCGTATAGTCCCCCTGCCATCCAGGGGTCCAGTGGCAATCCTCTCAGTTGCTGACCAATGAATCAGAGTGATCCTTGGTGTCCAGTGGTCCACCCAATTGATGGTCTTCAACCAGGCCAGCAAACAATGGTAGTGCAGCAGCCCACACCACCCACACCCAGCCAACCTCCCCATACTTGTGAACGCAGTGCCATGCAGGGAGCATAATATGATGACCAGTACAACCCGCATCTTATCTCCTCAGTCAGCTGCCATATGGGATGATAGGGAGTGCATGTACAGTATACAGTATTCTGTAAGCGCCATCCTCAGATCCATATGGGATGACAGGGTGGCATACATACAGTACAATGTATACTGTATGCATGCTCCTTGTTATCCCATAATGGTAGCCAGTTGTGAAGGTGAAAGGAAGGCTGTGCTGGTCATTGTATCAGGCTCTCCGCATGGCACCAACTTCACAGGTATGAGGGGGCTGGATGAGTGAAGTGCTGGGTGCAGACAGAGGAGGGGCCCACAGGCATGCCATTGTCCACCAGTGCTGCTAATCAACATAAGTTGCATCTGTACTTACTGAAAACCATTGTTTGCAACAAGCACCTCTGAACTTGTGTTCCCACTTTCTATTCGAGGAGTGCCAAACTGCAGGGTGACTCATCATACCACAATAGGATCACACCAGTGACACCGAGTAATGCAGGCAGTGACTTTCTTCATCTAGCTAATGAACATACTCATGATCTGGTTGGCAACACAAAGTTGGGGGTCCACTGGGCACCAGTCTTGCTACTTAGACTGGGAGTTGGTAAGGGTTGCCATTGTGCCCTGGTTGGCAGGACTGTACAGGCTGGGATGCCAAAGTGTGGGACCACTCACCACAGAGAACTGAGCTGAATCACCAGGATGGGTGTTCAGCAGGTGGGGGTACCACTAGACACCACAAACCTGGATGGGGAGCAAATGCAGGGTGCTCCGGGGGTGGGGTGCACCACAGAACACCAGGGCTTTCACACTACTTACCTGGATAGGTGAGTGGAGGGCAGGGGTGCCACTAGACACCAGGGACACATTACTACTAACCAGGACAGGAGCTTGGAGTGTGGGGTTGCCACTGGATACCAGGGTATCTATTGGTATACTGGGATGGGCTTTGGAGAGTGAGGGCAGTGGCTGCAGCAATGCCACCTGCCACCAGGGCCTTGTACTCTGTTAAGACTAGGTTTGTGAAGGCAGTAACTAGCACCTGTTTGGGTGGTATTTACCACCAGTGCAAACCTCTGAATGTTCTGCTGCTTCTGTATGCAGGGCAGACCCTCTCATTTGCATGGGCAGAGTGGTATGTTAGTGCTTGGACATTAATGGGTTTTGCCTGTGCTGTGGGGGCCTCTGAATATAGACCCATAGATTGGGTGCAAAACTTGGTTAGCATGGGCAAGCAATCCTTAGTACCCATGCTAACGTTTGAATATCTGGCACCAGCTGTAACAGAGTAATATACTGAAATAGAAGACAAGACCCAACTTGGCAATCTGAAGACTATTATCACAGGAGGTAAATTTTCAGCTGCATAACCAAGTACTGCTATGAAAAGTTCCTGAGCAATATCCCATGCTATCTTGTCAGGTGTTTTAAGAAGTGGCAATCCCACAGTACTATATGTAAATGGTTATTACTTTTTTTTTTTGCTAAAAGCATTTTCAGGGTTTTCTATCTTTCTTGACTTTGTACAGAAGCTTAGTTTCACAATCCATTTATTTTTGCTGTATTTGCTTTTCAGAATTTCAAGCAACAACAGATTGATCATGACATGTACAGGACACTACAGTAACTTTAAACATGAAGTGCGCTTTAGCAGAAGTGATGATATCTAACTGCAGCCATCACCCCATTCTCAGTGGCATACTCCCAAGCTTAGCTTGGGTCAGGTGTGTAGTTGGCAAATGATGAAGGGTGGCTTTTCTTGTTGCTGGAGTGAAACGAGATGCAGCTAACACCTTAGCCACTGATGCAGCTTCTATCACATCCATCCCAGAACTTTCAGCTACAGTAAATCGCTCCTGTCTATCAAGGCAACATCGAATGGATACTTTCTTTTAACAGGCTTAGCTGATTCTATCCATTTCAAAAGAGACATTTTGGAGGCACTGTAGTTCAGCATGTTTTGGACAGCGTTTCTGATAGAGACAGGAAACAGATAGAGAAACCTGACACTTTTTATCAGTAAAACACAGGCTGGGATGAGATTAAGGAGATTAGTGTAATTACAGTTGCCAGACCGATAACTTTCAACCAATCACTGATATAAGTGACTGAGTAACAACAGATTTTCAGTGCTGTGTCACTGCCGTATTGTTGAATATGCCAGTTGCACAAATTCTACTGTGTGCGAATGTGTATAGCAGGTTGAAAGCGTAAATGAAATAGGCCCAAAAATAATCTGCTATAAAGTATTAGACCTCTATACTGAGGAAAAAGGTATAGAATTAGACTTTGTTTTACTTGACAAGGTAGCTCACTGCTTTGTTAAAAGTGCATCAGATTTTTTGTCTCATTCAAGTAGCGTTCTGTTGACTCACACTGCGTGGCCACAGTATCCACTTTATATCAAGCTTTGAATGGCTTCAGAAGAGTCCAGTTTTGTAAAGGAGATTTTATCAATTTAGGAAGCCCAGTGGCTGCAAGACAGGGCTAGAATATTTTGGAATGGGGCTGGTGGTGGGGTCTCAGCCACAGCTGATGAGGCCAACTCCCCATGGTTTTCCCACAATGTAATGCCTATGTACCGTCCATGTGTACTGAGCCCTCCCTTTAATCTTGTGGTACTGGATCAGAGATAAGCTTCTCTGTTTCTCATCTCCTTTCTTTTCTCTCTCTCTCTAATAACTTTTTCTTTCATTCTTTTACAGCTTAGAGGAATCTGTTGTTGTACTATTTCGTCATTTGAACTTCTTTAGCTCAAGATATGTAAGTGTATTTTAGGAAAAGAGGTAAGGGCCCCAAGAAGCTGAACCAAAACACAGCCTCTAGCTGTCGCCATCCTAGTTGCCTCACCCAGGATCATTTGCAATAACATACTGTACAGTGACATGTGCTGAAAGCTAAATTAATACTCTGTCTACTCACCACCATTGATCTCTGATCAGGATTAATGGGACCCAAAGCACCAGGTTAACAAATTCATTGTCCAACCACTTCATGAATCTGTAGTAGAAAATGTTGAGGACCTGGAGTACCAGGCTAACAAAACCCTGCCCACCTCAAACAACATGGACTCTTGTTCACTAAATAGTTATCTCATCCTGCTACTGTCTTTTAAAGGAGTGGCTCAGTAGAAAATATAATTTCACATCGTGGCCAGACATTTCACTTCTACTGTGAATCTTCTGGTTTCTGAAAAGTCGTTGGTAACCCACCATTGTATTCATGAAGAGTCAGTTGGTTGCACGCTTAGCTTTGTGGTCAGAAGATTGGAAGAGCATGAGTTCTTAATCCACAGCAGGAACTAAAGCCAACCTATACTGAGACTGCAGTGCAGCATTAGTTCATGCAGCACTGTTGAGGTGGCATCCTATGGCAGAAACATTAAACTGATGTCACTCCTGCCCATCTTTGGTGGTTGTGAATGTGGAAGTTAATGCTCCCATGGCACTTATCGTAAGAATAGGGAATTCTCTTTAAAAATGTGAGCTTCATCAGATACTGTATGCGTTCACTGTTATCATAATTCCAGCGTTCCACATAAGTAATTGACAATCTGCTATTCTGCAGCTTGTCAGTATCACTGTATTGTTGTTGTACAGTTTTGAATTGTCTTATAATTCTCCCAGGTCACACTTAAAAAAATAGCCACTGTGATTGTCTAATGCGCTTACCTGGTTAATTAAAGCTAAATACTGTAAATAAATAAATCTAAAGACTCAAAATGTTAGGTGGTCTAGATGTCATTCAATATATTTTAAAGACTTGGCAGATCTCCCCACTCTTGCCAGCTGAAGGTGTTTCCAATGTGCTTGAGTAACATGCTACTGTTCAGGAAGCACTGAAAGAAAACTTTACTTTTAAAGGGATTCATGTAAAACAAACAACAATACTGTGGATCTTATCTATTAAGGATGCCTTAGGGATCATATTCTCTGTGATTAATGTCAATGGGTCCTATGCTCTATGCCTACGAGCTGCGAAAACTGGTTGTGTAGATATAGATATGCGTGAATGCCATGCAGCAGGGGTTCCGCAGCTCCTTGGTGGCATTCACGAAGAGTGCGCAAGTCAGTTATGCACCGGGTCCACCAGCTGCATGGTCAGCAATGTGCCGGGGGCGGGTGAGGATCTTACTGTGGGTGTGCCTGCACTATGCACAATTCACAGAAGTGTGTACTGCTGCTCACAGGGGGGCATAGTAGTGAGCAGGTTACAGCAGGGTAGACCCTGCCGTAAGGCTATTATGTGCCAGTGCTCTCACAGCCCCCACCTGGTCCAGGCTGCCATGTCACTAACCATGTGCCCCAACATCAAACCCACCCCCATCCCATTTGCCAGGGGGCCCTCCCCCCCACACACAGCAGTGTGCCAACCCAGTTCAGATGCAGATGCATACCCCCACCATACAGCAGGTGCTCCATCTGTGTAGGCATCACTGCAGCCCCCGACATATGTCTGTTCCATCCCTCCAGTAAGAATTAAATCCCCACCCCAACACGCCTGCCCCATCCCCATATTAGGAATGAAACCCCCTGCCCAAAACATGTCTGCCCCATTCTGGATTTAGCAAGGACCCCCTGCACCAACACATCTGCCCCATCCCAATTAAGCAAGGTCCCCCTTGCAACACATGTCAGCCCCATTCCTGATGTAGAACATGATATCCCACTGCACACTCTGAGGTGCCCCAGTGCACACAACCCTGAACCCAGTGCCTCAGCAGCATCAGTGGTGGTCAGTGAACCCCAGCACCAATTTACGGCACTGACCCCTCCCCAACCCCATACCTGACAGTCGGTGCCACAGATCAGGATAGCCAGCAGCACAGCCCTCCATACACTTTCACTGCCACCTGCCTTCCAACTGATGCTGGGAGTACGTCACCTATATGTAGCAGGGATTGATTTTGGGACATTCCACAAAAGTTTGTGAAATTTTAAAAATGTTGTGAAGATTCCACAAAATTGGAATTTGCTAATTTCACCCAACCCTGCCCACCACTTGTGTGTTCCCTGTTGTCTTGTATTAACAGGTTAAACCCTGGCCACCCCCCTCACTTAGCTGAATGCCCTTTTGCAGCACTAGTCCCATGGTTGGTTAGAGAAAGCTACCTTATTAGAGAAAAACTCCTCTTACCACCACTATGCTGTACCTTGTGGAAATACCCACCACATCCCTAATGATTTCTCTTTTCCATGCCCAGGATTGAGGTTGGATGGCCCCTTCCCAAAACTAGAGGTCAGCTAAGAAAATAGTTTCTTCAGTTTCATTGTGACATCCTTTTGAATAAAACAATATCTACTCATTTCTGTCATATGATTGGATTGGATTTAAATCCTGTGTTTCAATAGCCAACCATTTAATTACCTGCATCCACCATCTGTTCTCCCTGTTCATGCACTGGACACATGGTTATACTTTGCGCTCACATATTATATACCACATGTTGATATATTTTCCTTGAGATACCTGTAAATGCACTAATTGTAGTCTGTTACTTCCTCATTTCCATAAGGAGGATTTAAATATAGCCTAAATATAAGAGTTCTGCCAGTAAGATTCTGCAGTGCAATACATTTACCTTCAAATGTCACTACAAACAGAAAGTAAATGGCACTTTTTAATTCTATTGTTGCTCAATAATTCAATTCAAGAAGGCAGTATATCATAGTGGTTAAGGGCACCGAGCTGCAAACCTGGAGACCTGAGTTTGAATCTCATCAGCCACCACTTGTATACTGTGTGACCCTGAGCAAGTCACTTAACTTCCTTGTACTCCCAGGTCACATCTGGAAAATGCTCCGACTTAGTGTGCTTTTTCCTGTTTAAAAATGTCCCCTTCCTCCCTCCCTTCCCCAATTAAGCAGTACAAAAATAAAATGTTGATCCTTATATTATATGGGTCATTGTTGTGCAGCGACAAATCAACTGTCACCAGAGATGCAGCAAATTAAAATTTGCTGCCAATGTTCAAGCTTCAGGCAGATTTTGGCAACAAGTCACACTTTGCAAACATGTGCCCTTCATGCATGCTAAGTAGAATACAGAATGTAGAATCTTTATTTTTCAACAGGATTGAACTGTTAGGACTTCAGCAGCCCTGTTTACAAAGTTGTTCTGCTAAGTGCACTTTGGTCTAAGTCGTAGTCTAGTTACACTGAGTCTACGATTGCAATTTCAATTTCATACAATTGTTTGTCCATCAGTCACTTCAGGCCTCTACAGTATATGCATTCCAGATACAGTGTGGCAATCAGTGCGGTAATAGTCAAAGATGCGTACCGTCATTGATTGAGGAGTTACCGCTTCCGAAAGTTAAGTTACACAAACTTGTCAGGCAACATTTCTTAGTCATAATATCCTCTTCAGTCATGTGAGTTTATGCACCCCAATAACTGTTTCTGTGCAGCAGTGATAGGTGTTTTGTTGTTGGGTCTTTCCTGGGAACACTGCAAACTTGATTCAGGTCATACACAGTAATAAGAAACTGCACATTTACATTGTCTAAGCTAAGCCACATACAATCACCTGTGTCCCATCCAACATAGTTTCAGGGGAAAACTATGGCTCATCAACAGATTTGCTTAAACTAACAAATGAAATCAGCCTAGCTATGGATTCCAGACATTGCATAGTGGCAATAACAAGTGCCACTATGCAGTATCTGCAGTTCAAAAACTCTTCCCCTCTCCATGTAGCACCTTATTCCACCCTTCCCTTGGCTTTGTTTTGCTGACAGGCAGCAGGGTGCAATAGGGTGTTCCATGAAGAGGGGAAAGAGTTTTTGAACTGCAGACTTTGCACAGTGGCATTTACTAGTGTAACTTTGCATGCATGAAGTGGCACATTTCTGCAAAAAAAATGGCTTGTGGCTAAAATCTGCATGAAGCTTCATGTACTGCAAAGTTAACAACTGGCTCAGCAGTGAACTTCTAGTGGAAGTAAAACATAGGGACAGACTCTAGGACAAATACAAAACAAAACAATCTGATACCTGACCAGGCTAAACATCATAAATGGAGAAATATATTTTCAAGTCATCGGGTCTGAAAGAACTCCTACTGCTAAAATAGATTTGCTGGAAACCCCTGCAACATTTGCAGTGGCATATAAAGTTTCATGGACACAAATATGAAACCCCCTTTGTCAGGTATACTTATCAGTTGTGTTTACTATAACAACTCTACTACATGACTTTAACTACAAATTCTATGACCTAGTGGATTCATTGGACTCACTGATGTTGGTCCTTGGACCTCAGTATCTACTGCAGACTCCCCACCCACCTCTGCCAAGCTCACTCCCTCTTCTCTGCCTTTGATCAGTAAGGGTGGAAGAGATTGAGAAACTGCTACTCTCTTATCATGCTAGACAACAATTCTGGGTCTGGTGGCCTTCAGCCAAGCTCCTAAGAATAGCAACCCCCACTCCCACATAATGCTCCCTATCTCAAAAATCCTAAATCTCTCCCTCTCCTTAAGTATTGTTCTTAATGTCTAGGAAACTGCCAACATCACCCCTGTCTTTAAAGCTAGTGTCTCCAAACTTATGGACAATCATCACCTCTTTGCCATATTCATAGGCCCTCTTTAAACTCCTAGAAGGGCTTGTGGCATCACAGCTCAATGGCCACATAGCCAGGTACAATCTCCTTTCTCCTGCCCAACATGGTTTCAGGAAAACAATGGCACATCAGCATCTTTGCTCAAACTAACAAATGAAATCAGCCTAGCTAAAGATTCCAGCCTCCTAACCAGCACAGCGTTTATTACCTCACAAAGGCATTCATCCTAGTCAGTTACTCATTTGTCAAAACAAGCTAACATCTATCTGTGTCTCCTCCCACATCATCTGGTTTACCAGCTAACTACAGTCACTAGTAGGAAACAGCAAGTCTGGCTTTGCTCCGCTACCTCCAACCTGTCTGAAATAACTGTTGGTTTTCCTAAAGCATTCATCCTTGACCCTTTCCTATTCTATGTCTATATCAATGGACTCACAGATGTGCTTTCTGCTGCAGCTTTTGCTGCGTGCAGATGATCTTTTTGCCATTAACTTTTTATTGAGGAAAGAAATATAAACAGAGGCGATACTCCACATAAACAACAAGTCACAAGACTCATAATACAATACAAATTTGGTAAATATAAGTATAATAAAAAAGTGAGCACTCCCAAATTAGGTCGCCTCTCCCCCCCACCCCCATCCCCACCCTATGGGACCTCTGACACCCACCCCTCTCCCCTGGACACGAAAATCCAAAACAATAGCAGACAGCGCATATATAAATAAGAAAGCTAATGAAATACTAATCATAAGTAGGCACAGACAAGTGGAGACCAGATTTTCTCAAACCTAGGAGCTGATCTTTAAAATTGCAATCTGTCTTTCAGTCCTAAGTAGAGCTAATAAAACAGTTAGCCATTCAGAGTAATGAATTCTAATGTTGTCTTTCCAGTGTCTAAGCACAAGTTTTTAACTGAAACAGCAATCAAGGATATGTGAAACTTTCTCTCGGCACACAGATCTCAGGCATATACACTAGTATACAAATCTCTGGCTTAAACAGATCATCAAGACCCAAAAGTGGATTCACCCTTTCCTTAATGTCTGCCCACAGTGGGGATATCTTAATGCAATGCCAAAATATATGCAGCAAATCTGCTCCTTCCGACCCACATCTAAAACAGCGAGAGTCCGGCAACAATCTTAGTTGGACCAGCTTCTGGGGAGAGTAATAGATATTATGTAATATCTTGAACTGAGTTAACCTAAGCGAATCCTGTTTCAAATATCTATGACAATTAGCCCATATTTGGGCCCAATCAAGTTCTAAATTGGGAAAAACACCGTTCCATACTGATGGAGGAGTATAACCATCTGGAAAAGTCCAGTTTAGGAGAACTGCATATATTTTGGATATTGCATGCGGGCACCCACTAGTGGCCTAATAGTATCCAAAAGTCTATCCTAGAGGGTTTAAAGCCCTTGATCCCAAATTCTGAAGTGCAGATGGCGTATCTGATACACTTTAAAACACTAAGCTTACGGTAAATTCAACCTAATGAGAATTTGGGGAGTCGTGTAAAGTTTACCATCTACCTCAAATAGATGCCAGCGTAATCTCCTCCAAGCTAGGTAACCATCTACACCCAATCGGCCTCCCTCAATCAGCCAAGAGGGGCTGCCTATAAGTGGTTGAAGCCCATCTAGTTTATACTCATACCTCAAGAAATTGCAAAATTGGTCGTGGATCTTGAGGAAACCCAGATGGGGAGTTCCGTGAGAGGAGATTAATCTGGGAGAAAACAACAGAGCCCTATGGTTAAAACCCAATCTCTTAATAATAGAACGTTCAATGTCCAACCAGAGAGTATATTCACATGCCCTTGTAAAGCAGAGGAGTCCAGCCACCTGCCGTATTTGTTAATCTGGGCAGCCCAATAGTATAGTGCGAAATGGGAAGCCTCAGACCCCTTGGACTTTAGGTGCAGCAAGCTTATTGTAAGACATCCTAGCCTTCTTAAAGTTCCAGATGAAATTGGCTATTAGTTTATGAATCTTGTTAAACCAATAGCAGAGCTGGATATTTAACATAGTTAATGGATAGAAGTCTGGGAAAGACATTCATTTTAACTATGCTAATTCTACCCCAGGTGATAACGGAATTGAGCCCACCTTTTCAAATCTAGATCAATTTTACGAATTAAGGGTCTAAATTGAGATATCCGGCGACGGCCATAAGGCTAAAGAAAGCCCCAAGTAGTTGAGTGATTTAGTACTCCAACCCAGACCCATCTCAGTAATATCCTTCTTAAAGAATCCTTTGGAGAGAGGAAACACTACTGTTTTATCTGGATTTAATCTATAGTTAGATACTCGACTGTAATCCTTGATGACTTTCAACAAAACAGGAATAGAGGAGACCGGATCCGACAAGTAAATCAGGAGGTCGTCCGCAAAAGCAGTAACCTTGATGGACTGGTCACATATCCTAATCCCTTGTATCATGTCAACAAGAACAATACATCTAATAAGGGGTTCTAAATAAAGATTAAAAGTAAAGGGAGATGGGGCAGCCTTGTCTTGTTCCAGCCTTAAGCACAAAGGGATCAGAAATAACACCATTGCAGGTCACTGTTGCCGTCGGGTTTGAATATAAAGCCTCAATCCAACCAACAAATTGTGCGGAAACCCGCCGCAACATCACCTGATAAAGAAAAGGCCAGTAAACCCTATCAAACGCCTTCTCGGCATCCAGGGAGACCAAGGCTCCAGGTATCGGCCTCCTTGGAGGCCTAGAAAAACGAGACAGCATCCTAAAATGATCCAAGAGGATCTGCCCTTCATAAATCCCACTTGTTCCTGCCCTATTAACTGAGGCAGATATTTACCGACACAGAGCCATAATTTTGCCAAGATTTTAACATCATAATTAAGTAAGGATATGGGCGATAACTACCAGGATTTTCAAGCGGCTTATTAGGCTTAGGAATTAAAACTATTAAGGCTTCAAAAGATACTTATCCACTTCTTCTCCCGATAATATATATGGAATAGGTTGGCCAGTAGTGGGGTCAGCTGGGGAGAAAGGTTTGTAAAATTAGTTGAAAAACCATCAGGGCCAGGAGTTTTATGAGCCGCAGAGGTGCTAATTGCGTCCTGTATCTCCTTATATGTAATATCTGCCACCAGCTCCTTACTATCATCCCTCCCCAAACTAGGCAGCAGTATTTTATCTAAAATTGCTGGATATTGCTGCGGCCGTGGTGGATCGCACATACCTCCATACAATGTCTCGTAATAATCATGGAAAACGAGGTTAATATCCTCTGGGGTGGTTTAATTAGTCCATCTTTACTGATCTAACACTCTCAATGACTCAAGATGCTTCGAACCTGCTTAAACGCTTGCTGTAACCTGCCTGGCTTTTCCCCTGATCCATGTACAATGCTTGGGTTTTAATGATGGCAAGCTCAAGCTTGATCTCCTAACATTTTAAGATATTCATCTCTAACCTTGGTTAGTTTCAATTCCGTTCCTCTTGTGGGTTAATAACCAAAGAAGCCTGGAGTTCTTTGATCACTCTCAGTTTATCAGTCATTAACACACTAGTCTCTTTTTCTTAATAGTAGCCTGTTTAATAAAAAGGCCCTCAAGAAAACTTTTAGAGTCGCCCAAAGAATATCCGGTCTGGTTTCCAGAGTAGAATTTAATGTTAAGAACTCCTCAATATGAGAAGATATGGACTGTACAAGTTTGGGTAGGTGAAGTAGCTGGTTATTAATTTTCCACCTGCTACCCTGCCCAGAGCCGCTGGAATGAGATTACAACCTCAACAGCCGAGTGATCTGACATGGGGGCAGGCAAGATTTCTGGAAACAACCCTTTAAGAAAAACCTTGGAAAGGAAAATATAATCTATTCTTGAGCCCGTTTTATGTACCGGTGAGAAAAGAGAATTCTTTAACTACGGATGTAGAACCCTCCATACATCCGACAGCCCAATCGCATCATTAGATCGGTTAGTGCTAAGGAGGCCGGGCAAGACACAAATGTTGTCTTGAGGATTTATCTAATGTAGGATCTAGAACCATATTAAAGTCCCTCCTAAAATTATAGGTATGTGGGCAAGGGCAGTAACTTATGCAGCAATTTTGAGAAAATCATGGTTATCCGAGTTAGCCCGTAGACTGAGCCCAACAGTACCTCTCTGTATATAATTTCCCAACAGTAAGGATAAACCTCCCATCCTTATCGGCAATAGTCTTACTAGATACAAATGGTACCATCTTGTGAATTAAAATTGAGACACCTCTACTCTGTGTGGATCCTTGAGCAGAGAAAATTTCACCAAACTGCCTTTTTCTTAAACATTTACTTTCCTCTATTAGCAAATGAGTTTCTTGCAGAAAAACTATCATAACCTTGGCTATTTCCAAATACTTTAACAGTTTGAATTGTTTAGTACGGTGTCTGGCACCCTTGACATTCAACGTACAAAACTTAATACAGCGTGCAGATGATCTTAGTCTATACCACAGTGTTATGTCAATCCCTGTCATTCAAATATTTCTCTCAATCTCCTTTACATTTATACAGTCTTGGTTCTTGGTGAACAAACTAACAGCAAGCAGACAAAGGCCATGTTTTTGGTTTCAAGCTGAAAACCCAACCCCCTCCTCCAAGCTCTTCATAACAAAACAATTTTCCAAATATCACATATAATTGGCTATTCAGTACTCATGACTAAATAATGAATATTAAACCCCATTCATGGTATGTATACTTGCAAATTACAAAAATGATATAGGGAAAAACCATTAGCCCACAACCAGGTGATCATGGCAAGTCCAATAGCCATCCCTGTCCCCTCAGTAATCACCCATCTCCCTCCCCTTCCCTGGTCCAACAGGATATTGAACAGACATTGTCAACACTTTTGCATCATATTTTATATAGTTGAGAAAACACACATCTTATGATTGCTTGCCTTCTCTAAAATTAATTTATGTTAAGGTTGTTTCATCTGTTCTCATTTCTTAGTGGAACCGAAATGTATGCTAATGGTGTAATTATACACAACCTTGTTTTGATTCATATTCTTGATATACTTTTTTGCCATTAGGAACAACTCCTATCAGTGCAGCCTCTCATAATACAAGAGTATCCTCTCTTCCCACTGCATCATGAATGACTAGACTATATTGGAGATATTCATAATCCAAGTTCATAATCCAAGGCATGCATTGTATTGTATTCCTGTTGTCATGTATTGTATTCATATTGTTGTACTCTTCCGAGTCATAACTGAAAACAGGCAGTTTCTGTCTAGTGTACCTACCTGGTTAACAAAAACTAAATCAATAAATAAGTCAGCTCCACAATCTTGTGTGGTGACACCAGTATGGTGGAAATCTGTTTCTCACTTTAAAAAGAAAAATGAATTGAAATCAAACTACCAGCTACATCAGCAATTTCTACAGAATGTGACCAATCATAATATGTGTTTTTACACCAGAAACACTTTAAAATCTAAGAGGGTTGATAGCATTCCTTTCAACTTTACCTGCCATCCTGCCAGCCCTCTGCTGCCAAAATCATCTTTCTAAAGCACTCCTTACCCAACCCCACAGTACTGTGATTAAGTGAACATCTTCTCCTCTTACTCAACCACTGATTCATGATTGAGTGTGGCAAGGCTATCATTATCTTTGCATTCACTATGGAGATATCTTCCTGCCCTTCCCATTCCAATAACATTATTTATCTACCCTCCCCACCTCCCCAACCCATGCATCTTCTGGCCTCAAAGGCTCACCATTAGAAAGTCCCGCACCCCACCCCAATCTATGATCAGTGGAGACAACTGATCATGACATATCAAGCTACTCAGTTGGTCCCAGAGCTCATCCTGAATGGTCTCTTGTCAACTGAAAGGTCTCACAGAATGACAAGGGGTATAAGGGCCTAGTCTGCCTGACATAATACAGTACATTAAAGAATTCCAATTATCACTTCCTTTCTACCTAGTATCACTGAATATTACTGGAAGGTACTTGCATAGGCCACACTGTCATATTGCATAAAAGAACAACAAACACTAAGAAAGTACAGCTATGGCAAGAACAACTACTTAATAAAATGCTGAGCAGTCAAAACGCAAAGTAGGCCAAGAAATCATGTCAAGAAAACAAATGTAACCAGGGCAGAAGCAATTTCTTTACAATGTTATGCAGGGGTTTGCCCCACCTCCCATTATATATATATATAACACCAGTCCACGATTAGTTCACACACAGCACTAAAATCAGTGCACTATAAATACAAACACTATTTTTGACATTTGATTATTCCTTACCTATACTTCATACAGCATACTGAGTGGTAACTCTTGCTGCATAGTCTTAGTTCACAGTGCTGTTCCTTTGGAGCCCCAGATTTTTAACACTAAGGTTTTCCTCCAAACTTCACAAATAATGCTACCATATTCTTATTAAATTTATGAGTCAGTCTTTTATTTAAGTGTCGGTAATTGCTCCTGAATTACTTTCTACTATACAGTGGTCATTACTGATTTATATGTGATAATTCTATCAAGTTCTTGCCTCATTCTCATGGACAACAAGGGGTCCACACATAACTTATGTGTGTATTAATTCTTCTATATATTTGTTCTTATTATATTAAACAGGTGATTTAAATGACCTATCTTGGCATTTCTCATTTACTACTGAATATATTACTTTTATCTTGTTTTGTCAGTTTCACTGTTTTGATGATACTAGAGCTGTATCATTGGAAATAGTGGGCAGCATACCAGAAAGGTTGAGTACTGCTAATTTAGCAGTTTTGCCAGGATTCGCCACCTCAGAAGTTGCAATTTGTAAGGCACAAAGTGGATTTGTGAGTATTACTTAAAAGCAGGACGTGAGCCCGATTCCATAACGAGTTACACATGTTGCAAAATGACTTGACCATACAAAATGGTTACCAAGTAGCACTTTGCACCATGAATTAAACCAATTGGTATTCAATTGGCAGCCTGCGATGTAACCACTGGGGACCATGCCTGTTTTGGAATCGGGCACAGGGTCCTGGCGTATCGACATATGGTGCAAGTCATGAAGTGCCAGTGACTTGTGCCATATGTCTTGGAATTGGAGCCCTAGGTACATGTTAATGGGGTGGGGTCATGGCTATGAGCCCAATGCATTCTGGAAGCTGCAGTTCACTCCTACAATCCTTTTGTCTCCCAAACATACGGTGTGGTGAAAACATGCTTAAACCACTTACTAGGGTGCATGCCTCTGCTATAGAGACTGTGGGATTGTGAGTAGTCCCATTTTCAATTGTTTTCCTTAAATTTGAAAGTACTACCATCACAAAACAATTTGCAAATAGAAGTGTAGCAAAGAGACTCTAATATTGACTTAAACCAGGGTACATCAACATCATTTGTTTTCTGATTACAAAAAAAAAAGACCAACTGATAAAATTGTCTGGAGATGCCAGAATGAGGGGATTGGATATGAGCCACAAAAAAGGGAACCTAAAACCAAAATATTTGCAATGATCTCCTCCTCACTTTCAATATCATGTTTTGATTTCAGAAGGATTTATTTTGTCCACACTTCAATGATGGATACATTGTGATAAGCAACGTCTTTCAAATAAATAATAGGAGTGCCCAAAGACTCCAGGAACAAAGCATTTACAATCAAACCAACCAGCAGGAGATTATTATTTCTTCAAAATAACTATTACAATGACAGATAAGAACTAAGACATCTAAATGAAAGAACTGCTGGTATACAAAACTAAAAATAGACTATACACTGCAGTACAAATGGAAACTGATCCAGTCATGTTGCTTTGGTTTCAGCAACAATTGGACACGTGAAGGCACTGTGGATTTTCTCAGCCAGATATATCACTATGAACCAGTCCTAATATTCTGAATGGAAAATACAGTAAATCTAAGTGGGGGGACTCAGGAGATGAACTGAGCAGACCAACATGCAGTCAGAGTCTAAATTTAAATCCATTTATTTGAAAACAATCATGGTAAAATTTGTTTCTTCCATAGGGTATGTAAGTAGACTTTTAAAACAGAAACAGAATGGCTTGAAGACTCATGAATAAGATGCTGCAACAACCAGTAGGTGTGTGTAATGAGAACAGGCAGGCCATGTTCCTTTGGCTTCATTGTACAGTAGGTTAACAAAAGATTATGATGCTCAGAAACTGCACTGTGTGTATTTATGAAATGATCAACAGTAAAACTGGACTACATTTTTGAAAGAGCGACTCCTTTTGGTGTGTTGCTCTGGTGGGTTAGACTTCAACTGTATCTTCTTGCTCTGTTCTGCACTATGGAAGAGTCTGATTCTTTACCACCTTAAAGTCTGAGCCCATCAAATCTCATAAGCTAAGCAGGTTTAGGGAGTGCATGATCTGTAATCAGATGGGAGGTAACAATTTTGATGGTGTCCTAGCCAGTGTTTCCACATTTACTAACCCACCAACAGATTTACACCTTTCCTGTTAAGGAAATTTTCCTAGAAATATATATATATTTTTAAATAAGTGAAACAAATTTCAACAGTTCTTGGTTTCTTCTCTTATGTTACTCAGCAGACCTGTTTCTTTAATTATACTGCAGTGTCATCTTGTGGCCATTGTTTCTCTCACATTTAAAAGAAAAGTACTTTGGTCAGATTCACAAAAGGCAAACCAGGACGCAAGGCAACTTGTGTCAGAGAAAATGGTGCAAGTATCACTTGCGTCCTGAGTTGCGTCACATAGGCTGCCTGAGACATGCTGCAGGTTGCCTGTGCCCAGCTGCACCTATGCACCATAAACCCCTTGCAACATGGCATAGGGGGTTTATGGCAGCATTTGCACCCTATTCAGGTAGGGTGGCTGCTATGTCCACAAATGGAATTCAGAGACAATCACCAGTGAACATCTATCAAAGACCAGTTATGCCAACAAAAGGTGGTCTAAGTGGTCTTTGCTGTTCACTGGATGTTGCACTGTGCCCCAGCTCCACATCCCCTGTGGCTTACAGCATCCCATGGGCTTCAGGTCCCAGGTATGGCACGTGACTGTGCCAGGATGGGTGTGTGAACACCCCAATGCCCAGACCCCACACACACATGTTGAGGCCCCCATGCCCTGGGGCATGATCCCCCTGCAATTCCTATACCCTTTGGTAGTCTAGTGCCCCCCACCCCACAGTGCAAGCCCCCACCCCTATTGCCCCACGGCAGCTGGCACAGCCCTCCCTCACCACCAGGGCCAGTCACCAACTCACCAAGCCGGTGTGTGTGTGTTGAGGGGTGAGGGACCACTGGGCCACCAGGACAGGTAAGGGTGCTTGATCTGGGGGGGTCCATGGCAAGGGGGCTTGAGGCTGGAGCCCACTCCTTATGGTGCTTCAGAGGTGGGCATGGGGGTGCCATGGCACCCCTCGAATGGTGCATCTGACGCCTACCCTGTACTGCGACTCAAGTGGCATTCTCGAGTTGGAGTCATAACTTGTGCAGCTACCACAAGTTGCATGATGCAGACCCCTGACCTCCAATACTGAATCATGTGCACAGGCCAGGTCTCAGGGATGGTCACCACAACTGCTATTGCCGCAGCATGCGGAAGACCTTTGTGAATCCAGCCCATTGTTTGTAAAATTAGACATGTTTTCTTGTTTAGTTTGTTGCTGCTCTACATATTTTTATTCTATTCATTTTACAGTACTGTACATAATATCCCATAGTTACATAATATCTTATTTTACATTACAAATAGTCAAAATTAGTTAGTAACACAGACATTATATTAAGGGCATATGGTGTACTGTATGTCCATAGGCACAAAAAGCTTAAACTGGTTTAGTATCAATTAGTTTGAATCTGGGAACAAAGAGTAGGAGGTCTATAGTTAATTGAATTGGTACAGAATGGCCACTGCATTCCACCCATCCCACAGCTGGCTGCACTTCGGTGATTGGTTGCCATGGAGTTATCTGTGGATTGAAAATCACTTTGAGATGCTTGCAGGAAATATGCTATACTGTCTAAATACCCACACAATGATGTTTTATATATTTTCCTCTCTTTGTGCCTCCTTCCCCCTCTCCCCCAGGTTGCACCTGAAAATGAGCCTTGGTTCAATGTGCCTCTCACAGCTGCAGTAACAATGTTTAAATAAATAAATACATATGAAAGAAATGCAAGTGGTATGGTGTGGTAGGAAACCATTTGAGAATTACTTCTTAAGGTAGATGTATACAGCCTTTATGTAAGCAGTAAGATCTGACAGGGTGTGGTGTATTGGTGGACACCCACACACCCAGTGGTATGATTAGGTCCAACACCACAGATGAAAGGCCTTACAGCTCCCGGTAGTGCAGGTGTCCACAAATACTCTGCTCCTATTATACTTAGAAAATGCGTTGGAGAAATAAAGAAAACTACAAGATATGAAAGAAACATAAATACAATAAAATATTGTTTTGAAAATGTCAAAGAGTCCTTCCACAAATGGCTTTCGCCTAACTGCCATCCATCTTTCTACACAATGAACTTATGGTTTCATTGTTAAACAGGAATTTAATAATTCAATAATCTGCAGTATTCTTCTACTAGAAACAGACTTCTAGAAAAACTTAAAGTCTCTTACGAGCTCAAATGGGCAGACTGTGTGGGCTATAGGCCTTATCTGCCAATATTATGTTCTGTATCTAATGCTCTCCCATCCTCCCAAACACGGAATGTTGAAATGGAATGCCAAATTCAAAATTCTACAGTGTTCAAATGGGATACACTGACGCTGACATAAAGTCCGCATATGGAGCCAGAGCTTTAATTTTATCTGGGGCAGGTTAGCAGGTGATATTTCTGTCCATGTGGTAGACAGAGCAGTCCAGTGGCATAGAGGACTGAGGCACTGTAATGCACTGTACATCTCCTACACAGGTGATCTGAGTTGGAGAATGAGCTCAGGTCACTGATAGTCCACCAGGGAGATGAATGGGAGGAGACAGAGCTGCGTCAGGCAGCTCTCCTCTCTTGGACTGGGGAGGTATATCTTCTTGGCTCTTGGCTGCCATAGGGTAGAGGTCTGATGGTAGCAACAAGGCTCAAGGAGCTTGCGTTATGCTAGGTGAGTGCAGAAAGACCAGCAGTTCTGTAATACTGCCACCTCCACGCTCATGCTCTAACCATTTTTGCTGCAGTCCCCATGGGTCAAGGGAGAAAAACAGAAAATTACCTGGCACAGGTTACATAAAGCTCAGCTTGTCTGCCTGCATCCCATGTTACCGCCTGGCCAATGGCCCAAAAGTCTGGCTGAGAGTCACCGGGTGGGAAGAGAATGGCCTTCCCCTTCCTGACCCTGCCACTCCTTGTGGGATCTCGGGTTCAGTGGATTGGGGAGGTGGCTGCCAGCCAAGAGGAGGTGGGGACAGATCTGGGAGCCTGCATGCATTAATCAGCTTTAAGAAAAGCATTATGACAAGGGAAAAAAAGAAAAAAGATGGTTGGGATATGAGGGTGATTTTTCATGGTCAACAAAAAAACATCAGAAATGAAAACTCTGAATAGTGCTTCATTTTTCTTTGTATTAATATTTTATTGAGAAAATATTATAATACAAACTATTAAGTAGCAACAATAACATGAGTCAAACAGGTGTATCAATGCTCTGAACATACCATAAGATACTGACATATGGACATCAAAAAGAGGAACATACACAAATGAGAAATGAACCATACTCTGTAGTAACACCTCACCACAAATAATATCCCTAAACCCAACCACCCCATACCCTCCAGGAAAGTGGCCTCTATCAAAGACAACCGTCCATGAATGCTAATGCTCACAAACCACCCCGGAATTTGGGGATGAAACAGTAATGGTTCAATATGAATGGAAAAAGACTAAATGATGAATATAGATAAGTAACAAGTATAAAAATAGATAAACAAACAAACAAACAAACAATGAACAAACAAGCAATGGAGAACTGGCAAACCTAGTATGGAAATGTGAACCCAAGCCTCAGGGCCCACAAAATTAGCCTACATTCAAAGCAAGCCCAGGGGGAGGGATTGGGGACCACCCCACAATATAATCACACCCCAACAAGTGGGCCTCCATCCCAAAAAGGGTGGAAAGAAATCCCATAATTCCCACTCTAATACCTTAGCTCGGTCCTAAAATAAGAAGGAGATATGGAGGCCAAACCTTATCATAAAGTGTCCAATTACCTGCCACCAAATAAGACAACGCTTCCAATCCCGCCAGTCGATATAATCCATCCTCCCATTCATCAATGGTTGGGACATCAGGTGTTCTCCATTTTCTATAAACCAAACACTGCTTCAACCACGCTGCCATTAACCATAAGCACAGAGGTTTAGAAAGCAATGGAGTTGACTAGTGTACCCAATATTAACAGAGTGAGATCCTGAGGGATGCTGTGCCTCAAGACAAACTGAATTTTAGCACTAAGTTGCTCCACCAAGATACCAGCTTGGGGCAGTCCCAAAGAATGTGCAGCAAGGTAGCCAGAGCCTGAAGATACCTCCAACTCAAATCATTATCCACCAGATTCCTCTTCTTTAACATAACCAGGGTCATGTATGAAAAATGGAGAGTCTTCAGTTGGAGGTCCTTTCCTACCCCATAGGCATTGTCCCAGCATGAAGCTCAATCATCCTCAGAAAGCTGGTATCCCAGCACAGTCTCCCATTTAAGCTGCACCTTAGTGGGGTTGGGTGCATATTCATTGAGTAAAAACATATATTTGGCCAGTGTTGGGGATCTTCTTAAAATAATAAGGAAAACAAAAATGAGGACCTCCCTCTGTGAGACCCACAAGATCCTCTTGGATACCCCTGTCCAGTAATCTCAACTGTGCCCCAGTTTAGGAAGATACCAGATGATGAATCTGAAAATACCTCCATAGATGGCATGAGGAGGAAGCCTTGACCTTTATGGTTACAAAGTCCTTAAACAGGCCAAAGTCTGCAAAGAGATCAACTAACTTGACTATACCTCCTTCCACCCACTCACACCAGCAAAATGATTTACCTCTACACTTAGCTTGGTGTATGCCAAAAAGTCCAGTACTGGAGTGGAAGCTGCCTAAAGTGGGAAGAATCTTCCCCATAGCCCTCCAAACATCCAATATATAGCACTGAATGGGATACTCCCATTGGATCTTAGCTGAGTCCCAAAGGATCATATCAGGTGAAGCATCATAAGCCAGGGCTTCTTCCAGGACTATTCAGTGAACTCCATCCTGACAATAATCAGCATGTAACCACATCATCAATATCTAATTCCTATTCAGGTAATACCATTTGAGCCAGGGGTCCTAAGACCCTTGTGGACAAAGGAGCAATCAATCTAAATAAGGACAACCTCAGTCTGCGCTCTTCCCAAAGAAAACTCTATCAAATTGATCCAAGGAACACCAAGTGGACTCAGGAATATAAAGGGAAGATACAGCAATAAATATAAAACTCTGGGAGGTACCATCATCTGCAGTACTTGGGATTTACTCCACAGTGAAAGGTGGAGGATTTTCCATCTGTCTGTGCTGGCTTTCAGGGATGCAAGCAATGGGTCAAAGTTCAAGGATACCCATTACTGCCAACTGGAGGAAATGAGGATCCCTAGATAATGAACCAATTTGCTTGCCCATGACAGACCCTGCACCAGGAGAGAAAGCCCTCTACAGCTGAAATTTAAGGCAAGCACTTCCATTTTACCCCAATTGTTGTGAAGGTCAGAAAAATCCACAAATCTATTTAGCAAATCCATTAGGGCGGTAGTGAAGTAAGGCTGCCGAATGTCAGGAAAATATCATTGGCAAAAGCAGTGAATTTAAACATAACTTGCCAACCTCCACCGCTAATAAGGAGCAAACACTGGATAGCTTATGCAAGAGGCTCAATTTCTAGAAGAAACAGTGCTGGGGACAAGGGACACCCTGCTGTGTGCCTCTGAATAACAAGAAGAAAGAAAGATGACCATTCATCAGAACAGAGGCTTGGGGCAGCATAAATAGTGCTGATCCACCAAAAAAACCCTGCCAAACCCAAAAGTGTGAAGAATCTTAACTAAACAAGGTCACTAAACAGAATCAAAAGCTTGTTCTGTGTCTAGAACAACTGCTATCACCAGATCCAGGGAAGAATCCACCACCCACATTAAGTTAACCAGCCTATGAAGCTGATCAACTCCATCTCTCCCTGGAAGAACACACACTTGATCAGGCTGGATCAAAGCCAGTAGAACCTTAGTGAACCGTGCTGCCAAAACCTTGGTCAGAATCTTTTAATCAACATCTGAGAGAGAGAGAGAGAGAGAGAGATGGGGTGATAGCTGGAGCACTGACATGGATCTTTGGCTTTTTTTTGATAAAACAATAATCATGGCCTCAGTTAAGGTCATTGGGAGGGTAGCAGTGTCCCATGCTTCCTGGCAAATAAGGAGGAGTGATCATGTCCACCAGTAACTGGAAAGTCTCCACTGGCAGCCAATCTGGGCCCAGTGCTTTCCCCACTGCAAGCTTACCTATCACAGTTTTGACCTCTCTATGTGTAATTGGGCCCTCCAAATCTGCAATCTGGTCAACAGATAGCCTAGGAAATGATAGCCCATTTAGAAAGTCTCCAAGAGAAAGACCATACTCCTCCTTGCCCTCCAACAAAGAGGCATAGAGACCCTCATAGTAGCTCTGAAAAACCCTATTCACACCTACAAGGTCAGTTATCAGTTGTTGCCCTGAGTCCCAGGAATTTTAGCCTCTTCCACCTTTTTCTTCAGTCAATAAGCAAGAAGATGTCCTACCCTTTTGCCTCACTTCCAAAAAAGCATTCTGTGTTTTATAAAACAGCGTATTCTGCCTGCTGCAAATTCAAGACATTCAGTCTATACTGCAGAGACTGCATCTCATTGAGCAGGTCAGGTGAAGGATCCCCAGCTTTGTGCCTAAGTCCACCAGTAATTGGTAAATTTCCACGGGTGGCCCATCTGGGCCCAGAGCTTTCCCCACTACAAGCTTACCTATCACAGTTTTGAGCTCTCCATGCATAATTTGGCCTTCCAAATCTGCAATGGTTCGATGAAAGATATCAATGGCATCGACATCGACAACCCCTATATCGACGGGAACAATGCCAAGAGTCGGCATTGTTCCCAACAGAGCAAGTGTTTTTCTGAGGGGGCATTAGCCCCCACCCCCCATGTGGGGGCCTGCCCTCCTGCACCCACATATTTAAATGACCAACTCGAGTCAAAGTTGGTTCAGGGTGGGGCACAACACCGGAGTTGCACTGCTGATTCACAGTGAACCACCACAGTGAAAATCTTGACTTGTAGAGATTTGTCACTGTGGTGGTTTTGCTGTTTTAGTGTTGTTATCCAGATCTGATACCATCTGCAATCTGGTCAGCAGATAGCCTTGGCAAAGATAGCCCATTTAGATAGTCCCAAGAGAAAGACATAATCCTCCTTCCATTCCAGCTGGGAGGCATAGAGATCCTCATAGAAGCTCTGAAAAGCCCTATTGACACCTACAGGGTCAGTTATCAGTTGTTGCCCCAAATGAATCCATGAATTTTAACCTCTTCTGCCTTTTCTTGAAGCAATAAGCAAGAAGATGCCCTACCTCTTCGCCCCTTTCTGAAAAGCATGCTGTATTTTGTAAAGCGTATTCTGCCTGCTGCAAATTCAAGACATTCAGTCTATATTGCAGAGACTGCATCTCATGGAGAAGGTCAGGTGAAGGATCCCCAGCTTTGTGCCTAAGTCCACCAGTAATTGGAAAATCTCCACGAGGCGGGCCCAGTGCTTTCACCACTGCATGCTTACCTACCACAGTTTTGACCTCTCAGTGTGCAATTGGGCCTCAAATCCACAATCGGTCAACAGATAGCCTAGGAAAAGATAACCCATCTAGAAAGTCCCCAAGAAAGACCATAGTCCTCCTTGCCCTTCAGCTGAGAGGCATAGAGATCCTCATAGTAGCGCTGAAAAACCCTATTCACATCTACAGGGCCAGTAATCAGTTTTGTTCTGAATGAATCCCAGGAATTTTAGCCTCTTCCACATTTTTCTTCAAGTAACAAGCAAGAAGATGCCCAACCTTTTCACCCCTCCCTTCCATAAAGCATGCCATGTTTTGTAAAGAGTGTACTCTGCCTGCTGCAAATTCAAGACATTCATTCTATACTGCAGAGACTGCATCTGATAGAGCAGGTCAGGTGAAGGAACCCCAGCTTTGTGCCTAAGTTGCAGGGTGGCCAGATTCTCCTCAAATCCCTATGTCCTGCCCTTTTGTTTTCTTAAGCGGTTGAGTAGGCAATAATTCTGCTGCACAAATAAGCATCTAACCCTTTCCACAGACATTTAGGAGCACATTCTCCCCAGCACTGGCTTCAAGTATACCCACACTTCCTGGTGAATCCACTCCTGAAAAGCCTCATCTCTGCAATGACTTGCATTATTGGATTCTAAAGGCTTACCCAAACTGAAAAGATACATTACCGGGGAGTGATCAGAAATCAAAGTTGGCTCCATAGAGGAATGAATAGCCCCTTGCTGTGCCTCTCCCCATGCCAAGATCATATCAAGCCTGCTGTACATATTTGGGGGGCAGAATAACATGTATAGTCCCTGAATGTTGGGTTTTCCAATCTCCACACATATTCAAGCCCATGATCCTCAGCTAAAGATCGAAGGTGCTTCATTTTTTAAATGTGTCTATGTGTGCAAAGAGCAGATCAAAGTGCAAAAACATTCAGGATTTTTTTTTTATTTAAAGGAGTTTTAATTTTAGTGCCTAGTTGAAGTATTTTATGGAAGAATATTTTTTTATTCATTTTTTAATTTTGGAAATACAACCTTTAAGTCAGAGACTCATTTACAAAAGGCTTCACGTTGAGATACAGAATACAAACACAAAGTGCAGAGCACTGTACAAATAACAATAAGACAATGGAAATAAAAGCATACAGCATAGTGAATAGCAAAAACAACATAGGGTTATGCTCAACAAAATGGGGATGAGATAAATTACAGGAGTACAGTGAAGTCAACACGACATTGTCAATATGAAGAAATCATTCAGCATAAATTGAGAATGAGTTATACATCATAATACAGTGAATGGGTTGTATATATCAAATATGGCTTGGATAAAGGTACAGGATTGTGATAGCTGTCAAAAGACATTGTCATAGGTAACAATCAGAAAGACATAGTCACAGGGGTATTCAGAGGGAGCAGTGATGGGGAGAGGAAATAAGGTGAATGGACAAGAGGGCACAGTCAAAGAGAAATACGGGCATAAGCAATGATAGGGAACATGGCAGACAGGAAGGTTAGAAGCAGTTACAGAAGCTAAGTGCAAGGAGGTGAAGGTGTAGTTTGGATTTGAAAATCCCAAGTTTTTATTCTGCCAGGACATCAGCAGGCAGGTCATTTAGCCATGAAAGGGCACTGTACATAAATTATTGCTGGCCTTAAGACTTTCTACACTGGGGAAGTGTGTAGGATGGTTTGGACATGTTTCTCGTGTTCCTGGGGGCTTCTGAATGCTTGATGAGCAACATAGAGGAGGGTGGAATGAGACTGAGAGTGATTTTCTTCTCAAATAGGCATGGCTGGTAGGTGAGCCTGCTCTTAAAGTTTAACCAGCTGGTCTGTGCATAAAAGGTCACATGTGTGAGTAAATCTATGGGCTCCAGATACTAGTCTACATGCTTTCTTAAAGCAATCTTTATTCGACCAAGGGTGGTGTCAGAGGCAGAGCCACAGATAACCAGCCCATAATCAATGATGGAGTGGATGGAGCTAATCACTGCCATTCTGACTGCTTGGGGTCATGCAGTGTCTGTGCCTGTAAAGGAGCCAATTCTAATATTAACTGCTTTGCAAACTGAACTGATGTGCTTGTGGAAAGTAAGGGAATTGGGGAGTCTAGGAGTAACTCAAGATACTTAAAGTGCTTAAAGTCAGTAGACTTGCTCTAGAGGCTGGAGATGGATATTGTGGCTGTAGGTGAGACCCCTTGTGCTTGTTGGTGAGGGTTAGCAACAACATGACTTTGGTTTTATTGTAATTGGTTATGTTTATGGCTCTAGAACCAGGCTTCCACTTCAGTGAAGCATTTTTGAAGGGTGCCCTCAGAGGCTGGGCTGGCATGACTAGAGTAGATGACAGTGTCATCAGCATAAAGAAGAATACTGCTAGAGCAAACATGAGGGAGGGCATTAAGGAAAAGACTGAAAAGAAGTGGTCCCAGAATTGATCCTTGTGGGACACCAGAGCAGACAGGGAGGATAGAGGAAAGGGTATCACAGACTTTTACACTCTGAGTTCTCATAGAATGATAGTTAGAGAACCAGGAGGAGGCATCTGGCGAAATACCAATACAGAGGAGCATAGAGACAAGCAGATCATGGTTGACCGTGTCAAATGCTTTTGTGAGGTCTATGTACACAGACCACACAAGGTGGCCATGGTCAAGTGCTCTGTACATGAAATCAGAAAATTCTAGAAGGGCAGTGGAGGTACTATGACCCTTTCTAAATCCATGCTGCTGGGGGCTTTGGAGGTTGCAATGAGAGAGGTAGTCAGATACTTGATCAGAGACTATCCTTTCCAGGGCTTTTGAAAGAGGAGGGAAGGAGGGTAGATATAGGGTGATAGTTACTGCAGGTGGGCCTGTCACCACTTTTGTAATGCTGACAGCCATGTTTGTGATGGAAATCAGGAAAAAGTTAAATGGCTCATGAATTATGTATGGAATCTGTGTACATTTCAGATCACCTATGTGCACTTTTTCTTTACAGGGTGGTATTAGCACATAAACATATGCCCATGGAAAGGCAACAGCCAATTAGAAAACAGTTTTTCATTTATCCATTTTCTAAACTAGTATGAAGAAGGCATGGATGTGACTGAAATGTTTTATCAAAATTTATTCAGAAGGCTTGTCAATAGAATACTCAGTACTGTCTCTTGACATGCTAACTATGATATTTTCATTGCTATGCTTCCTATCCTAACACTTGATGTGTGTTTACTGGTAGCTACAACTCACCGTCTTAAAATTCAGACACTGTGTGAGCCAATAGCTAGTTCCATCAGTGCTGAATGGTCACAAGACAAATAGAATTGATGAAGTGGAGACAGGCTAAATGGGAGTTGGCTGGGGGAAATATATTTTTTCTAACTATGTAGATTACTGAGGAGGATCAAAGTGCACTTGGAGTGCTCAGGGCTGGAAGATGTAAGCCATCCTGCCTGCAGAAGTCAATTGGAATCCTCTGTAGGCTCTGCAACTGGTTTCTGTTCTGACACTACACACTTTCAGAGCACAGCATTAGGGTGCTGAGTCATTATGGCACCAAACCCAACTTTGCCACCCCATCTCCTGAGGTTCACCTCTGGAGTTGGAATCTATAGTTAGAGGGTGGGGGCACTGCCTCACAAAAAGAGTGGATGGCAATATTGACATTTGGTGCTGTAATGACTCAGCGCCCCAATGCTGCCACATTCCCAGAGTGGAACCCTGCTCAGAGGCAGGAGGACTGGAATGACAACTGGCTGTACAGTGGGAGCACAGGGAGAAGCATTAGGAGCTGAGCGGTACTCTAATGTGGCAGAAGTGGGTGGCAGAGGCTAACATCTAGGACACTGTGACAGAAGCACATCTGGTGAACTGCCTGGATTGTGGAATGTACAAGATCCTCTTTAAGACAGGTAGCAGCGATATATCTGCAGCCACTGGGGAGTAGCTGATGCTCTCAAGACATGAACTACAAGGCTGGAGTGGCAGTTGCAGGCACTGCATGGGGAGCAGGGATGTGAATAGGCAGTTGAGGATACTAGAAAGATGGAGACTACAGATATGAACATGCTGTCTGAGGGAGCAGTTTGTGGGGACACGTAGGTTGGAGGGAGGATGACGGGGACTGTGATGGGGATGAAGCAATGAGGCCAAGGGAGGCACTGTAACAGCCATGGTCATGAGGAAGCACCATTTCAGTGAACCCAACAACAGGTACCAGCTCCTGGTCAGTCAAGTTAAGGGGGCAACAGGCCAGTGGGGCTGGAGAGGTAGTCCAGTCGCCAGGATACCCAACTTGCCAAGATGGAGGAAGGAAAATTCTGTAAAGAGGAGTAGGAAGGTAGTAGTCACTGGAGACTCTACTGTTAAGGTAGTGGGTAGGGTGCAGGGGCACTGCTGTGTACTGGGATGGTGGCTCAGCTGAGATGGCTTTCCTGTCTTGAGCACAGGTTCACTTTTACTATCAATTCTAAGCAAAACAGCATTGGAAGGAGCAGATCATCATCGTTCATGTTGGCATGAGAATATAGAAAACACATGTTACAAGTACATAGGTAGATCATTCATTGAACCTGAAATGTTACTGGATGGAAAGATATATATAATGGTCTACTCCCTCCCATGGGTAGAGATGCAGTGAATGTTAACATTGTTGGTGAAGCTGTCACAAAGTTATGAAACCTTGACTTCACAAAAGCTTCATGAAGTTCCTACTGGCATTACCAACTTCAAACTTCTGGACATTGCAATGTGTTTGCCAGGTGAAGTGGTAACTTTATGAGTAAATTTTGCCACATTGATGAAAAGTGTGCCACTTGACCTACCAAATATGTTTCCAAATCTGCACTTTGAACTTCACAAAGTTTATAAAATTTGTGACATTCTGGTGAAGCAAACTTTTCTCAGCTTCACACATCTCTATCCATGGGGCTACTAAGGACTGGAAGAGTACCAATAGACAAACAAATGGTTGTCTAACAGTCTGGTGAAAGAGGAAGAGAGTATGGGTTTTCTGGTCAACTGAAGGGCCTGCTGTGCCTTTGCTCCAAGGAACTGGGGGTAGTGGCCAGGAGAATGAAGAGGGAAGTTATGTAGAATTAGACAAGAGCATGGGTGAGAGGGGCTGGCACATGTACTCACCATGGGCAGAAGGCAGATACATTTGATTGTCAATGAAAAGACAGCACAGCAAATCAGCACAAGGAAAAGAGATCCTCAAAGGGAAGGAAGCATGGAGGGGCAACTACTCTTACTCGTATGTAGGTTAACATGAGAAGCACAGCCAACAAAAGGGGTGACATCAAGGGCCTCACACACTTTGATTGCCAGGACTAGGTGGTACTCATGAAGACTGTATAAATCTTACATTAGACCAATTACAGATTATTATAAACTATTGTTCCCAGTTCTAGGGAGGTGTAAATAAAGGGGAGACACAATGCTGGAAAGAATACAGAATAAGGAAACTAGAATGATGAGAGATTAGAGAAGCTTCTGTATGAAAACAGAATAAGCAATATTGGACTGCAGAAGAAAATAATTATGGGAGATATCGTTTTCTCTATAGCATCCATAATGATGCATCTTAAATGTACAATGTGAATATTGAACTTCATAATGACAAGCATTACATAAAAGTCATTCTAAACAAATTAAACAATATAACTTTAGGACTCAGACTAGGATAATATTCTACACATAGAGGATTGTGAATACTTTACTGTTAGAACCAATAGATAAAAAGATAAGGAGACTTTCAAAAATAGAGCTGAAGTTTATGGATGGGTGAACACTACATACAGTAAATTATACTTTAGTACAATAAGATTAGATATTGCACCCAGGAAGTAGGGAAAATCCACTGGGTGGACATGCATCTTAATAAATTCACATAGTTTGAATAAAAAAAGAAGAACTAGTGGTAATAATGGACAGGGCTAAGTAAGAAATTGTTTACATCGCTGAGACATGGTGGGAACAACTCACTGAATGAGACAGTGAAATAATAAGGTTACTCACTGTACACATCAGACTTCAAAAGAAAGGACAGAGCATTGTGGTCTATGTTAAAGAGTCTATCACAGTTACTGACATCACAGGGAAGATTAAAAGTCAAGTATTTCAGAAACCATTTAGTTACAAGTTACATCAAAAAACAATAAAAGTGTAATATTAGGACTTTTCTATAGACCCTCAAATTTTGATGAAGAGCAAAATAGAAACATAGAAACCTAGAAACATAAAAACATAGAATTTGATGGCAGATAAGGACTGCTTGGCCCACCCAGTCTGCCCATTTCCCTACCTGATGGATAAGCTGCAGGTCCTAGTTAACCTGCAAAATGTTGATATAATGGAAGAAACTCAGACAGCAGGTGAAATGGGAGACCTAATACTAACAAGGGATGTTAACTCTCAGATGTACATTGTAAAAGATAAACAGGAAAGACAGGACATGCTATAGCTTTTCTTGAGACAGAAAAACAATGCTCCCTAACCCAGTATGTCTCTAAGCCCACAAGAGGAACAGTAACTTAGATTACTCGACCTCAATCAAAATCAGGATGGAAAATATCACTGTATAAAGAACAATTAGCAAACACTGACCATGCAGTGGTCTATTTCAATGTACTGTAGCTTTCAAAATTGAGGAATACAGGGTATATAAAAATATATCTTTATAAAAATCCAACACCAATGAAATAAAAAAGAACTGTAGGCAAAATAAATTGGAAAGAAAGATCAAGAAACCAAAATACTGAAAATGCATGGACAAATATTTAAAAACATTACAGGGTTTTAAATAACTCTAAAAATTGATTAGCGTTTTGCTCATAAAAGTTCTAAAACATTGTGAAAAGGCATATCACTTTCCTCACTGTGTTTAACAAACATGACACTTCTAGAAAGCCTATATAAACGCCTTCTGTACAGTTGGTATTGTCCCAAGAAAAAAACTGTTAAGCAATTATTTAAAACCCTGCATTATAATGGAAATGTTGTAATAAAACTATCCCAGCAATCAAGAAATATAATGCAAGGGGTAGTAAACTCAAATGGTTAACAAGGTGCATTGCTTTTCATCGATATAAAGCAGAAGAACCAACATCAAATGAGAAGCAAAAGCCTAGTTAAAAGCTGCAAGAACATAACTAAGAAAGAAAAGCAGAAAATAGAATTCAAATTGGCAAAAACAGCAACTAAGGTGAAGATGAAACATTTTGTGGGTATTTAAAGTCAATCAATCAATTAATCATATTTATTTTTCAAAAGTGCAATTCCAGAAGACCAAAGCACTTGTACAATAAAATCCCTTAAAAAGATATAAAATAGTAACAATCAGTACATGATTCAATATAAAAAGACATCAAGTGATTCAAAATCAGGAAAGGCTATACTGAAAAGATATGTCTTAATTGCAGATTTAAAGCTCTCCATGGTCTGACACTCTCTAATCTGATGAGGTAGAGAGTTCCACAGGAGTAGTGGCCACAGAAACAAGTGAGTATGCCCTGGAGGTCATCAGTCACACCCTGGGAACCTCTGTTAATCCCTCTTTGGAGGAACGGAGTGAGAAGAGGGAATGGTAATGGCAAAGAAGATCTTGCAAGTAATGCACTTGCAGTCCATGTAGGGCATTATAGGTCAGCAACCCGACCTCGAAGGTGATCTGCAAATGAACTGGCAGCCAGTGCAAGACGGGGGACACAGGCATGACATGGCAAGATCTTGATAAGCCAGTCAACAACCTGGCCACCCCATTCTGCACCAGCTGTAGGTGGTGGATATCGACCCTCGGTAGCCCTAGGTAGAGGACATTGCAGTAATCAAGGCGGAAGGTCACAAAGTTGTGGACCAAAGTTGGAAGGATCAAAGGCAGAACCAGATGCTTAATCTGGGTAATGTTCCTCAGATGGTAAAAGAGATTTTAATGACAGCAGACACCTCAGACTTTAATGCCAGACCACTGTAGAAAACAACATCCAGATTTAGACTTGGTCTGAGGTACGCAGCTGCCCCCCGGAGCCAAAGTTCAGACAGTTGAAAAGCTGACAACCCCATATCCTGGTGACCTGGGCCCAACATCAACACCTTGGTTTTATTAGAGTTCAGCCTCGACCAGTTGGCACTCATCCAGCCCTGGAACTCAGAGATGCAGCTGTTAAAGACCAAGATAGCTGTATCCTACTCAGGCACAAAGGATATGTACAGCTGAGTATCATCTGCATAACAGTGAAAACTCAGCCCATACCACCTTATAATGTCTCCTAACAGAAGCACATACACTGTGAACAACATTGGTGATAGTACAGAGCCCTGCAGAACCCCACAGGACAGAAGGAGAGGGGTCAAGGAGTAAATCCGTGACACCACTCTCTGAGTCCTGCTCATGAGAAAGGATCAAAACCATCTGAGGACTGTACCAGACAGTCCACAGAGCATCTTGAGTGCTCCAACAACACACCATGGTCCACAGTGTCAGACATTGCAAAGAGATCAAGGAGGACTAAGATGGAGTGACTCCCCTGATCTCTCACTATCAGGAGATCATTAAGTAGCCAAACAAGCACCGTCTTGGTACTATGTCTCTTCCTAAATCCAGACTAGAGAGGATTACAGACATCATGGTTGGTCAAATGGTCCTCCAGCTGCATCGCAACCACCTCCTGAATAACTTTACCCACAGAGGGCAGGTTAGAGATTGGTCTGTAGTTTGCTAAGCAGGCCGGGTCGATGGAGGATTTCTTTAAATGGGGGTATCACTATGCCTCCTTCAGGGAGTCATAAAACACTGTTGTCTCCAACAAACTCTGGACTGTCTCAGCCATGACTGGGTCGATGACCTCAACACACTCCACTAGCAGGCATGTTGGGCCCGGGGCCAAACTACAGTAGGTTGGATGCATACCCTGGATGATCCCCACAATATATATGGCTGCCAACTGGACAAAATCAGACCAGACAAACACAGTGCTTGCTGCCTCCTGCCAACCTCCAAAAAGCCCACTAGAGGGCACTAAGTGGATCTCTGATCAGAGGACAACAATCTTATCTGGGAAGAATTGAGCAAACTCATCACACACAATCTGTAAAAACACTCCCTGACACTGAAGACAGACTGGATTGCATGTTCTGTCAATAGTCCAGAAGAGCTGAGCTGGTCAATTTTGCACAGTGGCTATCTCCTGCACAGGAATTCTGTCTTCTCACAGGAGACTGCTGATTGATAGTCTTTGTAATGGGCCATCAATCTAATCTTGTCATCCACCAGACCAGATTTCTGCAGTGCCACTCCAGTCTTCAACCCCTTGCCTCATCTCCTTCAAAGTCCCATCAAACCTAGGGGATGTAGGGTGATGAGTGAGGGGTGAACACAGACAAGAGCTAAAGAATCCAGGGCCACTGTACTGCCCTATTATAAGCCAGTACCAGCTCCATGGATCCCCGCTTATACTCATCATACCTGATATATCCAACATCTTTTCTTTAAGACATAATTCATCATTGGAAGGCCCACTCAGAAAAGATGATACCACTACTATCTTCCTACATGAAATGGCAGAACTATTTAAAAAGTACTTTAGTTCTCTGTATTTGAAACCAATTATATCAAAACTTGTACCACCTAATACAAATACTGTGACATAAAGAGATACTAGTTGGGTAACACAGGAAATGATCATTGAGAAAATTAAGTGTGTGAAAAAAAAAAACACTGCACCAGGCCCCAAAGTAATAACAACCAATATGCTCAAATGAATGTGTATGAATATTACTGATCCTTTGCAAGTAATGTGTAGCTGATCCCTTAGTGAAGGTGTGGTTCCTGAAGACTGGAAACACACACATATCACACTAGTGTTTTAAAAAGGGGTCTAGGATTGACACCTCGAACTATAGGTCAATTAGCATCACCTCTTACTGAGGAATTTCTTGGAAGCAATTATTAAGGAAGAGATACATGCACACAGGGCAAAAAACAAATTCTCTAGATAGACAGCAATGTGATTTCTGCAGAGGTCGATACTGCATAACAAAACTGTGAAAGTGTTATGAAAATGTAACTGAGAATTAGAAAGAAACCATCTCCTAGACATCTTCCACCTGGCCTTTAAAAATGCCTTTGTTATGGTCCCACACTGTGTCATCTTTGAAAGAATAAAACAACTTGGGCTTGACACCTCATTAATAAACTGGATAGCAGCATAGTTGATGAATAGATCCCAGAGGGTCAAAATAAATCATCACCTCTCCTCAAAGAGCAATGTGTTTAATGGGGTGCCTCAGGGTTCAGTTTTGGGACCGATATCATTTGACATCTTTGTTACTGATATAGACTGCGGACTCAATAGTTGGACCCGCTAGTATGCATTTGACATAAAAATAGAAGGGTTCTGTGAAACAAAAGAACAGACAAAATATAGACAATCTAATCTGGGCAACATACAGTAACTAACTGTGTCAAAAATTGGGGATGCAATTTAACATGGATAAAAGTGTAGTAATGCACTTAGGAAGACACAACGCACTATGACAATACAAATTTGGGAATAGCACACTAAATATAATACAATGGAGAAAGACCTAGTGGTCAGACTAAATGATAAGTTTGAGGTTTAAATCACTTATGCATGTGTGTGGCGTTTTTTTGAGCAGAGTGCCATTTCTTTTCAACCAGACAGCAGGTTATTCAGGCTGCTATGAGTTGCCATTGCCAACTTTCTGAATTTTACCATCCTGGGAGTAAGGGGTGTTGATTCTCTTAAATTGACCCACTGAAGCTCTTTGCTACCAGAAGAATATCTCTGGGCCATACTTTTCTACAACAGACTCAATGATGAACACAGAATTATTGCTGATAGAGTGAGCCTTATGGACTCTATGCCTTTTCAGCTTTGTCCATCTCTCTGACCCACTGGAAACAAAACATTGCTACTGGAAGCTGAAGCTAAAGGCTGAAATCTTAGGAATAGTTGGAGGACAATTTATAGCTTCAAGAAAGCACAGTGAAACCCTCTGGAAAGATAGTCAGCTACAAATTTGCACTTGCTATTTTCTTTTCTTCTTTTTTTTGAATGCTTGATTCTTAGCACACTGTATATAGAGACTTACAGCCAGATTGCAGCTGTTTTGACTGATTTCCTATATCTGTCACTATTACATTGTTATTTGGTTGCAGTTTAATATCCTCTTTCCTTACTGCTGCAACTGAAATTTATTTTGTTTCTGTATTCTCTTGTTGTATAGATCTAATTCTGGTATAATTGTCTCATAGATAAGGCTTGAACAAGTGGGAAAATGTTAGGTAAGAAGGGTAAAAGAATCAATGGAAGTATCTCTCATGATGATTTAACTATTACTACCTCTACACCTACCAAAAATAATGGCAGTAATGGCAGTAGAACCATTTCCTATGCTGCAAAGGTTAAATAGCCACTAGAAAAAATTAATCTAACAAATGTTGAACTAATGGAACCTCAGTCAGTACGGGGTAATTGTTTTACCCAACAACTAACTGAATCAGAGAAGAATAAAGACACAATTTTGTCACAAAAAAGAAAGATTTTGAAAGGGATGAGAAAGAAAAAGACCAATATACAACCTAAAAATCAGAAAGGAATGTTGGCTTTTTTCTGAATAAAACCACCCCCTCTTCCTACACAGCAACTGCAAGATTCAGTAGCAAATATTGGGGTTGAAACCCCAAATCTTCTACAGGATTCATCTCCTAAAACACAAGAACAACTGATGGAACCATTTAGCACTTTAGAACTGTCAGAAGTTTCCCTTCATTAAGATCTTCATGTGCAATCACTAGGGAATCAATCCATTATGGCAGGATCCCCAAACACTGTTTTTAGAAAACTTGATTATGAAGTGGAACAAATTGAAGTGGATGCAGATATCATGTTAAATTGCCCCAATGCCCTTTCTAAATATTCAATTAAGGCATCAGCTTGCCCAGTGATGTCAAATGTGATGATTGTTGAAGCTCTAAATGATTTAAGAAATAGATTTGCAGGATTACTTAAGCTTATCATGGTTAGAATGGATCAGTTAGAAGAAGAGAAGATTGAGGCTCTAACACAACAGGTGGCCCTACAAATACTATCCTTCTCAACAGTAATTATCCCAGAGTCACCACACAAAGAAAGGAAAGAAACACAAAGTGACCTCACAACAACAAAATAAAAAACAGGGTAAGAGCAAAAAGAATAAAGTGAAGGGAGAAAAGCAGTCTGATTTAGAAATAGGAAGCACTAGAGCAAACTATTTGCACATAGATCCTAAAATAGTAACTAAGAAAAATGAATCAGTAGCTAAGGCAGTGGAGGATTTTAATACTACAAAACATAGCTAAGAAAAATGAATCAGTAGCTAAGGCATTGGAGGATTTTAATACTATAAAAGGACCATACAAACAAGGGAATACAACATTAAAAAATGAAAAAGAAAATGTAGAGTCACAAGCCATTCATATCTCCTTTGAAAATCCTCAGAAATTGAAGGAAGTTGAAATAATGGGAGGTGAGGTAGTTTTAACCCTTTGGAGCATGGAAAGGTATCTCTGTACTAGGAAAAACAATGGATTATCTGTTGTTCAGCTCCAAAGGGTTAAGGATCGAAGGTATGTACCTGAAAGAAAATGAGACCCCGGACACTTTAGTAGCTTTGATTAACTATCTGCTTGAGGCAGAAATCTTGGTTGGACAAGTAAAAGAAAAGGTCCTACATGTCAGTAGAGACACCTCTGATAGTAATCACCCTGTGTACATTATGGTTATAAACATGGAAACAGCAAAAAACATATGGGGGAAAAAATAAGATTTGAATATCTTGGTCTTAATATCCCTGCCACCATCATGTGGCAAACAATATTAAAATATTCCCAGACAGAAATCAAAAAAGGTGGATGTGTACTGGACCTTGTAGCATCAGCAGCTATACTCGCCAAACTGAAATGGCAATTCAAGTCTGAAAAGCAGACACCAAATAAGAACAGATATGTATTGTCTCTGTTTGGGATAAATCATTTTCCTAGTGAAAACACTAGGATGCTCACTGAATTTGTACTGTCTACATACATCATGTCTTAGCATAGAGTGGAATAAGATGAATAATGGAAATATTGAGAGAATGTTTACCTCAGATACAGGTTCTAGAATTGATATCGAATGTAAATCAGAAGAATGTTTATGCTATTGAAAAGAGAGACTTAAATTTCAAACAGCAGGAATTTTAATGGTAGACATGAAAAATCCAAATTTATTAGAATCTGGTGCCATGGGGACCTAAGAATAATTGAATACTAAATATCCTTGTGGAAATAATGAGTTTAATAATATTTCACTGGCTAAATTAGATAGGACAACAAATTTTATGACATAGAATATTGCTGGATTAATGGGAAAACTTAATGACCCCGAATGGGCATATTTTATTCATAGTAAGGATGTTATTTTATTCCAAGAAACTTGGGCAAACACTGTAATCAGTTTAAAGGCTATCACCTTATAAACTCTCCAGCAACCAAAGATGCAAATTATGGTAGAAACAAAGTAGGTTTGGCAATATACATTAAAATTAAAAAAGATATCATAATAAAAGATGCCATAAAAATTGACCATAATTATATCAAACAAAATATAATTTGGAATTCGATCCCCATTACTTTATTTTATTTATTAATTTCAGTTTGGGATTAAATACCTTTGAGCTATAGGCTCGTTTACAAAGGTTCCAGGTCAGACATCATACAATACAGATAAGACAGGCAATAGGAATAATGTAGTGGTAATACAGAACAAATTAAAACAACAAAGAAATTCAAACAGGTACAATAACACTAGTTACTGCATAGGTAAAATCACTATGAGGAAGATTATAATTTTAGGTTACCAGACAGCTTAGAATTCTTCAAGGAGATTTCAGTGTTGTTACATCTAGAATGGCGGTAGTATGTAGCCACTGGCTGTAGTAGGCAGCAACAGTGTTGGGCAAGTGGGCAGAGGGGAGTTAACAGGCCCAAGCAACAATGGGGGAGGGGCAGACAGAGAGGGGCTAGGGCTTGGAGTGAGAATGGCAGCCAGGGTAGGCATTGCCAGGGGAGGTATGGGAAAGATAAGAGGGGATTAGGAGGTAAGGTAGCTAAGGGGGTAGGAAGCAAGGAGATGGAAGATAGGGGTGTAGGAAAGGATGGGAGTTGGGTGTTGTGTGGAATGGAGGGAGTGAATAAGGGAGGGGGTAGGGTAGTATGTGGGGAGTTAGGTGGGCATGGGAGAGAAAGAGAAGAGGGATGGAGAAAAGGCAAAGTAAATATAGGGGGATGAGTACAGGGCAAGGAAGGGCTATAGCTAGTTGATTAGTGGTGGGGCAGGTTTGAGAAGTGACAGAGATACAAGGTCAGAGGTATCAGGAGCTGAAGAGTGCAGCAAATGGGTCAGGGTGCGCAGAGGCACTCACACATACTTGAAGTGGTTAGATGGGCAAGGAGCCCAGCTTTGAATTTTCCAGTATTATTGCATCCGAGGAGGTCAGGCAGTAGGTCGTTTATTCGATTGGGAATCCTGAAGGACAGGGATCGTTGAGCTATTGAGGTATGCTTGAAGGGTAATAGGAGTACGCCCTTGGAGGTCCTCCTAGTGCTGATAAATGGTTCGTCCTTTTTTAAATAGACACGAGGTGGATTCGGGAGCAAATCCAAGGATGGCTTTCTTACCCACAAGGCAGCTTGGTATTGGGCTCTGAGGTGGGGGGTAAGCCAACCAGTTGCTTCATAGAGGTAACAGGTATGGGTCAGGTGGTCTGCACCCAGGACCAGCCTACATGCTTTGCTGAGGAGGGTTTACCCTATTCAGGACAGTGTCCATGGCTGCACTGTAGATTACAAGGCCGTAGTCATTGAAGGATACCACAGAACTGTAAGTGACATGCTTTAGCGCCTCAGGTAGCATGTATTGACAGTGTTTATACTGAACACCTAATTTTGCTGCTGGCAGATTTGACTAGCTGATCAACATATGTCAAGAAAGAAAGGATTTGTCCAAGTATATGCCAAGATATTTGAAGGTGTTAACCTACTCCAATAGGTCCCCTTTGAGCTCAGGATCTGAAGTTTTCAAGGTGGTTCTTCCTCTGTGCGGGAGAAGAGTTTGCTCTTGGTTTCTTGCAGTTGAGCAACAATTTGTTATCACTGAACCATTCCTCAAGTCTGTAGAAGTTTGCTTCGAGTTCAAGGAGATGGTGGGTAAGTATGACCAGCTTACAGAGATGACCACTTCATCTACATAGAGCACAATATGTGCCTGGCAGACTGTAGGCAGTTGGTTGATGAATATGCTGAACAGGAGTGGACCCAGGATAGACCCTTGTGGGAACCCAAGAGTCATGTCCATGGGTTCTGATATTATAACACTAAATTTGACTTGCTGTGTCCTGCTGGATAGGTAGCTCTTGAACCATGTGACTATGTCCAAGGACAAGCCCATTGAGTGAAAGTTTTGAAGGAGGAGTTGATGGTTGACTGTGTCGAATGCTTCAGTGAGGCAGATGAAGATAGACCCCACTGCTAAACCAGCATCAAATGCCTTGTATATCTGGGAGGTATAATTAATCAGGGCAGTTATGGTTGAGTGATGTTTCCAGAACCCATGTTGTTGCCTACAGAGTAGGTTGTACTTTGTTAAGTACTCTGTAAGCTGGTCCGAGTCCACTCTTTCCAGTGCCTTGGACAGAGGGGGAGAATTGAGATGGGCCTGTAATTGATTAGGTTTGTGGCACTGCCTTATTTGAGAACAGGGTGACAACCGCCTTCTTCCACTTATCTGGGAACAGTCCTGACCTTAGTGAGGCATTGAAGACTTTGGTAAGGGATCCACCAGCTCATTGATGGTGAGTGCCACCAGTTTTATGTCTACAAGGTCACTCCTTGTCTAGTTTTATTTAGAACAGCTTTAACATATTTAGTGATATCCTGTCAGTTCAACCGTTTGAAGTAGAGGGCATTGAACTTGGGTACAGGTGGTGGGGCATTAGAAAGGGAGGGTTGAGAGTGGAATGGGACAAGTATTCCTTGAGAAGAACAGAACTTAGGTCAGAAGGCTTGGTTGAAGGTGTTAGCAAAGTGTTCAGGCTCCAGGAGAGTCCCCTCAGTAGTGACTATTAACCCTGGTTGTGCTTTGGAAGCTTTGCCAGTGAGGGTTTTTATCGAGTCCCAGAATTCCTTACCTCTACCCCAGCTTTTTTTCAGTAGGTCATAGTAGTAGCTTGCCTTAGCTTGTCGGATGATTCTGGTACAATTGTTTCATTCAGACCTATATTTGATGTAATCAGCCACTTTACCAGTTGCTTTGGCCCTATGCCACAAGTTGTCCCTATTCCACATATGATGTAGTATGGGGACTATAAGCCAGGGGTTGGTGGTTCTTTGATTTCTTTGGTTCTGTAAGGGGCAAAGATGTCACAAGCCTTGGTAAAATGGTGATAAAGAAGTTGAGGGCTTGGTTTCCATCCAATGCCCTGTCCAGTGGTGACCAGTCAACCAAACTCAGATAATTCCTGAGAAAGTCTAGCTGTCCAGTTCTCAGGGATCGGTTTTGAGATACCTGGGGGGGGCACAAGTATTGGCTTTATTCAACCTGGTGCACGTCACGGTGAATGATCGCTGAGGGTGTCAGGAAGGACAGTGACCTTGGAGATATGCTCCTGGCTGCTCCCTAGAAGCCAGTTAATTAGGGTACTTGTGCCTGTTTTGTAGTTAAGCCTGGTTGCTTGCTGGACTAGTTGAGAAAGGTAGAGTCCTTGATACCTGGTCGCAGACAGTTAGAGTGTCATTGGACAACCAGTTAGTATTGAAGTCACCAACTACTATGTGCTCCCAGTTTTTGTTGTACTGCTCAAAGTTGCTCAGCACTTGTTGGATGCCTGTTTTGGGGTCTGGGGTAAGTATACAGTGGATAGTAGTAGGGTTTTGTGTTGCTACCCAGGGTGAGTTTGAGGTAAGAGTTTGCACTTCCTTGTTTAGAAACTGCTAGGCAGGTGTTGGGCCCTAAGGTCATTCTTCAGGTAAACCATGCATCCACCCCTCAGTAAGCCAATCTGCCCTGCTGGAACACTGTGTAGCCATGCAGTGCTATGGAGGCATTACTAACTTTGGTGACAGCCAGGTTTCAGTAAGAGCAATTATATCAGGTTGTAGTAGCTCCACCCAGGCCTGGAACTGTGGAAGTTTATTAATGAGACTAGATATATTAGTAGAGACTGTTGAGAGGCATCCCTGCCCCTGTTTTGGCCCGGCACCGGAAGGCCCAGGTTAGGTGGACATTTCCAGAGATTAGCAGCAGCAGTAATATCAACTTTCTTAGGATGTGTGCCCAGTGAAGCCACATGTCCCCTTTACCTTTACCCAGTGAGGTTCAAAGGAGTTTATTGTCACCACAGTGGTTCAGCAGCATAGGATGGCAGCAATGCTAATTTTGTGTGGAACTGTGGGTGTGTAGATGGAGGGTGGGATTTTAAAGACATGAGTATGGCATCTATCGCAGGTACCCTTGGGTTTAAGATTGGTGGGAGGGTGAGACACAGTTCTAGTATCTGTGTGGGCAATATATGCAGAGGTTGTCCAGCCAGCTTCCTTATGAGAAGGGGAGGAAGAAGGTTAGGAATCTAATTTTGGCAACTGACAGCATTTTATTTAACTAAGTGTAATAGTATAAATAGATCTTATGAGAGAAGGTGAGGATCAACCAGTGAATCCTATTAGGGGGCTGGTAATAGTCCCATGGGGAGGGCCAGGGGCTGTCTTGGGAGCAGGAAGAAGTGGGGAGAGGGGAGGAGGGGTATTTAACAGAGGCTGAGGCTGGGGTATGGGTGGGGCGAGGTGGGACAAAAAGCAGAACTAAACAGTGGTGCCCCATGTGAGTAAAGTTGCCAAAGCACTGAGGCAGTCTGAAAAAACCATCAGGATGGGCCCAACCAATGGCAGGTTGAGCTAAGAGAGACCATCTAATCACTGGCCAGCTCCAAGCACAAGTGGAACCAGTAGAATTGGCAGCCTACAATCTGCGGCTCTCAGAGAGGCAAGCATACCTTATTAAGTTCTAGGCAGGTGGGGAGCCAGTGAGAACAGCCACTGGAGAGATGATGGGTGGCTCAGCCACTAGGCCACAGCCTTGGAGGGTGAGGGCTGAGCGCTGCAGTCCTGTGGTGGCCACCGAAGGTCCAAGGTGGTGGCGGCGCCATACCCGCTGGGTGGCAGCTGTAAGAAAGGGAGAGGAAAAGCAAGAGATTAATTTAAAGGCAAGTGCTGGCACCTCCACTTAAATTAGTAGGAGGACTTAGTGCTGAGGACAAAAGTCTGGGGAGGGAAGGTCATTAGAGAGTAATTTAATTTGAATGAGGGAAGGTGGAAGATGAAGAGTGTGGTAGGTAGCAAAATTGGGGGGCAGAATACCAGAGGATCAGGTCTGGAAAAATGTAGGGGATTTTAGGTTTAGCAGGGGAACATCTAATTAAGGTATGAGTGGCTGGTGGTAGCAGGAGGAGGAGATGGCACTAAGGCGGCCGAGAGAAGAGAGAGAGAGAGAGATACAGCGAGCAGGGATGAGAGGTATTTACTGAAAGGCAGAGCTAGGAGTTGTGTGCAAGAGGGAGGGAGATGAGCAGTGAGAAGGGCAAAAACAAAGAAGAGACATGGGCAAGAGACAGGCAGCAGCCTGGGGTTATAATTTAAACCACAAGTCCCTACAGCAGCAACACTAAAACACAAGTTAACAAGCTAGCGAGAGATAATAAAAATTGTCTGGTTTGGGGGAGACAACTATATTACTAAGCACTCAGCCACCTAAATGGGCTGGCAGTATAGCCTAGAGGTTGGAGGAACAAGGTGTGAATGAGCTTGGTACATCCAGCAGACCAGACCTGAGTTTGATTCTCACAACCTCCACTTGCATACTGTGTGACTCTGAGCAAGTCAATTAACAGCCCAGTGCTCCCAGGTCACCCCTGAAAACAGGCACTTGTGCCTAGTGGGCCTTACCCAGTTACCAAAGGCTAAAATAAATAAGTAAATAAAATAAAATAAATAAATCAGAATTTGGGCAGATTAACAGTACACATGTGGCCATGTACTTAATGTGTACATTCCACCAAGAACAAAAAAAATAAAACAACCTACAATTAAGGTTCATTTAATGAAAGATATGAATGGCATTTCCCAAAAATATCCAAATAATATCTTTCTGTTATTGAGGATTTTAATGCCAGAGTGGCATTATTTGATCAAAAGGAAATCTTCTCAGCAGTGGTGGCTACTGAAGTTACAGAAACTGGGAAGAGTCATGATCTAATCACAAATAAACAAGGAAAACAAATTAATTGAATTAATTGAGGAGAATGATCTGCTGATACTGAATGGCAGAATAAATGGAGTCATTGATGACAAACCACATATTTCTCATCTAGTGGCCAGAGTACAATAGATTATGCTTTATGTAACATGGAGATGGTAAAACTTATAGCAGAACTCCACATACAAATGAGACTGGAAAGTGACCACTCTCCCATATGTGTAAAAAGTCAGTTTAAAAGAAAACACCCAACACCTTGGGATATCAGGGCTTTTAGCTGACCTAAGTTGCACAGGGAAAATAAAGTGAAGAGAGGTAAAATTATGAGTAGGGATATATATAACGTTATTCAGACATTTGAAAACAAGATGGAATAGATGGAAACAGACCCAGAACTTCATGAACAGATGGAACATTTCTGAGCCAGTTAAATCTAGACATTAATAAAGTTATATATGAAAAAGCTACAAAAGATATGCAATCAACCCAGAATTGGTTTGATAAAGAACGTAAGGAAGAAAAGAAAAAACTAAATAAACTCATAAAGTGGACTATGACATTCCCAACAAAAGCCAATTTTCAGAATTTAAATAGAATCAGGAAACAATATAATAGATGGCTGATAAACAAGAAATTAATATATCAACAAAACTTATGGATGAAAATATACAATGTAATTCAAAGAAATGATACACACTAATTTTGGAAATTGGTAGCAAAAGGAACAAAATAATATAAGCCTTGTTATCTTTGTCCATTTATGTTCCAAAAGAAACTTGGATAAGTCTTTTCAAACTGATATTCACTAAAATGGAACTTGATAATGCTGATGGGCTATTAATAAATAATTTCAAGTTAACAGTAACTAAAAATATATTTTCTGAAGTGAAGTCAAAATGACAATTCTAAAACTTACAAACAATAAAGCAGCCAGTGAGGATAGAATACCTAGTGAGATATATATAGAATACCAGAATTTTGGATCCCTTATTAACTCACTACTTCAACCTGTGTACCAAACTTAGTATATTCCTTCTACATGGGTAAAAATATCATAGTTCCTCTACACAAAAGGTTCAGTTTACAACCCTTTAACTATAGCCCAATAAATTTGTTGAACATAGTATCTAAAATATACACAAGACTTTTATTAGACAGGTTAACCGAGTGGGGAGAAAGAAATGTTATTATTTCCTCCACACAGGCTGGCTTCAGACAGGGGTTTTCCACCCCAGATAATGTCTTTGTATTTACACATTTAATTGAGAAAAATGTTAATTGTCAGAAAATTAAAGTATATGCTTTATTTATAGATTTTCATCTGCATTTGATTCTATAAACAGACACAAATTGTGGACAATTCTGCTGGACTTAAAGATTGACTATTCTCTATTAGTTATGATCTGTCTTCTTCATTATGGTACTATATCATCTATAAGAATTAACAACAAAGATAATTTACCAGAATATTTTAAAACACACAGAGGAGTCATAAAAGGTTGTTTGCTGGCTCCATTATTGTTTAATATTTATATTAATGAGTTACTATACTTCAACAGAGAGAATAATCTAGATTTCTCAAAAATTAATAATATACACTTACATACATTAGCTTATGCTGATTATATAGTTTTATTTTCTTTATCAAAAAGTGGATTACAAAATAAAATATATAGTTTTCAAAAGAAGTGTTAGTATTTGGAATGAATCATAGATCTAAACAAAAGAAAAAGCATGATATTTAATACTCATAGAAAGCAATCTCCTCAATCCAGATTTTATCCTAGAAAAAACATGATTGAAACAATGAATAATTACCAACATTTGGGAGTAAAATTTATAAACTCATCTAATTGGGCTTCTCATAAAAGGGATCAAAATCTAAAGGCAAACATTATTGCTAAAGCATTGCTAAAATTCAATTCAAGTATGGGGAAACTATCCTCCCACCTTAAAAAGCTAGAGAAGCTAAAATAAACCCCATTATCCTGAACAAAATAGCAGCCTTACAAACTACTGTCCTATCCTTTGTCCTGATATAGTAATCATTACTGAATCTTGGCTGAAGCCCCACAACCTTGACGTGGAATTCTCAATACCCAGGTACTCCTTAATCCGCCAAGACCAACAGGACAGTAAGAAGGGTGGTGGCACTGCCATGTACATCTGCTCTAAACTCCAGTTCTCCACAATCCACCTACTGTGCCCATACAATCAATAGATCCCTTCTAATCAAAATCCCCCTTCCAACTCTATCCCTGTATAGATAGCAGGATCATACTGCCCGCCAGACACACCTCTGGGTAGCATCCTAACCACCTTGGCAACCTGAGGTTCCTTACGGCAGGTGGCGAACTCCATATCCTTGGAGATTTCAACCAGAACTGGCTAGGCAGCATAGCCACAAAATGCAATGTCAAATAAATGCTCTAAACCTGTCCCAACAAATAGCGGAACCCACTCGCCTAAACCACAAATCCAAAAGCATACACTACTATATTGGGCCCTCATCACCCACCCATTGGATAATTAAAGCTGGCCTACTACCAGACTCCCTTAGTGACCACCATATGATTTATATGGTGAGCAAATCTTCAGACCCAAGGCCCCTCCTCCGCACTCTATACAACAGAGCTTACAAATCTCTTGATCTGACCACTCTCAAAATGACCTCACCAGAATGGACTGGTCCTTCATCCCTAGGTCCACCTCCATGGACGAGAGCCATCAAATTTTCATGACCAACTTCCTGGTTATCTGGGACTTCCATGCACCTCTCAGAAGATTCAGAGTAAGAGGAGCCCACTTACCTTGGGTAACAGCTAACCTCTTGGAACAACTATGAGCCAGAGACCAAGCCTGGAAATCCTTTAAGGCTACAGGAGCACAAACGGCCCTGCAACACTACCACTCACTAGGAAATGCCTGCACAAGACTCATACGTCAGGCCAAATCAAATTACTTTAAGTCTGCTTTCAACAATAACTTCACTCACCCCACACAATTTTGGAAGTCAATAAAATCCCGTCTTACCCCTCCGGCCCAACCCCCTATTCTCACACTCAACATAGGTGGAAGCATCATCACGGATCCTAGCATGGTTGCCACTGAGTTTTAACTCATATTTCTCCACCACTACATCTTCTCTACTCTCCTTCCATCCCCCACACCCTCCCTTTGTTCCCCAGTCGCCTCTTTGGCCTCTTTCTCACTCCGCCCAGTCACACCTGATGAGGTACTAAAAATACTTCAGTCACTCAACCCATCCAAAGGTAAATGCCCATCGGGCTCCAGTTCAAATGCTCCTGCATTCAGCACCTGCCATAGCCTACCCTCTAACCAAGCTCTATAACCTGTCTTTTAGACTTGAGTCCATCCCTTCGATATGGAAACAAGCCACAGTCATTCCCCTAGCTAAAGGAGGTGACCTTTCCTTCCCATACAACTACCGTCCCATATCACTGCTCCCCATCCTAGCCAAAATTCAAGAGCGCCTTGTACTATCCCAGCTCTACCACTATCTAGATACCATATCATTCTTTACCCCCTTCCTGGCCAGGTTTAGAAAGAATCACTCCACCACCACCTCTCTCCTTTGTCTCACCAACACCATCCTTATGGGTATGGATAAAGAGGAGATAACTGCAGCTATCTTTATCAACCTAGCCAAAGTCTTTGACACAGTCTCACATGCCTTGTTACTGTCAAAACTCGCTCAAGCTGGGCTGACAGTGACTGCCAATAACTAGTTCCATTCATACCTGGCAGGTAGGTCACAATCTGTCCGTATAGGCTCAGCTAGTTCCACTTCACTTCCACCAGTCACCAGTGGAGTCCCCCAAGGGTCAATACTAGCCTCTGCTGTTCTCTATCTTTCTCAATGATCTGCCTGTTGCCTGCCCACATGCTGCAATCCACATGTATGCAGATGACATGGTGCCGTTTGCATCTGGCTCATCCCCAATGCTGTGGCAGCCTTTCTGCAGGAGGACTTTGACTCCATCCAACATTGGTTCCTCTCAAATCAACTATTTTAAACTAAAAAAAACTGTCTCCCTCACCTTTGGCTCTCAGGCCAAACTATCTCACTTCCTGTCCCCCCACCATTCTACACTCTGGATAGCTTCCCCTGGAGCTGTGCTTCCTATAGATATCTTGGTGTCTGGCTAGATCAGTACCTTGACTTCTCTGTGCATATTGATGCTCTATACAAGAAACTGCATCCCATGCTGGGCGCTCTCTACTGCAACAAAAGTTGCATCCCCTTACCAACTTGACTAGCAATCGTCCAAAAAATTATCCTCCCGATTATGGACCATGGAGATGTAGTCTACTGTGCTGCCCCTCAAACTTCCCTATCCAGGCTTGATCCCCTCTTCAGCTCCTTCAGACAGTTCTCCCTGGACTGCCCTCCTTGTATTCATCACTGTGACCTCTACCAGTCCTTGGACCTCCCCTGTCTACATAATCAGAGTGCTACACTGCGCCAGAACTACTGCCAAGTTCTGGACACAGACACTCCCTCCTACCTGTCATCCTCCCCTAACTGACCTCTCACCACCAACATACACTCTCAGGAACATTGACTCTTGGCTCCTTCACATTCCGCACAGATCCACTTGGTCAGGCCAGGCTGCCTTCAGCTTCAGGTTGCCCAAAATTATGAACCCCTGGCAGCCAATATTAGACATGCCACAGCACTCCACACTGAAATGCCCTTCTTAAAACTCATTTCTCTACCACCTGCTCATGCATCCTGCCCCAATGAATCCCTCACTACCTACCAGCAGATTACTACCAAAACTGGTTCTTCTCACTGTTGTTAACCACCGCTTACTAAGAGCAGTTGGGCATTTCCATACTTCTGGGAATGCCATTCCTCTCTGTTAACACCCGTCTGGTTACTTCAATTTGTACTTGTGATTTTGTCAGCTCTAAATTTCTACTGTATTTGTAAACCTGCTAATTTTATGACTGTCTCATTCATTGTATTGTACCACACATATTTATGTATGTTTCCTTCTGCATTACTGTACCCTATGTAACCCCCTCCCCAGGGCGCATCTGGAATTGAGCGGTACACTGCTCATTATGCCTTCCTGGTAAAACTCTTAAATAAATAAATAAATTATAACATATGGAATGGAGGTCTGTGACATCAAATAACAATGGAGCTGAAAAAGCTCTATGCTATTATTATAAAGCATTACCAGGTGTCCCCAGATCAACTGTTAATACAATGATCAGATCTGAACTAAGAAGAATTCCACTAAGTAACATAATTGAATTGAATTAGGATTACTAACCTATTGGCAGAGGCTGATAAATAATAGATTTAATGGTCTTCCCATACCTGCTTAAAAGAAAAAATTAAATGGTCTAGAGAGGGTATAAATCGAAATGGTTCAAGGCATTAAAAACATATCTTACAAAAAATAAATATGATTCATTTATGGAATGACTATAATAGAAAAATAAGTATTTCATTGAAATTTAGCACTTTACTGAAAATAAAACTATTTGAATAAGCGAGGGGATCTGATATGAGCAAAATAAATGGAAAAAAGTGCTCCAAATGGTTTAAGCTCAATAAAGTAGGGCATTGTTTAGAGGATTATTTAACTCTACCAGCTTCACCAACCGATAGAAAATTAATCACCTAGACTAGTTTTGAATTAATAAACCTCTAAATATATGTATTATAATAATACTGTGTCAATGAGAATTCAAGTACAACGAATCAACAATGTAAATGTAGCAAAGGACATCATGAATCCTTAGCACATAAAATCAATATCTGTCCACTATACTTAAAACCCAGAAACAGACTCCTTTTGAATTTCCTGAAAACATATGCAAACGGTAATTATGACAAAGTGTTTATACTCCATCTGAGATATCAGGAAGATGCCACAATGATATCCAAATGTTTCTCCTCAGTTATAAAAGAAAGAAAAAATGCTATAGATCATAGAAAATATAATAGGATAGCCTTATGACTCAGTTCCTCTGCCACCTGCCTTGGTGAATTCATGTACTAAATGCACTTTGTTATGTTAACCATACACACTTAGATGTGGAACACACATTCATTGATGATGATAGCCTCCCTAATGTTATACTGTAATGAAATGTGGAAACAATATGCAATAGCATCCTATCTTTTAACTTAATGGCTTATCTATATTTTGCATGCATTATGTATTGAGCACCAAATGGTTTATTTACGATTGCATAAATTGTGAATTTTTAATTTGGATGGTTTTAATTGTCATAACATTGTCTGCTAATAACATAGCGTTGATCAATAAACTTGATACAATTAATATGGAAGCTCAATGTGCAGGCGTCATTGATTGCAAAAGCAAAATTGGTGTGGTGGAATAGTAAGAAATCAATTAAAGTAGGAACAAGACATTTAAAATTACACCATACAGGGCTTACATTCTGCCATTACTGGAATATGGCATTCGCTTTGTAGTAATATTAGTAAAATTTTATTCATAAAAACATGAACAAGGTAAACATTCCCACTGAGCTGACAGTAGAGATGTTCATGACTGAGTTTGCTGCCACACTCTCTGAGTTTGTGGAGTAAGCCAGAGACACAGAACACCAAAGCTAAAATATTTGTTTACAACAGGTAAGACACCATTGCCTGAATTGCTTGCCATCTTACCAGTAAAATTTACACAGACCTTTGGTCACCCTGTTTCTCCCTGGTGTTTTCCTCTATTTCCCCAGGTTGTGGCCTTCTGCAGGGGTTTCCCAGGGACATTTTCTGGAGTCTGCCCAGCTGTGGGATTGAAACTCAGCTGAATTTGATAGAGGGCTGTTCAGACCAGCTGTGACACAAGGACTGCACAGTGCTTTGCAGTGGAAATTCTTCAATGCCTCACTTTCCACAGGATACCACAGGATGTTGCTATATGTTCACATACAAAGGTGTCTTCACTTTATTATTTAGTTTCAATTTATTTTATCATGAGCATTTTCATGCATTTTATGCAGTCTTATGCTTTCACTTAGAATAGATTTGCTAGATGTTTTAGCTATTTTAGTGACTAGAATTTGCTCTGTGGTATGTGGGTCCGGTAATTATAGACATAGTTTAAATATTTTAAATGCAGGACTTGTATATCAAATTTATATTTTATATATATATATATATATACTATATATATATTTTTTAAAGCCTAGTCTAGATTTCAGATTTAGCACCAACAGTGATCACTCGATCACATGATCACATGACCCTGATATTGTTAAAGGTGCATGTGCCAATTCACCTTATTGAGCTGTGTGGATCTGAGCTGGATCAATGCATGTTAGAGCTGAATCTGGCTACGACTGCCTGCTCTCCTTAGACTATTTTGTAATCCTTCATCTGATGTTGTTTTGCTCAAGGGTTGAATATTTTTGAAGATCCCAAGCTGACAAGCCTGTTTTGTTGCACCTGAGTAGGCTAATTAGCCCTCACTGTTGTTTTCTGGACATGCATTGGTGTCTGGCATGCTGCGCTGTGTTGGTGTGCCCAAGACAAGGGCACACTGTCTTCAGTCCTGCACACCCACCATGAAGTAACTCCCACTGGAGTTAAGAATGCTAAAGTTGGGGGTGGGGGCATGAGTGTTTGGGTGGTGAAGCCCCCGATTAAAAAAGGACCTAGAGACAAACAGGAATCATGACAACCACAACTTGTGGTCAACATGAGTCCTGTCAGTGAGATGCCATTGAACAAAAGGGTTGTCGAATCAGCATCGTATAGCCTTCCTCTAATAGTAAGCTGAAAAACTGATGTTGTGATTTGTTTGTTTAAAATATTTTAATTATTAGATTCTAGTAATGGTTAGCTTGGTAAACCTGATATTAGCTACTGTCGTCTTTTTGTCTTTCTGGGGGAGTCTGAATAAATTAGTGTCAGTGGCATTAACGACTTAGAAAGTCTTCAATTTTTGAAATAGTTGGTAACATCAGTTGAGGGGCACTGTTTTCAAATGCTTTATTTTGTTTTCTCCAGTGGACTGCTTCAGAAACTGGCAGGCCTTGCTACAACAAAATTACCCTGACTGGTTGGATTGGGTGGATTTAAAAGGCCCTCTATCCAAACTGATTTACTGCTTATATTGCCTTGATATTTCTGGGGAACTTAGATGGTCTGAATCCAAGAACTCAAAGAACTTAAAAGTACTCAAAGATCCATCGCTAAATCACAAAACTTTATTCTGGTTGATCCTCCACCAAGTCAAATAGAGTGTCCCAGTGCAAAAAAAAAAACTACAGCAAGTGCTGGTAATCTATAATTTTACAAATACTGAAGAGTTCAGCGGTTGCCTGCATTTGAGCTTTGGACCATTTGACTCATGGTTTGAACTTTTGATCTGAGGCCTTTTAAGCTATTTTTGCAGAGAACCATATACTGTAATTGTTGCACATTTCTGCATTTTTTTGTTCCCATTGAGCTTATGCTCATTTACAAGGGATACCGTATCTATTAGCTGAGGACTCTGTTTAAGAAAAAAAAGAATCATAGCCATTGAATGGGTACTAAGAAAATAACAAACTCAAGTTCAGGCTTGACAGACTGATCATTTGTAGAGAGTAGAGGAGAAGGCTAGACAATTAAGAGGGGACTTGTTATTCGTGTTTGAAATCATCAATGACCCTGTTTTGATGACCAAACCAGATTTTGATTTCAAGCAAGATCTCAAGATTGCTAGAGGACATCCCCTCAAGATTAAGGCTATGAAATTTACAAGTAATAAAATGAATCTTTCCCACACACAGAGGGTGGTAGATATCTGGAACACCCTTCCAATAGAGGTTGTGATAAATGACAATAAAGACATCTTTAAGAGGAGGTCGGCTACCTACATAGCCACAACTACTTTGAAACACCTCCACTGAAATAGTGGGGGAGTACTTTATTCATTCTCTGACTTTTATCTGCTTCAATGAACCTTAGTATAAGCCTTAGTATAAACCAAAAGATTATTGCATCTGTTTAAGAGACAACTTCAATATGGATGTGTATGTCTTCTATAGTCTCTCAGACTCAAAGTATAATTTGAAAGGGGACAAAAAAATGGTGACACCAGGAAAGACTGACACTGACTATTTTGAAAGGATAGGCCTTGCACTAAGGGCGTTGGTTGGCTCTGTTCATAAGGAAGGAGTAATGGAGGAGAAGGAGGACATTAGAGGGCAAACAATTTCATAGATTCCATCTGGGTCACAGCTAGGGAAAGAGTGATGGTGTATGCTACAGGTACTCCATAGCTCAGTAAAGCATAATTCCTTGCTAGTTAGGGAAATTATAGAGTAGCTAAATTGGATGCAATGGTGATCATGGGGGACTTCAGCCTCCCTGGCATTGACTGGCATCTTGAGAGGGCTAACAGCAAGGCTGAGCCCAAATTCCTGTACACTTTCAAGGACTGCTTCCTAGAGAAACATTTCAAACAGAGTGCCAGGTCTGAGAGTCACTCTGGACTCTCTTTTCAGCTGTGGTGATGGCATCAGCTCTTATGTAAAGTAAAGAGACCAGTGTGAGGCAGTGGCCACAGTCACGTAACCTTCTACTTGGTCACAGGGGAAAATAGTCAGACCTCAGCCTCCAAGCCCAGGAACTATAGAAAGGAAATCTTTGTCATGGTTAAGGACCTTGTATTCAAGTGGCTGGAGCAGCTGCATGGGCCAGGTGATGTAGAGTACATAGGTTCATTGCTTCATAGGTGGAATATAAGTTCAATAGGCTAGAATGCCCTAGCTGAACTCGCCACCCATACATATCATGGGTGAAACTCATATTTTTTGTAACCCAGATATGTATCCAATTTATTTTTGAATATAGTTAAATTCTGACTTTCAACAATATGTTGTGGCAGACGGTTTCACATTGTCACAACCCTTTGTGTAAAGAATTTGCCTCGTTTCATTGTCAAGTTTATTTCCCCCTTTATTTTCAAATTATGACTTCTAGTGATTTTTATGCACTCTTGTCTTATTAATACTAATGTTTGCTGAGTATAGTCATTGTGTACTGCTTGATAGACAAGGCAGAGGTCACCTCTTGTTTGCCTATATTTTGCTGAGAATAAGTTTAAGCATTTGAGTCTGTTACAATAACTTTGTTTTTAAGTTTATAATTTTCTATGTTACCTTCCTCTGTGCTCCCTTCTATTAATTTTAGACTTCTTTTGGTATGCGGCATACTGAACTGGGAGTAATATTCCAGGTGGGGGTGCATCAAGCATGTATATAGTGGCATTATAACCTCTGTATCCCTGCTTTTTATATTTGCTAAGAGTGAACCTATGGTTTTATGACTATTTTTTTACTTTGATTATATTGTTTCTGTTGAAAGATAAATTGTCAGTTATTTTTGTACCAAGGTCTTTTTCTTCAGTTACTAGTTATAACAGAGTATTGTTTAATTTATAATTTAACCTTAGATTATTCTTCTCTATGTGCATGACCTTACATTTATCTATGTTGAACTATATTTTGCTAACCTTAGTCCAATCATAAAGGGTATCCAGTTGTTTTTGTGGTTGTTCCCCTTCACCAAATGTAGTTACAATACCTCTGGGTCTAGAATCATCAGTGTACTTACATATCCAGTTTTTACTTGTCACTTTCATAGTGGCAATTATAATGTTAGACAGGGTAGGGCCCAATAACGACCCCTGTGGCAAGCCACCCATGGCAGTTCCCTATTCTGACATGTAATCCTTGACTGAGACCCTTTGTTGTGTATCTCTTAGCCAGGATTTTATCCAGCTGATAATATTAGGATGTCATTTTGATCTTTCAAGTTGCTGTAGCAAATCATTATGTGACACTTTGTCAAATGCCTTGGCAAAGTCCAAGAATATGATATTGCAGGATACCCCTTTGTCTATGGCTGCTACACAAATGGAAGGAGGAAGACAAAAGAGGGGACTGTGCCTTTGAAATCAGGGAGGAAGAGGAAGGAATGTGTGGGGGCTAGAGGCAATGTCTGAGAAGTTTGACAAATACTTTGCTTCAGTGTTCATCAAATGTCTTTTGTAGAGAGAAGAGAGGATTATTGGGCTTGGCCCATACCATCAAAAGAAGGCACAATGCAGCCACTGGAGTGCACATTTGCATTTTATCTATCTGGCAATGATTAAACCAGGCAAGTACTAAGGGACAGATGGGATGCACCCTAGAATCACAATTGATCTTTAGGAACAACTGGTGGTGCCACATTCAGTAATCTTTAAGGAGTCTGTATGGATGAACGTGGTGCCAGAGAAATGGAAGTAGAACATTGTGGAAGCTAGGTCAGACCCAAGCAACTACTGGCCATATAGTCAGACATCAGTGCCAGCTAGAGATGAAAGAAGTTGCCAAGCCTTGCTTTTCATGTAAAGTTTTACAATTTGTGAACTGTGAAGGGCCAACTTTTTGAAGTTTTCTTCGGGTGAAGTGGAGCTTTAGCAAGCACAATCATACAAAATTACCAGCAAAGATGCCTCTTCAAAATGACTTTGCTTGAAAAAGTGTCACTACACCAAGCAAACTCTTTGTGAAGTGCTGAAGTTTGATGTTTAGGCAAAGTGGAAACTTTACAAAATGATTTGCAAAGGTGAATTTTGCCAAGTTGCCAGAAATGCACCACCGGAGTAAAACTTTGCAACATCTCTAGATCCTGGAGGCCATTATCAAGGAGAGAATAATAGTTCAAGTACAAGTTTATTTCATCAAAAACTCCACTGAGCATGCTCATTTACAAGGAGGCCGGCAAGGGACAATCCATAATGTACAGAGACAAAAATGCAAAGTTTGATAAGTAATACAAAGTATAAGGAAGTAACAGGAGTGAATACATGTTAAAGAATGATAGAGGAGTACAAAAACAATACTTTATGTAAGAGAAAACATGGGCAAGCATTTATGCTGGGTTAGACTATAGAAAAAAGGATTTTAGATCATTTGTGGGGGTAAGTGCTGACTGCTGTGTAGGCTAGAGTCATGGGTATGGAGGGCTAATTGGTTGCATGTGGAGAGAATAATGGATTACTTTAGTAAGGCCAAGGTTATTTCCCTCTCTATACATGGTTTTATGAGGATCAGATCATGCAACACAAACCTGATTACCTTCTTTGAGTGGAGTGAGCTAGGAGGTAGAAAGGTCAAGGCCACAGACAAAGGCCATCTGGACTTAAGCAAGGCTATTCATACAGTGGAGAATTTCAAGCCTTTGGACAAAGTGAACCCATGTAGTATACATGAGACATACACAATGTGGATTGCCAACTGGCTTATTGAAGGAAGCAGAGTGTGAGATGAGCTCTACTGTGAGGGTAGATAAACACTTAGTGGCATTGCTCAGGGATTGGTCCTGAGGCCACTGCTTAACACTCTAGCCTAATTACAAATATGGAAACTATGGTCTCCAGAAGGTTACTTAAGTTTGTGGGTAACATAAAGTTAGCCATGGTGGTGGACTCCTTGAGGCTTGGAACAAAGTTAAGGAGGTCCTGAACAAGCTATGTTATTGGTCTGACCCTGTATTTTATGATTCAATGTAACCCAAATGTAGCTGCTAAATGTGAGGAGGAAAACCAAAGTATGATCTACACTTTGTGTGGGCTCCTTTGACACAGTCAGGAGAAAAGGTTTCCATAACAGATAAGGAGTTGAAGGAGGACAGGTAATGCCACTGTCAGATGACCAGTAGAATGCTGAGATGCATGAATGGGATGCCTTATAGAGCAGGAAATATATTAAGGCCCTGGACAGGCCCTGCCCAGGTGAAATAAAGCTCATTAGCGCATGAACTTTAATGAATGTTCATGAATGGTTCATCCAACAATGTTATTCAACTTTTCTTCAACAACACAGTTCATGAAGTTGCTGAACCTTTAAAGGACCATGATAAATCATGACAAAAAACAATTTTGTATAACTAATTTGAATATTGGAATGCACAGTTTCCAATTTAAAAAGTTATAAAACATCACAAAACCAAAACTTTTGCAGTTTGGAAGAATAATGACTTATGTTCTAGAAGGTAATCAACTATTTGAACACCAGAAACACTAACATTTAAACTCACCACATTTTAGAAGAGTTGCCCAATCTGCTGATATAAACAGCAATTGGGCCTTTCATACCACAGAATGGAAGGTGTGCAATGACTGCATTTCAATAAAGAACAAGAAAAACAGTAAGTTTAAGGTAAGCTACTAATTCTAAAATGCATTGCATGAAAAGCTACCCTATCTATTAGAAAAGGATAAGTTAATTAAAATGTAATTGTTATATTAAGTGTTAAACAGTGAGGATTGGACAGGTCTAGTGCTGGGTTTACAGAGGCAAAACTTAAGACTAGGACTAAACAAGGAGCCTGATGACTTAAGAATATTATGAAATAAGATATATCTGGTTACTACATATATTGATGGACTGTGTCTATAAAACTTCAGTGGATGAATCTCCCAAACTTCTATGGATCTTTATGGATCTTTGTATTCAAAAATGTTCATAACCACAGTTTGCCTATTTGCTGTTCTTGTGAATTCATGAACATTCATGAACATGATTGCTGAATTTTGCTGCATGTTCATGGACTCAGTTCTTGAACTGTCCATGAATAATTCAGGGGTGCTTGAGAACAGTTCATGATGGCTTTATCTGGGAGAGCACTGCATACAATTTTGGTCATTTCAATACAAAATGATTTAAGGCAGTTCAAAGGTTATAACAGAGGGTGAACAAAATAATTAGGAGGGCATCAGGAGATCCTTAACATGTTCACCTTGGAGAAAAGAAAGCTGAAAGGGGATCTAATATAATTCTTTTGCATACTCAAGAGTATTAAAAGGAAAAACAGTTGCAGATGTTTGATTTGATATCCAGAAGCTGGGGGCAGGGTCCACCTTCAATTTCTGGGGTACTAAATTCACTAGTGTAGTTAGAAGGCTCTTTTTCTCACTGATGGTGGTGAACCTAGGGAAGAGCTTACCAGCAGATATTGCAGTCATGAAGGCAATACAGGCCTTAAAGGTAATCCTGGACAAATTTTATGTTTAATAAGCAAACTCCCTGGTACCCTGGCTAGTTGACTGGATTAGGTATCCTCTTAAATTGGCATGTGTTTGCACAGCATACTTATTTCAGCACTGCTTATGAAGTAAATGTATGTGGGCTGACAGGATGAATCTTCTGACCTGTATTAATATGCACATAATTTTTAATAAGAATTCATTTTAAGTTTAAATAAATTATCTTCAGAAAAAAAGGAAGGCAATGAAGTACAGCATGAACTCCTGTTCCAATGTATTCATTAGTGGGTCTTTTTGAAAGTGTAAACATATTAATCAAAAGTCAGTTTAGTCCATATATAATTTCTTAAAATAGATGTATAGATAATGTACAGTATTTTCTACTGTGATTCAAGGATGGACATTTCTTAAAATTATTTGGATAGTTTATAACTTGACCACATAGAACAATCAAATTGGAGATGATCTACAGTAACAAAGTAATACATTAGTAACTTCAGCATCTATATACTACTTTATACTGTTAATTTATGCATAGAATCAATCTGTTCAAACCCTAATGTGAACTTCCATCTACATGAAAAATTAACCTTCTTGCATACTTTTAGTATGCAGATAAGTGAGATCCCCAGTAAAGAGGCAAACTACAAATCATTATATAATTTATTAAAAAGAATTATTGAGAGAGAGTATAACCCAGAATTTGTACATTAAGCCATGAATAAACCAATGGCAAATGAATGGAAATAGTTATTTACACAGATTCAGAGCAGAGATTAAAAGCAATGCTTAGTCACTTGTATGGACATCTACATATATGCTTCTTTATATTTTTTAAATTTGCCTTATTGGTTTGATAATATGGTAGGTAAAAAAAAAGATTTTGTCTTAATAGGTTAGAACAGCTTTTCATGTATTACACAGCCTGTGCCCCAGAGTGCCATAAAAAGCATGACATGATATATTGTAGAATGGAAGTATACAGAAAGTTGTTTTCACCAATGAGAAGCTTAAGCCCATTACTATAACTAATAGCAAGTTGAACAACATTTAGCATACATAGTAGGTGTGTTTAACAGTTTAAACTCATTAACAGATCCTACACTGTGCATTATTTCCAGGACCAGCCACTTATTCCATGTACAAAGGCTCTGCCTTGAGCCTTTGTAAATGAGTCCCTGACTCAAAGGTTGTAATTCCTAAGAATGCTAAATTAATAAAATAAAATGAGAAATAAATTGTGGTGTATTGCCTGGAACATATTGACGTCAGATCACAACTGAATTCTTATTTCAAATAGATTTTTTAAGTGGACAATGTGCCAATAGTAATAGTTTGGTAAGGGAAAAGAATTTAACCACCTCACTAAGGCAATGTTTACAGTTCAATAAGGACTGTAGTAAACAAAAAAAGGCCACCTCTAGGGGAGTGGTCATGCTTTTGACTGCAGGAAACTTTGAAGAATGAACTCAGTAAAAGTGACACAAACTGTGGTCAGAGACAATATGACTGCAAACAACATCATGGTAGTGATGCAGCCAAGAAAATTGAGAGGCTGTTTCACTCCACCTTATGAGCCCCAGAGGTAAATTTTGAAATTCCAGCCAAAACATGATTCCATGCCAGCATAACATCACCTGGCACCACAGGTGGGAAAAACACAGCTGTGTAGTCTGTACTCTATAGGCACTGTATGTCTAGTATACTTACCTGGTTAACAAAAACTAACTACAGTTAATAAAAATTCAATTCAATACAAATACAATTTGATGACTTTGATATACAAGCAGCATTTCCTAGGATAAAAACAATGTGCCCTTTCCTGATCCTAGTCAAGTTGTGTCAGTTACAGGTTAATCATATCTTCTATAACAAGATACAAATGTGTGTTAGCTGTCTTAAATAAAAGCAATGTGCACCAATCAAAACACAGTGTCTACTTATTCTGTTGATGCAATGCTATATTTTTAAAATTGTCTGGCCACTAAGGCTTTAGAAATTTCATTCAAACACACCACTTGGCTACAATTTAATTTAGCTGTCTCTCAAGATAATTTAATGCTCTAGTCAAAACTGGCTCTTGCCAGTTTTACTCCAGACTCAACACTTCATGAAGCAGTTCAAATAAGATAATGTTTCTGTTTGATTAGAGTAGTCATTCAGCAGTACCGCTATTCATGTAAGCTCACTGAATATCATCATGGCAGCAAAGGCACACATCAGCAAAGTTTTCCTTTTTTGCTCCCTTTATTGCAGTTTGTTTACTCCACAAAGAAAAAACAGATTTTTACACAGTGCCACATCATATAAGCAAAGAACATGTAAGGCTTCTGTTAGCCCCACGGAAAAGCAGAGTTCTGATCATACAAACTGTAAAAGTATATAAAGCACTTTAAAAGAAAATGTTGCTCCTCAAAGTAGTCAATTAATATAATATAGAGTCAGTGGAATGGAGCTCTTTAAAAGCTTGTGTTCTAAAAGAAATCTGTGGAGGGAGCAGGGGACTCAGAAATAATCTGAATGTTCAAAGAATGTGCACATCCTAAAGCTATACAAAAGCATTTCTTTGTAACACAGTAGTAAGGTGAGACAATATACAGCTACACTATCTTGCTTGTACAGGTGGTGCATAAATAGTGTTTTCTCAATTTTTCACCACTCCAAATATTTAGACCCTGATCTAATCAACTGGGAGCAAAATAAGCACAAGGAATACCATTTTACAGTGAAATACCACCCACCTTCACACACACACACACACACACACACACACACACACACACACACACACACACACATTGTCTTTGCAAGCACAGAGTTTCAATTCACTGGAGGTTTAGGTATTACATACTCTTGCCATAAGTGAGGGAAGGAGGAGGTTCAGGATGTATTTGATCAAGAGATGTTGGGAAAACATAACATACAACTCTTGACTTCCTCCACACACATGCTTGTTTTCCAAAGTCAAGGACAGGCCTGCCAAAAATGTAAATACAGTAATACTCCCACCCAAAATCTAACAGTCATGTCTAAAATATTTGTCCCATCCATTTGTATGCATCAATTTCACAACCTACCAAGATGTTAACCTGCAAAAACAATCTGTTCAGGAAACGAGGCAAAACAAAACATCCCTTTGAGGAGAAAAAGAAGACTGAATGGTTTCCAAACTTAAATTGCCCAAGTTCATTAATCCCACCCACCCCATTAGAGCTGTAATTTTTACCAGCCCAGCAGCACTAGCAACAAAGGTGGATTTGAGCTCAAGGTGCCAGAACGAGAGATCGTTTTGCCTATTTAAAACAACTCACTGCACTTATAAATCAGTAAACAAAAGTTAATTTGCAGAAAGCTACAATAATTCATTTAAAGCTGCGAAAGAAAAAACACAGTTTTTGGAGGGGGAGTTCCATCTTACACTGCACTCTTTTTACCACACAAACTGCGAAATCATTGAAAAACTGAATCATAATTACTTAGCCATAATCAGTACATACAATATAACTAATCCAGTTGTAAACTTCTATCTCCAAACGTAGCTTTAGCACCAGGTATGTAGAATATGTACTGTAGTCTCCTCAATTGTTACAGTTAAAGTGTGTTACACTTTTAAATAACTTCTGCATTCATTTCCAACTGTAATACTGCCCTGACTCCAGCTCTCTTTTATATTATTTGTAGTTAACAATTGTCCATGGGTTAATCCCCATGCAGCAAGAAACTAGTGTAGCGGTGTGTGTGCGTGGGGGGGGCAACGGAATGCTTTAAGTATCAGAGTGATTGTGTCTCAACTCAAACTTTTGTGCTTCATTCGAATTCAGTGACATGCTTCAGCTCCTCTCTCTCTCTCTCTGCTCTCCGTGTAATAACAAGACATCATGCATAGCTCTACTATGCAGCCATAAAAATGCTGACAAATGGCCAGATACATTGATCTGCTCTAGGTCTTTTCAAGGGCATGTCAGCAACACAGAGAATGACCCTTTTACAGAGTGAATCTTAAACAGATAAAACCCAAGTAATAATTCAAAGTGCTAACACTGTAAAGGATAAAGTTAAAAACATCAAAGAGATCAAACAGACAGAGATGGTAGACATGCTTAAGTACTAATAAACATTACAGTATGTTGAATTAAGAAAGCTACAAAGAATATCTAAAAAGTATGAAAATATAAATAATCTATCTCACGCATGCAGAGAAAAAAAACATTATGAGTATTTTATCACTTTTTAATTGGGGAAAGAAAGAAAATGTAACATTCAAAAGAAGACATGAAAGCAACTGAATGCAAAAAAAAAAGAAAAAACTAAACTAAAAATCATGAGATCATTAGGGTAGGGTGTGGCAAGGTAATGCCATATCTTATGATTGTGGTTATGTTTTATATAATTTTATGTGAGAAATGTATCAGAGAATGCCACCGAGGCCAAATGTAACTGCAAAGGATCATGGGCCCTGTAGACTGAAGTGATGTTGTTGTTACTACAGAAAAACAACTGTTTTCTGCTAGCAGAGGCTAGAGTTAATTAATTATCTAAAAGGAGGCAAAATACTAATTAAGCAGAGCTGGGCAGCAGGCAGATAAATTTGTGTCTCAATGGACCACAGCATCATCTGGTGCCTCTTTTTTCAGAGGTCTACTCTCAGCTAATCACATTACTAATAAATGGGCTACCATTTAAGTAAATGACTGTATTAAACACAGTTTAACTTCAGCTATCTCACAGCAGAATGGTTGGAATGTTCCCCTAGAAATCTGGTTTGAGCTGTCTGACCTCTGAGTCTTTTTTTCTTATATTAAGAACCTCATATCTGTGATATTGTAATAAAACACTAAACTCAGATTGGTTGGGTAACCATTGAAACAGAATGCTAGCTAGTCATAGGGTAGCCACTAGTAACTGGACCTGCCCTTTGAAAACCCTTAAAATCAGGATGCAGAGAGGTATCTGAACCTTTTTAGCCTTTGCCTTTTTGCTTGTAGCCTTGTCAATTGTTACATTAGGGACCCTCTCTATCTGCTTAGGAGAGCAGAGGCGCTTTCCTCAAGACTTCTTCTACACTACCAAGAAACAAGATTTTCAACTGCCACATCTAAGGACTTAGCACATAAAAATTTAACCACTAAGGACTTGAGGTAGACTTTAAATCTCAGAGTTTTAAAGTGTAGGTTTTTATGTATATTTTCCATTTTATTTTCAATACCTTATAATAAATGTCTAAGACTATTTGTCTTTGTGTTACTTACTGCATTCATTAATTAACCTACTAAAGCTTTTGGCTTATCTTAAAAATAATTCTGCCTATGTCTGTTGTGTGGGTTGCATTGGTAAGAATTGTTCAAACGATACCACACCCATGTGACTGTTGTAAGGCCTAACTCTGCCAAACATGAAGTACCATTAGGGACTTCATGATGAAAGGAGGGGAGGAAATATGAAGGGTCTCCAAGAGAAGCCTGTGGGGATTTGAACTGAGCACTGCATTTGTGGGGAAAGACACATAATAGGGAGTATAGCCCCCCCCCCGACAAAGCCTATACACACCTGTGGCATTTCTGGTTTGTGGTGCAGGGGCTGAGAAAGTTCTATCCCAGAAACACAGACTTGAGACTGTATTTGTATCCTTCACATGGAGAAAAGGTATCTCTGACCCCAAATCCCCCTCCCACCATCACAAGGGGGACTCACTGTGATGCAAAGAATCCCACCCCACAGGAGTTGACTTGTGACAGTAGGAAAACTGGGAAAGCTACATTTAAGTACATGTAAGTCAAAATGAAACTAATTGTAAAGCATATTCAAAAACCTTGTGTCCCACGAAGTTAAAACAACTACTATTTTGAGATATTCAAATTTTAATGCCAATTTCAATAAAGAGGAAACATGCACAGTATATTCTAAACAACTGGAAGCTGGTCTAAGAAATAGATTTCCAAAATGGATACAGTAGAACATCAAAAGGATTCTAACCCTTTCTAAAAAATAAATATATTTAATAAGATACCCAAACCTTTAAGCAGGAAGTAAAACTATGTTCAAGTACCAAGACAGGAGCAGCCCCTATAAATAAAAAAAATAAGAAATAAATGGTTCATACTGTACAAGTAACTAATAATAGAAGAAAAATATGGCCGAGAGTCTCCAAATCCAGGCAGGGAAGTTTTCACAATAGAGAATATTGAGTGAAATCACTATCATGTCCTGTACAGGGGGCTAATTTTCCAGTCAAACTAAATAAATCAAAAATTGTATCTACAGAAAGTAAAGCAAAACATAATTAAGGAAATATCAATGTATGCAAATTTCTTTTTCTGCCTGTGAGTAAAGTTACATTATTTTTAAATTACAGTGGTGGCGTATGCACAATGATTTCTGTGACTTTACCACAAGACATTTTTACACACTAATTAAAACTATGGCAACAGCTACAAAAGCAGAAATTGAAAAATGTAATTGCAAAGCTCTAAACAGTTGTGGCACAGGTATTTGATTTATGTTAACTTTGTAAGACACTTTTGCTAATGAAAAACTGAAAAATGATAAGGAACCGAAACCTGATACTTTCAGGTTCTGTGGGTAAAGAGACAGAAATAGTGTTTTTGTTGCTGTTGAATCTTTTAACCAGGAGGAGCACACTAAGCTGAAAGCGTTTTTACAGGAACAACTTGGGAGCACAGGAAAGTTAAGTGACTTGCTCAGGGTCGCACAGTATGCAAGTTGAAGCTGTGGGATTCAAACCCAGGTCTGGTCTGCTAGATGTCACCAGATTTGCAGCTCAGAGCCTTAAACCACTGCACTATACTGCCTCCCTATATCTATTTGAGTTACTTTGAAATTAGAAAGTTTTAATTGTCTGAACTTCTCTATGACCAGTAAAAATGTAGTTGTAGGTACTTCAACCATGTTAACAGTTGTTAAGTCCCTTGGCTTGGGGCTGGGTAAGAGGGGAAGTACCACTGGATGTGTGCAACTGCAGTCACTACTCAAAATAATGAACACAATTGAAGTCACAGTTCAAGTTCATTATAATAAGTCATTTGTTTCATCAAGTCGTGCTCATTGCAGAACGGAACTGACAACTCGCAGTTGCTTTCATTTTAAAATCACTTTTACTTTATTTGTACAAATTTGATTTAGATAAAGGAATTTTCTTATTTTAAGTATTTAAGTATTTATTTATTTGAGTTTAAGTTGTGCCATTTTTTTAATGTCATTTTTTGCAGTGCTTTTCATTTTTTAGCAATCAATTCATTTGTTGTATGACAGTGTCTAGCAAAATGGGATTGCATTCAATGGATCAAAAGACTTGCACACCTGCAATGCCAGACTGGTCTTCAGACCTTTGGTGGCTTCATGTTGAGTCAGCAGCTTGTTTTTTCATCTTCATCCTCTGATTCCTTACTAGGTTCTGTGGTCGAATATATTGACAGGGTTGCAGCTACAGTGGCAGCTATATCTGTGTCAGATAGGTTCTCTTTCCATTTGCAGGGTCTCATCATTAATGATCCAATTGTTAGTTATTGTTGGGGTTTTATGAGCATATTCAGTCTGATGCAGATCATTGGCAATCTGCACTATTGTCACGAAGTCATCAGGTTCTGCTTCATCATTTCTCTGTATAAATTTAGGGAGGTGTGGCAGCAGAATGAAGGGTCACCACCTAGCAGGGATGGATGGTGGCAGAGTGAAATTATCCCATGCTTCTCCCAGCAAGGTGAATACTGTCATTGACATTTTTTTTTTTTTTTGCAGAGCAGATCCTTCACCTCCATAGGATCACTGACCATTAACAGGTTCACTCAACAGCCTTTTCCTGCAGTGTTTTATAAAGGAAGTGATTATGCCCCCATCCAATGGCTGAATTTTTAGGTTGTTTTCATATGGAGGAACAGGGTTCACATTTTCCCATCTCAGAACTGAGCTCCTACTTGGGGTGGGGAGCAGGGCATTAGTTCAGGTGGGGAAGGACTGTTGGTGGCAACTTTTGTTTCTCTAAGGGGACATGCACAGCAGGAACACATAACTCAAAACACCACCTACAGAAAATGTTGGTAGTCTTTCAAGTATCTTGGCTGTGCTCATAAATGACAGCCAGAGCAGTTATATTGATATGGTGTAGGCATCATGGACTTTGAACCTGCCTATACAGATGGAATACCTACGATAGCAAAATTCAGACAGACTCACCTAGAGGGGGCAACTGCTTGCCCCCTGCTAGCATATGAGGATGATCTAGTCATTTTCTCCTTAACTCCCTAGGGCTCCTAAAAACAGGACATATGTGTTGTACAATCAGTCAAATTAAATTTGAAAATAAATTGGAAAAAACAATTCTACAAGTACTGCTATCTGCCTTGGGCATCAACAGTTACATAGAATTTGGCCGGCAGATAAGGACCGCTTGGCCCGCGTCTGCCCATTTCCTCACCTAATGAATAAGCTGCAGATCCTAGTTAACCAGCAGTCTACTTATTTCTACTCCCCCTAGAATTGCCTTATGACTGCCCCATGCATGCTTGAATTCAACCACTGTTTTTGACTCCACAACCTCCTCTGGAAGGCTGTTCCATGCATCCACAATCCTCTCTGTGGAAAAATACTTCCTTACATTGCCTCTGAAACACCCCCCTCTATCTTCAAACTGTGCCGCCATGTTCTTGCAGACCTCGTTTTTTGAAAGATGCTACCCTCTTGGACTTTGTTGATTCCCTTGAGGTATTTGAAAGTTTCTATCATGTCCCCTCTCCCTCCTTTCCTCGAGGCTATACATATTAAGCTCCTTTAGTCTCTCTTCATATGTCTTCTGGTGCAGACCCTGCACCATTTTAGTTGCCCTCCTTTGGACAGCTTCCATATTGTCTATGTCCTTGCAGAGACTCGGTCTCCAGAACTGCACACAGTACTCCAGATGGGGTCTCACCAGCTGTCTGTACAGAGGGATAACAACTTCCTGTTTTCTACTGGTGATGCCTCTCCCTATGCATCCCAGTATCCCACCAGCACTCCTTATTGCCCTGTCACATAGCTTGCCCACCTTTAAGTCATCTGATATGACTACCCCAGGTCCCTTTCCATTTTTGTTGTTGTTAGTATCTCACCCCATTGTGTACTCTTCCCCTGGGTTTTTGTTTCCCAGGTGCATTACCTTGCACTTCTTAGCATTTGAATCTAAGCTGCCATACATTTGACCATTCCTCTAACCTTCTCATCCTTTCCACCCCACCTTGTGCATCAACTCTGTTGCAGATCTTTGTGTCATCTGCAAAGAGACATACTTTTCCTTCCAGTCCCTCTGCAATGTCACTTATAAAGACATTGAGGAGGACCGGTCCTAATACTGAACCCTGCGGTACCCCACTAGTAACTGCCCTTTCTTCAGAGTGGACTCCATTTACTATTACCCTCTGTGTCCTATTCTCCAGCCAATTCTTTACCCAGGCTGTCATCTTGGGACCCACTCCCAGACTGGCTAACTTGTATATTAATCCTTTGTGTGGACTGAGTCAAATGCCTTGCTAAAGTCTAGGTAGGCCATGTCCACAGCTCTCCTGATCTAGCTTGTTTTATCTCTGATGAGTTAGAGGTATCTAATCCAGAGGCTCTAGCAGACACTAGATTGCTCAGCTACTGGACTCAGTTTACTAGATATGAATCTAATAGACTATCATATAAAGGGGTGTGGGGCAACTGCAAACTAGGGGTGTTGGCTGCACACTTGAGCAGACTTAGATAGACCAGGTGGTCTGTTTCTGTTGGCACAGTCATATGTTCATATGCTCATATCAGGAGGCAGTATAGCGCAGTGGTCTAAGGCTCTGAGCTGCAAATCTGGTGACATCCAGCAGACCAGACCAGATCTGGGTTTGAATCACAGCTTCCACTTGCATACTGTGTGACCCTGAGGCAAGTCACTTAACCTCCTTGTGCTCCCAGGTTGCTCCTGTAAAAAAGCTTTCAGCTTAGTGTGCTATACCTGGTTAAACAACTAAAAAAAAAATATATATCAAATCTATGTTTCATGGATAAAGTAAAATGGTTGCAAAGGTTTAAATTGGATAAGAGATGTACTTAAACTTCAGGACAGATATGATTTTAAAAATGTTTTGTCTTACACTAAGCAGAATATTAAGATAAGCCATAGATACAATAGCTATGTACCAAATAGAATAACAAACTTCTTTATTGAACATAATCTAACTGCAATAAGTAAAGCAAGATATTTGTATTCCAGCAATGATTGTGCGTTCTATATGAGATACTATCTGGGTGTTCTTAAAAATGCTGTAAAAAGAAGAATGCATATGAAATTTAGATTCAAACTTTTTGAATTAAATGTGTTAAAGGCCTGGTATGCAAAAACTGTTAATGAAAAGGAAAACCTGTGTTGTAGTAACACCTTAGAGAAGGAGAATCTACAGCATGTATTTTTAAAATGTACATGGTACAATAAAGCAAGGGAAAAATGGCTAGATCCCATCTTTAATGCTATGCCACATACAACTGAGGATGTTCTTATGAATATTCTGCTCACAACAGAAGATGATTATATAATTAATAATGTGGCAAATTTCTTTATAATTGCATGGAATTTTAGAAGGAAAATGGTTATAAGTAATAAATGAGTTAATGTATTTTGGTTTTATATGTGGACATGACATATATTTATTATATTGTTGATATTTATTACTGTGAATACACTATAATATGTGTTGCTATTTTTGTGTAAGATTGTAATGATTGGTTTAAAGATTGAACAATAAACTACCTATACACAAGGGTCAGATTTTGTGGCTGCATGTCGGGTTGGTGTAAGATGTGAATGTGAGACCATCTATAATGATTCAAAATCCTTTGCTAACATTGGCTTCTGATCTAATTCAGTATTTTAAATGCTATTTTGATTATGTAAACTGATTTTTACAGCTCACACACAACACAGATACAATATCTGGTGAAATGCAGAGGCAGCAGGGTAAAGGACTAACCTTATATTGCTACCACTTTGCAAGTTTAAAATGGATAAAAATTCAACAGTATTAATTAATAATTATAGAGGAAAGCAAGATGATGTCAGTTATGAAGGACATTCTGAAACCCCTCACTCCTTGTTCTCCTGAAAAGAACTAAGTCTGCAATATAACACTTTTTACATCTATCTAGCCAAAAGGAAAGAGAACGTAAAGGTGGCTGACCATGTGAAACCACAAATACTACAGTCGCTAACACCAGCTAAAGCTTAATAGGTGAGTACTGTGGATGAATGAGCACTAACCAACAATTACAGCAGTAAGTAAACTACTTATATTGAGAAGCTGCTGAAATCCTTAATCAGGAAGATTATACGTTGATTTGCCAGTGGTGCTGTTGTGCACCACAGGAGGTGAAAGCTTCTTTTTTTCATTTTTGCTGGGAGAAATTGATTAACTTTATATAACTGAAATCTCAAGTTTACACTGAAATATTTAGCATAAGAAGTCTGCATAAATTTCTTCCACGTCAAGAGCTCTCCTCATTCTATTTTGTTGTGAAAGTCAACTTGTTATTAATTTGATAACTTTGAACTGGTGCTCTTCTGGGTTAAATGTCTGAACTGTATTTAAAACAGTCTCCGGTATTTACTTTTACATATCCCAGTTTACTTGACTCACATGCTAATCAGCTCCCCAAGCTCCTGTGTTAATCTCTCTGACATGCCATTAGTTTTAGTCTGTAATCTACACATGGAGATAACTACTTCATATTGGAACATTGCCAGAATCTGTAGCCTCTTATAAACCTGATTAAATACCTGGTTATGGTGTACAATTTATGGAAGATTATGCTATCAGTTTTGAACTTCCAGAAGTCGTGGACCATAGTTATTAAATGTTTCTAATCTCCTCAGCTTTAGTACTGGACCTTATTATGTTCTCTTCTTTACCATGTTTAAAGCCCACACTTCAATAGAAATTACAGAGTTCATTCCTAAAACTGTCGTTAAAGCTAAAAACAAAAACTCAGCAGACCAGTGTGAATTGGAATAACTTGAATCTGAAGGTTTTAAAATGAAAAGGGGCTCTGCTTTAACTGCTTTGGAAAAAAGAGCTGAATGATGTTTCTTAGGTGTTGGTACTGCCAATGTTAATACTAATGTTATTGCCTCTAAAAACATAAAACCTGCAAATGATTTTAAAAAATGATGAGAAGTAAGTTTCGGATGAAACATCTAAAACTTTATTAGAAAACTCAGAACTAGCATACTCTGAGAGACATGGAGGTAACAAAAATGTTATGTTAACAGAAGTTGAAAGGCAAACAATACCATTCATCCATTCTGAAGCAGCAACACAAGTTTATTTTGGTACCACTTTGCAAGTTTAAAATGGGTGACTGAGCTGATCACTACCAGATGGCAACTGCAATTAGTGACAGCAACAATTAGGTTATCACAGTCTGGAGCTTGTATAGAAGCAGTTGGGAGAATACTGCTCATTTGCTATAGGTTAACATTCATAGTACTGGGGTTCATTATGTTGAGGGAGGACTGTACTCGGTTTTGGACACTGTAAGTAAGCAATGTCACTGGATACTAGAGGCAAGTGGCAAAGTGAAGGATTCAACTCCACAGTGTAGTGTGGCCATTCTGAGAAATGAGGGGGACAGGGGAAGGGGTAAAGAACACCATGCCCCCACAGTCCTTTTAAGCAATATGTCAGCAAACATCAGCTTAGCTCTGATGTTATGCAGCTATAAAAATGAAGGTTAAAAAATGGGCAGACTGGGTGGGGAAGTGGCCTTATCTGCCATCAGATACTATATTTTTATGTTGCTATTAAAAAGTAACATTGCAGCAGTATTAATTATAGGAAAGCAAGGTGATGTCAGGGTCGGGATGAACAAGTGTTCTGCCAAAACTACCTAAAAGAACTAAGACAGCAATGTAACACTTTGTTCACCTATTTAGCTAAAAGGAAAGGAAAATGAATGTATCTGACTACATGAAATTGCAAATACTAGAGTTGCTAACACCAGCTAAAATTTAACAGAGGAGTACTGTGGATGAATGAACACTAACCTGCTGCCCTTGAGCACAATTTGTTGCTTGGTTGCTGGGTGACACAGTGAGAGGCACCCTGTATACACACATACATACACTTTATGCCACTGGAATTATACTGTGCCTTCACATGATCATCCTGACTGTCAGACACTACAGAATATAACTTTCATTCATGAACTTACAGATATTTTATTCCAAGAGAGAGAAATATTTAATATGAAACTGATGCCCCAACTAGATTTTACTTCACAATGACAAGGGCTGACAACACCTACTCTGATGCTCATGCTGCTCCTGCCACACAACGTCCTGTCCATTTCAGACTGACTGCCTTCATCATCCATGACTACAATGTTTTACAAAACAGAACCTGTCTTCAGCATAGGAAGAGTGGTTGGGGCTGACAAATATGTAGAAAGAAGAATGTAACCTTACTAGGACGGGAAACATGAACTAAGAACCAGGAAAGAAGTTTGCTGGATGATTTTCCAGTTTTTACTGAGGTACGGTATACAGTACAAAGACACAAAATACATTATGAAGGCACAATATATGGCACTGAGGTACAATGTGTGGTCCAGAGGTACAATATGCATTCTGGAGGTACAATTTACTGTACTGAAGCAAGGAAATAGTGTGAGGTAGTGCATGGCAGGGGTCCATGGGGTGCAGACAAAGAAAAAGCACTGTAGTGAATGTACAAGAGACAGAGAGATGTGATTCATGTCAAGCCCAAGCACTTAGTGGAAGAAGACTATCTAGGTATCAGGTCACATGCTTCAAGGTCCCTTTCTCTCCTACCTCATAGTAATATGTCAGCATGGCTCCATCCATGCATCCATAAGAAGAGCAGCACTTATCTCATATGTGATCAGAAAACGCTGCCCTGCACAGTTCTGTGGCAGTGCAAATTAACAGTCTTTATCAGTGCAAAAATTAAACCTGATACATTGCAGCTTCCTCAATAAAGCTCACCCAGTGCATTTTGGATTGAAAACTCTTTGCATGGGCTAATCCCCAAATGCCTCATCTTATTTACATGCCTGATTTAAAGGCACAGTAACTCAATATAAATTAAAGGCAATTCTCTATTTCACTGAAATGTGGGCATTCTAGTGTAACACTCAATTAAAGAGCTAGTTTACTACTTAAAATGAATATTTCATTTTTAAAAGCAGTCATCTATTACCATTTGCTGTATATCAGAGTGCTTTTTCTTTTTCCTTTTGTGCAAACTAGAAGATGTTTTTGTCTGCTGTTAGTGGGTGTGGTCTGTGGAATAGCACTCTGCCTGGCAGCTGACATATCTAGTTCTATAACCCCACTACATTGTTAGCATTCTGACCATTCTGACTGTGACATCACAACTACTCAGGAAGAGACACTCAGTATGCCTGACCAATCACCTGTGATGTCACATTCAAAGATGAGGTCACAGAGCTAATGATGTAGTGGAGAGAATAAATATGTCTGCTGCCAGGCAGAGTGTTGTTCCACACATCCAGCATATAACTCTCAAATAGAAAACTTTCTAACAAGCACATGGAAAAAGAAAATACTTCAGAAATAAAAAGTTACAACTGTCTACTTCTTAAAATTTGTAACATTTTCCTGCCTACTATTTTTAATTCTACTGGCTCTTTATTAATCTCAAAGAACACTTAAAAATAAGTTAAAACCTCAACATGTCTTAAAACAAATACTATTGTGATGATTGTCTTGATGTCCAACTTTTTCCTATTCTTGGCTGTCTAAAAAAAGAAAAACATGGCCCTTGTTACTTATAGGGTCAATATTCAATGGTTAGTGCCCATGACAGCATGGTTAGCATAGGCACTAACTTAGGTTCCATGAGCACTTCTGGTAGGGCAATATTCAGAGGCCACAGGACTGACTCCAAACCCAGTAGTACCAAGGCACTAAAATACTGTTCCACCTTTGCACATGAGGGGGTTCCCTCATGCTTGCCAGTGCAATGGGATATTAAAAAGGTTTTGGTGGCTGTAAACAGCCTCCCAAGTTGCACTGTGTACTGCCTCTGAAAACCACCTTCTGACTGGGTGCTAAGCCTGCATCCCCATCCTCCTGAAGGCAAGGTGGCTGAACTGCAGTCACCCATCCACGATATCCCATGTTCACTATTGTACATATTCCCTCATGGTCCAATGGTTCCCCACAATCATCCATTGTCTGTTTCTGTAGTACAATACAAGTTACACTAAATAGTTCCTCAATGACTTGTTTTAGCATTTCTGACTGAGTTGCATAAGTGGTGTTGATCTGGCACAAAGCTCTGTGCAAACTGTTTTCTTAAAGTTAAAACTCAGTTTTGCATTGCATGGTGACTGGACTATAGATGCATTCCAAATGAGTTGAAAAAATTTTATAAACATTACTTTTGATCTGGTTAAGCACTGAGAAACAATGAAATATGAGTTGCCAATGCAATGCCAACTGTAAAAAATGCTAAACCAACTCATTGGTGAAGCAGTTTAATGTGACTTGTACTGTATTTCCTGGTGGTTCAATGGTCCTCCCCCTTAATTGCTTTTTGTCTATTTCTGTAGTGTTCCCTGGTGGTCCAGTAGATCCACCCCACCTGATCACCCAGTATCTAGCACTCCTAACAGATACTTAGGGTGACAGGTACAGTCCTCCTCTCCTTCTGTGGCCAGCCACAGTATAGCTGTCAGTGACCATATGTACTGTAGAAATAGTCATATGCAACAGATAGGAGCACTGGACACCAGGGTAGGGGGTGCAGGGAGGTGGGATGTCAGAGAGCGGGTGGGGTGGTGGTCTATTTCAGGGGTCACTGGACCACCAGGAAGGGATATAATCAGTTATTCTGTGGTCTTGGTAGTTGGGGGAGCCATTAGACCACCAGGAAATACTAAGAAATAGTCAGCAGGTGACTGGAGGGCCCACTGACACATCAGGAAATACTACAGAAATAGATAACAGGTAATCTGGATTGAGGGAACTGATTGACAACAAGAGCTCTTGTTTCACCTTTGTATTTGGTACTAAGGGGCTGCTGCACTCCATGTAAATGAGCCCATAATGGGCATGCAAATGACCACTTAGCTCATGCATGCTCTATAAGCTTATTTGCATGCTCAGGCTGAATATAGCCTACAGAACACTTTGTGCTAGACTGTTTCAGGCAGTGCTATTTCCCATTGGCCATTTTCAGCCCTGATACATGTTGGGGTAGTGCAGATTCACTTAGCACAGTGCTGATATGGACTGATATTCTGCAGATAGCACCACTACTCTCTGACAGAATATTGCAGCAGCTGGGGGGAGTGCAGGGGCAAGGGCAGTGCAAACATCTAAGTAGCACTTGCCCATTTTTCTGACTATGGGGACCTCATTCCTCTAATTGCAAATGTTAAATTGCAACATAAACCTTGATGGCTTCACTACAGCATACTTATATGCTCAGAAAGAACTGGAAGGGGACAGGATCAGTTGTGTTCCAGGACAGTAGCTGCTGCTGTTGTTTTCACAGGGTTCTTGTGGATTTTACTTGGTAGGTTAGTTCTTTTCTTTCTTACTTCTAAGGGGCTAGCAGGGTATTGTTTTGGGGGCTGCTGGATGTTTGTAAACTGATTTGGTGGCTGTAAGTGTGGCTCATTTTGTGGATGTTTCACTGTGTAACAGGCTGCGCTGGTAGAGGCCTATTTCTTCTGATTTAAAACCTATTTGGTGGGATTTGCTTGGGCCTGGTTCTTTGGCTGCTGGGCTTGGAGGGGAGACACAGGGCTGATACACTCTCTCTCGAGTCAGGTGTCTGCCCAGGACCCACCCTCCCCCCCCCCTCCCTCCCCAGAAGTCTGTGAATTTATAGGGGAACACCTGCCCTGCAATTGGAGGAAAAGGCTGCAGGTGCAGCTCATGTAGTTCTAGCCACTGGGGGTTGGATTTAAAGGCTGGGAGAGAGGAGCTTAGGGAGTTCTTCATTTCCCTTATAAGTTTAATGTGTTGTTGTGCACCTAGTAACAGAGTTACTGGTGTACAGTGGGACTGTCTCTAAGATTAGTGGGTGACCTGATTAGGCAGTAGGGGTATCTTGGACTAGGGGGGAGCCTGGTGCCTCACCCAAGGAAACCTATTTGGAAGGGTATGGAACCACACATCATTAGGGCTGGCATCTTTGGGAGGGTGGTGGGGTGCACAGGGTGTGGAGCAGCCATGATACTGGACTGGGCTTGGAAGTTCGGTGGTTGCCCAGTGTGCTACCAGCTAGCACAGCTTAGGGAGGAGGTTGCGGGATTAGGAGAAAGCTGGGGAAGAAGGGTGGTGGGTTGGGGAAGGGGCTGGGAATTCCCACAGGGCTGCACCAAGCACTGGGGGTGAGGGCATAGTGAAAGGAGTGCAGGAGAATACTCAGGGGTCACATAGGGACCCTGGCAGAGGGGGTCCAAAAGGACACTACCAAGGAAGCAGGCAGGTAACTGGGGACCCTCACAAAGGAGGGACAGAGGGACAACATTCTCAGGGAAGTAGGCAGATGGCCAGGGGCTGGACAGAAGGAAGCAAGGCGGGGAGGTGGATCAGACCTTACATTTCAGTAACCGCTTCACTTCTCTTCTGCTCAAGGATGAGGGGGTGATGTAGCCATGACAGGGGTGGTTAGAGACGGAAAGGAGTGGAAGGGGAGGCAGGAGGCAGGGCCAGATATCAGGAAGAACAGGGGGGACCTGGAATGCAGGAGAATGGGGAGCAGTGAATCAGAGCAGATGGGGCAGGTGAAGAGGGAGGAAAGTAAGGAGAAGGACCAGTTGGGAGGAAAGGTAAAGGAGAAGGACCAGAAGTACAAGGAGGATTCAGTAAAGGGAGCTGCGGGTTTAGGCCAGGGAGCACGATGAGCAAGGAGGAACTAAATGGAGACAGGAAGGAAGGGAGGAGATGAGCCAGGCTAGTTTAGCAGATGGGGAGAAGGACCAGTTGTGAGCAGTGAGGGGGAATTAGCAAGGTACAGAAGGATAGTCAGGAGGAGGAGAGACATAGGATTGGAGGGGTGGCCATGGTAAATAAGGAGGGGTGGCATGTGGCACCCAGATGGGGAGGAACAAGGAGCCAGCTGGGTGGAGGGGCCTGTAGAAAGGATGAGGGACATGGAAGGGGGGAATGGAGGAAAAGGAGTGGTCAGAGTGCCCTGCTGGGGGATTCTATGATCAGGGGTATCAAATGGGATAGGGAGGAAGAAGCCTGGCCAGTTAGAACAAGATGCTTCCTGACTAACGGTGCACAGGGCTAAGCACGAGTATATCAGCTGGCAAGAATTGTGGGGTTCCCCAGACATACTGGTCCACCTGGGTACAAATGACATTGAGGGAAATAGCGAGCTAGAGATAGGCAAGATTCAGGGAGCTCGCCAGGGTCTGTCATGACATAGGATGCACAGTTTCCTTCTCAGAAATCCTGCCAGTGCAAGGGCTAGTGGGGAACACAAAAGGAAAATTAGGAGATAAACCAGTGGCTCAGGGGGTGTGAGGCCAGAGGTATGGGTTGATGGTGGGGGATTGGGGAGACCTGAGCGGATAAGGGCTATATGCTAGAGATAGACTACATCTCAATTTGGAGGGATGGGGAATCCTTAAGTTGAAAATAGAGGGGTTCATTGGTGAAAAGTGGGGTTTAAACTTGTGAAGGAGGGTGGGATGGGAGAAAAGGCTATCAAGGGGGTGCCGATAAAGGAGGGACTCTGTCTCCACCCCGGGATCAGAAGGATTGCAGGAAAAGGCCGACTGGCAAAGTGCAGACCAGGGTAAAACAGAATCCCCATGGGAACACGAGCAGGGGAAATGGAACTATAGAGAAAGGTGGGAAGGTAGTCCTGCTAAATGCCAGGAGCTTGGGCAATAAAATGCCTGAGCTCCAGGTGATGCTAACTGAGGGAGCAGTGGATGCGGCAGCGGTCACTGAGACTTGGGCCACTGCAAGACATGACTGGGACCTGAACCTGGAGGGTTACACTATGTTCAGGAAGGACAGGGGGGAGGGAAGGGGAGGAGGGGTAGCAATGATAGTCAAAAAATGCATTGGCATGGGGGAGTAGAGGAGGGAGAGGGAACCGTGGAGGCGATTTGGGTCACCTTGATAACAAGGGGGCAAGAAGAGTAAAAATAGGAGTGGTGTATAGACCCTCTGCCCTGGCAGAGGAGCAGGAGGACAGTCTGGTGGCAGATGTTGGGAGACACTGCAGACTGGGCAGAGGAATGGTGGTGGTGTTGGGGACTTAAACATGCCAGGAACAGACTGAGAGACTATGACATCCTCTGTGACCAGGAACAGAGGTTGTTGGATGTCTTTCAAGATGCGTTCCTAACTCAACAGGTGAGGAACCTACCGGGAGGCACGGGTACTGGATATGGTCCTGGCAGACAGTGACCAGATTGGGGGCCTGGAGTAAGCGACCCATTGGCGGGGAATGACCATGCCATAGTCTGGTTCTGCTTGGACCTAGGAGGGGTAGAAGGCTGCACAAAGAAGGAAGTAACCGACTTCAGGGGGGCGGATTTTAAGGAAATGGAAAGGATCTTTAAGGAGCATTTGGATGGGATTGGGTCAGACATGGACGCTGATAGTAGGTGGGAAATCATCAGGAGAGGGGTGCAGGATGCTACCAGCACCTGTGCAAGAGTAAGACAAAAATGCGGTAGGGCCCAAAAACCCTGTTGGTGGACCAGGGAGGTCCAGGAGGTGGTGCGGGGAAAGAAAGCAGCCTATAAGCAATTCAAGTGCTCAAGGAGTGAAAGGGATCGAGGGGAGTACGAGCTGATGGCTAGAAGGGCCACTAGAGTGGTGAGGGCGGCTAAGGCAAGGAAGGAGCAGAACCTGGCCAGGGAAATTAGAGAGGGAACAAGGGTTCTTAGATACATTGGGAAAAACGAAGGGTGAAGGGGCAGATTAGCAGGATTAAATCAGGGAGAGATGGGCACAAGACCCGGGGAGCAGGCTGAGGTACTAAATGAGTACTTCACCTCAGTTTTCACCAGGGAAAATGGGGTGCTGCATCATACAAGGGAGGAGACAGAGATACTGAGGAGGGGGGACCCCACGACGCAGGTCTGGGGAGAGGGGAGGCATCACTGGCAGGTGGGGGAGGGCTAAGCAGGAGCAGAGGTACCGGAAGTGGAAATCACAGCAGAGAGAGGGAAGCCCTCAGCCCCTTTAAGACGGAGAGCACCGTCGATAAATTCCCTCATCCCAGAGGTTGAAGGAACTTGCAGATGTCCTGGCGAAAACCCCTGGCAGAGCTTTTCACCATCTCTGAGGACAGGGTGGGTGCCCAAGACTGGAAGGTGGCGATATAGTGCCCATCCACAGGGGGATCAAGGGAGGTGGCAGGGAACTACAGGCCTGTCAGCCTGACATCTGGTGGTGGGCAAAGGTGATGGAGGGCATTGTCAAGGAGAGGCTAGGGGGACCTGGATAAGTCAGGGTGCCTGGACGATAGACAGAATGGATTCATCCAGGGAAATCATGTCAGACAAACCTGGTGGAGTTCTATGACTGGGTGACAAGTGCCTTGGACCTGGGTAGACCAGTGGATGTCCTCTTCTAGACTTCAGCAAGGCATTTGACCTGTTCCTCACATGGGCCTGTTGGATAAGCTGGGAGAAATGGGGTGGGGAACCAGATGATCCGATGGATAGGCAATTGGCTCCAGGAATGGACCCAGAGGGTCATAGTTGGTGGATAGTCTCATCCCCAAGGAGGGTCATTAGTGGGGTCCCACAGGGATCAGTCCCTGGCTCCTCTGTTCAACTCCTCGTATCTGACATAAGGACAGGAATCAGGAGTGAGATGAGTCTCGTAGATGACCTGAAACTGGGGTGGTGGTGGATGGGAGGAGGGAGGGTGGCCCCACAGGGGACCTGAGGCTCTGGAAAGATGGTCTAGAAAGTAGAAGCTGAGGTTCAATGCAGAAGTAAAGGTACTCACCTGGGGCCAGAAACCCAGGCCAAGTGTACCCTGGAAATGCACAAGTCTCGATGGCTGAGAGGACCTGGGGTGGTGGTGGATGTCAAGATGAACAACTCTGAGACTTGTAGGAGGGCAGCAGCCAAGGCCAACAGGATGCTGGGATGCATCGCTGGGGGATCACCTCCAGAAGGAGGAATCTACCCTCTGTATAACTGCTTGGTGAGGCCGCACTGCCTGGTATTGCGTGCAGTTTTGGAGGCCACACTTAAAAGGGACATTAACCTCCTGGAGAGGGTCCAGAGGAGGGCAACCAAAATGATTTGGGGTTTGGGGGACAGGACCTATGAGGAGAGGTCAAGAGCTAAATATGTACACCTTGGAAGAGAGAAGGACCGGGGACATGATAGAGGTCTTCAGGTACATGAAGGGGGTAAATAGGGGAGGAGCAGTCAGGGTGCTTTGAAGGAAGGAGGAGGGGCCACTAGAGGGCATGGGTGGAAGCTGGAGGGGGAACATTCAGGGGAGAAAGGAGGAGGTGCTACTTCACTGAGAGGGTGGTGGAGCCATGGAATGCACTGCCTAGGGGGCTGGTTGAGGCAGAGACGGTGGAGGGGTTCAAGAGGGGTGGGACAGGTACAGGGGAAGGGTTCTGGAAGCAAAATCCAATGCAGCAAGAATATCCGGAACTGGGAAGGGAGAAGCCAGAGAAGGCGAGGGGGACAGCAAGGTCAGCACCCAGGGTGGGGGCTGACAAAACGAGCAGACACGAAAGACCGTTAGGCCTATTCTGCTGGCATTTTAGTATGTTATATATTATATGATCAATTTCCTCCTCCATACATGAATAAATATAAATAAAAAAATTACCTGAGCACATCATTTTTGCACTAAGATAATTTATTTGCATTCCAGCAGACTTTTCATGTACTGTTTTTGCAGGCTATGTGAGAGGATGCACCATAATAACACATTGGTTTTATATTATGAACTGAAGTGTCCATTTTAATTTGCTATATTTGGAAGGACAAAGGGAATCTACTCTAAGTAGATTCATCAATGGTGAAGTAAGTGTGCCAGATCTAGTAGAACCTTAACACTTCCTCAACTACATGGCCCTACCATTTACTTAAAAGTAAACAGGCATGCAGTAGCAAGCTGTAGAGGTTCTCGCCATGTCCTGCGTACACCAAGCTAGGAATTTTCATTGAAGTTGTATCTAGCTAGATGCTCCGACAATGTAGAGTGCATTGCAGAACCTTGTGTGAGGGAAAGGATAATGAATCTGGGAAATAACAGCAACTGAGGAGTTAATGAGTAATGAATGACTTTATAGTCAAGATCTGGATAAAAGACATCAGATAACCATTTAGACTTTAATAGTTGGCCCATCAGCTCAACAGTAGTGCTGCCTCTCAGGATGCTGGTGACTCAGGTTCATGAATGAATCTGGGTCATCATGGGCCAGCTGGGTGAGAAGGATTGAGCATCTTAGGGGATGCTCTGTTTCTCTGTGGAGGGAGGGTATCATCTTCCGCCACAATACAGCCACCTGGGTAACCCCAGGTGGCAGTGCAGCTGAGGGCTAAAGGAAGATGACACATGAAGAGCACAAATGACAGGAAGGTGCACATGGTCCTTTGACATCTGCCCATGTAGAGTTCTGATGGGCATTGGAAGAAACAGGGAAAAGGTACTGGTCCCCATAAATGAATGACCCCAGCACATCCAGGGCTGGGCCCTGTCAACAAGGAGAAAAACTTCCCAACAAAGCAAAGCTGTGTTCAGGTTTACATTCCCCCAACCCCTGATCCCACCTGTGTAGCAAGCTCGGCACCATGGAGGCGTGTGCCTCAGTGTGATAAGGGCACCACCAGACCAGGTACCCAGGGGCTCTGAGGGTGTTGGGGATGAGAGAAAGAAGGGCCAAAAATAAAAAGTAGAAAAAAACATGATTGGGACAACAGATATCAGGTAAACATTTAGGCTATAATTGATTCTTGCAAAGATCAAGGATCTTTTACTGTGATAAACAGCAAAATGTAATTATAGTAGCACAAATGTTTAACGCTTTGTGTATCTCTAGAGTTCCAATCTGCTACTGCTTGGAATACCTCTCTGTATGACTAGTGGGCTTTTAAAACCTGATCCAGTCTCCAGAATTATCCCACTGCCCAGTAGATATTCTTCATACTGAATTATTACTCTCCAGATGACTGGCAGGTCATCCCAATTTGCTCAGACCAACCTCTTAACCTTTAATCAATTTTCTTATCTTTAATAAAACAAAAAAAATATAATATTCACTAATAAGATTTAATTTTAAGCAGCAGTGCAACAAAGTTTGGCCAGAAATATAAACCTGCCTTTTTCTCACTTGAAAATATTCCAGGCATCTCCAGATTTTTTTTCCTCTCCCCAGGCTAGCACTGTTCTGCCTACAGTCCCCCAACACCCATCATCTGACATCTCTGGTATTTACCAGGGGACCCATCCATTTCTCCATAGATTGTTACCTATGGCAGGGCCTTTGGGGTATCCAAAGCCTCCAGATGTCTGGCTCAATTATGTGTGTCCTTGTCCAGTAGGTATCATAGGGCCTTGGGGATCTCGAGCATCATCCTGCTACAGCTGATGGTTTTCCTTTGTTTTCTCTATTAATCTTGGATAATCTGTGAAGCTGATGCCTTGAGGTGTGCATGCTGAATGCACTGATGTCCTCCATAAGGGAGCATCCCCTCCCAATCTGCTGTTTCTGCCTGCATCACCATCTATGGTCATGGCAATACTGCAGCGAAGAATGTTGCCATCCCTACCAGGAGTTGAACAGCATTCCTTGGCACCCCAATCCTCCTCCTCCCCAGCTGACAGATGAAGCATAGGTGTCTCAGATCTCCACACAACAGCTGGTGCCTTCAATTTAACTTGGTGGCGGCAATTTTATAGTTTAACCAAAAGTTGAGTATTTTATCAATGTTTTATATAGTTTAGTCTCAAGAAAAGTAGATGGCCACCACATTTCACTTAGAAATAGCACTGCAGACCAGACTGAGGTTAGGCTCAAAAAAACAAATCATCATGCAATGCATACAAGGTACCTAGAAGTAGATTTAACAAGTCTGCTAATAATTTTACTTGTAGCAGAAATAAGCTTTTTGGGGAACAGTTTTCATTGCACTGCTGCTTTGAATGCAGGAAATAATTGTATCTCCCATCATTCTTTATTACTAGAGCATTTCTATGATGGCATCGCTGCTGTATCTCAGACTGCATCATACTGTCCTGCTTTTTATTGCATCAAGTCATAATCCTCTGTTTGTGATATAATAATTTCCACAGTGACAGAGTGTTTGATATCACAAAAATCTTAACTTCAATGGAGAGAAAGCAGTGTAAGCATATAAAGACTGTGGGACAAAGATCCAGTGTTTTTTAACTTTTTTCTTTATTAAGAGTTACATTTGTCATGATGACTGCAGTGGAGGAGTCATGCCAATTCAGAGCTCTCTAGCCATTTTCTGAAAACTCAGAATAATCTCAGAATAAACTCAGAAACTCGGAAAAACACTTGATGCAGCCTTGCTACGGTGTTAGATACATAGATGTTGTTGCAGACAATGGCCTTTCAGCCCATCTAGTCTGCCCATGAATGCAAGTAACTGCTCTTTCAAGCTTCCTGAACTAGGTTGTCCACTTGCCCTGAATATCAGGATCCCCTTATGCCTATCCCATCCATTCTTAAATCCTGAAATTGTTTTACCCCAGCACCTCTTGCAGCAGGCTATTTCATTTGTCCACCACCTCTCTATGAAGAAGTACTTCTCACATTCCCTCTGAATCTCTCTCCTCCAGTTTCATCCCATGTCCTCTAGTTCTGGAGCATCTTTTCTTTGAAAATTGTGTTTTCCTGCACTTTGTCCCCCGGTGAGGTACTTATATGTCTCATATCCCCCTCCTCTCTCTCTTCCAGGGAGTAGATAGTTAAGTCTTTCAATTTGTCCTTATAGAGTTTGTGATGTAATCCTTGAACCATCTTGGTTACCCTCCTCTGAACTGCCTCCACCCTGTCTATATGCAGTGCCAGTGGCTCAGTAAGTAGCATACTTGCCTCTGAGGCCGGGAGATCAGATGGCTGTGGGTTCAGTTCCCACATCTGGCACTTGGGTTAATATCCCAGTGCTGATACTGTAGTGCTGCATGAGAAGGGTGCTGCACTTCTGAGGTGCCGTCTTTTGGATGAGATGTTAAACTGTGGTCCCATCTGCCTGGATTGGTGGTAGTCCAGGTGGATGTTAAAGATCCCATGGCACTTATCGAAAAGAGTAAGGACATTTTTTAGAAAATCATACAGTACATCACAAAATATCAAACTACAACAGTAATGTTCCAAAAATGTCTCAATACAGAGTCAGTAATTGATACAAACTTGAGAAACAAACCAGATAAGTAAAATTAAGTAGGTTAGATATGCTGTAACATAATAGGGAAAAAACAATAACAAAAAAAATCAGTCTATCCATGTTACATGTTTCCAATAATTGAAAAAGACTTGTCTCTTAAGATTATCATAATCCCAGAGTTTTTGTTTTATGATAGCTTGTTCTATCTGTTTAATTATAACAACATTAGGTACAATGGAATGTTGTATTGAAAACTGGCATCCAGTTTGCCACATATAATATTTGATACAAGCACAAATCAGAGTCAATATACTCGAATGGTACCTCCCCAAAACCCCAGAATAATCCCTTAAAACCAAGCTTTGATAGGGGATATGGCGTGCAATATTCCACTTCAAACAAGAAGCTAAATCAGTCCAGAATTGAACAGCAAATGAACACTGTAAAAGAAATGTTTTTGCGTTTCTATTAATCCAGTGCACTCAGGTCTAATGCATTGACAATCAGTAATAGGTTTATGCTTCAAATTTCCTTTGACCCCAAGTTTGCTATGACAGCTAAGCCATTGAACATCCCACATATGCAATGGGAAGTCTACTATCAGTAAAGGATTTTAAAGCCTGTGATACTTTAGAAGGTACACACATTGGAACATCAATTTGTACAAAAAAGATATTACCCATAATCTTAGAATAAAAATATTTCCTAGAAATTCCCTGTAGCTCAGCTTTTCCTAGCTTCCACTCTCTTAGTTTTTGAAGTGCAAAGACTGCAGAGTCTGGAATACCTGATTTAGATGTCATCTTTGGCATACCTCCCCTTCCCATTTTTCCATAAAAGAGTAAAATAAAGTTTGAGTCCAAACATTCCAGGGGTGAGATGCAGTGGTATCAGGGATCTGAAAGGGAGAAATCATAAAAAAAGATTGGTGGAATACTAAAGGGTTAGTCATCCCTAAACTCCCTTGTGAGATAGGTAGATAAGTGAAAGCTCATTTTATGGGGTTTAATCTTCTGCCCCAAATCATTTGAAAAAAAAAAACAGCTAAATAATTTTGTTTCCAAAGAGATTGGAATGGGAAAAGCATAACAGATGTATAAAAATACAGGAAGCAAACATTTTTTTACTATCAAAACTCTTTTCCTTTTCAAAACCCCATGATTTCCATTGCTGGACTTTCTGTTCACCCACCTCTAGCTGCCTTTCCCAGTTTTAATAAGCCATATCTTGTCCCAAAAGAAATACCTAAAATCTGAGCTGTATCAGAATTGATACCTCCCCAATGTTTAGGCTAGGCGTAGCACCACCTATTACAAAACCACACATTTTTCAGTGTTTAGAATAGTACCATTTATTGCAGAAAATGAGCCAAATTTCTGTAATGCAGCCTGACCTGATGGGACATCCTTTATGAATAAACAAATATCGTCTGCATAGGCTGATATCTTTGTTCAGGAATAAATGAAGGAGTAAATCCTCATATGTGCTGATCAGAAACAATTTTCCTAATAGTAGGATCCAGTATGACTGTATATAGCAAAGGGTTTATGCGGCACCTTGCCAGACCCTTGTTTTAGCTTAACCCCTGTACTCATTAAATTATTTACAGAAGGGTAAAGTGTCATGTCTGCATACAATGTTTTATGTAATTAACAAAAGTGGGGAAATACCATATTTGGATAATACTTGAAATAAAAAACTATGTGAAACTCTGTCAAAGCGTAGACTGATCCAATGCCAGCACATACCCTGATAGTTTGTTTTGGTTTCCATATTCACACATGTCTTATAGTAAACGGACATTTTGTTGTATTGATCTCTGAGGTATTGAACAGGTTTGGGCAGGATGAATTACTATTTCAGCAACGACCTTTAATCATTTACAAAGGATTGAGGAAAGAATCTTGTAGTCTGTATTAAGCAGACTGATCGGTCTCCAATTGCCTAAGGAAGTACAACTCTTTTTGTATAAAAATGTAATTAAGGCAGAATTAAAGCTATGAGCTCCTGCTCCAAATTGTAAAATATCATTATAAAAAAGGCTAAATGTTACTGAGGTCATCTTTGAATGCCTTATAGAACTCATTTGTTATGCCATCCTCTCTGGGTGATATTCCATTTTTTAAGGCATTTATTGTAGTAAGAACGTCCGATTTTGTAATTGAGACATCTAATGTTTGTAAGATTGGCTCAGGAATAGTAGAAATGGAAAAATGAAAAACATCATCCCATGCAGCAGTTGAATTATAAGGGGTACTAAAAAGTGTCATTAAATATTGATCAATTACTTCCAACATTTCTATATCCGTATTCTGAACCTGGCCAGTTGAATCTATCAAACCTGTCATTAGTTTTTTGTCTAATTTTTGTTTACAGGTGGCATATGGATCTTTATAAGGTTGTTGCTATGTGCCAAACCGCATCTCAGAAAACATAGAAGCTGCCCTATCATATTGAAATTGTCTCATTTTTTTTAGTATCATTCAATTATTTTGAATAGTAAAGTCCACTACCTGAGGGTGTGATAATAATTTGTAATACTGATTCTGAAACTGTAGATATGATAAATAATCAGAATTGCTTTTATGTGTGCCATATTTAATTAAAAATTCTCTGATAGTAGATTTGGTATCAAACCACCAGGAGGGCCAGTCATCATACATGTCAGCTACTGACTGTCTGACATGCAATAAATATCTCAATTGTGTTAGAACATTCTCTTCGTCCAGTAGCTGAGAATTCAATTTCTGTCATCTCTGACAGGATGGAAATCTAGGTGGAATATGGCTAAATCCCAGCTGACAAATCAAACCCTTATGGTCAGAGAATTCACAAGGATTAAGTGAGACTACCTGTGTAACCAAATGCTTTGAGATAAAAAAAAATAATCAATTCTGGTGGAAAAGGAGGCTCTTTGATAGGTGTTACCTCCACTCCTGTGTAAAGATCCAAAACTGTTTACAAGTCCTGCAACCGTAACAGTGTTCTGCAATGCATGGGAGTCGCAGTAAATTTTTTGTTGCATATTGTCCTTCATACGCAAGTCTAAGCTGCAATTCATATCACCTCCCCAAATTATATGCTTAGAGGTAAACAGATAGGGTTTAATCTGGTAATAGAGATCTACCCTAGCAGTTTTAAGTTGTGGAGCATAAGTATTAATCAATCTGAGAGAATATCCTTTATAAATACAATCAAGTATTAAGGCCCTGCCAATCATCAGATCAATAAGTTTTGTGACCTCTACGGCTGTATGGTTAAAGAGGATATGCACCCCATCTGCAGTGTCTGGGCCAAAGGACCAGAAGAGTGACCCTCCCACAAGTTTTGTTTTGCCTGAGCAACATCAGTCAAGTTTGAAAATCTGGTTTCCTATAAAAATATATCTGCTTGCAGTTCTTTACAGTACATCAGACAAACCAATTTTCTTTTATAATTTTAATGCTGTAGCAATTTAAGGATACCATTTTCAGACTTTACATTTAAGAGTTAAGGTGGTGGCAAGGGTTTGTCCTGTTTTTTTTTTTCTTTTTTATTTTGGAGTCCAGGACGTCCTTGTCCCCCTCCTCAGTCAGTTCCATATCTGATAAAACTTCTGACCTAAAAGAGGCTTCAGAACCAGAATCCCCCTCCAAGTTTGCAAGGATTTGGAAAGCATTTTAGGTGGGGCAGGAAGATTTTCCCCCTTTCAGTCTACTAGCAGACTTAGTTACTCTTCTAGGGTGAGGAGTCTGAAAGTCAGAAATATGTGAAGGTACTACAGAAGTGTGGGATTGTAACTGAGTAAGGCCTGGGGTAGACTGTGCATCCTGTTCTTGAGTATCCTTGGGTGTGTCTGACCATGAGCTGCAGGACTAGGCCTTGATGCTTCCTCCCCCCCTCAGGAGGCCATGAAGTGGAATCTTGAGGAGTATGATTAACCCCCTAGCCTTCTGATCCCCTGGATCTTGTTCCTCAGCTGGTGTATCTTGTGAGGGGGTCTAAAACTCTCCTGGGCCTTCTTTATCAGGTGCTCTTTGTTAATACCCCTGTCTATTCTGTCCTGCCCAAGGACATTGATGATAGGCATGGCCAGTCTCATCACACAAGTTACATTTAAACACATTTCGACAAACTTCACTACCATGGTCCATTTCCCACATAAGGCACATCTAACTTTGTAACAGGCACTACTTAAATGATGCCTGCTTCTAAACTTATAGCAGGCTTTGGGCTGCCCAGGTAGAAGCAGACACCTCAGTCCTTCCCCAGAAAAAACTATTTGGGATGTGAAGAACATCATTCTCAATCATGTGCAGCTTAACCTTAAAATGCCAGGCCCCTATCCAGATGCCTTCAATGTCAATGATAGGCTCAGGAGGCCCCAATAAAGTACATTTTTTCTCCAACCAATATAGTATATCCACCACATTCACCCACTCATTTTGAAACATTACAATGACTGTTTTAAATAATGGTTTCGATATGGGAATCACCCAAAATGGGAACCATAGGGGCAAAGATTTACAGGATTCATACTTGTGCCAAAACTTGTCTAAGCCTGAAAAATGCTTAAAACTTATGTCAAAAGTGTCCTCTCCCCTTATATCAATCATTGCATAGACTTACAATACCAAAAAGTTCATTAATTCATTTAAAGTCTCCTTGCAAGTTAAGTCCTATCAGGGTGCTCCGACAGGCTGCCTCGATATCTCAATCGAACCGCGTTCTGACACGGAACCTGTTCCAGTTTATTGTTTAACAAAAAATCAGAAAACCTAGGACTTTGTCTGACATCATCCTTCTGTGGGGAGGGAGATGGAGATGATTGTGGGGGGACCCCAGAGAAGGGAATGTTATTACAGTTCGGAGCCCTAGTAAAGCAATACCCACATCATTAACAGTATGAGGTGGAGAGTGCTGACCTGATACAGATGCCTCCTGTTGTCCTTCTGAAGAGATCTGGTGACCGAGACTGACAGGAAAAAATTCTATCAATTCGGGTCCAGGATCCAGTGACCGTCAGCTTGCTGCAGCCACCCTGCTTGAGACAGAGCAGATTCTTTCATCCAGGGTGTTGAATGTCAGACGCCTGTGTATGTGGGTGAGTTTCATCAGGCATACCAAGCAGTGAACTAACTTCTGCATTCTGGCAATCAGCTGAAGGTCTGACGACTTAGGGTTAGAGACTTGCAGTTACGCTAGGCAATCGGATCTGAGAGTTTCTGATGCAATGTCAGCCCAGGCCGTGATTCTGCAGTAGAAAATGAAGCAATATCCATAGCTGGGATCTCACCATCACTCAATTCAGGTTGCTGAGCTCCCGCTGCATGCTCTCAGGCATGCAAATCACCACATTGCTTCTCCTGCTCTTTCTGGGTTAAGCCATTCTTCAATAAATTCATTCCATTTTCTTCAGTAATTTGCAGAGCTACAGTCTGCACAACCTTCTCCTCTGCTTGTCCAGTACCACCTGCCATCACTGCAAGCAGCACAGCATCTCCCCCTACTGCAGAGTAGGGGAATTTCCCGTGTCCTGGCCAAATTTTCCTCATTCACTGAAAATGCCACCAATGGCTTGGTCTGGTTCAGGGTGAGTTGGCATTCACCTGTATCCCCCTTCCCCGGGTTGTGCCTGAAAATAGGCAGGATTTGTCTAGTGCACTTACCCAGTCAACAAACTAAATATATCCTTACATAGGGAAGGCCTCCAGAATTGGACACTGTACTCAAAGTGTGGACTCACTATTGTCCTGTATGGTGGAATTATGACCTCCCTTTTCCTACTGGTGGTACCCCTGCCTATGCATCCCAGCATCCTGTTTGCTTTTCTTGCTGCCTTGCTGCAGTGACTCCATACCTTGAGGCCATCATAGATGATAGGTCCCTTTTCTGCTTGGAACATTCTGTATCCCCCCCAGCTATGTTGTTTCTGGGTTTTTGTGCACCATGTGCATTTTCTTACACTTTTTTTCCATTAAATCCCAACTACCAATCCCTTGACCAGTCCTGATGCTTCTGCAGATCGCTCTTCATTCTACCCATGCCCAATAGTATGTTCACCCTGTTGCTGAGCTTTGTATCATCAGTGAACAAGTACATTTTCACTTCTAGGTCCTCTGTAATGTCATTGATAAAGATATTGAAGAGGACTGACCTAGCACTGATCCCTGTGAAACCACATTGGTCACCTTTCCCTATGGAGTGACATGATCATTTACCACCACCCCCTGTGTCCTGCTATCCAGCCTATTCTCCACCCACTTCACCACCATCTTACCCACTCCTATGTTCCCCTGCTTGTTTAACAGCCTTCTATGCAGCACAGTGTCAAAGGCCTTGCTGAAGTCCAAGTAGGCCACATCCAATGGTCCTCCCCAATCCAACTCCCTTGTCACCCAGTTGAAGAACTCAATGAGAACAAGGGGAAAAAAAGAAAGGAGCTGGCATCTGCCCCAGCAGATCCACTGAATCCTAATAAAAAAGAGTGATCTGGTCTGATTGTCCAATCTTTGAGTCCAAGCACTGGAGAGTCCAGGCAATAGATAATTGCTGCTACATTTGGAGGTATTTACTCAGCCCTGAAACGTTACTAAAAGCAACTGATTCAGCAACAGGAGTGTCTCAGACACTGAAGCATGACAGTAATCTGGGTGAAACATACAAAGTGAAATTTACAAACTTGGGATCCGACTTTAAAGGCTATTCAATTTTAACTGGTTTTCATGTTCTTCAGATTACTATTCCATTCCCTCTGCTAAAGCTGCTGACAGATCTAGCCAAATTTCATCAGCTGCCAAAGGTGGTAAGCTCCACATGTCTAAATCTACTGCTGGTGTTGCTGGTAGTAAAAGACTGCCAAAATGGTTACTTCAGGTGCTAAGAGTAAGTCACCACTGGCTCCTGCTTCTACCGTGAAAAAATTGATCCTTCAAAGATGTGAATAGGAGCTTTAATATTGTAATATACATGATTTATAAACTCAACCAATTACTTGACAGCAAACTGACTTAAACAGAAAGTACACTGCTGCAACATGACTCCTCAATTCAGGAAAATGTTGGTGTTAAAGAGTTACAGAAGGAGAATGCAGAGCTTAGGGCAAAACTTGTACTTAGCTGACCTTTCCTCCTCACTAATGGGTGACTCTATATCTCCTTGTAGAATGTTCACCCTTGCATTACTGTTTAACGGTCTTGCTTGTACACATTTTACTATATATTTGCCCAGGACAGACCAGATAAGATGCAATATCTTATTTCTAGTGTGGTGTCCTGCTTTTACACATTTTCAGTCATATCTACCCAGGTTAGTGCAGCTGAGAGGCAATATCTAATTTTCAGAAGGCTTCGCACATGTTGACCCCAAATTTCCAAATGTCTTTTAATAAACAAGTTTCAGAGGAATTTGAAAATGATACCTGTAATGTTTTTTGGGGGTAATACAAGGAATAATTTGAAAATTAGGGGCTAAAATCTGCAAGAATAAAGTTATGTGAGTAAATGTTGAAATAATTCAACAGTTTTTTATAACTTGCTTGTTTTGTTTTTTCCAGATTTTGACCCCAGATTTTCAGCATAATCTTCTTATGACCACTCCTTCTGAATATGACAGATGTCATTCATAAAACAGCGGTTGGATCGTCATTTTGCAACAAAAGTGTGAAAACCCATTTTGGCCAGAATGTGAAAAATGATAGCTGTCACATTCATAAGGTGGTGTGAAAAAATAGCTATGCTGAAAATCTGAGGTCAAAATATTGAAAATTAGTGAAGTTATGAGCATGCATTGAAACATTTTAGTGTATGCTCAAAACTGTTTATTTTTATATTTTTACCCCAGATTTTCATCATAGCCTTCTTATGACAACACCACATGAACAACGATGGAAGAAATGTTCAAAACCTGCCTAAAAGGTGAGTTAGCACATTGAACACAAAATCACCTTTTGGTGAAGATTTGCATAATTTCACCATCCTTGTCCATGAGGAGGGGTCACAAAAAGGCCATGTTGAAAATCTGAGGAAAAAAATATAAAAATGACCAAGTTATTAAGACAAGTTCAAAACCCATTAAAATACACTAAACCATGTACTTGATTTCCTCAGTGTCTGGTCAAGCACTGAAGAGTAAAGATGTTTTTCGGTCCAGAGGATTACAACATTGGACCCGGTAGGCAAGTAAGGGATGAGAGGGTGGAGGTGGGGTGGGGGGTGCTGAGTGTGAGGGTAATGATGCAGTGCGCCAGCAGGGACAACAGACATTGATAAACAGTTTTATTTTTGCAGAGTGAATAAAAAAGACTATGAGGGATGATTTTCTTTATTTCAGGCACTGACACTGGGTATTGGGCATACCAGTGTTGGTGTTATGTTTGGTGGCACCAGGTGTGGGCTCCTGGGAGTCCACATAGTGAAAATGGGTGGGGTGGGGTGGGGTGGGAGGTACTAGCCAGCACCAGAGATTGGGCACCTGATGTTGGAAAATTAAAAGGAAGGGAGTGTGGGGTGGTGGGTGCTGATTGGGAGGGTCAGATGGGGAGGTTAACAGCAGTGATGTGTCAGCAGGAAAAGACAGTGATTTATGGGTTTTTAACAGTGTGTATAGAAATAAGAAAAAAACTATGACGAGCAGTTTTCTTTGTTTCATGGTACTGACACTGGGGACTGGGCACCCCAGTGTCAACGTTGTATTTGGCAGTACCGGGTGTGGGATCCACAGTGTTGCACAATGAAAATTGATGAGGTGGGGGGTCCTAGTCAGCACTGAAATTGGGTCCCATGGTGCCAGAAAGTTAAAAAGGGAGCAATGGGGTGGGAGGATGCTTGACAAAGGGTGGAGAGGCTATTCTTACATTCGAGGCACAGCAGACTGATCAAGATGATGGAAAGGAAAGAGCTGGCTTAGGAAGATCAAAGGAAAGATCCACCCTTTGATTCAGGGGTCTCTTTTCATTGAACTGCATGAAGTTCCCACCCAGCAAGAACAGAATAGCATCATGATCAGCAGGCTGATTATGGTCTGACACTGTCGAGCTCCTTGCAGACTTCCCTGTACTAGACCAAAACTGGCACATCTCTCAAAACCCACTATCAGGCCAATGTGTCCACTTTGTGAAAGTGCAAGTGTGAACATAAAAATGGAAACACTAGAGAATAACCAAGAGAAATTTTAACCGACAATTTGCTGATATGTCCGTATTTGAGACAGACACTTTTTCCACATAGGACCTGATTAAAATGTTTATTTTGCTGAAAAACAAAGTTATACTGAATCATGTATGCCCAGCATTAGGAAAACCTCAAGGATTCAGTAAAGAGATCTTTTCTTGAGTCACAGTTAATCAAATGAAAACCAACTACCATAATCATTACTTTTGCTATTATAACTGACAGAGAGCTAATTATGAAAGCTGCAAGATTTAAAGGGGAATACCTCTTCAAAACTTACAGAGTCTTCATTTACCATGCTGTTGTATCACTGATACAACAAAGATATTGCAGATTTTTACAGTTCTGAGAATCTATTGAGGAGCTTGGAGGAGGTCTGTCAATTTTATATTCTTAAAAAGCCAGAATTAAAATGAGGGAACAAGCCTTGGCATTCTATGTCGAAGAATAGATAAAAAAATGTATTCATCAACAAAATACCACAAAAGCAACAAAAATAGGAACTGCCTCTGATTTAGAATCAGATTCTGTTATTGCTCCCCACAAAAATCCAGACGGTAACCACTTAATCAGAATGTATCTGATACTACACAAATATTTATGGAGTTCTTCCACTAGGGAAATAGTGAGAACTTAACACAAATTAAAGTGGCACAGCAGAGAGGAAACCTCAGCTGCATAATAATTGTGTTTATCTATTCGTCCTGAATTATACACAGACATTGAGAGTGGAATCTCAATATAGCAATTCATTTAAATTGTATATCTTTTGAGATACAGACATTTTTCTGCTTTTCCTAATATATTTTTACAAGGCAAGGAAAGAGCAATGTGCCTTGTTTCTAGTACACTATAAACACTATTTTCCTCTAATTTAAAAGTTCTGAGAACTTTTTTAATGAAAACTCATGCTTCGTAGTTCTAATGTTTAATAATTGCTAGCACAGCTTAAAAAGCATATAATTTAAATTTCAACAATATATCATGATACAGAGTTGTTGTATCATGAACAGTAGACACACTTTTTCACTAATAAGGGTTTGACTAATTGTACCTTACTCTTAAGGGAATAAATACTTTCTTTTTAAGTCTACCATTATGGGATCTAGCAGAGTGCACAATCCTGTCTCTATTAGAAGTAATATAATTTAGAATGTTTTTTATATTCTTTAATTATATAATTTGGGAATGCTTCAACAAACCCTTATTGGTTTAATGTTCCTTATTATGTCTGTTCACTCTATGACCCAGATTTTCAAAAGGGTTGCACATGGCGTAACAGTGTTGTGCCATGCTCAACACACTGATGTGCCCTGGCACAATATTCAAATGGGGATTGTGCCTGGCACAAATCCCGATGCGCCGGAGTGCATCAGTAATGTATGCAGTGCAGGTACAGGGGGTGTGCCCATGCATACTCTGCACATCCCGATATTCAGCCCAGGATGTGCTGAGTCCATGCATGTGTAACCCCTACTTGCGCAGCCCACAGGTGAGCCAAAAAAATCAGGAACAAGGGAACGATGGTCACCCACAGGTGAGCTGCCATATTGCAGTGGCTAACACCTGCAGCTGCCACCTGTGGGTGGTCACCCGAGCCTGGTTGCAACTGGAGGCGCCCCCAAGCCTGATTGTGCACACATAGAAAATGATCCTCAAAATCCCTGGTGGTCCAGTGGACGCTTGCAGCCCGATCACGGGCTGCAGTTAAAATAAAGAGGTCCTATATCCCTGGTGGTCCAGTGGGCGCTGTCTGCCCGATCACAGGCATTTGTAAATATAATAAATTCCTACATCCTGGTGTTCCAGTGGACCGCTGTCAGCCCTATCACAGGCATTTGTAAAATAAAATAAAGTCCTATATCCCTGGTGGTCCAGTGGACAGCTGGCAACCGATAGCAGACTTAAGTATAAATAAAATAAAGTCAGATATCCCTGGTGGTCCAGTGGGCCACTCACAGCCCAATTGTGGGCATTTGTATTAAAAACAAATGATGTCCAATATCCCTGGTGGTCCAGTGGTACCCCCTCCCCACCTGCCCACTGAGCCCCCCACCCCACTCCCTCCCGGGTCAGTGGTGGGCAGCAGCACCCCAACCACCTGCCGCTACCCACCAACTGACACCATAGGTAGGGCTGTACACCCATTGGTCCACAGCATGAACAATGGGTGTGCAGCTCATACCATACTACATATTACAGATATGTGAATGGATCCTTCACATATCTGGAATGTGTAGCGGTATGGGCTGCACATCCATTGGCTCACACAGTGGACCAATGGGCATACAGCCCTACCTACTGTGTCAGTCGGTGGGTGGCAGGGTGGAAGGCTGGTGGTGCTGCGCCGCTGCTGACCGGGAGGGAGGGGCTCAGTGGGCGGGTGGGGAGGGGGTACTGCTGGACTACCAGGGATATTAGATGTCATTTTTCTTTTAATGCAAATGCCCATGATCAGGCCGAGCTGTCCACTGGACCACCAGGGATATCTGACTTTATTTTATTTATACTTAAGCCCGCGGTTGGCTGCAAAGCAGTCCACTGGACCACCAGGATATTTGACTTCATTTTATTGATACTTGAGCCCGTGATCAGGCTGCAAACAGTTCACTGACCACCAGGGATATTTGGACCTTATTTTCTTTATACTTACACCCGTGATCGAGCTGACAGCGTCCACTGGACCACCAGGGATAAAGGACTTTATTTTATGTTACAAATGCCTGCAGGCTGACAGTGGTCCACTGGACCACCAGGGATATTGGATGCGAGTTATAGTTACTGAAGTCTGCAATCAGGCTGTGGGGCACATTGCCGCGCTGTGCAGGGGGCGTCAGTCTAAAATGACTGCAGCCTGGCAGGGTGCCAGGCACAAGTAGCCGAGCATCAGCACACCTGCATGCAAATTGGGCCATAATGACATGAAAATGGCCCCATTTGCACCTTGCATACATTATGGCCCATTTGCATGTGCATTTTGAATATCATGCTACTGCATGTAGCACAATGGAACTTGCGCTAGCGCATCTCCTCTGCTCCACTCTGGCCACTTACACTGGTGCAGTGCCACTGTGCCATGCACACCTGCAGTGGCCAGGGTGCGATATTCAATGATACTGTGCCATGGCACAGTCCTGAATATCGCCCAGTCAACGCCCCTGCACAGCCAAGTTGTGCTGCGCCCAGGCTTGTGCCACAGCCTGGTGTAGTTTGAATATCTGAGCCTATGTGGATAAGAATTACATAAGGTTACAATTATAAACAAATTTCCAGAAATAACCCAATTTTGCATTTCACTGCTAAGTATACTCTTTTTCTAGTTGACATAGCAGATTTGTCTACGACACTGGTTCATTATTTGAAATAAAATCATGGATGCCAAACATTTATACATTAGCTGCTTACTGCTGATTCTCAGTCCTCAACCTGGTCAAAGTGGCCTTACTCTCCAGGGGCTACCTCCACTTCCATTTTACAATGTGCTTCTCTAGAGCCTGCACATTCTACTCATACTCTGCCACAACTTTCTCAACCTCAGTAACATTTTGGTTGAGAGCCACTAGCTATGTACTAATGCAATCCATCTTATCCTCCATGCTTTAACTGATAGACAGATTTCTCTGTATGGGGGGATCAGACTGAAGTCAGGATGTAAATAAATAAAATGTATTTATATAGGCACCCTTCCCTGAAGGCCCAAGGTAGAGATGGGTGAAATCCATAAATTTCATTATGCAAAATATTTCACTGGTGGGAAATGTGAAATTCAGCCAGTGAAATGAGGAATTTTGCTGGTGAAATGCAAAATTCCACCATTCATGGGTGAAATTCTGCATTTTGCTGGTGAAATTCCACATTTCATGGGCACAATTCTGCATTTCGCTCACGAAATATTTTGCGGAACGCACAAATTTTGCAAAATATTTCATGCTGCAAAATTCTCGATTTTACCAGATTTTCACTGACAAAATTAAATTTCACTGCATCTCTAGCCCAGTGTGCCTTACAATAATAGCATGGTAGAAAATCACCATAACTAACTAATTAACTAACAACATACTTAAGGCAATAAAACTGAAACACAGCTTCGACAATAACCAGTCCTGGAAATATATCACTCCCTAAACAATTAGTGAAAGATGTATCTTTAGACCCCTCTTAAAGGCCTCCACTGAGGGGTCCTCTTTGATGGCTCTCAGAGCAGAATTCCATACCATTTGCCATCTACTTTGAAGGCCCAGTCTCCTGATGTTTTGTGCTTAGCCATTGGTACAGTCAAGAGACCCAGCTTGAAGAGCGGAGAGTGCGAGGACACAGAAGGGTACAGAAGATCTCTAAGTGTAATCAGGACCCGATCCATGTAGGGCCTTATAAGTTAGTAACTCAGCTTTAAAGGAGATGACCAATGGGTCTAGCATCGCACTGCCATTTCTCTGTAAAAGTCATCAACTTGATTTACAAATGTATCTTATTTTCATGCCATTCTTATCTCAAACTTATAATTCATAACTGGACAAAAGTAAACACAAGGAAACAGTAGAAAAGGCCATGTTTAAGCCAAAAAGACCTCAGAAATGATGGTGCTACTGAGGAACAAATCCACACAGCTGCCCTGCTGGCTCCACCACCTAAAGATCAAGTTTTCATGTGGATGTTCACAGTGATAAAGAATGAAGGAAGCTGAATTCCTGAAAACTACAAAATATAAGCTGAAGTGTGTCTGAATATTATACTTCTAAAAAGGGTCATGAATAGTAGAGACATTCTTTATGACCTCTGTCTTGTGATTGTGATTGATTGATTAGTTGGTTGAATTGTGACTGCATGTCATGTGCTCTGAAAATATTTATTAATCAGTGCATGTATCTTTATGTTAGCAAACTATATCAGCAAGTTAATGAACTCATATCTACAGTATGGCTCTTTCCCATTACTCACTGAATTCACTGCCTTTTCAATCCATGACACTTCTCCAACAAACAAATAAGGTTTCCAATAATAGGCAGCCACAGTTGTCAGATGGCCCTCCCCAAGGAAACAGATAGGTACCAGGAGGAAGATAGGAGGGGAAAGGGAGAGGATGAGGTCACAAAGGGAGGCTCATCTGTGAGGTCATTGGTGACTCATATGACTCCACAGGCACGAAGGAAAGTGGCCTATTGAATGGGGCAGGGCTTAGGGCAGCCTGTGAGTGGGATTTAGAGTGGTATAAAGTTCTCTGTAAACCTCCAGCAGCCCTCTTCTGCTGGAAATTTTAGTTTGTGAGGTTTCATCATATCGTTTGGCAAACAAGGTAGGCACTAGCTGTGGTTTCTATAGGACCTGCAGGCCACATGAAGCCGCTATGAAAATCCAGGCAATGTATTACTGTATAAATGGTTTAAAACAGCATTTTGGAGTGATACAGGGCACAGAACCAATTATGTAAGGGCTAGGTAGCACTCAGGTAGGCAGGTAGTACTGTTGTAAATGGTTTCAAACAGCCATTGGTGTGCTACAGGGTGCAGAGAGAGGTATTTTTGTTGAATAGATAGATTTTCAGAGAAATGGAGTTTGTATTGCTCAGCGGCATAGGTCCGCACAGGTTACCATAAGGAAGCATGTGTTGGCAGTGGCTGTGAGAGGTTGGTGGCAATAGCACCAAACAGGAGTCCACGCGGTGATGCCTGGTCAGGAAAAGCCCAGGGGCTGGCCGCATGGAACTGTGACATGGAAATCTGCGTGTTTTGTGTGTGGTTTCAAGGTGTTGTGCACTTGGAGGAACAACATGAAAGGTGCTCTGAGTGGTTGTGAGGCCTGGGGACAACTGTGCAGTGCTCTGTGGCACATCCTTGGGCTGTGGCAAGAGAGAGGGTGCCCAATTTGGCAGGCACATTAGGGCAGCCATGTGACATGGCAGTTTTGGCCTGAAGGGCCAGGGCATTGAGGGAGACTTGGATGCAGATCCATTTGGTGGCCACAAGGAGTGGCACAGGGTTTCTTAGGCCAGCAGAGATTTCTTTAGGGTACTGGGCCACAAGGTTTGTTTACTGGGGCCTCCATTTTGGAGGCCACGAGTGGCATAAGGTATTAGGCCTGCTGGAGATCCTTCTACGGTGCTGGTCCATATAGGTGCATTCACTGGTGCAAGCAGTTCATTGGCTGTTGCACACGAGTGGAGGCTTACTGGTGGAGGAGGCTGGGGCAGTGGGAAAGGCGAACAGGCCCTGGAGCCTCCAGTGGGGGTAAGGTGTGGGTGCCATGGCAAGGAATTGCATTGGAAAAGTGGCAAAGCAGGTAGCAAATGTAAAATGAATAAAAAAACAATAACAAGACAGAAAGATTAAATGAGGGTGAAAGATGCTGAGAGGGAGCAGGAACTGGAGCACTGAAGCACGGATGGTTGGGGCCTACTTCAGGAGAAATAGTGCAGGTCATGGGGCAGGGGCCTGGAAGTGCAGCTGGGGCTGAAGAAGACAGGAGGGTGAGCAGAATGGATGAGCCAGCCTGGGAAGGCCTAAGCACCCCAGGAAGCAGGCGGTCAAAGGAAAGTATCATCAAAGCAGAGTCACGGTGTTGTGGAGGATAGCTGGGTGTTCTTGTGGCAGAGGAGGAGGATCCCTACAGTGAGCAAAGGCCACGGTACTAGGGTAGACCATGAAGGGCTTCCCTAGTTTAGCAGTGGTCATAGTCATAGCTAGGCCTGAGATAAGCCTTGCAGTAGGCTTGGACCCAGGAGGTGTGGCTCCTCAGAGGAAGTTGGGTGGGTGGAGGGCCTTGCCCAACCAGAACGGAAGGAACTGCCCACACTGTTTGAGGTTTGCAAGGAGGTTAGCCATTTGCCTAGAAGGTAGAGGGGCTACATTCAAAAAAAAAAAGGAAAAAGAAAATATAGATATAATGAGATGGAAAAGGTAAGGCCACAACAAGGGTGAAGCAAGGAAGGGAGGGTTCTTTGGTAACACAGTTCAGGCTATAGCAAACTGTGCCACATACCAGTGGAGTATTGTCAGTTAAGTTATATGGCGACCAGTCTAGGGAGGAGCCAGGTTGGTGGCAGTCAGTCTCGACGGGGTTTGTGACTGGTGGTTGGGGGTGATAGGCACCTTGGCAAGAAGGCACTCTGTGGGTGCCGGGGAGCACAACAAGAGTCGGGTCATGGGGAGGGTGATATGATGGGCCCGACTAGGATTGGTATGATGGCAAGCAAGAAGGCCCAAGTCTCCAGCATCAAGATGATGGAGGAGGCAACCAGGATGATGGAAAAAATGACGGAGCTAGTGGAGGCAGCAAAATGGAGAGAAGAGGAGGCATCAAGGAAGAGGAAGGAGAGAGATGAACGGGTGGGGGCAGAGAGGGAAAGAGGCCTTGGTGTACCGGGAGCATCCCCCCACTCCCACCGCCAGAGCCCACACTGGATTCCGTAGGACCAGGACCAAATGGGGGTAAGGGCAACATGGATGTCACGAATGAGGGTGACTTGAAGGAATATTTGAAAGGGTTGATTGGGGACATGGGGATAAAGGGATTGAGAAGATGGAGTGGGCAATACAGGCAATTAAGGGTGGGAATAAGGAAGGAGGGGCTGGAAGGAAATCTTCTAGCGAGAGAAGAAAGAATATAGCCGGACCCCAGTTTCACTCTGGAGCACCCACATGCCATCTTCACTAAAAGAAAAGATTTGGAAAGGAATAGGGACATTTTTGGCTGGTGAACAAGGACACAGCCAAAAATATGAGCAGGAAGAATTGGTGGGAAGTCGGAGATGGAGGTGGTGCTAGCGTAGTGGGACACAAGAAGGAAGAGGCTAAATACAAGAGTAAAGACATAGACACATGTCAGGCAGAGTTCTTCATCTATAGTGCACTGGTTCTGGAGAAGCAACTGGATTTGGCATGCCCCTTACTAACCTACACGAAAATCATTAGGAAGCATATAAGGCCAAATTGGGATACAGGATGTTAAAGTACAATGAGGCATTTAGGAAGCAGATGGCAGCAAAGAGTGACGTGAGGAGGGACTGTACACACTCAGAGACAGAGTTATGGGTAAGAAGCCTGTCAGGCCCAGCTGGGGCACTGGGGGAGCACCATAAAAGGCCCCACCCTCTACTGCAACAAAGACATGTAGAGGTTTCAATAAGGCATCATGCACGTAAGTGAACTGTAAGTTTGGCACGTGTGCTCTCGCTGCACAGGCCCGCACCGGTATCAAACTTCCAATAGGGGGGAGAAGGGGCAGTAAGAGGGACAATACCAAGAGCAATCCTTTCAGGGAGGGAAGGGAGGGAACTGGCAGGGCCAGAGGGGCACAGCCGAGGAGGGCACAATCAACCTACGGTTGGAACTAGTGGTCAGAACAAAGTTGGTGTTGGGATTTGCTTTGGCAAATGCCCCAATAAGAGCTTCAGTAGTGGAGGAGTGGATGCAGAATACCCCAAATGGAAAGCAAACTTCCTGCCGGCAGGTTTTAAAGCAGGTTTCTGACTGGGCTTTGAGGGGAAGTGCAGGGCAATGAGGGCGAAAACATAGGATCAATTAAGGGAGGGAGGACATTCTCAGGCAAAAATTTGCAAAGAGGAGGCAGCAGGATGGGTGGAGACCTTTCCTGAACCCCCATGCACCCATATCCAGGTGTCTCCACTAGAGTCATACTAAAGAAGAAGGAAGGGGAGTTTCAGCTGATACACTGCCTTTTCTATCCTGAGGGGGCCTCAGTGAATGAGGGGATTCCAGATGAACTGTGGTCAGTCTTGTATGCATCTCTGGACCAGGTGGTGGTATTAATAAGGATGATATGGGGGCATGGCTAGCAAAGATGGATATTGAATCTGCATTTAGATTACTACCAGTAAGACCAGAGGACTGGGATCTATTGGGTTTCCAATTTGAGGAGGGGCTATACTTCGACAAAGCCATGTCAATGGGGAGCTCAGTGGCCTGTTCCATCTTTGAGGCCTTTAGCTGATGGGTCCAATGGGTTTTCAGTTGTAGAAATGGGTACAGGAGGGTTGCGCATTATTTGGACGACTTCCTACTGACAGGGGGGAATCAGGCAGAAGCGGCAGGGATGCTGGCAAACTTTACGGTGACATGTGCACACATAGGGATTCCACTGATGCAAGGGAAGACAGAGGGCAAGAGCTGGTGGCTGGAATTCTTTGGGATTGAAGTAGACATGGCAGGCAAATGCTTTTGCTTGCTGGGGGACAAAGTGGCCCGCCTGAGGGATTTGCTATCTCAAGTAAAGGGGAAGGAGGAGGGTGCCGCTGGTATTAATACAGCAGCTACTGGGCACCTCAATTTCACCTGCAAAGCCATCAGCCCAGACAGAAGCATTTATCAGGAGGTTGGCAAGGGCCACGGAAAGGCAAGAATGCCTCATCACTAGGTGGATTTTACAAAAGCAGTCAGAGAGGCATAGGTGTGTGGGAGGAGTTTCCAGAAGAATATAATGGGGTCACATTCTGGCAGGATGACTGGGAATACAACACAGAACTGAAGTTGTACATGGACACAGTGGGAGCGCTTAGGGATGCAGGCCTGTTTTCAAGGAGACTAGATATATGAAGCATTGCTGGACAGCTGGCAGGAAGCAGGCATACTGAAGGACATTACCTTCTTAGAAATTTTCCCCATCCTGGTGGTTCTGGTAGTGTGGGGAGACAGGATGAAAGTAAAACGGATCCTGTTTTGGTGCAATAATAACGGGGTAGTGGAAGTTACAAACAGACAAGGAGGCATTATCGACTCAGTGGGAAGGGTGATGTGCCATCTGGTACCACTGGGGATACAGCTGAACATGTCATTTAAAGCATAACACATCACAGGGATTCAGAATGATGTGGCTGACAATCTTCCTGCTTACAGTTTGACAGATTTGGGAGTTAGTACCACAACAGTGAAACACCAGACCATGGTCCCGGACCTGCTATGGGAAATGGAAGGACAAGGCCAGATGTTTATACAGGAAATCTTGGGCACCTAACATGCTGAGGGCACATGAAGGAATGTGGGAAGTGCATCAGGATTTCTGGGCAGGGAAGGGTGGGACAGAGGGACAGGTGTCCATTGACCAGGTACAGCAGTACATAGCTGAGAAGTGGGAGGAAGATGGGGCCACACCACGATGGAGAGTGCAGCTGGCTGGCATAAGCTGGGCATATAAGGACAGGGACTGGCTGGATGCCACAGCTGAGAAGGAGATAAAGGGATGGTCACGGGCTGTCAGAGGGGAAGAAACAAGGAAGGCTAGAAGGAGGCCAATCAAGGGGCAGCTCCTGAGAAGAGTGGTAGGTGCATTGCAGCTCGTGTGCACCATGGTGAAGGAAGCCTGCCTATTTAGGGCAGTCTTCACAGTCATGGCAAGGGGTGCATTCAGGGTGAGGGAATGACAGCACCAAATAAATCAAGGATAGAGTGGGGGCTACAGGCAGGTGACATCAAGGTGGGACAGGACAGGGTGGTCATCCATTTGGCAAAATCAAAGATGGACCAAAGGGCAAGGTGAAGCAGGGACCTGGAAGCATACATGATGAAGGAGCTGCAGGGAATATATGAGTATGCAGGGTATGGGGGAGGGACATGGTTCCACCATGGGGACCCAGACCCAGTGACAGGTTTTCACGTCGGTGGCATCCTTAAGAAGGCTCTCGCTTTCCTAGGGGAGGACCCCAAAGATTTTGACATGCACACCTTCCAAATAGGGGCGGCCTCAGAGGTGGCAGCCTGGGGGGGGGGTCAGAAAAAGAGGTCAAATGGGTAGGAAGATGGAGGTCCATCTGGTATAAGAAATATGTAAGATAATGGCGTGACAGTCTCTCACCCTGTTGTTTTTCCTTTTCCCACAGAGAAATGACAAGTCTGGCTACTGGGGCACTAATTTATCTACTGTGCGGAGAGATTTGCAGCATCAAGGAGTGGTGGTACCCAGCTGTGGACGGACATGCAGCACATGAGGGTACAATGGAAAGGAGTGAGGGGCATGAGATGGGCACAACTCTTGTCACTTTTGGAGGAACTTCAGGTGCGGTGGAAGCAAGCCAGACCTGCCATCATTCACCTTGGGGAATGACATGGGCAACACACTGTAGGGGTTTAGTACGGGACATAGCAGCAGACTTGGAGGGATAAAGGGATGGTGGCCGGGAGTGGTCATTGACTGGTCAGAGATCACATCTCATAGGGTATAGAGGGGGGAAAGAAGATAAAAGGAGAAGGAGAAGAAGAGGCTTAACAGGAAAGTGGCCAGGGTAGTAATTTAGATGGGGGGCACACATACAACACAAAGACATATCTTTAAAGAGGGTGGAAGTATACCAGTCTGATGGGGTGCATTTATCTGAATTTGGCATGTGCCATTTTCTGCAGCAAATGATAGAACTGGTAGGGGGATTGATAGCAGTAGGCCTATATACTAGCCTGCAAGGGGGGGGGGAGCCCCATCTTCCATTGCCAGCAGGAGATGGGGCAGTGAAAAAAGGAGGGAGGGGAGCTAGAAGGGGGGAAGAGGGCAGCCAGAGATGGGGGAGAAGGGCAGGTCAGCATGTGCTGGGGGCAAGGTGGCACCCAGGTGTGGGATAAAAGGTGGTAGGGGAGGAAGTAGAACTTAGGGGTCAGATCGTACTGTCCAGACCTGAGGGGTGGAGGTCCTGGCAGGACGGTACCTGGTACCAGTGTTTGGTGTGAGGGGTGAGATCAGAGTGTCTGGGCCCTGAAGGCAAAGCACGCAAGAGGAAGAGGGCCAGGAAGGAAGAAGTTCCTGAAGAAGGATGGACGCTTGCTAATATACTGTACAATGATTAATATATTATATTAAAAGCAATTTTGAATGTAAATAATAAGTGGTGCCTCAATAAATTATTTGCCAATGTGCATCCAAGCTAGCAGTAGTGATGTGAATTTTATTTCTTTGGGGGGATCAGATAACAAATAAGGTTGCCAATAAATGCCAGCCACAGTTGTCAGATGCCCCCTCCCCAAGGAAAGAGAAAGGTAGGGAGGAGGAGGAGGAGGAGGAGTGGGAAGGGAAATCCTCTCAGTCCCTCTGAAACCAATTTATGAAATTAAAGAATTTAAATGAACATGTATTTTCTCTTTATTATATGAGCATGGCTTTATGAACTTCCATTGTGTTTATTCAAATAAAAAGCTCTCCTAACTCTGGGTTGGTCAGGAGCCTGCACTCAATTAGTGTTTCAGTAGAATCCTTGCCTGCCATTAGCACCTCCCCTGGGCTGAGCTGGGCTATGGACCCCCTCGTTTTTGCTAGTGGTTCTCACATCTCTGCATGTTCATCCATTTCACAGCACTCTGCTGCATTAGCAAAAATGTCTCTAGCTGTCCAGTACTAACTGATGTTTTACCTCAGATGCCTGGAAGCTTTTAACTTAATACAAAATTCTACTCAAAATACTGTCTCTCAGAATCTATGGGGAGCCTCTACTCATGCTGCCAATTTGCTTGGCAAGTCACTCAGAGAGCTTCCCCAACTATTAACTCAGCCTCCAAACTGTCCAGCAGAATCTGAACCTCAGGGAAAGATACAATATATTGTTTAGCAAGGATTATGTGTAGAATTTCTTGTATATTCTGTGCACATGTGTATACCCATTACAATGCTATTGTTTGTCCATATAAGGTGTTGCCTGACCCACCTTCCCAGTCCTCCATTTGCATCCCTGTGCCTGATTTTCCTTTGTATTTTCATCAGATTTAGAAGCACTAATGACTAATTTATTTATTTACCTTTGCAGGTGGGAGTGAAGTGCTGCCTTCTCTGCCTATCCTATCACATGCCTTGAGCATGTATATTAACTCCTAAACAAATTGCTCTGGTCAGCATTCCTGCTGCTGAATGAGAGTACCACTAAATGGGAGGAATGCCCCCCATCTGTAGTGTATCACTCTGTTTTAAAAACTATTGCTGTTTCCCTTAAGAGCTGTAGAGTGCTTTTAGTAGTACCATTGAACTGCCATTTTCATGTATGCACTTCCTGCAAATATTGGTTACAGTCAGTTATTTACATTGAATAATTATGCTGCTCCATGCAGTGCTGGTCACTCTGCTCACTCACTTGGGCTCACAGTATGTGCATGGCAGAGGGTTCCTGGCAACCATTTCATATATTGCATATATATATATATATATATATATATATACACACACACATCTGCATTAATGTACAGTTAGGTACAACTTAATACCACAAAAGTAGGAAATGTGATGTCAGGGTTTCCAACCCTATTTCTCCATCATCTGCAAAGCAGCAACAACAACAACAAAAATCACCACACACGCAACTAATGCAGCCATCATCAGGTAAGACAAACAACATACAAGTTTCCAGGTGACACAAATGCAGCAGCACTGATATGTTGCCTTCATGGATTTGTACTCATGGAACACACATCACAAGACATATACGCTCACTTCTTGTGTCAGATGTAAATTCACGATATTCAAATCACAACACTGCTTCTGTGTGAGGAAGCACAGTCTCCTGCAACCACAGCTAGAAATCCATGATACCAAATTACAGGACTTCTTTTGTGGTAGTAGCTTCTGTAAGCATATCATGTTTGGACAGTGACAGGAATACTGTGAAGACCATTACAGCGACAGAATTGGCAGTTTGCTGCAATGGTCCCTGGTATTCCTGACACTGCTGCCTCTGGGGATATTGCCAATGCCCCAAGTCAACTCTGACTCAGAGTTGGTTATGTATAGTGCTGGAGTGCGGGGGCATAACACTTGCTTTCCCAGATGGCACAATGCTGACAGTCAGTATTGTGCCATCACTGTAATGGCATTCGCACAATTCATGTCACTGGGGCATAGTGGAACCCTTCTATAACCTCAGGTACTCATGCATACTGTCAGACATACACACTTGTGATGGATCTGTGCTTCTGCAGACACAGGTGTAAGACATACACACGACCTCTGACTAGAAGCGCAGGTGCCACAAAATCCATCATAGCAAATTACAACACTATTTCAGTCTGCAGAAGTGAAGGCCCTTAAGGGCCTATGCTTCTTCAGCCACAAGTGTAAGGCATACACACCAGCTTCTGGTTTCTGAAGGGGCAGACCTCATTAGGTGATGTAAAAAATGGCTATGCTGAAAATTTGGGGTCAAAATACTGAAAACTGCAAAAGTAACAAGAGCATAGAAAAATGTCAATGTGTGTGCATAATTTATTGTTAATATTTTGACTCCAAATCTAACATAGCATTCTAATTACCCTACCTCATGAACTCACCAGGTGAAAATGTTCAATTCCCACTTGAAAGGTGATTTCACAAGGTTACCACAAAATCACCTTTTGGGCTGGATGTGAAGGAGGTGGGGTCCCAAAATGGCCATGTTGAAAATCTGGTGTAAAAGTATTGAAAATTACAATATTATGAATAAATGTTCAAAACACATTGAAATACATTAAATCAGATTTAACTTATTTTTCATATGACGTCATCTGGTTCCAGCAGCAAGCAGTGTCTTCAATTTGAGCGTGTATCTATAGTGTGGTACATGTTCAGGTGACAGAAGGTGTGTTGGGGTGTGGGGTGGTGGACACTGAGTGGAAGGTCAGTGTGGGAATGGGAGGGTGGGGTTGTGGGGGTAAGAAAATGGCAAGGGACTGTTTTCTTCTTTTCAGTTTTATTTAGAAAAATCTTGATGACTGATGGTTTTCTTTATTCACAGGGGGACTCAGACTTTGCTTGACACTGAAGATTGGGCTGTCCTGTGTCGGGGATACTCTTCTGCAGCACTGGGAGTTGGGCACCACTGGTGACAACCAGTCTAATATTATATTGGTGCAGTTGTGCCACTATAGCTAGGGTTCAGTGGGCTGTTTAATGGTAGACCTGTAACTTTGCACCTTAATACCTTTGCCCCGTTCAATGGAATTGCACAAAATTTGCATGTGTTTTCTAGATGGCAAGGTCTCTCGATTAACCAAGTTTCCTTCCATTTGTAAGTGTCGATTCCAAGATCTGGATCATACATTTTTAGGAAAAATCAGGGTTTTTGCTGTTTTTCTGTCATCACTTGCAACCCAGATGATTTGGAATTTGGTCTGAAATGTGTAGGGTAGAAAGGGATTGCTACAGAATGACGCTTTTTATTAGTTTGGTGAAGAAATATTCATCCTTTCCCAAGTTACAAGAATTTAAAATTTCAGTTTGGAGCATGCTTAGTAGGATCTTTTGAAAAGACATTTGATAACACATTTATCATGCTCAGAACAAATTTTCACATAATAAATAGGCATGCTCCCTTGTTAGACTGAGGGTAAAAAGTTTTCCCACTATGGTTCAATAGTAAATAAACAAGCATTTGTCAATGCCGAATGTTGCTTGCTTGTATGTGCTGTTTAGGTATTTGGAAGTGATAGTTCCATGCCTTCCTCCCAAGTCTTCCACTGTGTCATTCCGCCAGTATTCACAGGAGAGTGGGAGTGTCAACGGCTATAGCAGTACAGCATTTGCCAAGGGGGTGAAGAGGTGGACAATAGTCCTTTCAAAGGCAGAAGAGTCCTGCAGCAGCTCACTAAATTGAAGGTGGACAAAGTGATGGAACCAGATGGCACACGCCCAAGGATATTAAGAGAACTGCGAAGGAGATAGTACCTCTGGCAGCCATGTTCACTGAGTCATTTAACATGAGTGAATGGAGGAGGGCACATGTGGCCCCTCTACACAAATGCAGCAGCAGGGAGGAGGCAGGGAACAATAGGCCATTCAGCCTCACCTCAGTAGTGAGGAAGATCAAGGAGGCATTGCTTAAAGAAAGGATAGTGGGGCATCTAGAAGCCATCGGAGCCCAGGACCATACACAACATGGATTCACAGTGAGGACATCATGTCAGACAAATCTGGTTGATTTCTTTGACTGGGTGACAAAGGAAGTGAATCAGGGTGGGGCAGTGGACAACGCTTACCTTGATTTCAGCAAAGCCTTTGACACCATCCCACATAGAAGGCTGATAAACTAGCTGGGTAGGCTGGGCATGGGGTAAGGGTGGTAAACTGGGTCAGAAACTGGCTAACAGACAGGAGGCAGAGAGTGGTGGTAAATGGGGTGCAGTCTAGGGAGAGGGGGTGACCAGTAGGGTGCTACAGGGTCTTCATTAATAACATGCTAGAATGGCTGAAGGGAATTTTTTCACCAAATTTTCAACATAGCCATTTTAAGACCTCTGCTCATGAACAGTGTCACTGTGATTTTCTTAATCTGTCCCAAACATTGATTGCACACACTGACTGCGCCATTGTGTGCTACATGCACAGAAACACATTTTGGGTGACATGTGAAAAATGACAGCTGTACTGCTCATAAGGAGGTGTGGTAAAATGGCAATGTTGAAAATCTGGAGTGCAAATATTAAAAATTTGCAAACTTACGAGCGTGGGTAGGAACTGCGCAACGCACGCTCATAAAACAGTCATTTTTAGGAATTTTTTCACCAAATTTTCAATATAGCCATTTTAACACCTCTGCTCATGAACAGTGTCACTGTGATTTTCTTAATGTGTCACATACATTGATTTTGCACACTGACTGCGCCATTGTGCGCTACATGGGTGGAAACATGTTTTGGGTGAGATGTGAAAAATGACAGCTATACTGCTCTGAAGGAGGTGTGGTAAAATGGTAATGTTGAAAATCTGTAGTGAAAATATTGAAAATTTGCGAACTTACGAGTGTGTGTAGGAACTGTGCAATGCACGCTCATAAAACAGTCATTTTTAGGAATTTTTTCACCAAATTTTCAACATAGACTTTTTGAGAGCCCACCTTATGAACACTAGCAGTGTCATTTCCTTAATTGGTCCCAAAAAGATGATTTCACGCAGTGACCGTAAAAATCACCCTTCAGGCGATTAATGCCATGACAGTGCAAGAATTCATGAGGAGGGTCCTAAAACCCATGTTGAAAATTTAGATAAATCCCAAAATGCCTGAGATACACTAACAAAGTTGAAAAACCCAATTCATAACATTATACAGCTTTCCGGCATTTCCTCAGTTCGTGGTCGGCTTTGAAGAGTGCAGACATGTTTCCGGTCCACCGAAGATTGTCGTGCTGAGGTCCGGAGGTAAGTATGGGGTGAAGGGGGTGTGGGGAGGCAGGGTGCACAGTGGGTGGGTGCAGGTTGTGGGGGCAGGTAAACTATGAGGGACCTTTTGTTTACAGGTTTATATATTTTTATTAAGATGACGTGGGACGTTTGGCATGCGGGTGGTCTCCCAGCGTGGCAGCTGGAAAGGATGTTTGGGGGGTTGGAGCTGATGGATTGAGGCACCCATCAGCCATAACAAGCTTTGCCACGCTGGGGTGGGCTCCCAGCGTGGCATCTGAAAACTTTTGGGTGGGCGTGTAGCCCTGGAGCCAGCGGAGGATTGGGCACCCCTGCCGCTATAACAGCTTTGCCACACTGGGTGGGCTCCCAGTGTGGCATCTGGAAAGCTTTGGGGGCACCCTGCCTATTACAGTTTTGCCATGCTGGAGTAGGCTCCCAGCATGGCACCAGGACAGCTTTTGTGGGGAGGGACCTGGAGCTGATGGGAGATTGGGCACCCCCGTCAGCCATACAGTGTGTGGGGGGAGGGAGCGCATCAGCACACAGTATGCGTGCTTGCGTGTGTGTGCGGTGTGTGGGGGGAGCTCTGCTTACTGGAAGCGGAGCTCTCCCTTTCAACTGTATGACCACTGCATTTTCAATAGCTGTCATAGACAGCTGCAGCAGTGATTGGGGAACTGGGGCCACACCTAAACACATTGACTGAATTGGAAGACGGTGCCACACCTCCAAAAACTCAGATAATGGCACTATGTTTCTTGCACATGCATGCAAGCAACATAAAAAGGCATTACACACCAGGGATGTTCTGTGGGCCACAGCCAGATGTATTAAATCTGAATCTGACTGGGCAGCCTTCAGGACTAAAAGAAATGCTAGTACAGATTTAATAAGAGACACTATAGCCCAATTATATATGAATGCCCTGGACAATTACAAAAATAATTATTCTAAATTCTGGAGTGTAGTACATGATATTGAGGGAGTAAGTCCTCATCCACCCTTCCGATTTAAATAGAATCACAAGGTAACATAATCATGGACAGATAATTAATTTTAGAGGAGTTTAATGCTCACTTTGCCACATTTGGCCTTAACTTTGATACCTCCTCTGCAGCACTCCATTCCACCCTTTATACTATGTCTTCAGACTCTGACCTACTCTCATCTGAACTTTTCTGTTTTAAACCCATTGTAAGCTGCAATGTGTAAAAGAGACGAACGAGACCAGGTCCGGTGACGGAAGAAATTTTATTACTACATACGTACAACAGTAATGCTGGATACAAGTTATTTCTTCAGCGAGACAATGAGATACACAAGCTTATATACAAGTTCCTTAGGCATGGGTGTTTCTCTAGAACAAGTAATTATAGCTCACTGACACAAATGATTATAGGCGTGGTAAGCATTTTTGGAAAGTGACTATGGAAGACCAAGCATAATCACAGTCTAACTGGGTTAATAATGTGACTTGGCCTGTCCTCCATTACATGCTACATCTGTCAGCCCAAATAATGGAATACCTCCTGGCTGGCTGCCACGTCTACTTTGGTTTGTGGTTATGGCCTCACTCTTGCCACTGTGCTTACTCTGTTCCTTTCCTTATAACTCATTCAAACCGCAGCTCAAAGCTACATCCAGTATCACGGCATAATATTACAACGCTGCCAACAAAGGTTATGTAGGGATAGGCAATATGGGGACAAATTCCTCTGCCTTCTATTACATTCCCCCCTTTGGCACCATATTGCCAAATTAGAAATTAGACCTGTAGTAGACGAGTTCATACTAGATAATTGCCCCTATTGGGTCTGGTCAGACTGGAGCATACAATTTTGATGCAGGACATTAGTATCTAGAGTGCAAGTAATATACTGCATACAATAACAATTCCATGTATGATTGAACTTCCCCAATCACCAAAAATGCTTTTTATCCATTGGAAAATGTCCCAACTGTCATCAGTGGGAGCATGTTCGCTTAAAGTACGTCATTGTAATTTTTCTACACCCTCAATTACTTGTTCCAGTTTTTCCGAGTTATCTGGTATATAAGTACAAAATTCATCTCCAATAATAGCGCATACTCCACCTTGTGCCGCTAATACATAATCAAGTGCTGCTCTATTCTGTAAAGTAACAATCCTAAGGGCTTTAATTTCTGCTGTTAATAAAGTTATTGATTGCGATGTTTCATTAACCAAAGTTTCTAATTCATAGCTTAACTGATCAATATAAAGCATTGTTTGGACCGACCCTCACCATGGAAAAACCCCAGCCCCAAATTTTTCTCCTACTGATATTTGTTTGGAATCCTGTGGAAGTTCCTTCACTTCCCTTTTAATACGGTTTGTTGTTTTATGGTGAGTTGAGTTTAAAATTACATGGATATTGGCTTTAGTTTGCAGGGTTCCCAAGTAACAACATCCTTCCCACCCAAGTGGTAAGTAAGTGTAAGCTTTGAATCCACATACCCAATACAATCCTGTGACACTGCCAAGCCCCGTGCTAAGTAACTCCCAGGGAAAACACAGATTCGTAGTATTAACTAAATAGGTATTGTTGGTGCAGTTATCAGTCGAGTTACAAAATATGATAGTTTGGATTTTAATGTATCTAATGTTAGGGTAGTACTTGGATGTGCAGTTTTGGGTTGATCCAACATAACAGGCTTGTCCTAGAACTCACATTTTTACATATACAATAAGGGATTGCTGGTGTCTTTCTATGGTCAAGGTGTATAATAGTCGGCCCAACGGTTGTCACATTTGGTGGACTGTACCAGTTATGTGGTAGTACAGAGTTATTAAAAATAGATGTATTTACATTAGACAATATAGACTGTACAAAGTTTGAGTCATTGATTTTTGAGATTGCGAACAATAGTTGGTATGTATCATACCAGTCCAAAGGATCTGGTCTTAAGTGGAGTCCAACGGCTGATGAAAAAGGTGAGTGTGCACACACATAACAGTCACTCATATTTGCATTATTTACATGCAGTCTCATTAGAGTCCACCAGGTGTTTATGGTGTGGAGTGGGTCTTCACTCCGTTTACGTATTCTGAGGTCATTTCCTGTTCTCCACGAAAAGAAAATTGTCCCGGCCACACATACGATTATGGTGATGGCAGTTTTAAAGTTCATGGCGCCCTTTTAATTTCTCTTGCTAGCTGTGATAAAAACAAAATTGTGCATTTACTTTGATCGTTTAATTATTATAGTTATTTTTGTGACCCTTTTACATCGGTCTACATGGACCCAAAATTCTGACTTTTTCCTCTTCTCATCTTGACACATATATTACACTTTCCCTAAATGTATTAAGGACTTGGTAGGGCCCCAACCAGTTTGCATCCTTCCAGGGGTTTTCTGTTCCCAATTTCTAACTATTACCATATTATTAATGCGTATCGGTATTCCATATCCCGTTTTAGGGTATTTGTATTGTTTGTTGTACTCATGATTGTTTCCCATACTCACAGCCACAAAGTGTAGGAATTTTTGTAGCTGTGTCTGCACTTCTTTTAGAATACTTGATGTTTGATTCTGTCCGTGGTAGCCGTCCGGGACTGGGTAGGTCTCGGGTGAGCTAGCCTCATCTTCTCCCTGTCATTAATTCATATGGGGTTAACCCTGTGCTTGCTTGCACTGTGCCTCTGATGGCCATTAAAATGCCTGGTAGATGTGCTACCCAGTCTTTACCTTCATCAAGTACAGCTTTTTTTAAAGTGTTTTTTAGTGTACGGTTTAATTTTTCCACCATACCTGATGCTTGTGGTCTGTAGGGTGTATGCAATCTTTGTTGCACCCCTATTATTTTGCACATTTCCTGCATAACTTGATTAACAAAGTGAGTCCCTCTATCTGACTCTATTATATTTGGGAATCCCCATCGGGCACATACCTGTGTGTATAATATGTGTGCCGTTGTTATAGCATTTGCACTTTTAACTGGGAAAGCTTCTACCCATTTTGAGAACATGTCAATTACTACTAGCATGTATTTATATCCCCCCTTTGCTGTGGGCAGGGGTTCAACATAATCAATTTGTAGGGCATCCCAAGGTCCTTCCGCTAAGGGTAATCTCTGCAGAGGGTATTTTTCTCTTTAGGGTCCTGCTGTAAACATATTAGGCAGGATTGTACAACTAACGTAACTGTCTGCTTTTAAGTTGTACAAATGGTATTTATTTTTACTATCTGGAGGGTTTATCTACTCCTGGGTGTCCGCCCATTTGTGGTTTTCTAGCTATATCTCTTTGGAGACTCTCCGGGACCACCCACCTTGGTTCCCCTCTACAGTTTGGTATAGTAAGATTCCATCTTGCATATAGTAGTCTACTGCCTGTCCTTCCTCTACCTTTTAATTTTATTTCTGATCCAATCATCCCCCTTTGAGCCTCCTTTAGATCTACCATTTCCTTTCGCTAGTCATACTGATTGAACTCTGTTGTGCTGGTGAATCCTTCCACGGTTCTCCTGACTTGGCTGCAATCTTTGCCCATTTGTCGGCCTTCTCATTTCCCATTCCTCAAATGTCCCTGTTTTACATGCTGCTATATGAGCTATGGGCCTTTACCTTTTCAATGGCGATTCTTCCTGGCTGTTTTACCTTCTATCAGGATGGCCCGTAACAATTCTGTATGTCTAACATGTTCTCCTGTACCTGTCCTCATGTCTCTTCTTGCCCAGATTGGTAGCCATGTTGTTTAACACCCAATTGCAAACTGTGAGTCTGTTATTATTTTTATTGTCCCTCAGGTACTGCTTTTATGCTTCATAAATAGCTACTAGTTCCTATATTGTGATGAGTCTCCGGGGATAATTTAATTATTTTCCTTTGTTCACTCAGTGGTCTTTCCTCATCATCATCCCCTGTATTAAAATATACAGCCACCCCCGTATAAGCTTAGCCTTTTTCCCAAAACCTGGACCCATCTACACCCAGCATGGTATAACTCCTTCCTTTGGGGTGTTTTTCCACAAACGGTGATAAATACTCCATATTATCAATTATCTCTCTGCAGTCATGGGCCTCCCTGTTGTAATCTAAGTATTGGAGCATATGTGGGGTGGTTAGTTTTTGTACTGTTACCTGTTTGTCTTGTAAGGTTAATAGCCATTTGGCTTGTCTGCTATGGCGGACGCCCTTAGCCTTTCCTTCTACTAGTAATTTAATAGGCGTGTGTGTTGTTTGGATAATGATCTTGCCGAACCCGACTATCAGTTCGCTGGCATTTATTGCCCAAGCCACCGCCAATAGATTTTTTTCACACATACTAAATCCTTGCTCTACTTTGGTTAGTTGCCTATTTAAGTACAATACTAGTAGCTCTTTCCCATTTAGTTGTAGAAGCACTGCCATAATCGTCTCTTCCGTGGCCAAGGCTTGTATTATAAAGGGACACTGTGGTCAACTCTGTGGCCAGCACGGTGCCTGCATTAATGCTACCTTTAGTTTTTAAAGCTTTGTAACTCCTCCCTTCCACACTAGTTTGTCTTCCTTTGTGGATTATCTCTGAGCAAAGGCGTATAAGGGTTTGTAATCTCGAATACTCCTCTATGTAATCCCTACAGAAGTTGGTAATTCCTAACAATTTTCGCAATCCTGTGACGTGGTTGGTAGGGTAAATTTTGTATTAATGTTATTCTATTTGGGTCTATGCGCCTTCCTTTTTCTGATATTAGAGTCCCTAAAAATGTTACTTCAGGTTGCGAGAGTTGCACTTTTTCTGGATTTATTTTTAACCCTCTCTTATTTAGTGCTTTAAGCACTCAGTCTAGCAGTTGTAAATGTTCCGTTTGCATCCTACTCTGAAGCAGTAGATTATCTACGTATTGTATTACCTCGTGTTCTAGTCCCTCCTCCTGCAACATCTGTTGTACGTATCGATGAAACAGGGTTGGCGAGGAATGGAACCCTTGTGGTAGTCTAGTAAAAGTGTACTGTTGTTCCCTAAACGTAAACGCAAATTTATATTGATCCTCCTTTCTCAGGGGTAGGGACCAGAATCCATTTGCCAAGTCTATTACTGAAAATATTTTACTTCCTGGTTTGACCTTGTTAAACATTTCAGTTGTTGTGTTAATAATTGGGCTTACTTGTGGCATTACCTTGTTTAATTTTCGATAGTCAATGGTCAATCGGTATTTACCATTGAGTTTTTTAGAGCCAAATGGGGCTGTTTGCTGTGGAGCAAATAGGCCTCAATACTCCTTGTTTTAGGAGATTGAGAATAACAGGCTGTGTTCCTTTTATGGCTTCTTGTGGCAAGGAGTATTGTCTAGTATGCCCTGGATCTGGCTCCTCTATAGCTATCACTGTGTCGCTTACTTTCCATGATCTGTCCCAGATTGTGCCCATACGTGTGGGTATTTTTCAAGCACTTTGTTGCATATTAGGATCACTGACTGCTGGCACAGTCAGTTGTCTGTTACTTTTAATTGACCCCCATATATAACTTTCCAGTATCTGGGTGGTCTCACATCTTCCTCCTTTATTTTGCCAAATACATTTATTTGTTAAGGCGATAATTAGACTATGTTTTTAGAAAGTCAATCCTAGGATGTGACTCTCGGTCCCTCCATGCAGGACCACAAAGGTGCCTTTACCAACATGTTTTCTTCTAAAAATACTGATGTAGGTTGTGAAAATCTTCCGCTTAAGGTGTATCCCTGCATCCTTCAATTAGTATGGGCTTTCTTTTCTCATCTAGTGGTATGTGCATATTTAACAGCGAGACGGCTGCCCCGGTGTCCACTAAAGTGGTTATTGTTCTTCTCTGCACTTTTAGCGGCACTATTGGTCTCCCCTTATCAAAGCTTAACGCACATACCCATTGCACTGGGGGAGACATCTCGGAGCCTCCGCCCCCCTATTGTTGTTTTTCCTTTATTGCTGAAAGCCTCTTTAAGAGGTATTTCTCCTCCTCACTATCATATGGAGGGGCTGTCGGTTTCTTTTTTTCGGCTTGTCCCAATACCAGGTTAAGCCTAGTTATGAGATCTTGTACTTTGTCTGACCCAGCTCCTGGTATATGTCTTGGATGGACTCCTGGATCCTTACTTTGTGGGCTCCATCCTCTTCCTCTGCCTGTTTGTCTTGGTCCTTGACCCTCTCTGCATCCACCCTTTGCCCAACAGTCACTCATGATGTGTCCGGGCTTTTTGCAGTTAAAACATGTCCTAGATTCTCCCTTGTTCCCCCTTCATTTTCCAGGTCACTGCGGCAACCTCTGCTCTCCTCTCCTTCACATTTAAGTAAGTTACCAACTAGGTTAAGCATTCTTCCTGGGTTGGCGCCATTTTAACTACCGTCCTAAGGGTGGGGTCTAGGTCATACACTCTTATCCATAGGTCCCTAAATGTGGTGTCATCTTCCGAGAGCAATCCTGCCCCCCCTGTATCTCTGATATATGTCAAAAAGTCTGGGATGAATGCGGGCCTCCCAACTTGTGGCTTGGTTTGAAAATTGGTCCCATCTACTTCCTGTTTGCAGACTCCCCTTGCTTTTCTTATAGCCTCCACTACTTCATTGTAATCCACTCACGGGTTTACTTTGTTTTCGGCTTCTGGTGGGTGCCCTGTACCCGTGAGGGCATTGCATCGGCTATGGTATGGGAGTAGTTTAAACATGACTAATCGGCAGGCGTCTTGATTGGTTAACCTACAAGTACTTGCTAATGTTTAATTTTTGCCTCAGTTCTGACAGATTAGTTTGTGATCTATTGGCCCTATCATTGTGCCTAATTTTGTCAACTTGTCAATCGACAGGTCCTTGATTTTGGTTTTTGGCTCCGGCTCCCTGTGTTTTTGCTGGACTATGTTCTTTTTTATCTTTTTGCCTGCCCCTTCTTTCTCCACCCAATTGTCTCCCTCCAACTCGTACTCCTTTTCCTCTATCTCCTCGGTCCATTGTTCCTTATCTTTAGATCCTTCTTCCTGCATCTGTGCCATCTGGGCATCCTCATCTTCCTCTAAGAGTTCCTCCAACTGTTTCACTTTAGCCTCCCATTTTTTTCTTCGGCTTCATATTTATCAGTCTCCTCCTTCCTCTTCTCCGTTCCTTTCTCATTCTAGCCTTTTGCCTGTTTTGCTACTAGACTAACCAACTGGTCCTCTAGTTGGTGCTAATGTACAGTTGACATTGTCCCCCAGGCACTTTGTCTCGGGTGGTCATAGGTGCTACCTTTAGGGGCTGCGAGCTGAGCTTTTAACTTCTCACACTGGTCCTTTAACTTTTGGATAGTCTCAGTTGCCTCTTTTAGTTTAGTGTACAAGCGCCTAGCCTCAGCGGCGTGTTCTTGTGACTGTTGATCTGATGTTATGTGTAACAGGGAGTTATCCCTACTTAATAAACATAAATCTTCCTGTGCCTTGACTTGCTGGTGTCGTGTTTGTTCCAGTTGATCCTTAATGTTGTCAAGTACAGTTAAGGGGGTGCTTTGTTGCAACCTTTCTTGCAATAGTTTTATCTCCTCCCCTTGTTTCTCATTTACATAATGTAACCCTTTATTCTCTGATGCCTGTTTTCCCAGCCTGCATACTATGGTTTGGTTATACTGATACAAGCCCTGTAGGGCATTGGCAAAAATCTCCTTTTCTCCCTTGACCTTTTTGTTTCTCTCTGCTACTTGTTCTGAGAAATAAACTTGCGCCGGAGTGTCTTCCAGCGGCGCCTCATACGGCCCCTGTTTGCAGAATTTTCCCAAACATTTTCCTATTATAGTTTCCATACTCATTTCCTTGTCTGCTTGGGTATTTTTCAACAGAGTCACCCGTGCACTGATGGCTCTGTTTACCCGACAAGTCTACGACTCACCCTGTGTGTTCTGGGCTTGCAAGTCCCAGTAACAACACTTATATACCTTGCCCCATGAGTTCTTACAAGGTTATATATTTTCGTTTGGGAACTATTAGATTTAAGCAGAATCAGAAAGATTTTTAAACAAGGGACTCATACATCACCTAGTATGCAGACTGAGATTTCCAGTCGATGTACATGTAGTTGATTTAGTCACCGGACCGAGCCTCGGTCCACCTCCAACTTAGCATTTTCCCGCTGTTCCTTAGCATCAAACAGGAGCTGGTTCACCCGTCCAGTGGTTGACCACCCCGAAATTTATCTGGTTTGTCAGCAACAGTGATCCAAGTCATGGCACCAACTGTAAACTGCGATGTAAAAAGAGACATACGAGACCAGGTCCGGTGATGGAAGAAATTTTATTACTACATACGTACAACAGCAATGCTGGATACAAGTTATTTCTTCAGCTGAACAATGAGATACACAAGCTTATATACAAGTTCCTTAGGCATGGTTGTTTCTCTAGAACAAGTAATAATAGCTCACTGACACAAATGATTATAGGCGTGGTAAGCATTTTTGGAAAGTGACTATGGAAGACAAAGCATAATCACAGTCTAACTGGGTTAATAATGTCTTGGCCTGTCCTCCATTACATGCTACATCTGTCAGCCCAAATAAGGGAATATCTCCTGGCTGGCTGCCACATCTACTTTGGTTTGTGGTTATGGCCTCACTCTTGCCCCTATTAAGCTTACTCTGTTCCTTTCCTTATAACTCATTCAAACCGCAGCTCAAGCTACATCCAGTGTCACTGCAATAATATTACAAGGCTGCCAACAAAGGTTATGTAGGGATAGGCAATATGGGGACAGATTCCTCTGCCCTCTATTACACCCATAACATACAAACAGGTTGAAGATATCATGCTAAAATTAGACATTAGGAAAAGTGCTGAGCCAATGGCCTAGATCCCCTATTTCTAAAATTGGTCACCATTACCTCACAGCTCAATCACTCATCTCTTTAACCTCTCCCTTTCTTGTTGTAAAATTCCACAATTTGGAAAATGGCCCATATCATTCCTCTGTTCAAAGTAGAAGACCCCTATGTTGTTGAGCAACTATGTGCCCATATCCATTATCCATATATTAGCAAAAGCTCCTTGAAAGACTAATTAATGTGCAAATAAGGAATCACCTGGAGAATACTAAATTCATAAATCCTGTGCAATCTGGGTGTAGATCTAGGCACAGCATGGTGTCAGCAATGTAGAAAGTGACACATGACTGTCTTGTTGTGCTTGACTGGAAACAGTCAACTGGTGTAGTGTTTCTGGATCTTAACAAAGCTTTCAGTATGGTTAACCATGACATATTATTGCAGAAATTAAAAAGATCTGGATTAGGGAACTCTGTGCTGTCCTGGTTTGCAAACTATCTTGGAGGAAAGCAGCAGCAAATTAAATCTAAGGAAGAATATTCTTTGTTATTGCCCCAACGAGGGGTGTCCCTCAAGGATCGATTTTATGATTGTTGCTATTTATGGTGTATGTAAATTACCTTGATAGCAACATTAAAGAAGCTAAATTGTACTCTTTTGCTGATGGTACTGTCCTGTATGTGTCTAGACCCACCCTTTCTAATGTCTACTTTGACATGCAAGCAGAAGTCAGCACATTATAGATGAATTTATTCTTGTCCAAGCTACTGCTTAATGCAAACAAAACCAAAGTAATGCTCGTTAAGCCTCATAACACAGTTTCCTATAGGCTGCCAATGCATATCATAACATCACTTGTTGATTCCTTTAGAAGTGGTAGACAACATAAAGTATCTCAGAATTGTGCTTGATAAGTCCCTATCCTTCTCCACTCAGACAATCTATGCAAAACAATTAAGATTCAGAATAGGCCTTCTCTATAGGAATAAATGCTGTTTTCCATTAGAAGCCAGGAAAAGACAAGTGCAAATGACCTTTCTTCCCCCACTAGATTATGTGGATCTAATTTATAGTAGTTGTCCCCTTACCACCCTGATTATGCTAGACATGATCTATCATACAGCCCTATGCTTTATTACTAGTGCTGCTCCCAGAATCCACCACTGCACTTTATATATACTTGTAGGTTTGCCATCCCTAAACATAAGGAGGCTCAGAAATCTTTATCTGTGGATCTATAAAGCCTTAATGAATAATCTTTCTGGTTACATCAAATGGTCACATGTGCTCATAGTTCATATGCACTAAGGAAAAACAAATACATTCTTTTAGACTTACCTAGGTAAGCTACCTTTTATGGTAAACTTGCTATTAGTTGTAATATTCCTACAATCTGGAATGCATGGCAACACACCTTATAGCTTCCTAGTCTAGTCAGCGCTGACGTCTTTAAAGCCCTCTTCAATAAGATATGCAAGGATACTTTTTCTTGTAGAGGCCATCTCATTGAATGTTGTAAGATCATTAAGTTTTGCACTTATTGTATTATCTTAATTCACATTGTATGTTTGTTTTTTTCAGTATAGTAGCCCTTACTGTACTAATACTTTGAAAATAGATAGGCATTGTTTTGTGCTCATATTACTTGCTATACTGTAATTTCACACTGTTCATTGTATACTGTCCTATGATGATAGATAGGCATTGCTTCGTACTCATATTACTTGCTATATTGTACGTTCGCTGAGTTCACTGTATACTGTCCTACCCAGTACCTCCTTGCAAATGAGAGTTGCTCAATGGAGTCAATTACTGGTGAAATAAATAACTACATACATACATGCATATATAAATAAATACAATTTGGGAACAGATTCATAATTTTTTTTCACCTAACTGATGAAAGGCATGATTTTAGGGCAAGCCTTTTCCACCATGAAAAATTTAGACCAAAATTCCAAACTATCTATGCTGTAGGTGATGACAGCAAAAACAGCACCCCTTCCCTGATTTTTCCTAAAAATGCAGTATCCAGATCATGGAATCTGCATATTTAACTGGAAAGAAACTTGGCAAATCAAGAAACATTGCCCCAAGACTGTGTATGCAAAATGTAATGCACTTCAGTTGAATGGGCAAAGCTATTAATATATTTGTATACAGTATGTACATCTACATACATACAGAATTATAGTGGTGCAGTAGCACTACTATAGTTAGGGCTGAGTAGGGTGTTTAAAGTTAAACTCCTAACCTTGCACTTTAATAGCCTTGCCCATGTTTAACCGAACTACACACAATTTTGCATGTGTAGTTTGGAAGGCTAGGTCTTTTGATTTACTTAGTTTTGTTCCAGTCGGATATGTGAATTTCAAGATAGTGTGTGTTTAGGAAAAAATTGGGGGAGGGTTGCTTTTTTTTATCATTTATAGCCAGGTGGTTTCGAATTTTCATCTGAAATGTTCAGGGTAGAAAGGGCTTCCATCTAAATGGTGCCTTTCACTGGTTTGGTGAAAAAATATTAGTTCATTCCCAAGTTATAAGGATTTTAAATATCTGTTCTGATTATGCTCATTAGGGTCTTTTGGAGAGACATTTGATACCCTACTGAGCATGCTCAGACCCAACATTTCAAATCCTTATAAGTTGGAATCAGATACATTTTTTTTTCTCCAAATCAATGAAAAGCATCATTCTGGGGCAAGCTTCTATCTACCTTGAAAACTTCAGACCAAATTTCCAAATCATTTGGGCTGTAGGTGAGATGACGAAAAAGGCAAAAAAAAACAGATTTTTCCTAAAACATACTATCTTGATCTCAGAATCCACTCATCCGACTGGAAAGTAACTTGACAAATCAAAACACTTGCCGCCCAGACTGTACGTGCAAATTTTCACGCAATTACACTGAATGGAAATTAAGCTATTAATATATTTATATACTGTATATATATCTATATAAAGTATTATGGTGGTGTGGCAGTGCCACTACAGTTTGAGTTGAGGAGGCTGTTTAATGTTAAACTCTTAAATCTGTACCTTAATAGCTTTTCCCATATTCAATTGAATTGCATGACATTTTGCATGTGTAGTTTATGTGAAAGTTATCTTGATTTGCCAAGTTTTGTTCCAGTCAGATGTGCAGATTCCATGACTCGGAGAGTGCATTTTTAGGAAAACAGTTTTTTCCTGGAGATTTTTTTGGTCATCACCTATAGCCAAGAAGGTTTGGAATTTTGGTTTGAGCTTTTCAGGGTAGAAAGGGCTTGCTCCAGCATTGTGCCTTTCATTGGTTTGGTGAAAAAATATTAATCTGTTCCATTGTTATAAGGATCTGATATTTGGATTCTGAGCATGCTAAGTAGGATCTTTTGGTTATATGTTTAATACCTCACTAAGCATGCTTAATACCAAAATGTAATCAAATATAATCAATTTAATTTAATTTAAATTAATCCAGAATGTCGTCAGTGGCTACTGGCATAAGGACACTACAAAATAAATCTTCATTTTGTTAATTATCTCAAGATGTTTGACATATCATTACAGGTTGCAAATATTGAGTATGCGCTGTCTGTGTAAAAGTGTCAATCGCAATCATAATACAGTAACAAGAAATTTGCACCCCCCCACACACAAACCATGTTGCACACTGACACTCACCTCAAATGGCAAGTTCTCATCATACAATGAACAATCAATTAAGGCTAATACAGTTGCAGAAGACAATACAAAGTGAAATGAGAAATGGCTACATAAAAAAATAAAAAACAGGCTGCATTTTGTCATTATTCATCTGAAGTAGAACACACTTTGTGAAATGATTATATGACTCTCAATTGTATAATCACCCTGACTGTCACTAAAATTGAAACTGATGAAGCAGCATCAATATGCTATGAATGAAAATAGAAACATTGATTGAAATAGTATAAGTATACAATATAATATTACCATGAATGATTGCAATTTGGAGAAGTCAGGAAGATAACTTACAGTTTAATGTTTACTTCATTACAATGCTTACTGTGCTACTCACAACTTGAAATAAGAGGTTGTACTTGTGTGAATGAATAACACTCAGACATTCACATAACTCAAAAGAAATTGTGTTTCTCACTTTTGAAAATTATGACTGGGCTGGAATTAACACCTGATTGCAGTTCTTAATTACTGTTTTTCACAGCAGGTCAAGATGTGAGTCATTACCTATGTGGTATAAAACTGGAAATGACATTACCAGAAGTGCACTTTGTCCACAGTTCTAAACTAAAACAACAAGCATTTGTCAATGCCGAATGCTCATTGCTGGCATAGGCAGTGGCAGGAGGTGGAGAGGCATAGTGCTGTGCGTTTGTTAATGTGTCCCAAAAGGTGATTTTGCACAGCGAGTATGCCACTGTGTGTCAGAGCTGTGGAAACACACTTTGTGCAGGCTGTGCAAAATGGCAGCTGGACTGTTGATAATGAGATGTGCACAAATGCCAGTGATGAAATATGGCATGAAAATATTGCAGATTGATGAAGTTACAGGGTGCGTGGAAACTTTGCAATGCACGCTTGCAACATAGTCATTGTCTGGACTTTGCCACCAAATTTTCAACATAGGCATTTTGGACTTCTGTTGATGAATAGTGTCACCGTCATTTCCTCAAAGTGTCCCGAAAAGTGATTTCACATAGTGACCATGCAATTCTGCACCGGACGTGCAAAAACACATTTCAGCCAGCTGTACTGTTCATAAGGAGGTATGCAAAAATGGCAATGATGAACAGCTGGAGTGAAAGTATTACAAATTCACAAAGTCACGAGTGTGTGTGCAAACTGCGCAATGCACGCTCGTAAAACACTCATTTTATTGAGTTTCATCCCTAAATTTTCAACATAGGCATTTTAGGACAACTGCTAATGAACAGTGTCACTGCCATTTTCATAATGTGTCTCGAACACAGGCCTTCCACAGCAACTGCACTATTGTGCTCCAGAACTGTGAAAACAGATTTTGGTCAGCATGTGAAAAATGACAGCTGTAATGTTCATTAGGAGGTGTAGAACAATGGCACCATTGAAAATGTGGAGTGAAAATATTAAAAGTTTGCAAACTTATGAGCATGCGTACAAACTGTACAACACACACTCATAACACAGTCACTTTATGGAGCATTGTCACCAAATTTTCAACAAAGGCATTTTAGGACCTCTGCTCATGAACAGTGTCACTGTTATTTTCATAATGTGTCCTGAATAGTGATTTTGCACAACAACTGTGCTATTCTGCGCCGGAAGTGTGAAAACACATTTTGGCCAGGATGTGAAAAATGACAGCTATACGGTTTACAAGAAGGTGTGGTAAAATGCCAATGTTGAGAATCTGGCATGAAAATAGTGCAAATGCGCTAACTTATGAGCGTGAGTTGCGCAGTTGCTATGCATGCTCGTAAAACAGTCATTTTGGGGATTTTTCCCACCAAACTTGCAACATAGGCTTTTTGAGAGCCCCTCTCATGAACAGTGGTACTATCATTTCGTTACTCAGTCCTGAAAGGTGATTCTGTGCAGTGACTGTGAAATCACCTTTCAGGACCCAATAATGCCATGACAGTGCAAGAATTCATGAGAGAGTCCCAAACACCCCATGTTGAAAATGTGGGGCTAAAATTCGCAAAAATGTCCGAGATATGCATTAAAGCTGAAAACCCCTATTCATTCCATTATACAGCTTACCGGCATTTCTTCAGTTTGCGGTTTAAAGAGTGCAGACGTGTTCCCGGTCTACCGAAGATTGTCTTGCCAGACTCTGCAGGTAAGTATGGGGTGAGGGAGTTGAGGGGAGGCAGGCTGCACAGAGGGTGGGTGCAGGTGGGGGGAAGGGGCATTGAGACTATGAGGGACTGCTTTCTTTTTACAGGAAAAAAAAAACATTGCAAGACAGTTTTTGTTTTGCAGTGGATTTAGCACGCTGGGGTGGGCTCTAGCATTCTACCAAACTGTTTGGGGATCTATAGCTGATGGGGATTGTACCCTCATTGGCACACAAACATGGGGGGAAGAGGAAGTAATGCCGACGGGGATTGGTCACCCCCATCAGCACACAAAGAAAAGTGGGGCGTGAGCTGAGGGGTAGCTAGGCACCCCCCTCAGCATTTAACAATTGGGGGTTTATGTGGATGGGAGTGGGCTCCCCATCAGCACTACAAAGAAAGTGGGGGTTAACTGACAGGGATTGGTCACCCTCGAAGTCGGCAGTAGTTGGTGGCCACCGCTCGATGACCATGCTCCTAATGTCGGCAAGCATGTAGGAAGGGTCCGCTGTGTATGATGAGCTTTGCTCAGATTGCAGCAGACCTTTTCTTAGATATTGCTCAACACATTTTGTATGCATGGTGTGGTGCCAGCATACAGGCTGATTGGGGAATGAGGACGACCTACTGGTGCATGCCCTGCATTCACCCAACAGTGACCTCTGCCTCCAAAGCTGCACTGTCCCACGATATTGGCTGTGCAAGCATGCTGACATAAAAGGGAGTTTAAACTTTGGGTACTTTCAATAGTAGCCACAGATACCATTCTTCTTAGTTGCAATCACATAGGTCCTCGAAATCAAAGCAGTTCTTTAAATGGACTGGGCTGTCCACCTCTAATACCAGTTCTTTCTCCTTCCTCCCCTCCAGGTTGTCCACTGGTGCTTTCAGACAACATACTATAAATGCCATCTGTCATGTTTATAATTGTGGTCATAAAATGATTATCTTGAAAATTTAGGGTCAAGCTTAAATAAAAAAATGAAGAGTGAATATGTAAAGAGTGAATGTATGAAGATTGAATTTGTAAAGAATGAATTTGTAAAGAATGAATGTGTAAAGAGTGAATGTGCTAGACCCTGCACTTCTATAGATGGACAGAGTCTTCACATGGCACAGGATCCAAAGTGCTCTGCACATCTGCACCTGTGCAGACCTGCGTGAATGGGGATACAATTCCACTTTCTGAAAAAGAAAGTACATTCTTTCCAAAAAACTTTGTTAATGCACCAGTTAGGGTAACAATGCTACAAAAGTAGGGAAATGTGGTGTTAGGGTTTCCAGATCTAACTCCCACCCCAACCACCAAGAAGCAAGAAGAAAAACATTAGAGTTTTGGGTCTCCGGAGTCTTGGAAAATAAGTGGTCGGGTCTTTCTTGGCATTGTCAACCCTAATGCTGACCCCATTCCTAGAGCAACAAAACCTCACATGATCTCATTTCTTCATGCAGGGCAAATTCTATTGGCAATGTGTGGGAAGACATACTTCTCCAGTTGAAGAGTTTATCACTATGAGACACTGGCTAGGAGCTGTACTGTGTGCTTCAGAGTGGAGGCTACAGGCTGCAGGAGTCAGCATTAGGATTGACAACCCCAAGGAAAACCCATCACTAGTTTGCCAAGACTCTGGACACACAAAACCTTAATATCTTAATGTTTTTTCCTTTTGCTGCTTAGGGGAGGGGAGTTAGGGTTGAAAACCCTAATGCCACATTTTCCTACTTTTGTGGCATTAAATTAACCTAACTTGTGCATTATCAAAGTTTTTGCAAATAATTATATACGTGTGTGTATGTATGTATATATATATATATATATATATATATATATATATATATACATACATATGAACAAAAAAATCTGTTTAATGCATCAGTTAGGGTTGTTCCACAGTGACAAAAGGAAATTTGGGGTTGGGGTTGAAACCACCCTTGGACCCTCAGCTCACCACCTCAACTGGCCGGGGTGCACATTTGTTGTTGGCCATAACTCTCACCCCATCACATGTGTAAAGAAGCTGATGAATAGGACAATGGGGTGAGAGTTAGGACCAATGAACCCAATGCAAACCCTGATGCCGGTTGGGGAGGGTGGGCTGGAGGGTTCCAATGGGGGGATTCAACCCAAACACCAAATTTCCTTTCTTTCGTCACTGTGGAACAACCCTAACTGATGCATAAAACAGAGATTTTTGCCTCTAATTTCCCCTTCTTTTTGAGAATGATGATAAGAAATAATGAAAGTAATGCAGCGGTGGGAGCACAATTGTAAAGGCAAATGGTAGCAGTAACAGCAACAATAGCAGCAAAGGAAACAGAAACACAAAAGGAAATGCAATATGGAAACACAAACTGTAAAGCGCACAGGCACAGTAACAAAATTGCAAATGCAAATGGTAACAGTAATGGCAACGAAGATGCAAAACAAAAGAGAAATGGTAAAGCAAACAAAAGAGCTGCTGTAAATGCAAATGACAATGCACACGGGGACGCAAACTGAAATGCAAACACAAACAGTAGGGGAAACACAAATGGTAACAGTAACGCAACCACAAGCGCAAACGAGAATGCAAAGGGTAATAGACGTGGATGCGCACATGGGAACAGAAACACCAATGGGTACATAAAAGCAAGTGGAAGCAGTAACTGTAACAATAACAGAAGTGCATACCCTGCTTTTCCCCAACAGCTGCATAGAGAAACACATTGTGCACAAAGAATGTATACAACAATGGGCCTCGGAGCAGAAAATGAGCTGTTGGAACACTAAATTGCTTATATCTCAGGACCCATGCCGATGTAGAAATAAAATTTAAATGTCACATGAATCATGCACTTCCTGGCTATTTTTATATATGCATAGCCATAGGTGTTGGGTCATTGGCCTAACTCTCACCCCATCACATGTGTAAAGAAGTTGAGGAATAGGACAATGGGGTGAGAGTTAGAACAACGACCCTAATGCACACCTCGATGTCGGTTGGGGGTGGGTGGAGGAGTCCAAGGGGGGTTTCAGCCCTAACACCAACTCCATAGGCTATGCATACTCGCAACAAAAATTCTGTATCTTGCACTGTTTTCGAGATACGAGCCCTGAAAAGTGCGGCATATGCCACCATGTTAGTCTATGGGAAAATCATCAACTTTGGATCACCGTAACTTGGCAGCCATGCAATATCTTTTCACCAAAACACCGAAAGGCACATCTGTGAGATATTGGCTGCCTTCCCTCCAAATTTCAGCCCAAAAGACCAAATGGTTCGTTTGCAGCAGGGTGACAAAGAACTCCTGTCATTTTGGCCACATTCTGGAAAAGTACTGTCGAACTTTGCAAAAGCTTTTGCAAAACAGCACAAAAGTGTTGCATGTGCGACACTACTTTGCAACACTACTTTTTGCAGAAATTTAGAAAACATATTTCTGGGGTGTTTCACCCCAAAATAAAGACATAGATAGCATACTCAGTCTCCAACTAGGTGAATACAAAAATAATTAGGTTGCTAGAGGGTCCCAAATTTAAATGGCAAGCATTTTTCTGATCACCAACTGAAAACAAAATGGTAGATTTGAGAAAGTAAAAGGACCATTTGCGAAAGTAAAAACTGCATTTGTGACACTTTAAAACTTTTTGTTAACTTTCCCCATCGACTTATAATGGGAACTTGTTTTTTGAATAACTTTTGAACCGTTTAATATTTTTTCACAAAATCTTCAAAAGGCACACCAGGCTCCCCAGCTGCATGTTCTCTGAAGTTTTCAGGCCACTCGTGCAAACCGTGCGAGCTGTAGGCAAGAGCAAAGAAATCACCCGAAACTGTAAATGTGTGCACAGAACTGACTTAATAACTCCACAGCCATACATCTGACTGGTACGAAAGTTGGCAGACCCCAAGATGCATTGTTCTTCATCATACTTTCCAAATTTCAGACAAATCCGTTGAACAGTGGCAAAGTTATTAAGGTGCAAAGTTTGACCCTTTAATTTTAAAAAGTGCTACTCAACTTCTAACTATGGTATCACTACCGTGCTACCATAATATATATATATATATATATATATATATTATATATATATATATATTCTATGCAAAAAACTTCGTTAATGCATCATTTAAGGTTAAAACACAAAAAGTCAGGAAATGAGACCTTCACGGTTGCCTCATTCCCCTGCTCATGAACCCCCATCATCCCAAGATTGACAGCTGACGGTGCGTCATTGGGGTTGTGAGTACCTAAATGTCACCCAATTCCATCTGTAATCATATTCACAAGGCACAGTAAAGAAGAATGGGGTGACATTTAGGCCTCACAACCTGAATGACACACCCTGTCAGCTGTCAATCTTGGGATAATAGGCGGGTCCACTGGGGGGGATGGGGTAACCCTAAAGGTCTCATTTCCTGACTTTTTGTGTTTTAACCCCAAATGATGCATTAACAAAGTTTTTGCATAGAATTTCCTTACTTCCTGGAAAGAATAGAAAAGAAGAAAGCTGCACAAGTTAGTGGGAGCCCATGCCACTACCAACTTGTAAATTCCTGACTAAGATATGAGTTAAAGTACTGAATATTTTTTTATTTATTTATTTAGCTTTTGTTGACCAGGTAGGTACACTAGACAATCTGTATGCCTATTTTCAGATATGACCTGGGAAAGTACAATGAAAATACAGGTTCAAACAAGGTACATAACAACAAGAGGGGCAATGTACAGAGTTACAAGAGAGCAAGATAAACATAGATAGTATACAATGAGCAGTAATAGGTAAAATATACATATACATACAGAATAAATAGACTAACACATTCAATGGTAATTATATTGCATGAGTGACCCTATTTACCAGGGCCACTTAATTCATAAGCAGATGGCGATCAATCACATGCTACCCAGAGATTAAAGGACAGTAGGCAGTGGATCAGAAAGGGACCAATTTGGAGACCTGGTTAGGGTGGCTTGGGACACACACACACACTGAGGACAGTTTCAAGTTCTCCCACAGGGAATTCCAGAGACACAGTTAGGAGGGGAGGAACGTACATGGTCAGGAAGGGAGTTCCATTGCCTTAGACCACATGTAGCAAAGTCCCTATCCCCCATTAGGGTTTGAGTATATGGAACTTTGAGCACCACTGGACCCTGAGACCTGATGGAGTAGGAGGAGGATACAGCAGGCAGAAGAAGCTGAGCAAGCCCCAGTGGGGTGCCAGTTCTGAGCACCTTTCCTACAAAGCAGCCCAAACCATATTTCAAGTGGTTGGCTGGGGAAAGCCAGCTCAGTTTGTCGTATAATTTACAATGGTGGGTGAGATATGGGACAGACAGGGCAAAGCAACAGATTTTGTTATAGGACCTTGGAGGTGCCAGCGAACAGGAGAAGGCCATAGCTTAGCGAATGGAGCAGCACACCTCTGACCAGTGCTAAGTGAGCTGCAGATGTCAAGTTTTTCTTTGCCCTGTAGGCAACACTCAGTTTGCAGTTTATGGTTCTACAAACATTTAGGATGTAACTCCCCAGGTTGAGTTGGGGGTCAAGTGTAACCCCAAGGTATTTGATTGAAACTGTGGTTAGGCGGGAGAGCCATCCACCACTGACATATGGAGGGACAGGGAGGCCTTGATCTTGGCTGCTGACCCAAAGAGCATGGCCTGAGTATTTTTTCAGATTGAGGACCAGCTTGTGGGATATTACCTAGGCTTGAGTATTCTTAAAGGCCTCACTAGCTGAAGGTTAAGAACCCCAATGTCTCGGGAATGTGCAAGGATGACAAGATCATCTGCATAAAGGGTGGCACTACAGCAAGAAGCAGCAGGAGGTTGCTAACAAATGCAGAAAGAGAAGGGCCCAAAACTGATCCCTGTGGTACACCAGAGGTCACTGGAGTGGGGTCAGAAAGGACCTTGTTGATTTAGTCTGCTGTGTTCTGCCCTGGAGGTAGTTTCCCAGTCAACTCAAGGCAAGGGGGGGCAGGCCTAAGGAGCGCATCTGTGAGCAGAGTAATGCATGGTCTATAAGGTCAAAGGCCTTGGATAAGTCAGTGAATATAGCCCCAAAGAGGTTTTCCCTGGTCCATGGCTGCTCTGATGCTGGAAGAAACAGAGACAAGGGCAGTGGCCATGCCATACCCTTTTCATATCTATACTCTGCAGCGGACAACTGATGAGTCTGAATATACTCTGTAAGCTGTTCAGCCACAGTTTTCTCTAAGAGTTTACTAATGGCCAACAGGATGGCAATTGGATGATAGTTGTCCAGGACTTTGGGGTTACCTTGCTTTGGAACAGGGACAATCCTTGCTACTTTCCAAATATCAGGGATAACACCAGTGGCAAGGGACAGATTGAAGATATGTGCCACTGGGATGGCAATGTAGGGAGCACCCTAGTTCAGAAGCTTGGGCTCCATGTTATCATGGCCAGCGCTGGAGTGTGGGGAAAGACCAGAAAGAAGTCTCTGCATCTCCTTGACAGACACAGCCCTGAGAGAAAATAATGGGATAGGGAGTGAGCCTCCTGAGGAACACCGACCAAGGGGCCTCTAATATCCCCAACAGCAGGGAAAGCGGAGGTAAGCGCAGACAAGTCCGAAAAGTGGAAATTTAAAGCATTAGCAATTGTGAGTGGATTATTACAACTTGCCCCTCCAATGATCATATCAGAAACTCCCAAATTGGAGGAGCCACTCACTACATTTTTATGTTCCTCCAGAACCTTTGTGGGTCCTTAGCAGAGCTAAGCAGGGCAGATTTACAATATTCACTTTTGCCACCCTGATGACATTTTGCCCTCATTTCTGAACTTCCTATACTGTTGTAAGCTGGACTGATCCAATGTGTGTTGAAGTGAGCCCAACACTTGTCCCTTGCATGCATAAGGGCTAGGAGGCTCCCATGCAGCCATTTTGTGGCAGTTCCCCTAACTCTGCATCTAATAAGGGGGCATGTTTGTCCTGCATGGCACCAAAAACAGTGAGAAACTGGGAGACAGCTGTGGATGGGTCATGGGCACTGAGCACTCCTGACCAATCAGTGGTCCTTAAATCATCATGAAAAGACCCCAGATCAAACTTAGAGAAATCCCTAACATGAATGATTTTGTGGGGAATTTTTGGGGAGGGGACCTGCCACACACAAAACACAGTGGTGTGATCTAAGATGGAGGCAGGTAGGGCTCCAGCTGAGCTGATCCTATCTGGGTGATTAGATAGGATCCAGTCCAGTAGGGAGCTAATGCCACCTTTAGTAGCCCATCTAGTGGTCTCCTGGATAAGCTGAGCAGGGAAGACTCACCAACAGAGGTTCAAACTGTTGTGAGTTACTTCCTGTCCAGTTTCAGTTCACATCACCTAGGATCAAGGTTTATTATCCCCAACAGAAGGGCCAATGGTATCCAGGAGGTGGGTAAGTCCAGGCAGACCACCCTTGGGGTGATTATATGTGCATACAACATGCAGCTTCTTTGTATTTCCAAGCAGCAGTACTGTGGTAGCAGCTCACAGGTAGACAGAGAGGACTGCTGATGGATTACCGCAGATACACTAATGTGACTCTTATAGTAAATTAGGATACCACCCCTCTCTTTTTCCCTGCCAATCTTGTCTAATAAACTCATAGCTAGGAAGTGCGAGGCTAAGTCCGAATTGAGGGTTTAGCCAGGACTCTGTCATGCCTAGTATGTCAGGCTTACAGTGGATGACCCAAGCAGATAGTTCATCATGGTTGTATTGCTGGTAGGCATATGGCTGGGAGTGTGGGGTCCACCACCTTGAAAGAAAGCAAAATGTCAGTCATCAGGTGGCCTAATTCAACACCTGTTTACATGTCAGACACCTAACCACTACAAATTACCTCCATGGCAGTAACGCTAGGCACCCTATAAATGTGAAGCCAGTACTACAATTCAAAATGCCACATGCAAAACATAAAGTGTATCACGCAATATGGGTGCCGCAAATGAATTTTCCAACACCTAAACACCATAATTCACATGGACAGCACATCCCCTCAGCACGCTCCAAATCTCAATGTAAAAGACCAAACTGTTTCCAAGATATAAAATGTGAAAGTTTCAGGTTTTCATTCATCACACTGGCAGAATTCCACACCTATTAACATTTTACACACCTAACAACTGAAAATATCATCTGTGGCAGTAAGGCTAGCTACCCTAGTAATTTAAAGCCACTACCACCATGGAAAACGCTGTCCCCAAAATGTAAACTGAATCATGAAATATTTCCACAAAATCTGTATTGTCTGACACCTAAGTACTATAATTCACATCTACAGGACATGCCATCAGCACCCTCCAAATTTCAAGTTAAAAGACCAAACTGTTTCCGAGATATTGAAAAATTTTTAAAATTGTGCTATCTGGTCTCTCCCAATCTGACCATCTAGTCCCTCCCTCATGATCAAAGACTACGATCAAAGAATCTCATGATCAATGAATTTGCAGCTCATGATCAAAGAATGTGCAGGCTCACAATCAAAGAATAAAAAATGTTAAAGCAATTTTAAGATAAAATATATGAAACCACAGCCATGACTCGACAGAACAAAGGCCGCTGAGCAGATCCCACCTTAGTTTGCCCTTCAGAAGTGACCCTGTGCTGAAAAAAATAATTTTTCATGTGACCATCTAGTCCTGCCCTTGTGATCAAAGATCGTGGTCAAAGAATCTCGAGATCAAAGATTTGCAGGCTTACAATCAAACAAAACATTTTAAAAGTAAATTTTAGGCAGAAATACATGAAACCATAGCCATGCCTCAAGAGAACAAAGCCTCCTGAGCAAAAGCCAGCCTCATTTGGCTTAATAAGCCACCCTGAGCTGAAAAATTTATTTTTAAAAAGTGGCCATCTAGTCATGCCCTTGTGATCAAAGATCGAGTCAAAAGAATCTTACGAGCAAAAATTTGCAGGCTTGCGATTAAAGATTGTTAGCAAGCCACGATCAAAGAATAAAAAGTTAAAAACTCTATTTTTTACCATTTTGAAAGAAATCAATAGAGGCAAGACCCTTGAGCAAAATCCACCATAGTCTCTCACCAGAAGTCCCCCTGAGCAGAGTTATTTGAATTTTTCCGACTGCAAACTAAAAACAAGATGATGGCCATCGCGATTAAAGAATTTCTCATGATCTAAGATTCTTTGATCCCAAGCCTGCAAATTCTTTGATCGTGAGGGGACTAGATAGCCAAACCCCACTCTTTTTTCACAAATAACTATATAAATTTCCCCATTGACTTATAATGGGAAATAAAAATTTTAATAACTTTTGAATGAATTAATATTTTTCACCAAACAAAAAGTGGCATGTTCCTTGACCAAAGCTCTTTAGCTGAGCAAAGTTGCAGAGCAGCACACCACATGATGGCTGCACAGTGCCATGGACAAAACCAAAAAAGCTGCCCACATAACTGGCGAAAAGTGCATTTTCAGCATTTTGGTGTGCAAAACCTGTAAGCCCAACCAAAATGAAATTTGGCAGATCAAGAGATCTACCATGCTCCACCACGCATACCAAACTTCATGCAAATCCGTTGAAAGGGTCCAAAGTTATTTACATGCAAAATTTTGATTTTAACATAGAAGAGGCCTCATAACAGTAAATACAGGGGCGCGACTGCACACCTGTAATATATTCCATGACCAGTATGCTGACATTCTACAGTAAAGGAGAATGGGAGAGATTTAGCCTCATGACCCCAATGACACACCAAGGCATCTGTCAGACTGTGGAGGATTGGGTGGTGTGTGTGAGGGAGTTAAGAGTTCAACCCTAATGTCTCATTTCCTGACTTTTTTGCTTTAACCCTAAATGAAGCATTAACACAGTTTTTTGCATAGAATTTCCTTGCTGTTTGAAAAAATATAATATGAGTAGTAAAAAGCATGTATTGGTGGGAGTGCGGTGCCCAGCTCCCACCAAGTTGCCAATTTTTGCATAACAATATGCATCTGGGCCCATGCTCCCACTTATGCAAAGCTACAGAGCCATGCAACAGCACTATGGGGCACCAAACCCTTGTAACAGTAATTTGTGCATATCTTGGGAACAGTAAGAGCTAGAAAAAACATTCTAGTATCATTGCAATCATGGCAGTGAGTAATTCATGCAACATCAGAAGACCCTACCCATATCTTATATCATTTCTGAGCTATGGACACCAAAAAGCACTGGACAGGCACTCTTTCAACCCTTGTGACAATACTTTCACAATATCTCATGAAACGTGCAATGTACAAACCAAATTCTACTGCAGGCTTACTCTAAAATGTCAACTCTTTTTCCAGTGGCTAGATCAACTAAAATGATCTATGCCACCAGAAGTAAAAGTCTGTATCTTGCTTTGTTTCTGAGAGTAACAGCACCAAAAGTCATGACACAGACTGCAATGTAATACTATGGGAAAAATGTCAAATACGTCATTGAATATCTCTGCAACAAATTATTTCCCAACACCTAAATGCACAGTTCACATCTCTATGACATCCCCTCAACACCCTGCAAATTTCAAATAAAAGACCAAACAGTTATTGAGATATGGTCATCTCAATCTGGGCCATCTTGGTCTTTCCTAGGACCATCTGGTCTATCTCATTAACATTCCAAAAATACATATACATTTTCCCATAGGAAATAATGGGAATTTCAAATTGTAATACCTTTTATCAGATTAATATTGTTTCACCAAACAAAAGTGGCATGTTCCTTGGCCCAAGCTCTTTCTATGCCCCAGGTTTCAGACCAATACCTCACACGGTGTCCACGCAGCACCACAGGCAAATAATTTGCAAAAGATGTGAAAAGTGCATTTTTTGGCACTTCGCTGTGCAAAAAAAGTTAGTCCAGCAGAAACACAATTTAGCAAATCAAGAGATCTACCACACCGGATTGGGCATTCCAAATTGTGTGCAAATTCATTGAATGGTTGCAAAGTTATTAACGTGCAAAATGTGAGTTTAACATTATAAGTGCCTACCACAAAGCAAAACGCTTTACTCAAAACGTAAAGTGTGTCATGCAATATCTCTGCAGCAACTTAATTTTCCAACACCTAAATTCCATAATACACATCCCCTCAACACCCTGAAAATTTCAATTTAAAAGACCAAACCGTGTCCGAGATATAACATTTTAAAGTTTGAGATTTTCATTGGTTAGCGTGGCAGAATTCCGTACTTGTTTAGATTTTACACACCTAATGACTGAAAAGTATGTCCATGGCAGTAAGGCTAGCTACCCTGTAAATTTCAAGCCACTACCACAATGCAAAATGCTGTCTGCAAAATGTAAACTGCACCATGTCATATCTACACAATGAATGTATTTTCTGACACCTAAGCACCATAATTCACATCTACAGGACATCCCGTCAACACCCTCCAAATTTCAAGTTAAAAGACAAAACCATTTCTGAGATATTTAATTTCAGAAGCTGTTAAAATTGGGCTATCTGGTCCCTCCAAATCTGGCCAGCTAGTCCCTCCTCGGGATCAAAGAAACTTTGATTGTGAGCCTGCAAATTCTTTGATCGTGAGGAGGGACCAGATGGCCAAAACCACATTCTTTGTTCTAAAACCATATACATTTCCTTTGACTTAAAATGGGAATTTAAAAGACTATAACCTTTGAATGCCTCAATATTTTTCACCAAACAAAAAGCAGCATGTTTAGCCAAGAAGCCCTTCAAATGAGCCATGTTGCTAAGTGGCACCTACACAATGGCCATGCAGCACCATGGACAATATCCCAAAAACTGCATCCAAAATTGGAATAATTTTACTTTTTCAGCATTTTGTGTGCAAAGACTCTATGTCTGACCAAAACAAAATTTGGCAAATCAAGAGATCTACCATGCCCCACCGTGTGTACCAAATGTCCATAAATCCATTCAATGGGTCCAAAGTTATTAGCGTGTAAAATTTTGAGTTTAATATGAAGTGAGCTTCATAACCTAAATATGGGGTGCAACCGTGCCTCTATAATATATATATATATATATATATTATAATAATGGTGCAGTTGCAGTTATATTTAGGTTATGAAACTTTACTATTAAAGTCAAAATTTTAGGCGTTAATAACTTGGGACCCGTTAACGGATTTGCATGAAATGTGGTATGCTGTGGGGCATGGTAGAGCTCTTGATCTGCCAAATTTTCTTTCAGTCAGACTTACGGTTTCTGAGCACGAAAATGCTGAATAATGCAAAAATATACAATTTTGAAGACAGTTTTTGGGATATTGTCTGTGGTGCTGCATGGCCATCATGCAGTGTGCCACTAAGTGACATAGCTCATATGCTAAAGCTTCACTGGCCGAACATGCCACTTCTCGGTCCGTGAAAAAATAATGAGGCATTCAAAAGTTATAGCAATTTTAAGTTCCCTTTATAAGTCAAAGGGAAAATTTATATGGTTATTTTGCGAACAAAGAATGGAGTTCTGACATCTGGTCTAGTCTCACAGTTCAAAATTTGCAGCCCGTGGTCAAAGAATCTTTGTCTCCGAGAATTTTTGACCATGAGGCCCGCCATCTTGTTTTGAATTCCAATCATGCAAAATAAAATATCTCAGCTCTGAGGTCACTCCTGAAGTAAAACTTATATGGGTGTTACTCAGAGGGCTTCCTCTATCGAGCCATGCCTTTGGTTTGGTGTAAAATGGTCAAAAATAGTGTTATAAGCTTTTAAATTCTTTGATTGCAGCTCACTAACGATCTTTGATTGTAAGCCTGCAAATTCTTTGATTGTGATCTTTGCAGCGTCAGCTAAAAATACAATTTTCTCTGCTAGGGGTGGCCTAGGAACACAAATGAGGTGAGTTTTGATCAGGGATCCGTTCTATCGAGTCATGGTGGTGGTTTCATCTAAATCATCCAAAACTCATGTTTCACCACTTATTATTCTTTGATCGTGAGTGTGCAATTTCTTTGATCATGAGTCTGCAAATTCTTTGATCATTAGATTCTTTGAAAAATGTAAATTTCTCAGCTTGGGGTGGCCTAGGAAGACAAATGAGAGTGGCTTCTGCTCAGGGTGCTTCTTTCGGGTGAACCATGGTGGTGGTTTGCTGCATTTGTCTCAAAATTTTGATTTTCAGTATTTTTTATTCTTTGATCATAAGCCTGCAAATTCTTTGATTGTGAGCCTGCAAATTCTTTGATCGTGAGATTCTTTGATCGCGATCTTGCATTGCGAGTAAGGGACAAGATGGTCCTTTGAAAAATGCAAATTTCTCAGCTCAGGGGTGGCCTAGGAAGACAAATAGGGTGGGTTCTGCTCAGGGGGCTTCATTCTGTCGAACCATGGTGGGGGTTTGCCACTTTGTCTCAACATTTTTATTTTTATCATTTTATTCTTTGATTGTGAGCCTGCAAATTCTTTGATCATGAAATTCTTTGATCACGATCTTTGATTGTGAGATAGGGACAAGATGGCCAAATTTTATAATGCTTTAGATAGGCCAATTTTGCTAATCTTTAACATTATATATCAGAAACAGTTTGGTCTTTTTACTTGAAATTTGGAGGGTGTTTATGGCATGTCCCATAGAAATCAATTACAGTCTTTAAATGTTGGACAATATATTTTCATGGAGATATTTTGTGGTGCACTTTACGCTTTGCAGACAGTGTTTTGCATTGTCATGGTATCTTGAAATTGATAGTGTACCTAGCCTTAGTGTTGTGGATGTACTTTTCAGTCCTTGTGTCTGTAAAATGTCAATAGATGCGAAGTTGTGTAACTCCGGACGAATGAAAATCTCAAATTTTAACATGTTATATCTTGGACATGGTTTGGTCTTTTACATTGAGGATTGGAGGTGTTGATGCTTAGCATCGTTTACAAATTGGCGGGAGGGTGGGCCCAAAGGGCCTGTGCACCCACCATCTTCCGAAGTTTTTTTGTTTTATATTCTTTCTCAAAAAGTAAGGAACTTCTATGCAGAAAACTGTCTTAATGCATCATTTAGGGTTAAAACAACAAAAGTCAGGAAATGAGAAATCTTTAGGGGTGCCCCTCCACTACCTGCTAATCATCCCCAGATTGACAGGTTGTGTCATTGGGGTTGTGAGGCCTAAATGTCACCCCATTCTTTTTTGCTGCCCCTTCTCAATATGATTACACATGGAATGGGGTGACATTTAGGTCTCACAACCCCAATGACACACCTCGTCATCTGTCAATATGGGGATGATTGGCGGGTTGGGAGAAGGGCAACCCTAAAGATTTTTCATTTCTCTACTTTTTTTGTTTTTACCCTAAATGATGCGTTAATACATTTTTTGGCATAGAATATCTATATATATATATATGTATGTATATCTATATATCTATACATATACATATGTATTAACTATATAGAGCATGGTAGTGTCACTATAGTTAAGAGTTCAGACCTCACTTCTACGTCATAACCCACGGTTTTCACTTTAATAACTTTGCAACCATTTGACTGATTCACATTACATTTTGCATCTGCTATCGGGTAAAAAGGTGTCTGTATTTTGCAAGTGTTATTTCAGTTGGATGCATGAGTGTGGAATATGGAAAATTAAAATATGAAAATTACCACTTTTTTGTTAATTGCTTTGTCACACTGTTTCTCCAAAACCACTTGGGGGTTTGGTCTGACACTTTCAGGGTATATGAGGTTTGTGTTACAGATGTGCCCTTTGAAGGTTTGATGTAAAAATATTAATCAGTTCAAAAGTTATTAATATTCTAATTTTCCCATTATTCCCTATGGGAACAATTAGATGTGTAGTGCAAAAGCACTATTTTGCATTGGCAAAAGCAGTTTCTACTTTTGCAAATGCTGGAGTGCTGTCATGTTGCTGCCATCATGTTTTCAGTTAGCAATGGAAAAAACTCAAGAATTAAAAAAAGAATACTGCCTCTTGGTAAATACCAAGAGTTGTGTTTACATAATTGGGACCCAAGGAACACAATTCTCTCATTAGTTTTTTAAATAGTGTCCGGAAATATGTTTATTCTAATTGGCCACTGATAGTGTCACAAATTGTGACACTACTGCTACAAATTGCATCACTACATTTGTGAAAATGCTACAAATTGTGGCACTGCTTTTGCAAAATGCCACAAATTGTGACACTATTACACAAAACACACACTGTTGCACAAAACTATGGGGGATTTGTGGCACCACTCTTAAAACATTTTCTGTACATTTTATATTAAAACACATTCAGAATCTGATTCTTCATCTCCTATTTAGGTAAATTCCTGTTGGTGTTTACCTAACTCAGTCTTTCCCCCTTTGGTGCCTCTAAGGGAGGGGCTGAGGTATGTTAATATAACATATATGTATAAAGTATGTGCACTACCCAATCTCTGTGTTGGCAATATAAGAATCTCTTCCCATCACCAGCGTGGGACACTAGGGACTCACTCCCAGTGTCTCCAGATGTCTCCTACACCCCCCACCCAGCATTGTGGAATAATGCAGAGCCCACACCCAGTGTCCGAAAAATGTATTTGAATTATTTGCTGAAAGCTGGCTGCCCAATCCCTGTGACGGCGCTGGAATCCCACCTTCTAGTGTGGAACACTGGGAGACCCCTCCCAGTATCCCCAGATATATCTTAACCCCCATAGCAGTGTCAGACACTGGTAGCCCACCCTCAGTCTCCCAAAATAGTATTAAACTTTCACCTGTAAAAAAGAAAACAGTCCCCCAATGTCTTTTTTGTTCTCATCGTGAAAAAAGAAAATGGTCCCTCATCATCTTCCCTTCCCTCCCCCATCCCCACCTCCTGCTGAGCACCCACCACCACACCCCTTTCCCTACACTTACCACTTGAGGTCATCAAGTATCCTCTTCTGTGGTCTCTTCAAAGCTGAATAACAAACTGAAGAATCAAGGTAAGTGCCGTATAATGTATTTCAATGGCATTTTGAACTAATGTTGATATCTTTGCCATTTTAGGTATTTTTTCTTACAAATTTTCAACATGGTCTTTAGGGACCCTCCTTATGAACACTGTCACAGCTTTTCATTAATTGGGCCCTTGAGGTAATTTCATGGTCGCTGCACAGAATCACCTTTCATGACTGATTAATGTAATGACGCAGTGCCAGTGTTCATGATGTGGGGTTCCAAAGGCCATGTAAAACATTGGTGGAAAAATTCTAAAAGGCCTGAGTCACATGTGTCTGTTGAAATTTTTCTACACATGTGCATAACTTTGTAATTTTCAATATTTTGCCACCAAATTTTCAACATAGACATTTTCTCACTCCACCTCATTAACAATATAGTTGTCAGTTTTCATATCCTGCCTGAAATGTGTTTTTGCACCTGTGGCATGAAATAGCTTTTCAGCATGGATTTTAACATTTCACTTATGGGGTTTATGAGTGGGGTTATAAGAACTATGTTGAAAACATAACAAAAATATGAAACATGCCAAAGTTATGCATATGCATATGCAGCCCATGATGCTTTGCATTGTGGGGTCATGTGACTTTGTATGCCAAAGTTATGACCATTTGTTGCAATTTTACTATGCCTGCTCATAACTTTGGACATTTTAAATATTTTTACCACAGATTTTCAACATAGCCTTGTTATTACCCTCACCTCATGTATGCCACAGCTGTCATTTTTCATATCCTGTCCAAAATGTGTTTTCACACATGTGGCACAGAATGACATTGCAGTTGTGCATAATTATGTTTTGGCTTGGATTTGACAATTTCTCTGTACTGTGGTATATGAGGTGGGGTGATAAGATGGCTATGCTGACAATTTGGTCACTGTTCTTCCATATATGGAAGTGAAGGGCACAGACACCTACATATATATGCACATCTATGGATGGATTAGAGCAGAAGGCCAGCCACAGACACATAAGGATATGATTATAATATCTGAGAAAAGAAAGGAAATTCATTGCAAAGAACTTCATTAATGCATCAGTTGGGTTCTTACTAAAGCAACAAAAGCAGTGGAAATATGTTGCTAGGTTTTCTAGCCCTAACACCTCATCTGCACCTCCTGTAGACATTGAAAGGTGTCGGAGGTGTGCTTTGGAGACATCAACCTAACTTTTACCCCATTCTTCTATACTGTCCCTATCAACATTTATTTACTCATGGAATGAAATCATTTTTTTATATTTTTTTTTTTTTATTGGGGATATGTGTTGTTCTTTTAGTACTGATTAAGACCTCTGGTTGATATATAGATTGTCCCTTTAGTCTAACTAGTCATGGAGTTATGGCATGTTGAAGTTCAAATGTGGGAAAAACTTTGTCAAATTTTTTTCATAATGTATGAAAGAATCCTTTTTGTATCAAACGAAAAATGCATTCGAAAAGGATCTCTTTATATGAAAAATGCCTTGATACAAAAAATTTCAAATTCTCTTTTCATATGAGGGCATCCTTTTTTGTATGAACAAAAAAAAGCATATGGAAAAGGATTCCTTCATACAAAAAAAGAATAAAAAAAACTCCACTTAAGTCCGAAATCTTTTTTTCATCAGAGCGTATCCTTTTTTATATAAACAAAAAAGTATACAAAAAAGGATCCCTTCATATGAAAAAAGAATTAGAACCTAATTTTTCCCAATTATTTTTTTCATGTGAAGAGATCATTTTCCATATATGTACCAATATGCTACTCGAGAGACAAAGTGTGACAATCAGGTTCAAAATTTATTTGGGCCAATTGTCATAACCATATCATATTTACACTGGGTGCATGTGGTAGTATTTCAGCCCCCAACATAAAGATAGTTTGTAGTTCAGAGGTGCTAAAAATGGGATTAAAAAGTTCCCCAGAACAGCGTGACGTGAGTAACATCATGTCCTTGACAGCAAATTTGTCATATTATTAAACATATATTTTTTGATATTGCTATGTCTATGGTATCTATTTAGGTAGCATAATATCTAACTTTTCAGTTTTTATCATAAATTTAACTTGTTGGTAATTATGCCGTAATATGTTTACTGATCACAGTATGCCCAAATTTTGACATGTTTGTTTGGCTACCACATTCATATCCTTCATTTTCTAGCCCTTTTTTTTTGCACAACTATATTACCCTCATAGGAAAAGACGAAATCACTTAATTTTCGGAAAGTGAATTATACTATATTTACAAGGGTTTTTCCACAGGATGTCACGTGAGCAACTCAGACTACACAGAGCAAGTAACACAGACACAACACAAGAAGTCACATGAGTAACATGGACACCAGAACAGTAGTATCAGTATCATACCAAGTGTCTCACTAAGTCATACCAAAAGTTATTGCTAATGTTCAACCAAAAAAATGATTGTCATACTATGGATATTTGGTATAACATTTTTTGAACATTTTGAAGATTGTACTGTAGTCACAACATTATATTAACTTAAGATATTCACAAATGTTTTATGTTACAGTGCAGTATGGACTGAATCTCACCTGGTCCATCTATTACATATACCAGCTGGTCCCAAGCCCACAATAAGAGAGAGGGAAACCAACTATATCTTTATGAGATGAATGGGGATGTTTGGGAAATAATGCATGCCCTTGCTGCTTGTGATATTCAAGGCTGAAGGCAAAACACTGAAAGTGTATTAGTGACTTATAACATGGGGTAGATAAAGGCAGGTGAGTGGTAAACAACCATCAGGTGACCATTGCTTACTCCACAATATATGACAGCTAGTGGTGAACCATCCCTCTGAGAGATCAGCCTGTGTTTCTGTTCTGATCTTGTTATTGTGCAAAACTGCAGTCTGTGGAGCAGCCATTACTATCCCTGCTTAGTGAGTGAGAGCCGAGGCCTGCCATGTAGTCCCAGGCAGTGCAGCAACAGTAGCTGTAGTGTTCAAAGTTTGTAGTCTTGCTTCTACCCAAGCATGTTCCCAGAATGAAGTGTGTGGTCCCCATGGTCATTTTCTGTTGCACAGCCAGATTGACAGGTAAATCCATAGTTGTGGCATAAAGTCAAATGGAACAGTGTGAAGAGAGAGACCCCCAATGATGTCATGATCTGAAAGTTAACTTTATGCTGGTGGACAGAGAAACAGAGTTCAGAAAGACCTGCAAGCTCTGAGTCTCATTAGTTGCCATTTCTTATTTGGTAGAATATAGTCTGGCAGACTGTGTGACTGAACTGCTGGGGAAAATGTTTACTTGCTTGCCATGCATTAATGTAACCACAGACAGAGAGACAGAGCAGCTAAGCCAGTGGAGGCATAGACACCATGTCTGTACCACAGAGGCAACTCCATATTTTACACTTCAGAGCTACTGTGCTGTCTCAGAAGGCATATCATGCACAACAAATGTTAAAGAAAGCATAGCAACACTTTACTTCTGACATCTGTATGTGCATGACAGCCATTTTGTTGGGGACTAAGTTTTAGGCAGCAGAATGCAGTAATTTGTTTTGTCTTTTATAAAGGGAAAAACATGTATATTGCTTTCTCCTTGTTTTGTAGTGCACCCTCTGTTATAAGTGTAATAGCCCACTCCAGGGTGTGTGGTTATTGGGGATTAAGCAACACACTGGGTGTTGTGAGGACACTCAGCCAGCAGTCTCATGCTTCACAATGCACTCAGGGTATTGATTAATCTCTAATAACTGCACACCCTGGAGTGGGTTACTTCCTACTAATAGAACTATGCCCTTGAGAGGTTGCTTCAATCTTAAAATGTGTTTTAAGAAATGAAAATGAAATTAAAACTGACTTCAGGGGCCAGATCTTAAAAGTTTGCCCATGTGCAAAGCCTAGTTTTCTGCACAAACCAGATTTGCACAGATGTCCATATTCCAAAGCTCTGTTGTGGGCAAACAAGGTTTGCATCAGGAGATTTTCTGAGGTTGGCACAATACAAATGGAAATTCATGGACCTGAAATCTGGTGAAGTCCCATAACCACAGAGTGCAAGGTAATTTTGCATGGTCCCCTTGTATGGTGCAGATATACACAATTATCCCTGTTACTAATGATGCCATCCCATAGATCATAGCCACAACTGAAGACACAGCCCCTTCCTGTTGTCAAATGGACCCCTCCATGGTACAGTCACTCACTGTGTCCACAGTATGGTCCAGCAGGTGCATATGGCAACCAGTGCATTTTGGGAGAGGGTGCACTTTTAGGTTTCTTCAGCTATTGTAGTTGATGTCAGTAATTGTTTGACATGCCATGCTAGGCCCTCAGCCTATCATGCAGAACACGGCACACCAAACAATTACGTGATTCACTGCAACAGTAAAGTAAGCCTAAAAGTGCACAAAAAAAACCCAGAATAAATAAAATACAGAACAAAGGGTAACACTTTAACAGTCATTGACAGCAATCATCCCAGTATGGAAAAAACAGTATTTTTCTTCACTTGTACTGCCATGGAAGCCAATTAAGGCATACCATGTAGCACATAACCAGTTACTTAGATACAGTGTAACTGCAGCCAAATGAGCCTAAAACTGCACAAAAACAATGAACAGGGTTGATGTTTTTGGTGATACAACCAGTTACCATCAATTACAGTCATTTTACATCCAGTTTTGGTGTTTGTGCCCTTTAGGCTCATTTTACTGTTGCAATGAATCTCAGTAATTGTTTAATGTGCCATGCTAGACTCTTGACCTAACTATGCAACACATCTCACACCTAATGATCACAAAACATATTGCTGAAATGTAAATGGTTCTGTGCTTGGTGTTTGGGTGCTCAGTGTTGAGTCAGTGGGTGCAATATTTTTTTTAAAGTTGCCATCTTATAGACTCCTGTAGGTCTGAGAAATTTGTGGATTACCCAGCGCTTTGTTTACTGCTGCTGTTATTTGCTGTTATTTGCTTTTCTGCTGCTAAATAAGCCCCGATGCACTTGCCACATACCAGCCGTGGCCAGAGGTCCTTCTGCTACAGAGCCCCATCCTGGTTTAACTCTCTCCCTGCTCCCATCACCAATGCCACCACCATCTCCAAGTTCAAAACCACCCTTCGAAACCAACTCTTCAACACTCGTAGCTGCTCCTGTCTTTGAAGGCAGCCTCCACCTTGACTTCTCATGACAACGCCCACGGGCGGCTCTCCACCTAACCCTCCCCACCACCTCTTCCCGGCACACTGCCTATGTCTAACCTGGCCAGTGCCAGCTGTTTCATTGTATGCCTATTAGAGTTCTCAATTTTGATACCAACTTGTGCCAACACCTGTTCTCAATTACTTGTACCCTGTAACCTAAATGTATTTTGTCTGACCTCAGTGGCATTAGGCAGCTGATGAACACGTATTTTTAGCAAAACCTATGCTATGTAACCTTAAACTCTATGTATGTCTTTAATGTGACGAGGTACCTTTGGAAACGAGCCTCTAGCTCAAAGATTGTAAACTGATTTCACAAATAAATAAATAAAAATAAATAAATAAACATAAAATAAATAAGTACTGTGAAATCGTTTGGAGTGCTGACCATTTTCTGTTCTACTAGAAGTGTTTTACAAAAATAAATATGTTATTAATCAGGATTTCTTTTTAAGTTTAGCAGATAAGCAGGTAATTTAAAAGTAGTTCTAGTGTTCTGATACCTCAACACAATATAAGCCCCTAAAGAGATCAGGTCTACACAAACTGAGCACCTGCAGAGACCAGGTCCTATTCATTTACTCCCCCAAAATAACATGTATTTTATTTCTCATTACAGAACTCTCCAAACTGTAGATATGGTGCTCTGATGTCTAATACAAAATGAACCCCAGCACTAACCAGGTCCAATTGATATACTCCCCAAAACTGCAGTTTTTGCTCCATACAGAACAAACTATTTAGCAGCAGTAACATTAAAGGTGCCCGATAGAGAATAGGATCACAAAATGCCCCCACAGGGACTAGGCCACACAGAATGATCCCCATGTACAGACTTGGTCTACAGAATAGGTAAATATGTGTAACCATTTAATCTAGAAACTTGCAGTTGTTCAATTTTAAAATGCTTTATAATCACCTCTCTCTGCCCCTACCCCTCCCTTCATACCCCGAGCTCAGCATCTTGGGACCATGAGGCAAGGTTCGACTACATATCTCTGTGTTTCCAAAAAGCAAATGTGTACCTTTACAATCTGCAGACATCTGACACACTGGGAACAAAAGAGCAGCTGAGATGCAGAGAATAGCCCACTGTAGTGTCCGTAACGTGCATAACTCCAAACTTCAAGAGGACAACATGTATTGTCCAGAATGCAGGTGGCAGTACAAAGAATACAGACCCACCAGGTCCACAGCTTTAAAGAGCCATGGGGTAATGATTGAAGGTGTCAGCATGCATTTCTGGTTCTGAACATTCTGGGCTGATGGAGGAACCAATAGTAACGTGGGTAACAAAAGGACACGAAAATAACACACCATGGAAAAAGAGAATTTTCTAAATAAATGAGTTATAACAAACTGCAAGGTTTTGGCAGCATGTCAGTAACAAAAGGAGGTCACCAGACACAATAATGCTTTTGGACCACAGTTCATGCAAATTAAAGGCACAGTCTGCTTAGGATGAGGTACTAGATGGACACTACATGTAATGAGCGTTACAGCTGTATAAAATGATTAAATAAAAGGCAAAAACTTTTATTCTGTACAGGGAGTTCTTGGGGAGCTTAAATGAAGTAATTAGATAACACATTAACAACAGTTGGGTTTCTAAGGCACAATAAAGGCTGTATTTAAATACTTAAATTGGGAATGGAAGCAATGTCACAAAATGGAACCCTATTTAAATGAATAAATCGATGTTTGTGATAAAATTGAAAGAGCACAGTGGAACCAAACTGGGCCATGTTATGTTTAATATCTCTCTAATGTGGGACTACAAATTAGGTGTGTCATGTGAACCTTTAAATAATTCAGCAAAAGTTACATGGCGTCAATGTGCAGTAGGTATGAGTCTCTCGAATACTGTATTCATGCCTATATGCTTTTCTCATCCATATGAAACAAGATACCCTCATATGAAAAAATAATTTGTACTTAGTTTTTATGCAGACTCTTTTTCCAGTAAAAGGATCCTTTTCATATGGCTGAATAATTTTTTGTATGCCCATGTGAAAAAATGGACGTGAGTCACAAGAAAAGATCTTACATTTTTAAAAAATAAACATATTTGGGGTCATTTTCCAACAGGTAAGTGCAGGATCAATCTAATGGAGTCCTGATGACCAAGATACCTATGTTGGCATCTGTCCAGGATGTAATTTTTGTTGGTTTTAAAAGTAAATATTTTGAGAAAAATGGAAATGAGATGGTGGCCATACGAAAAATATTTTTTTCCCTCATGAAAAAGGATGACCCCCATACAAAAAAAGATCCTTTTTCATATGAACTAATTTTTTTTGTTACAAGCAGCTATCCAAAAGCTTGTACTGAGCATGCTCAGAACAAAATGTTTGACATTTAATAACTTTGGAATGGAGTAATATAAGTTCACCAAATCAGCAAAAGGCACATTTGTTGTCCAAGCCCTTTCTACCCTGAAAATTCCAGACCAAAATTCCAAACCATTGAACTGCTGGAAAAATGACCAGCAGCAAGACACTCAAGGTAGACCAGCCAGGATGTGGTTTAAATTCCTTGCACCAGTGTCACACAAGGTGGTAAATTGGAGGGGGCTCTGAAAGTGGGGTCTGGGGGCTGAAATGTGAAGTGATGGTGGGCTTGCCAGGGGAGATATGCCACCCAGTGGGGGTGCTATAAATATAACTTAAAGACAATGGGATAGTATTGGGGGTCGAGGCACATACAGGTGGGCACAGTGCTGGCAGCAGCGGCATGGGCACTGTTTGTCCTTGGGCCCACCTCCCACAATATAATGCAATAAATATAAGGAGACAAACAATTCCAGCGCGCCACCTACTGTAAGAAAAACTCCTTTGTAAAGTGAAAAGTGCCATACTTTATTTACAGGTGCAGAGGCATGCCTTGATGTGTTTTGGACAAAGCTATTTTTCCAAAAGCATGATGCTTTCTTACAATCGATGGTGAGTGCTGGAACTGATTGTCTTCTTACCCAGCTAGTAGTGTAGCAGAGTGGTATTTTAAGTGGTCTGGGTTCAAATCTCAGGTAATGTATTAATTTCTCTCTCTCTCTCTCTCTCTCCTGCTCCCTCTATCTGAAGTTCAAGTTAAAATTTATTTCAGGAAAACTCTATTGAGCATGCTCATTTACACGGAAGTCCTGTTAAGGACAACATAATACAAGTACAAAATACAAAGTTTGATAGTAACAATGAAAGACAGTGTGATACAAAATACTGTACATTGTAAAGGATAACTGGATACATACACTCTAGTAATAAAGAAAGCAAATAGTGGTAATTAGGTTACAGGTTTTACATATTGAAATGTTGCAAATACACCAATAATAGGGATACAGACTTTACATGTTGGAAAATAACATATGCACCATTATAAATGCAAACAGTAGACGAGCAAGTGTATGGAAAGGGAAACCAAGAAATGGGGAAAAGTGCTCACAGATAAGATAAACCATTAGGGTGATGCTAACTCAGAAAGCATTGGCAAGTTCCCTAGACAGCTGTTTTGGCTTGAGATTTGAAGAGGTTCAAACGGTCTAACTTGTTGAGCCTTAGCAATATCTTAAGTTTGTTCCAGGCTGATGGAATGGTGTATTGGATAGCAGCTTTACCATAGCTTGTGCGGAATTTGGCACAACTAACAGGATGCTGATATTTTTTATGAGGGAGTAGCAGCTACAATATCAATGAAATAGGGATGTGACATAGGTAGGTAGTTCATTCAGCAATGCTTTATATGCCCAGGTGCAGATATGAAGCATCCTTCTGGGAGCCAGTGATGTCCAGCCTACTAAAGAATACAGAACACAGTGGTGGGTTCAGAAGGAGCATTAGTTATAAATCATGAGGCACAGTGATAAAGAACATCTAGCTTATGCAGGTTAGTGGCAGAGCTGCTACTATAAATGATGTCTGCATAATCCAGAAAGGGAAGGAAAGTTACTTCAACTAACCTAATCCTAATGTCTGTAGAAAAAAAAGTTTTGTTCTGGAAGAAAAAAAAATGAATCTAGCTTTTAGCTTTTTTATGAGTGCTTCATTATGTTCCACAAAGGACAGATTAATGTTGAGCCAAATATCTAAATATTTAAATTTGTTGACAACTTCTAATGAGTCACCTAGCAACATTTTAATAGTTGCAGGAGTAGTTTGTTTGCTGTCAAAGGCTGAAGGATTGTAGGGTGTAAAGAACATGGCTTTCTTTTTCTTGGCATTTAGCAGTAATTTGGAGTTTATTAAGTTGAGCTGCAATTGATTAAAGTCAGCCTGAAGCTCAGCCTAATGTCTGCCAGGGAGGGTTTGAAGTTTAGAGAACATGTTGTCATCAAACAGGTGAAGGTTAGAACTGTGGATATTATCACTTATGGTATTTATATAAATTGAAAAGTAGTGGTCCAAGGATGTAGCCTTGTGGTACACCTCTTGTAAACAGTGTGGGGGGCATCAGCCTTGATTTTCAGCAATCTGCCTATAAGTTAATGGAAAACCAATTATATGAGCAGTTGGTTAGCCCATGCTCTTTAAGCTTATCAAGCAGTAGGTCATGGTCAACTGTATCAAATGCTTTACTTATGTCTAGGAAGACAGCCCCAGTGAGCAGTGTATGAGAGCCCATCTCCAGCAAAGACATAGACAGGGTGGGGGCTGTCCAGAGAGAGCAACAAAATGGTGTAGGGTCTGCACCAGAAGACATATGGAGAGAGACTAAAGTAGCTTATTATGTATACCCTAGAGGAAAGGAAGGAGAGGCGGGACATAACTGACACATTCAAGTACCTTAAGGGAATCAACAAAGTCCAAGAGGGTAGCATCTTTCAAAAAACAGATGTGCAAGAACAAGGGGGCACAATTTGAAGATAGAGGGGTGACGGCTCAGAGGTAATGTGAGAAAATATTTTTCATGGAGAGGGTTGTGGATGCATGGAACAGCTTTCTGAGGAGGTTGTGGAGTCAAAGACAGTGGGGAATTCAAGAATGCATGGGACAGACAAGGCAATTCTAGTGGGGGTAGGAGGAAGTAGGCTGTTGGTTAACTAGACTCTGCAGCATATCCATTAAGTAGGAAATGGAAGACTAGGTCTGCCAAGCGGTCCTTATCTGCCATCAAATTCTATGTTTCTGTTTCTATGATGTAATAGACAAATTAAAAGGTGCATTATATGATCTGTTAACAAGTAATACCATAACTTTAAAATATGGGGTCAATGTCATCAGCACCGGCACTCTTGTTTTCATCCAGTGTAAGCAGTAGGACATACACTTGCTTACAAGTTACTTGAGAGGAGAGACTGAAGGTTCCTGTATCCTGCTAGTCAGCAGCAGTGTCCTTTGGTGCATGGTGTTGCAAGAGAGAAACAGCTGGGGAGGAGTCAAAAGCTAGACCCACTGTCACAAAATGAGCATTTAGCTTCTCCAAAATGGTATCGTGGTCAGAGCTTGTTGTTTCTTGTGATGTGATTTTTATAGGCATGGATATGGGGATTCTGTCACCTTCAACAAATGGATTGTTTTCCATATTTTTGCTGGGTTGTCTTGGTCATCTTCAAGAGGCAAACACATAGTAATTGGTTTTGACAGTTCTGATCAACTTGGTACAGCCTGGCTTGAAAAGTTGCCTAGTCTGAGGGAGATTTGGTATGCCTGTCTGTGGCCCATAATTTGTCCCACTGGGATAAAGCTATTTTCAATTCAGGGATAAACCAGGGACAAGAGGCTTTTTTACTCAACATTTTTTGAATGGAATATATGTATTTATAATATCTAAAATACTTTTATTAAAGATGTCAACAGCCTCATCCACTTAGAGGGCTAAGTAGAAGCTATGCCAATTGATGCTCCTGAGGTAAACTAGGTAATTCTGTAGCTTGAACTTATGGTAGCTTCATTTGGTGATACATTTTGGGCTAGGGGAGTGTTTTGCAGAGCTTCTTAAGCAGACAACTATATTGTGATCCTTAAGATCATTATGGAAAACAGCTGTTCCCGATATTTTATGAGGTCTATTAGTCAATATCAAGTCTAATACAGAGCTATTGATTGTTTTTTTTTTTGTTGATTCTAGTAAATTCAGATATTATCTGAGTGATACCTATCTCATCACACAGTTCTTTTAGAGTGTTTGCTTTTTGGATAAACTAGTCCAAACTGAGATCTCCAAGGATAATAGACTCATTGGAGTTGGTGTCAATGAAATGTCATAAGGTTGAAAGTAGTCCTGATGCCCCATGACTGGGGCCTGCAACAACCAATCACCTTGAATGTCTCAGCAGGGGATAAGGAAAGTCTTACAGCTAGGCACTTGACTTCTTTGGGTTTGGTAATGGCAAAAACTTCAGTAGCAGGGTATTTACTATTAACATAAACAACTACACTACCTCCTCTGGTTGGTCTATCCAGCCAGAAGGTATTATAGGATGGCAGCACTATCTGTTGGTCAGTGGTGTTGTTCTTTGGCCGTGGTTAGGTGATTACTAAGACATTGGAGCTCATGTAGAAACCCAGGTTTTCACCATGTCAATTTTTTTTTTCAGAAGACTACAAATATTAATTTGCATCAATTTTATCCCATGAGCGGAAACAAAGTCAGAAGGGGAAGTTAAAGGTGAGATAGGGCCTGGGTTCATTTCCCTAAACAAAGAAGTAGAGTGCAATACATTTTTTAAGCCTATACCTCATAAGCTGAATCTCCTTCATACAGGGAGTAGGGCAGTAGGGCAAAGAAAAAGTAAACTGTGTTAAGCTACTATGTAAACAGTATGAGACATTTGCACAGGCAAGCAAGATGGCTCAAATGGTAAGTTTTTGAGGCAAGAGAATGGATGTTGCTTGAGATACAGAGGATTTGTCTCAGGGGATGTAGATTGGCAGTAAAGAAGGGCTTGAAGAGGATAACAGAAGTTGTTTGAGGCATCATGGGTTCAGTATGTAATACAAGGTAGGGGAGTGAAACAAGCACAAGTAGTATAAGAGCCAACATGTTAAAAAAAAACATGTTGGGAAGGTCACAGGTAATTAAAAAGCCCCAAGCTTAAATACCTAGAAATATTTTAACTGGGTTGTATGTAGATGCTAAGGAGGCGAAGTCAAGTGGGTACTTCTAGGACCAAGGTGGAAAAGACTGCATGGGGCAGATGGGATGAACCATATCAATGTGTTAAGTGGACCCAGGTGGGTGAGGTAGAACTGGATATATTGGATATATCAATTATGTTACAGTAGGGGAGAGGACAAAAGTGCTATAGGATAGCAGCAGGTGAAAAGAGTGACAGGCTGAGTGGCCTAATGGCTTCAGGTGTAGGCTTAACAGTAAACTGTACACTGTAGTAATGGGTTCAAGGTTCACAAGGGGAAAGGAAAGGAGGAAATGGATATAGTGGGAAGGATTCAATGGAGGGGTAGGGAACACAAGAGGGAGAGGAAATAGGTGAAGAGGCAGAAAGGGCAGCTAATATGTGAGATAGACAGGGCAGCAAAGGGCAGGGCAACTGTGCTTCTATTTAGAATTAAGTGGTGAAATAGAAAAGTGTCCCCTAGTGGGTTAGCAGTATAATCTGCAAAGGGAAGTTTAGGGAGTTAGAGATTGGCACCAGCGACAGTCACATGACACAGACACGTGACCTAGCCTGCCTATAAATGAAATGCCCATCCAGGGTGGGGTAGCCACCATCGCAGTTGGCCCTGTTCAAAAGTGCTGATGTCTGCTCTCTGTACCTTGGTTTACTATGGTTGCTTCTGGCTGCAGGAAGGGAAGGGTAGTGTGCTCCTTGTTGCTTCATCTGGGAATGCAGTCTGTAAAGAAGGTAATAGGATTAAGAGATCAGAGAAGAGACTTGCAAGAACAAGAGGACACAATTTAAAGATAGAAGGAGGCGGTTCAGGGGCAATGTGAGGAAGTATTATTTCACAGAGAGGTAGTGGATGCATGGAACAGCCTTTCTGAGGAAGTTGTGGGGTCTAAAACTGTGGGAGAATTCAAGAATGCATGGGACAGACATAAGGCAATTCTTGTGGGGGGCAGGAAGATATAGGCTGTTGGTTAACTAGGATCTGCGGCCTATCCTGTAGGTAGGGAAATGGGCAGACTAGATGGGCCTAGCGGTCCTTATCTGCTGTCAAAGTCTATGTTTCTATGTTTAATGGCCAGGTCAGGGCAGGAAAGGATCACAGCTGCAAGGGGGGAAGAGTTAGTGTGGCTCATTCTGCTGCCCTGGAATGGCGATCAGCGACCCCAGCCTGGAATAATGCAGTTGCAGTCACTCTAATGTGAACAGCCAAGGTAGCAACCACTCACACAAAGAGCAACAAATAGGCACTTAAGGTACCACTAAAAAATGGCTGAAACCACCACTGCACTCAGAGCTCCTAAGAAAATCATCCAGCAACACCAAAGTCCACAGCTACAACATAGGTAACATGCACTGAAAATGATCAGTCAGTCCCTGTCTGCTGACATTAATCAGGCTCTATACAACATATATTTTAACCCTCTTCATAAGCGCTGATGTCCACTGTCTGTACCTTGGTTTACTGTGGTTGCTTCTGGCTGCCGGGATGGAGGGTAGCATGCTCCTTATAGTGCCATTTGGGAATCCAGCCTTGGTTTACTGTGGTTGCTTCTGGCTGCAGGGAGGGAGAGGGTAGTGTGCTCCTCATTGCGCCATCTGGGAATGCAGCCTTGGTTTACTGTGTTTGCTTATGGCTGCAGGGAGAGAGGGGGTAGTGTGCTCCTCATCGCGCCATCTGGGAATGCAGTCTTGGTCTACTGTGGTTGCTGCCAGGTGCAGAAAGGGAGGGGGTAGTGTGCTCCTCATCACACCATCTGGGAATGCAACCTTGGTTTACTGTGGTTGCTTCTGGCTACTGGGAGGAAAGGAGTAGTGTGCTCTTCAACATGCCGTCTGGGAATGTGTCATCTGGGAATGCAGCCTTGATTTACTGTGGTTTACTGTGGTTGCTTCTGGCTGCAGGGAGGAAGGGGTAGTGTGCCCCTCGTTGGGCCATCTAGGAATCTCTGGGTATCTCTCCTCTTTATACTGTATAGGAAGTTGTAATCTTGTAAAAAATACAATTGATATGTGCAGCACCAGGTTGTGAACTTGGGAAGAGTAAGGTGCTTCTGGGAGTCCCAGCTTTCAACTTGCCTTGGTGGCACCGTTGGCAGCACAGCAGAATGTTGGTAGCACACAACCATGACAATTTTATTGCAATAACTACCACAGCAACAAATCTTGCCAGATCGCTGTGATGGTCTTGCTTTACACAGCAGCTCTCTTTCCAGGTGTTGTGCCCCACCCCGAACCAACTCTGAGTTGGAGTTGGTTATTTAGAGATGGGGTGTGGGGTGATGAAGCCCCTTACAAAAAAACACTCCATTCCTGATAGGAACAATGCTGATTGTTGGCATTGTTTCCTTCACTGTGCAGGATGTTGACAACATTGTTACCGATATTCTGCATAGAACCCAGAATGGCATTCTGAACAGCCTGGCTTCAAATCCCAATGAAGGCACGTATTTCTTTTCTTTCTCTCTCTTCTGTCTGCTAACGGAGGTTGTTCAGTTACTGGCAGAACCACTATCTGACTTTCTTAACTTCACTGTACAAACAGGGTTGGTTCCAGCAGATTAAAGGAAGGCCAATGTGTTCTCACTCCAAAAGAGTGGAAGCAGAGAGGACCCATGGAACTATACAACAACCAGCTTGACCTCGATCCTGGGGAAACTGCAAGAAACTGTTATTAAAGAGCATATAGTTAAATGGCTGGAGGCCAACATGGTCCAGATGATGAGGTAGCATGTGTCTGTGACTGGCAGATTATGCCAACCTACCTTGATAGACTTTTTATTGGGTCATGAAGGTGGTTGATAAGGACCAAGCAGCACACATGCTGTACTATATCCCTCTGGACTTTAGCAAGCCTTCAGCTCTGTGCCCATAGGAAACTTGTGATGCAATTTAATGGATCTGGGAATGGGAGACAAATTAACAAGGCAGACTAGAAACTGGCTCTGAGGAAGAACTCAGAAGGCAGCTGTCAACAAGGAACACTCAGAAGTTACAGAGATGCCCCTACTGGGATTCTAATGGGTTTGGTCCTGGAGCCAGTCATTTTAAATATATTCCTCTGTAGTATAGGGAGGGAATCCAGGAGAACATTGTTCTATTTTCAGATCATACAAAATAGGTGACAGAGGAGGTACAGTGGAAGGAATATGGTTAAAGAAAACAGACCTGGACAGTTTGGAAAAGTGGCCAGTCAGTCTCTGTTGGGGATCCATTCACTTTCCCTGTCTCTGTTTCCCACCCCTCTTCCCTTCGTCCTTATTGTGACAGCTGTCTCACAGGGCTCCATAGTGGGCTTGATCCTGTTCTATGTTTTCCTAAATTGTATTCTCTCTGCTTGTTTTTCCTCACAGATACATACAGTATGTATGCAGATGAACAACAATCTTTGCCTGTGATTCTTCAGCCCCAAGTTGGTGTATGAAGTCACAGCATCTTTGACTGAGTCCAGCACTGGTACTGTAGTAAGCATAGAAACATAGAATGTGTCAGCAGAAAAGGACTGCCAGGCCCATCCAGTCTGCCCAGTTTGACTAGCTGACAACTAGGTCTTTCCTAACTTCTCCTCCCAGATCCAAGAGAACCTTGTGTCTATCCCACATTCCCTTGAATCTCTCCACAGTCCTTGCCCCCACCACCTCCACTAGGAGTTTATTCCAGCTATCTACCACCCTCTCCATGAAGAAGAAGAAGACTTTTCTAATGTTTCCTCTGAACCTCCCCTAAATTATCTGCATATTGTGTCCCCTTGTTTTTCATTATCTCTTTAGCTGGAAAAAATCAGCTACCGGTACCCTGTTTATACCCCTGATGTACGTGAAGGTCTCAGTCATGCCCCCCTTTCCCTTTATTGCTCCAGGGAGAACATGTTTAGGCCCTCAGCCTTTCCTCTTATGACAAATGACTGAGGCCCTTTAACATTTTTGTTGCCTTCCTCTGGACCCGCTCCACCTATCCACATCCTTCTTCAGTTATGGCCTCCAGAACTGGACCCAGCAATTTTCATTTAAGTCACCAAAGATAGTCACTATGAGCTCTGGTACCAGTCAACATCTGACTAAATTTGTTTCTGCCTGGTCTTTATAACTCTAGATGGCTCACCTCAGGAGGTTACACCCCTTTTCAATACCTGGGCCTATGGTTGGGCAGTCACCTTGACATTTCCTGCCATGCTGATGCTGTCCATTGCAAACTCCTCTCTGAACTTGTTGCACTTCATATAAACAAAGATTGTATCCCACCATCTGCAAGCTGGGAAATCATAGTAAAATTATTCTACCCTCATGTATCTATGGAGATGCTGCACAATGCTATCCCAAAGTCCACGCTGCCTTGACTGTACCCCTTTTCCATTCCTTTTGTTATTTGGCCATAACTATACCAGATCCCAAGCCCATCACTGTTTCTTTTCTCCTCTCCTCTCCTCTTTCTCCCTCTCTTGAAGGTAGGCAGGCATCTAACCCACTGTTCAGCTTTAATCTCAAAGTGATTATTTGGCCTTACCATGCTACCATACCTCCTTCCCTCCTCATTCTCTCCCTATAACTCTGATGTTCACTCTCATTCTCTCAATCTCTTGCCCCTGGACCTCCACTGGGCAGGCAGTCTTCTGCTTCCTGGACTCAGAGTAAACTTTCTACTCTTTCTTCAGTCCTTCTCTTCTCACATAGCTCTTAAAACCCTTCTCTGTGAACTTACTTTTCCCCAGCTCCCCTTGTGGGTGAAGTTCGAGAGGGCATGGCGCCCTCCCTCGAGCAAAGGACCGCCGCATCTCTCACCAGGTAAAAACAACTGTCCAAAGCGTGCAGCAGTATAAGGAAACACAGCAGGAATTGTTTGCCTCCAACTTCGCAGTAGCAACCCCGCTGATGCTGTGCATCAGCTCCCACCACCCCACCACCACCCTTGGTCGACTCTGTGACTTACACTGCATATCACGTGACGTGAAAAAAACAATCAGGCCATTTCTCCATCTGCAGGTTATCTGTACCTACCACTAGTGGGTTCTATATCTACTTAAACGCTCCTGTCACATCACCTGGTGTGTAACTCACTGAATGGTGTATGTTGCCTAGGATTTTTCCCCCTAATTTATCTCACTGTTTTTTCTCTGCCACCTGGTTAACCTCTTTCCCTATAAATCACACCCATATACTGTCTATAATTATAGCTATATTCCCCTCTACCACCTGCATTATAGATACTCACACCTACTGCTTAGGATACCTCTTGCTGTATAGCAAAATGATGTCTTTACTCCTTATCCTCCACATTACCCCTCCTCTCAGTGTTCTACCCCCTGCTCTATGCCTGTAAAACACCTCACCACCACCTCTGCCCCATTTATACCTCCCCTGTGCTCCTCCTCCCTCTGTAACCACATCTTTCCCACCTCACCCCCACTTGCTCCTAGCCATCCACCCCAGAAACTGTGGCCAACCCTATGCTCTATAGACAGAAATTTCTGCATTTTATCTTCCCTTCCTATCAACAAACTACCCCATTGTACTGGCCAACACTCGTAATTACAAACTGACCCTCAAAAGTGCCTATCCAGGACCTTCATCATCTTACTGCTATTGATGGGCAACATACACCCCAATCCTGGCCCTTGCCTTTCAGCACAACAAAAGAGCTACAACTGGCTGCCATAAATATACGGCCTCCAAAAAAATCTCACCCCACTTCAAGCATGGGTCTTCCTCCACTCCCCTGATGCACTCGCAGTCTCTGAAACATGGCTCTCCCCAAACATCCTTGACTCGGCTGTTTTCATATTGGGCTACACACTATTAAGATCAGATAGATTGAATAGACGGGGTGGTGGTTGTGCGATGTACCTTCAGGATCACTTACAAGGCGTCCAGATTCCTGCACTAAACCCTGTTGCAGGTGCCCAATCCTAACCTTTAGGATACCAGTTGGAAAATCAGGTAAATCTCTCTACCTGATGTCAGTCTACCTACCCACCACCAAAATGAGGCTTTTCCTCCATTCTGAACCTAATTGCACAACTTCCAAAAAGCCGGAGGTCATTTCCTATGAGACTTCAACACAAACTGACTCGCCTCCCACATCCCCTAATTAGGGATGCAGCCACTGCCCAAAATCTCTCACAAATGGTCCTTAGCCCCACTCGATTAGTCTGCCACAGGGCACTAGCTCCCTTATTGATCTCATCCTTACAACCCACCCTGAGCACCTTCATGACATCCAGGTCCTCCCTGACACACTCAGCGATCACACCCCTGTCACCTGCCGTTGGTCAAATAGTTGGAAGCCCCCACAGAATCTCCCTGCATCGCCAGCTAAAGAAGTGGTCACTGAAACATCTTCAAAACCATCTTCTCAACCCCAGACTGGTCCCCTCTTGACCACCAGATGTCAGTGGACACTGCCCTGTCCTTCTTTCTCAGCTCCTACCAAGCTGCTGTGATATCTTTGCCCTCTTTGTTAAGCAACTAGAAAAAACAAAATCCTCCCCTTGGGAAAACCACTCCTTACTCAACCAAATGAAGGCTCAAGATAACCTATGATACCGTGCCATCGAGTCTGGTCGCCCCTCTGACTGTCAACTGTACTGTGCTGCCGAAACTCAGGCACCTGAGCAATCCGCAAGTCTAAGGGAGCTTACTATCAATCCAACCTCACTGCCACCTGGGGCAATGGGAAGAGGTTCTGGGACAATATGAAGGAACTAAGTGGAAAGTCTCCTCCTTCCTCCTTCCATGATTATCGTTGACGGTGTCACCACCCAAGACCCTGACAAGATAGCTAATGCCTTAAATGTCTCGCTCTCAGACCTAGCACTATCCTCCCACCTGACTTCTTTAGCATCTCCTCTGACACTCTCCACTGCCCCCAGTGCTCCACCTTTTATTTCAAAACAATCTCCTGAGTGTTGCTCGATCATATCTCACCAAGTTCCTTGGAAAGTCAAGACATAGTAGTGATTCACTGGATGCCAAGCTGCTCTCCTTAACCCTTGATGCAGTCCTTATCCACCTAACAAAAATACTGAACATGTCCCTATGCCTTGAGAGTTCCCTACCTTATGGAAAAAGCGATCATCACTCCAGTTCACAAAAATGGTGACCGCATCCTACCCCAGTAACTATAGGCCCATCTCAATACACATCCCTCTCAAAAGCCCTGGAAAAATAGCTGCAGAACAACTTATAGAATATTTGGACACACACCGCCTACTGTGAAATCAGCAGCATGGTTTTTGAAAAGGGCACAATACTATCACTGCCCTGCTCGAATTTACCTCCTTCCTCCATGAAGCACTCAACCAGGGAGACCTGGCTGAATCTGTCTACATTGATCTGTCCCAGGCCTTCGATACTGTAAACCACAGCCTGCTAATAAACACCATCCTCTCTGTTGGAGTCTCCCAAGAAACTGTAGTCTGGTTCACGAGCTATCTCAATTGCTGTACCCAGCAAGTAAAAATAAATAGTACCCTCTCTGCCAGCCTCCCAGTCCATTCGGGTGTCCCTCAAGGGTCCATCCTTGGCCTTCCTCTTTTCTTCCTATACTTAAACTCCCTCCCTTTAGCCTCCACTGAGTGTCTGCTCCTTTATGGTGATGATGCTGTAATTTTCAGCAGGCACCCTGATGCTACCAGCTTCAAAACTCCCTACAGGGCTCCTTCACTGCGATAAAATCATGGTTCACCTCCCAGAAAAGTGTCCTTAACTACAAAAAAAAAGGTCATGCTACTAGCCCACCCTCAACATAAAAACAGCATGACCAAATTATCCATACTTAACTCACAGGGTGCCATGTTGGATGCAGTCTCCACTTTTAAATACCTAGGGGTCACTCTTGACGCTGCCCTCACTTTCTGTGAGCATATTGCATTGACCTACTCTGCCAGTGACACTAGAATTGGCCTCCTCTACAAATATAGGCCCTATCTCCCATTACCATCGATTAGCCATCTCTAGCTCCATCATTCCCTAGTTGACTATGGCATAATTATATATGGGCCTGCTCTGACACTGCCTATCCTGCATAAAATGCACTCTCAACAAAGCCTGCTGGCTGTGATCGCCTTACACATACCTGTGACCTCTACCTATAGTCATCTTGGCTAAATTTCTGGGCGATTTCTCTATCAGTCCTGCCTAATGGCTAACAAAATACTACTAGGGTTAGCTCCCTGGGTTGTCTATTGCTCCTTCAAGAGTGCATGTTGACAAGGGCCACTAGAAGCTCTAGCACTACTACTTATCACATCCCTTCGCAAAGAAGACTGCTGGCCAAAGATCCTTTTCCTCACAGGGCCCCCCACTGGATGAACTCCCTCCCGGATGCTGCCCTCAAAATCCCTAGGATAGGGCCATTTAAGCCAGTGCTGCGCACCCATATCCTGTTAAATGTAACTGTGACAGCTAATCTAAACTACTATTTATAGCTATGATTTCTCTGCTACTATCAAAACTCTGTAAATAATATTGTAATAGATCATTTTGCTCTACCGATGGTGCCCTGAATTTGTTTTAGCCCATGGTTGCCTCTGTACAGTATTCTTACTCTATGTATGTCCTAACTAATGTCATTGACTCAGAGCCTTTGTAAATGAGTCCCTGATGCAAAGGGTTGTAATTCCTGGACTGAATGCAAATAAACCAAAAAAAAAAGTATGTTCATGCTGCTAACTTGTCTTCCTTCCCTTATCAGAGTATCCTTCCAACTACTACCTTTCACCACCCTTTACATTACCCACTTATCAGTGCTACAGTAGTTCATGCCAGTTTACCCCCTTGACTAGTGTTTTTTAGTTTGTTTCCAATTATGCCACCACCCTCATCAGTTAAGCACTTGAGTACCGTTCAGCTGCACATGCTCCATTTGCCTCCTCTCTAGTGTAGTTATCATACATACAGTGCATCCATGTGTCACACATACATAGTGTACATACATACATATATCAGGAGGAACTAAGACCACTTGTCCATTGAGTTCCTCCCTCCCACAAGCTCAGTTGGAATACCCTGTCACCTAGGGATGTGCAAAAAAATATTTCTCAGAAGGAACTGAAGCGAAAGTCAGACTTTCACTTCCATGAAGTTCAGAATTCAATTTCTGTACTTTCATGGAAATTCTGCCTCGCCTATAATTAAAAAAATAAAATTACAAAATGGTTCCCTCGTAATCTCTGGCAGCTGGTGGTTCCTCCCCACCCCACAAGAAAATAACATTTCATCCTCCATTCCCTGGTGGCTAGTGGTCCCTCCACCCACTGAATCACCCACCTGCCTGACTTTTTAAAAACATTTAATTCTCCTTCCTTAACTAGTGTGATCCATTCCCCCGTCCCCTTCCTGATAGTGCCCAAACTACAAAGCTTGAGTCAGAAATTCCCTGGTGGCTAGTGGTCCCTCCCCTCCACCTGTTCACCCCCCAACTCCATTGCGACACTGTTGAAAAAAGCCCTGGTGGTCTAGTGGTTTGAAGAACTGCTTTCACAATCAACCCATCCTCGGTCACTCTCCATCCCCGATCTCCAGTCCCTGAGTAGACTTTTAAACCCTAGTGTTCTAGTGCCCCCACTCCAGCAGGTGTCTCCCACCCAGCTCCCACTCCCATCATAAACCTCAGCGGTGGACCAGCACAGCCCTCCCCTCAACTCCACGGCCGGCCCACCCACTGAGGTGTCAATGAATGAGAGCATTCCTGTACAGGATGGTGGGAGCGTTGCAATATTTAAGGTAGGAGATGAAATGTTTTTAAAAGTTGGGCAGGCGGGTGATCCAGTGGGGCAGGGACTGCTACTCATCAGGTAATAGTGGATGGTATTATTTTCTTGTGGGTGGGTGGGGAGGACCACCAACCACACCAGGGCATTTGGGTGAAATTTCGCCCATAACTTTCGTGGTTGTTTTCCACTCCACAGCAGGCAGAAATTCAGAAACTTCCACAAAAGTTCCCTGATTTCAAAAGAAGTTCTGCGGTGGTGAAAAAATGCACTTTCACCCACCCCTACTGTCACCCTTTTCTCCCAGGTATGGCAGAAAATGTGTCACTCCAAGCCAGTCTACCTTCCTGTTAAAGTGACTAGAATATAGAACTTATATTAAATTTCCAATTTTCTTCAACATAAGTGTTGATTCTGAAAATGAAGGTCACTGTACTACAAACTGGCAGGGTTCTTCTGAAAATATCAGGGGGCCCATGCTTTAACTTTTGCAGCCCTAACCCTAAGGAACTCTCTCCCTCGTCATATTCAAGAAAGCCCCATGGTGGACATATTGGAACGGGAGCTAAAAACCTTTCTATTCAGGCAGGCTTTTCTTTGAGCTAGGTGAATGCTTTAACTGGTAAATAAGTATGGTATATTTATTTGTTTGCTGTGTATTTGTATTATATTTTTAATGTTTTTAGAAACTTTGTTGTAAAGCGCTTTGAGTCATAATGAGAAATGTGCTATATCAAATAACATTTGAATGAATAAATGAATGATTCCAAAAACTCTGGATATCTATTCTGAACATTTACATTATATTCTATGAAGCAGATAATGTTGTATCTGATGTGTAAATGTCTTTCCTAGTAGTTAACAAATGTATTCTAATCCATGTCAAAATATCTTCACATATACTCCTATGTACTGCTTCCAGCCTCCTGCTCTTTCAGACTTCTCCCAGGGACCAGAGGGATCTCACCACTCAGCACATTGGGATTGGCAAGAACACTGGTTATCTTATATCATAACTATAGGCAAGGCCCCTGGAATTCTGCAGTTCTGCAGTTGCGGAATTTGCCGCAGAATTTGCATCATGCTGCAGAATATGTACAGTGCCGCAGAATTAATTGTTTTTGGTGAATTTTCATATAAATATACTGTTTTTTCATAGTGTCAGGCTTTCTTTCCCACTTCGTTTATCCTGAAGCCCCTCCTCTATGCTCAGCATACGATGTCATCGATGACATCACATCATATTTATCCAATGACAGGACTGCATTCTGCCAGAGAAATGAATAAATCATGCCGCAGAAATCAGAAAATGCTGCTGCAGAAGCCAAGGAGCCCTACTACAGAAATCAGAAAATTCTGCCGCCAGAACACAGGGACCCTGACTATAGGCACAGTATAACAGGTGAAGCGGTAGCCTGTGATGATGGTGAGTGCGACTGAATGCTTTCAAAAAGGGTGTCTCAATCATGGCACCTGTGCACGGGCTACCTGGCAGGGAGGGCAACTGGATAGGGGTCAGCGAATATAGAGATATGATGTAGCTATGTATACAGTACAAGTGAGTGGGGAGGGTGGGGAGGGACCATGCCATACGATGGGCAGAAGGGAGGAGGGAGGGTTTGTGGGGTGTAGTGTGGTGATGGACTGCTGAGCCTGCCTTGAGGCATAGTGAATTGGTGGCAGGCTGGGGTTGGGAGGTTGCCAGGTTCAGTTCTGGGCATGCTCGTGGTTTTGCACCGGGTCTGTTTTTTTTTGTTTCATTTTTTTACTTTTACCCCCAACATACCTGGAGTTGAGAATCCTTTAGTGGGGGGTTGGGGAATAAGAAGCCCCCATGGGGAGTGCAGTGTCACAACTTCCTGCATAAAAAATTTAAACCTACATCTCAAGCACCCTTTCGATGTCTGCCATGAGTGTACATTGCCAAAATTGATTTTCAGCGATGTACACTCAATAACAACAATCGCCTTTCATAAGTGCCATTACCACATGGAACCAGTGCAGCTATCACCTGTTGTGTTGGGAATGATATAAAAGATCCCCAGGGGACTTTACATTTTCCACATATTGACATACAGTTTTCAGCCTAAGATATTAGTGAACTGAACAAGTTTGCTTTCTCAATAGGTGAGAAGACAGAGGAAGAGACATAATTAAAAAATGATGCATAGTTCTTAGTCTAAACTCTCAGATACTTGGGTACTGTATGTGAAGATTTAATGAAGAACTGAAACAGAAAGTATTAATCCCTTCTCACTCATTAGTTCTCATACTGTGTCATATACAACCTCTCCTGAGCTAAAAAAAAAATCTTTGACCTCGCCTAAATGATGGAAATAATCCCTGGTCTTGCCATACATTCAATAATTTTCAGAGTACACATGCATATAGTAAAATTGTCATGGTGTAGATGGAAAGGTTAACAAATCTGGCATTATCTACTTTTTTTTTGCAATTTAAACTTTATTGAAGGTATTTTCTTATTATACACAAAAGGCAGATATACATATATTTATGCGAAGTGCATGAGATATCAGTTTCACATGAATCTACCCCTCCTCTTCCCCTTACTACCCATTTCCCCTTCCTCTATTTACCCATCCCTTCTCTGTTAGAGCAACAACATATATAATATTCAGATTTACCAAGCATGTTGTGGACATGACATAGTCATTGAAGCTAAGGGAAGTCATATTAAGAATGTTACTTTTTATAAGGAATATAGGACATATAGGGGGTCCCATATTTTTTTGAACTTGCCCATTGTGTTGTTCAAGTTAGCAATGGCTTTCTCCATGCATAAATTGGCCAGAATTTCAGTCTGCCATTCACTATAGGGGATTTCCAGTTGATCAAGCCAATGTCATAGTATCAGCTTTTTGACCGACATAGCTATGAGAGTCATATAGTATTTATGATTATGGACTTTAATTTCAGATAGATCACCCAGAACACAGATTTCTGGAGTAAACAGGTCCTTAAGACATAAAAAGGGGATCTGAAAATTGTTTGATGGAATTCCATAAAGGAGACACTTTAGGGTAAGACCAGAAGACATAGAACAGAGTCCCTTCTACTTGATGACATCTGACACATACTGAGGAGGGTTTTTAGCTGTCCAAAAACAAATAAAAGAAAATCCTGGCTCACTTTGAGAGTAACTAACATTTGGAATAAATTGCCATTAGAAGTGGTAGCTAGTGATACTATGAATACTTTCAAGAACAGATTGGATAGTTTCCTACTTAAACATAATATCCAGGGGTATTAACAGATTGGCGAGCAAAAGGACTATTGACTACATAGCTCTGTATTTACCTATGAGACCTATGAGACCTATAAGCCCAGTTTGGCCAGTTTGGCCAGTGTATAATATACATTCTGGAAAATAAACAGTTGCATCATTCTTAGTCTATCTTGTGTGACTATTTTATAACAATTTTGCCAGATTGTTGTCCAGTCTATATTACGTTCTGGAAAAAATGATTCTCATAGTCAAGTTGACCCAGGATTGTCTGGGAATTTCCACTGTATATTGCACTGTAAATTTATGAGACTGTTTTGGGACCACCACTGGACTCTGACAGTTCCTTGTGGAAGGGATGACTTGAGCTAGCTAGGGTTTCTGACCAAAGGATTCAATTAATAAATGCCATAATTGGATAATACAGACAGTGTGTCTTTGTGAAATACCTAGCTTAGCTATAAGTTCCTTAGTCGTGATCCATAAGTCACCATTCTTGATAAAGTGAGTAATATTCAAGTTTTGCAAAGGGGAACCAAGTTGAGGATTGGTTTTCATCTAGTTTAAGCTGTAGGTTTCCCATAAATTGGTTGATAAGGGTCCTAATATGGTTGTATTTAAGATAAGGACATATCTGAGAGTGGATATTCAGGGATATAGAGATCATGGAGTTTTTGAGTTTTAAAGGGAGAAACTTTCTTTAATATACAACAGCCCTGCTGGGTCCAGACCATATGTACGTATCAGAGTTAATTCAATTTTGAGCCAGGCAGAGGCATAGTATAAATTTTCATTGGAAAGCCATCTCAAGTATTTATTAATATGGTTAGCCCAGAAATAAAGTCCTTCTTGAGGGAGACATAAGCCTCCTTTACTTTTGGGATCCATTAAAGTCTGATAGGCTATCCTTGGTGATTTATTATGCCAGATAAATTTAGTGAACAAGGATTGTAATTTTTTAAACCAGGATAAAGGAAGTCAGATATTGAGCATGGAGAAAGGATAAAAGATTTGTGGGAAGATGTTCATTTTGATTAAATTTATTTTGCCCCATAGTGAAACTGGGAGCAAGGTTCATCGATTTAGATCTTGAGAAATTGTATGCAGCAGAGAATCCAGGTTTAGTTTAATAATTTGTCTGGTATTTCTAGATAATTCTATACCTAGATATCTTAGAGTCCTGCTTCCATGAAAGTCTGAAGGCCATTATATCCTTTTTAAATAACATGTGATTGAGTGGAAATACAGTTGTTTTGCTGATGTTTCATTTATAGTTGGATATTCTAATAAAAGCATCTATGATATTTAACATCAGGGGTATAGAGAGACAAGGGTTGGAAAGCTGGAGGAGAAGATCATCTGCATAAGCAGATATTTTAATTTCACAGGGGTGGATGGGAATCCCCTGAATCTCCAGGCAGTTCTGCAAACTGTGAATTAATGGTTCAAGATAAATATTAAATAATAGTGGGGACAAGGGGCAACCTTGCCTGGTTCCAGGCAAAAGTGCAAAAAGCTCTGAAATCACTTCATTACCTGAAATCTGTGCCGTAGGAAACTTGAATAGTGCTCTTATCCATCCTATGAAGTCTGGTGGAAAACCAAAGGCTTCCAAAGTTTGGAACAAATATTCCCAGTTCACCCTGTAGAAAGCCTTCTTGGCTTCCAGAGAAATTAAGGCAGCTGGAAAGGGTGCATCTCTGGTCGCCAAGAAGATATGCGACAGGGTTCTTAAGTGATCAGAGGAGGATCTATTCTTCGTAAATCCAACTTGTTCTGATCCTATCAGGGTATCCATTACTGCACTAATGTGATTGTCCAACAATTTAGTTAGGCTTTTAATGCCTTGATTTATTAAGGAAATAGGCCAATACTTTGTTACACAGTCAGGGGGTTTATCAGGTTTTAGAATCAGAACAATCAATGCTTCAAATAATGTAGGATCTATATCAGTCCCAGAGAGAATTTGTTGGTACAGAAGAAAAAACATAGGGATGAGTTGGGCTATAAATTTCTTATGGAAATTAGCTGTGTAACCATCTATCCCAGGAGTTTTGCTAGATGGCAAATTTTAATAATCTCAGAATTTCAGTTCCAGTTATGGGAGAGCAATTTATTCAGCTGTTCCAGTGTAAGCTGGGGTAATCTAGCCTTTAGAAGATAGAAATGCATTATCTGTTGTGTAGTTGGGGAATATGGATAAGACCATATAAGTCTTATAATATGCTACAAACTCCTTTATGATCTCTTCTGGATGTGTTTTTGGGACCCATCTCGTAATGAAGTTATTAAGGCCACAGAATGAGAGGATTTCATTTGTTTGATTCTAAGTGCCAGAAGGTGACCTGCTTTTCCCTAATCCGTATATGATGCCTGTGTTTTCAAAATAGTGTCATTGGCTTTTTCCTGAAGAATTCCATATAGCTTGCTAAAGCAATCAAGTCTTGCCGGGTGAAGTCTGGTGATTGTGGGAAAGGTCCCTTTCTGTAATCTTTATTTGGGATAGTAATTGGGTCATTCGAGGGACAGCTACTTTCCTGTTATAAGTAAACATACTTATAGTGACACCTCTAAGGTTTGCTTTAAAGCACACCATAACATGTCAGGTCTTCCTTGTGGGTCTAAATTATATTTATAAAAATTTCCAATATGTTCATTCATTTGTTTAGCAGAGTCTGGATCTTTTAGTAATACATCATTCAGTGTCTATCCTGAGCCTCATTTTGGTAATGCAATTAACAAAATCTGGGAGGAAGCTATAGAGTGATCTGAGGGGGGGCCTGACAGGATCAATGTTTCCAGGGTCCCTGACATTAAGGAGAGAGACTGGAGTATGCAGTCTGTTCTAGAGGAGGACAAATGAACTGGGGAAACAAAAGTATATTCCCTATCTAGGGATGAAAACCTCCAGATATCACACACTCCAGTCTTTTCCATCAATTATCTGAGTGTTCATTGGGCAGGGATAGACCTTTTCTCTGTTGACCAGACTTGTCCACCTTTGGGTCAAATACCAAGTTAAAATCTCCTCCAATTATCATAGGTATTGAAATGTATGGTTGGAGTACTTGGGTAAGTTGAGTAAAACATTCTGTGTTATCTCAATTGGGCCCATAGATACTACCAGTATAAGCTCCTTATAATAAAGTAAGCCCTGAACTAGTATATATCTACCCTCTGGTCTTTAATCGTATTAATTGGGATAAATGGTATCCTTCTATGAATGATAATCATCAACCCACAACTGTTGGTTGTCCCTTCTGCTGCAAATAACTGGCCAAATTGCTGTCTTTGAAGCTGGGGGCCTCTAAATCTAGCAAGTGTGTTTCCTGAATTTAAGTAATATCTATATTCAACAATTTCAGGTGTTTTAACACTTACTAACATACTAAAATGCCAGCAGAATAGGCCTAACGGTCTTTCGTGTCTGCTCGTTTGGTCAGCCCCCACCCTGGGTGCTGATCTTGCTGTCCCCCTCGCCTTCTCTGGCTTCTCCCTTCCCAGTTTCCGGATATTCTTGCTGCATTGGATTTTGCTTCCAGAACCCTTCCTCTGTACCTGTTCCACCCCCTCTTGAACCCCTCCACTATCTCTGCCTCCACCAGCCCCCTAGGTAGTGCATTCCATGGCTCCACCACCATCTCAGTGAAGTAGCACCTCCTCCTTTCTCCCCTGAATCTTCCCCCCTCCAGCTTCCACCCATGCCCTCTAGAGGCCCCTTCCTCCTTCCTTTGGAAGCACCTGACTGTTCCTCCCCCATTTACCTCTTCATGTACCTGAAGACCTCTATCATGTCTCCCCAGTCCCTCTCTCTTCCAATGTGTACATATTTAGCTCTTCGAGCCTCCTCATAGGTCCTGTCCCCAAGCCCCAAATCATTTTGGTTGCCCTCCTCTGGATCCTCTCCAGGAGGTTAATGTCCCTCTTTAAGTGTGGCCTCCAAAACTGCACGCAGTACTCCAGGTGTGGCCTCACCAAGCAGTTATACAGAGGAGTATCACTTCCTCCTTCTGGAGGTGATCCCTCTAGCGATGCATCCCAGCATCCTGTTGGCCTTGGCTGCTGCCCTCCTACAAGTCTCAGAGTTGTTCATCTTGACATCCACCACCACCCCCAGGTCCCTCTCAGCCATTGAGACTTGTAGTATTCCCCAGGGTGCACACTTGGCCTGGGTTTCTGGCCCCCAGGTGGAGTACCTTGCATTTCCCTGCATTGAACCTCAGCTTCCACTTTCTAGACCATCTTTCCAGAGCCTCCAGGTCCCCCTGCAGGGCCACCCTCCCCTCCTCCCCATCCACCACACCCCCCCAGTTTCGAGTCATCTGCAAAGAGACTCATCTCACTCTGATTCCTGTCCTTATGTCAGATAGGTAGGCATTGAACAGAAGGGCCCAAGGACTGATCCTGTGGGACCCTACTAATGACCCTCCTTGGGGATGAGAGACTATCCCACCAACTGACCAGTCCTGGAGCCAATTGTCATCCATCTGATCATCTGGTTTCCCACCCCATTTCTCCTAGCTTATCCAACAGGCCCACGTAGGAACAGAGTCAAATGCCTTGCTGAAGTCTAGAAAGAGGACATCCACTGGTCTACCCAGGTCCAAGGCATTTGTCACCAGTCATAGAACTCCACCAGGTTTGTCTGACACGATTTCCCGGGATGAATCCATGCTGTCTATCGTCCAGGCACCCTGACTTATCCAGGTCCCCCTAGCCTCCTTGACAATGCCTCCATCACCTTGCCCACCACCGATGTCAGGCTGACAGGCCTGTAGTTCCCTGCCACCTCCCTTGATCCCCCTTGTAGATAGGCACTACATGCGCCACCTTCCAGTCTTGGGGCACCCACCCTGTCCTCAGAGATGGTGAAAAGCTCTGCCAGGGGTTTCGCCAGGACATCTGCAAGTTCCTTTAGCACTCTAGGATGTAATTTATCCGGCCCCGGTGCTTTCTCCGTCTTAAGGGAGCTGAGGGCTTCCCTCACTCTCTCTGCTGTGATTTCCACTTCTGGTACCTCTTCTCCCTGCTTAGCCCCCCCACCTGCCAGTGATGCCTCCCTCTCCCCAGACCTGCCGATCGGTAAGGGTCCCCCCTCTCATTATCTCTGTCTCCTCCCATGTATGATGCAGCATCCCCATTTTCCCTGGTGAAAACTGAGGTGAAGAACTCATTTAGTACCTCAGCCTGCTCTCCTGGGTCTTGTGCCCATCTCTCCCCTGATTTAATCCTGCTAATCTGCCCCTTCACCCTTCGTCTTTCCCCAATGTATCTAAAGAACCCCTTTTCCCTCTCCTAATTTCCCTGGCCAGGTTCTGCTCCTTCCTTGCCTTAGCCGCCCTCACCACTCTAGTGGCCCTTCTAGCCATCAGCTCATACTCCCTCGATCCCTTTCCTCCTTGAGCACTTGAATTTCTTTAGGCTGCTTTTTCCCGAACCACCTCCTGGACCTCCTGGTCCACCAAAAGGGTTTTTGGGCCCTCACCAAGATTGCCTTACTTTGCACAGGTGCTGGTAGCATCCTGCACCCCTCTCCTGATGATTTCCCACCTACTATCAGTGTCCATATCTGACCCAATCCCATCCAAATGCTCCTTAAGGATCCTTCCCATTTCCTTAAAATCCACCCCCTGAAGTCAGTTACTTCGTCTTTGTGCAGCCTTCTACCCCTCCTAGGTCCAGGCAGAACCAGACCGTGGCATGGTCACTCCCCGCCAATGGGTCCCTTACCTTCAGGCCCCCAATCTGGTCACTGTCTGCCAGGACCACATCCAGTACCCGTGCCTCCCTGGTCGGTTCCCTCACCTGCTGAGTTAGGAACGCGTCTTGAAAGACATCCAACAACCTCTGTTCCCTGGTCACAGAGGATGTCATAGTCTTCCAGTCTGTTCCTGGCATGTTTAAGTCCCCTAACACCACCACCGTTCCTCTGCCCAGTCTGCAGTGTCTCCCAACATCTGCCACCAGACTGTCCTCCAGCTCCTCCGCCAGGGCAGGGGGTCTATACACCACTCCTATTTTTACTCTCTTGCCCTCCTTGTTATCAAGGTGACCCAAATCGCCTCCACGGTTCCCTCCGCCTCCTCTACTCCCTATGCCAATGCAGTTTTGACTATCATTGCTACCCTCCTCCCTTCCTCCCCCTGTCCTTCCTGAACATAGTGTAACCTCCAGCTTCATACTGTTTCAATTTCTTCTTCTTCTTTAATATTCTAAGTGGCAATACAAATACTATTAGTCATTTCTCTTGATTCCTAGCTCTCTAATCTCCCAATTCCAGTCAAAGAAATGATCTTCATGCCATGGTAATGATAGGTGTCTCTTGTTAGTTGTGCTCTTGACTATAGTTGCCCTTCCCTCTTCTTTTCCCCCTCTTCCTATTTGTATTATGCTATACAAGTATTTAACTTGGATTCTAATTTGAATTTCCCTAAAGTCTTCCCTTCCTATTAGTAGAATGTTATGCAGCCTGTCCTATGCCTATTTCTCTTCTCCTCTCCATTACTCAACCCCATACTATAGTGACCTAACCAAAAATGACTCAATAGAGTAGTGCAAGTGTAGTGCAGATAACTATAAAGTTGTGCCTGTATTAGGTTTAAAGCAAAAAATTATGCTGTCGCCAGACACACATAAGAACCAAATGAAACATCATAATGAAAGGCTCAGAAATAATAGTTTTTACCTACTGGAAGTTCTCCTTTGTTTAAAGTTACCATAAATCCTATCATGAGTATCTATTTTCCACCTAGGGTCTTATCTATAGGAAATAAAAATACTTAGAACCATAGGGGTCTTATCTGAAAAGGTACAATACAAACAAATTGTATGAGAGTACTTACCCCCCAGTCATTTTTGTCCTTTCCTTTGTGGGAAGCGCCCTCTAGTGGTGAATTATAGGAAAATGTTTTCCTTCAAGAAAAACAAGTTAAGCCATCCACTGGTAATTTTGGAGAAAGTTCTAATATGTCCAATCTGTCACTGGAAATTATCCTGGAAAAATCAAAAGAAAATAAACTTTACTGTTCGATTCTAAATTGGCGTGTAATATCTAGTGCAGTTTTTCCAGTAATCCTATCGTAGAGGGTCCATTCTGTGTAAGTTTTGTTCTGTCATGTGATTAGGTTTTTCCTTATATTTAATGCACCTTTATATTTCTATTAAATTCTTTCAAAGATATGTATCTCCTTCTGGAATTTTATCTTAGCAACCATACCGGGTTTGAAACATCAGCAAATGTGGGATAGGTCTGGATAGGCCTTCTGCAGCACCATCAAAGCGGAATCCACATCCTTAAACGAGGACCATGCTCCAGAAATCAACACTTGGAAATGAGCAGGATAGCCCATGCAGAATTTTAATGCTGTGGCAATCAATTTTGTCACCATGGGGTAAAAGAGGGTCCTGCATTGTCTCACAGTCGCTGGCCGATCCTGGGTTATTCGGATTGTATTTCCCTCCCAAAGTACTTGGTTAAGTTATTTTATTTTCCCTAAAAATACCTGCTTTTCCTGGTAGTTCAGAAATTTTAATATTAATGGTCGGGGCTGTGAACCTGGTGGTGGCATGGGTGTCAGTGCTCTATGGGCCCTCTCTATAGTGTATGATGCACCAAAGGGAGAAGGGCCAGCCAGCTTCTCTATTAGTTTCTATGTGAACAATATTGTATTGGTACCCTCCTCTCTTTCCAGAATTCCTATTATTGCAACATTGTTTCTGCGACTCCTCCCTTCTAAATCTTCTATTTTTTGTGTCCAGTTTTTTAATTTTTTGTCTGTTTTTTATGATTGCATTTTCAACGCAGTCTGCTTTCTTTTCTAAGGAAATAAGATGAGACTCGTAGTCCGTCATCCTGGTAGATAAGTCTTCAAGTGCAAATGCCATTTCTTTCATTTCAGTGACCACTGATTTTAAGTCCTCACAAAATGGTTGGAATTCTTTCAGGAATAGTTTGAGCGTGAGGGGAGTCACCTCTGGAGGCAATGTAGGAGAGGCTGTGGTGGTGATCTGTTTACCGCTGTTCATCGGTTGGGCCTTGGAGCACTTGTCAGGCTTCATTGGGTTGACTGGAGGTGTATGTTGGGGCAAGGTGGGATACACTTTGGCTTCCATTCCTGGCAAATGATGTTCTCTTGAGATTCTGCAGGTGTCTAGCATAGCAATAAAAGCTGGGAATTGAGTCTAAACACTGAAAATCAATTAAATTGGAATGAGCAGCTGGAGCTGGGTCAAAGAACTCTACACAGTCTGGTGCATCATGTGATCCCGCATTATTTACTTTTATTTGGAACAAATGAAATGATTCCTCTCCACTATATAGTGCACATGATTTGCAACACATTAACATTTATATAACATAAAAAGCTTGGCAGTTTGTCCTCTGTTACTTTCTTAATATGTTTATCTAAAATCTGGGGTCTCTGATCCCCTTCCCACACTCCTTATACCTAAATCCAGTCTTCATATCTCAGTTGCCATGATGGAGAGGTGTAAATTTCCTCCTACCCCAGTATCTTCACACAAAACATCAAATCCTCAGAATTTAAGTATTTGGTATACTACATTATCAGACTTGTTAGAACCTCCTCAGGAACAGGTTGGGATATCCTCTTGGAAGCTGGTTAGACTCACCATTTTGTAAAGCAATGCCCCTGAATCCAGAGTCTAGTTCATTTTTTTCTCTTTTTTAATTCCCTAATTTTGGTGCAATTCCCCTTTTTATCTTTGTAGCTACTGTATTTAAGTCTTTGATCATAACAAGGTTAGTTTCAGATTGCAAATGGGGCAGAATCCTCAGTTAGATTGAAGTGCAAAGATTCACATCAATTTAAGATGAGGGGAAACATTTTCAGTAGTCAACCACTTCTGTGGATCGACTGAAAATTGTATATAATTTGATGGGAAAGTGTCCTGCAAATGGTAGACGATGAGAGCATACAGTATAGTGAACATTAAAGAAAACTACAACCTTTTGAGAAATTGATCCAATTGCACCAAAATAAATTGTACCAAAGATTTTATGCAGATTTAGCTTCTGTGGACAGTGTAATAACCTGCACATTATGGGCCAGATTCATAAAAGGCAACTCAGGAAGCAAGATAACTTGTGTCAGAAAAATTGTGCAAGTAGCACTTGCATCCTGAGTTGTGTCATGGTGGGATTCACAAAGGCAACCTGTGACATGCTGCAGGCTGCCTGCACCCAACTGAACCAATGTGCCTGAAACCCCATTTGTGACAGAGCGTAAGGGGGTTTAAGGCAGCAGTTGCACCCTATTCACAAAGGCTGACTGCTACGTCCCACATTGGGATTCAGGAACAATCCCCGATGGACGTCTGTCAAAGACAACTTACACCACCTATGAGGTGGCTTAAGTGTTCTTTGCCATCCACAGGGGGTTGCCACTGTGCCCCAGCCCTACAGCCCCCCCAAAAGCCTCAGTTCCCAGGTATGGCACCTACTGTGCCAGGATGGGTGTGTGAACACCCCCTATGCCCAGACCCCCCACAGACACGTAGAGAGCCCCCACATGTCCTGGGCAAGATCCTCCCCATCCACTCCCAGAACTCCCTGATGGTCTAGTGGACCCCTCCCCCACCCATGGTGCAATTCCCACTCCCTCACACACACATACACACACACACACACACACACACACACCTGGCAGGTGAGTCAGCGACTAGCACAGCCCTTCACTCACCACCATGGCCAGCCAACAACTGAACTGTGCCAAGATTGCATACTTTAACAATATGGCTCTGTGAATGACCGGCAGCTGTCATTCACAGATCGCGTACAATGCCAGTATCGATCTTGCCTGTTCAGTGAGTGGTTGGCCATGGTGGTGGAGCAGAGGGCTGTGCCAGTCACTGGAATCATCCCGGTGTGTGTGTGTGTGGTGTTGGGGGGCTGGGCATACTGGGAGGGGTGGGAACCACTGGGTCACTACGAGTTAAGGGTGTTTTTTTTGGGGGTATGTATGTCAAGGGAGCTTGGGCTGGGGCCTACACCTTACAGGGATCAGAGGTGGGCATGTGGATACCATGGCTCCTCAGCTGGTGCATCTGCCACCTATCCTGTCCTGTAACTTGTGGCATACCTGGGAACTGTGCCTACCTTGTGCAGCTACCGTAGTCGCAAGACACAGACCCCTGGACCTGCTCCGATACTGAATCAGGTGCAGGGTCCAGGTTGCAGGAATGGTTGGTGAAAGCTGCCATTGTCGCAGCTTGTAGCAGACCTTTGTGAATCTGGCCCTATGTATTTTAAAGGCTCAGATAATGCACCACCTAAGAATATTCGATTCAATTAAAGTAGCAGTATTTTTAGTTTTAGTTATATAGTTTTCAAGCCAAAATATATTTCTGACTTCCTACTGTTTAAAATCAGTATCTTTCAATTCCTCAGATACTTAAACACAGCTTTAATATAATTTTTGTAAATAATGACTAAAGTCATAAAGGATGGCCACCACTCCCACTATTTTTTAACTTTGTTTCCTCCCATTCACCAAGCTCAGGATCTCCTTGATGACACCAATTGCTCTCCCACCCAGCCTGGAGGTACCCCACCCAGGTACCCTCTTGAGCCTTGAATGCCCCAAGTCTTGCCTGCCCTAGACCCCCTAGCTTGTGCTCCCCAATAGGGCGGCTGCCTCCACTCCACTTCACTCCTTGAATCCATTTTTGGCAGGCAGGATGGGGGTCTGAGGATCGGGACCCAAGTTGGCTGGATCTGACGGTGGGCATGGGGCCATGGTGCGTCATTGTCTTCTTGGAGATTGAGGATTTTCCCTTGTTCTAGCATAACACCCCCAAATGGCATGGCCTGCTTCAACCTGGGTCACTGGTTTGGTGCGAGGTGTGGTGGCCAGTGCCTCAACCCTTAGCACCGTTGGGCCTCCAATCTCACTATTTAAAAGCCTCTTCTGTCGAGGGTATCTTTTGACTTTAAATACTGGATTTATACTGTGGGTGTATTTTTATGAAACTAGCACTTGTTTCTGATGATAAAAAGCACAGCACCCCACCAAAATGTTGACTTTTTTTACAACAGTTATTGCAAAGGTGCAAGAACATTCAGAAACTTCAAAATCACACAGCTCAGTGCAACAATGAAAGAAAATAAAATGAAGAAATGGTATAGTGATGGTTTTGGTAGAAATACATTATTATTGAAAAAAAACAACATGATAACAATTACTGCTGCTTTAAGCAGGATAATTGATTTAAACAGGACACTACTTGTCCTAATGCACAGATTTTTAGCAGAATTACAGCTATCTAAAACAGAGTGGGTAGAATCCATACACCTGTAACTATACTGCTGTTTTACTTTGCACCAGAACTGCAGTTTTAAAACCTGGGCTTAGGTTTTTAACAAGAGCCATGAGAATTGGAAACCAGCAGAAGTTGCAAATAGAGATGCAGCAAAGTTTTACTTCGCTTGCAAATTTTCTGAAAAGCCTCCAAATTTGTTTCCATGGATCAGTTGACGAAGTTGTCCCATTAAATGAAAATTCACCATTTCTAATTTTGCCACGCTTTGGGGTTTTTTAAGTGCAAATTGCACTTAAAAAAAACCCAAAGCAAGGAGAAATTAGAAACTGCAAAAAAACCCAAATCCCTGGTGTTTAGCGATCCTGCACCAGCTGATCATTTGTCCTAATGTAAAAATATATATATATATATATATATATTATGACTTAAATCCCTGGTGTCTAGTGGTCCACCTCCCACCCCCTCACCACCGATCGCTGGTCACAATGTAAAAATTGGAACCAGCAAGGAACATCGTGGGACAAAACAATGCAGCACAAAACAAACCTGGCAAAACATTGCAGCCTGCAATGTCAGCAAACAAATCCATCACCGGACAGAACCACAGAGGCAGGCAGTAGGCAGAATGCTGTAAAGACTCCCTGATGTCCAGTGGGTCCCCCATCCCACCCACCAATTCCCAGCTCCAGCAACAGTAGGTGCATTACATACATAGAAACATAGAAACATAGAAGTTGTCGGCAGATAAGGACTGCAAGGCCCATCCAGTCTGCCCATTTCTTTTCTACCTTATAAATGTGCCATCGGCTTTTGCTCTGTCAGTGGCCTATCTATTCATAGTCATTTGTATTGCTCCTTATGCCTATCCCTGCCTGTTTGAAGCCCTGCACTGTATTCATAGCCACCACTTCTTGTGGTAAGCCATTCCATGCATCCACCACCCTTTCTGTGAAAAGAATTTCCTCACATTCCCCTTAATCGGCCTCCCTCTAATCTCATGCTGTGTCCTCTTGTCCTGCTATTTTTCTTATATTTAAACATGTTAGACTCTTTCACCTTGTTTATGCCCTTAAGGTGTTTGAATGCCTCCGATCATATCACCTCTCTCCCTCCTTTGCTCAGGGTATACATATTGAGCTCCGTTAATCTGTCCTCATATGTCTTCTGATGCAGTCCCTGCATCATTTTGGTTGCCCTTCTCTGGACTGCCTCAATTTGGTTAATGTCCTTGTGAAGGTGTGGCCTCCAATACTGCATGCAGTACTCCAGATGGGACCTAACCAGTGTCTTGTACAGAGGGATTATTACTCCACACATCCTGGTGTGATCTCCAGTCCTACCCCCACCCGATTTATAGGACTGTCAGTCCCTAGTGTATTAGCAGCTACCCTCCCCAATCCCCAATATGCCCCTGATGTGCAATCACAGTATAGAAATGCCATAATTGTCAGTCCCTGGTTTCCAGACCCCCAAACCCCAGTATGCCCTTAATGCACAGAACACCATGGCAGTCACCAGTGAACTAGGGTTCCTGTCCTATCCCTTCCTGGTGGTTTAGTGGCCCCCACCAGGCAGGTAATTCCCACCACCCTGCTCCTTCTCCAATCCTGTACCCCACCGGGCAACCAGCACATCCCTCCTCACAAAACCATGGCCAGCCACCCAATGAACTGTCAGTGTTCCTGGTTGGTTTGGTAAAAAATATATAATTATCAATTAAACCCCTGGTGTTTAGTGGTGAGTGTTTATTTGCACAAGCACACATTCATTTATTAAAGATCAGTTGGGTGGCCAGCTATGGTGGAGAGTGGGGGGCTGTACTGGTCACCCACTCAGGGTTGGGGAGGGAGGATTGGGGTGGTGAGGAACTACCTGAAGAGATGGAGGGCCACAACACCAGGGATTTAACTGATAATATATATTTTTTTTTACACTGAGGCCGACGATCGGCGAGGGTAACCACTAGGCCCCAGGGATTTAATATATTTTTTAACTATGCTTGCATGAATTGATGAGGTCTGTTTGTAATTTGGATCTTTGTACATGCTTTTTGTTCAATTAATGTACAGCCATTGAATATGATTATACTTTTATTTTGCATTTTATGCATTCCGAATTTTTCAGTTTTATAGCAATGTTTTGTTGTGCTCATGTATATCACATATTTTTGGGCATCAATATATCAAGTTACCTTATAATTAAGGTTTTTCAATGCCCTCTGTATATTTTACAATGTAGTTCCGCTGTGTTATGGAATTTATATGCATGTATTTTTTGGTAATCATCTTTTATATAGGATACAACAATGAGTGATGTATTTAACATCATAGTCAGTTGGATCTTAGTTGATCGCCCCTATAATTATGCTTTTTCAATTCCTATTATCAGGCAGCTTTTCCAGTTGTATACAGGTGACACTTCCAACATTATAGCATTGATTTTTATGATCCCGTTTAAATTTGGATCTGTTTACATGCTTTTTGTGCATTCAAAGATTATTTGATTGGCTTCTTATATATCATTTATTTTCTACTATGGCATTAATTCATGGAAATTGTGGAGCATGTACATTATTGGAAAACATCTTTAAATAGGGTTCTTAGAGTGGAAAACTATACACTTCAGAGCAAAGGTTAAGTCTCATAAGCAGTACTAAGAAATGTTAACATAGTTGTATTTAAAACATCCATGTGCATGACTTGCACTATTGCTTGTGTGTTAAATGTGCTTAATAATGTGTGTATTTTGACATCCTGGCTTTTTAAATACATTACCGTTTGTCATATTTTTTTTTACGTTTATTTCTCCAATGTCTATCTCCTCCCCAACAAGCTTACAGCTTACAGAACATTCAAACGCTAGCATAGGGAAAATAATGAAATCTTGTTTGAGACCCCAATGTGTTCCATCCTTCACTTAGTCACTGAGAGAACTGCAGTGACATACAGGAGCCCTTCCTCCCTGGAGAACAAGCCCATCATATCCACAACCTGCCCTTGAAAGCAATTGAACTTAATCAGTTACGTAGGTTCTTGACCTTCATGCGGATGAACTCATAGCTTTGTTTTGCAACTATGCCTACAGGATTACTATTTAGCTTAATGCTGTACATGTAGAGGTTGGTAAAATCAAGAAGCTTCCCTTCACAGAGGACTATGCAAGGTTTCCCAACTTTGCATGGGGCAAAGTAACACATTTATTTATTTCAAACTTCAGAAATACACCTTTGAGCAGAAATGCTCATTTACAAAGGTTCCTCATCACAATAACAATTTGTTTATACCATGTCAAAGACAGTATTAAAAACTGATTAGCAAAGGCTAGACAATATTGATTCAGAGACGTAACAAAACAGAATGAGTAACATAAGTACCATTTCAGCAATACAGAGTGAACAAAAGTTAACATTCAACAGGTCAAATAATACAAAGCATAACACAAGCACTAGGAGCTAAACAAATGTAGAAGCCCATCTGGGCATTATCAGAGGTCAAGTCTGTGCACTTTTATGGCACATTGGAATGGAGGAGAGGCACATGCATGAGGAGAAAGTGTGGTGGGTAAGATGCTGGCATCATGTGCACATGCAGAGGGACCTTAGGGGGCAGTAATACCATGATCAGATGGGTATGTTTTTGGTTAGGGGTGCAGTTGGCAAGTGACAATGCATGGGATGGGGTTTCATTAGGAGAAGCAGCTACATTTGGAGCCAGGTAGGAGTAAATGTAGGCATTCCCATTCAAAATGGCCCAGCTTAGTTGGTGTCTTTTGTGTTACCTGAAGTACATTAAGCCAGCTTAATGCCCTGGTTGCAAAGGAATGTTTGGCCAGGGCTGTTCGGATGAACTGAATACCTAATGTAGCAATAGTCATAACTCTGGTTGGGTAAGGATTTGGGGCAGGTTGTAGGAGACCTTGCAGCCCTGGTGGTGGTGGTGGGGGTCAGGCCCATAAGGGCTTTCATGCCTAGCAATCAGGTTTGATATTTTTTTCTGTCCTGCATGTGAAGCCAGTTTGTGAAAGAGTAAAGAGTGCAGGTGTGCGTGAATCTGTCAGCCCCAGTTACAAAGTGGCAGGCTTTGTTCAGGACTAACTGGACCCTGTTTAATACAGTGTCTGTGGCACTCTCATAGACTGTTAGGCCATAGTCCACTACAGGGAGGATGGAACTTTTAACTGCCACTTTTTTGGCTTCCAGGGCATGGTTCTACCTATGTCCATATAGTGCTCCTAGTCTTCTGTTAATGTTGCAGATGATTTGGTTGATATGTGGTGCAAATATTAGAGTCTGGTCGATGGTGACCCTGAGTATTTGAAAGTTTCTACCTGTTCTGGAGGTTACCTTACTGTTGAAGTTGTTGAGCACTTGCACCTTAGTTCTCTTCTCTGCACTTGAGAAGAGCATTGTTTTCAATCTTCTTATAGCTGAGCACAAGCTTGTTCTGCTGGAATGAATTTTCAAGGGATGCAAAGCTGAATTGGGGGTCTCCGAGTAGAAGTAAGTCTTGGAGGGTTACTTGCACAGATGACTGCATCATCTGCATAAAAGTAAGACAGTGGAACTAGGGAAGACATCAGGAAGGTTATTGATGAAGAGGCTGAAGAAAAGGTGCTCCAGAATGGAACCTTGCGGCATATCTACTGTGACAGGCCTGACATCACAGAGCTCCCATTTATCTTAACCTGTTTTGATCTGCCTGAGAGGTAGCTTACCAGAGCACAGTGTCCCTAGAGAGAGACCTAATGTGGGTAGTTTTGTTAGTAGTAGCACATGGTTTACTTAATCAAAGGCCTTGGTGAGGTCTATGTAGATACAGCCCACTAGGTGTCCTTTGGCAAAAGCCTTGTGTAGTATGCTTGTGAATTCAATCAGTGTAGTGGAGGTGCTGTGCATTTTACAGAAACTGTGTTGTTGTTCGCAATAGACATTATTCTGGCTGAGGTATGACACTGGTTAGTCAGATATAATTCTCATGAGTGCTTTGGATAGTGGGGAGAGAATGGATATAGGCCTGTAGTTTGCAATTAATGTGTGATCTCCACTTTTATGGATGGGATGACCAGGACACGTCTCCATTCTTTGGGGAACTGTGAGAATCTGAGGAAGAGGTTGAAAAGTTTAAGCAGGGGGATGACGGGTTCATCCAGGACCAGGGCAACTAGTTTCATGTCAAGTGAGTCACTTCCCATCCTTGTTTTCCCCAATACTCGCTTAACATAGTTGGCGACGTCCTTTACCGAGACAGATTTTAAGTGGAATTAGAAACATAGAAACAGAGAATTTGATGGCAGATAAGGACCACTTGGTCCACCTAGTCTGCTCATTTCCCTACCTGATGGAAAAGCTACAGATTCTAGTTAATCAACAGCTTACTTCCTCCTAACCCCCACTAGAATTGCTTTATGTCTGTCCCAGGCATTCTTGAATTCTCCCACTGTTCATGACTCCACAACCTCCTCAGGAAGGCTGTTCCATGCATCCACAACCCTCTCTGTGGAAAAAAATACTTTTTAACATTACCTCTTGTAACCTACATTGTCTTTTTGGGTGTCATCATGGGATACAATGGTGGCAGTTGATTTGTCTTCAGGGGGAGGACAATGCTAAGGTCAGTGAAGGCTTTATTGAATGTATTGGCTATCTCATTAGGGTTGAGTGTGATGCTTCCTTTTGAGTTAAGCATTGTTGATAACATTTTATCACCCCTACCCTGGAGATCCTTTAGCAATTCCCAGAATGCCTTCCCCTTTCCCCAGCAGCTAGTTTGCTGCTCTTTATAAAAATTAGCCTTAGCTGTCTGATATTCTTAGTACATCTATTCCTAGCTGCCCTGTATTCCTGCCAGTGTGCCTGTGTGCCATAGCTCTTTACTGTACTTGATGTAGATCTTCACCTTAATTAAGGTACCCACTTAACCATGTGATGACTATACATAGTGGCACTTCATTGGTAAACCACTATATGTTCTCTTCTTTGTGTCTTTGGCTTGCAAAAACAGTACTTTATGAGGCAAAGATTATGCATAATGGTGCTTCCTGGACAAAGTGCCACTACATGCCGCTCTTTCTACTTTAAAAGAAATGTATTTAATAAAAACAAATACCCTTATCCATGTAGACCATCTGTCCACCTACTCCCACCACACCTTACAATTGCTACTCCTCTCTTGTAGCACCTATCCCCCTCTATCCTCCTGCCCAAGTGAAGTTTTTTTTTTTTTTAAATGACCTTTCTCCCAACCCAAGTTGAATTTCTGGTACAACCTCCACACCCAACCACTCAACACTATCAAATACATAAATACCTTATGCTCCCACCCTCCCCCACTCAGACTAAAGGATATGCCTGTAAAATGTATAAATGAGAAACCTGTCCTAACTGTGGCAACCAGTCAACCTGTTCTCTGGCTTACTCATCAATTATTAATATCATCCATAATCATGTGTCCTAGCAGTAATTTCTGATTAGTTTCAAGTAGTAAGGTCCGATTTGGCACTGCAGTCAGCTAATCAGATGTTAACACTATTTGGCACATCATCATCACTGATTCGTACAGTAGTGGGGGAGAAGGGTAGTTACATGCCAGAGTGGTGTGTATTGGGGGTACAGGTATTCATGTCTTTGGCTGTGTTAGTTGGGTGTGGTAGGAGTGGGGCTGAAAACTATCTGGGGAGGGGGTAGATGTATTTGAAAGAAAATTTCACTGAGACTGAGGGGAGGTGGATGCTATGAGGAGGTGGGGTACCAATTAAAATTTAATGGGAGTAGGTAGGACAAGTAGTCTACATGGTGGGGTGCTTTTGAATCTTTGAAAAGAAAAAAAATAATTTAGATGTGTTATGTTGAGGTAAAGCTCACAACACAATATGCAAAGTTTCCAAATTTGTACCAACTTCATCATTTTGATGCATCTCTAATCTTTGTGCATCAGTTAACTCTGTACGCAGTTGTGACTTTTCTTTATTGCCTGGGTTCTAATAAGTTGAGGGATGTGTTCAGCAGTAGAAGTATGTGAATTCAGAGAACCACACACCGCTGTTTATTTCAGAATTCATCTATTTTCACAACATCCTCCACCAGCTTAATCAGTAAGAGACCTGACATCACCACTGGACTCGTGCATGACAGCTCAGCGTACCACTGCTAAATCACTAGGCCAGGCACTTAGATTGTGACAGCACAGCAACAAGATCTGGAGCACTTTGATTTTTGCACATTGAGAGTAATGCCATTTTGTGTGCAGTAGCCTTTGCTGATTTGCAACATTTGTTTTCAATCAGAAGTCAACTGTTAATTGCACTACAATATTTGTTTGTTATTTTAGCATGTCTGTGTTTGTTATTGTATATGAACTAGCTTATTAAGGTTAGGAACACAGTATTTTTTTTTGTAAAACAATTCAAAAAATCTATTTTTTTATGATACAATATTGATGCTGGCAATGTTTCTCCATCACTGTTCATTTGTGAACTGATGTGATTAGTCCCCAGTTCAATACAATTTGTTTTTTTATGAACTATTGTAAGATAATGTTGGATGTGCTTTGAAACTGACTATTAGGGTGTCTATGCTCTGAAGAAGCTCTTATGTTAAGATTCTCACATTTTATAAAGCATGTTTTGGGGGTTTTGGACATTTGGAAGTGGTTTTAGTTTGGAGGATTTTACTGTTTGCTTTTTTTACAGTTATGTTCACATTAAGAGACATGACTTGGAGGTTTATTTATATAAGGTGATTGATTGTGCTCCTTTGGAATCCATACTTATGTCCTCTCTATAATCAGGGGATTCTGGGAAAACTGGGTGGGCCAATTGGTCATTTTCTACCAACTATGTTTCTATTCCTATGATCTTTGTATCCACATGCAAAACCTTGCATAGGACTCAAGCTTAAAACATCCACTGAAGTGACACTTAAAAAAAAATTAAACATAAAGATATACAATACTATGAAATAAAGAAGGCATTTGGTCAATATACTTCTTTCTTTGGAAGGCAGAGTGGGATTAATAATGTATTCCTTTCTGTCTACATACTTACATGGACTGATTCTGTAGCCATAAGTTGCTACTAAACTACAAGAAGACCAAGGCCATGCTTATGTCAAGCCCCCATGACAAAATGAGCACCACCCTTATCATCTCCAACTCATGTAGTGAGCCGCTGGAACAAGTTCACTTTGTTCAAGTATCTGGGGGTCATAATAGATGATACCTTCATATTTGTGCACCATATTGACTTTTCGGTCAAGACAGTCAATAGCAAGATTGGTGTCCTGTACAGGCACAGGCAACACCTCTTTCTGGGGACCTCTGCCTCTCAGTTCACAGTTCAATTATATCTACAATTGACTATGGACTAGTGGTCTATGGGGCAACAATTGATACAGTGCTCAAGAGGGTTTAGACTGCACTCAATGAAGCCTGCAGACTCACCCTGGATGCTGAGCATGGCACTCACACCTGTACTCTATATGAATGCGTAAATTGGCTGTCATTAAGAAACAGGGTCAAATTCCAGACTTGCATCCTAGGGAAGAAGGCTTTTTTGGGTTAAACACCATCTTGTGTAGGCAATTTGATCAAGGTGGCCAACTCATCACAGGTCACCAGAGGGAGGACTAGAGGGGCCTTGGCTAACCCCTTCCATCGCACCTCACTTGGGCAATGTGCATTTGACAACTGGGCCCCCCTGTGAATGAATGAATGAACTCCCTGGGCACCCCTTGGCCACCAATTGTCTGTCACAATTCAAAACTGACCTGAAACAGCACCTAATAACACTCTTTAAGTGCACCTACCCCTGATTACAGCCACACCTGCTCTCTTTGCCCCTCAGCAAGCACTAGGCAGGCCTCAGGTACCCCCTACCTCTGTCCCTTCTCATGACTTGCCTCAGCAATCAGTCTGCCTCATGCTCCTTTGGCACCCACCATTCCACCCTCCCCCAACTCACAGTCCAATGAGTTTCCCTAACAGTCACTACTAATGCAGGCTGCCTGACCATGCCCCCTCAGACCCCACCATTTACTTTAGCATGTCTTCTCCACTTAGCCTCCCCTCACCTCACCATTTATCCCTATACCTTATCACCCTCCTCCCCCACCCTTCACCTCCACCGCATTACATACCTCTCTCTCATACTTCCATTATTCACCCCATTGCCAGATATCCCCATCTCTCTGAACTACTGACAAGGCACTCTGTGGCTGCTTATTTCCCCCCTCCCCACCCTCATAAAGTGTTTTTCTTGTTATTTTAACTTGTACCTATGTTTTGAGGTATTCTGTAAGTTCTGAATCCTAGCTGTATCATTCATTGTAAGGTACCTTTGCTTTCTCCTATTGCTCTTTGTTTTGCAATCTATGACGTAGAACGATTGTAAAGGAGCTTGCACTCAAAGGTCTTTTCCGAATCACTAAATAAATTAAATAAATAAAAAATACATATATAGCATTACTGTCATTTAATGATGTGGATGGTTTCAGCCAATATTACTTTAGATGAAAGTGCATCCCACAAGGTCACCACTTTTCTGTGAAGCAATATTTCTGCATGTTCTTTCTAAATCTTCTTTCTGTAATTGATCACTTATGTCCTCTAGTTCATTTATCTTTTAATATATTTAATATCATTAGTTTACAGCATTGTTTCTACTACCAGTTTAAAAATGACTGTATCTCCCCTTAATCTTCTTTCTCAGCTGAGAATGTCCCCATGTAAGAGACTCTGGCTTCATAGTTTAACTCCTGCATACAATATACTAATTTTGTTGTTTTCCTCTGAACTCTATTTTAGTATATGCATTTCTTTTTATATTGTAGCAACCAGGACAATACACTGTATTTAAAATGTAGCTTATCAACTGAGCTCCAAATTTTCTTAACACAATGATTATATTTGCTGTATTTGCTATACCTCTGCAGTGGGGCTCCCATTTTAGTTTGTAGTTAACAGTGGCACTCAACTCCATTTTTGGGTAATGCCTATACAATTCTCATATTAATATGATCTAGTTTATACCATAATCCATAATGTTATAGTAATGTTCGTGTTATTTTGTAGTACTTTGTAATTTCTGTAAGTAGTAATAAAACAATCTTAATACTTTTCATGCATATCTACACTGTATGGAAACTGAGGTTGCTACTGCACTCTTGAGCTACATCATGGCCCCAGGCCTGCCCATTCAAGTGAGAATGACTAATTCCATCTCTTAAATGACTTATTATACAATGGCAAGAAAAAATCCTGGACTCTGATTGGTCAGTCTTGGGCTGGACCCGTGATGTTATCCCAGTACAACATCACGGGTCAAGTCTCAGCCTCACTGTGAACCTGCAGACGACCTTGAGAACCTTGAGCACTTGCTTGATTGTTTCATCTGCTCTTAAAAAACAAAAATCATTTTCCACACAAAAATATCTTTAAAATTATTTTTTTTATTCTGTATAATAATAAGCCATTGTATAATAGCAATAATGCCCTCCAGAGTGTGTGTGTCATTTGGGATAACATCACGCCTCAGTCGGTGGATGCACTCGACCTGCGGCCTCATGCCCAACCACCTGAGGCATGACGTTATCCCAGCACAACACACACACCTTATCGGGCATTATTGCTTAATTAGTTGCTAACCTCAAGGCCTAAAATATCTTTTAATTTTGCCTAACTTATCACCAGCTTTCAATACTATTGATCACATGGCATTCATTAATTGACTGGAAACTCTATATTAATTAATTTTGGATTGTTTTCAGTTTTATTTAATTGCACTGATTATTTGTGATTGCTTGGAGCAGAGATCCTCTAGGGTTTGTGAATCTATCTGTCAGTGTGCAAGAAAGCTATGTCCTGCATCTCACTCTTTATTTTTTTCAAATATAATAGAAATTCCTTGGTGGCTGATATGATATGTACACAAGGATTTTGGTGCCACAAACTGACAATTCCATGCTGTATTGCCCTTTTTTTTTTACAGATAGCATTCTGAAGCCTAAACTGAAGTGTCTATCTGAAATATCAGATTACAGAGAGCAGAAGCTTCAACACTAAAAATATCAACTAAGTTTAATATTCTTAAGGGTATAGATACTAATGAAGAGGTCATTTATAATAATGAGAATGTTAATAGGGTTAATAGTAAAGTACAGCAAAAGAAAAATAGGAAGGCAATAGTTAGGGTTCCAGGCTCTATACCTTGATGATTATCACGATTGAGGATCTTCGCCTGCTGACTGATCCTCCATTAAAATGTCCTCAGAAACTGTTGCAGCCTTCTCCTACTTCATATCCAAGTTTACCTCCATCTATGAATCTTATGCCTCCTTTAGGCAGTGATGTTTATGTGGTACCTGCCTGACATAAATGTATTCAACTAAATATTAATTTTATTCCACCAGCATGAAAGTTTGGCTAAAAATTTCAGAAGCTGCTTCTTTAGCTTACACTAAGCTCATTATTGAATAGGATACAGAAAATTATGTGGAGCTAGAAAAAGAATTAAAATTAGCAAAAGAAGACGTTGACACCTTTAAAACACATGCAGACTTTCTACAGTTGAACAAATCATTAAAAGCTAAAATACTTAAACATGAGAGGGAGATAATTGAAGGAAGCAAGTTAACTAGCAAGAGACAACAGAGATTGTGAACTTGAAACCCCATATATTGCACTGAAAAACACAGATTCAAGGTCCAAAAGCAGAGGGAGATCAAGAAGTAGGAATAAAAACCAGAACAGCAGCACAAATAATACCAAAAACAGAAACATCTAAACCATCTAACAATACAGCTAGATCAGTAACCATTGATCTGATAAAAAACTCTGTGGCAGAACTAGAGGTGTGCGAAAATTAAATTCCGCTGGTGGAATTCAAATGAAAGTCTGACTTTTGCTTCCACGGAAGTTCAGAAATTGATTCCTGAATTTCCACGTAAATTCCTCCAGCGACCGCGATCGTCCTCAAGCCCCTGGTGGTTAGTAATCCCTCCTCCCACCCACCTCACAGGCAAAAAAGTATCTCTGAAGTCTAGTGGTCCCTCCCCTCCACCCGCCAACTGCTGCCAAAATTGTACAGTAACCCCCTTCTCCATATTGTATTCTTTTCAAATCCCTGGTGGCCTAGTGGTAGTTGACAAGTAAAAGTAACCCCATGTCCCACCCCCTCCCCATCCTCGATCCCAGTCCTGTAGCTATCCCTGGTGGTCTGGTGCCCCACCCCAGCATGTGCTCACCACCCAGCCCCCATCAAGCCCCCTCAGGAATGGACAGACTGGTACAGCCCTCCTCTTTTTCCATGGCCAGCCACCATACTGAGCTGAATGAATGAGCTCATTCACAGGAATGCGTTCATTCATTAAACTCAGTTGGTGGACCGGCCGTGGAGGAAGAGGGGGGCTATGCTGGTCTGCCTGCTCTGAGGGGGAGTTTCTGATGGCAGTGAGAGCCAGGTGGTGGGCAGGCACCTGCTGAGGTGGGGAGTGGGGGACACTAAACCACCAGGGATAGCTATGGGACTAGAGATCGGGGATGGGAGGGGGTTGGGACAAGGGGTTACTTTTACTTGTTCTCATTTACCACTAGACCAGGGGTTTGGAAAGAATACATTATGAAGAGCAGAAGGGATTACTGTACACTTTCAGCAGTGGCTAGAGGGTAGAGGGATGGACCACTAGCCACCAGGGCATTTTTGTCATGCAGGGATGGGGTGGAGAGGATTGCAACCAGCGGATGGGGTATTTTTAAAGTAAACAAAAAGGTAATAAATAAATAAAGTCAAGCTAGCAGTGGCTGGTGGGTGATCTGATGGGGGGAGAGACCACTAGCCACCAGAGCCAGGGATGGGTGGTGGAAATGTGGTTTTCTGCCCCAGGGCAAAATTTCGCCCACAACATTTGTGGAAGTTTTCAGCTCTGCCACAAGCAGAAGTTTGGAAACTTCCACTAAAGTTCGTTGATTTCCATGGAAGTTCTGCAGGGTGGAAAACAGCACTTTCGCCCACCCCTAGGCAGAATCTTTTCTAGACAAATCAACAGGAATGAACGACACAGAAAGACAAGCAGAGGAAAAAGAGGAGGACGATCCAAGAAACAAAAAACGAACACTCAGGGCCCCAAGAATCCCTCCAAGAATCCCATTTACAAGTAATTAACTTAAGTGAACTTGAATTAAGTGCTTCACAATTTTCATTGCTGCAAAAAGGACTTAATTTTGTCCCAACTACGATGATCAGTTTTTTTCTCTATTTTTCTGGATATTTTCAAGTTATTTTGAAAAACAAGGAAGGTTAAAATGATTTTTCTCAAATAAAGCAAGTGGTGACCAGGTGGAGGGAATGGTTCATTGAGAGTTCTGTTAGTCAAGAACAATAAGAGGACTGGACTTATTAATTACAGCTGCACAAGATCTAGAGGACAACAGTGAGAATGATATACGTGATGCAAATGTGCTGGAATTCTCCCGATGTCAAAAAGAATGAGGCTAGTGAATCGAGAGGCTATCATGGATTACTATAACTTTAATTTGATGGTGAATACTTTGTTTTGATGCAATTCTGATTTGTGTCCCCTGGTGCTTAATGGCTGTATTACTGCTTTTGAAAACACAGTTCTTTACAAAGTAAGGGGAGCTTTTGGCAAAACAAAATGACAAGAAAATGAAGAAAATTTAAGTTTGGTAGAGGAAAATGCTTTAAAAGAATTAATAGCAAATGAGAGTATCACTATCAAGCTGACAGGAGGGTTAATATTGTTTTGATGAGTACTGAGAAATATACAAAAATATGGTTGAAAAACTGCTTTTGATGTTAATAACTATAAAAAGCTCAGAAGTAACCCCACCCATCAATATAAGAAATAACTCTCTTTGTTTTTAGATAGAGCAGTGCAGAAAGGGAACATTACTAATAACGAATTTAAATATCTGTATTGTGGGTTTCCAGTGATCCCAGCCCTGTACTGTCTCATGTGTAGGCTCAGAAACAGAACACCTATGTGAATTCATTGATTTATTTTTGCATCATAGTACAGTATGTTAAAGCTGCCTTCCTATATAAGACAGAGTAGTGATACTATAAAGAAATTTCAAGAGATTGTATGGGAACCTGAGTTCATCTGGATATGTGTGGATGTAGAATTGTTATATACATCAATCTGGCATCAGGATGGTATAAGATCAGCTAGGTTCTTTCTAGAGAAAGACCAAAGTGAAACACATGCATCTGTGGATTTTTTGTTGGAAGCTTTAAACTTTGTGCTTTACCATAGTTACTTTGAGTTTAATGGTGAATTTTGTGTGCAGGAATGTGGGACAGCAATGGGGCCTCTATGGTCCCTGCATATGCTAATTTATTCATGGGGCTACTGGGAATTATAACACTTACAGAACCCTATAGTTAACTCCTATGTGAACAACATAGTAACATGGGGTACATTATTGATGATTGTCTGTGTGTTTGGAAGGGTAGTTCAGAAAGGGCACTGGAGTTTGTGAAGTGTTTAAATACCAATTATATGAATTTAAGGTTTACTCCACAAATGCACCATGAACAGATGGATTTTTGACATAACTTCCATGGGGATAGTACCAAGCAAAGCAAAGTAACTTTATTTATAAAATAGCACTATTCACCCAAGGACCAGGGCTAGGACAATAAATGGTAAAATTGCAGCTAAAGCGGTGCATTATAGTTCAAAAGGTTACAGAAAATCAGCATCTACCAATTCACTTCTTAGAAGTGACAGTTCACATCCTACAGAACTAAAAAATTCCATCCCATACAGCTAATTGATAAGAATCAGACTGCACAAATGACACTGACTTTATGAATCAGGCTGATGATCTCCTGTTAAGATTCAAGGAAAGGGGATACAAGGAATCAGTACTGAAGGGGGCTTTGGAAAGAATAAAAGTAAAAACACAAAAAGGGCTAATTGAATGTGAACCAGTGAGGAACAGAGTAGGTAACCAAGATAGTAAAATAACATTCTCTTTGGAAGATAATACAATTGCCGGACAAGCGGGAAACATAATATGGAGGAGCTGAGACATCTTTAAAGGAGATGAGAGACTAAGGGAAGTAGTGTCTGAGAATCCTAGTATAACATTTAGGAAGACAGCTAATCTACAAGACAAACTGGTCTTCATTCAGTTTTCTAGAAAAGGCACTGAAGCAAGAACGTGGCTTTCTATGAGACCAAGGGGGGGTGTATACAAATGCAAAAAGTGCAATTTCTCAAATATATGCAAACAGCTAGGGAGATTGTTTTGCCAAATAATGTTAAAATAGAGATCAATAAATTTATATCATGCACTGCAACATTTGTTGTCTACATCTTATAGTGTAGATATTGTCTTTATTATATAGGCAAGACAATAAGAACCATGAAGGAGCACATACAAGAACACATATGCTTGATTATTAATCAGAATGTTGATAAACCAGTTGGCAGACATTTTTCACAAGTGCACAACTTGGACCCTAGCTGTTTTAAGTTTATGGGTCTGGAGTGGGTCCAAAATCCAACAAGAGACATCCAGCTCCCTCCCTTGTGCAGCTGCTCCCGTGATCCTGAGGATTCTCTTCCTGTCCCTCTGAGCTGTGGCACCAGGCAGGCACCTTACTTCCCTATCCCCTTCCTCTCCCACTTCTACCCCCAATGATCAAGTCCCCCACCAGGAGTTGTTTCCTTCCCTTGTGGGGTCTCATACCAGCCTTCTGTGGGTCTCCTTTGTGGAGGTTCCCAGCATCCTCCTTGGTCTCCACTGCAGGTGCCTCCATAGAGGAACCACTCTTTGCCAAAACAGCATATGAATTGTGGAGAGGTACAACTGGAGGGATGCACCTCTGTTTCACCACCCTGTCCCTCCCTGAACCCACCTTGGTCCAACCACTCCTCTTTCTTGGCAACCTCTGAGGTAACGATGGTGGCCCCGGTGGTCCCTGGGTGGGAGAAGAGGTTTCACTAATCCTAGCTAGGTCAGCCTGAGACAAGCAACCTCTTCCTCAGACCAGAAAGGAGCCTGCAAATGGGGCAGCATTGCAGCCTCCAGAAAGTCTCCAAGAACACTGCTGCCCCACAGCCATTGCACTGCACCACTCCCATCTTGACTTATTTTGTGTCCCTCTCCTGTTGCTTTGTATGCTTACTGTCTCCTCCCTCTATGTATTTTTACACTTACTTTCCTACTGCTTATGTGCCCTTACAACTCTCGCCCTTCCTGTTCTGGGACAGGAACTTCCTGTAGTTTTCAGTAGTCTCCTTCTTCCGTGCTTGGATTCAGACCTCCAGTAGCCAGGGGGTGAGAAAGAGTTAATTTTTAGGTTCCTTCAAGGTTGATGAAACTAATGTGTCTAAGTGATCCTTCTCGTCCTACTGCCAAACAGGAAGTTCCTTGTTGTCAGTCAAATCCAGTGGCTATAAAAGGAGAACTGGCTTTGGGTGGAGGGTGGAGGGTGTGAAGGATGGCAATCAGTAAAAATCTGTAGTTTTAGACTGCTGTATCTTTCTCTGAAACCAAAGTTCTCTTCTGTCAAAAATAGCAGGAAGCTGTAATTGAGACAACTGCTTTGTACTCCTAAGCTGCTAAACAACACCCCAATTAGCCTCAGTCTCTGTTCTGACTCAGTAAATTAAGCTGATACAGCCCCCTTCCTCAGAGAAACACACAGTGACTTTCTTCTTTTTGTTTACTTAAATGAGACCCCCTTCTTATAATAAAGTATCTGTTTGCTTACTCCAAACAGGTACTAACTCCTGTTGAGACAGAAGTGATTTATCAGTAAAAAATCTGTAGTTCTAGACTGCTGTATATTGCTCTGAAACCAAAGTTCTCTTCTGTCAAAAACAGCAGCCCAAAAGTTTAGTTTTGTAGAGAGGGGTCCCATGGAGCTCAAAGCTGTGCATTCTATCTAGCAGAGCAGCATCACGTGACTCCTGATCAGGAGCAGGGAAGGTAGACGTTGTAAGAGGGAATGTTGATGTTTGATTTGCTTAAACCACGGGTGTCATCTATGGATAAGCCTACATACAAAAAGGAGCTCTACAAACACCAGGTCGAACTGCTAGAAATGATACTATTGGCAAGATAACAAATACATAATTCTGGGCAAACACACTATGTAACACATCTATATCAGATTGTGTCTTCTGTTTGCACCCTTTGCAGACTGTGTGAGAGGCTTTTGGCACAATGCATTTCTGCTTAAATTTGAACCAGCATAATATTGTGTGTGATTTGCATATACAGTCCTTGATGCTTTGTTTTATGGGGTATGTGTGATTTTGTACATCTATATGGGGCTTTCTCATTGGTATTTGTACTATGAAAGCAAACCAAAACTAAAACCGTTTAGGCTTATATTAAACAAGTCCTAATCCATTAAGCTACTATACATAACCAGTAAGTTTTAACTGTAAGAAATATTAATGTAACTAGTGCCTAGCACTGATTTGGGGCTTTGGAAAATCCAGACTGAGACAAGAGGGTTCTGATTGACTAAGTTCAAATTATTGTGGTAACTGTAGCCCAATGGTTTACCATATAGTAAATTAAATTACTAATAGTGTACATTAAATAATAAATATATGTTACCTTCCACAGAACCAGAATTATTCAGTGACAGTAATTCACATTGTCATTTACCTCTATGCCCACTGTTACAACTTCTAATCACTGTTATTAGTCTATTCATATTGCAGCTCCTTGGCACCTCCTGAACTACTTTTCCATCTAATAAGGTTTTACTCCATCATGCACTGTGAAATAGTCAGTAGCAAGGGAAAAATAAACACCTTAAAATGTGATTCACTAATTTTCAAACTACTGCAGTGTATATGTACTTAACATTTCACAGAATTCCACTTCAGCACTGTTGTGTTCCCTTTGAACCCTCACTGTGAAACCATCATCTTTCTGAAACCACCCTTTTGCTACATTGTGGTAATCGGAATCAAAAAATCTCAGTAGGCTTTAAGCCTACAATATACATAATATGACCTCACTGAGAAAAACTGCATGGCAAAGAATTGGTACAATGTTTTATAAGGATGTAGCCTGCCTAGTAAATTCTGAATAAGCTCTCAAGACTCTGACCAGCAAGATCATTCATTGTTCAAGTTCAAGTTTCAAGTTTATTGCAGGAAAACTCCATTGAGCAAGCTCATTCACAAGGAGGTCCTGTGACATAAATACTTAAAGCACAAACACAGATAGGTAATAACAGTATTTACATGAAATGCACGTTACATGATACAGGCTGGATATACATACAAGGGTACCACATAGGGTGACCGCAGGTGGTAAACATTGATATGAGATCGGGAAGCGACTTACAGGTTGCATACTGATAAATGAAACATGATGACTGGTGTGTGCAATACATATACAGTATTTTGGCAGCTAGAACAAACAACAGTCTACAACTGATATGGGGGGGAGGAGTGATTTGATAGAGTAGCAGTGGAGCGTAAGCAAAGATAAAGCCAGGAGTAGAAGGGGAAGGGAAAGCAGTTAATATGACAAATCAATTATACCTTACCAGTGGATAAATATGGCACACATGGGGAAGGACGAGATTTAATGACAGTTACAGGTGTCTTTTATTTTGGCTGAACTTAGCGATTTGTAGAAGTTTATTGAAACTGTGCTAGTTAGTTTCAGTACGGTTTGTAATTGGTTCCAAATGGAGGGAAGGGCATATAATAGCATCGCTCACTCAAAGGAAGTCTGTTCCTTCAGATAGTCAAGCATAATAAAGTCAGATTTTCTTAACGAGTATGCACTATGAGATACTAATAAGGGAAGAGAGATAGCTTTGCAATTTCTGCAGGAGCAGTTTAAGAGTCCATAGCCCAGCATGGAGCAGGCGCCTAGTAATAAGGGATGTCCAACCAACAGCTGCATATAAGTCACAGTGGTGCTAATGGTAAGGAGTTGGTAATGAACCGTAACGCATGGTGATAAAGGATGTCCAGTTTACTTAGATTTGCAAGAGTGGTGGAGGAATAGATTACATTGCCATAGTTAGTAGGGGGAGAAAAGTGACCGTACAAGCTTGTTTCAGTTTCAAGGGGAAAAGGGCCTATTTCTGTAGAAGAAACCTAACCTTGCTTTTAACCTTCTAGAGACATCTTCGACGTGGTCACTGAAAGATAATTTATTGTCGATCCAGATACCTAGATATTTAAATTTGGTTACAACTTCCAGAGGCTCGTTTAGGTGGTGACAATGAAGTCTTGGGCAAGGGTATTGGGGGCCTGAGACAGCACTGCAGAGAATATCATCGCTTTAGTCTTCTTAGCATTGAGCAGAAGCTTTGCCTTTATTAGATTATGCTCAAGTTGTCGCGAAGTCCGCTTGAAGCACTCCTTGACTTCAGATAACGATGAGCCAGAAGTATACAAACAGTATCATCTGCAAAAGTGCAGATTGGACATAGATATGTTAGCATCTAAGTCATTAATGTACAGAGAAACAAGATAGGGCCAAAGATGGATCCTTGGGGACTCCTCTTGCAACTGGCAAGCAGCAGAAAAAAGCCTTCCGCCTTTACTTTTGGAATCTTCCAGTTAGGTAGCTAGAGAACCACTGGGTGGTATAGCATGTGGCACCCAACTTTGCAAGGCAATTGACTAATAGTTTGTGATCAACAGTATCAAAAGCTTTCTGAGGTCCAAAAGACTGCACCAGTTACCTTCTTAGCATCTATAGCAGAGATCCAATCATTGGTTACTTTTGCTAGTGCAGTGATTGTGCTATGATTAGCCCGGAAGCCAGATTGAGCTGGGTTAATGAGAGAGAAGGTTTCAAGGAGATTTTAACTGAATATGGATCAGTTTTCGAGAACTTTAGAAAGGATAGGCAATATGGAGATAGGCCAATAGTTGTTTACACGAATGGGTCACCAGATTTAAATAGAGGGAGGATATGTGTGATTTCCAGCAGGACGGGCACAGTAGCAGATGTAATGGAAAGATTGAAGATGTGGAGAATTGGGGCAGTGAGATGGGCGTAGCCTGACCTTAGGAAAAAGGGTTCCAAGCCATCGTCCCTAGCTTTTTGGTATCTAAGTTAGAAGATATTCTACTTCTTCATAATTATCTCATGCAGTTGGAAGGGCTGGGTGCAGGACTAGATGTGGCGGGAGGGGTATGCTGGCTCACCACAGCACCAGCATAAGGTGACAAGTCAAAAGCTAATCCAGCTGTGGCAAAGTGGGAGTTAAGTTCCTCCAGGATTAGGGACTTGTTTTCCACAATCTTGCCACTTGCAACTATCTTTGTTGGGACAGAGGGGCCATGGGCGTCCTTCATAGCTTTGATAGTCTTCCATATTTTATGAAGGTTACCTTAGCTTGTTCGAGTAGAAGAATATAGTTAGCTTTAGCAGAGTGAAGTTTTTCACACAGTTATTCCTGGCTGTTCTAAAGGCCTGCCAATCCGAAGATTCTTTGGAATGTCTTGTTTAGCCCAGAGCTTATCTCAAGCTATAAGGGCTGCCTTGAGATCCGAGGTGAACCAGGGGTTGGAATTGTTCCGTACCCTTACTTTGATGAAAGGGGCATGCTTATTTATTATTGTAGTGAGTTTGTCATTCAGGATGCAAGCTACCTTGTTGACATCTTTGGCTAGGTAAAGATCTTGCCATCTGATCATGTTCAGGTCAGATAAGAAGTTTACTGCACTAAATTTGTGAAAGGATCTTTTGTTATAAAGATGGGTTATGGACGGCCTTAATTTGAGATCTTATGCAAGCAACAATTCCATGATCACTCATGTCGTTGTGAAACACTGCCAAATGAGATATTTTGTGTGGATGGGTGGTTAGTACCACATCTAGAATGGAACTGTTGGCAGTATTTAGAGTGTTGTTCCTAGTAGGTTCACTGACTAATTGCCCAAGACCTAGCTCATCACAAAGGGATTTGAGGCCGTGTGGATTTAGGTGACAGGCAGTCCATATTTAGATCTCCTAGAAATATTGTTTCAGTTTTGCATCTACTAACATGGATTTCAAAAGATTAAGGACTTCATCACCACCAGACGGGGTCTATAGCCACCTAGAATAGTGATACATTCCTGAGAAGGGAGATGAAGGCTCAGTGAAACTAACTCAAATTCCTTGGCTAGAGATTTGCAACTAATATTGGTGACCAAGTACTTAGATTTGGCGTGAGATAACCACAACCCTGCCTCTAGACTCTCTATCTGCTCTAAATAAATTGTAGCCCTGCAGTGATATTTGTTGATCAGTGTTCGCCTTTTTAACCATGACTCAGTAATTATGATAAGGTCTGGGTTAACGTAGCAGCCCAGGCTTGCAGCTGTACAAGTTTTTTAGCAGGCTTAAAATGTTGACCATCATCATTTTGAGACCTGTGGCCTCAGCAAAATCGATAGGCGAGGTAAGTTGTGGGGCAGGGTTGAGCTCTACATTTCCTGAGCAGAGAAGAAGCAGAAGTATAACTTTCTTTAAGGAGCTTATAAGAATGGAGACTGCTTTTTATTTCTTCGTGCAACCCATTGGGGAAGGGTAGGAGGCTAATGAAGCAAAATGACTATTGAGACAGTCACTGGTGGTGAGGAACTATAAATCTTTGCTCTATTGGGTAGGCCAAGAAAACTGTTGTTGATGGGGAGGTTTCCAAGTATTATTATGTCAAGAGCTGGGGTCATTCTTCAGTGTTTTAACCACCTACAGTAACTCACACAGGAAGATAAAGGACTGTGTTTTCATGGAAATGGGTGCTATTAAGAACTGTAATGTGTATGCATGAGAATTATATAATCTTGTTGGTAGTTTCATGTGCTTTGTATGAATCCAAATGTATTGCAATGAGACTTAACAATAGGAAAGTAGAAAAAAGTATAATACATGTTAATCTGACAAATTCACTTAACTTTTATAGCCTCTTAAAGGAAAGCACAAACCAATACATGTTATGGGGGACCAGAACTGAAATGAAAACTCCACCTGTGAGACAGCAGAGACTGAGAGGGCCACCTCCATTCATTTATCCTGGGGCTACCATCATCTGAAAAAGAATGTAACAATCAGGCCAGCCCCAGCAGTGGAGAGCAAAGATTTAGAGGTACAACTCTATCACATGAATTAGCCAGGGTGAGTGTCCTAAGGGGAGCCACAGTGCTATGAAAATCAAGTCTGAAAAACAAGGAGGCCAACATTATCATTTAGAGGGCCAGTATTTTTGGGAACGAGCAGGAAGGACCTCGGTTGAAGGGACCAATCCCATGATAGCAGGGTCAGGATTAATGGAACTGGTCACATCACTGGGAGAATCAGAGCTGAGATTTTCAGTACTATTACTGGGATGGGGAGGAGGAGGAGGATAAGGGACAGTCTTATCACTAGAATGGCCAGGACTGAAAAGATGAATCCAATCAAAGTATGGGTCAGGTTTGAATAGGTTAAGCCCATCACTGGGAAAGCCCAGAATAAAGGAAAAACATCCTGTAACTGGGAGGTCCTGAGTTGAGAGTGCCAATACTATTGAACAGGATTGAAGACACTAATCCTGTCATTAGAAAGGCTTGAGTTGAGGGTGACAATAATATCAATCAGATGGAAAGGGAGAACCCTGATGAAATAGACCAGTTCTATCAGTAGGAAGGCCAGGTGGAGGAACCAATATTATCTCTGCAGAATCAATGATAAGGTGCATGCTATTACTGACAGAGACAGAATTGAGAGGATTAGTCTCAAAACTGGTATGATAAGGACTAAATAAGTGTACATCATCACTGGAATAGTCAGGATTAGAAACTGCAACCTTTTAACTGCAGTACTGTACTTTTGTATTGCCAGTACACAGCAGGATTTCTGGATGGTCATTGGACTTAGGATCTCAGGAAACTGATTTAAATTTGAGTATTATTATCTTATGAGTCACTTTCAACATGTTTGAAGCATTTCTTACAGATAGCCAAGTTAGCGAGACTGGAGTGTTGCCAAATATGTCTGTCCATTTTGGCACTTGTTTCTCAGTGACCTCATTAAATAGCATATACCTCGTAAAGCTCACTAAATGCAGTTGCCAAAAATATTAAAAGCCTTAAATTAAGGATAACTAGCTTAGCTCTTTAATCAATATTAATTTTCTTCCTTTATTGCAGAGAGTTATCTGAACATTTTTTTTCAGATGGTGAGAGAAGAAGAGAAACAAAAGAGTGGGGCTCATTTATAGATGCAAGCTCTGAAATTATTAGATCCACCTACACATATTAGGTTAACACAGATTAAGATATACAGCAAAATGACTATACTGGGAAATTCAAAAACTCTCAGATGTTATGACAGGATGAGAAGGCTAAGTGGATTTTATTTCAGTTGTTAAAATGTAAAATGAACTGGGTGAAGTTACTGAATTAAGGGAAACATGGTCACCTTGATCTGGAAGTACAGCACAACTAGAGAGCATACCCCATCATAGGGGGAAGGGTACAATCAGGGGTATGTTGAGGAAACATTTTTTCCATCCAGAAAGTGGCACACCTATTGATCAATCTCCCATTGGAAGTTATCGAAGTGAGGAGTGTTGAACCATTTATTGTCTAGTTGAAGCAGTTCCTAATGCAACATAACATTACTGGAAACAGCATTTAATTCATAGATAAATGATGGGTCATAATGGCAATACCTCATAGCAGAATTAATATTCCAGGAAATAGATGATGGATTCCCTAGTCTCATGATCCAGAGGCTTCTGCCATTGGTGACTTTCCTCTCTAAAGTATTAAAATCTATAAAGTTTACAACTGGTGTGTCCCATTAAACAATATCTACTGTATTTCATGATGCAAATCATTTATGTGATTTCAATCACACACAGAGCTGCTGTATCTCATATGATGCTTACATAGGAATATGTGATGGGTGGCAATGAGACATGATTTTTATCTTCATGAGTAGTCAGTGATATCTTGAACATCATGCATAGTTAAACCTTAAGTGAGGGTAAAAGAAGTCACTGAGCAAAATGAAATAAAAACAATATCTCATAGCCACCCACATCACATATCTGGTTTATACAATATATATTACACTTCAGTTAGAATTTAAATTGTAAAGCTGTCAACCACATTTACCATGTGGTTATTTGAAGCCTGTCCTCATGCCAGCTTGTGCTTCAGCATAGCACGAGTCACAGTGCTCAGGGATACCAACTGTGACGTACCATACTACCAAGATAAAAAATGTTTTTAGCTAGCTAGGATTCCATGTCACAGACAATGTTTTTATTAAAATGAAATAGCACTAATGTAGATTGTACAATGTGGTCTTTCATGCAGGAATGTTAGGAGTGTTTCATTCCACATCAGAGTTGGTGGAAGGACAAGCTTTATTTAACATGTCATATGAAAAATTATTTCAAACTTATTATAAATCACTCTAACTAACTTGAACAATTTATAGTAAGTTAATAGGTCCTTCACTTTGTGTTTCTTATGGTATAAGACATTCCTTTAGTAAGGTTTGGGCAGCTAGAACCACTTCTGTTTGTCATCGCAGTCCTCTCACTCAGACCTTGAGATTGGAGTCTCTTATACCAAAAGACACACGCAGCTCAGATCCTGTTAACTTATAAGGCTGAATGCTGCATCTGCCCAGATAGTATTTTTTATGTTCATATGGCCAAGACAAAAATATAGTTATTGTCCTCTTTTCCTTTTTATATTCTTGGTGAAAGCACAAAGAAAAAGTATGAATTGATAGCCAGCTTTCTGCAGGATGGAGCAAGGAAGAGAAACTGAAATGAGCATCTTCACTGACTATGACCAGGACTTTCGCCATGCAGTTTCGCATCACTTACATAAGGTGGAAAAGAAGAAACCTTATGCAAACTGAAAAAGCCTTGCCCTAATACTACCCCAGTTTGGTCTTTCACCACACTCCTTTTCATTGTAAACATTTTATATGCCTACTTTTCTGTAGTATCCTCTAGCTTTAGAAATTATACAATTGATATAAAATATCTTGTAACCTGACTGGTCAGCAAGGTCATTACCTGTGGATAAACCCTGAAATAACCCTACATGGGGTCATCATGTTTGCAATGTTATACTGCAGCAATATACTGTGGTGCCAATACAGCACAATATATTGCCAGCGCATAAGTCTTTGTTTTGTTGGGGGGGCTCAGCCCCTTCGAACCACTCCCAACTAAAAAAACTAACTCCGGGAGGGGGGGGTTAACACTTAAATTTGCACAAAGTGCGAAAAATACAAAATTCCTTACGTCTGGGACTGGAAATCGAAATCCAATCCACAGATGCACTGCCTCTCCTGCTGGCTGTGGCTCATCCCATCAAGCCACAGCTGCTGCTCGGTGGTCCCCCTTCCCAGCAGGATTCTTATCCTGTATCAGGAAGATTGAGAGAGTGCACTACCATGCATACATCCTTTCATGGTTTTGCACCTTCTGCTCTTCCCTACAGTGCTGTTCCTGTTACATGGTTATGTTGTGCACTGCAAAGTGTATAACATATTGACCTGGTAGGCAATAAGCTATGACTGAAAAGAAGAGTACTTATGAAAAACAAAGTGTAATTAAACACATTTTTTTTGGAATTATTTTTACACATGGGTCCTCTGTATAATGTCAGTAAGGCACTACATGATGTGGGCACTTGGGGGATTACCCACTTCTCATGTGGGTAAGTCACTCAGCTGTACCTCATAGCATGCCACATAAGACATGAATAAGTCTCCCAATAACCAATGCCCTGCAATGCCTTATTGCTTAAATAACCTGCTATATGCCTTATAGCTCCCCAAACTGAACCTAGAAGGATGCTATGCAAATAAACAATTATCACTATAACTACAAATACTACTGATACAATACTACAGACTAGCTCAGTCTAACGGCCCTCTCGGTTTACAAGCAAATGAACCTCTTGAGTATTGGGCAACCTCAAAGCATTGTCCCTACAAACCCTCAGGAACATGATATTTTGCTGCATTTCATTTTTGTTTCTCATTTCTTTTATTTATTAGAAAAACTACTGAGCAAAAGATCACTTTAATGGTGTCCATTTCTACAGCTTGCATCTCGTGAAATCCTGATCAGCCTCTGAAGCCAAAGCTCTGCTGTCCAAGTTGAGAACTAAGGAGTCCCTTAACTTTCCTTGCACTGTATTCTCTGTAATCCCCCCTCCCAGAACTGCCTGTGATGCAGAGTGTGACTTGTACTCCAACATGTCTTATAGTTCATCAGATACAGTCAATCTGGCGTCAGTTATGTTTATGAAAGAAATAAGCTCTCTGACATCTCTATAAATCATCATAGTATGCAGCTAGCTTATGTAGTGCTGTCCTCTCTCTACCTAGTTTTGCAAATGATCTGCAATCCAATTTTTAATGTAGAACACAGAAAACCAATTACAAAAGGAAAACTCTTCACACTTTGAATTATTACACTTGGAAGCAAGTTCTCTTTTATAATTGTTTTAAACCTGTGAAACATGGTTACTGTAATTTGCCAGTGAATTCTGCTGACATGTTCACTTTATTATTACAGACTGTATACCTCCCAATAAAATGTCCTCTACTGATGGAGCCTGTAGTAAAATGTAACAATGTAATTTCCCATTGCTGAACAATCTCACAATGAATGCCACACATGAAAGCTATTCAGCAACACTTAACATAACCTGCCATGATATTCTAGCCCTAAACAATTTGTTTTTTTGTTTTAACACTACTTCACTACTAGATTTGCAAGTTCCTGCAGCTCTAATTGTAATACTTCCTCAACTGCAGTTTCTTAGAACACTAAGGCTTCCATTCTTGCATCAACTCACAACCAGTCTTATAGGACCCTGGTGCTTCTAATCTGATGGCACTTAAACAGTGTCAGTGTCTCAGCAGGTTGCACACTCACCTCTGAGGTGGGAAGATCAGAAGGTTGTGGATTCCATGCCCACACCAGGAACTTGGGTAAATCCCAATACTGACACTGTAGTGCAACATGAGTGGGTGCTGCACTTCTGAGGGGCCATCTTTTAGATGAGACATTAAACTGAGGTCCTATCTGTCTGTTCTGATGGTTGTACATATGGACACTAAAGATCCCATGGCACTTCTCAAAAAGAGTAGAGGAGTTTATTGAAGCAAAGTAAATCAAACAATATATACATCACACATATATCATGCATAAAGTCATTACAAAATCTACATGAAATGTTTACCATTAGAATCCCTAAAAACACACCTATGAATACATTATACAGTATAATACACAAAAAAAGAAAGGAAAAAAGAAAGAAATTAAACAATGTTTACATCAGTTTCAAAAAAGAAACTTCACAGCATGCAATGTGTCAAACAATTCATTTTAAAATACAACAGGGACGTCAAAAGAAAACCTTCTATCATAATGCTTCTTTCCCAAAAAGGAACAATTCTCAGCTTTTAGGTACAACCTGATTATGTTACTGGAATATCTGAATTAATTACTCAAGGCATATTTCTCCAAATCACCCTGAGGTCTCTTTGTGTCATCTTTCGAGCTTCTATATTATAGATGGAAAGTAATTCACAATTAATTTTTGCAATGAGCTCTATATGACCTATCTGCTTTTGTTGTAGAAAAAAATGAGCTTCTAATGTTCCAGATATACCATTTGACCACTATTAATACAAGATGCACTGTACTTTTATTCCATTTAGCAGCCTGCCCTGTATAATGTCGATATATTAAAGTTTCATAATTCATCTTTTTTAACCAAGGCTCATTCGAGGTGGTAGATAAGAGGTCCCAGAAACCTTTTATGTAGGAACATGTAAAGAAGAGGTGATGGATAGTTTCTGTTTACTGGTTACATTCCTATCTGGTACAATGACTTTCTTCTATCTGCTTATGTTTGTGACTAGACTTAACATTGATTTTTTCATGGCAACTGAGCCAATGTAAGTCCCACATTTTCTCTGGGATCCTTTTCTCTTTGATTAGGTATGTTAAAGATTATATATACATTACTGGACAAAGGGGAAAAGTTTACATTTCCTGAAAATGGTTTACCTGAAGCCACACATAGATTTCGTTCCTCTGTTTTGTTGCAACCAGTAAGCTAGTTAGTTGCCATTATTTTAATAAAAAAACAAGGTTCCCTAATATATTCAGGTACTGCTCTAGATTTCTTTAGCACTCTTGGGTTCCCCGTTTCCACTGATGAAACCATTGTGTACAATAACATAAAAGAAAAGTGGGCCAGCTTTGCCGGGTATACACTAAAAGGAGTTTCAAGTTAAAATGAAAGAAGATGCTATAGAAAAAGGAGATGGGGTTAATTGTCTGCAGCACCCTTGAGGCTATTAGAAGGTGTGTCATATTTCTCTTAAGTGGATCGAGCCTACTGCCCCACACCACCTGAAAGAAGACACTTAAGATGGAGGTCTCTAAGCATTTTGGAGCGGGAAATACATGACTTACATTACAGAGAAAATCTTGGTAATAGATATGTTTTAATTTTTTTTTTTCTTGCAGTGTTTCCATTTGTTCCATTCTGAAACAAGCTGCTGCCCTTGTTGCATTTGTGATTCCCAGTTAATTCTTTCTGCTTATTCCGCTCCATATGTGATTCCTAAAATATTGATAGGGTCCTTAGTTATTTCAATCCCACCTACTGAAGATAATTCCACCGTGGTTTTCCCCAGTTGTGCTCCTATGCATTTACTGTATCTATATTTAGTGAAGTACCAGAGACATTTCCAGAATGCATACATTTGCACTGCAGCTTCTGCCGATTCCTCATCCTGAACTAAAATACACTGACCATCTGAATAAGTGATGGCAGTGAAAGGTATGGGTGAACCATTCATTTGAATGCACTGTATGTCTGGTACCATATTAAGACTTTGTAACAATGGGTCTATGCAAAATGTGTAGAGTAGCTGGTTTAAAGGTCAGCCTTGCCTTACCCCATTTTAACCAGAATCATAGGGCCCTTCCACCCTTGTACAATGGGGGCATTAGTTGCTGTTTATATAAACATCTGAGCCATTCTATAAATAGTACAGGAATATCATAGTGCCTTAATACTGCCTATAAAAAATCATGATGCACAGAGTTAAAGGTTTTCCTCTGATCCAGGGATAGGATGATACCTGTTAAAGTCTTTCTGTTTCCCAATTCAAACAGTTCTACCAGTAAGATCAGATGGTCTGAAATCTGCCTATTAGGAACTGTTCAAGTCTGTGCAGGACTAGTAAGAAAAGTGGCAGTTTGTAATACTCTAGCATATTTTTTGCTGAAATCTTAAAGTCAGTATTTAAGAGGCAAATAGGCCTCCAATTTTGGGTGTCTTGTTTTGTACCTTTTTTATGTATAACAATTATCTGTCCAGCTGTCATTCTTAGAGATGGAACATTATTTACTAATATGCATGTACATACTTCTGCCAGCTCCTGTTTAAAAGCTGTGCTCATGAGCTTATAAAGCTCACTTGTGGGTCCATCAGTGCCAGGTGTTTTATTGTTGGTAACAGAGGCTATAGCTGATTCAACTTCTGCTGGCTGAATAGGACGTACTAACATATCTATATGTTCTTGGGTACAACTAGGATTATTTATTGTTTGCAAATACTCTTTCAAATTATCCATCTGCACCAGGTCTGGGCTATACATTTGCTTTGTGTAATTAGTAACAATGTGCACCATATCCCAAGTAGTAGTGTATATTTTGCCATCCTTATCCTATAGGCCTTCCATTTGTTTTTGTCAATTGGTTTTATGACAGACTTCATATGGGCAAGTGTATTCTTTTTTCCCCTTGTGTCCCAAAGTGTTGTTGATTCTGTAAATGTTGGGCTTGAGCCTGATGAAACTGTGCCATCTGTTGTTTAATACTATGACTCTATGTACTCAAATCTTGACCTGTAGTATGGGCTAATGCCAACAAGTTTTGCAACTGTTGCCGATTCTGTAGATATTTAAAATATGCCTAATTTCTATTGCTTTTATTGAATGATTTTAAATATGCTGTGACATCTAAGATAGTGTCCTCCTACCATAAAGCATGATCTTCATACATAATGTAAACTGATTACCTTGCCTCAAAAAAATAGATGCAAGCCTGTTCATGGCTATTAGAAAGGAGCAGAGATGAGCTAAGCTTCCATGTGCCCGGGCCGTAGGAAGCATTACCTTTTTTATCTGTTTATAACTGTAATATTTTATGATCTGAAAACTCAATAGCAAACACTTTAAACATGTGAATATGTAGTGAAGCAGATATAAAAAAAATAATCTATTTGTGTGGCCAAAGGGCCTTTATGAAAGGTGGGTTCTGATTTTCCTTCATGGGAAACATTTGCCTTTATTAGATTTGTAGACAGGATCACTTGTTTTAAAAAGGCCATATCACAAAAGATTTTCTCTGTTTTTGTGTTTTTCCCCTGTCTACAAGTGACAAACCACTATTAAAATTCCCCCCCCCCCAAGAATTAGATTTTGTGAAGAGTACAGATACGGTTGTATCATCTGAAACAGTTCAATCCTCTCTGCCTTAGATTGTGCTACATATAATGTTAATTAATCAATAAAACACATTTCATAATTTTATTTCCAAGTTAAGTGCCCTGCCAAGTGCCTGGTCTATAAGTTTTATAAGATGAAAAGAAATATTCAAAAATAAGATAGCCACCCCTGAACATGGGTCAGGGCCTATAGACCAATATGAAGGGGCAACATACCACTGTGAAATTGCAGATTTGAGATCAGGGATGGTATGCAACCTAGTATCCAAAAAAATGGATACCTTCCTAAAGTGATTTTAGATATGAAAATACTGCCAGTTGTTTCTTACGATTTTTAATACAATTCACATTAAATGTGTGGATATAAATATGCTGGTCCATCTATACAGTGGGTGTTGAAGAGGCCTCTAGGGGGGTTGCTTTTTGAACTTCCTGTCAACCTCGTATGTTTGTTCTAGGCCTTGACCTTAGATAGAGGCTGGCCATCCAAGGCTTTCTGGGTATCAGTGGGAAGAGGGTTCTCTCTCAATCAGAACTAATGTCAGAGAGAGAGGACCATATAGATGAGTCATCTGACTCATTCCCTGAGGCATCAGGAGTTTCAGAGAGTGCTTCAAACCTATTAGCTAGGGGAATCCCTGTGGTCTTGAGTACCTTAGGGGTTGGTTGTGACCAGGTCTGCCTTTTTCTGATAGCAGATTTTGCTTTCTCTGCCTCCTGATGCACCTGGGGGTGTCCATATCAACCTGCATAGAGGTGTCTGTTTCCAGGAGTGTGGCTGACGTTTGGGGTTCAGTTTGCTCTAAGGAGACCTCCGATACTATTGATTACTGCTCTGTAGAGGGACCTGGCTGATTAGTGTCTCCAGGGGATTCAGCCTCAGAAATATTAATAACCTGTGCCCTATCCATGTGAGTTTCAGCGGGGGAAGCTGAGGGAAAGGTTCTGCCTCTTGTTTTCAGGACTATAGCAATCAGCTATCTTGTTCCTTACTCAGTCTGATTGGGCTGATTATGAGATGTCCAAGGGCCGGTATGATAGGAGTGACCTTTGGTATCACACAGGTTACAAATCTGGGCATTTTTGCAATGGCCACTGGTGTGACCTAGCTCTCCACAAAGGTTGCATTTTAGCTTATCACACAAGTTACTAATATGCCCAGTTTCCCCACGCCTATAACAAGGTTTTGGTTGTCCCACATAGAACAGGACACCCCTCTCTCGACTTAAAGAGAAACAGTTAGGTAGGTGTTGTAACCCTCTAGCTGTAGTGTGCAGCACCATACATATTTTCCATCCTTCAGTCCAGATTTTTTTCCTCATCAAAAATGGCTTTATGGTGGGGGAGGGGGGCACTGCTGAGCTCCCAACATGATGGATGCTTAATTTTAAGCTCCTGGTGCAACAGTAATCAAAAGCCTAAATTTAACACAATACGAGTAAATCAGTAGCCTGAAATAGCGAAGTCCAGTTTCGTAAGTGTTGTGGACTATAACATGGGTCCTAAAAAGGATCACAGGCATGCTGCACACAGTGCAGTAGCATTCCTCTCCTCACCGCAAACATAGAAGAGTGCAGGATCTGGGCCTTCTTCCGCTGCTGATTTAAAAGTGAGTGAAGCACCAAATCCTCAAATTATGGCTCTCCTCCAAAAAATGCAGGAGATTGGAGAAGAAATGAACCAGAGACTAGCCCACAGTGGAAGCTCGCTTTACTGAAATTGATGATAAAGTGCGAGATAATGAGACCGACATCATGGAGCTCAAGTTGGAGAGATAAATCCAGAGCATGAGGAATGCAACATTTGTGCAGGATCTAACTTCTGCGGGCTAAAACTGATGTGCTAGAAAATGCCCAAAGGCAAGCGAATGTCCTCATTGTGGGTTTTCCTCTGAGATTTGCCTCAATGATGGAAATCTTGCCAGCTATAAACAGACTGCTTTTTTCAAATCTAGCGTTACCACCTGCTGATTCTGGGACCGCAGTAATTAAGGCCTTTGCCATACCTATGCACTCCAGAAAAGGCCAGGGGATCATAGAACCTTTAACAGTCATTATCACTTTATCTAATCCAGAGAGTCAGATTCCCTCACTGCAGGCAAGACAAAGGGAGATATAATTTGAAAATATAATATATAGATATATAAATGCATATATATATATATAATATATATATATATATATCTATATATATATATATATATATATATATATATATATATATTATATACAGTATAAATTTATATATTTTATATATTTATACAATATATATATATATATATGTATGTGTGTATAGATAGATGGATAGATAGATAGATAGATAGATAGATAGATAGATAGATAGGTAGATAAAGGGAATAATGGATAGTTTAGACTCTGGTCAGTAATACCATCAAGAGGTTCAGGACATGTAAGAACCTCGAGAGCGAAGCTCGAGAGGTTTCTACATGTCCTGAACCACAAGATGGTATTCTGACTGGTAACACACTCTGAACTATCCAATATTTTTTTTAATATATGGATCCTCACTCAGAGTGTTTCTCCCTCACCCACTTGCCCACATAGAACACTGCCTCGCTCCATTTCTTTGTGCTCTGCTGGCTTACACAGACACACAGGGTGGTAAAAAAAAACCTTTTTTCTTTTTGTTGGGGGGGTGCAGGATTAGCCAGATAAATCCTTTTAAAAACAAGACTGGGAACTGCCGTGGACACCGCGCTCTCGCTAAGTGAGACATGACCGCCATGTTTTAAAAACTGTTTTGGCCGCCCACAGACAGAGAGCGGCCAATCATTAGCTACGTTACTGAGCAGTCAATGGTTGAGTGATATTTTAAACGTTTACTGATTTGTGAAGTTGTGGGCTTGCGCTGTTTAACTTAGCTGGTAATACTATCGTTCATGTCTGAAAAGACACTATTATTGGGCGTGAACAATAGTACTAGCACTCTTGAAGTGTGCTATTATTACTTTGGGAGTGATAGTATTACAGGAAAAACTGTATGCTTTAGTAGCATATTAAATCTGCTATACATATATTAAAGAGAGATAGATACATACATAGATAGATGTGTGTGGGTGTGTCATCAAGGCACAGGTCAGGAAGCATAGGAAAACCAGGAGCAGTTTCAAAATTTGCAAATCGCATTTTATTTTTCTCAATGACAACAAAATAAAAATTAAAAATGTGTTCAGTATAACTATTTACAAAGGTAGTACAAACAGAGAAAACAATCTCCTTCTTCGGAGGGTATCTCTTAATTCCAAGTTTCAGTCTCTCAGTCTCTCACTCTCCTTCTTTGTAGCAAAAACATTGTTGCTCTTTTTATAAGTCTTTGTCTGGGAACTCATTAAGACAGCCTGCTTCTCACTGAATGTTCTTGTAAGTTTACAGAATGTTCTTGTCAGTTTTGATGCAGGTGCAGCAAAAGATCTTAGTGACCCAGAACTCATCTCTTGTTTACAGCTCAGGGCTTAAAACTGCATCTCAGGTTAAACCGTTGAGTTCCAAATAGCTTTACAATCATTTCAACAGTATAACTATATACAGTTTTAAACAAAGGGATCCCAGTATCAGTGACATTTCTACATAAAGATTCACATATATTTTTATACCCACAGATATGCAAGGAGGAAGAAAAGACAGAACAGCAAGGGAAGGCAGAGAGATTGAGAGAGGTGGAGAACTGCAAAACCATCGGAGTGATCAGTTCCTATATTTCACAAAAAAATTTGGTTGCGCAACCAAACAGAGAAGAGACAGAAAAGGAAAGGATAGAACAGATCCTTGCATTTAATCTTTCTGCATAACAAATGGGACAGGGCCTTATTCGGCTTGTCACATATCACCCTCTTTAAGAGGACATGTTTTACAAAACAGGTTTCCAAAACTTTATTTTAATTATCTTATAGCATTATCTTATAACTTTTACAGTTCAGTGCATATGCAGCATAGCAAACAGAGAAGTTTCAACACATTTTTTCAACCTTCAGAATTCTTAATTTCTGATCCATATCTTGACAGAAAATCAGCACTGACATTCTCTTTCCCAGATCTGTGCATTACTTCAAATTTAAATCAGTCAGTGTCAGTGGCTCAGCAGGTTGCACACTTGCCTTTGAGGCCGGAGATCAGATGGCTGGGTTCTATCTCCACCAGGCACTTGGGTTAATATCTCCTTACTGACACTGTAGTGCAGCATGAGGGGGATGCTGCACTCCTGAAGTGCCGTCTTTCAAATGAGATGTTAAACCGAGGTCCCATCTGCCTGTTCTGGTGGTTGTTCAGGTGAACGTTAAAGATCCCATGGCACTTCTCAAAAAGAGTAGGGGGATTTTTATTGATCAAAGCAAAACATCAGTACAGGTCACAAGAAAAAAAGGAAAAAAACATACACATATCTTGTGTTATCATTCTCTATGCAGTCACTTCTTTCTCCTTACTTTAACAATGGCATCAAAAAGAGGAAAAAAACACAAAAAGGAAGTTAACAATATGCAAAATTCCATATGAAAAAGGTATCATTTCATCCTATATTGCTAAAGCTTAACCAAGGTATGTTCTGCCATAACATTTGATATTTCGTAGCTTACAAACTTATTCTTTCCTTCTCTTTTTGTTTAAGAATAGCAGCTTCAATTTGTTTTACTAAAGTTAAAATTGGTGTAGTTGTATGTTGTAATGAAAGCCTGCATCTTGCCTGCCATAGATAGTGTTTAACAGAAGCAAAAATCAAATTTAAAGTACTAGGATTATATCTGGAAGTAGCCCTGTATAATCCCAAAAACTAATATATCATACGTTATATGTTGAACAGGCCTCCACTGCCATCTAGTGGCCAACATTTCCCAAAACTTTTTGGCGTACACATAATTCAATAAGAAATTATCCATTGTTTCTTCCTCCCCTATACATTCCGATTGTATGCATTGCCTTTCCAGTATAGATTTATGTTTTAAATTGCCCTTAACACCCACCTGCCATGGCAACTCAACCACTGTATGTCCCACTTCATAACCGGAATTCTCCTATCAGTCAGTACTTTTAAACCAAATCCTAGTTTTAAGGGATACATTTTGAAAATTCTATCTGACCTGCAAAATGTTGTGCCATTATCCCAGTATACAGAGCTCTTCTTTGAGAGTTTTGTATGTGTGATTTTGTAATCCCCCATATACCAAGTTTTCTGATTGCTGGCTCAGCAAAGTCTAGAACCACGAGGGTAGCTGTAAGCCGAAGAACCTGAGGTTCCCATTTCTGCATAAAACATCTAAATAAATCTAAAGTCCAAACCTCCAAGGGATGTCTATTGTTTACCTCTCCAAACCCAAAATTAATTTTCAAGAAGAAAGTAAGATAAAAATCCACTGTATGAAGCATTCCTAAACCTCCCTGTTTTAACTTTAAATATGTAAATTCTCTTTTCACTGGGTTCAGGTGGCTCCCCCACATCATCTGAAAAAATACACTCCATAATCTTGTTTTCAGTTGTATAGGGACTGGAAAGGTAGAACTGATATATAAATGCTAAGGAAGTAGAAATTTCTTGATGATCATTACCCTTTTTTGTTTAGACAGGGACCATGATTTCCACTGTTACACCTTAGTTTCTCCCTGTTTTAACATTTTCTTCCCAATTTAAGTAAGCCAAATCCCCATTGCCAAAATAACAACCTAATATTTTAATGGTATTATTAGAGATTTGTAGTGGGCCTATAGTAGGAGAAGAAATGTCATTTCCTATATAAACATCTGGGCTTTTATTATAACGTACTTCTGCTCTGGCTATTTCTGCATACTCCTCTAACACCTACATAGTTTTGACTACAGATTCCCAGTTCTGCACAGCTAGGCAACTATCATCTGCATAAACAGCCAACTTCTGGGTTGCTATATTTAAAACTGGCGAAATTCCCCATATTCCCATATCCTGTAAAATCAACCTAATTACAGGGTCTAACACAAAGGTATATACTAAAGAACTAAGCGGGCACCCCTGCCTCACTCCCCTTGTAAAAGGTAATCCACTACCCAGTAAACCATTAATCATTGGATAAATTACTGCTTCCTTATACAAAACCTGTAACCATATCCTACATCTTTTGGGAATCCCATATTTGTGTAAGATTGTATATAAAAAAATCATGATACACCTTATCAAAAGCTTTTGTTTGATCTAAAGTTATTAAATAGCCATTTAATTTATGTTGTCTTCCATACTCACACAGGTTTCTGAGGAAAATTGGATTTTGCTGTATGTTCCTATGTGGTATAGAGCAGGTTTGGACAGGCAATATCACTGATTCAACTATTTTGTAGCCTATGGTATAAAATAGTAGATAGGAAAATTTGCAAAGTCATCCCACCCTTTATCTGTGGTATAGCCTACCCCATGTTGTGTCCTCAAACTATGAGATGCAATCTCAACATTTCTACATCTGAAAATTTAACTTGTCCCATCTCATCCCATAAGTCTTCCATTAGTTTTTTTCTCTAAACCTTGTTTGCAAGTGGAGAAAGGATCTGCATAAAGTGTTTTTTTTTAATCCAGATTTCATTTTGGCCTGTAAGGAAGCCGCTCTATCAAACTGATATAATTTCATTTTCTCTTTAAATCTAAGTAATTGTTCTTGAAACCATGAATCTGAACTGTTTGATAAAGACATAAGTCGATAGCATTGTCTTATAGTCCAGATACCTTATGTAATCTTCATTACTCTTGGTTTCCTAAATGTTGATTAATCAGATCTTCTTTATCCAGCCCACCCTGCCTGTTCTGCCCTGCCTAGTGACACTAGTGGTAGGCATGTCCCTGTTCATCACACAAGTTACACTGGAAAACATTTCCACAAGTTCCACTACGATGGTCAAAATCCCCACAGAGACCACACTTCATCTTATCGCACACACTACTGAGGTGCCTCCTTCTCCCACATTTATAATATCATCTTAACAATAATCAGATTACACATGATTTTCCCAAGATTTCATTTTGAGAGCATTGGAATTAATTTTGCATAATAATTATTTTATATTTAATTGTAAATTTTATTTACAAACAACTGGAACTGCAATGAATTTTCTAATGGCCCCATCGTATGCCAATTTATTTATATCTTGGTGGGAAGAAACCTGTATTTACAGTAAGAATAGAAATCCTTTTTGGCTAACATTTGCTTTTGGTGAAAATTTATTGATGATCTCATTGTTGTATGGAAAGGTGATACATTGTCAGCCTCTCAGTTTATTGACTACATCAATACGAATGATGTAGGTCTACACTTCTCTTCAAATACAAATGTTATGGAGATTTCTTTTTGGACCTAACTCTGATGGGTGTAGAAGGGAAAAATACAGAGTAAGACATTTAGAAAACCTACATCTGGTAACATGCTTTTACCTGTGGATAGTTCACACCCAACTCATACCATAAGAGGTGTACCTTATGGTCAGTTTATACGCTTAAGACAGAACTGTTCTAGTTTGAATTTGAAAATGAGAGCAAAATGATGAAAGCCAGATTTCTTTCTCGAGGTTATACAGAGGAGTGTATTGATAGGGCTTACAATAAAGCCAGAAATATGAACAAGGATGGATTGCTAAAACCAAAAAAGTAACTTTCGAACACCAGCTAGTCAGCAACCAGTCACATTTGTGACTGAATATAATAAATTTCAGGAAAAGTAGCAGATATTTTGGTTTAACACTGGGGTTTTACAGGGTGATTTAGATCTGAAGAATGTGACAAGACATCAACCTAGCATTTCTTTTGCAGGGCCCTAATTTAGCTGACTCCTTGACGGATAGCTTATATGTGAAACATCAAGTACCAAGGACCACTTGGCCCCCCCAGCCTTTTGGCTGCTTTTGTTGTGGTCACTGAAATATGGGTAAATTTTGTGTACAAGGACTAATATTTCTACATCCACATATAGATGACAATAATAAAAAAATTGAAACTGTACATTTTATCAATTGCTCTACAGTACATGTTATATATATTGTACACTGTACTTGGCCTCGTATATATGTTGGTAGGACAAAAAGAATGTTGACAGAACATATGCAAGAACATGCTAGGGCCATACATAAACCTGAGCCTAATACCCCTATAGGCATCCATTTTAAAACATGTCATAATAAAGATGTTAATGAATTTAGTTTTATGGGTGTGGACCATGTAAAAGAAAACATAAGAGGTGATGACAGACTAAATAAGCTGTCAAAACTTGAACAAAAATGGATTTATACTACGTAAGCCCTATATCCCTCGGTCTGAATGACTGTCTGGATGTTACAGTATTTCTCTAAATATATTATCTCCTTTATTGATGCTGGGCTATATGTTTACATGTCTGACTTGGTTTCCTTGTCTCTATGCTGCTGATTTTGATAGAATGAAGAATATTTCTTTATTTATATGATGTATTTAACAATATGAATTTGAATTAACTATTTCTAAAAAATAGATGAGTATTGTGGTTTATACACTTTTGATGCATTGGGAGTATGAAAAATGCTTAAAGACTGTGCCTGCACTGTTTTGCGTATGAGTGCCATTGTAAATTGGAATTAAGTTTCATATTGTCACATCTTTATACTGTCACTTTAAATATTTTTGAATAAGTATCGCGGTCCAGAAGTCAAGACACACCCCTGATGAAGAGTCACACCTTGGACTCGAAGCTCTGGGTTGTAAGCTGTGGGCTCAGCTGTGGAAACTACCATTTGGGCTTTTGTTACTTTCTTGTCCTGTGAGTGCTGTTTTGCTTGTGTGGTGTGTCCCAATTTATAGCAGGCCTTGGGGTGGCCTGGGTAGAAACAGACCCCTCTATCCTTGCTCAAAAAAACTGTTTGGAACATGCTGAACCTCATTCCCAATAATGTTTAGTTTTACCTTAAATTTCCAACTGCCTTTCCAGATGCATTCATCATCTATGATGAGATCTAGGGGTCCCAAAACATTAAATTTTGTTCCAGCCAAAACTGAATATCCCTACATTTACTCCCTCATTCAGAAATATAACAGGTATGGTTTTAAATAGGGGATTAGTGAGTGGAATTGCCCAAAAGGGGGTCCACAAAGGTGTAGTTTTGCATGGTTCATACTTTACCCAGAACTTATCCAGACTGGCAAAAGATTTAAAACTGATATCAAAAGTATCTCTGACGCAAAAGTTTTCTGACGCATCCTGCTGTCACTAATGTCAACCTATGTAATCCTGTTATGGGGTGTAATTGCTGCTTGTGCATTTGTTTTTCTACAATTGTTAGTACCTCCTGTAATAAGTTGTTCCTTCTAAGTTGCCTTGTATGTATCTGATATGTTTTGTACTCTCCCGGGTCGTTCCTGAAAATAGGCATATTACTTGTCTAGTGTACCTACCCGGTAAACAAAAGCTAAATAAACAAAAGCTAAATAAATAAATAAAAGTATCCTCCCCCCTCACATTGATAAAGGCATGCACCTCAGATGCTAAAAAGTTAATTGAGTCTTTTAACAATTTTCTGGCCACATAAAGCCTGTCTGGATGTTCCTGCAAACCTCCCCGATACTGGAGATGAACTGCATTGTGCAGCGGTGCTTGTTCCAGGGTGTTGTGGCAAAACAGATTAGAAAACCTGGGACCAGTCCTGCTTTGATCTCTGTGTGGGGAGTGGGAAATTAGCAGGAAAGGCATGCAATAACTCAGTTTAGCATAATCCAGCATGTCCGCTCCCCAGCACCCTCCTTTATCAGATAAAATGCTTACTTGCCCTGCACCTGCATTGCAGACCTCGGAGTATCCGGTTGCATAGAAAAGGAGATCCATTTAGAATCTGGAACCCACTTGCCATCAAGTCAATCCACCCAGCATTTAGAAGCACTTGTTCCTTTGACCAGGGGCTGTCAAATTACGCCATCAGCTCGCTGTTCTTCTGTATTTTTTTCATTCAAAGTTTATTAAGCTTTTAGATTACAAAAGAGAACAGATCCACATCTAATAATACAGAAGCATGTACATGAAAAAGCAAAGGATGGACCCATCCTCCCCTCCCTTCCCCATTACTTGCCCTCCCTCCCCAACACAGAATAGTAAGTGGTATAACAGTGCACATAGAGTCAAGTGCAAGGTCATTCTGCTTATAAGGAATACAAAGTGTGCAAGGGATCCCAAATCTTTTTAAACCTATGTAGTCTATTATTGAGGCTTGCAATAGTTTTTTCCATCCTCAGATTGTCCAGGAGTTCTTGAAGCCATTCTGTATAAGAAATGTCAGCCCCATCTTTCCAATGATGTAATACCAATTTTTTGACAGACAATGAGATTAAAGCTATATAGCATTTTCGGTTAGATATAGTGATCCCACTGTAATCTCCCAGCAAACATATGTCTGCCATGAATAAGCCCTCTAGGCCTAAAAGGGGTTTGCCTTTTGTTGAATAAAGTTCCATAAAGGAGTTATTTTGATGCAAGTCAAAACATGTGGTACAAGTACCTTCTTCTTGTTCAACAGTTACATAAGAAGAAGGAATTACTCCAATTTAGCTAGCTTCTGGGGTCTATAATACAGGTTGTGCAATAATTGATATTGCATAAAACATAGCCTGTCTTGAGTAACATATTTCTGGCAGTTGTACCATAAAACAGGCAAGTCAATGGGCATATTTGGAAAAAAGGAAGACCAAAAGGCTGTAGGGCCAAAACATTCTGGGTATCTCCAACCATACAACATTCCATATGTCTTAGATATCTCTCAAGGTTGTCCCGTGAGGAGACTCAAATCCAGATAAAAAGATAAGGGTGGAGTCTGAGGGGGATCGGTACCTAACACTGACAAGAGGGCATGTCAGAATTGATATACCTTGAAAATATAATTACCTGGAATATTGAATTTGGTCATGATCTCTGGAGAGGAGAGCCAATTTTTACTATCCTCTGTGAAATGGACAGGAAGACAATCTCCCAAGTGGGGTAGCCATTGGGATGTGAGGACTTTATTACCAGTCGTAAAATTGGGATTACTCCATACAGGTTGATTCAAATAATGGGTATGTTTGTATTTAAGGAAAGCACAAAGTTGGGCATGAACTTAATTGACAGACCTATGGGTGAAGACTTTAAGCTAAAGGGAAGGGTATGTAATTTTATGTATAGAAGGGCCATTGGAGATAGGCCACATGCATTAATATGAGAGAGTTCAATTTTGAGTCAGAGTGAGGTGTAAGAGGAGTTGCTTATGGTCAACCAATGGAGATATTTAGTGATGTGACTGGCCTAGTAGTAAAGGGTCAGGTGCGGGAGATGTAGCCCTCCTTTTAGTTTGTTGGCACATAACTTATAGTAAGCTATTCTTAGCTGTTTGCCTGACCAAATAAATTTGGTGATAAGTCCATGTACTTTGCTGAACCAAGAAAGTGGGATCCAAATATTAAGGAGATTGAGGGGATAAAAGATGTGTGGGAATACGTTCATTTTAATTAAATACATTTTTCCCCAGAGAGAGATAGTAAGAGTAGACCATCTATCCAGATCCAAACTAATGGTATGAACCAAAGAATCTAAATTCAATTGCATACAGTGGTTTGAGTTTCTTGTCAGTTCAATATTGAGATATCGTAAGGAATCTGGTTGCCAAGATTATTCAGATTTGGTAATTGAATTTTAAAACACCTTATGATTGAGCAGGAACACCACTGTTTTGTTAACGTTAAGCTTGTAGTTGGATAGGTGGCTATACTGTTTGATTATCTCAATGTGGGAGGAATAGAAACCAGGTGAGATAGCTGTAAGAGACGATCATCCGCATAGGCAGACACCTTGATTTCTTAGCCCTGAATGGTGAGACCGTGGATCTGTTGATTCTCTGTTAGTCTCCAAATAAGGGCTCCAAGTAAATATTGAACAGCAAAGGGATAAGGGACATCCCTGTCTAGTACCTGAATGTAATGGGAAAAGATCGGATATTGCTCCTTTACGGTCACTCAAGCAGCTGGGGAATGGTATAGTGCGTGTATCCATTTTGAAATTCTACTGGGAAGTTAAATACTTTAAGGGTCCAAAATAAGTTCCAATTGACCCTATCAAAGGCTTTCTTGGCATCCAGAGATACCACTGCTGCTGGGAAGGAAGCATCCCTGGGGGCCAAGAAAACATGGGCCAATGTGGAGATGATACATGGAGGACTTACCCTTCATGAATCCTACTTGTTCAGGCCCGATGATATGCGGAAGGTCTAAGTTCACTCTATCTGCCAATAGTTTGGATAGGATTTTTAACATCTTGGATAAGAAGTGAAATAGGGCGGTAACTCGTTACAAGTTCAGGATTCTTATCCAGTTTGGGTAGAACTAACAAAGCCTCGAATAGAGTAGGGTCTGTTTCTACACCCACTAGAATGTGTTGGAATAGCTATCTCTAAATGTTTTGTAAAAGAAGTGTGAGAATACATCTGGACATGGGGTTTTGTCTGTGGGAAGATTATTAATGACTCTAACCAATTCAGATTGTGTAATAGGAACTATTAATTTAGGCGTTGTTCATCTGAAAGGAGGAATTTTAATTCTTTAAAATAGTGATCTAATTCCTGTTCGAAGGTGGGTCTGACATATGCCCGCACAGGTGTTGGTAATACCTACTGAATTCAGCAATAATCTCAGTTTGGGAGGTTTTCAAAGATCCATCTGCCTGAGAGTGAATGGAGGCAATGATTTGAGAAGATTCTTGCTGTTATATTCTAAGGGCTAACTGTCGCCCTGCTTTTCTCCCTGGTTTATATATGAGGCTTTAGTCTTCAATATTGCAAAGCGCCACTTTTCTCTCAGGAGTTCCAAATAACCATCTCTCAATTTAGCTAGTTCTTGCCTAAGGTTGTCTGGGGAACTGGGAGCCAGAGTTGCCTTCATGTCCCTGATTTGGGATAATATGTGCTGAAGCTGTTGCTCTTATTTTCTTTCTCTAGGATCCTAGCCCAATCAGGACCCCTCAAAGGAATATGTTAGAGGCACACCATTTGACGTCTGGTCAATTGGTGGACTTTAAATTTATATCGATATACTGCTCAATTTGTTGTGAGATATATTTAGATATATCCTAGTCATTCAGAATTTGGTCATTCAGTTTCCATCTTGTCCACCATTTGGGAAGAGATGGATGGGAGAGCCGACAGGTTACCAGGGAATGGTCTGAGGAATGGCCTGGTTGAATAGTGGAGTACAGAACCCTGGAAGGAGTGTTTGGGACAGAAGTAGGTAATCTATTCAGGAGGATGACTTATGGACTGGGGACGTAAATGTGTACTCCCTGTCCTCTGGGTGAAGAACTGCCAGATATCACATAGACCAACATGGTCCATTAAATCCCTCATTGGGCCGGTGACAGTCCTTTGCAGAGCATCCTGTCTGGTCCAGTTCTGTATCGAAAACCAAATTGAAATACCACCCCTCCCAGGATTATGGGAATGGATAAGAAAGGAGTGAGGATGTTAATGAGTTCCATAAAAACCAAGGGTATCTATATTGGGTCAATAAACACTTCCCAAACAGAGCTCTGTGGCATAGATTGTACCTTTTACTAGTATAAATGTACTTAAGGGGTCACTGACTGTTTGAGTGGGATTGAAAGGGAGGTTTCTATTAATAAGAATCATGACGCCATGACTCTGTGAGGTGCCTTCAGCTGAAAACACCTGGCCTATCTGTTGCCTCGTCATCTTCATTCCTTCTGAGTCTAGGAGGTGGGATTCTTGTAAAAAATAATGTCAGCTGTCAAAACACTCAGATGCTTCAAGTCTTTGTGTTGTTTACCTTATGTCTAATCCCTTTAACATTCCATGTAGCTATGTTAATAATTTTAGTCATTGTTTGCCCCAATATTAGGAAAAACCCATGAGAACCTGCGTGCACCATCCTGGTACTTTCCCATGCTTAAGTTCTGTGTTGTTCCCCCATCTCCTCCTCTTCTTCAAATCCCCCCCTTCCCTACCCCATTTGTTTTACAAATTGTCCAAATAAAGTTGTTGGAGCCCTTGCCTTTCCCAACCCTTCCCCTCCCTTTTCTGTCACAGTTCTCATTCTACAGGGCTCAATTTCACTGCCTCCCCCACCACCCCTTTTTGCTACCTGTAGTTTTATCCCCCTAAAAGCTCTTAGAAGTAATGAAATTGTCACTACCAGCTATTTAATTCTTGCAGTCAACTAATATAGGAATGTAACAACAGAATATAAATGCAGAGCTTACAGTTGTATGAAAGAATGGGTGAGGCTGCTTGTATAACAGAAAATACTTCTGGGTGTTTGCACAAATAGGGAAACATTTCTTTTTTTTTTTTTTTTTGATCAAACCCAGATTAGAAAATGTTAGAATAAATGGCAAACTAAGGCAGTAATTTAACCATTAATATTCAATTTTACTTTATAATGAACTCCACGATATATGAGGTACATGAGGGGGATGTGCCCTCTGGTGGCCTCAGAGAAAATTAACTGCTAACCATAAACCGTATGGAACTCTAGGACTACGTAAACATGTGTAGTTTCAATTTCAGTAAAGTTGCGCCAAGTAACAGCCTCAAAGTATTTATCCGAAAGCCCTTCTTTCCCAGATATTTCCCCTACATGTTAACAACAAAGCATCTGTCTATTAAGACTTGGAGTAGTTCTAGATCAAATAACCAAACGTATCTTCTCCAGAACAAACTTTCAGAGGAGCAGAATGCTAAGTCTTAAACAAGTCTTGTTTAATTGGAGTGCCCAATCAAGGAATGTTTTCTTTCTTTTTCATTTTCCCTTTCCATGATGATTACTTCTTACTTCCCTTGGAATGCTTTCTACATCTTTCATGTGCCTTTGAAAAATTCAGGAAGGGATTTTTGAAGGCATGCAGCCGCTTCTACAGGGTCTTCATAATTCTTCTGGTTGCCCACAATCAATACCTGAAGCCTTGCTGGGTAAGCAATCCAAAATTGTATTCCTGCTGTGATAAGCTTGGACACTAGTGAGTGAAAGGCTCTCCGCCATTGCCGAACCGTGGCTGGTAGATCTTGAGGCCACTCTGATTTTTATCCTTCCCAATGAACTTCCTGCAGATCTCTTACTTTTGAAAAGAAAATGTTGCCGCTCAAGATAATTTAAAAGTGGAAGGTTAAGGGCCATGGAGGGGCCCCAGCAGGAGGGGTAGGGCGAAGTGCCCTATGTGCCCATTCAATTACGTATTTGGCTCTGAAAGGGGAAGGCCCCGCTGTCTTCCCCACCAGTTTCTGCATGAACAAAATAGTATCCTGACCATCCTCCATTTCAGGCAGACCTATGAGGACTGCATTGTTCCTCCGACTGTGGCCCTCAAGGTCCTCGATCTTTTGCTCCATCTTTGCCATCCTTTGTCTGGTTGCCACCAACTTGGGATCTACTCTCGTGGCTTGTTTCTCTAGTGAATTAATTCGAGCTTCGCTGTCAGAGGTGCATCAGGATATTTCCTCTAATGCTTGAGAGAGTGACTTGAATTCTGTGGACATCGATCTGTGTCCTTCCTGAAAGGGTCTAAACTCAGCTAGAAACTTGGAGAAGGTAAGTGGTTCTTGGTCGGGTGAAGGGTGGGATGATCCCTGAGATTCAGCCACACTGGTAGCCCTAGACTTTTTTGGGGCCTTCTCTGGTGTGACCGGAGGGGTATGTCGTGGTGGTGCTTTCCGCATTTCTGTCTCCATGAGTGAGGAATAGCAACTGAAGTGTTTTGGAGATGCTGAAGTAAGCCTTCCGAATGAAATTTTGGTTATTGACCATTTAGGGAAATCAGAAAATAGACTTTTAAATATGCAGCTGGCAGGAGCGGAGGATTAGAGTTGCTACTGAGAGCACTGCATCACTTTATCTCCTTCTTCTGTATTTTTGCTCCTTCCACATCACCACTCCTGCATGCACTTGCAGGCTCGCTCTCCACATTCAGCTGAGACTCAGCTGATACTCTGTGTACGAATGTATGTGCTTTCTCCTGGGATATCTTCAGGTCATTCTTACTGGCAAATGCATTTAAAGACACCGCTTTCTCTGGTCCCACCTCAAGGGTTCGCCCCTGCATATCTCTAGTGCCCGAAGCTGGAGAAACATCATAAAAATGTCCCCTTGTAGCTCTGTAACTGAGATTGGGGATGAAACTTCGGTCCCCTGGCAGTCCAACACATTCTCCTTCACTGGTGGCCTGACACAGTCTGCCATCGTGCAGAGCAGCACAGCACTCCGCTCCAAAGAGTAGGGGAATTTCCCCGGTGTCTTTGGTCAAATTTCCCCCATTCACTAAAAATACCAACAACAGCTTAATCTGATTCATTTTCAGTTGGTTACCATCTGTATCCCCCTTCCCTTGGTCACCCCTGAAAAAGGGACTTCTAGTCTCAGTGGCTCAGTGGGCCTACCGGGTCAACAAAATTCAATAAATAAATAAATGGCTATAGTGCCAGGAACCACTGTGTGATTCTAGAATTTTTATCCCTCACTTGGTTACACCAACAGAGAAGAATGTGATCTGTTACAAGTACAAAGTCAGCTCCTAGAAAGTAAAACTTAAGGGACACTGTGGCCCAGTTTGCCACAAGGCATTCCTTTTCAATGGTGGAGTGCCCTTTCTCTGTTATGCAGTTTCCTACTTATGTATAGAATAGGATGTTCTTTTCCATCCATATGCTGACTCAAGACTGCACCTAGACCTACCTTTGATGCATCAGTCTGTAACAGAAATTGTTTCTCAAAGCCTGGGCTTTTTAAAGCAGGGGCTGAACATAATGCAGTCTTAATAGCCCCAAAAGCCTCGTCACACTCTGGGGTCCATTTCACATTATTCGGGAACCATTTCTTTGTGAGTTCAGTGAGGGCATAGCCAACTTGACAAAGTTGGGAACAAATCTCAATAATAACCAGCCAGACCTAAAATTACATGACATGTTTCTTGGTTTTGGGGATAGGGCTGTTAGCTAAACCTTATATCTTGGAAACCTCTGTCTTGACTTCTCCATTTCCCAAAACATAGCCCAAATATCTTGTTTCCTGCATGCCCAGTGCATACTTGGTAGGATTAATTGCCAGACCTGCCTTTTTAATTGATTTGATAACTCTTCATAGGTATTCCAGGAGGCTTTTCTAGTCTGGACTGTACACCGCAACATCATCCAGGTATGCAGCACAATAACCAGTGTGAGGGGATAAAATTACATCCATGTGCCTTTGGAATGTAATGGGTGCACCATGTAAACCAAATGGCATGGTGGTGAACTGATAGAATCCTATAGGAGTGGCAAATATAGTTTTGTCCCTGGATGTTTAGCCAGGGGGATTTGCCAGTAATCCTTGGTAAAATCATGGGTACTAATATACTTGGCACTCCCCAGTCTGGCCACCAAATCATCTATTCTGGGCATAGGATAACTTTCAAATTCTGACACTTTATTAAATTTCCTAAAATCAAGGCAGATTCTTACACCCCCTTATTTTTTGTTTACAATCACCATTGGTGACCAAGCACTTCTTGACTCTTTTATGATACCCCATTCTTTCATTTTTGTATTTCCTTAACCACGTCTGCTCTTAGCAGCTCTGGTAATCTATATGTCTTTGTCAAATAGGGTGGGCATTCCTTGTCACTATTAGTACTCGCCCTTTTGCTCAGCCTGATACTGTGGTAAAGTACTGTTAAATGTCTTTAGCAAGTTATAGATTTCTGTGTTTTTTCAGAGGTTAAGGAAACATTCACCTTTACAACATTGGCATTTACAGTTTGTTCCAGTCTGTCATAAGTGACATCAAATATATTCTTTATCAGTTTCTGGTAAAACCAGCAAAACAGCTTTTGTGTTTTTCAACTCATTTCTTGAGGAGGTTAGCATGAGGTTAGTAGGATTTTTCCTATCAGGGTCTCAATCTCATAGTTAACTGTGCCAGTACATCTAAGCACTTTATAAGGTCCTTGCCACTTCATTAACAGTTTATTTTCTGGAGTGGGTAACAGTATGAAACCTGTTCACCTGGCTCAAAAACGTTTCTTTTACCCGTGTTCATAATACTCCTTCTGCTGGTTTGGGGCCTCTTCCTGATTACTATGGGTGATTTCAACATATTTTGCCAGTTTCTTTCTCAGGGCACACATATTAGATGTAATAGATTGTTTCTGATGAGGTTATCTTCCCATGTTTCTTTATTACATCTAGTGGCCCTCTATGTTGTCTACCATACAGCATTTCAAATGGTGAAAACCTGCTGATGCCTGTGGCGCCTCTGTGGCGCCTCCTCTCTGTAAGCAAAAAGCAGGTAAGGTAAGTATTGGTCCCAGTCTTTTCCCTTCCCTTTTGCAAACCTTTTGAACATGCATTTTAGGGTTTGATGAAATGCTCAATGAGACCGTCTGTCTGAGGGTGATAAGGGAGGTTTTATGGCAGTGATACCTAGTAGTCAGTACAGCTCCTTCAGTAATGCAGCACCAAAACTACTACCATGATCAGTAATAATCTCTTTAGGTATGCCCACCCTACTGAAAAGTTTGGCAGGCTCTGCTGCCACTTTTGGGGCTGTGACAGTATGCAGTGGAACTGCGTCTGGGTATCGAGTAGCATAGTCACATACTACCAAAATGAGTCGATTACTCTTTTTACTTTTGTCTAAAGGGCCAACCACATCCATTGCAATTCTATCAAAAGGCACATCTATCAAGGGTAGGGACAACAGGGGCATCGTGTCTTTTTTAGTCACTGGGGTAACTTTCTGACACTCAGCACAAGAATTGCAATAGGTAGCAACATTTTAATGAATTTTAGGCTAGTAAAATCTGTACAGCAATCTAGCAAGGGTGCAATCCCTCCCCAAGTGACTAGCCATAGGACTATCATGTGCTATCTGTAGCAACTCAGATTTATACTTTTGTGGTATAAACAAAACCCTGTACAATAGCCCATTATATATATATATATATATATATATATATATATATATATATATATATCCCCTTCCATGTGCTACCACATCATCCACTCCTTCAGGCTTGCCAAGGCCCCTCTGACCCATCTGTCCCCTGAGCCTCCATTCTCAAATAGCAGCCACCCCTAGGGGTAACCTGGTGTAACCCTTCACTGGATGGGTCCCTCTCCTCCGAGGGGGAAGGTGCCAGCCAAGGGGGGCAGACCAGTGCAACACTTGGCCCTGGGGTTCTGCTGAGGTGGATATGGCACGATAGGGGCATTGATGGCATTAGAGAGCCAGGCAGCCATCATCCAGCTGAACATGGAGCGTTTCCACTTTTCTGGAGTTGTTCCCACCTTGTGTAGCATCTGCAGTGCTCCTGGTCTCTACCAGAGGCTGCTGCAGAGCAACACCATCCTGCTACCCACCCCAGGAAAGGAGAGCAGTCCTACAGATGCTCAATCTTCTTCCCCTGTTCCAAGTACGTTCCCGAACTCGGTTCACTAGTGTGGTTCAAAGTAAGGTGCCAGAGCCTCAGCCCTCTGTGCCACCGGGCCGGCTTATATTTTTTTAAATATAGGTTCACCCTGTTTTGGTTTCACCACCAGCTGCTTAAAATAACCCTGGAGAGTAACATTGTTAGCTTGTTCTGAAAGAAAATCATAATCAGTGATCAGTATAGTTTCAGCTTTTTCATATGTTAACCGCTTATGTTCATCAGTCTTTTGTTGCCACTGTTTCTTCAGGTGTCATCTTTCTTTCTTGGACTTCCAGATGTTGAAGCTGTGCTCAAACATGCCTGAAACAAAATTAGTGAAAGGAAGAGTCTTCAGCGTCTGAGATTTTCTTTGCCTGAGCTCTTGTCACCACAGCTGCTGAAACATCAGTATTTACTCCCTCTGTAATTAACTCAGTAAATCCTTGAAAGTCATGTCCAATAAGCACAGGTACTGGTAACTTAGGTACTAGCCCCACTTTCATGTGGTGTGACACTTGGCTGGTGGGATAGCATCAACTATGCTTGTGTATGCAGGTGACACTAGTACCTGGTCCTTATGCACATTGTTTTCCCAGCACTTCAATATGCACAAGGGTTTGTCTGCTTCTTGAATCTAAAAGTCCCTTCAGAGTCTTATCTCCCACCTTCACATCTGTTAAGTACTTGCCCTAATTTGCTAAGGACAAATCTGCTCCAGTGTCACTCTTCTTACTATGGCAGTTTCTTGCAATATGACCTGGTTTACCACAGAGCAAATAATGACTTTGGGAGCAGAGTTGTTATCCCCATTAGACTTCTTATTAGACTTGGAGTTTAAATGGGAAAAATAGTTTATTGGCAGATACCTCACTGTTGAGGCATCTGTCTGGCCATTTGGTAGTCTTCAGCCAAAGAAACAGCCTTTTCCCCACTTTCTGGTTGGTGTTCTTTACCCAAAGCTATACATCTGTGGACAGAATGTTGATGAACTGTTTCATTACAAATGTTTCAATGATCTGGGGGAGTATTTTGCCCTCTGATTGGATCAATTTCATAAGGAGTTCTTTGAGTCACATGAAGGCATCTTGAGGATTGTCAACTGAGTTGTACTTCAGAGACCAAAATCTATGCCTGTAGGTCTCTCCTGAGATGTCATATCTTTTATGGACCTCTCGTTTCACCAGGTCATAGATTTCTGACTGTGCAGTGTCCATACTGCTGTAGGCAAGTTGGGCTTTTGGCAACACTTTATTTTAAGTGCCCTTAACTACACTGTAATTATTGTATAACTATGCTATAACTTCACTGTAACTACTGTGTAGTTACATGCAACTACTATGTAGCTGTTATCTAGTTTCACAGTTGCATGTTAAGTAGTTTCACATAATTTGCATGAAGTAACTACACTATAGCTACTTTGTAGTTGTTAACTAGTTTCACATGGGGGTATGGTGTATTTATGCAACTTGCATACATGTGCAACTAATACAGTCTCCCTTTCGGCACAAATCATTTAATTCTGACAAGTGTAACTACACATGTAACAGCTCTTGCAAAATGTAACAGAAAATCTATTGTGCAACTACCACTCTATCTCTTCCGGCATTGTGATATTTGTTCATATAAGGGCAACTGCACATGTAATAGCTATTGCAAATTGTAACAGCAAATGTATTGTGTAACTACTATGTTACTACTTTTGGCATTATTAAATCTGTTCTTACAAGTGTAACTACATTTAAATGCAGGCCATCTGCACTGTTTTAACTGTGTCTATCTGACATTTATTTTAAAGGTGATCACACCGAAAAATATTAAAGTGTAATCAGAATGGTAACTAAAATATGAATACAATGTAACTTCAGTCTGCTACAGTTAAATGCACTAACTGGCAACTCTTTAGATGATGTTCAATGTCTGCATAACAGTTTTTCATGAACTTACAGTTTAGTAAACATGCAGCCTAATATTGTGAATTGATATGTAACTGTACACAAAAATATTTCATTTGCATAATTACTAACTGGCACTATAACAATAGTGTGGCTAAGAAATAATGGTGCTGTTTTCACAGTTAATGCCTAGGTAAAATGTATTTGCAGTTGCACACACTTGCATTTGCCATGTCAGTACTGTAGCTGTGATGTAAGTTCTCATTCAGAAATCAGTCCCTCATTAACTTACTGCCTACTAAACATGCAATATCATATTAGACCCTATTCATATAGACAACAGGGAATGTGCCAAATGTGCATTCCCAGGGATGATCAATAGCAGCCATCCAGTCAGACTGACCAGGAGCAGACTGGATCCTGCACTCTGTGTGGATAGGGAGTTGTTGGCTATGGATGATCTTCCTGATACTGCTGTTTTCCAGTACATACTAACATACTAAAATACCAGCAGAATAGGCCTAATGGTCTTTTGTGTCTGCTCGTTTGGGCAGCCTCCACCCTGGGAGCTGACCTTGCTGCCCCCTCACCCTCTCTCACTTCTCCCTTCCCAGTTCCAGATATTCTCACTGCACTGGATTTTGCTTCCAGAACCCTTCTCCTGTACCTGTCCCACCCCCTCTTGAACCCCTCCACTGTCTCTGCCTCCACCAGCCCACTAGACAGCGCATTCCATGGCTCTACCACTCTCTCAGTAAAGTGGCACATCCTCCTTTCGCCCCTGAATCTTCTCCCCTCCAGCTTCCACCCATGTCCTCTAATTGCCCCCTCCTCCTTCCTTCAAAGCACCCTGACTGCTCCTCCACCTATTTACTCCCTTCATGTACCTGAAGACTTCTATCATGTCCCACCGGTCCCTGCTCTCTTCCAATGTGTACATATTTAGCTCTTCGAGCCTCTCCCCATAGGTCCTGTCCCTCAAGCCCCAAATCATTTTGGTTGCCCTCCTCTGGATCCTCTCCAGGAGTTTAATGTCCCTCTTTAAGTGTGGCCTCCAAAACTGCATGCAGTATTCAAGGTGCAGCCTCACCAAGCAGTTATACAGAGGGAGTATCACTTCCCACCTTCTGGAGGTGATCCCCCTAGTGATGCATCCCAGCATCCTGTTGGCCTTGGCTGCTGCCCTCCTACAAGTCTCCGAGTTATTCATCTTGACACCCCCACCACCCTCAGGTCCTCTCATCCATCAGAGACTTGTAGCATTTCCCCAGGGTGTACACTTGGCCGGGTTTCTGGCCCCAGGTGCAGTACCTTGCATTCCCTGCATTGAACCTCAGCTTCCACTTTCTAGACCATCTTTCTAGAGCCTCCAGTTCCCCTGTAGGGCCACCCTCCTCCTCCCCATCCACCACCACCCCCAATTTTGAGTCATCTGCAAAGAGACTCATCTCACTCCTGATACCTGTCCTTATGTCAGATACATAGGCGTTGAACAGAAGGGGCCTAAGAACTGATCCCTGCGGGACCCCACTAATGACCCTCCTCAGGGATGAGACTATCCCACCAACTATGACCCTCTGGGTCTGGTCCTGGAGCCAATTGCCTATCCACCTGATCATCTGGATCCCCACCTCCACTTCTCCCAGCTTATCCAACAGGCCCCCATGAGGAACAGAGTCAAATGCCTTGCTGAAGTCTAGAAAGAGAACGTCCACTGGTCTACCAAGGTCCAAGGCACTTGTCACCCAGTCATAGAACTCCACATGGTTTGTCTGACACAATTTCCCCAGGATGAATCCATGCTGTCTATTGTCCAGGCATCCTGACTTTTTCAGGTCCCCCCTAGCCTCTTCTTGACAATTCCCTCTCTGTCTTAAGAGACCTGAGGGCTTCCCTCACTCTCTCTGCTGTGATTTCCACCTCCACTACCTCATCCCCCTGCTTAGCCTTCCCCTCTCCTGCCAGTGATGCCTCCCCCTCTCACTAGACCTGCCAATTGGTAAGGGTCCCCTCTCCTCAGTATCACTGTCTTCTCCCATGTATGATGCAGCCCCCTGATTTTCCTTGGTGATAACTGAGGTGAAGTACTCATTTAGTACCTCAGCCTGCTTCCCCAGGTCTTGTGCCCATCTCTTCCCTGTTTTAATCCTGCTAATCTGCCCCTTCACCCTTCATTTTTCCCCAATGTATCTAAAGAACCCCTTGTTCCCTCTCCTAATTTCCCTGGCTAGGTTTTGCTCCTTCCTTGCCTTAGCTGCTCTCACCACCCTAGTGGCCCTTCTAGCCATTAGTTCGTACTCCCCTTGATCCCTTTCACTCCTTGAGCACTTGAATTGCCTATAGGCTGCCTTCTTGCCCCTCACTACCTTCTGGACCTCCCTGGTCCACCAGCAGGATTTTCAGGCCCTACTGCATTTTCATCTTACTCTTGCACAGGTGCTGGTAGCATCCTGTACCCCTCTCCTGATGATTTCCCAACTACTGTCAGCGTCCATGTCTGGCCCAATCACATCCGAATGCTCCTTAAGGATCCTTCCCATTTCCTTAAAATCCACCCCCCTGAAGTCAGTTACCTATGTCTTTGTGCAGCTTTCTACACATCCTAGGTCCAGGCAGAACTAGACCATGGCATGGTAGCTCCCTGCCAATGGGTCTCTTACTTCCAGGCCCACAATCTGGTCACTGTCTGCCAGGACCACATCCAGTACCCATGCCTCCCTGGTCGGTTCCCCCACCTACTGAGTTAGGAATGCATCTTGAAAGACATCCAACAACTTCTGTTCCCTGGCCACTAAGGATGTCACAGTCTCTCAGTCTGTTCCTGGCATATTTGAGTCCCCCAACACCACCACCCTTCCCCTGCCCAATCTGCAGTGTCTCCCAACTTCTGCCACCATACTCTCCTCCAACTCCTCTGCCAGCGCAGGGGGTCTATACACCACTCCTATCGTTTACTGTCTTGTCCCCCTTGTTATCAAGGTGACCCAAATCACTTCCATGATTCCCTCCCTCCTCTACTCCCCTATGCCAATGCTGTTTTTGACTATTATTGCTACCCTCCCTTCCCTCCCCTGTCCTTCCTGAACATAGTGCAACCCTCCAGGTTCAGGTCCAAGACATGTCCTGCGGTGGCCCAGGTCTCAGTGACCACTGCCACATCACCCTCCTCAGTTAGTATCACCTGGAGCTCAGGCATGTTATTGCCAAAGCTCCTGGCATTTAGCAGGACTACCTTCCACCCTTTCCCTATACTTCCATTTCCCCTGCTCGTGTTCCCATGGGGATTCCATTTTCCCCTGGTCTGCACCTCACCAGTTGGCCTTTTCCCGCATTCCTCCATCTCCCCAGAGGGGTGGAGACAGAGTCCCTCCTTTATCAGACCCCCCTCAACAGCCTTTTCTCCCATCCCTCCCCCTTCACAAGTTTAAACCCCACCTTTCACCAATGAACCCTTCTATTTTCAACTAATGGGACATACTGGTCTGCTATGTTTACCGCCTTGCCTCAGCCCTCATGGTATAGTCAGAGGGCTGGGATAACTTGATGTGAAGGATGATGTTATTGCAGCCACACCATTCAGCCAGTGGGAAGGGCATGTAATGGCTAAGGAAGGTTCCCTACCTGTGTATCCAGCCACCCATCTAGGCAGTAGTAGGCCAGGAGTGTGGGTGTAGAAGAGGTGTGGGTCAATGCATCAGAAGCAGCACATTTATTAGTAACTACAGCAGTGTTGCAAGCCAATAAGTAATTATGTAAATGATTTATATTGTGTAAGTAAACAATGTAGTTGTATAGCAATTGACAATATTAGATTGCATGAGTATTATGCACTAAGCATATGAGGGAATGATTTCTGAAGGAAAATATACATCCAAACTACTGTATTAGCATGCATTGTAAGTCTATAGAGTAGTTATACCCTTCTTCTTATGCTTTATTGTAAGTGTCAGTTTCTGCATACTTATTTTGCAAATACATGTTTGTTTTGAATTTACTGTGGAAACAATGCCACAGAAGCAGCACATTCTTTTTGACTACAGCAATGTTACACCCTTATTCTTACGCTTTAAAGTGTCAGTTTCTACATACTTACTTTGCAAATACAGTATGTTAGTTAGTCATTAACCGTGGAAACAATGCTACAGAAGCAGCATGTTCCTTAGTAACTACAGCACTGTTACATCCTTCTTCTGACACTTTATTTTAAGTGTATCTGCGTACTTACTTTGTAAGTACATGTTAGTTAGGCATTAACTATGGAAACAATGCCATAGAAGCAGCACATTCCTTGGAAACTACAGCACTGTTAAAAGCCAATAAGTAATTATGTAAATTAGTGATTTTTTATTGTATAGCAATTTACAGTGTTAGACTGCATGTTTATTTTTAGTTCTTTTTTTTGGGTTGCACAGTATACAAGTTCTGGTTCTGGAATTCAGACCCAGTTCTCCAGGTTTGTAGGCCAGTGCTTTTAACCACTATGCTATACTGCAGTAAGTCCATGAGGGAATGATTTCTGAAGGATAATTTTAAGTGTCACTAACTACACTGTAACTACTGTATAACTACACTGTAACTACACTACTATGTAGTTGTTAACTAGTGTCACAATGCATGTTGTGTACTTACATAACTTTAAATGTGCTGCTTTTGATTGTTTACTGGGTTGGTTCACTGATTCAGTGGATCTTTTCCAGGCACAAACTGGGCCATAAAGACGGTACATAGGTAATACAGACAATACACTTAAATTAACAGAGAAATATACAGGAAATAGAATACATTAAATATATTCAGTACAGCTTGGTACAATTAAGTTCAAGAATACAGCTGAAATGCAGTAAAGTAGCAACTAAAGTGCGGGTGCAATATACATGATGAATAATCAGTCAGTCTTATGACTGTTCAGCATTGTACAATGGGACAGTTTAGTCTTAGGTACAGAAGAATTAGGACTCTCATCTGAGGGTAGCCATGCCCCACCCCAGCCACCCACCTGGACAGCAGCAGGACAGGGAGTGGGGAGCAACAGAGGTGTGTGTCAATCTCACAAAAGAAGCACATTTAAAGTTATGTAAGTACACAACACACATTGTGAAACTAGTTAACAACTACATAGCAGTGCAGTTACAGTGTAGTTATACAGTAGTTACAGTGTAGTTAAGGACACTTAAAATTATTCTTCAGAAATCATTCCCCTATAGACTTACTGTAGTATAGCACAGTGGTTAAAAGCATTGACCTGCAAATCTGGAGAACTGGGTTTGAATCCCAGAGCCACTACTTGTATACTGTGCAACCAAAAAAAAAAAAAAAAGAACTACAAATAAACATGCAATCTAATACTAGAAATTGCTATACAAAAACAAAATCATTAATTTACATAATTACTTATTGGCTTTTTTTTGGATGGTCTTTATACTCCTCTGCTCTACGGCCCTCTCAATCTGGGGGAGCCCCACCCCATCACCCTGGTGTCCACCATCTGGTGATAACTCCCAGGGATTACCCCCCCAGTGGGGTTGACAGAGGGGGCCCTTCCCCCAACGAGACTGGATCTGTGTGTCATGCCATGGTCGGCCAGGTATGGGGCCTGCGAGCACCACCCCTGTATTCCTCTGGGAGCTGTTTCCTGTTTTTTCTTTTGCCCATTGCAGTCACGCAGTATGGAATGATGTCTGTGATGGGGTCACGCATGCTCCTGCACACAGCCCCATCAAGCGTCTGCTGCGTTCCACCTCCGATGTGGTAGTAGCTCTGTGACACCAAGTCCCAGTCTCTACCAGGGGTCAGATGTGTACCGGCTGCCAAGCTCCCCTCTCCCCAGAGATACAGAGCAGTCCATCAGATGCTTGATCCATCTCTAACCCTGCCAACCTCCGGTGGGCCATGCTCATTCCTGAACATGGGTTGCCAGCATAGTGCGAGTGCGCACAGAGCCTCATCCTCAGTGCCACTGGGCCGGTGTTGCCTATTGGCTTTTAAGACTGCTGTACTTACCAAGGAATGTGCTGCTTCTGTAGCACTGCTTCCACAGTTAATGCTTATCCACATGTACTTACAAAGTAAGTACACAGAAACTGACACTTAAAGTGTAAGAAGAAGGATGTAACAGCGCTGTAGTTACTAAGAAATGTGCTGTTTCTGTGGCCTTGTTTCCACAGCTATTGACTAACATGTATTTGCAAAGTAAGTACGCAGAACTGACACTTAAAATTAAGCATAAGAAGAAAGGTGTAACTACTATACACTTACAATGAATGTCAATGATGTAGTTCTGATGTATATTTTCCTTCAGAAATCATTCCCTCATGCATTTACTGCTTAATAAAGATTGCGAGGGCCTGAGATGCCAGCCCTCCCCAGGACCACCTCGAGGGTCCCGAGGGCCTCCCCACTTGACCGCCCTCCCCAACAGATTCACCAGCCAGGAGCACCCCTCCTGGAGAACACAAAGCCGGGTCACGAGGGCCTAAGACGCCAGCTCTCCCCAGGACCACCTCAAGGGTCATGAGGGCCTTCTCACTTGACCACCCTCCCCACTGGATTCACCAGCCAGAAGCACACCTTCCCCCCTGGAGAACACAAAGTTGGGTCACGAGGGCCTGAGATGCCAGCCCTCCCCAGAACCACCTCAAGGGTCACGAGGGCCTCCCCACTTGACCGCCCTCCTCACCGGATTCACCAGCCAGGAGCATCCGCCCCTCCCAGAGAACACAAAGGTACAGAGCGAGTTCGCAGACCGCAGCTGCAAGCTTTTTGGAGATGGCCTGTGATTCTGATTTTTGGCACCAAATATATTTAAATCAACTACGAACTGAAACTCAGCTGCCTTTAATTGTATTTACTGTCGGCATAACTGTACTAATAGTTTTTCTATGCCTCATCCACGGTCTCAGCCATAATTAATTGGGGTCTACAGCATGCACTTTAAGGGTTGCTAGATTTTACAAACAATTAATTCTCCCCAATTGTGTCTCTCAGACTAAAATTACTACTGCCTGCAGCTTGTACCTTAAAACTGTGTTACCTCACTTAGAAGCTATATTCTCCAGTTAACGAGGTAGCTTAGCTGTTATTTCCCAGAAGGCATCTAAGAGTAGAAAGCTTTGTTGAGCAGACTGGGTTTTAGCGACCTACCTGTAAGCAGCCCTGCCCCTCCAGCTGCACATAAATTAATTGTCCTCTCTCTCTCCTCTCTCATAGCCGGGTCACAAGGGCCTGAGACACCAACCCTCCCCAGGACCACCTCGGGGGTTGTGAGGGCCTCCCTACTTGACCGCCCTCCCCACCAGATTCACTAGCCAGGAGCACCCCCCCCCGGAGAACACAAAGGTATGAAGTGAGTTCACAGACTGCAGCTGCAAGCCTTTTGGAGACGGTGTGTGATTCTGTCCCCACCAGCACTGTGCGCCGGCTCCCCACTGCCCTGACCACCAGCCTTAGCTGCCAGCTATATAGCAGTTGTCAGGTGACTTGCCAGAACCAATTAGTCCACTTTCACATTAGCAGCTTATAAGAACCCACCACTAGTGGCTGCTACACCCAGTCCCAGCTTGCTGCTGAAATTAACCAGCAAAATACTCCTTTGGCTCATTCCACTTTTCTCCCTGGTGTTTCCTTTAGCTTTCCTCCCCAGCAACCCAGCCCCTGTGAGAACCAAACCACCACTTCTATTACATCCTGCCCACTCCCCTGAGCCCCCATCTACCACCACCCCACAGCTACAGCCACATATGCCCACCCCTACTTGGGCACTCAGCGCCACCATCCCCTCCCTCCTTTTCTCCAGGGCTATCTGTCCTCACGCAACTTGGCCACTTCTGCCTACCCTCCCACCCCACAAGAAACCCACTCCAAACATAAGTCCAGATATGCATGGAATACTTCCTTTCACTACCTCACACTGATTCTCCTCTTGGCTGGGGATGTTGAAACCAACCCAGGTCCAATGCCTCCCACTACCACCCCAACTCTTCCGAAGGGCCTCCATTTACTGCACCTCAACATCTGCAGCATCCTGAACAAAGTACCTGCACTGCAACTCACTGCCCTAGCCCTATGCCCAGACATCTTCATTATATCTGAGATGTGGCTGAAGCCACACCATGCTGATTCAGCAGTAGCCATTCCTCACTAATCACTGATCAGGCAGGACTGACTGGGCAAGAAGAAAGGAGGCAGCATTGCCATGTTCATCTCCACCAGGATCCAGTTCACCCCAGTCCAGATCCACGGACCTGCACCTCAAATTGAATCCTTATTGGTTAAGCTCACTCTACCTCACTCTTCCCCAGTGTACACTGTGGGGACTTACTGCTCCTGTGCTACCCCCTTGTCTGGCATCCTAGACCACCTAGCCACATTAAAGTCTGCTACCATAGCTAGCGAGCTCCACATTCTCGGTGACTTCAATTATAATTGGCTAGCAAACGACTGCTCTAAACTATGGACCAAAGTAAACTCTAAACCTCTCCCAACTAATCAATCAACCCACCTGATCAAACACAAAACGCTAAACCACTCCTCTTGGACTGGGCCTCACATCCCACCATCACAGGATAATTAAAGCCCATCTCCTCCCTGACTCCCTGAGCGATCACCACATGGTTTATATAGTCAGAAAAGGTACAGACCTGCTAACCCCCCAGGATGCTCTATGATGATCTATAAACCCCTATGACTACCTTCCCTCCTAAATGACCTTGTTCACATCGACTGGTCCTTCATTCAGAAGGCACCCACCATCAACTACGTATTCGACTTGTTCAGAAATAACTTGCTTGCTGTATGGGACTACCACGTCCCCCCTAAGATGCACAAGAGTAAAGAGCTCCCATCTCCCCTGGGTCACCACTGACATCATTAGCAGATGCCGATCCAGAGACCAGGCCTTGAAAAAACTTACGCTATCCTGCTCCCCAGTATCCCTGCAAAGATACCATACCCTCTGCAACTACTGCACCAAATCTATACGGCAGGCCAAAAAGAACTACTTCAAGTCGGCTCTCTCCTCCAACCTTAGCCACCCTTCAAACTTTTGGAAAACCATCCAAACCCTACTCACTCCCCCAGTTCAGCCACCAACCCCAACCCTATCCATCCTTGACAACATTGTCTCAGACCCAAGCGAAGTTGCCACTGCTTTCAATACCTTCTTTACCAGCTGCACTTCATCTCTCCTACCCAACCACCTGTTCACCCCACCCACACCCAGTTCATCAGTGATATCCCAGCACTCCCCCCTGCCACCACTTTCTCCTTCCAACCAGTCTCCCCAGCCGAAGTACTACATGCTCTACACGCTCTCGTCCCCAACAAAGGCAAATGTCCCTTAGGCCTGGATGCCAAACTACTCCACTTATCAGCCCTCACCATTGCCACCCCACTAGCCAGCCTCCTAAACCTCTCTTTCTCCCTGGCTCAAATCCCAGCCACTTGGATGCAGGTGGTTGTTATCCCACTACCATAGGTTGGCGATCCCTCTGTGTCTGGAAATTACCACCCCATATCCTTTCTCCCAATACTGGCCAATGCTTCAGGAACACCTTTCCCTTGCCCAACTCACCCAATACTTTGACTCTACCTCTTCTTCACCCCCTTACCAGTCAGGGTTCCACAAGTCTCACTCCACCATCACCGCCCTCCTAAGACTCACAAATGACATCTCCTCAGGGATGGACAAGGGGCATATCACTGTGGCTATTTTCATAGACCTGGCCAAGGCTTTCTACACCATCTCCCACCCCAAGCTACTAGCTAAACTAAATGATGCAGGCCTCTCCAGCCTTGCCACTAGTTGGTTTCAGGCCTACCTGACTGGCAGACACCAATCGGTGAAAATTGGCTCACAATTATCTCCTCCTCCCTCCCTCCCAGTCACCATGGGGTCCCCAAGGCTCAGTCCTGGGCCCGCTACTATTTTCTATATTTCTAAATGACCTCCCACTGGCCTGTAAAAACTCAGCCATATAAATGTACACAGACGACATCATACTCTATGCCTCTGGCCCCTCCAATGGTGTTGTGTCTACTGCTCTCCAACAGGACTTTGATGCCATACAACAATGGTTTAGGTCCAACCAACAATTCCAAAATGCAAAGAAAACTGTCTTCCTAACCTACGGCACGCAACCTCGACTCTTTCATCTAGCTGCTCCCCCCACCTTCCATACCCTGGACAGGTCCCCCCTGGAGTCTTGTACCTCCTTTAGATACCTGGGAGTTTGGCTTGACCAACACCTTCATTTCTCCATTCACATCGACTCACTACACAAAAAACTGCACCCCAAACTGGGTGCACTATATCGCAACAAAGGGTGCATGTCCACCGCGGTCCGGAGGAAATAGTGCATAAAATGATTCTCCTAATATTCGACTACAGTGATGTGGTTTATGGTGCAGCACTCTCATCCACCCTGGCCAGCCTGGACAGCCTCTTTCACTCCTTCTGTTGCTTCATCCTGGACTCCCCCCAATGACCCATCACTGTGACCTATACAGCTCCCTAGCACTACACTCACTCATGTCCGCAGACAGATCCACTGCTTCAGTGTGTCATAGCTAAATTCTGGTCCAAATACCTCCACCCTTACCTCAGCACTGCCTTATCAGCCCAACCCTCCTCGGCCTACTCACTCAGAAGCTTTGACTCCAGGCTTCTCCAAGTCCCATTCATGATACATCCAAGGGTCAATCAGCCTTCAAATATCGCTTGCCCAAACTTTGGAATGATCTACCTGCAGACATCAGGCTCACCTAACCTAAGACTCCTTAACCCACTTCTCCATGCACATTTCTCAGACACATGCAACTGCTACCACCAACCCTGAACTATAACCGTATGCCCCTGCTAGTGATGCATTGTCTACTCCCACCAGCAGCTCCACAAACACGCCAATTATTCTAAGCATTTGCTGACTTGCTTTGCTTCCTTGTGCTAATCGAAGTTCGCACATTTCCCAGTACCTACATGTTCTCTGCTTGTTATACTCTGTACCTATGTTAAAACTTTGTAAATATCTGTGTACCTAAATGTTCTTTGCTTGTAATTACTCTGCACCTATGTAAATACCTTTGCAAATACCTGTCCTGATTGTACCCCTGTAACTCCCCAGGTTGCATCTGGAAACGAGTGGACATCCGCTCAGTATGCCTGCCTGGTAAATCTCTTAAATAAATAAATAAACTATACAACTGGATTGTTTACTTATACAATACAAATCACTTACATAATTACTCAATGGCTTGTAACAGTGCTGTAGTTACTAAGAAGTGTGCTGCTTCTGTAGCATTCACCCAGACCTCTTCTACAACTACACTCCTGGCCTTCTACTGCCCAGGTAGGTGGCCTGGGGGTAAAGCATGACTAAATACCATGCTTTATCACCGATCTGCAGTGTGGTGTGGTGGCTGGTGCCAGATACACAGGCAGGGAACCTTCCTTAGCCATTACTCACCCTTCCCACTGGCTGAACAGTGTGGCTGCCATAGCATCATCCTTCGCATCAAGCTATCCAAGCCCTCTGTCTATACCATGAGTGCTGGGGGCAAGGCACTAAATATTGGCAGACCAGCAGGTTCCCATACTGGAAAACTGCAGTAATGGGAAGATCACCCATAATCCACAATTCCTTTATCCACACAGAGTGCAGGATCCTGTCTGCTTCTGGTCAATCCATCTGACTGGATGGCTGCTATTGATTACCAGGCCTGGGAATGCACATTTTGGCACATTCCCTGCCACCTATGTGTACAGAGTCTAAAATTAGATTGCATGTTTAGTAAGCAGTAAGTTCATGAGGGACTGAGTTTTGAATTAGAATTGACATCACAGCTATAGTACTGACATATGATCAATGTAAGTGTGTACAACTGCAAATACATGTTACCTAGGCATTAACTGTGAAAACAGTGCCATCATTTCTTAGCCACAATATTGTTATAGTGCCAATTAGTAATTATGCAAATGCAATATTTTTGTGTAAAGTTACATATCAATTCACAATATTAGACTGCATGTTTACTAAGTTCATGAAAAACTGGAATGCAAACATGGAACATCATCTAAAGAGTTGCCAGTCAGTGCATTTAACTGTAGCAGAGTGAAGTTGCATTGTATTGTTTTTCTAATTGTTTATCCAGGTGAGACACACTAAGCTGAAAGCTGGTTTACAGGTGCAACCTGGAAGCACAAGGAAGTTGAGTGACTTACTCAGGGTCACACAGTATGCAAGTTGGGGCTATGGGATTCAAACCCAGGTCTCTAGATTTGCAGCTCAGAGCCTTACACCACTGCTCTATACTGCCTATTCATATTTTAATTACCATTCTGATTACACATTAACATTTTTCTGTGTGATTACCTTTTAAATAAATGTCAGATTGACATAGACAGTTGAAACAGTGCACTCAACCTACATTTATATGTAGTTACACTTGTAAGAACAGATTTAATAATGCCAAAAGTAATAACATAGTAGTTACACAATATATTTTCTTTTACAACTTGAAATAGCTATTACATGTGTAGTTGCCCTTACCTGAAAAAATAAAACAATGCCAGAAGAGATAGAGTGGTAGTTGCACAATAGATTTTCTGTTACACCTTGCAACAGCTGTTACATGTGTAGTTACACTTGTCAGAATGAAATGATTTGTGCCAAAAGGGAGACTGTAGTAGTTGCACACGTATGCAGGTTGCATAACTACACCATGCCCACATTTGAAACTAGTTACCAACTACGTGGTGGTTACATGTAACTATGCAGTAGTTACAGTGAAGTTACAGCATAGTTATACAGTAATTACAGTGTAGGTAAGGATGTTTAAAATACAGTGTTACTGGGCATTCCCTGTCAGGTAAGGTACCAGTCTGATTATCCATTGTTGCTTTTACCACTGGCAAGCTGTAGGAACCCTTTCAAAAGTTTTCAAGTATGCTTCAATATCATCCAAGGTACACAACTTTGTAAGTTTAAGGTCTTTTATGTTGTTGGTGTTTTGTTGCTCTGCTGGACCTGTGCCAGATCCCCCAGTTTTGATAGCTTGCAAGGCATCCAGCCATCACTGGTTCAGTTGCTGTATCTCTTCTTTTCTTTGTTTCTCCATCGCTTGTTGTATAGCCCACCACTAGAAAAAAGGCAGTCAGACTTTCTGGTTCCATCACTGCTTTTTCTTTTTTTTCCCCATCTCTGGTTCTGGCTCAGCAGTCTCAGTTTTAGACTTTTGTTTCTGCTTCTAGTTTGGCTGCCATTCTTCTGGTAATGACTCCTGGGCTTGCTACTGCAGAATCCATACCTTTCTGCTATGCTTCCCTGGTACTAGGTCTAGTACCCATGAACAAAACTCCTGGCTTAGAGTATGCATGGCATAAATCCCACTTAGGCTGACACCATCTGTCATTGAGGCATATATCAGGAAGCATAGGAAAATCAGCAGCAGTTTGAAATTTGCAAATAGTGTTTTATTTTTCTCAATAACAGCAAAATAAAAATGTGTTTGCTATTAATATTTAAAAGGCAGTACAAACAGAGAAACAAAGTCCTTCTTCTGAGGGTATCTCTTAATTTCAAGTTTCAGTCTCTCTCTCTCTCCTCCTTCTCTCTAGCAAAAGCATTGCTGCTCTTTTTATAAGTCTTTGTCTGGGAACTCATTAAGAGAGCCTGCTTCACTGAAAGTTCTTGTAAGTTTACAGAATGTTCTTGTCAGTTTTGTTGTAGGTGCAGCAAAAAGATATAGTGACCCAGAACTGACCTCTTGCTTACAACTCTGTAAAGGGCTTAAAAACTGCATCTCAGGTTAACCCCATGAGTTCCAAATAGCTTTGCAATCATTTCAACAGTATAACTATATACAGTTTTAAACAAAGGGATCCCAGTATCAGTGAAATTTCCACATAAAGATTGACATATATTTTATACCCGCAGATATGCAAGGGGAAAGGAAAGACAGAATAGCAAGGGAAGGCAGAGAGATAGCGAGAGGTGGAGAACTGAAAAACCACTGGAGTGATCAGTTCCTAGATCTCACAAGAAAATGTGGTTGCATAACCAGACATAGAAGAGACAAAAAAGAAGATAGAGGAGACGATAGAACAGATCCTTGTGTTTAACACTTTCTGCATAACAAATGGGACAGGCCCTTATTCAACCCTATCACAGTGTGTGTGTATATAGATAGATAGATAGATAGATAGACAGACAGACAGACAGGCAGACAGACACACAACAAATGTTGGTATAAATTTATAAAGATAACTAGTGATATTTTTAAGCCAACATTCAAGATACCAAGATATCACATTTTATGTACCAAGATATCACCTACTAGAAACATCATAATTGACCTATTGATAACTGATCAAGAGCAAAAGGACATACCAAATTATCTTATAACAATGTTACTTTGAAAACCATTACTTCATACCTTCTTCAGAGGCATTCCGTTAATTGAAAGAATAATAGAAACAGTGAATGAAAGACAAAGCCACTTGTTTTCAACTTTATTTATGGAACTTTCAGGTCCTGTGTATACATCAAACATAAAATGAGCTAGTGTACATTATTAAAATGATTTTCTTTCATTGTACTTGACTTCTTATGATCTCACTTGGCTTTACCACTCATGAGGTCCAAAGGTCACATTCTGCTCATACAGATACTTCTGATATGTTACAGAGAGAGAGAGAGAGAGAAAATAAATGTTTGGAAAGTGTGTTATACAAGGAAATAATACCATCAAGGGGTCATATAAATATAAAACTATGAACTACGAAGGCTAGCATCCTTTATGAGAGCTTGTTTGACACTGAGATGGCATTATTTCGCCAAGTTTGCAAGACTTTGCCATATTTTATTTTAAATAATGTATTAGGTTGGTCACTTTTTGTTGTGTCCTATGTTTTACCGTAATGTTCGAGGAGTGACTTTTACATGTATTATTAAGGGCTTGCTACATGTGTATTAATGGACTTGTTACATGTGTTATTGGGGGTTTGTTTGTAGTGTGTTGGGTATTAGATAGATAGATAGATAGATAGATAGATAGATAGATAGATAGATAGTACAGATATGTCATTTACGGTTATTAGGGCACCATGCTTAGAGTACCAGTCAGTTGGAATGCCAGTCGAAAATTGCACTGACCTCTATGTGCCCCCTTCCTGAGATCCACCTCCCCAAGTTGGTATCTTTAGTAATGGGTGGCATGGAGTGTGGAGAACACTCCTCGTGCAAACAGAAAAGTAAGTTTTGCCAAAATCTGGTGATCTGGATCGGCACCTAACATGTTGGAACCCAGATATATATATATATATATATGTGTGTATATATATATATATATATATATACACACATACATACAGTGGAGTTAGCCATGATGAAGCACAGTAACATGCAGTAATGACATGTCACAAAATGCTGCATGGCAAAGGCTTAATTGCCATTGACTTACAATGGTTCCTGCAGTAAACTGCAGCATTCTGTGGCATTTTGCAGCATTTCTGCATTGCCTGCTGTCACATCTGTGTGTATGTGTGTGTGTGTGTGTGTGTATATATATATATATATATATATATATATATATCAGGGTTTTAAATAATTGATTTGCAGTTTTTTCTTGGGACAATGCTAACTGTACACAAAGTATTTATATAGGTTTTCTAGAAGTGTTATGTTTGTTAAACACAGTGAGGCAAATTGTATGCATTTCCACAATGTTTTAGCACTTTTATGAGCAAAACACTAATCAATTTTTGGAGTTAAATAAATCTGCATATATATATATATATATATATATATATATATATATAATACAAGTCACATTAAACTGTTCCTCAACTCACTGGTGTAGCATTGTTCAATAAGTTTCCTAACCTGTGCAGTGTTTAATTCAATGAATTAGTAAAAGGTTAGTATTGGTTTGCATCTAGCTGTTATGTACTAAAAGCTTTATTTTTAGCTGAGTGCTTATGAGTTTAATTTCAGAAGGCAGACTGAACAACTTTTAAGGAATGCTGTGATATTTGTAAACAATACTCTTAAGGAATGTTGTGATATTATAAACAATACCATGAAAATGCAGCTACTGCCATTTCACTAAACAGTTACAAGTGAGTTGAATAAGCAGTGAAGGATAGTTGGAAAATAGTTGAAAGCTTCAACAGTTCAAGTAGCCACTGCAGTAGCATCACAAAAAAAATGCTACAGCAGTGAGTTGATGGAACAGTTTAATGTGACTTGTACTATATATACATATATATATATATATATATATATATAGGATATGCAATGGAAGCAATTGTAATGGTGATTTATCTGCACAATAGCAGTTTGGACCTCAGGTAATCTTTACGAGTGGCATGAGCCACGAGTGAGGTGTCTGAGGTCAAACTGCTCGAGTGCAGATAAATCATGTATTACACACGTTTTCCATTGCATATTCCATTTATGCAATTCTTTTATTTTTGCTTTTGGAGAGGGCATTTGTTAGTCAAAAAAGTGAATAAAAAATGTAATTATCTGCCATTTTTTGCTGATTATAGAAAATCTAAAAGGAATCTAGAAATGAAACATCACTTATTTTGTAGGTATGTTTATGCTGAACAACGTTTGTGCTGAAAGTATCATACTATAATTTTTGTTTTTAAATCATTTGCATTTGTTTAATGAAAAGTGCACAAAATCTAATTTTCTGCTGTTTTTCACTAATTATGAAAAAATTAAAATTATTTATAAATAAACACCACTCATTTTGTGGATATTTCTGTGCTCAATTAACTTTTGTGCTCACAGTATCATGCTATCATTTTTATTTTAAAGTTATTTACATTTGTTTGCTGACAAAATGACTAAAAAATAATTTTCTGCTGTTTTTTGCTAAGTATCAAAAAATCTAAAAGGTATCAATAAATAAAACACCACTCATTTTGTCGATATCTCTGTGCTGAACAACTTTCATGCTCACAGTACCATGCTGTCATTTTTCATTTTAAAGTTAATTGCATTTGAATATGTTTAATGCTGTTACTGAGGTTGAACATTTTAAATGACATAAGCATTGTATAGATAAATGGCTGATGACATAAGCACTGTCTGGATAAATGGCTGATGACATAAGCACTGTATACATAAATGAAATTTATATACAGTTACTCAGATAAATGGATTTATCACACTCTGTTTATCTCCACCTCATTGGATAAAAATTATATATAAATATATATATATATAGCTATAAAATTGTTAAACATAAAGGGTCCAAATCCAATATTCTGCTTGTATAAAACACATCACATGACAATGTGTATATCAGAGCGTGACCGCACACCTGCACTTTTACCCTCCTCCAAAACAATTCTGACATTTTATAAGACAGATAAACCACTCTGAGATGTGTGGTTGCACTCTGATATCGCAGCACCCTTGAGTGGTTGATCACTCAGCCTGCGACCTCATGCGTATCAACGCATACCTCAGAGTGGTTTATCTATTACAGATATATATATATCTTGCTTGTTAGGTATTAATGTGCTATTAAGATGTGACTAACACATTAATAAAGTGTAATTAGCTAAATGACATCATAATACACCAACTGGCTATCATCATATATGGGAACAATCGATGGCTTTTCTATGGGGATGAGAGCCCAACACGCACTACTATATATTTATCTATATATATATATATATATATAGTTTTGAGAGGCCAATGATTATTATAGCTCATGTCATGCCATGTTATGTTTACACAGACATATTTTTTTTAATTAAAATAAGAAATTGAGCAGTATTGCTGTCTGTTTCCATGTTTCAGTCAGCATCAATTTCTTTTATAGTGGTTGTAGGCTTACTGCTTAGGATTCAAAAGCTAGTCAATCACAACATTCCATTTCTAAATCATTGCAATTGACTCTTTCTGTATTTTAGTTCTCTCTGTTTGATTATTTGTACAATGGGCATTTGCAAACTGCTGCCAGGTTTTAGCTGTGCAGCTGAAAGAATACATTATGACATAGTGCATCTCAAAAAGATATCATGATGATATATTGCATCCTAAAAAGACAGGAACAGCTTTCATGGATGCATGAGATAGCACTTTTTATCATGCAGGTTATCCAAACCCATAGTATTATACTTGTGCAGTAGTGCATGTATAATTAGGGTTGAGCAGAGGTCTATATGTTAAACCCCTATCAATGCATCTTAAAAACTTCAGCAGTATCTGAAAAAAATGTCCAAAATTTAGCATGTCTTTCCTGTGTGGCAAGTTCTTGAGACATGGGAAGTTTCATGATAGAAATTATCCAGACTTTGAGATCTAGATGTGCGTTTCACTAAAATACAGAAAAAGCACCTTTTGGCAGTTTTTCCCATTTATTTCTTCTCACCTACAACCTAGACAGTATGGAATTTTGTTACAAAACTTTCAGGTCTATGGGGGCTTAAAGGGTGTGCCTTTTGAAGGTTTTGTGAAAATATGTTAATAGGTTCAGAGTTAAAGGTTTTGGCTGGCAGTATAGCCTAGAGGTTAGAGGAACAAGGTGTGAACAAGCTTGATATATCCAGCAGACCAGACCCAAGTTTGATTCTCACAACCTCCACTTGCATACTGTGCGACTCTGAGCAAGTCACTTAACCGCCCAGTGCTCCCAGGTCGCCCCTGAAAACAGGCACTTGTGCCTAGTGGGCCTTAACCGGTTACCAAAGACAAAAAAAAAAAAAAGAAATGTGACTCTGAGTGTGCTTAGTAGGGTTTTAGGATAACCCTCTGATACAACAGCAAAATGTAGCTTTTGTGAGCTATTTTACTTTCACAGAATTAGTTTTTTACATGTCACAAGAAATAACATTTTGTGCTAAATGGCTGCCATCTTGTTTTTTTTACTGTTTAATGAAAATACATAAAAATGAATTATTTGAAAAACAAACAAACACATGGATCTTGCTAAATTGGACCAGTTAAACATGATTTTGTTGTTTGTTTTTCCAAAAAAGAGCCAGAAATACCTTTTTGGGTCTTTGGCTGTCATTATACCAAAATGGCTGATTTTTGTGCTGTGAGACGTGAATTTTCCTATCACACATTTAAGTGTAACAGTAAAGTGAGACACTAAAATGTACAACACTAAAATGTTAGTAGAACACTTTGGTGCCACACTTAAATAGTGCAACACAAGAATTCCATTTCTGGGTGTCAATACTTTTAAAACTTGGCCATTTTACAACATTTTAGTCATAAATGTTGAATATATTGTTTAAATGGCCCTATCTCATCAAGAAGGATCATGGGAATTTTCAAGTTCAGGTTGAAAGGTGATTTTGCAGTCATTTTGTGGAACAACTTTTCGGGTAGGACATTGTAGCAAACAAGTTCATGGCAATTTCAAGCAAAATTTATGAAGAAATGTTGTGTGCATAGCCATCATTTGGCTCAGTGGGAACTGTGCTGTACTCCTGTGCCAGTAAGCTGAGTTTGGGGGTGAGCTCTGTGAGCCAGCTTGATGGGGTGAGGCAAGGAGGATGGTGCTGCAGTGTGGCACCACTCCCAGCCTTGGAAAGGATGGGGCAGAACTGGCCACATGGGCAACAAGCAACTATATAGTGAAAGGAAGTCATCTCCTGGGATAGGGCACAGGGGGCTCTGCACCTCTGCACCCATAGCTGCATGAAAGTGCTGGGCCCAGAGAGCCTTGAATTCCCACAACCAGATGGACACTTGGCCCTGTGCATCTGCATTTGTAGCAACATTAATGGACCTGACCCAGCACGCCCTGCACATCTGCACCCCCCCCAGAAAGCTCAAAGAATTAGTTGTATCCACAGGCGAAAGTATGGATTCTTCCCTTGGCACAGGACCTCTGGGCCCTGAGCATCTGCATTCAAGGAATCTGTGCAAATGAGGATGCAATTATGAACATATGAACATATGAAAATACAAAACTTGCCAGCAGAAAGAGGCCTTATGGTCTATCAAGTCTGCTTGTATGTAAAGCTAAGCCCCTATTTTGCAGCTGCCCTCTCGACCCCCTACTCACCTCCTGGAACTGCTCAGTGTTCTTTACCCAGCCCTTCTCCCCATGTCCCTGTCCCATGCCCTTTGAATGTCCCCACTGTCTTGCATGCCACCACCCCCTCTGACAGAGCATTCCACTTCGACACAACCCTCTCCATGAAATAATGCCTTCTAATCTCCCTATTGAATCTGCACCACTCCATCTCAGCCCATGCCCCCTCATGTCCCTTCCCTTCCTCTGCTTAAACAGCCCCTCTGCACCAGATGTGTTTATCCCCCTCAAGTATTTAAAAGTCTCAATTATGTCCCCCTATCCCTTCTCTCCTACAGGGTGGACAAACCCAGATGACCAAGCCTTTCCTCATAGGTTCTGCCTTCCATCCCCTGTATCATTTTTGTTACTCTGTGCTACACCCTGCTGAGAAGCCTGACATCTTTCCTCAGGTACGAATGCCAATATTGCACACAGTACTCCAACTACAGCCAGAACAAGGACCTGTAAAGGGACAGGATCACCTCTTTGTGTCTGGATGAGAATCCCCGTGTGATACATCCCAGCATCCCAGCATCCTATTGGCTGTAGCTGCTGCCCTCCTGCATTGAGCAGAGTTATTCATGCTCCCCATTATTATGACCCCCAGGTCCTTCTCCTCCTCCTCGATGACCCCTAACCAAACCCCACCCAGCCAATATTCCCTCCTCTAGTTTCTCGCCCATGAAGTGCATAATTTTGCACTTCTTTGCATTAAATCCCAGTTGCCAACTTGCTTACCATTCCTTAGGTTTGGTGAGATCACCCTGTAGTCTTTGCCACTTCTCTATGTCATCCACTACATCTCCCATTTTGGTGTCATCCTCAAACAAGCTGATCCTGCCCTCTACCCCTGCGCGCTACAGCCAATATGAACAGTCCAAACAATACCGGCCCCAGCACAGAGCCCTGTGGTACACCACTGGTCACTGGCTTGGGAGAGGAGAGTTCTCCCCCCACCACCCATTGTAGTCTATCCTCAAGCCAATTTCTGATCCAATCCACCATCTTAGCCCCACCCACCGTATTCCAGCTTGCCCCAGCAGCCCATGAGGTAATGAGTCAAATGCCTTGCTGAAATCCAAATATAGGACATCCACATCATGGCCCTTGTCCAGTTCCATCATCACTCAGTCGTAGTATTCTATCAGGTTGGTTTGTCATGATCTCCCTGAGAAGAAGCCATGCTGTCTCTGATCCTGGAGATCATTAACCTCCAGGAAGGTTACCAGTCTCTCCTTCAAGATTGATTCCATAAGCTTACCCACTAAGGAAGTGAGACTGACAGATCTGTATTTGCCCGGTTCATCCTTTGGGACACTCTTGTGGATAGGCACCACATAAGCCAACCTCCAATCCCCTGGTATGCATCTCATATCCAGAGAGGAGTTGAACAGGTCAGTGAGTGGCCCAGCCAGTACCTCCACCATCTCCCTCAACACCCTAGGGTAAATGCCATCAGGACCTGGTGCTATATCCAGTCTAAGCATCTTCAGACCTTCTAATACCATGCTTTCTTGAATAACTACATCAGTCACCTTCTTCCCACTTATTCCCACCCCTCTGGTCCATGGAGGTAGTGGACCTCCTACCTCCCTCATGAACACAGAGCAGAAGTATTCATTCAGTACCTCTGCCTGTCCCCCCTCCTTCTCCACACCCCTGCCCTTCCTAATCCTAACTATCAAGTCCCTACAATTCCTTTTCCTCACATACTTAAAGAATTCCTTCTCCACCTACTTTATGCCCTGAGCCAGCCTCCCTTACTAACTTGGTTACTTCCCTGTCACTCTTTGCATACAACTCCTTGTCCACCCCCTCCCAGTTCTCTTCATTCTCCTATATGAAGCTCTCTTGGCTCTTGGCCCCTCCAATACCCTCCTGGACATCCAACATGGCACTTTGGCATGGGACATCTTGCTCAGAGTCCTGGTGCATGCTACAGTAGCCTCTCTCAGACCAGATTTTGTAATCTCCCACCTTTGGTGTGTGTCCATCTCTGACCTAATTCCCTCAGGTCTCCCCCTCAGTATTTCCCTCATCCTTTAAAAGTCCACCCATCTGAAGTCCACTACCTTTGTTGCTGATCCCACTGCCTCCTTGCCCATGCTTAGCCTGAACCAAACCGAAAGGTGGTCACTCCTGGCTAGTGGTTCCCCTACCCATAGATCCCTCACCATCTCCCCATTTGCTAGTACCAGATCTAATATGTTGCCCAGTCTGATTGGTTCCCCAACCATCTGCACCAGATGGCTATCCAGGAGTGCATCAAGAAGCACTTGTTCCCTGGCGCTAGAGGTGGTCTGGTTTCCCCAGTCCACCACAGGTAGACTGAGGTCACCTAACAATCATCACTCTCCCCTTGCTACACGCCTGTCAAATCTGATCTGCTAATTCCTTATCCATCTCCTCGCACTGTGCTGGTGGCCTATACACTACCCCTAGCATCAGCTTCCTACCCTTCGGGTCCTGAAACTGAATCCACCTTGCCTCCATCCTCCCCTCTTCCCCCTCATCCCTTGTGCAATTGATTCTGTCCCTTATATAAACTGCCACCCCTCCTTCCTTCCCCACAACCCTGTCCTTTCTATATACCCTGTAGCCAGGGATCATCAGATCCCAATCCTGGTGTTGATAAGCCCACATCTCTGTGATGGCTATAACATCCACCTTCATTATGCTTAAGACAGCCTGTAGCTCAGTTACTTTATTATCCAGACTCCTTGCATTTAGGGAGACCACCCTCCACCCAGCTCACTCCTTCTCCTTGCCCCTCACCCCTCTACCAGATTTCTACCCCTTGGCCTCCCCTTACAAACCCTACTGTCTTGGGGGTTAGCTCATACCACTCCCCTATCTGGCGGCCCTGAATACTAGCTGCATATTCACCACCCCCTTCCTAGTTTAAAATTCCCCTGGAAGTTATGTACTCCTCCAGTTTCTGTTTCAAGGCCCCCTGCTCTGCCCTACTCAAGTGTAACCTGTCTGCTGCATATAGGTCACTGTTGTCTCATGTGTTCCCCCAGTTCCCCACAAGTCCATATCTTTGTGAGTGACACCACTCCACCAGCCAAGAACTGAATTCCACAATCCTGTCTTTTCTTGCTCTGCTCACCCTGGGTACTGATAGAACTTCCAAGAAGGCCACCGAGCACCCAACCTCCCTGCACAACTTCCCTTGTTCTTCATAGCTCTCCCTAACCACCTCCACCTGACTCTGCCAGGTAATTTGTGCCTATGTGCATCACCACATGAGGTTTTTCCCTTACCCTCCTGACACATCTCAGCATGGCCTGCCCTGCCCACTGTTAAGCTCTCATCAATTCCACCCATATCTGGCTGTGTTGTTTGCCCCTCCCCCACATGATCTCCTTAAGTATACAGTCCCCAAACACCACTACCCCACCCCAACCTCCCCTTTTGCCTGTACCTGCTTGCAACCCCTTCCCCTTGAGCATCTGTCCTTCCTTGTCCAGCAGTATCCACACCACCTTCTGCCTTTCCTTCCTTCCTTCCAGCTTATCTCCTTTCCTACTGCCCTCTCCTCTTGACTGATGCAGCCTCCACCCCTCCCCAAGTCTACTGCATCATCTATGATCCCCTGTCCCACCCAGTGCCCCTTCAGCTCTCTCTTGCCCCCTCCATTTCCCTTGTACTTTCTCCCTCCCATACTCTGTCTCTTGAGCCACACCCTCACCCATTCAGTTTCTTTTCCCAGCTTTCTCCCTGCCCTGACTGTCCCTGCCTCACTTCTGGTAGTATCATCATCTCCCTCTGCTACAGATACTGGTACCTGTTACTTAACCCTATAACCTTGCCTGTAACTTCCTTCCATCACCCCTGCCTTAGCTTGCTACCCACATTATGCCCCGAGCTCCATTTCCTCCCTCTGACACCTCAGCCTCTGAACCCTATATGCCCAAGGTAGTGGCACTCTTACCCCTGCTCTGACCATCCCCTCTTTTAAAATTCTTAATTCTCCCAACAACCAGCTGACCTCTGTCTGCAGTGCTCTCAGCTTGTGTAAATGGGACATTCCTGCAGCCTCCACAATGTACCCACCCATATGGCTGCCCCACAACCATTGCATCCCACCACCCTGTCTCCCCTGTTGGTCTCCTGCCTCCTGCACAAGTCTCCCCTCCTTTGATACCAACCCCTTTCCCATGCCACCCCTACCAGTTTTGCTATCCCGCATTCACCACACCTCCTGAATGCTATCTCACCCCACCCCTCCCCATCCTGCCCTCTGCACCATCATTATCAGTATACAATTAGACTTAATTCCCCAAAGAGTAGCCCTAACAACAGGATAGTTCCTTAAACTTCATCCCCTCTATGAATATCCCCAGTGACAATAGATTGCACTCAAACTTTTCCCTGAAGGATTAGCCCAACACTGCACAAGTGAACAACCACAAGGACTTAAATGTTTAGCTTAGATTCTGCTCCTTTCTCCTGCCCTGGCTTTACTCTGGTCAAGCTTTCATGCTTTCCAGTCAGGTTGGCCTAAAGGATCTCCCAGTAACACTCACCCATGCACTCTATTTGCTTTCTACTACTATGGGTGATCTAAGTGGTCCATTTAATATTGGTGGGAGGACAGGTGGTGAAAACTCTCATTGCTCTGGCTTGTCTTCCTGGGCCCTCCTTTGACTGCTCACCTTGTCCTAGCCACTAGCTGATAGACCCATCATCACAAGCTGCCGTTGCTCTGGCGTGTCTTCCTAGTCCCTCCTTTGACTGCCCACCTTGCTCCTAGCTGCTGACTGACAGGCTGCAGGTCAGTTATGTGTTGCATCCCTACTATCTCAAAAAGAATGAAAGTTCATTACAAAAATAAAATGAGTTAATGCATCAGTTAGGGTTCAACTTAATGTCACATAAGTAGGGAAATGTGGCATTAGGGTTTCCAACCCTAACTCTACACCCCAAGCAGCAAAGGACAAGACCACACCATCAACTACAGACAGCCATCATTAGGTTAGACAAAGAACATACAAGTGGTAGTTACCAAAAGTTCACAAGCGTTGCAGTATGCGTGGTAAAGACAGTATTGGTGTTAATATATTAGTAATGCAGTGCTGATGTAGTAGCTCTGTACCAAAATCCAAATCAATGTTTTTCTTTTGTGACATCAGAAATGCAGTAGATGACACTGCTGAATTCTACTCTCCTGTTATCCTGAACTGTTCCTGTTGGTGATTTTCTAATTCACATCTTCTCCAGTACTCCTCCCATAGAGCTGTGGTTGCATTTCATCAATTAAAATACACCAATTGTTGTTTTATTTTTATTTCTATTTCCAACTACAGACTTTGATTATGCTTTTTGATATTATTTAGTTCCAGTGTATGTACAACATCTCTATCTGTATAAACTTGCTTGTTCATTGAATATCTTTGAAAGAGTGAAAATTAATGATTCTCACAGATTAATGATTCTATACAGCTTTTGTTAGTGTCTGATATTATTTTACCCTTTGTGCAATATTCTTTGGTAGCAGTTGGTTTTCTACATTATGTGCCATCTTGCACACTGACTGTTTGTCTGGTTCCCATCCCTGCCATCTCTCCCTCCTCCTCCCTTCTCCTTCCCTCTGTCCCAAAATTATGTGCTGTCTTGTGCACCAGCCACTGTTCTGATTCCCATACTTTACTCCCTCCCTCCCTCTCTACATCTGTGGCAGAGCACCAGTCCTTGATCTCCCTTCCCTCTTTCCCAATATTTTGTGCTATCCAGTGCATGAAACATGGGTCTGATTCCCATCAATCCCTCCTTCCCTTCATCCCAATGATTAAAAAACAAAGTGGTCCTTGATCTCCCTCTTCCCTAGACCATGGCTCCACTGCAGATGTAAGGAGGGTGTGAGACTTGTGAATAAGATCGGTGGTCAGTGTGTTGGCTGGTACTTACTGTCAGGACAGAGAAAAGGAGGAGGGGGGAGTGAGGGATTAGAATCAGACCAATGGCTATTGCGCCAAATGGCATATAATCTTGAGGACCCACTGCTCAGACACCCCCACAATTTCTTGCTTTAAAACCACCCTCTGGAACCACCTTTTCACTACTCACAGCTGTTGCTGTTTCTAAGCTATCTTGCTCACTCTCTGACAAAGCCCCTGTTGGCTGCTCAAATCCTCTACCTTCTCTACCCTTGGTTCCAGTTACCTCCCTGTTGACTCCGCTAAAACACACTGCATTGATATCCTATGTTTTTCTGATGTTCTAGTTATTTCCCTGAACAATGTTAACTTCACCAATCCTGTATGTGGTAAATTGTTGATCTCATTTGTCCTCCTGTATCCTCAAAAAACTGTACACTGTTTATCTGTACCAAGTTGTTATCACTATATTGTCCTCTCTGTGTGAGGTACCATTGTAAACGAGCCTCTGGCTCAAAGGTTGTAAACTGATGCTTAGTAAATAAATAAATAAATAAAATATTACACATGAGGTAAAATGACAAAAGATGCTACTGTACCAAAAACATGCTGAAGATTTCATTTCAACTTTACAAAGATAGTCAGTGAAAGTATGCTTTATACAGATAGAGACTTGGTGATGTAGCCGCGGTTTTACCATGCCACAGCGACAGCGGCTATGGAACATCCCAAAATTGACAGGCGCATTGCCGATTGTTGGCAATGCAGTGTCAGGATGCCTCCTGTTTCCATCTGGGGGCTGCTAGCCTGAACCCTCCCATGTTGGTAGCTCTATCCCCACATCCCTAAGTCTCTAGGATTCCAACTCTGAGTCGGAGTTGGACTGGGGGGGCCAAACACCCTGTGAAGCAATCCCTTGGCCATGCAGAGACCATCACAGTGACAGGCAGATTTTGGCCAAATCCTGTCGCTGTGGTGGTCTTCACCATTGGGGTTTTGATGCGGTGATGGGATACCGTTGCCCACACACTGATGATGGATTATATCAAAGGGGCACCTTCAACATTTGCAGTTGGAATGAAAAATTAAAATAAAGTAAAATTAATATGTTTAAATAAATATCAAAAACAAAGAATGATGAGAACATGAAAATTAAAAGGGATAGGAATTAAATTCAGTACTTATCACTTGATAATCCAATCAGAGTTAATGTGTCCAGTAAAAGTATTGCTCCACCATTATTCTGTGGCACACTGTAATTATACAGGTACATAGTACTAAGAGGTTGAGCAGTTGGGATGAGGAGCCCACTGTACAACAGAAGAAAGCAGCATATCAAACACACATCTAAAACGTCACCTGCTGACTAACTTGGAACAAAGGATAACACTAGCACCTTTGCATTGTAATACAACCAAGAAAAATGAAGGTCACCATCAAGAGGCTAACATGGAAATTGCACTTAAAAAGAGCCTATTCCACAATCAACTGTGTGTTTATGCAGTGTTAAACCACTAGTAACCCAACTCATCACTCATTACAACAAGGTATTGGTAAACCTTTTGGTAACTACCACTGTACAACTGTTTCCAGATGACACAAATGCAGAAGCATGGATGTACTACCTCTGTAGATTTGAATCTATGGCTGCATAAATGCAGGCCCAACAGGGTACTGCACTTCTGCAGCCAGAAGTGTGTGTGAATGTATATTATAGCATGCATGAGTACCTGTGGCTGCAGAAATATTGGCCCCACAGGGGACTGCACCTCTGCAGACAGAAGTACTGTTGCAATTTGGGTACCATTTTTCCACAAGCAGTAGCAGAAGTCAATGTCTGTGTCTTACACCAGCAGCTACAGAAGTACAAGCCCCTCAGAGGCCGTCACCTCTGCAGACAGAAGTAGTGTAATGCTTTGGATATCATGGATTCCTATTTGCAATCACATAGGCATAGGCCCCACTGTTGCCTGTGCTTCTACAGCCAGAAGTCAGCGTGTTTGTCTTACAGTATGCATGAGTATCTGTGACTACAGAAGCATGGGCTCCTGAAGAGTAGAGTACCTCTCTCTATGTAGGGGAGCTGGTGTTAGACTACTGGTGGCTTCAGTTCTCATAAAGTCTGTTTGGGTATCAGTGTAGGCTGCATTCCCATTATTCACTCTATCACTTGTGTGTAATGTAAGATATTTTATAACTGAGCACTTTTTCTCATGTTTTGCCATGAGCTCATAGAGCTTGGTTGAGCACTTCATGCTGTTACAGTAATTTAACAGCACATTACATATGCAAATTTGAAATTAATAGATGCATTTAATAACATTTTGAATAGAAGGTGGTGTTTTCATCATCTTTTGGTATATATTCGAGCCCCATGGGGCATGTGCTGTTATAGAGAGAAGTAGTGTTGCAATTTGGTTATACATTAGATTTTGTGGGGCCTGCACTTCTGCAGCCAGAGGTCAGTGTGTATGTCTTACACATGCAGCTGCAGAAAAGTAGGCCCCTAAACAGCCTATGTTTCTGCAGTAACAAGTGTTTGTATGTTTTAGAGTGTGCATAAGTACCTATGAAAAAAAAGTAAGAAGATGTGGTTTTAGAGTTTCCAGTTCTAAACCACCACCACCACCCCTAAAACAAATCGGGTGTACAGTCTTCCTTAGGGTTGTCAACCTTAAAGCTCACCCCATTAAGTGTGCATGTTTCTGGAGTGTAAAGAATGGGGTGAGCTTTAGGGATGAAAGCTCCAGGGCATACTTCACCCCTGATTTGTTTTGGGGGGTTGGTGGTGGGGTTTTAAGTGTCAGAAATCCTAACAGCAAATGTACCTACTTTTTTTCACTTTAGTCTGAACCCTAAATGTTGCATTAACACAGTTTTTGCAAAGAATTTCCTTACTTTTTTAGCTAATATAATCTTATCCTTATTTGCCTGTGGGAGTGGAGTCCCCTCTGGGCCCTGTTCTCCCATCCATTCAAATATACTTCTTGAGATAGGGTAATTGTATCCTTATTTGCCTGTGGGCCTTGCACTCCTTTTCCTCCATAGTTGCATATATGTATGCTGCTTTGAAGCACAAGGACCAGCGGGCACTGTGCTTGCATTTTTAGCAAAATCACAACAAAATTGTCACTATAGCCTTCTTTTTACCCTTCTTTTTACTTCATAAGATGTGTCTTCAATTGCAGAGTGAATCTTCGCCCAGGGACCTGTTCAGGTATGTGAAGATGTGTGGGAGGTGTGGGCAGTGCAGGGTGGTTGTTGCTCAGTGGGAGGTTGGGGTGGGGGGGGCAGATCAGTGAGGGATCATTTTTCTTTTACAGGAAAAAAAGATATTGAGGGCCAATTTCCTTTTTTTACAGATAATCAAATATGGGGACAGTGATCAGAGGGTGGAGGTACCACTAGACACCAGGGAAAAATTAAACAATTACAGGGATGGCAATCAGAGGGTGAGGGTGCTGTTTGATACCAGGGAACATGAAACAATATGGAGATGATGATCAAAGGGGTGGGGGATGCCACTAGACACCAGGAAAAATGAAATAAATACAGGGATGGTGATCAGAGGATGAGGGGGTGCCACTAGACACCAGGGAAAAATTAAATATTTACAGGGACAGTGATCGGAGGGTGAGGGGTGCCACTAGACACCAGGGAAAGATATAATCATTACAGGGAGAGTGACTGGTGGGTGGGGCAGCACCACTAGAACCCAGGAAGAAATAAAGTAATTATGGGGACAGGAATCAGAGGGTGGAAGTGTTCCACCAGACACCATGGAAACATTTAATCATTACAGGGATGGCAATTGGCGGGTGTGAGGCACAACTAAACACCAGGGAAAAATATAGTTTTCCATATAAAGGAACCCATTTTCATATGAATGAAAAGCAAGTCATGAAAAGGATATAAAATGTAAAAAAAAAAAAAATTTAGGGATCACTAGTCCAACAGTTAAGTGCAGAATCCACCTAATGGAGTACAGATGAGCAAGATAGATTTCTTGGTTTCTCTGCAAGATGTCATTTTGTGGATTTTGACATTTTTTAAACAGAAACAAGATAAATGAAAAAATGTTTTCCTCTCAAAAAGGATTGGCCCATATAAAAAAGAATTGTTTTCATTTCATTCAGCTATCTTAAAGTGCTTACAAAGCATGCTCAAAACTGATATTTTTAAATGAATAACTGCAATGGATTAATATTTTTCACCAAACCAGTGAAAGGCACATCTGTGGGCCAAGCCCTTTCTACCCTGAAAATTTAAGACAAGAATTCCAAACTGTCCAGGTGCAAGGTGATGACAAAAAAAACTGGAAAAAATGTGATTTTTTACTTTTTTGTGATATTCCCATCTTGGAATCCACACATCTGACTTGGCACTTAAAGAGATCTACCCCCACATAACCATGCATGCAAAATCCTTTGGTTGTGAAGATATTAAAGTGCAAAACTTGAGGTTTAACATAGAAACCCCTGCTCAAGCCTAAATATAGTATACTGTATATAAGGCATACACAACAGGACCTATGGAATACATGATTTATTTTCACTCGTGCTGTTTGACCTTGGGTAACCTTATGAGTGGCATAAGCCACAAGTGATGTGCCGAAGGTCAAACAGAATAGGAAATAAATCATAATTCAACTAGGCCCTATTGTCTATTTCATTTTACTAATAGGCAAAGACCTTGTTGTTATGTTTTTATTTTGATAGCATTGGTTTTTTTTTAACAATTTAATAATGTTGTGGGTTTCTGCGGTGAAGTAGTGCACTTCCACCTCTTAGGATTCTCATTGCTATGCCTGTTGTCATGGACAATGTGTCATGATGGTAGCATTGACAGGGCAACTTTGAGGGGATTGGTGGAGGAGCAGCCAGCTTGGAGAATTTGAAAAGAAAATGATGGTTCTGTTTAGTAAGCGAGCTGGTCAGGTCCAGGGACATACCACACGCTTCTCTTCATCAGCAGCATACATTTATTTTTGTTTTTTTCCCATTTTGTTTTAACTGCCTTAGTTCATGTGAGCGGGAGTGGTGAGGAAGAGCAGCTAATAGTTTTGTGAGGTGGAGTGCTGTTAGATCCTATGAGCAGTGCAGGAGGGTGAGATTACTTGGTGGAAAAAAAACTTACATGGCTCACAGGTATTTATGAACAAAGAAAGGATCCTTTTTCATGTGCAATACTATTTTTCCAGGGCCATGGTAAGAAGCCAGTGTCCAGAGGACAGAGCAGAAGTGAGGCAGGCATGTAGAGAGGAGGAGGAAACGTGCAACATTCGTGGGGGGGGTTGATGAGGAAAGAAGACTCATGCTGTGATTATATTTACTAAATAAACTTATGCAATGAAGTTTTAGTTTGCTGGGTAAGTGAGCTGTGTGGCAGATAGAATAAGATGTGAGGTTTATGACTAAGGGATATGCCTGTATGTCAGATTTGCAGGCAGATGGTTTGTGTGTGGGGGAGTGACATTGGAGGCTCCACCACATCGTAACTACATGCTTAGAGTGCAGCGTCAATAGAGCACCAGATTGTGGTGACAGAGACCTCTCTGTTTGTAGGGGGCTGTGCCCTGCACCCCCCTTACTAAATATACCAATTCTGGGGGGTGGACCTCTGGAATTTGGCACAGAAAGGTTACTGTAAATGCAATCTGGTGCTGTATTGTCACGGCGCTGTAAAGGCAGTGCTGTAATGATGGTATATGAAGATGGAGCACAGTGCGTTTCAAAAAAGAACTTGTAGGTAAATTAAAAATGTATTGTTGAGCTGTACTGTTGTGGAATTGATAAATGTGAGGTTGAGGAGTTGGTAAATGTTGTAAAATGCACTTCTCTGCTGCAGTGTGTTTAGAAACAAAAGTGAAAGTTCTGCTAGTATAGGTAGAAGTAGCACCGTCAGGTGGGGGAAGGAGACATGTTACGATGACTTATCTACTATGGCCCGGATATTCAAAAGGGTTGCGCCATGCGCAAGTCCAAAAGTGCGCCATTTTGCGATATTCAGCAGGAGGCAGTTGCGCCACCGAAAACATGCTGAGCAACAGCGCAATGCAAAGGAAGGCATGTGCAACCAACGTGGGTGGAGCCATGCATAAAGAGCGCAATGCGAAATTGAAAGACTTGCGCATTGCGCAATAGCGGAACTGCCGGAAATTGCGCACTAGCGAAATGAGCCAAAATAAAAAAGGCTCAAGGAAGCGGCGCAAGAACGCCAAGGATGCCAAGTGGGGTAGAGAGAGAGAGAGAGACAGACAGACAGTGACAGGCTAGGGCAGGCAAGGCAAGCGTGGGCCATAGGCTGCAGAGGCCGGGGGTGCCCAGTGCAGTGGAAGTAGCAGTCAGGACAGCGGGGTAACACAGCAACACCAGCCGTGGGGGTCAGAAGCCAGGGAGATGGACAGTGCCAGCTTCCACATGGAAGCTGTAATGAGGGGGGTGAGAATGCAAGCTGCAGGGGGACGAGGCCATGGAAGGGCCCGTCGGCGGTACGCCCCCAACAGGCAGTACCGTGCCCGCATCAGTTATGAGCTGTACACAGATGTAGAGATGTGGGCGGTACCGCCTGAACAGGGCAATACTGAGGCGGCTCTGTGAGCTGTGCAGTGATGTGATGCAGGCACCTCACGACGGAGTCACGCTCTGTCAGTGGAGACCAAGGTGACAGCCTGCATGTGCCTGCTCACCACGGGCACCTTCCAGAGGCTGACAGGGGACACCACAGGCATCACACAGTCGGCCACGTCATGCATCCTCACCCAATTCCTCAGCGCACTGCTGCCACATGCTGCAGAGCACATCCATTTCCCCAACACCGTGGCAGAGCGTACAGCAAACATGCAGGAGTTCCACAGGGTAGCACATATGCCTGGTGTGCTAGGGGCCATAGACTGCACCCACGTGGCCATTCGCACACCACCTGGCTCCGATGGGGCTGCATATAGGAACAGAAAGGGCTTCTCCAGTGTCAACTGCCAGGTGGTGTGTGATGCCACTGGGCGCATAGTCAATGTCTGTGCCACACACCCTGGTGGAGCACATGATGCCTTCATATGGTATCAGTCCACACTGTGCCATCGATTCGAGAGTGGGGACATCCCCACAGGCCATCTAGTGGGTGAGCACGCATGTATGGAATGCAAACTTGGGGCAGGGTGGGGAATGCCACAGGTGCCATGGTAGTGGCACACAGGGATATGGGCAATATGGACCTGAACATGATACTGATCTCCACTATCTCCACACAGGTGACAGTGGATACCCACTCCGTCCCTGGCTGCTCACACCGTGCAGTCATGACCCCATCGCGGCAGCGCTATAATGGGAGCATGCTTCCACACACAACATCATAGAGTGGGTGTTTGGGATGCTCAAGGCATGCTTCCGATGGCTAGACACCTCCGGTGGTGCCCTACAGTACAGCCCCAAAGGCCTGTGGGAGATTCCTGGCCTGTTGCATCCTGCACAACATGGCCAAAGACTGTGGATAGCCCACAGGTTGAAGAGGGACAGCGATGGGGACGCAGTGGCGCCGGTGTTGATGGTGATGAGCAGCCCCCCCCTAGGATGACGGGACCCCCGACTGATCCGGCAGGCCCAGCTGCACCGGGACACCATCACAGAGGAGCACTATGCACAACACAGGTAAGTCAAGGGGACATGTGCAACCAACACTGTCCATGCGCAAACCACAGGCACACAGGGTAACACACCAGTGGTGCATGACGGCCAGGGGAGTGGAAGGGTCCAGGCATACAAACATACCATCAGGGAGGGGTGAACACTCATATGGACACACACACACCAGGCACAGAGCGTACATGGGCAGATGCACAGCACAGCAGAACCGACATTGCTAACACTTTCAGAAGCCCAAATTACCCTTCTTCTTAAACGAGGCAAACCAGCTCATCTTCCAACTAGTTACCTCCCCATTTCCCTATTGAATTGCGATATTAAAATTCTCGCCAAAATGCTGGCTAAGAGGGTGGAGCGGGTCTGGATTCCTTTACTCAGCCCGGAACAAATAGGTTTTGTTGCCAATAGAACCCCAGTAGACCATCATCGAAAACTACAATATATCATCAGTGCAACTAAATCATCAATCATGCCAATGGCCCTAGTCTCCTTAGACGCGGAAAAAGCGTTCGATAGGGTAGACTGGGTCTTTCTTTGGGCAACGTTGCAAACCATGGGCTTCCCCCCTTTATTTATAAAATGGGTGCAGGTGTTGTATTCCTCACCCAGAGCTAGATTGTATTGTAACGGGATTCTATCTGAATTTTTCCCCCTCACCTCAGGTACACGACAGGGTTGTCCGCTCTCCCCCTTTCTATTCAATTTATATCTTGAACCCCTTCTTAGGCATTTAAATCTATCTCCATTAATTACAGGTATTCCCATAGCTAACAGCATTACCAAACTTTCAGTGTTTGCTGATGATGTTCTCCTTCACCTTTCAAACCCAGTTCCCTCCTTAAAAGAGGCCTTGAAAATAATTGAAGACTTTGGTAAGTACTCGAACTATAAACTTAATATTAGTAAGACAGAGATCTTTCCTCTCAATCATTTTACTCATAGTTCAGATTTTACTCACTTTGGGATGAAATGGGCTCCGAGTTTCATCAAGTATTTAGGGATTTACGTTACTTTAACTTCATCTATATCACGGAGACTGAATTTGGAAGATTTATGGCGTGATATCCAACAGGATTTGGCGAGATGGTCGAAATTACCGTTATCGCTCTGGGGCAGAATTAATACTATTAAAATGAGCGTTTGCAGAATTTTCTATCCCTGAATATGTTGAACGTATGGTTGCCAGTATCCTACTTTCAACGTATTCATTCAGGAATAAACTCATTTATTTGGAATAATAAATCAGTTAGAAAATCCTACCACAAGTTATCCCTACCTAGAGATTTTGGGGGGCTCCGTCTTCCTAATTTTTTATTATATTATTGGGCTTCCCATTTAAATAAATGTGGAAAATGGATATCCTCATCTGATCCCCTTGCTTGTCAAGAATATAGCCCAGTATGGTTACAAGTCGAATTTGACCTTCTAAAAGCCCATAATATTATCCCAATGTCCCTGTTCTACATATAAAAAAAATATCCCCACAACACTCCAATCCTTACCGCTTGGGATTTCTTCTAGGGTGGTCTCTCAAATGTTTAAGTACTTTAAAGTTTCCTCAACTTTGGACTTTTCTCAACCTGTCTCGCCAAATCCCAATTACGGATAGAGTAATTCGATGATAGCCAGAGGATGGCTGCCATCTCTCTCGGAATGCAAGGTGGGCGACTTCTACTCTTCAGATTGTATTCTCCCTATAGAAGAAATCCTAGCAAAATTTAAATGGCCGACAAATGCAGTCTTTAAAATTATTCACCTAAGGCACCTTTTAACTAGAAGATTTGGGTGCAATGCTAAAGTCTCTCATCTTGCTGATTTTTTCCACCAAATTTCTATAATAAGTAATAAACCGCATGGTTTCTCCAAGTTGTATAATTTACTTTGTACATTCCCAGAAGTCCCGTCAATTGCTGGTTCTAAAATTTGGCAAAGTCTATATCCAGATAGAGATATTGATTGGCGCAGCATATGGAGACCTCTATATTTATCATACCAAGATAGATACAGGATTACACAATACTGTATTTTGAATAATCTTTATTATACCCCTGTTAAGTTAGTGCAAATGAAACGTATATCTTTGTCAACATGCTCTAGATGTAACAAAGAGGAGGGCTCTTTGCTACACATTTTGTGGTCGTGTGAATTAGTATCCCCTTTATGGAAACAAATAGAATCTAATCTTGATCCAGTGCTAGGGTTACATGGATTATTTTCCCCTAAAACTTGTATTTTTGGTGATTACTCAGAAATTCAGGTGAAAGAAAGGAGATATCATTTGGCTTTAATATCAATGGCAGTTAAAAAATTAGTACTTAGGCACTGGAAAGACCAAGTTAAGTTAACATATACGGAGTGGCTTCAAGAGCTCTCTTTTGCACTTCGTGCTGAGAATCTGATAGCGCAAGTAAATCGCCGTTTACCTTCTTTTACTAAAAAATGGGGTAAGTTGTATGCCCTCTACTTTAACTAAGGTCTAAGTGTAAAATAGGCTGCGGACTCCTCCATGATGTTATGCTTCTATGTTTCTATGTTCCTTATTTTTCCTTCAATTACTTCTCTTTCCACTAGTTGAAGAGGGAAGAGAACCTCACTGTTACTCTGCGGATGACTTATGATGCCTTTCCTTTTGTTGCTGCAATGATTTACATAGCTATATGTATGGTAATTAAAATGCACCACAGCGTAGGGAGGGGGGAAATTACGAGAGGGGGGAATCTCTGACACGATATACATTCTCTTACAAATTATGTTATTTCATTGCTTCTTTCTTTTTCTAGTGATTTTGTGGTTCTAATTGGTAATAAAATACATTAAATAAAAAAAAAAAAAAAAAAAGAACCGACATTGCTAACACACAGAACCACCGACCACCCCCACCACCTGTACTGTCCAAGTACGTGTGTCAGATGCTGGGCACCCTTGCACCTTGGTGTACAGTACAATGCAGGCATCATCATGCACACGCACCTGTGGACAGCAGTTGGAGGTGTGCAGGTGGTCCGTGTGTCGCGTGTTGAGCAGAGCACCCAGCAGTGCACTGCCCACCATGACACACATTGCACACAGGGCAGCACCAGACAGGGCCACACTGGGAGACAGGTCAGTCATGTAGCACTGTCCCACGGCCACAGCGGATGCGTGGGAGGCCCCCGTGACCCAACAGCCCTGGCAGGCTGAGCAGGGGCCACATGGGGTGGCACTGTTGGACCACCAGGGGTCCACTGTCGGAGCAGCGACCTTGCCTGCACAGGGGTCTGCAGCATGCCGAACAAACCTGCACCAGGGGTGTTCAGGATGCCACAGCAGAACCCGGCATCGACAGGCCTGGTGTCGCACGACACCGGGAATGGGGAGTGGAGAGTGAACTGTGTGGGGTGTGCGGTACAGGGGCACCTGACTGTGTGCCCAATGTGTCCACGACAGAGACCACTGCCTGGGTCAGCCTGTCAATGGTGGCGGTCACATCCGTCCACATACGAACCAGCTCTGCCCGGTCCAGAGCACACTCCCTGCTGTGCGCTCCACAGCCACAGACAGTGCCTCCACGGACATTGCAACCCGCCTCTGCTGCTGTACTGATTCCTGCAGCAGGCGGGCGTACTCGTCCAATGGGTACTGTGCCCCAACAGCATCCTGTCCCCAGGGTGTGGAAGTTCCTGCTGCACAACACCCCTGAGGGTGGCGCTTTAGCCAGGACCAGGAATGACGAGGATCAAAGGGCGGCGGACATGTGCCACTGCTTGACACTGTACCCCCAGACCTGGTGGGTGACTGCTGCTGCTGCCCCTCAACAGCTGTGCCCCAGGGTCCACTCATTCCACACGCTGTGGCGCAGCAGTGCCAGACACCTGCACAGCCACCGGTGCTGCCCCACCGGTGCTGACAGGCACAGCCTGGGACTGTGCCAACATGCTGGTACACAGTTGGAACCAGAAGGCCCAGGGGCATGTGCTGGCCTGCTGTGTGTCCCAGACACATGTCCCACCTGCTGTGTGTCCGTCATGGGACACACATATCACTACCCATTGCGGTCCTTGCATCATCGATGGTGCAGAGTCGCGCTACAGCCACAGTCTGGCGTGCTGGCTGCTTGCATGCCAGACTGCTGAACACAGGCTGTGCACCCCACCGAATCACCGACACCAGAGTTGGCAGCCCAGCGTGCATGCTGCTGCAGTGCATGCTGGCTGGTGACAGAAGGTGGATGGACCCTCCTCCATGTCAGGCAGGTCATCATCACTGCCTGGACCCACCACCACCATCTCCCTGAAGATGAACAGGATCTATAACAGAAGAGATACATGTGAGTGCTGTGAACAACCTCCCCCAACACCACCACCATGTCATACCGTTTGCAGTGATGGGCTTCCACCTGTCTGGAATCCACCTCCTGGTATGCCCTCAATGGCGCTCCGCTGCATTGATGCAGCTAGTCTGTCCTCAGCGGGGTCAGCTCCAACACCGCTGGCTGGCCCCAGCCAGTGCCAGCACAGCGCCACCCTGAAGGCTGCCACCTTCTCCTTCACCCTCCTGCGGTCTGTCCCCATCTTCTTCTTGCATTCCTGCGCGGGCTGGTGGCTTCCATGCAGGTTCACGGCCCGAGCTTCGTCCTTCCATGCAGCTGCAGGGGACTGAGGGTGCCCTGCCATCCACTCAGTAGTAGTCCTCCTCCAGGTAGGCCTGGAAGAGGGCCTCTGTCTCTGCTGTGGTAAGTTGGGCCTCTCCTACGCCCCACCATCCTCACCCTCACCTTGTCTCTGCTCGGTCATGGCGATCTGTATGGGAAGTGGACACCTGTCACTGTGCAGTCTACAGCATTTTCCCATGACCATTGTCCAGAACATCACACAGCATGCAACTCACCTCTCACCTGCAGTAACCCAGATCTGGCCAGCATGGCAATATAGCCTATTTATAGCGCAATGCATGTAAATGAGGTGTTGCACAACTTTAATGACATGCTAATCTTGCTACTGCGCCTATGAATGGCTGATCAGATGATTTGCATGTGTCATCTGAATATCGCGTCTTGTGACGCTGCTTAATTTGTTTGAGCCGGCTGAGCCAATAGCGCAGATCTGTGACTGTGCAGTACACTGCATTGCGCATGCCCAAGTAGCTTACGCGGACGTCTGCCGCACTGCTGACGTGCTGTGCACGATCGGCAATTCAGGCCATGGCCACCATTGTGCCAGTGGCACTACAGCACTGGGCACTATATGGTGCTGTGCACTACTGCGCAATAGTACACTGTGGCACTGTCACACAGGTGGTGGTCACACAGGATGCGTGAGATGTCAGATAGCTCTGCGTGGCGCTTGCGTCATTGCCCCATGACCTGGTGCCTAACCTTTGCCCCTTGCACTATTCGGCTGCCATGTATGCGGCCTATTCGCTGTCTGAGTGACGGCGCTATGTGGACTAACGGCGCTGTACGAACAGTGCGTATTGCAATCTATGGTGTTCTATTGCACAACAGTTCCAGCGTGGGGTTACGGCCGGGGGCGCATATTGCCTGCTGTTAACCTGGAAGCATGGCACGCAGGAGGGCAGTGCAATGGAGCCTGGTGGAGGTGGCCAACCTGGTGGCCTTGGTAGAGCCCCACTATGGGGCACTGTATGGTGAGGAGCCCCTCACCATAGCTAGAACACAGGTCTGGCTGCAAGTGGCCAATGACCTGGAGGGGTCACTGGGCAGCGCCGGTCAGCTGAGCAGTGCCGGCACTGGTACAGTGACCTCCGCAGGAGGGATCCTGAGCTTCATGAGCGGCTACGGTCACGTGCCAGGAGGGGCGTGGTGCCTAGGCCAGGTGGGTGTACCATCTATGCACCTGTATTCTCTGTAGGGGTGTGAGGTGTGTTTTGGTGGCTGTGCATAGGTGATGGCTCTGCCATGGTTGGCTGTGTCAGTGTGTGCAGGTGTGAGATGCATGGGTCTGGCTGTGTGGGCAGGCACTCTCACTGGGGCAGGGGGCAGTCTGCTTTGGAGTCACACTGATGTTTTTCTCAACATTTTTCTCCCACAGGACGGGTGGAGAGGATGCAGGCACTGGGTGAGGAGGGCCATGCCAGGGCCCCGGTGCTGGTCGGTGGTGCTGTGGGTGGTGCGCCCCAGCAGCAGCAGCAGCAGCAGCAGCAGCAGCAGCGGTGGCAGACACAGCTGCTTGAGGAGTGTGAGTACCATTACTTCATGGATGCTATTGCATGCTGGGGGGGGGGCATGACCACCAGCCATGCACAACACAACCATGCATGATACAGGTGACATTCATCACTGTTCCGTGTCACAGCACGTCTGTGTATGCGTCACTGGTGGTCCATGCATGCACTGGGCACATGGCTGTGGGACTGGCATCGCACCACGTTGCCACGTCACTTGACAGCCTTGTTTGTGCTGTGATGTACATGGCCAGTGTGTGTGTGCAGTGGTGCACATAGCTGGTGCTGCCTGGTTGGGCTGGCCACGTGCATGTCCACTGTGGGTGGGTGCATACCATCACAGGTGCGGGACATTGGGCTATATGGCTTGCAGGTTGGGTGGTGTTCAGGGTTGTGGTCAGTCACAGCCATTGACTGTGTTCCCGTTTTCCTAGGCCTGACTGTGCTACGCCGCATTGAGCGTGCCTTGCAGCGGATCCACCAAGTGTCATCAGACAACACGGCTATACTGGCAAGCATCCAGCGCCATGGCCTCAGGAGGAGATGGAGCCAACCACGGCGGCACCAGGCGGAGGAGGACCGGCCTGCTAGGCCTTAAGCCAGATTCCCCTTCCCACTTCACCCATCCCTCCTGCCCTCCCTTCCCTCTCCAAGTTGTTCATCCCTACCCCTTGCCCACCCCTACCTTGTACCCCTACCCTACCTCCTGTAAATAGTTCTCTTGTTGGTTTTGTCATTTACATTTTTATAATACATTGATATTTTGATATGAATACTGTGTTGGTCTCTGATTTGCAGCTGGCTATGGTTGCTCAGTTGCAGTGGTGTGCATGCCATCTGGGGTGGTATGGTCCTGGGTGTGTGTGTGTGTGTGTGTGTGTGTGCATGGTGAGGTGTCTCCAGTGTGGCAGTGTCTTTCTGTTGGTCTTGCCATCTGCTGCCGCCCACTGCTGGGTGCACAGGGTGGGTCTGGCTTGTATCTTCTCTGCTACACGGGTTGGCGTGTGCGGGTGGGATACATGGTGTTTCCTGCAGTGCCAGTCACTGAACATGGGTGGTTCTTGGGGTCATCGGTGCAGGGTGTGCTGTGTGTACAGGGGGCTGATGTGCACTGTGGTTGTCATCCCTGTGTGTGGCAGTCTCAGCCTGCCAGTGGTTGTGCTGGGGTGTCATGGTCCTGCTGTGCTTTGTTGGCTTGTCCCAGGGGCCAGTGGATCATCCGTCCCACCCCAGTGATGCTGTGCTTGGGGTGTGCAGGTGTCTTGTTGGTTCTGCAGTGTGTTCCTGTGCCCATGTGTGGCATGGCTGCGGTGGGCCAGAGCCTGCCTCCCTGGATGTGCAGTTCCATTGCTCTGCGGGGGGGCTGTGCTTGCACTATGGCACCTCTGGACTGCTCAGCTGGGCTGCCCTGGTTGAGCTATAGCGCAACCTTTCTGCTCAGCTTCTCCTTCCTGGTTGCGCTATGGCGCAACCTTTTTGCTCAGCTTCCCCTTCCTGGTTGCGCTATGGTGCAGTTTGTGCGATATTCAGACGTTGGCTGCTTGCGCACTTTGTTCTGCTCCATGTTTGAATGTCGCGTCTGTTGCGCATATGCGCAATTGATTTGTGCTTGCTCCTGCTGTTGCAGTACATTTTGGGCTAGGTTTGAATATCCGGTCTATATATATACATAAATGCATCATGACTTGGCTACTGTGTACATAAATTCTGATGAAGTAGCTAGTATGTACATAAATGAAATTTAAGTATGTACACAGTGGCTCAACTATCAGACTTAAGTAATGGATATTTTGCCTACACCTATAGCATAAATATATATGTGTGTGTGTGTGTGTGTGTGTGTGTATATATATATATATATATATGTCATCATCAAATTAGCCCTGTTTTTCTCCTCACAAAGGGCATCTGTTACCACTACATTGCGCACCTGTCAGCTAGTCTCTCACAGTTCAATTCTAAAGGCAACCTGAAGATTTTAATTAACATATTATCTCCTTTTGACAGATGCTGTTGTTTTTTTTAAAATTGGCCTTAGCATGATTATGTTCTTACTCATTTCCATAATACCCCCACCTTTTAACTTTCACTTTTTGGTATTTCTATTTTTTTTTCAAGGGCCTTTGTTTTACTTATTGTGAATACTAACTCATCCTATTGTCCTCATTCATTAATTATGTTTGGATGCTTGCTATTGATGTGAAAACAACAACAGTAGACAAAGAAATGTGAAACTTAACACAAAACCCATATGAAAGCATTCAGTTATAGTTTGAGGCAATCTCTTATTAGACATTTCTTACCTCTGTGCCCTGAAGTTGCACTTCAAAGTATGGGGAGAGCTGCAATTCTTCAGCAGTTTCAAAATGGTATGATGACTTGATTTATACAAATCTCTGTGCATATACCACTGTACCAGTATTTAATTGACCACTGTCTAACCAAGTCACAGTACTGCAATTCAAAGACTTTGGGCTACTCTTCAATATATCAGAACATATAGGGCCATCAATATTGCAAAATGTAACATTTATTGCACACAGGTCTCGTTATCCCTGAGGGGTGGATTATAGAGATAACAGCACAGATATAAATATGCATTATATTTCATCTTTTTTTTGTAGTCCTGAATATTAGGCCTTCAAATTGTGACTGTGCACTGTTATTTATTGTTAGTCTGTTTAATTGTATGCATTTTACTATACTTATTGTTATTACTACTGCACCTTACATTAGGTATTTTCACTTGCACATCATGTACTATGTATTCTTCTTCCCCAATCCCTCCAGGATGCATCTGGAAATGAACTGTTACAATCTCTGTATTTCTTTCCTGGTGAAACATTTGCAATAAATAATTAAATAAATGCATGAATGAATGAATGAATACTGGTCAGAGTTTACAAAGTACAGTCATAACTGGACCAGGAGATAACAAACACCAAGGCCAAATATTGAGGTGTTTCTTAACCTCCCAGTCCAGTTATTACTGAGGGAACCTGTAGTCTTAGTCAGAAAACAGGGATTAATATATTGTACAGTCCCATTATTGAGTCTACTATCTGGTTACCACAGAATAGTCGGACAGTAGCTCTGTGTTCTGATTGGCTAAGAAAGAACCTTTTTGGTATAAAATAAAGTAATTTCAATACAAAAAAATGAGATCCAACAATGAGGTACAGCTTGCACTTTAGCACATAAATCCCTGTCGAAAGGAGAATTTGTTTACTGTGCCATTATAAACCACTTCCAGGGTCCACAGATGGCCTTGTGTTGTTGACCCAGCTTTTGGACAAGACACGGGATGCTGCTAATCATGTGGTAGGCTGGGAAAGAGCTGCCTACAGCACCATGTTCCAGTCTGGGGTACAATGGCATATGGTGATGGTGTGTTTTGCCACTGCAGTGACCTCTGATTTTGAGCTACAGAGCTTCCTCCTCTGTTAGGGGCATGCTATCTATGTAAAAGGCTATTCCAACTTAGCATGCCACAAACAGGGGAGGAGGAAGGATCAAGGGTCATGGGGAGAACATTGAAGAAAATCACTATGCTGTCATGTTGATGAGCATTGGCACTCCCAGTTCTTGCACTGCATTGACTCCTGCTGGAATAATACACAGTCAAATGACAGACAGGGACTAGATGAGCCCCAGAATATCCTGGACTCAAGGACTGAGAGGTTGGACACTGAGAAAAAAATGAATGAAAACACACACACACACGCACCATACACACTTTCAACTGTTTCTAAACTGTGGCCTGTGTTTATTGGAATCCTTCCATGACCCACCAGCATTCAGACACTTACCAAACATGGAGAAATCAGTCATCTGCAGAAATCTCTCCATAAAATACTGTACATACTATTACAAGAGATAAGCAAGGGATAACATATAAAAGGGTGTGCAATGATAAGGGAAAGATGCTTGCTGTGGGTGGTTGTTAGGCACGAGGCATAGCTGAGTGTCACAACCACCTAAGAAGTGCATTATTTCCCTATGACCAACAGTGGTAAAGCCTAGGTTGTCATCCCAGTTATAAAAAGGATTTTCTTTGTATAAAACATGTGGTTCAGATGAGGTGTGCAGTTGTCATAAAATAATTAGAATGTGACATGTTTGAACCAATGTGGTTACAGTATTTTTATGGCCCATTTTATAATAAAAGATAATCTAAGATGTAAAACATGTATACGCATAGGTGCAATAGTGTACAATCTCTACATTAAAAAGACAGGGAAATAAGGCAGTGATGCAAAGTGGTTGCAGCACAGAAAGACCACCACAGTAGCTCACTCACCATGTGACATTGGGCAAGTCACTTGACTCCCCCGTGCTTCTTTCCTCCCAGTTGTAAATATGGATAGCAGCAAGACACCTAGAAAAATAAGATGTTGCATCTCAGTTGGGCTATCCTTGGTGAACAACTAACGCATATAACAGTAGGATTGTTTATATAGTACCTGTCAATCTAGCAATCTGGTGAGTCTGATCTGTTGGTAAAGTACACATTTACCAGTATGTGATGAAGTGGACATACTGGGGTGCTAGAGACCCACCAAAGAAGACTGATGCTTAATCCATTAATTCTGACTGGAGCTCTGTAAAATTCACAGTCTGACAGAGTAAATCAGACCTTTTGTTACAAGGTGCTCACGGCTGACTCAGCTTGTCTTGCCCTTCATGCTGATGTTTTTATTTCCTCGATCAGTTAAGTATTTTGCTAGCAGTCATGGTTTATTATAGCTTGACCTCATGATTCTTTCAATAGTTTGGGTTAGCAGTGGTGCAGACAGCAGGAAGCCTGACTAGTCTCTTGGAGATCAAGAGCATGATCCAGCGGCTGCTGGCTGACGTTCCATCAATTACAGGAGCCATGGCAGCTGTGGAACAAAGGGTAGAAGCTGCTGAGACAGGACTAGAAGAGGATGACCTATATCTGAGAATGTGGGAGACTCATGCAGCCATCCAGCATGACTAAACAGCTGAATTACAGCATCAGGTCCAAATGGTGTGGGCTAAGGTGGATGATATGGAGAATTGTGGCCGAGCAATAAACTGTGGGAGGTGGGTTACCAGAAGGGGCTGGGGATAAAGATGTTACTTTCTTCCTAAAATCAGCTATTGCAGATTCTGAACTTCTTTTGTGACCAGCTCTTAGAAACTCAATAGGCTCAACAGTCCCTGGCCCCAAGGCCTCAGAGTGGTGCCCTCTCACCCAGCCCTGGCTTATTTCCTCAAGTTCAGTGTCAAGGAACATATTCTGAAACTAGCTAGAGAAAGGGGGCTCTTCAGTGGTATGGACACAAGGTGCATGTCTTCCAAGATTATTCAGAGGCTTTTGTTGACTTCCACAGGGCTTTTGGACCAATGATAAAGTGATAAAGGACTTGGCTTTGTTAAATGTCCCTTTCTCACTTCACTATCTGACCACACTGAATATCCAAAGGAAGAGTCACTGGCATTCCTTTCATCACCCTCAGGAAGCTGACTCCAATATTGCTGGATCCTGGTTCCCCAATGCTAGGAAAAGGGAAGGGAGCAGTCACAGGATATGGCCTCATGAATAGACACCTCTGCATCCCAGTCAGATGCCCACCAAGAGATACAGCACCCACTGGAGACCTCTCAGCAGTGCCAGCTGGAATAAAGCTGTTCAGCAAGGCAGTAGAAAATGGACAAACCTAAGAGACAGTGCCAGAGAGACAGGGAGAGAACCATACAGAATGGCATCTAACCCTCAAGACAGCACAATAGAAACAGGAGCTCCAAGCCTCTACACTAGACAGTAGCTCTCATTCCCAGGACTCTGAGCTGCCATATAAGGCCGCCCATGAAGGCACAGCATCTGATTCACTTATGAAAGCTCAAAACAGGGATGGTGTTTTACAACAGCATACTGACATCCCCTACCTAACCCCTATGGAGAACTCCATTTCCCTATAGCCTAGTTTCCAATTCACCACTGTGATCTCTACTCCCTGCTAGTACTAACCCCACTGTCCCACAGATGTTATATTCACTCCCTCAACCTCATATTTAAATTGTGGTTCAACATGCTTCCCTCTTACCTATCTGAATGTATCTCCCCAGTCTCTCACTCCCCTTACAAGCTGAGACACAGAAATGAAAGATCGTTCACCCTGCCTCATCCATCCTCCTCCTCAGCTGGAAAAGCTGCTTTCTCATACCGGCTCCCCACTCTATGGAACAAAGTCTCCTCCACCATCAGGCACTCCTCTCACTTTGTCTGCAGGCAACAATTATGTCTCATTTCAGCCCCCCACCTCTGTCATAACTAAACCACTCTTGCTTCCTTCTACTGACTGTGTTGACTCTGACATCGTTAAGCACTTACTATAAAATTGCTCTAAATGTGGTGCACTTACCACTGAATTCCTGTAGACATATGTATCTTGAACTGTATTTGCTCTGTACTGATGTATCTATCTGTTACATGTTAAATTACCCCGGATTGCACCTGGAATCGAGCCTTGGCTCAGTATGTCTTTCCCAGTTACCAAATGTTTAAATTAATAAAAATAAAATAAATTATCTCCTTCAACCCAACTGAGCTTCACACCCCAGCGAGGGGCAACAACATAAAGGGAGGGCTGCATGCAAAATAAAGGGATTTTAGATTCCTATGCCTATAAAGCTCTGTTGCATGCTTATGTGCACCTGTCTACACACCCATGCACTGGATTTTTTATCACGCAGTTCACCCCCCCTCCAAGGACGGAGAGGGCTGAGCTACATGCCAAATCTTGTTCTCAAAAGGGTTATTTCTGCATCACCCTCACTGGGTAGCTGAGAGAAGGGGGGACTATAGATCAATTTTAATCTATATGCTGTTTGAGAGGAGACCTCAACTCCCATTTCCCACTCCCTTGCTCAGGTGAATCCTCTAGTACCATGCTGGGAGTCCCCCAGTAGGGGGAGTAGTTCCAGGGCTGGGGCAAGGGTAGTTAGAAATCTCAAATGACTTGACTGGCATGATCCAGCAAACCCTAAAAGAAATCATCCTGTGGAAATGTAGGTGTACTGGCAGTCCCCGCTCTGATTCCTAGCACCCTGACATGCTATGCAACCACAGAGGATAACTCAGCCAGATGCTTTCCTATTCTCTTTGTCACATCCTTCCCATCATGGGCATCCCTCCACCTCCCAGAGCAATGGGCATCTTTCTGCCAACACTTTGGAATAACAGGGAAGGGTGCAGTGTGCCCCTATTCTCCTCCACATGACCCCCCTCCGCACCTCATGGAACATAACACTTAAGCAGGGAAAAGGAAATATTTTGTTTAAAACAGCTTTCCCTACTTTTGAAGAAGAGAAAAGCCCATTTGGTGTGAATGGGTGGGCATCTCATTGTCTGAAGATGTTCTACAGCCTAGCATTGTTTCTCTCTTCTTTTCTTTTTCTTTGTTATGCAACGTGCCAGATTCCCCGTGTAATGAGCCACATTTGAAGGTACTTCAGTGGCTGTCTTAACTTGACTCTCAACATCCCTTGCTCCATCATCCACCTGCATTGGCTGGGGCAGGGGCTATCACTAAGTTCTGGGTGCAGTTTCAACTATGCACATGGCTCCTTTGGTCTGCTAGACAGCATAGCATTCAGAGCTTTCCAATCTGAGGCAGCTTCTAAGTGTAGTTACTGATGGAGTTGGCTAGAGCTATGGACCTGGAGATGAAGGAATTGGCATTGCTTTAGTTGCCCTGCTAAGCATATCACCTTCCATTCCAATGAAACTGATAGGACACAATTACTGGGTCAGACTTCTATAATTGCCAAAACTATGTGCTTTCTTACTATAGCAGACATGTTGTTAATGATGCCTGTGGTTATCTGCCTCTTAGATGTTAAGCGATCTGTGTTACTACTTGCTGATCTGCTTTTTTCCCTTTTGCAGAATGCTTTGCATGCTCTCTTTTGAACCACTTCCCTAACTCTGCTTATCCTGCTTCTCTGGTACTGCAACTCCCTTTTCTCGCTGACTTCTAATGCCGTGTACATGGGCAAGCCGGGAGCAAATAAGAACTGTATTTTTTTTTTATTGGGGGGAGATGGGCATTGGGCAATTAACATTGACACCTGGCATGATTGAACTTCATTGTGTCACCTGGAATGTCCAAAAGGTAAACCACCCCAAGAAGAAAAAACAAATCCTTAACCAAAAATCACTGTGATGTAATGTGGCCCTTATACAATAGACTTGCATCTGTAAGATGGAGTCTCGAAGCTATGGAGGAATGGGTAGGTATGAAATTCTCTAGCAAGCTTTTGGCCAAGAGGGAAGTCTCTATATTAATAAGAAAAGGATGCTCCCTACTTGTTGATGGCAGCATCTAACAAGGAGGGTAGGTGGGCAAAGGTAAGAGAAATATTCTTTCCCATACCATTCTGATTGTAAACAGTTATGCCTCAAATGTAGGTGATCTGCAATTTTTCATGCCTTGGCGCAGCACATGGCAGCCAACCACTGGTTAGATTCTTTGATAATCCTGAGAGGATTTTAATCTTGCTGGTAGATGGAATGCATGTAGAGAAGGAAGACTCTTTCCACAATAGCGGTCCATCAACTGAGCAAGGAGTTCAATCTGGTTGACACAAGGCACCCATTGCACTCCATGGATCAGAATTACACTCACAGGTCTTTTAGACATCCAACTGAAGTCAGCTGAATTATTCCCTCACCAGCTTGCACGGTTCTCCTGAGGTCCCAGAGGCATCTTTGAACCCCATTATCATTTTTGGACCATGTGCCAGCTTCTGTTATCTTTATACTGGCACTGGCCTCAGCCTCCTCACCCAGATGGAGGCTGAATCCATTGTTTTCTGATCTATGGAATTTCAGTATTGACTGTCCAAGGAGATGGGATTGTTCTTTGATATCAGTGAACTACCAACATTCACTGAGAAGGTTCAATGGGATGCCTTCAAGGCCTTCACTAGGGGGAAGATAATCCAGTACTATTCCCACATAAATAAAAAAATAGAAAAGGAAGTAGTAGACCTCACGATTAATCAGGAAGAGGCAGAGGAGGAGTAATATGCATAGGGCCAGGGGTTTGGAAAGGGACTCAGGACTGTGGCAGGACTGAAATATCTGCTAAATATCATCCTGACAAATGGGGCAGAGTGGGCCCTTTTCGCCTCAAACCTGAGCTACTGAGAGGGAGCAGAAAGGAAACTGGGAAGCTTCTAACATACCACTTAAAAAAAGAGTAAAAGTGAGTCCCACATACTTCACATAAGGAAATCAGATGGGTCAATCTCCACTGAGCTGAGGCACAGTAACAAAGCTTTTGAAGCTTTTTACATGGAACTTTACATCTACAGAACCTCTGCTACCCCAGAGGAGATTACAGCATACCTGCAACAGCTTGATCATCCCAGGTACTGGATGCTATAGTCCATTTCCTGGACTCCCCTATCTCACTTTCAGATGTCTCAACCACATTAGAAGTTATGCCAAAGGGTAGGCACCAAGCCCAGATGGGCTTAGTAAGGTTTTCACCAGGCCTTCTACCAACAACTTTCATGTCCTGTAGCTACTTAGCATCTTGCATATAATGCATACAGAAAGGACTCTTTCTCACTTTATTACCATGCAGCTATCCACAGTCATCCACAATCCCAACAAGGTAAAGCTCAATGCTCACATCAAAGACCCATCTCCTATTCAATGTCAACATAAATTTTGGCAAAGATTATGCTACAGGACATGAGAAAGGGCCCTGCCCCTAGTTTTCATGGCTTCATGAAGAGAGGCAGGGATCTGATCATTTTTACAAGGTGATCAATCTCTTGGATGGGGCTCAGACAGTGTTGCAGTTGACTGCCCTATTTGTCACAGATGCTGAGAAAGCATACGACTCAGTGGAGTGGGACTTCCAACAAGCAGCACTGTAGGCAGTGATAACTGGTTCCCAGATATTTTCCTGAGTGCAAACACTGAACACCACCCCCACAGCAGCAGTATTCACCATTGGCTACCTATTACCCTCCTTTCTTCTCCACTGAGGGGCTAGGCAGTGCTGCCACCTCTTTCCATTTCTCTGCTTCACTTCAGTTGAGCCACTAGTTGCCAAACTTAGGGGAGATCAGAGGTTTGAGGGGATTACATACCTAAGAAGTCTTGTTTAATACTAATGACTTGCTTCTCACTCTCTCCAACATGGACTGGTCCCTTCTTGCAGCTCTCATGGATATCACAGTGTTTGGAACCTTTCCAGGCGTTGGATGAACTGGTCAAACACAGAGCTGTTTCCCATAATCAAATACCTACAACAGTTAGCCACAGTGGGAGATCAACATCTCACAGGGTCCCCTGACAGAGTCGGATATATGGGGATGTGAATCCCTCCACTAGTGAAAAATATGATACAGAATAATATTATCCTGTTGAGTTTTGGGATAACGGAGGAGTGTGAATGGGGGAAAAGCTGAACCTCTTCCACACTGGAAAGTTTGCAGCCTTCAAAATGATGGGCCTTCCTAAATTTCTCTACTTTATCACGAATGTGCTAATGCACATCCCACCTAAGATCTGACAGCAAATCAGCAAACTTTTATCTTTGGCTGCAAGGCAAGGCTCTGAGATGCAGCAAAAAAATTGCTAAGGGTGCCCTATGAAAAAAGTGGCTGGAATATCCCCTGGCAATGGTCATACCATTTAACCTTTAGGGTCAGGCAAGCTCTTCAATGGCTTGCAGGTGACATGGGTTGGGCTGTTCTATGAGTCCAGACTGAGCAGTCAATTGTGGGACACCAATTAGTTCTATATGTTTCCTCCACCTCACTGAAGGTCTCTGACATCTCAAAACCTATTTGGTGTGCAAAACAAGTCTGGCTCAAGAAACTTAGGATGAATGGATGGCACAAAGAGTCCTTGTGTCATTTGGACCCCCTTTGGAGCAAGTCCAAATTTAAAATAAAAGGGGCAACATTACACTTGAAAACACGGGTTGATACAGGATTAACACAACTCTGCCACCTTATATGCCCTCAGATAAATGTCGTCAAGTCATTTGGACAGATGAGAACAGACTCTGGGGAACCTGCCACAGACCATTAGAGGTAGCTGTAGCTGATATATGCCCTAAAAACATGGTTAGACCCTGGCTACACCTTTCCTCAAAACAGTCTGATCCACACCATTGACAGCTGGATCAAAAAACAGAGGCCTAGAAGGGCTCATCTATAGTCAAACACTGTCTCATCAGATGAACAACTTAGATGTTCACAGGGCCAAGTAGCTAGCCCAGATGGGGCATCCTGTCCTAGCCCCACCATGGGAACAATGTTGGTCATGCATCCAAAGATGATCCAAGGATTCAGTTTATCAATTGATCCAAAAGGAAAACCTGAGCCAGCTAGCACAGAACTCTAGTCAAGCTAGAATAAATGGGGTTAACTTTCTGGATACCTGCTGGAGATGTGGCCAAGATAGAGGACTATATATCACATCATCTGGGAATGCCATTCCATACAACACTTTTGGACATGAATAATCAAGATGGCCACAGATGTTATGGGACAAATGATCTCCTGTTCTCCCTTAATTTGGATCCTTGGAGATATAAAACCCTTTGGGATGCTGAACGTAGTGCCATTCCTCTGATATACTCCATGGCAATGGAAGCCAAGTGAAAATTATTTATGAAATGCAGACAAGTCACTAGTTTTACAGTGGGGGAATGGATGGCAAGGGTCACCAGGGTGATCTCCTTCTTGTAAGTGCTCCAATGCCACCAGCTCATTTTGTTAAATTCCTATTTAGGTTACCTCATAGCATATAAAACACGCAAAAGGGAAATGCAGAGAGAACTGCAGCAGAAAAACACCAAAACATAAGCTGCAGTGCATAAGTATAGTTATATTTTGAAAAACTGCACACTTACCAGAACACTAGGTAAACTCCAACATAACAAAAGGATTAGTACTTCCACTTTTTCAAGAAGATTTATTTAAATAATAGAAGTTCTCACCCTACAAAACTATGCATCAGTGTGTATATATATATATATATATATATATATATATATATATATATATATATATAGGCCGGATAGTCAGACTGCACCTGGCAATGGTGGAAGCTTAGGCATAGCGCATCTGGGATGCACCAGGACCAGGACCAGGTGATATTCAATGACAATGCACCATGACGCAGCACCATTGCATATAGCAGGGAATGCACATGGAACAGTAAGCCACACATAGGGAACACAGGATGCGCCAGTGCAACAACAGTTGTGCTGGTGCAGCACCCATGATATTCAGAAGGGCATGCAAGCGGAGCCATAATATATGTAAGGTGCAAATGGGGCCATTTGCATGTCATTATGGCCCCATTTGCATGCATTGCACTAGGGCAACCTGACAAAATGCACCTGGCACCATGCATTGCCACTGTAAGCCATTGGCAGTCTAGATCCCCCCCTCCTGTATGCCTGATCGCAGGCTGTAGAACATGGCAATCCCACACCCGATGGTCCATTGGAATCCTCCTCCTTGTCATGTTGCCCAGTGTCTGGCAAAAAAAGAAATATAATCCCCTAGTGGAATAGTGGTATTCCCCACCCTCCAAATGCCCAATCACAGGCAAATGTTATACTAAAATCCCAGGTGGGCTAGTGGTAACTCCCTCCCTCCATATGCCTGATCATGGGCACATGTTATATTAAACTCCCTGGTGGGCTCGTGGTATCCCCCTCTCTCCCATGTTGCCCAATCACAGGCATCTGACATAAATATATTCCCCAGTGGGCCACTGGTACTCCCCCTCCACCCACAGAGGATCCCTGCCACTCAGCTCCCCATCATTGGTGGTGGCTGCACCCCATGCACCTACTCGGCCACCCGCCGACTGACAGTGTGCAGTATGTGCTGTACACCTATTGTACAGTGTGGACCAATGGGCCTACCAGACCATACTGTACTACACAGGCACAATATGTGAATGAACATTCATTTTCATATTCATGACTGTGTAGTAGAGTATAGTCTGCAGCCCATTGTCCACACTGTGGCCTAACAGGTACAGCACATACGGCATACTGTTAGTTGGCGGGCGTCTGGGTGGTGGCGCGGGTGGAATGCAGCCACCCGCCAACGACGGGGGCTGTGGCAGGGGGTCCTCTGTGGGTGGAGGGGAGGGGCTGCCACTGGCCCACCAAGGAATATATTCATGTTGGATGCCCACGATTGAGCAACATGGGAGGGAAGGGGATACCATGAGCCCACCAGGGAGTTTAGTATAAGATTTGCCCACGATCGGGCATACAAAGGTTTGTGGATACCACTAGACCACCAGGTCATAATTTAATTTAAATAAGACCATGATTGGGCATACTGGGGAGGTCACATTGGGCAATGGGAAGGGTGTGTGTGCAAGTGGACGGTGTCCCTGCTGGGCGGGTGGCCACTCATGGTTAGCAGGTGCTGCGTTGCACCCTGCAATGCATCAGACCACCTGTGGCTGACCAGGATTTGTTCTTCATTTTCATGGGTTCAACATTGTGCCGCCGTATGCGGCGCACATCAGCATTGTGCCAGCATATACATCTCACATCTCAGGCTGAATATCAGGATGTGCCACATATGCATGGGCACGCCCCCTGTATTTGCGCCGCATACATTACCATTGCACCCCCAGTGCATCGGGATTTGTGGAGTGCAACTTGTCACTTTGAATATCATGCCGGGACACATTGGGGGTTGCTCATGGCACAATCCTGTTGCACCAAGGGGTTGTACCATGCACAACCCCTTTGAATATCTGGGCCATGGTCTGTATATATCTTAGATAGTCCTTCCCAGAACATAAATGGAAATAAAAAGCTGCAGCTTAATGTGCTCTTTCATGGATGAAGAACACTTCAAATAAATAAAGTTGTATTGCAACAACCACCTCCTACCAGCAGAAAGAGGTAGTTGTTCACTTTATGTATCCAGATTGAGATTAACATTGTGATGCCAGGTTTCAGTGTGTAGCTGGGTGGAAAATGTTGAGAAACTAAAAAAAAAAAAAGCATCATCAGTTTAAAGTAGTCTGAGTCAGGGTGAACAAACAGGCAGAGGTACAGTAGCAGCCTGCACACTGACAAAGAACCACGAGAGGCCTGGATCTAGTCTTCTCAATTGAGGATTTCAAGATTATACCCAGTAAGTAGTGAGAGCACCAGAAGGGTGTGGGAAGCTGGGGGGGGGCTGTCCTATCAAAGTAATCTCCTGATCACTTTTCTTTGGGCACAGGGTAGGGGCATCGTGAGGAGGTGCCAGTCCTGGTGGGCTGTCTACGATGAGTTCACCCTGAGAATGAACATCATCCAGGTGCGCTGTAATTCCCTAAAAAGCAGACATACAATGTGTAGGATGACCAACCACATGGCTGAAATCACATTATAACTGGGTACTGGGGCTTGGATAGGAAGACCCTGCATGACATGTTCATGTAGCATAAAATCACCCTGAATGTGTAGGCCATCCAAGCATACAAGTCAGCCCAATAGGATCTAATGGACTAAGCAAAGTTGAAGGGTACCCCACAGAGGTAACTGAAGTTAGAATTGTAATGGAAAGGGGGATAGGAAATAGGAATAGGAAATCACCAGGCATAGTGATGCCAACGTAGTTAGAGGTCAGAGAGAGTCTGGTACAGGATAAAAAGAGAGCATCGGCTCAGGAAATGGATTTGAGATGCCGGGATAGCCACTATAAAACTCATGGGAACATAATGAACCATGTATGAATCAAGGGTCCATGGCCATTGGGCCAGTGAACTGCTAATGTGTACAAATGAGCTTTGTTAACCATGGGTGGCCACGAGGGTCAAGTCTTTAAACCCTTGTCATCAGTGTGTTTCTTTTCAGCCATGTTTGGTGCCCACATCCAACATCTCCTACAGGAAGATAAGTTGAACTCGATGTAATTGAGTGAAAGCAGCTCCTGGTGAGCATTAAACCTGTACCCCTAGACAATGCAGCACCCTGTACCATGCCTGCCCTCATCCAGGGCATCACCATAATTCAGTCAACACCCCCCCCCGAAGGGGGGGTTGAAAATTATTTAATTCAATTGACAGTTCCTACATGTTATTGAATGTGCTATGTCACTGCACCATCCACTAAGCAGTTACCGCAAGACTACTGCCATTATAACTCCCACTAACTAGTTACTGCTTAGGGTCCCCACACTAGGGTGTCACTACATGTGTTTTCCTATCACTGCACTGTGTCTCTGGTTGTACATGGGTCCTGTAATTGCTGAGTGAGCTGCCTGGATTCGTGTTGTATAGCTTTGTCCCAGACTGATTTGATTTTACAAACCTCTTCTATAGATGACGCAGTGACAGAACAATGAATGCTGCATCAAAAAAGTTTTCCAGCCTACCACAGTGTACTGCCTTTAAACCTACATGCATGTACTCATTCACTCACTGAAGCATCAAAAAGAAGTGGATATTGCCTTCTTAAATAGCCACGATCCTGGCTCTGCTCCAGTCCCCTTTTGACCAGATTCATTATTTCTGTTTTACATAAATGCAGCCTTTACATTTTTTCCACAACAGAATTTGCAGTCTTCCATGTGATGGGGATTGGAGGATTATCATACACGCCACTCAGAGTAAATCCTTTTTAGGAAATAAGGTGCTTAATGCAAGAAGTCCCTGCTGGACATGTTCCAAAAACAAAACTGGGACCTGTTCTTTTCTTCAATTTTTTGTTCATTTCAAATCAACACTTGTTGAAAAATTCCCTGTATAGCAACTAAGCCCATTTATCAACCTTCCACAGAAGCAGGGATTAAAGTGAATGAAAAAAAAAAGAACAGTGCAAAAGATCTGGCATGTTATTCCTTTTTTTACCTTGTATTCTTTTCTTTCATTTATATCTCTAGAATTCCCCAATCTATTGCTACTGAACATAAAACACAATAGTACCAAGTTGTAATGGACGGATTGTGGTACTGTTACAGGCTTCCCCACAGCAAATCCCTGCTAATGCCAGCTACAGTTTCAGCACTATGTGCTGATTAAAACAGCAACATTCTGCTGTCCTTGTTAACTATAAACCACCACAGGGCCATTACTATAAGATGTCACCCACCAACTCAGCATGCATAAGCTGCAATTGTGGATAGTACGTCAATCGTAAATATATGGATAAGATAAAAACGTTGTATCTTGCTTTAGTGATGTCAGTATAAGAAGGTCATGCCACCCAGTGGCTGAAGCTTAAAACTGTAAACCAAGAGATAACAGGATTGCATCCTACAATGGCCATTGTCTCAGTGTATAATCTTGATCAGGTGATGTGACCTCTTTGTACTTCAAATGTCCCAGCAATAAATGGGTAGAAACAGGAAACCACTAAAATGTAGACACTGCATCTGAAATCGACTAGTCTGGGTAACTATGCTGTAAACCAAAAACCTGAATAGGGAGTCCAATGGATCACAGTATTAAACCCCTGTATGTTTACATTTTTGTAAAAAAAAAAAGATAACATATTTTTTATGTCATTTAGTGTGATAGTTAATAGTAAGGTGTCTAGGAGCAGAAAAAGGCTATAGTATCCATATTAATTGCTTATTCACTATTCAGCGGTAATATGCTGTTCTCCCTGTCACAAAAGTGTGTTATCTAAGATATTTGTACCATATCTAAGTTTATAGTATTTAAAAGAATTTGCCAGTGTTGTCCATATCATCCACCAATAGTGCTCTGAGCCAATACAGTGATTTCTAGTGTTATCGGTGCCATTAGAGAAGATCAATATTCTATGGAAACGAAAAAAGAGAGGCCTGCACAAAAGAACTATTATCACCGCTGTACAAGAACTACTAAGTAAACAGTGAGCCATGACAGGGTGTGCATTATAGGATTTTAATGCATGCCCCAGGAGCGTAGTGAGGCATGAGGCTGATGGCTAACTGCACCTATGCCCCTGGGAAGTGTACTAAAATCCTATAATGCACACCCTGTAGTGGCTTATCACACTTATAAATATCTCATTTTTAGACAGAAATTAAAACATAGGAATGTTTTTATTGTGAAAATAAGATCTTTAAAATAAAAACTTGCAAAATTAAGAAAATAGTCCAGAAATATTCAACAGGCGGTACTGTGTGATAAGTCTGGTTATGGTTTAATGCTGCCATTTCTTGTGCTGCTGCTCTATGGTTTTATTGCTGTTTTGTGATTTAGCCTCACTGCTCCCCCTGCACTGCTCCCAGCCACTCAGTCTATTCTGTGGCATCGAGGATAGCTCTACAACAGAGGATGAAGACCTCTAGATATGACTTTCTGCCCTCCATTCACTCTGGTCCACTGTACTCTGTCTGGGCAATGCCGCATAGCCTGTTTAGATAGTGCCCCCCACAACTCACTGTGTCCTGCTCAGTGAACACTGCTTCACCCATTCAGACAGCAGCTTGGTAACAGTGAATGGTTTAGATGTGTCTTGTTGACCCATCTGTCCAGCTCTTCTCAATGGTGACCCACCTGTTATGAGGAAATGATTGCATCTTGGCAACAGAAGGCAATGAACTGCCTAGCTGGTGAGTCAGAGTCAGATGAATAGATGGAGATTTTATGTTAATTAACTGAAAATTCACTATTAGCACAAACTGATGGTGTAACACTGGATGCTGTCATGTTGATGAGTTTATGTGGGGATCAAAAGAAAACAGTGCTGTTTTAGGTTGAGGCCACAGAGTTTAGTTTGAGCTGTGGTGAAGTGCAATATTTTATGTAAATGCTGTGGAAATCTTTGGGAATGTGTACCAAGTATGGCATTCTAGTTTGCATTTTATATTGTGAACAGTTTATGTAAAATAAGTTTTAAATATGCTAGTAGTAAAGGGTATGATTTTCAAGATGACGACTATCATTTTTGTTTATTATTTTTATTTTAAAGGTATGCTGGCATGTGTCTTGACCAATGAAACTTCCAGATTTTTTCTTGCCATGTTATGAGACAGAGTTAGCCATACACCTCAAGACCACAAATAGTGAACCTCGGGTTTCAAGGACAGTGACTGTTTTCAAGCACAACAACTCTTCAAATGCTTGGTCTTGATCTTATCTCAAATGGTCACGCACATTTAACCCATATCATAGGAAGTAATTCATACACCTAAAGTGGAAAAGCCCAAAACTCTGCCCAGTCACAGACACCATGAAATCAATGTTTGGAATGCAAACCAAAGAAATGAGTTGAAGTTGACCTGGGGAGTAATATAATTTCTTGTGTAGCCAGTCAGTCTCTTCCTTTGTTTGAGATTCAAACATCAATTTCAAAGCACCTGCAACTAAAGTCTATAGCCACTGACTCACCTAGGCAGCACTTTCCATTCAGCATTTCCTTTATCAGCAAGGACAGGCTAAAGATCAGCACCAATGACAGTGACTCAATGTAGCACGCAGCTACTGTAAGTCCCATGGACAGCATTTTCCCACACCTATGATTATCAATGACTGCTGCACAGAACCATAGTCAGTAATTTTCATGAAAGGTCTTGTCTATAGCTCAACTCACCAGAAGTATATCCTGTATCTCAATGCCATTGACAGTGGTTGCCACAAGTATCAATGCTCAGTTGTATGTAAAGCAGTGGCCCCTTCCTCCCAACTGAAAGGCAGTGTGCTCTAGTGGTTAGAGTAAACCACTATGGAACAGGAGAATATAAGTTCAAATATCCCCATAGTAAAACTGCAGGTTAGTTGCTTGATCTTGAGTAATTTAATTTTCCTTTTCTTCAATAGACCCAGTGGTAAAATATAGTAGAAATACCACTTAAAATGGCATGCTGCAGTTCAGTTCTTCAATTCTAGGAAAATAAAAAGTGTTAAAGAAAATACAAACCAGAATGAGAAAAAAATAATCAGAACTAACAGGGAATGGAACCCAGAACCCCCAAAATACTCACCCTGGTCAATATCACTGAGATATTAAACACACATGGCCTACCTTAGTTTCCCACAGTCCTTTCTCACTGTTCAACAACAAATTCTTGCAACTAGCAATGCATTGAGATGACAGGCACACGTGCATCATCACCCACTGCAAAGCACGTGAAACACACATTCCAATAAGAAACAAATAACAGGACCTAACTGTGAATTGCATTAAGGCCTCCAGAATCCAATCCCTGCATTCTGCCACTAGGTCTCAGCCTCAGCTGGAAAGCATTGAGCTTTAAGGAGTCCTCTTCTCCTTCCTAGTCTACACAAATAAAATAAGGCAGGTCAAGAGTGATACACAAGACTGCCCCAATAGTGCAGCACTGATGAGTGTCACTTGTTGTAGTGGTGGCTCTGGTTTGGGTTCTGAGCCTATGAAATCTCTGGGAGCTAGGATTGAACATCCTGAAAGATGGTCTTCTTTTCCAGAGTGAAAGGGTCACATCTCCCACTGCAGTGATGCACCTGGGAGAAAAGGTGAAGTACAGTTCAGGAGAGCTTATAAGAAGGGAGGATGCACACATCACTGTATCTGACTTGTTGTCAACATGGTCATCCCTGCATCCTCAAGGGGAGGTGTCATGAAGGTATAGAACAGTTGCTTATTAGGTAGATGATGCTCTGCCCAACCACACATTCTTCTGGGCTCCTGTGGTTTTAGTTCATATTAGCTTAGTGGATAGGAAGACAGGAAGGTGGTATTAACAGCAGCTGAAGTAAGGACTAAGCAAAAGACCAAGTAAGATAAATACAGTTGAAATAAAAGACATGCCCAGGATCAAGAGAAATTACCCACAAAAAAAGACCTACATGCAGTTCAGTGCCATTAAACATAACCCCCCTTGATGAAAGAAATCAAAAGCTCAGCATTATACACTATTAAGCAAAGTCAAAAGTTTAGCATCATGGACGGTGGTCTTCTCCCCTTAATCATGAGCAAAGACATTAGCTGTGTGCAAATGGCCATAATCCCTGAGAGGAACAGACTTATCTTAAAACCATAGATAGTAGTCGCCTTCCAAACAACTACAAATAAGCCAAGCTTACAGCTCTATGCATAGGTACCTAGACAATGTCCCCTAGCCCCTGAGCACATACCTGTACCTCAGCACCATGAACAATAACATGAACAAGAACAAATAACAGTACTTGATAATAATTATGATTGCACATGGCAAATTGATACCATAGACATAAGGCAGTGCCATAAATAGTGATGTATTTTCTTTTTTTGAACTGTAGACAACATGACTCCTGTGAGAGGGGTGGCCACTATTATTTCAGTGCTGATGTGTCATGGAGTCCATTTCTTCCTCAGTCCCCTTGATTCAGTTATAGACTACATTGTGGCTTTATATAGTACTTTATGAAGAAAAAAAACTATACAGCCTACCTCAGAGCCACAACAGATCAGTGAACAGGGCACAGCTTTCATGTTTTAGAAACACAGAAACACAGAAAGGTGACAGCAAAAGGAGGCCCAAGGTCCATCAAGTCTGCCTATGAGTTCCCGAGATCCTAGGGGACCCCGGGACCTAGCCCATACTTTTACCTGTAGATTTAATTTGAACATACTCTTTATCCCAACCTGGTTTGAAGGTTGATATAATGTTAGCTCCCACTACATCCTCTGGCAGCTTGTTCCACGGCTCCACTATCCTTTCTGAGAAAGTGTTTCCTAAGATCCCTTTTGAATTTCCCACCCATCAGCTTCCATCCATGCCCCTTTGTATACAGAGCTGGACACCCTGGTGAATAGCTCAGAGTAGGGCACTGCATTAATTCCCCTGATGTGCTTGAAGGTTTCTATCATATCTCCCTTTTCCCTCCTTGTCTCCAGGGAGTACATGTTTAATGCCTCAGGCCACACTTCATAATGTAACCCCTGGAGCCCCTGCATCATTTTGGTTGCCCTTCTCTGAATGGTTTCTAGCCTGTCCCTGTTCTTTTTAAGGTGTTGGCTCCAAAACTGGACACAGTATTCCAGGTGGGGCCTCGCCAAGGATCTGTACATTGGCAGTATCAACTCCTGATGCCTACTGTCAAATTCTTTCCCTATACACCCCAACATTTTGTTGGCCCTACTATATGCTGCATTGCATTGGCTGGCTTGCTTTTGGGTGTCACTTATGATAACTCCAAGATCTCTTTCCACTTATAAGGCACTGAGCTTGACCCCATTGAGCCCATAGCCTGTCCTCGGGTCGTTCTTGCTTAGATACATCACTTTACACTTCTTGGCATTGAACTTCAGCTGCCAGACACTAGACCATTTTTCCAACTTTTTCAGATCTTTCTGTAGGTTCCCAACTGCTTCCTTGCTGTCCACCCTACCACCTAGCTTAGCTTCATCCACAAACAGTGCAATGTTGCCCTGGATGCCTACCCCTAGTCTCTGATGAACACATTAAACAGGACTGGTCCTAAGACTGAGCCCTGAGGGACCCCACTCATCACCTCTTCCTCCTCTGACTTCTCCCCATTGACAAATACTGTCTTCTTCCTGCCTCCCAGCCAGTTACCCACCCAATTTACAATGCAGTTTTCTATGCCCATATCCTCTAGCTTCTTCACCAAGCAGTTATGTGGCATGGAATCAAAGACCTTGCTGAAGACAAAATAGAGGAAGCCCACTGGATGGTCCCCATCAATTTCCCTAGTTGCCCAATCAAAAAATGTTATCAGGATCATTCGGCATGACCTGTCCACCACAAAACCATGTTGATTGTTATCCTGACAGCCATTCATACTCAAGTATTCCACTAGGTCTTGTTTAATCATGACCTCCATTTGTTTTCCTAACACTGATGTGATGCTAATTGGTCTATAGTTATTCGCTTCCTCCTGGCTTCTACCCTTATGTAGAGGCACCATTTCAGCCCTCTTCCAGTCCCTTGACATGACTTCTGTCTGAAGAAAATGGTTAAAAAGATGTGCCAAAGGATCTGATAACTCACCTGCCAACACTTTTAGTATCCTTGGATGTATTCCATCTAGTCCAAGACATTTGTCTTGACAGGTAATTGTAGTAAATTCCAGTAGAAATTCCATAAGGATCACCTCATGATACTTTTATATTTTCAATCCAAGTGTTCCAACTGCAGCATTTTGACATTGGTAGACATGCATTGAACATGCCATCTTACCAGTTTCAACTGGTTTTGTGAACCTTTTGTTTAGAAAGTGGCTTCAAAATTGAAAAACTATGTGGTTTAAAATGGAAAACTGGTCAGCAATTGTTTTTGTTTTGGAAAATTATCCTGCTAGTTGACAAATATAACTTTCCAAATATTTACTGCCCCATAATGGTGCCAGATGCAAGATGTGGCTCCCAACTCTGTACCTCACTACTCCAAGTAATGAGTGACACATGACAAACAGGCTAGTCCTGCTGTATACCATGTAGGAAGTTACTTTGCATAACCCTTCACCAAGAAGAAAACTTGTCTAGAGCTTAGCAGCATAAACAGTGTCAGTCATCAAGACATCAAACCCTAAATCCCTCAGTATCCCAGATAATGAATCTGGAAAGCAAAATCTATAAGTCAGCAGCATGGACAGGAGCCCCTTCCCCACAAAGAAGACCAATCCAGTCAAACCTATTGACAGAGAGAGGGAAGGAAATATGATTTGTCATATTAACTGCTTTCCCTTCCCCTTCTCCTTCTACTCCTGGTTTTATCTTTGCTTACACTCCACTGCTACTCTATCAAATCTCTCCTCCCCACCATATCAGTTGTAGACTGTTGTTTGTTCTAGCTGCCAAAATACTGTATATGTATTGCACACACCAGTCATCATGTTTCATTTATCAGTATGCGACCTGTAATTCGCTTCCCTGTCTCATATCAATGTTTACCACCTGCGGTCACCCTATGTGGTACCCTTGTACGTATATCCACCTGTATCAAGTAACGTGTATTTCATGTATATACTGTTATTACCTATCTGTGTTTGTACTTTAAGTGTTTATGTCACAGGACCTCCTTGTGAATGAGCTTGCTCAATGGAGTTTCCCTGCAATAAACTTGAACTTGAACTTGAACTTGAACTTGAGGGAAGGCTTACACTTCAGCACTAGACAATGACCACATCCTCTATCTGTCTTTCTCCTTTAGACCCTTCATTGTGAAATCATGGTAGACTATGTAGGCTGGATCTTTTCTTCAGAATTTGTAAGATGACTGCTGTGTGTACAGTTTAATGGAAATAACAGTGTGCATCTTTTCACAGTGTTGAAAGCTCATTTACACCTTGCAGGCTGCAAAAGATTGTACAGTGTTACTACAAAGAGAATGGGCTGGATTCACAAAGCTTTCTGAAGGTGCAAAACCTTCCCTAAGTCCACAAAACTGCTGTAGTTATGGAAACAAAGGAGAATTTGCACTGAGTGCTATTCACAAAACCCTCTGCAACTGCAGAAAACAACACTAAGAACTGTGGAAAAAAGTGCAGCTGCGAAAGTTTCTGTGGAAAAAAAAGGTGTGAGATATGTAAGGCACAGCCCCTGAAAGGCTATTCGTAACCAGTTTTTTCAGCAGCTGCGGAAAAAATGTTACAAACAGTGGAATGAGGTGTAACTGTCTCTCAGCAAACTGCAGGTAGTGCCCCAGCAATTGGAATAAATTAAGGTGGAGGTGAGGCACAGGTAATAGCATCCCAGATAATATAACAGTGGCTGCTGTAACAGCAATGAAAACACACAATACCATGATATGGCAACAGGCAACAACCACCAGACAAAGTGTAGCCCATGACAGAGCCCCCACAGGCAGTAGAGCCTGGCCAGCCAGCAATGAATGCTATCCCTGCAGGCAACAGGAACACCCCAGGGAGGAAGGATCAGCAGTGACAGTTGGTCACTGTGATGCCATGGTACTGCTGGTACCTGTGGTGCTGCAGTGGTCCCAGTTGAGGGACTGGTTGCTGGTCTCTTTGTGGGTGCTTTCAGCTTCATTCGATGGCAGCCCTGTTAAAGTCTGCAGTTCCAGCTAATTAAGTTCACTGTTGCTGTGCCTCCTAAGCTATTTCTGCAGCTGTGGATCCGCAGTTGCAGATTTTCAGCACGTGCGCAATTTCCTCAGCTGCTGAATTTCCACAGCTGTGGGGATTTTAGGAAATTCCACACCTGCTCAAAATTTCTTTATGAATATCATGCAACTGTGTTTCCACAGTACTGCAGGCTTTTTTCCTGCACCTGTGGGATTTTTGGCTTTCTTTGTGAATACTATCCTATGTGTTTACCTACAATCATCATTTAAGCAGTTATAATATTTATCAAGCTGTCCACTAATTCACTGTTACATTGTCTGTAATAAAGCCCCCTTGTTCTTTGCTCAGAACAAATTTATCTCTATGGTTCCTCCACCCCGTGCTCTTACTTTTTCCATATATAGTGTACCAGCATTTTGATTGTTACAGCATCAAGGACCAGCCCTCTGCTTTTAAATATGGAACTTGGGCGGACTGGAAGGACCATTGGTCTTTTCTGCTGTCATTGTCTATGTTTCCATAAAGAACAAAAACTGAATCTACTATCCTGGGGGCTAAAATAGTATCACCTCCTGAAGACTTTTGTCCAACATGCCTCTAAATATGTCATAATTTGGCATCTCTCTGATTTCACCTCCTAAAGATACAACAGTGAGATACTGTATGAGTTGAATTGGCAGACAAAAAGATGATCGCAAAAGAAAAACATTTTGCAATTATGAACTTTTCCACAGTAGTACGTGAAGGAGGGGTATGTTGTTCAAGTTATCAAAGGGACAAAACAAACATTAATCTTGTCTGTTCTTTCATTGCCTTTTGTCCATTGTTAAGAACAAATGTATCTCTATTGCTCCCCCACAGTTTGCTTCATTTATTTCATATTTACACTTTGATTTTTACAGCATCAAGACTAACCCTTTGGTTTTCACAAGCTAGGGATCCTAGTGGCTTTGTCAAAACAAGCACAGTGGTTTAAAATAAGGCAAAGGACCCCACAATTCATGTGTATTTTAAAGAATAGAACCATCTTTTTAAGAAGTGAAAACTGTTTAAAGTCAAACTCTTGTTTTTAAAAGAAAGTATTGTAAAGCCATTGTAGCCTCCATGCAGTGTTTTGTGATGAGGATTAGTGTTTTCTATATATAGACTGTACATGTGATCTCAATCTCTTTTAAAATTACTTCTGTTTTTCTGCAAAAGGCAAACATTTCATTACTAATGTGCTAGCAGCAAGAGACCCATTCAGGCTAAGAAAAGCAGACTGCTTGGGGGTGTGGGGGGGAGAAGCAAGGATCTGAAAGTGGTTTACTAAAACAAGAAAGCCCTTCCCCAGCTCACCTTTCTTTGACAGGTCCAACATCCTTATCCAAGCCCTGCATCTAACCAATGTAAACAAGTCTCAGGGAAGTATATGGGCCCAGTTAACTCTTTGTGCTTTTGTTACTTTACAACAAATCACCCACAGTGTAAGAAGCTGAGGTTAATTTCAGCAGACTACTTACGTACTTGAAGACATTAGTAGCTCTTGGCCGCAGCATATATTGTAGCAAAACTAACACACACATATTAAATCAACGAATAGTTAAGAGAAGCAGGCATGAAATTATGCAATATTATTAACCGAACTAGCTGGTCAGAATATGAACCCTTCTCTTTTGCTCAAATTTCAAAGGTAATGTCTGCAGGAAAGTGAGATAGTGAAATTATTCCAGAAGTCTCAGCCTTATATCCAACAAGGTACCAATATAATGTGCTAACAACCATTAGTAAAAAGAAAGTATATTCAGTTTCAGTTTTACTGGGAACACACATTAGTGTTAAAATGTTGTTTTAATTAAAAAAAGTTATATGGACATAAATATATATATATATATATATATATATATATATATATATATATATATTTCCTCTTTGCTGTTTTTTCTCAAATTGGTAATATTTTATTGAAGCCAGTTTAGTCATTAGGCTTTAATTATTTTATTCCCAGCCCATTTTAATAAAATGTTTAAAAAATGAGAAAGAAGAGAACATATAGTGAATTAAATCTTGATTATGATAGGGGTCTCTTTTTATTTGATGGCAAATTGTGCTACAACTTAATAACATCATGATTTTTCCTTCAGAACAGTACGGCTTGGGGAATATGTAGGAGAAGCAACAGTAGCAAATACATATATTGCACAGAGTATTTCAATATTAGTTCAGCTTACAGGAAGATAATTTGTTTCACATACATTATCAAAAAGAAATAAAATGTTTTATATGTCACCGATAATAATGAAATAAGGCCAGAACATATGTTTTCTTCATAGAATTATGCATACTGGGTTTGGAAACGAGGTAAAATTGAAGAAAACTGCATTGCTTAGCATAGAAAATTCTTAAAAAAGCAGATTCCAAATACATGCTAATATTAGAATTGCCTTATTAGTTAAGTGGCTTGTTATAAAAGAAATGTGAGTTGCAGTGCTACTTTAATGCTAAATAATCTACTTTTCCTACAGTAATTTGGAAAACTGGTCAGTTTAAGTATGCAATATTGACTGTCAGGGGACAGTCGCTGTCCAGATGCTGAGCTATAGGTGTTGACTCTGTGGAGGGCAATCGATGTGTATTATAAAAAGAGTCTCAGAAATTCTACAATCCTATTGGAAGTATACATTCTGAAGCCCCTGTGTTAACCTCTGTTAAGCTGCCATGTAGATCTTTATCACCACAGTGCATGCATTTGTTGTGCAAATATTGCAGCATTTCATATACTGGCAATGCTCAATGACTGGAATGAGGCATTCTGATATTCTGTGTCAGCATTCTTAGGCAGAAGGTGGAAGAGCACTTTCATTAAAAATGTCCATCCTAATGAAAAAAACACTCAAAAGGTATATGTTTAACAATTCTGTTTTTTCCTAAATATTGTTTTATATTAGCACTCAGACTCAGGGGCAAGATTATTAGTCTTTTATGCACCCTCATGGGCATTGTGGCACTCAACTGCACCTTTGCCATATTATGTCCCAAGAAGATGATTAACAGACTGTTAATGTAGCCACTGGTTATGCTTATTGCTCAATACATGGTTCAATTCAATTCAATTCAATTCAACTTTATTTTTAAAAGGCGCTTTTCTTAAAATCAAAGCGCCTGTACAAATAAATATAACAATAAATATAATAAATCAGATTAATAAAAATCCTTAAAAGCTGTATTAAAAAGGTGGGTTTTCAGCGCTCCTTTTAAACTAGAGGCAGTCAGACAATCTAGCACCTGCCGAGTAGAGAGTTCCACAGGGTAGGTGCCATAAAACTAAACAATCTAGCACCAGATGTTTTCAAGCGTACCCTGGGAATCTCTAGCAATCCCTCATCAGTGGATCGGAGGGCGAGAGGGACTATAGGGCACAGGAGCTCTTTCAGGTAGGCAGGTCCCAGATCATGTAGGGCTTTATAGGTCAGCAAACTGACCTTGAAGGTAATCGCCAAAACACTGGCAGCCAGTGCAGTCATGAGCACAGGCATTATTGACTGGATCTAGAAACTCCAGTCAACAGCCTGGCTGCCGCATTCTCACCAGCTGCAGAAGGAAGTTCAACCCCGATAGCCCTAGGTATAGGGAGTTACAGTAGTCAAGCGGGAGGTAACAAAGGCGTGTATTAATGTTGGAAGGTCCTCTGGAGGAACCAAGTGCTTCACCCTGGCAATATTCCTCAGATGAAAAAAGGAAGTCTTTATAACCGCTGACACCTGAGATTTAAGTGTCAAACAGTCATCAAGTACTACGCCAAGATTTCGCACCTGGTCTGAGGTCGTCAGCTGGACACCTCCAAGCCATAGGCCTGAGGGTGATCCCTCTGGCAGACCCGCCTCACAGTGACCTATGTCCACAACCAACACCTCAGTTTTCTCCGGGTTTAACCTCAGCCAACTCCCATTCATCCATTCTTGGATTTCTTCAAGGCAGTTATTAAATACCGACAAGGCAGCGTCCTGACCGGGCACAAAAGACATATACAGCTGGGTATCATCTGCATAGCAGTGAAAACCCAAACTGTACCATCTAATAATCGCCCCCAATGGTAGCATATACACCGAAAACAACATGGGTGCTAAAATGGAGCCCTGCGGTACCCCACAGGGCAGGGAGAATGATGCTGAGGAAAAAATTCCTGACACCACTCTCTGAGTCCTACCCTCAAGGTAAGATTGAAACCATCTGAGGACCGTACCAGACAGTCCACAGACTAACCGCAGGCGCTCCAATAGCACACCATGGTCAACGGTGTCAAACGCTGCAGAGAGATCGAGTAGTACCAAGATGGATCGGGTCCTACGATCTCTTGCCATTAGAGGTCATTTAGTACCTCAGATGAGCTGTCTCGGTACTATGCCTTTCCTAAATCCAGACTGGACGAATCATAGATATTGTTGTTGGTCAGATGATCCTCCAACTGCACTGCGACCACTTTCTCAATAACTTTACCCACAAAGGGTAAGTTAGAGACTGGCCTGTAATTTGCTAGACAGTATGGGTCTAAGGAGGGTTTCTTTAAAAGGGGCTTAATTATAGCCTCTTTAAGGTGATCTGGAAAAATCCCCCTCTCCAAAGACTTCCATATGATCAAAGCTAGGACTAGGCCAATCTTATCCATGCAACCCACTAAGAGGTCGTGGGACCAGGGTCCAAATCACAGCAGGTCGGTGCATGATGCTCAAATGATCATCACAACATCCTCGATTATAGGAAGGCTGAAGTCAGACCATTCCAACTGGGTGTTTGACATCTCCTGGCGACCACCGCTGCTCCCATTAGGAGGAAGAAGCGAATATCGATCTGATTTTTGGCAACCTTATCTGCAAAGAAGAGAGCAAGCTCTCACACCATTCTTGAGATAAGGCTCTTCTGGCTGAAGACAGACTGGATTGCACAGTCTGTCCACAGTCGAAGAGCTGAGCGGTCTATTCTGTGCAGCCGCTATCTCTCTGGACAGGAATTCTGCCTTCTTACGAGAGATTGCTGATTGATAGACTAAATAATGGTCCATCAAACTAAGCTTGTCATCATCACAACGGACTTTCGCCCAACACCTCTCCAGTTTCGCCCAACTCTCCTCAATTCCCTCATGGTCTCATCAAACCAAGGAGACCTGGGGCGAGGAGTAAGAGGACGAACATGAACTGGTGCAATAGAATCCAGGGCCCCTGTTACCGCCTCATTATAGGCATGCAGCAGATCACCTGGATCCATGCAATCTATCAGTAGGCTTGATAGGTCCAACACCGCCATCAGGTCAGGTTGTATATTATCACAGAACTGTTATGTAGCATGATACAATACAAGGATTGAACTTAGCTTTACTGGAAAAAGTATGTAATTTAAAGTCATAATTCACACTTATGGCAAAGAAAAGTGCTAATTCTCAGTTCTGACATCTCTACTACAAATTAAGACTTTCTCATGTCCCTAAATAGAAGGTTAACAAATTATTGAGAGCTGGATCACAAAATGAGATTCTGAAAATGTCTGCAGTGTCCTATAAATTTCAGATTTTAGGGTCATAACAGTTCTGTATGGTGCACTAACTGAACTATATTCCCTCTCATGTTTTGGTTTAAGAATCTACGGATTTATAAAACAATAAATTATGACACCATTTTTAGCCATTCAGGATAGCTTATTTTCAATTAAATGTCCTGCACAGCCAGTATACAGTAGTGTTATGCCTGTGCAACTGTGTTAGTTTGGATTTAGCCGTTTGTACTGTCTATTCCAGAGGAATTACCACCCTGTAGGGGTACAAAAGGCAAGGAACCCTCAGAGAGGGTTCCACTCCTAGAGGTGTCATGGGATGATTCCCGTGGCTAAAGGTACCTTAGGAATCCCAATAAGGAGAGAAGTGCTGCTGCTGGAGGAGGAAGGGAGGATGGCAGGGCAAAAAAAGTGCTTCACAATGAGGCTGCAAGGAACTACTTATATAGCTCAGTAAGTGGGAGTGGCTGGCTGCTTTGCCATTGAACTCCAGTCAAAGCCTTTCCAACTCAATGACCTGAGAGGACAGTACAGTGTTTTGCTTGTGCAACTGCATTGGTTTAGATTTGGCTGTTCTCACTCTCTATTCCAGAGGAATTGCCACCCTGTAGGGGTATGAAAGGCAAGGAACCCTCAGAGAGGGTTCCACCACTAGAGGTGTCACGGGACAATTCCTGTGGCTAAAGGTACCTTAGGAATCCCCAAAAGAAATGTAGTACAATCATATCCCAAAGAATGAGGTGACATGAAGCTTATGAGCAAGCAGTAACTATGACATAGAAGCAGTAACTGTAACATAGTAGTAGAGAAGCATAGACAGTTTGATAACGTAATGAGATGCTCAGTTTGATAATGTAATGAAATGCCCAGGTTTGTGTAGCATGATACTGATGGTTTGCATTGAGAATGAGGGGATCCTTTGAGAGAGAGGGAATGGCAAGACATCCTCCACCTCCATCCAACAGTGAAACCTACCTAAAGAAATTAGGGGACACTTTTGTGCTAACTAAGTTATGACCTGAGGCAACAGAAGAGAGGACAAAAAAACCCTATGAGGAGGAAATCACTGGGGATCCAAAGCTTAGGTTGCCTTCCCAACAGGCTTGGGATAGTTTATTTAGTGACTGCTCTGGCAGCTGCAATTTGGAAAACCCAACTAAAGGGAGGTGTAAAATTTTCCAATTTGGAAGAGGGCCCTCACTCAAACCCTCTAGCAGGAATGCCATGGAAGGTTGCGAGAAAACTCGCCAACAATGTGTGGGATATTTAGAAATGCACCAGAGGCAGGTGCAATAGCGGCACAGTGCAAGTACACTGCACCATGGTGCACCGAACGCAGTATTCAAAGCTTGTGCATAACAGCAAGTGCCAGTGCAACATAGCTGAATATTGCAGGGATATGCCATAGTGCAACTAGGGCTGCACCAGGGAGCAAAACCACATGCAACATAGTGCAACCAGGGCTGCACCAGAGGAGCAAACCAACATGTGCTATAGCACAACCAGGGCTGTGCAAGGGGCAGAGGTGCATGTGCCAGAACACAGGAAAACAGGCACAGTGAGGAGCATGCCACCAGGGTGGGATAGACCACAATCAGGGTGCAGAGGATGCCAGGAGGGAGGCATGGCAGGCACAGGGCAGCAGGCTCCTGACCATGCACACCACAGTGGTGAATGGAGGCAGGGTGGCACCAATGTCCACTGGCAAACAGTCACCAGCAACACTCACAGGAAGGCATGGGACACACCACCTGGACCACAGCTGGCAATACACATGCCAGCAGCACACAATGCACACGTCACACAACACAAACAGAGAGCACACAGCCACCCCAGGGCACAGCCACCAGCCACTGGGAAGAGACCACCAGGCACAATCCCGAGTCAACCCCAGACATAATACTCAGCCACCATGCACACCACTGTAGCATGGCTCCACACACCAGCTGCAAAGCAGACACATACACAGATGGCTAACCATAGAAAAGTGTATTAAAACCAGTCAGGATACAACTATATACAGTAAAACCAATAACAGACACAGGGAGCAAGGAATGGGGAGGCCACAAACAACCCGGGAGGCAGGGGAAATGGCTATACAAGGGTACGAGGGAGGGAAAAGGGGGGACAGGGAAGGGAAGCAAGTTTAGCCCAATGGGCCCTATGGGCATCCACACCCCACTGGTGCCTGACGCTGACATCATCGCTGTGGCCTGCACAGGGCCTGCTCTATCAGACATGCCACCCAGAGCGTGGCAGTGGAGACTTGAAGGATCCTCCTCAGGAGCCTGGTGAGGACATCAGGATCGATGGACACTTAGGACAAAGGAGGAGACATGGTTTGCGTGCATGGCCATACGACCATAGCCCACCCACCGTGCGCAGTGGACAGTGGTGACATGTGTCCCTGAGATGGCATGCAGCCTTCCGCAGCATGTGCGCCCACACGAACCACCAACCTGAATACCCACAGCCATGCAGAGCACTGCACACCAACACCACCCATGTGCCCACACCACAACCATGGCAGCCAGGTGACAGGGTTAAGCGGGGGGATGGCAGTGGCACAGATGGGATCTGGCTGCACTCTCAGCCCACCTGCAGCAGCTACACACATGTGCAATAGCCATGGCATGGTGCAATACACACTGCCAGTGGTGCACAGCTGGAATGACCATTTGCACAGGGGGCTGTGGCCCACCTCCACCCTGCATAACATCATACCTTGGAAGAGTGCCTACCTGCTTGCTGCAGCACACCCCACGCCTGTCCAGTGGCACCGCCCATGCGGCCTGCATTCTACACCCGTGCCTGTGCCTTGGCCTGCCCTCACCCACCTGCAGCAACAGCCAGCCATGCACACCTTCTATCCTCAGGGCCTAGTAGGGAGACATTGAGAATGACACATCAATACCTGGCAACACCACATGCCACCCCCACAGCACAGCATGCCCCCTGGCCCTGCACAGTGGCAGTGCAGTGGCACAGCACACCTGTGGTATGCTGCCATGGCCAACAGAATGTGCAGCCACAGCCCCCCTACAGCATGGTGTGGCACCCTGCTGGCCACCACAGAACACTGGAATGGCATGGACATGGGTGTAGTGCACTTACCTGGACGTGGCAAGGTGCCCCTCTTGATGCATGCCAGTAGTGCCCAGAGCCTCTCAGGGTCCCCCATCCAAGGGTCACCATAGTGGTGGTGGCACTGCTCACTGTTGTGCTGCACTCAGTGACCTTCTCAAGCCCCACAGCCACCTTCTACCACACCTCCAATGGTGGCCGATCCAAGGGCACCTGGCCATACATACATACATACTGCCCGCATGTGGCTCCACAAGGGCCACAAGATTAACCAACTCCACCTGTGACCAATTGGGTGCCCTTGCAATGCTGCGGTGTGGCATGGTTATTTCTGCAGTTGCACAACCAAAATGGTGCCCAGTAGCACACGATCCACTCGTGCTGTTGGTGTGCAACCCGTTTGGTGATGCGCTGCCATCTCCAATCCTGCATCCATGGTGCTGTGCAAGTACAGCTGGTGCAGTACTGGCCTGTGTCGCAGGGCACCCAGAGTGTCAAAGGGTACTCATGGGGTCAAGGGTCGACACGCGCACCATGCTGTACAGCCGGATTGACCACACCATCCATGGTGACAATAGGAGCATGTGGGCCCCACAGGCCATAGACCAATCGTGCACGGGCGCCATAGGGCATATAGCACAAGAGCGCCAGCTGCCCAAAAGCAACAGAGCACTGTACCATGTATGGTGCAGTGTGCGTAGGATGCGCCACTGATGTATGTGATGGCACTGCATGCATGCACACTGCCATGCCTACTACACACATCATAATGCTGCACCATGGCTTGTACATGTGCAACACCAATGCACCATAGCAATTTCGCAATATTCAGCCGGCATATTCAGATTAGCTATTCAGCATACCGGCGGTGCATCGGAGGAGTTTGCATCTCATTTTAGTTGGGCATCTCCTCATTTGCATGTGATGCACTATAACTGTGCCATGGGACTGCACAGGCACTAGACCGGTATTGCATCCTTCAGAGGTAAGCCACCAGGCCATGGGCCTGTCAGGACAGTGGAATGGGAGGGTGGTGTGGGTTGCAGCCATCACTGACCACAAGTTCATACCCACAGGACTTAGCATGATGAAACAAGAGGAGGCTGAGGAGCATGGGCCTGCATGGAGGCATGAGCCCAGACTTCACCGAGGGCAGAGAGCGATGCCCTATTGGATGCCTACCTGGACCAGGAGCCTCTTCTGAGTGGCTCAACAGGCACCCCGCAGGATTCCAGATGGGGGGGCAGCCCATCACTGCATGGTGGGTAAGGCAGCACCTGAGGAAGGGGGGCAGGGGTGTGTGCCAGTGCCACTAATGTGACTGTTTTCCCTTTCAGCTCCAGAGCACCTGCATGCAGCAGCAGGGGTTGGGGTGTCCACCATGGGGGTGACCCTGGACCTGGGGGACCAATCTGTCCACCTCCACTGGAGTCCAGGGTCCGGACCATGGGCAGCCCAGCCCCAATGTCCATCCAGATGCCTGTGGCATGGTCATGGACGAGGCTCTGGCTGTGTTTCAGCAGGTTGCCAGTCATGGCGTCCAGTATGCCAAGACACAGATCGGGGCGCGGTCCAGAACTGATGATGATGATGTGACCAGTATCCAGGATAGTGGTGTTGCCATTCAGGGAGGCACCCATACCACACACCTGCCACAGCAGTGCAGATGGTGCCCTAGTGGCGGTTGTTCCCCCACAGGCCACCACACCTGGTGATGCTGTGGGTGCCATTGTTACAGCGCAGTCTGAATGAGGTGGCAGTGGTGGTGCCGCCACACTGGTGCCGATCCATGCACAGTGGCCAGAGAGGCAGCGGTGGCAGCAGGATGAGGTCAATGGGGGGCCAGGTGCAGTGGCCGCCAACAGTGCACCACAGACTGATCAGCCCCAAGGTGGCCCCGCTGTGCAGCTCCCACCAGTGTGGGGGTTGTGCTGCTGGGTCAAGAACCACCCATGGGTTGGTGCAATGCCCATGCCACCCAGGGTGCCGACCCCTTCACCGAGCACACCTGTCTGCAACGGGCCCCCGTGGAGCAACAGATGCTGCTCATATCAGGGGTGCATGCACTCCATACAGAGCTGTGCCAGTCCACAGGGAGGTGTGACAGGGATTTTGAACAGCTCCTGGCTGAGACCACACATATGCGGGAGGACATGATTGCAGCCCTGAATCAGCTTACCACTGCGGTCATGACCAGCCTAGCACCACTGGCCACCCTAGTGCATGGCTGTCTGTCGCAGACCCCGTGGAGTGCCTTCTCCACCCCTCTGTCATGGCATCATGTGACCCCCTCAGTGTCAACACCGGGATCCACTGTGGGCATTCTGGGCACGCCTGAAGTAGGCATGTTTGGGAGCCTACAGACCCCTGTGAGGGACCGGTCACGTTCCCACAGTGACACACCCGGGAGACCATCAGAGACACTCCCTGTGGCTGTGCACAGCCACCTGTGTCTGCTGGGCAGTCTTGAGCGGGGCTGTCCACGTATCCATGCCTGCCCGTGCAACTGTCGCGGCAGTGCTGAATCAAATCTTCCCCTGTCCACTGTCTGCCACTGCCCTGTGTGCACATTGGTGTGGCGTGTAAGGGTAGGCATTCCATGGACATGTCATCCATGGTCGACGCCACACACAGGCCTTGTGCACACCCACCTGGCCACTTGCCACTGTGGCATGTGCATGATGATGCCAACACAACACCAGCTGCTACTGTACACTTGTGTTCAGCATTTGACATATGCCCATTGGCAGTCTCTGGACATGCGCATGTGGGTGCCCGTGTGCATGTGCATGTGTGTGCGAGTATGTGTGGGGGTGTGTGGGTGGGGTTTACAGTGCTGTACAGGGTGCTTCCATGGGGTCCAGTCCCATGCCTATCCACGCTGCCCACCAGCCATGCCTGTCATGGGGCCTGACCTTGTATGGCTGACTATGGTGCCATGGTCCCTGGGACATGTGTGTGGTCATGTTCACCTACCTACGTGCATCATAGTGCTCCTCTGCAATTGTGTCCTGGTGCTGCTGGGCCATCCTGTTCAGCCGGGGTTCCCTTCACCCAGAGGGAGGCTGCTCACCACCACCTGGCCCGGTGGCCACATCGTCCCCACTGTTGTTCCCCTCTTCAACCTCTACAGCTATCCCATGGTTGGAGGCCATGTTGTGTAGCATATAGCAGGCCAGGAATAGGCCACAGGCCTTTGAGGGGCTGTACTGTAGGGCACCACCAGACCTGTCCAGGCAACAGAACCAGGCCTTCAGCAGCTCAAACACATGCTCTATTATGTTCCATGTGTTGGCATGTGCCTCATTGTATCACTCCTGTGCTGGGGACGATGGGCACTGGTATGGGGTGAGCAGCCAGGGCTGGAGTGGGTATCCGCTGTCACCTGTGTATTGACATGTGTGGTTAACATGGTGGTCTGTGTAGCTGCACCCCTCTGCCTTCCTGGCCACACCCTCTGATGCTCCTGGCCTAGCATTCTCCACACCCTACCCTGTTGTGCCAGGCTGCCCATTCCAACTGCATACTCACCTACTAGGTGGCCAGTGGGGATGTACCCACTCTTGAACTTGTGGCACAGTGCTGACTGGTGCCAGGTGAAGACATTGTGTGCTCCACCAGGGTGTGTGGCACAGATATTTATTATACACCCTCTGGCATCACACACTACCTGGCAGTCGATGCTGGGGAAGCCCTTCCTGTTGATGTAGGCTACCCCCTCATGCCCAGGTGGTGTGTGGATGCCTGCGTGGGTGCAGTTGATGGCCCCTAGCATGCCAGGCATATGTGCCTCCCTGTGGAACTCCTGCATGTTCGCTGTACACTCTGCCTGTGTGCTGGGGAAATGGATGTATTCTGCAGCATGTGGCAGCAGTGCATTAAGGAACTGTGTGAGGAGCTCTGATGCGGCCGACTGGATTATGCCTGTGGTGTCCCCTGTTGGTCTCTGGAAGGTACCTGTGGTGAGCAGGCACATGACGGACGTGACCTTGGTCTCCACCAACAGGGCATAGCTCCGTCTTGTGGGTGCCTGCATTTCATCACTGCACAGTTCACAGAGCTGCCTCAGAATTGCCCACTTCAGGTGGTACCGGTCCACAATCTCTGTGTCACTGTACTGTTCAAAGGTGGTGCAGGCATGGTACCGCCTGTTCCAGGCATACTGCCAATGGGCCCTTCAACAGCTGCACTGCTCTGCCTCCTCACACCCCTCATTACTGCCTCCATCTGGAAGATGGTACTGGCCATGGCCTGGGCTGTCCTGCCTCCCAGGTGGCTGTCTCCCCAGGCACCCCCGGCTGTGTGCTGCTGCATGTGTCCCTGCGCTGGGTGCACACCTGTGTTTGGGGTTCCCAGCTGGTGACCTGTTAGCTGTGGCCTCTGCCTCCCATCTGTCTAGGCACTTTTTCTGCCACTCCTCTGCCCAGTGTCACAGACTCATGCTGCTGTAGTTGCCCAGCACCTGTCTCACACACACACACACGCGAGGCTCATTCAGTGTCACACACCCAGTCCCACACTCTGTTGCACTTTCCACCTGCCTCTGTCTCTGTCTTACACCCCTCCTGCTGTCCTGCCTGCCAACTCACTCTCCCTCTCTCTTCTACTCCCCTATGGTGCATGCCTCCATCCCTTGCTTGCTCCCCCTTTTAATGGGCTCAGATTTGCTCCACATATGTCCCTGTTGCTCTGCACTTGTGCCGTTTGCTTGCTGTTGAATATCGCACTGTGCTACTTATTCATGGCTATGCCCCCTGCACTTGTGCATACATTCATTAGGGTTGTGCATTGGTGCACTGCGATTTACATGGTGCATTGACTCCTGCTGAATATCGCTCTTTGACGCATTTCCTCACTTTCGCAGGCACATCTCAGTTGCGTCATGTGCAACCACTTTGAATATCTCACCCAATATGTGCAACCAAAGTGGAGAAGAGGAGGAGAGCAATGGCTGCTGAGGCACTCACCTGGCCTACCCACCCTAAATTCAAACCAGGTGAACCAGAGGCAGTCATAGGGAGAATACGGGAAGGTGCCTTGCTAAGGAAACCACTAAAGCCAATGGACAACCATTATAGTGAAACACTAGAGCCAAAGGAGCTCTTTGTAACCTCCCTTCACCACTAGTATTAAATTCTACATCAGAGACTGCTGTCAAGTGCCAGGCAGCTAAAGCCAAGCCCAGGGCAAGGACATTCCCAGCTATGGGCCAGGTGAGAAGGATCCCAACCCAGGCTGGCCATGCTTAAGATGCAGACTAAATGCAGAGAATGAACGTCAGCTGCAGGAACCCCGAGCCAAGAATAGAATGGCTGGCATGCCCCAGAATTAGACTGAGATCTGAGAAACTGGTGAGCTGATTGAGCACTTGTGTGTTGATTGTAATGAGCAGTGAGTGCTGAGACCTTGCAAGGTCAAAAGCAGATTGATTGCAGCAGACATCCCAGAGGCTGAAGTTGAGAGGATGCAGTAGGCATGAGCAATCAATTGTGCAAGCAAGTGTGGACCTTTATGTAGGTCAGTAAACAGAGTAGTAATAAGTGGACCAGCAAGTAGGTCTGCATAATATAGTAGCAATGAAACATCACTGAATAGTGGGGCAAGCCAGCCAGACATTTAAAAGCCAAATCAAAGTGACAAATACTCTGAGGATTTTTGGCAGTGAAGGCAGGGTTTAGAACAGAATAATTAGCCACAGGGGACAACGACTCCCCAAACACTTCCCAGTCCCCGCCGTAGAACAAACAAGAAAGTAATGGAAGGGCTGAGAACCACATGCAGGTATTAGTTAGGGTTGTTCCACAGCGACAAAAGCTAGGAAATTTGATGTTAGGGTTGAAAGCTCCCCTTGAACCCCCCCCCCCACAACCCCAACCGGCATTGGGGTGTGCATTGGGGTTACTGGCCCTAACTCTCACCCCATCGCATGTGTGAAGAAGCAGAGGTATAGGAGAATGGGGTGAGAGTTAGGACCAACAACTCTCTAATGCACACCCCGATGCCGGTTGGGGGTGTGGGGGGGGACCAAGGGGCTTTCAACCCTAACACTGAATCTCCTTACTTTTGCCACTGTGGAGCAACCCTAACTAATGCATTAAACAGAGTTTTTGTCTCTTATATATATATATATATATATATTTTTTTTTTTTCTTTTAAGTCATTTTTTCCTTACATTGTGGTACCTAATCTATTGATGGCATTACATTTAAATACAATTCTATCAGTTAAATCTAAAATTGTGGCTCCAGTTCAGAATATTGCACATCATTCCAGAGTCCAAATAAAAAGAAAATCCAAATTTCAATCATGAGGGTGTGTTCACCATCCACTATTTTTTTACAATCATAACCATGCAGCAGAAGCAAGATTTCAAACTGTACCCCTGGAGCACTACAATATTATTTTCCTTTCTTTACATTTTTTCCTTGTTAAATCCCCTTCCTTAGTATCATGTGAATCTGCTTTTAGATATCAGACTTTACCTGAAAGCCATACCTCCCTGTATTGTGTTCTAACTCTGATAATTCCTCTGGTGTCTTCTTTCTGTATTCCTCCCAGTGCTTTCTTAAATAACTCTCAGATTTCTCTCTTGTGCTTGTTCTGTCTATAAGGTCATTGTCTTTCTTGTTCATTTCCTTTCAGTTTATTTTGTTCTTTGCATTATTTTACTTGTTCAAAGTAAAAGAAAATTACCCTCATGTCACTATCTCCAGACATGGTGCCAGTAGGCAAAGAAGTAGTGAGAAGGACACTCAAAAGTTCTAAACATAAAAAAATGGAAATACTGAAATACTAAACTGTGGGAAAGTCCTTATAGTCCAATAGGATGTAATGGATCCATTAATGTCTCTGATAAGTAACAGTCTACCTCACTAAACATTTATATCACTCAGTACTATGTCTCCTGAGAACTTCTCTGGTGTGTTTTAAATCTTGTCAATATTCAAAGCTAATAAGACACAGACAACAAAACAAAGGGCTGTTTTTGTCCTTGCACAATAATGCCATGATAACACTCATGCTAACTAGAGATATCCCCCAAACGAGCACTGTCCAATACTGCAGCATTGTGACACACACATATGAAAAAGCATAGCTTTAAACCCCACCTACAAAACCCTGCTGCCTACTCTAGCATTATCACGAACATAATGGTGGACCTATGATCTCAATCCCTTGCCTATTATCTTTAAATTAGGAAAAGACCTAAAACAACAGTCTCCTCAACCTAAGCTAGTAAGAAACAATAAGTCACTATACGCATGAACTAAAGAGTCAAATAAAGAACGGTCCCTTGTTTTATTCCTCTCCCATTTATACATGATCACCGTCAGTGCCCTGTGACAACATTTCCCCAAATACTTTATCAGTGGCCAGTCTAAATACATTTCCAGTGTAACATTTTGAGATAAACTTCTTAAGCTGTAAGTGCAGTTTGACAGACACACCATACACTCATTCCAGCTTTTGCAATGAAACGATAAGCATGGAAAAGGGGCTGCATGAAAACTGAATGACTATGGAAGCTCAGGGCATTGCTCATTTACAATGTTTCTTTCTATCTTAATGAGCATTCGAATACATGAGTCATTAGCACATCAAAGGCATCCCATTTTATTTTGATTAAAATAAACACTCTTGTCCTTCAGTCACAGATAAAACGCTTCATTTGCTTAGGCTCTTGCTCTGCAGGCATACCTTAAATGTTGTCAGGATTTAAATGTGTGGTGTACATAACTGCAGTGTTCATAGGAATGATTGGGAGTGCATTTCCACTCTGTTTAAATGTATTTGCCAAAGATAGCCCATTTGAGATGTAAGCTTGCACCCAATTTCACAGCTGAAGAGATTGATGGACAGGTTGGTTAAGTGCTTTGCTGAAGGTTACCTTGTTGGCCAAAGTCCATGGTGGGATTACCCTTCCAACAGCAGCATTTCAACAGCAACAGACACTACAGTGACTACAGTGCCAGGTCACTGTAGTGCCGGCGCTGCATTCTGGGGGTTTTGCACCCCCTCTCCTAATCAGCTCCAACTTGGAGTTGATTATATTTAGTGGGAGCGTGTGCAAGGGGCACAGCCCCCTGCATGATGGGTAAAGCCCCCTGATGAAAACATATTTGTGAGTGGGAAACCTCATGCTGTCCACAAATGCAATCGACATGATGGTTTCGCTGTACGGTCATTCGACAAAAATATTTTCGACAACCGGTCATGGATCTGGATTCATGCCAAGGATCTCATCTTTTATAGCTTTATTCTCATACCATAATGACTGTGCCTACCTTTGATCCTTACTAGACTACTATATTTAACACTTAGCTCATCATACATACTGCCAGTTAAACCTGAGTAAAATCTAAAATCACAGTTTTTGAAAGAAATCACTATAAGAAATCTTGAGCAACCATCACTGGATTTCATACAAAACATTCACTGGTTTTCAGGTGATATCATTGGGCCAGATTTTCAATGGCCTGCATCCACAGTTCACAGGAATTATTTCTTTTAAAAGGGCTGCACTGGCCCTCGTATGCCAGGAGGGATTATCCAAGGTACAGTAGATGCAGGGCCAGGTAACAAGACAGGCAGCTGTGTCCTGAACCTTAGCACATTATTGCAGACTTCTGCTGCTGACCCAGCTGCTCTGTTCTGCTTCCTTTGATTTTCCACTTATCCTGCAGGCAGTAACTGGGGATTGTTGGGTGGTATGCTCTGTAGGCTGGTACAGTACCACTGGTGGTCTGAAAATGCTATGGGGTTGTTGGTAGCCATGACTGACCTGTTTCCTCCTAATTAACAACAATGCCCTCCTAATTTCTATGTCAGCTTGATAGTCAGTCAATGATCTAGTTGACATTAGGCTGCAAACAGCAGATTCCAAAGGACCCATGATGCCATAAACCTCATTCCAATGTACCAGTCATATCCACTGCATCCTAACAGGCAATGGACACAGTGGGTTCCATGTCAAAACAGCACAGACAGAACTTCAAAGACAAAAACAGCAACTCAGAAATAGTGCATCCACAAGCAGCGAGTACAAATAACTGTGATCACTGTCAATGGTGAAACCAGTGCCACAGTAACCTTCTGCAGGGGGCTTCACCCATGCATTCCCCCTTTGTGGGGGTATTCACAACCGCACAACCCTCAAAGTAAATAACCATCATCTGGGGGAGGGGGACAGCAACTCGTGGATGGGGAGAAGCTTGAGATGGAGGACATTTCCACGTTGAAAAAAATTCAGGAAGGGGACATAGTCGGGGCAGATTAAAATAATCTCCAGGAGGGACTAACCCGGGAAGGGGACAAAGTCAAGATGGGGGGGGTGATGGCACCCCCTCATAAAATATGCCACAGTGAGACTCAAACCCAGGTCAGCTACACGTACCAATGCCATTAACAGACTGTCACTCCAACCTCTAGCCCATACTGCCAGAATGATGAAGCAGCACACATTTGTGAACTTACAGTGCCTGACCTCACTGAAGATAAAGACTACTATCTACATAGCTCACATAACTATTTGCTGTCATTACCACTTTGGTAATATTGCATTCACTGTAACTCACTCGCTCTTATTGATTTGCTCTTTTGACAGGGTACTGACACAGTTGGGATCAGATGGATGCAGCCACAGGTCAGAGATGTGTCTCCCACAGGTCTCTGGAAACTGCACTTACTGTTTTTACTTGCACAATGGGGATTATTTGGCATGGTTTTGGAAAATGTGCAAAAATGCCCAAATCCTTCCAGTGTTCTAGATAAGACCCATCATGCAAAATAGGGTCTTGTTTGATTTTCTCTTGTAAAAGAAACTACCCAGCTCTACTGAAAATAATATTCTTTAACTGTACTAGTGATGAGTCAAACAATATGGAGCGGGGGGGTGATGCCTGGACCACTTATGTTTTCAATGATACATAAATATCTACCCCATTAGTCCCTACTCATAAGCCTCTACACATGTGATACAAGCTACACATAGTGGTTGATTTAAAATGGACCCTGTTCATATTAGATTTAAGTTAGAATAGTTCTGCAGGACTGATTCCTATGGTGAAACTGCTGTCTGCAAACTGCAGAATCCTACAGGTTCATGCCTGAAATGACATTGGGCCCCATACATAGATACATAGACAGTGTCGGCAGATAAGGGCCTATGGCCCACCTAGTCTGCCCATTTGAGCTTGTAAGTTCAGTTTGTTTTCCTAGAAGTCTGTTTCCCCTTACCCGTGCCCTCTAGAATTCCTTTATGTCTATCCCATGCATTCTTAAATCCCGTGATTGTTTCAGCCCCCACCACTTCCTCTGGCAGGGTGTTCCACTTGTCCACCACCCGTTCTGTGAAGAAATTCTTTCTCATGTTTCCTCTGAATCGTCCTCCCTCCAACTTCATCCCATGCCCTCTAGTCCTGAAACATCTTTTCGCTTAAAATAGTGTTTTCCTGCACCTGTTCCTCCTGTAAGATACTTGTATGTCTCTATCATATCCTCTCTCCTCCTTCTCCAGGGAGTACATGTTCAGTTCCTTCAACCTGTCTTCATAGGACTTGTGATGCAACCCATGCACCATCTTTGTTGCCCTCCTCTGAACCTTCTCTCCTGTCTATGTCCCACGTAGGTATGGTCTCCAGAACTGTACACTGTACTCCAGGTGGGGCTCACTAGTGTCTTGTATAGCGAATTATGACCTCCCTTTCCTGCTGGTGATGCCCCTGCCTATACATCCCAGCATCCTATTTGCTTTACCTGATGCCTTGTCACACTGTTTCCTACCTTGAGGTCATCAGAGCTAGACAACCCCAAGATCCTTTCCTGCTTGGTGCATGCTATATCCTCACCCCCAAACTGATATATTGTGCCAGGGTTTTGTGCTCCATATGCATTATCTTGCACTTTGCATTGAATTTCAACTGCCAAACCCTTGACCATTCTTCAAGTTTCTGCAGGTCCCTTCTCATTCTGTCTCACACCTCTGGTGTGTCTACTCTGTTACAGAGCTTTGTGTCATCAGCGAACAGTGAAATTCTGCCTTCTAGATCCTGTGCAATGTCACTGATGAAGATGTTGAATAGACCGTCCCAGCACTGATCCCTGTGGTACCCCACTGGTTACTCTTCCTCTGTGGAGTGACAGCCATTTACCACCACCCTCTGTGTCCTGCCACCCAGCCAGTTACCTACCCACCACACTACTGTCCTGCCCACACCCATATTCCCCAGTTTATGTAATAGTCTTCTATGTGGCACAGTGTCAAAGGCCTTGCTGAAGTCCAGATAGGCCATGTCCACTGCCCTCCCTGATCCACCTCCCTAGTCACCCAGTCAAAAATCAATGAGGTTGGTCTGACCTCCCTGGTGAAACCATGCTGCCTTGGGTCCTGTAGTCCATTGACAACCAGATGTTCCACCAATCTCTCCTTCAGTAGTGCTTCCATGATCTTTCCCACTACCGAGGTGAGGCTGACTGGTCTGTAGTTCCCTGCTTCCTCTTTGTTCCACTTTTGTATAAGGGGACTACATCTGCTGTCCTCCAGTCTTTGGGTACCTCCCTGTTTCCAGTGATTGGCTGAACAGGATAGCCAGAGGTTCAGCCACCACCTCTCTTAGTTCTTTAAGGACCCTGGGTGCACCCCATCTGGCCCCATTGCTTTATCAGCTCTTATTACTTCCAGTTCCTTCAGGACCTTTCTCGTAAAGGGACTTGTGTCCATTTCTGCACCATTCTCACACCTTGTACTCCCTTCAGACCCATTACCCCTCTTCCTTAGTAAAGACTGAGCAGAAATACCTGTTCAATATGTCAGCTTTATTGTTGTCATCCTCCACGTGGCTCCCATCCTCCCCTTCAGTCTCACTATCCTCCCTTTGTCTTTCTTTTTCACTTATGTACCTGTAAAAGGTTTTGTCCCTTTACCCACTGATTTTGCAATGTGTTCTTCTGTCTGAGTTGGCTTCCTTTACTGACTTCCCTGACTCCCTTTGTTTCTCCTGGTACTTCTCCTCATCCCCTTCTGCCTGTGTCTTTGTATTGCCTGAATGCAATCTTTTGGCTTTCACTTTCTTTGCTACCTCTTTGGAAACCATAATGGTCTCCTCTTCCTTTCATCTTGCTAACCTGCTTAATGCATAATTCTGTTGTTCTTATAATCCCATTTTAAATACTGCCCACTGTTCCTCAACCACTGATTCCTGTCCCATTCCCCTTAATGCCTCTTTCAAGTATCTCCCATTTTCCCAAAGTCTGCCCCTAAAATCCAGGATACGTTTTGTGGTTTGGTTTCTGCTCTTTCTGTGATTTCAAACCACAATGACTGGTGGTCACTGTTACCCAGGTGCTCCCCACTGTTACCCCCATCACACTGTCCCTGTTTGTGAGCACAAGGTCCAGTATTGCCTTCTGCCGAGTTGGTTCCATGACCAGTTGCTTGAGGAAGGCACCTTGAAGGAGTCCAGGATAAATCTGTTCCTAGTTGATGCTGCTGCTGGGATGCTCCAGTCCACGTCTGGTATATTGAAGTCTCCAGCCAGTACTACCTCACCTGTCTGCCATCCTTTGGATGGCTAGCCTCAACTCTATCTGTTTCTTCCTCCTGGGCTGGTGGTCTATAGACCACACCCTGAGGATGGCTGGCCCCATTTTCCTTTCCAGCTTAACCCACAGTATCTCTCCCCATTTTGTTCCTCCTGATCTGTGTGGCCTTATGTCATTTTTCACATACAGTGCCACCTCCTCCTTCCTGCCTGCTCTGTCTCTTCTGAATATGTTGTAGCAGGTATGGCCATCTCCCAGTCATGGTTATCATTACACCAGGTTTCAGTGATGACCACAATGTCCAGTCTGACTGTACCATGACAGCCTCCAGATCTTCCATCTTGTTGCTAAGGCTCCTGGCATTTGCACACATGGCTTTCCATGATTTGACCTCCATAGACTGCTTCACTGTTCTACTCCAGCCCCTTCCTTGGTTGTCATTTATCCCTGGTTCTCCTTGCTGTTTGCCCTTCTGCTGAATTTGCCCCTTTTCTGCTTATCCACCTTTTGGACACTAATCTCCATCTTTTGCACACTGCTTTGCAGAGATAGCCACTCTCTGGTTCACTGGTTCCACTACTAGCTGTGGGGCTGAGCAAGTAGGTACCATCCTTGCTGGCCTGCCACCCTTTGCTAGTTTAAATGCTTGTCAATGTAGCATTTAAACTTATCATTGAGTGCTTGATTCCTCTCCAGGATGGATGCAGGCCGTCAGGCTTGAACAAACCTCCATCCCTCCAGGTGGGTCCCCAGTCACCAATGAATCCAAACCCTTCCTCGCAGCACCAGTTCTTCAACCATGAGTTAAAGTTCCTGGTGCATGCACTCCTATGCTCTCCCTTGCCTCTCACAGGTAGTACTTCTGAGAAAGTGACAGAGCTGGCCATGCGCACCATGCAGACAGGAGTGCTGCATGGCAGTTAACTTGCAGCTGAGTCAGGGGCAAGATTCAGACAATTAGCATGCACTGATCAGGTGTTTTGCCTAAATATGGGGCCATGCCAGTGCAATACATAGGGACTATGCACTGTGCTGACAAAACCTGTGCTTGAATAAGGCCCACAGGGGAGTCCCATTGAGATGGTGCATTCCAAACAGGATAGCACCAGGGCTCCTGTCAGCCATATTCAGTACAAGAATGCTAATGAGTCCATAGGCCATACAGGGCACTAAGGTGCCCATTCTGGGCTCATCAGCATGGGTGTATGGCCTCTTAGCACCAATTATGTCCATATGTGAAGCACAACCCTGATCCAATGGTCTTTCAGCCCCCCCAATTGGCAGCCTGTTTATCTGTAAAACATATCCCCAACCTAGTGGTTAGCAGACCCATACCACCAATTGTCACCCTGTCTACATATAAAGCATACCCCCTTCCTGGTTGTCTAGTGGATACCCACCTCCGATCTGCTGATAGAGCCATGTAGTCAGTAGACATATATAGATATACTTATCTAGTAATTCCAGTAGTCTGGCGTCACCCTGCCCCCCCTGCCCCCCACATGGAAGGTCAACAGCCCCTCCTCCCACTCATCCACTCAGGACCCACTTCCCTGGACCTGCAGTGCTGGTCTCCAATGCCGGTCTACTCCACTGGATATAGCAACTGTCACAGCCCTCTACTTATCACCTCAGTTGTCCGCTGTCTTCCAGGCATTCAGACTTGCACATACTGTAGAAAGAGCAAATAGGGCTCTCCCTTGCCGGCTGTGCTATTCATAGTTAAAGCAATGTTAACCTGGTTAGTGCTGTGCTAACCATTCAAAAATCAGGATCCTAATGACTAAAAGGACCAGTCCACAAAGCTGTCCTGAAGATTCAAAGCAGGAGATTATTGAATATAGCAGTCCTTCAAGGACTGCTGTATCCCCCCCCCAAAAAAAAAGCACTTTTATTAACAAAAACAAAATAATTGTATGAAATAGTAACATAAATAGGGGATATGACATGAGCTGACTTAATATATAATTTTTATATTCATGAAAAGGAAGTGGCATATTGATGTTTCACGAGTGGTGAAGCCACAAGTGAGACAGCAACAGACAAATGCCCTCAAATGAAGACAACAATCACATCTTAAGTCAGCCCATGTCATATTTGATTTAAACAACAGGTATTCAGGTGTTTTTTGTGATAGAAATAGTAAAAAGCTACAAATGAATACTGCAATGTAAACTACTTAGACTATTGTGTATTCAATCAAAACATAAATGGCACTTTGCATTTTACTTTTTTTATTGAAAGAGTTTTAACAGGAAAGGACTAATGAGATATAAAACTAATTTCCAGTGGTGTCGTGGGGAAAACAAATGAAACTGGTCACTGAGCATGCTCAGAAATGTATCTGTACATGTGAGAATAAATTTCTGAGCATGCTCACTGTGGCCACAGTGAGTAAGATAAATTTCTGAGCATACTCAGATTTATCTTACCTATGTTGCCCAAGATAACATGTTTATCTTGGCAAATTAATTTTCACACCGTTGTATAAATATATAAAATTACACAGATGGCACCTCAGTCCTCAATGCCAGATCAGAGAATTGCAGATAACCAGAGGCAGGGGAAATCATAGCCCAGAATTCACTGGGGAGTCTTGGGGGTATATATGGACCAGCCAGCTGGCATTACTGCAGCCCTATAGGTTACATGAGGCCAATAGCCCCTGCCTGCCCTTCCTGTCACATAAATATTTACAATTATTGAATTGATGTGCATCTCTACCCCTGACTACCCTCATACATGCATAGATGACTCAGGATCAGGTTGAAAGGGGTGCATGTCCACTACTATTGATTCTCTGGACTGTCTGAGATGTGTACAGTATACACAGATGAGGCATTGAGTGGTTTTCCCTGTCTCTCCACATGTGCAGAAGTCCCAGTGTTTGAATCCCAGTCCCAGCTGTCAGGTAGAGATTTCAAAAAGTATATGGAGATGTTTTCAGATCACAGTGCGGCAGATACAGTAAGGTCCTTCATTAAGGAGTGTCTGCTTTGCAGGAAACTGACATACATCAAATGGGAACAGAGCCCAGGATCCAAGCACTAAGCCACCCTGCTGGAAACCTGGCCAGACATTTTGCTGTATGCACTGGATTCAAGGTACTGAAGAGATGGAAGATGGGGTCTAAATGGTCAGAAAGGGGTAATCAGGGAAAAAATATAAAATAGTGTAGACTGGGTTTTCAAAAAAAAGCATCTTTGACGAGATGCAGTATAGTTTTGCTGCAGTCTTTCAATACTGCACTCAAAAGTTATATAACCTAAAAGGATGTCTAACATTTGAAAACTATTGCTGTTACTTGTGACACCTCAGATCTCACTTGCATCAGAAAAAGTGATGCATTACTGACCGTGTGGCACTGAGTGGTAAGGTATCATTCTGGCATGCTGGTGGTGACCCAGTTTGGCACTCGGAGCCAAGGATATCAAGAGAGGAGGTTTGTAGGTTAGGGTATAAAAAGCTGTGAGGATGCTGTCCTTCTGTGGAAGAGTGCAGATGTGCACCACTCAGAGATAATTCAGAGACACTGAACAGAGAGGCACAGTTTACATTTTGTACTGTGTTTATTTTGTAACAATTTACTGTTTCTATCACAAAACCATCTCAACACCTGTTGTATAAATTGAAAATTACATATGATAGCCTGATTTAAGATATCTTTCTTATCTTCATTTGAGAGTATTGGTCTATTGCTACAGTATCTCACTCATGGCTTTGCCACCCATCAGATATCAATAGAACAATACGCTGTCATGAAGATTAAAATATCCTACATCAGGTCATGTCATATAACCTATACTGTATATCTAACACAATTTCAGCATTGAGACTTCACCTTTTTCTTTGATCTATATACACTGACATGAAGAAACTGTTAAATGTTAGTAGTAGATAAATGATGTTTTCCTGGGGCAACAGCAGTCAGACTTATTGCCAGGGTGATGGAGCTCCCAGTAGAGTGTGGTGGAAAGGTCATATCTGATTGTGCATGTCAGTACAAATGATCTGAGCAAGCTGAACAAGGAACAAGTGGAGCCAGACTTGCTCCTGGAAAGGTATAAAAGGAGAGAGCAGGAGTGAAAGTCTTCTTGAAGGTACTACCATGGCCATACCTAAACCAAAGGGAACAGTTACATGTGTTCTACCTGGCTAACCGTTTGGTGCAGTGAGGAGGGATTTTTGGTTCCTTGAGCCTTTCTGACCTGCTCTCAATGAACTGAGCAGGATTAAGCAAACTTGTAGAAATGGGAAAGGCGGGGGATGGGTAAAATGTTGGAAAATGGTATGCACCAATGCTAGGTTTCTGGGCAACTAAATAATGGAACCGTAAAAGCAATGGTCACTGAGGACAAACATAACCTGGTGGCAGTAACAGAGACATGGGCAACCTCAAACCATGACTGGGACATTAACATACCTGGCTAGACCCTACTGAGAAAGGACAGGTCAAAAGGCAGGGGATGAGAGGTAGTGCTATATGTTAAGCAGGGAATTGAAGCAATAGAAATGGGTAGTCTGGGGGGGGATCAGTGGAATTGGAAACACAATAGGTACTAGCAGGAACAGATGATAGGGAAATTAATACAGACTGTAGTGGTCTACAGGCCACTGGTCCAGGATTCAGAGATAGGGCACTGGGAGAGACACATAAGAAGCCAGCAGGAGAAGAAGAGGAGTCAGGGGGAAATCTGAGGAGGCAGAGAGGAAGCTGCAGCTGTAGCCACCAATGAGAACGGGAGGTCACCCAGAGTCAGGGTGATGATTGGAGTCACAGAAGGAGTGGGTTTTTTGAATGGGCTTGTTTTTCTGGCTCAAGGTCCTCTCAGAGCAGCAGGAAGAAGGGGTCAAAAGAACTGTACTGGGTCCTGGAAAAGCCAATCGGGCAAGGGGACTAAGCACCAATCCAGCAGGAGCGAGGGGTGACATAGGCTGCTAGGGGAGCCAACCAAGAAGAGGAGCGCTGATTTTTGAGAGCAGTGGCTGACCTTAAAAGGACTGCCAGCCACTGCTCTCACTACAGGAGAAGAAGAGGAGTTGGGGGGAATCCGAGGATTCAGGGAGGAAGCCACAGCTATAGCTGCCAACGAGAATGGGACATCATCCTGAGTGAGGGTGAAGATCGGAGCAGCAGAAGGAGTGGGTTTTTGTGGTGGGCTTGTTTTTCCAGACCACCGTCTTCTCAGAGCGGCAGGAAGGAGGGGGAAAATGAGCTGTGCTGGGTCCTGGAAGAGCCAATTGGGAAAGGGGACCCAGTACCAATCCAGTGAGGAGTGAGGGGCTGACTTAGGCTCCTAGGGGAGCCAACAAAGAAGAAGGATGCTGATTTTTGAGACAGCAGCTGGCCTTAAAAGGTTCTCACTACAGAAGAGGAAGAGGAGTCAGAGGGGAATCCGAGAAGCCAGGGAGGAAGCCACGGCCATAGTCACCAATGGGAATGGGAGGTCACCCAGAGACGGGATGACAATTGGAACCACAGAAGGAGCACTTTTTTTTATCCCACCCACCTACCTACCCCAACCCCGACCTTTATTAAATGCTCCTGGATGGAGGAGGAGCTAGTAAATAGAGGAGAACAAACCAGGCCAAGTAGGATCGAAGAGGGTGCCACCATCTAGAGGCCAGGGCTCGGTGCACAGGGCAGGAAAAAGCCAGGAGGAGCTGGTCACTGGCAGGAATCTCATCAGGGACAAACTGCAGTAATTCTAGGAAGGAACTGACTCTTATAGAAATATAGGTGTGCTGTGTACATGCAGAATGCATGCCACATGCTTAATTGTGAAATGTTTGCATGTGGTTCACATACATAAAGTGAACCTAAGCAAACCAGGTCTAAAAAGCAAATCAGGTTCACATGCTGCAATCTTGACATGTGCATAGCAGGAAAGCTGGTGTGATCATCTTCTAAAAATTACATCAGGTTCACGTGTTGCACACTTGACATGAGTGCTGCAGTTAAGGTGGTGTGAACATCAATTAAACGTTACATCAGGTTCACATGCTACACGCTCGCTATGCATGCATTAGCTAAACTGGTACAAATCTCATTTAAAAAACACATCAGTTAATATTTCTTATACTACTGCTAGCAATTAGATTCATTAAAATACATTTGTATTTGAATTCCCATAAAAATAAAGTAAACTCATTCATTCTGACCCTTTTAGGATAGACTTCACCTAAATGAAGAGGGAAAGAAGGTGCTAAAGTGGAAGCTTGGGGAGTATATTAAGGTAGCTGGACATTTAAACTAGGAGAGGGGGGTGGCAGGTGGAGGGAGGGCATACAGTGGCCACAAGATGGGAAGCAGAGTAGGCTTACCCCCAAGAGCATGGGCGATGTACTAGGTAGAAGCAATATAGGGGATGCTGGGAGTGGAGGACAGACGGATGGGGAAGGAAATGTAAAGGGATGGAAGGTGATCACCATGAATGCTAGGAGCCCAGGGGATAAAATGAATGACCTACAGGCCCTTATGGTGGAGAGGGAGGTGGACATGGAAGCAATCAAGAAAACATGGGACACCGAAAACAGTGACTGGGACCTAGCAGTCCCAGGGTGCAGAATATTCTACTGGGCTAGGGAAAACAGGAGATGGAGGTGAGTGGCATTATATGTGAAGGAGGGGCTAAAGTGCGTTAGAGAGGAGGGTGAAACAGAGTTATTATGGCTGCTAATCCAGGATTCCAGAAATAGGACTCTCCAGATGGGAGTGGTGTATAGGCCACCCTCCCAGACAGAGAAGTTGTTCAAGGAGCTTGTGAGGCAGATTAAAAAGGACATGCAAGAAGGGGGTGTGGTGGTTGTGGGAGACTTCAACCTGCTGGGGGTAGACTAGGAAACCCCAGCCACCAGTAGTAAAAGGAAACAGGTACTACTGGGCACCTTTCAGGGAAGCTTCCTGACAGAGTTGGTCAGTGAACCAACTGGGGGCAGAACACCCTAGACCTAGTGCTCACAAATGGAGAATTAGTGAGGGATATCTAGTTGAAGGAACCATTAGTGGGGCGTGACCATCACTCAGTATGGTTCAAGTTGATTATGGGCAAAGAGGGGGTGGCTTACAACACAAAGGTGCTGGATTTCAGGTGGGCGGATTTTACTAAGATGGGGGAGGTAGTGAGTGTGTACCTGGCCAGGATCCAGCCTAGTATGGGCACAGACCAGAGATGGGAGCTCATCAAGAAGGGGATTTTAGAGGCTATCAATTCCTGTAGCGGGACTAGGAGTAAAAAGGCCAGGGCCAAAAAGCCAAGCTGGATGTGCGGGGAGGGGTGAAAAGGTGAGGAGAAAAAGGGTGGCCTTTAGGAGATACAGGAATTCGGGGAGATTGGAAGGTGTACCTGCAGGAGGTAAGGGAGGTGACAAGGGCAGTAAGAAGAACAAAAGCCACCAAAGAGCTCAGGCTGGCACAAGGCATAAAGGAGGGGGAGAAGAGCTTCTTCAGGTACATCAGGGAGAAACAGAGCTATGAAGAACAGATAGTAAGGATTAAGGACAGGGGATGGGTAGATAAGGGAAGAGAAAAGACAGAAGGCACTCAATGACTACTTCTGCTTGGTATTTATGAAGGAGAGAGAGGGAGTGCTACCCAAGGGGGGTGGGGGCAGTAAAGGCTGGGGAGGGAGTAAGTAAGTAACATACTGAGGATCACGGAAGCTAGAGTCCTGGAGGGCTTAAGAGCTCTGAGGGTGGACTAGGCACCAGGGCTGGATGATATTCACCCCTGGGTATTGATGGAGCTAGCAGAGATCCTGGCAGGGCCCTTGACAGGCCTATTCAATGCCTCACTGACTTCGGCATGCATACCCAAGGATTGGAGGTTGGCGTCATGAGTGGTTCCCCTCCATAAGAGTGGCCCCAAAGATGAACCAGGGAACTATAGACTGGTGAGCCTCATGTCCATCATGGGGAAGCTAATGAAAATGATCCTGAAGGATAGTCTGCTGTCCCTGCTAGAGTACAATGGGATACAGGACAGTAGACAGCATGGTTTTGTCACGGGCAGATCCTGCAAACCAATCTGGTAGATTACTATGACTGAATGCCTAGGCAGATGGACAAGGGCCATGCAGTGGACATCCTGTACCTGGACTTCAGCAAGGCATTCAATTCAGTGCCACATGGGAGACTTGGAATAAAACTTGAAGGCACAGGGTCAGGACCAAAAGTGGTGGGATGGGTGACAAACTGGCTGCAGGGAAGGCAGCAGAGGGTGGTGATGGAAGGGGAACTCTCATCCCCAAGGGTAGTAATGAGTGGGGTTCCACAGAGATCGGTGCTGGGACCAGTGTTATTTGAGATATTTATTGCAGACATTTCCATTGGCATCAAGAGCAGGATATGCCTGTTTGTTGATGACACCAAGATAGGGGCAGTGGTGGATGACATAGAGGGATGGCGGGGTCTGCAGGAAGATCTGAAAAAGCTGGAGACTTAGTCAGATACTTGGCAGCTGGAGTTCAATCCCAAAAAATGTAAGGTACTGCAATTTGGAGCAAAAAATCCAGGGAAAAACTACCAACTGGGGGGTGCAGCTGGTGGAGACTGAAGAGGAGAAGGATCTCACAGTGGTCATCACAGGATCAATGAACAACTCGACACAGTGTAGGAAGGCAGCAGCAATGGTCAACAAAATGCTGGGTTGCATAGCAAGGGGAATAATGTCAAGGAGGGGGGAGTTGATTCTACCACTGTATAGATCACTGGTTAGATCTTATCTCAAATCCCGCATGCAGTGCTGGCGCCCGTACCTGAAATGGGACATTAAATTACTAGAAGGGGTGCAGCACAGAGCAACTAAGATGATCCATTGTCTGGGGCACTTACCGTATGAGAGTAGGCTGAAAGAGTTAAACATATACTTGCTGGAAAAGAGGAGGGACAGAGGGGATATGATCAAGACATTCAAGTACATGAGAGGGATAAACAAGACTAGTACAGAGGGGTTATTCAGGACGGGGAGGGACACTTGAGGCCATGACATGAGACTGGAGGGGAAGATATAGTGAGATTTAAAAGCAATGAAGGGTGGAGGAGAGGTATAAGGGTAAGCAGAGACACTGGAACAAATTTAATAAGGAGAATGATGGGCCTCTGACAGATTGTGGGTTAGGAAGGAGGGAGGAGGAGCAAAGATGCTGAGGCAAAGTTCCAGATAATGGAGAAAAAGGTGATGGACAATTTAGCAGGGTTGAAAGTAGATAAATCTATGGGACCTAATGGCTTACACCTGAGAATGCTAAGGGAGGTAGCAGGGGTTATAGCAGGGCCATTAGCAGACATTTTCAATAGCTCTCTAGCCATGGGGTGGTCCCTGGGGACTGGAGGATAGCAGATGTGGTTCCGCTACACAAGTGTGAGAAGAGGGATGAGCCAGAGGAGTACAGGCCAGTCAACATGACATCTACAGTGGGGAAAATTATGCAGTATCTACTGTGGGAGAACCTGGTGGACTTCCTAGAGGGAAACTGGCTGCAGGACACTATATATCATGGGCTCATGAGAGAATGTTCTTGCCGGATGAATTTGGTCAAGTTTTTCAATTGGGTAACCATGGGGGAGGCTATAGTATACCTTGACTTTAACAAGGCCTTTGACTTAGTCTCCCACAGGAGGCTGGTCAAAAGGAGTTGTGGCTGCAGGGCTCGAGATGGTGAGGGCATGTAGTGGCTACGGCAGGGTCCCTGCCCACATAGCCTGCACCCCCCTCTCCCAGCACTCCATGCATTGGTGCATGGTGTGAAGTGTAGGAATGTCCCTGGCCACTCCCCCCGTTCATTCACATGAGCATATCTTCAGATGGACAGGGGATAAGGTGCAGAAGGCGTGCATGCCCCTTCAGTGTATGGTGCTGGGTTCCAGATGGACACCTACTGTGTAGTGTTTGCACATAGCTTTCCCTGTGCACTGCATAGTCACAGTGGGTAGGAACAGTGAATAGAGCCCACTGGAAAAAAGGCACATAAGGGTGCAATATGAAGTGGGAGGGGTGGTGCTGGATAGCACTTCAGAAGAAAAGGATTTAGGGGTGATGATATTGGATATCCTAAAAACATCTTCACACTGCAACAGTACAGTGAGTAGAGCTAGCAGAATACTGGGATGTATAGGAAGGAGTATCAATGGTAGAAAGCAGGAGTGATCCTCCCTTTATATAGGTCACTGGTGTGGCTGTATCTGGAATACTGTGCAAGGTACTGGAGCCCACATATGAGGAAAGACCCCAACAATGTAGAAATAATACAGTGCAGGGCAACTAAGATGGTGCATGCACTTTGAGGATTTGACATATGAGGAATGGCTACATGACTTAAACATGCACCCTGCGGAAAAGGAGGGAAAGGGATGACATTGCTGAGACATACAAGTACCTTGATTGGGTAAATAGAGTATATGCTAAGGAACTATTCTTCTTGAGATTAAAAGCAGTGATGAGAGGGAAATCACAAAAGCTGATGGGGCAGTTTAAAAAGGATGTCCAGAAGCATTTCTTCACAGAAAGGGAGGTAAATAAGTAGAATAAGCCACCAGAAGAAGTTGTACAGGCCAGATCAATCAGCAGCATCAAGCAGATGTGGAGCAGGCAGGTAGGTTTAGTTAGAAAAGAGGGGGCAGTAAAAAATGGGAAGATTCCCAATAGAGCAAGGGAGAATAGTTAGGTAGGGCCAGTAGATTAGATAGACCAAGAGACTTTTTCTGCCATCATTGTCAATGTTTCTATTTCTACATAAAACAGGAACATTGCTTAAGGCTTCATCCACCCTGCATGCTTATCCACACCTGACATCATAACCCCACTCCTTCCGTTTATGGCATTGTAATCATTTCATAGCAAGATTGTAAAGTCACAAGCAAAAAACTGAGATATCAAGTGTGACAAGTGAGACAGTGATCCAGTTATTATGTTACTGTGGATAGTTACAAAGAAAAACGGGAGACATATAACATATATATATATATATATATATATATATATATATATATATATATATACATGAAATATGCCCAAAATGTTATGTTTTTGGAAAGCATCCCTGATGACACCGGGGGTCTTTAAAAATGCATAATATCAGTCCTTGTTGCTCAAACAATAACAAGCTTTAAGCACACAGAATCATTAATTTCCGCTTTGTTCAGAATGCCTGTCCCTATGATATGATGATGATGTGGTCCACATGTTACTGCTTCTCCTCCCACTATTCCACATATTTGGAGACAAATAGTTAAATGATAAATAGCTAAACAGCTAAATGACTTCATGAACCAGTAACTGAACAGACTGAGCAGAGCAAGAGTTAGAAGATTGGGGAAAATGCCATTCCAAGCCTATGTTTGGCAGATTCACTCCAAGTAGCAGCTACCCACCAAACATAAAGCCTCAGATTTTGGAGGCACTGAGTTTTGACACTCTGGCCCAGATATTCAGAAGGGTTGCGCATGGCACAACACTGTTGCGCCATGCGCAACCCACTGATGCGCCCCGGTGTGATATTCAAACGGGGATTGTGCCTGGCACAAATCCGGCGCGTCCGGAGCACATCAGCAATGTATGCACGCAGGTGGGGGGGCGTGCCCATGCATACTCCGCACATCCTGATATTCAGCCCGGGATGTGCTAAGCCCATGCATACGCAACACCTACTTGTGCTGCACACAGGTGAGCCCCCCAAAAAAGGGAATAATGGATGGCCACCCACAGGTAAACTGCCGTGTTACAGGGCGCAGCACTGCAGCTGCCACCTGTGGGTGGCCACCCAAGCTCCGACTGCACCTTCGTGGTGGCGCCCCCCCATGCCCGATCGTGGGCATATGTAGATGAATATAAATGTCCAATATCCCTGGTGGTCCAGTGGACCACTTGCAGCCGATCATGGGCATATGTGAATGATCAGTATTACGTCCTATATCCCTGGTGGTCAGTGGACCATTTGCAGCCCGATCACGGGCACATGTAATAATTTAAAGCCCAATATCCTGGAGGTCCAGTGGACCCTCACAGCCAATCATGAGCCAGTAAAACATTAATGCCACAGCAGCAAACCTAATGGTGGTCTAGTGGTACCCCTCCCTACCGGCTTGCTGCTGACCCACCGCCCGCAGACTGACACAGTATGGTGAGGGCTGTATACCCATCGGTCCATGGCGTGATGCTGTCGGACCAATGGGCATACAGCCCCTACCGTCGGTGTCAGTCGGTGGGTGGCGGGCAGCAAGTGGTAAGAGCTGCCGCCCACCACTGACTGGGGGGGCAGGGTGGTGGGCTCAGTGGGCGGGTGGGGAGGGAGTACCACTAGACCACCAGGGTTCATTTGTTGTGGCATTAATGTTTTACTGATGCCCGCGATCAGGCTGCGAATGGTCCACTGGACCTCTAGGGATATTGGACATTTAAATTATTGCATATGCCCGCGATCAGGCTGCAAGTGGTCCACTGGACCACCAGGGATATGGGACATTTATATTATAACATTTGCCCACGATCGGGCTGCAAGCGGTCCACTGGACCACCAGGGATATGGGACGATTATGTTTATACTTAAGCCCGTAATCATGCTGCAAGTGGTCCAGTGGACCACCAGGGATATTGGACGTGTACTTCTGACAACATATGCCCTCAGTCGGGCAGTGTGGCACTTTTCCGTGCTGTGCAGGGGGCACCGGTCCCAGAGGGCTGCAGCCTGGCAGGGCGCCAGGTGCAAGTCGCTGGGGATCGGAGCACCTGCATGCAAATGGGGCCATAATAACATGCAGATGGCCCCATTTGCACCCTGCATGCATTATGGCCCCATTTGCATGTGCACTTTTAAATATCTCGGTTGTTGCGCCTAGCGCAATGGAACTAGCATTAGCGCATCCCCCTGCTCCACTCTGGCCACTTGCGCTGGTGCAGTACCACTGCGCCATGTGCACTGTGGGGTGGCCAGGGTGCAATATTCAGCGATGATGTGCCATGGCACAGCTCCGTTGAGTATCACCCTGTCAACGCCCCTGCGCAGCCCATTTGCGCTGTGCCCAGGCTTTCACCACAGCCTGGCACAGTCTGAATATCTGGGCCTCTGTCTTAATTTAAGCTTAAGGCTTTATTACTTATGTAACTGCAGACATGAATTTCCATTAAGTCGTGGACTGAGGGTCTCAGATTTTCTCATCCCATGCTCTGTTGCTAGCCCTTGCAGTTAGAATTTTGAGGACTGTTTTGGCAAAGTCTTGTCAGCCTGACTTTCACAAGGATTTACATACCCATGAGGCCTTGCTCTGGAAATGAGGCTTGAGAGTATGTGTATGGTTTGGAGAGATGCACAAAAAATAAACTATTTAGCATATACAGTATAATAAAAAGATAGATTTGGTTTTCTGAAGGTTAACTACTGCCATTCCTCACTGATTTTCATTCTTACTTTTTTCTCTGTTTCTTAAAACTGGCCTGTCCTCTGGTTTAATGTTGTTTAGAGACCGCTAGTTGCATTACTGCTAGATTGATTATTTTTAATTGGTCTCTTTCATTTCCTGATTGTGCTTTACCTGTCTTTTCTATTTTACTTTTGAACTCTGCAAGCACTACTGTAAAATTTGATCATGCAGAAAATGTTGTCTCAATAACCACCAAAAAGACACGTCAATTTAACCTTCCTCTCACTTAAGTTCTTGGGTTTTTCAGAAGTCTGAATTCACAGGTACTTTGGGAATTAACTACCAGCATAATTGTAACCAAAGGGCATTTATTTTTAGTTGGCCTTCACTGACACTATCATTGCTTCAGTGGAAGCACCTCTGACAGGTTTTATTGTAACAAGTTAAGGTAACAGATTGGGGAGAGAGGTTGGGGCCAGGGTCTATATTGGGGATTAGGGTATGCTTAATTTTGGTTTTAATGTTGGGCTTCATCCCATAGTATACTGTAGTTATATACATATAGAATAATGTGTGGGTGACTGTGCATTATGATTTTTTTTTACACACCCGAGGTATGCTTTGCCACATAAACAAGGTAAAGCTTAAGTAGTTTATACAAGCAAAACACACCGAGGGTCTGTAAACAAATGAGTAATCAAACGGTCAACCATATTTTATTTTTTTATGTTGGCGTGCTTGCGCAGCCAACATCTTGTGGTAGTGCAGATTTGGAGGTGCGGTCACTGTTGGGCGAATGCAGGGCACACATCAGTAGGTGTGTCCCTCATTCTCCAATCAGTCTGCATGCTGGCTCTACACCTTGCATACCTAATGTGGTGAAGAGAGCAAATGAAAGGTCCACTGCAATGCGAGCTAAGCTCATCATGCGCAGCGGACCTCCCGACGTGCTTTCCCTGGTGGTGAAAAAAAAAGAAAAGTAACATGGCGGCATACTGCCGACTTTGGGGGTTCCCAATCCCCCTGTCGGCATACCCGGACCAAATGTATATGCCAATGGGGGGAGCCCACTCCCTGCCGGCATAATGCATCCCTCCCCATTTGTTATGTGCTGAGGGGAGTGCCCAATCCCCCTCAGCTCTTGCCCCCCCCCACTTTTGTTGTGTGCTGACGGGGTGCCCAATCCCCCATTGGCTATAGCATCCCCCCCAAGAAAACACTTAGGTGGTATGCTGGGAGCCCACCCCATCATGCCAAAGCCCCTGCAAATAAGAAACCATCCCCGATGTTTTTTTTTTTATTTTTTTAACCTGTAAAAAAGGAAACTGTCCCTCGCAGTGTCCCTACTTGCCTCCCACAACCTGCACACACCCACTGAACACCTGCCTCCCCACACACTCCGTCACACCCATACTTACCTTTGGAGTCCGGCGCGATGATCTTCGGCGGACCGGGAACACGTCTGCACTCTTCAAAGCCAACCGCAAACTGAGGAAATGCTGGTAAGCTGTGTAATGGCTTAAATAGGGTTTTTTCAACTTTGATGCATATCTCAGGCATGTTTTGGAAATTTGGCACCAAATTTTCAACATGGGGTTTTTGGGACCCCTCCTCATGAATTCTGGCACTGTCATGGCATTAATCGGGCCTGAAAGGTGATTTCATGGTCACTGCACGGAATCAACTTTCGGGACCGATTAACAAAATTACAGTGCCACTGTTCATGACCGGGCTCTCAAAATGCCTATGTTGCAAATTTGGTGGGAAAAATCCAACAAATGGCTGTTTCACGAGCGCACTGCGCTGTTTCCACGCAGACTAGTAACTTCGTAAATTTGTAATATTTTCACTCCAGATTTTCAAAATTGGGATTTTCCCATATCTCCTGATGAACAGTACAGCTATCATTTTACATATCTTGGCCAAAATGTGTTTTTGCACATCCGGCACAGAATAGCACGGTCACTGTGCGAAATCCCTTTTCGGGACAGTTTGAGGAAATGACAGTGAAACTGTTCATGAGCAGAGGTCCTAAAATGCATATGTTACAAATTTGGCGCCAAAAGTCCATAAAATGACTGTGTTGCAAGCATGCATTGCGCAGTTTCCACGCACCCTTGTAACTTTGCAAATTTGCAATATTTCCATGCCAGATTTTCAACACTGGCATTTTTTAACACCTCATTATGAAGAGTACAGCTGTCATTTTTCACATCCTGCCCAAAATGTGTTTCTGTACCTGTGGTGCACAATGGCGTGGTCGCTGTGGGAAATCAACCTGTGGGACAGATTAACAAAATCTCAGTGCCACTGTTCATAAGGGGAGGTCCCAAAATGCCTGTGTTACAAATGTGGCTAACAAACTCCCAAAAATAATTGGGTTACAGATGTGTGTTGTGCAGTTTGTATGCATGCTCATTGCTTCACCAATATTTCATATTGTCACTCCAGATTTTCAACGTTGTCATTTTTTTATGCCTCCTCATGAACAATACAGTTGTCATTCTACACATCCTGCCAAAAATGTGATTTTAATTCCTCTGTTGCTAAATGGCACAGCCGCTGTGCAAAACCACCTTTCACCTAACAAAGTGATTGTGCCGCTTTTCATGAGGTAGCCTGACAAGCAACCCATGTTGAAAATATGGAGTGAAACTACCACCACACGTCTACAATGTTAGGGTTTCCAACTGTAGCACCCCACCCAGTACAGACTGACAGGCGTCAGGGGTGTCACTTGGAATCATCGGATGTAATGCTCACGCCATTCCACCCCTTACCCTGCAGCTATTGACAGGCATTGTGGTGTGCCTTGCACTGTTCGGCCTCAAAGTTCACCCCACACTCCTATACTGCACCCACGTTAGCATATTTCCTTATGGAATGGGGTAAGTATAATGCCCAAAGACCCCAAACCACACCCCGACACTTGTCAGTGTCTACAGGGTAGGGTGAGGTACAATGGTATGAGCGTTATAGCTGATGACGCAAAGGCACACCCCAATGCCTGTCACTCTCTACAGGGTGGGGGTGGGGTTGGCATCACTTCAATACTTCACTGCCATTCCTATTATGCATCTCTAGCTCCAGCGCTGCCAATGCCAATGCCAGTGCGACAACATTCGGCATTGACAAATGCTTGTTATACCTTCTGTTAGGGTCTGATATCAACCAGAATTAGACTACAGCATTGTAAATATTGTTTATAAAAAAGAGAGAGAATGTGCAGGCAAGTCAATAGACCTGGTCACATCTGATTTCAATTAATGTGACAGTGTAATGGCTTACTGCGCAGGTGATTGATCAGCTGTGATGTTCTCCATATCTTCCTGGAGTAGCATAATTACCAATTTGATATGGACAATGTGGGGGCTGATTTCTGGTTGATATCAGATGCTACCAGTTATTATAGCATTCTATCAGACTGGAACAGATAAATTGTTATTCTGTTTATCCATTTCAAGCAAAATTGATAAAATACATTGTATTGGAAGTGCTAAAAAATGGAGTATCCAAGCAACTCCAAAGGTGACTCCTGGCCAACTCCCCTATATGCTGACAGTGTTTTTTTTTTTCTATGATGAGGACTGAAACAATGGAAACACTGAGCAGCTGTCCCCTGGGAATGAGAATAGGGACTCAGAGTGTTTCAACGAATGTTCAGATATAAGTGCAAAATACTTGCTTACGGAGTCTAATTTAAGTACAAGACTTACGTGAAATGTTTTCTAAAAAAATTTAATTACTGGCTGAAAGTTTTCAAGCTGGGCAAGGTGTTTGGATCTATCCTTGAAGTTTGCTCTCAAACCTCTCATATTAAAGTTGCATTGTTGTCTCTTGTTTGTCTTGCATATAGTTTTGTGTTTGTGTTTTGGGCCACCTATCCCTCAGCTGGTGATAATATCTCAGAAAGTACCAACTCCTTGGTCATTATTGCAATTATAAGTCTTCTTGCAAAAAAACTTTCATTTCTATATTTTTGTACCTTTTTTTCCCTCCCCTCTTTGGCCCTTGTGGTTCCCCCAACCCCATCACTAGCTATCTCTTGGACTTACCTTAGGTCATGGAGTGCTCCACAGATTGCCCCTTGAGACATGGCTGTCAGGGGGTACCCCAAGCCCCCTTCCAGTGCCAAGTTCAGATCCGTGGTCCTGATCCCAGTAGGTGGTGTGGGGTCTGTGGGGCTCCATAGGGTGTCATCCTGAAGCCAGTAGTGTTTTTTCTGGTGTCCTCCCCAACCCACAGACACTCTGTGGAGGCAGTGGTTTGTGATATGCATGTCGGAAGACATGCCTATGATTTCAGCCAGGGAGTGTCTGCCACCCAGAACTGCTGTCTAGCTGCACTGCCACCCATGGTTACCTAAGTGCCGGTGTTGTGGCAGCACAGTCTGCCCTCCATCCCTGGAGGAGGAAAGCATCTGATGGGATACTTGATCCTCCTCCCATGTCCAACCCTCAAGTGGCCCAGGATTGCTTCTGATCCTAGGTCATCAGTGTGATGGCAGGTGAGGTATGGGAGCCTCTGCCCTCCACACCACCAGACAGGCTATTTTTTTTCACTTTTGTTGTTTGAGTGGTGTGGTGAGAGCAGTGCAGCACAAGCACATCTTACTATTAAAGATATGTGCCATACATCATCTGTTGGCAGCTGGGTCACTCATTCCTAAGACATCAATCCAATCCAGCAGGTATACAGATGCTTCACTAGGTTCCTGAATGTTTCATTGTACGTATAATTATTTAAAATATTTGGCCAGGAGGGCCCATTAAACATAACACCAGCTCATTTAATATTGTACCTGGGGAGGGCAATGTAGGATACACAACAGAAGGACTCTGTATAATGCACAACACAATGCAATTAAGAATGTAGTATGCAACTGAAAATACAGGGATTGGAATACTTCATTATCACCTTCAATGTAGCCTGTGACATTTGCCTAGCTAAAAAATGGAAGTTAAAAGACCCTAACAATGGATGGGTCACCCAAACCCTCCTTGAACTCATGAAAGACAGGGACCACCTATGGCACAGAGCCAAAGCAACTAGTAAACCTGCAGACTGGTAGAAATAGAGGGTAGCCAAAAAATAGTTGTACCCGTAAAATCAGACTGACAAAAGCACAGCACTACAAAGACCATCTAAATAAAGCCTGGGAGATGGGAAATATTTCTGGAATAATCTCAAAGAGATCAGGGGTAAAGTAAACAAGTCCTCTTCTTCAATGCTTATGATCAATGGTGATATTACACAAGTTCCTAAAGTTATTGCAGACACCTTCAACTTAGCATTTACTGACCTTAGCTCAGTACTCCCACTGGATTATCTAGATTTCAATACTAACAGCACAGACAGCAAACAGACCACTCATTTGCAGTCCGCCCCTGCAACCGTTTCTTTCTATTTCAAGGAAATCTGACTTTGAGGCAAAAAAAAATACCTCTGGGGAATCCTCGATAAAACACGGTATAGCAAAGACAATCTTGATCTTCAAATGCTAGCACTCACACTAGATGAAGTATTCCATCCAATTAAAACAATTCTCAACCTCTCCCTCAAACTGGCACTATTTCCCACAAAATGGAAATCAGCCATAGTTACCCCAGTTCATAAAAGTGGTGACCGTGCAATCCATTCAAACTACAGTCCAATCTCCATCCTGCCTGCTCTATCAAAAGCCCTTAAATTGATAGTTTCAGACCAGCTGGTTGACTATCTGGATAAATACAATATTCAGTGCCCACAACAGCATGGGTTTCACAAATCCCATAGCACCACTACTGCCCTCTTAGAATGTACCAAATACCTTCATGAGACCTTGGACGAAGGGAACTTTGTGGGGTCAATATATATTGACCTCACAAAGGCCTTTGATATAGTCAACCATAGTGTCCTCCTAAAACATTACTTGCCCTTGGTATATCCACTGAGACAGCCTTATGGTTCCAAAGCTACCTGGCACATAGAATCCAGCGGGTAAAAATGCAAAACATACTCTCTGATGAAAGGATGGTATTACTAGGGGTACCCCATGGATCGATCCTGGGACTGCTACTCTTTAGCCTCTTTCTCAACTCATTACCTGAGATCTGCTCGGCCAAGCTTCTCCTTTATGCGGATGACACTGACATCTTTGCAAGCAGCCCCCATTTAAATGTTTTAACAAACGAATTACAGAAGAATTTGTTGGGGTTGAGGAGTGGTTCACCCAAAATAAACGACCCCTAAACTATAAAAAACCAAAAACATGCTGTTCTACAACCACCAGAGCAAGAAAAATCTAGCCATCTAATTATCAACAACAGCAGGCTTGAGCTGTTGGAAAAAGTAAACACCTTTAAATATCTGGGTGTCACCATTGATAGCTCCCTCTCTTACACACAGCACATTGGCCAAATTGTCAACACCAGATTAGAACTGCTCTATAGGCACCGCTCCTACTTGACTGATGAGGCCCTCACCCTAGCAGTAAATAGCTCTATTCTCTCCATTGCTGACTATGGCCTTGTCATGTATAGCACAGCCACAAACACTCCACTGAAACAAGTAAGAACCACACTAAACAAGGCCTGCAGGCTATTGCTAAGTGAAGATGGCCTCACGCATATGTGTGATCTTTTTGCCCAAACTAAGTGGCTAAACCTACACAGAAGAAGCCAGTACCAAGTCGGACTCCTTGGGGAAAAAGTCCTACTAGGCCTGACCCCAAAAACCATCCGGAGAATACTCAAACCTGCACACAATTCTCATCAGACCATAGGTAAGGCAAGGAACCCATTGCACATCCCATTTCATCACACTGCTTTGGCCCAAGGGACTTTCTCCTGTGAGGCCCCACTTTGGCTCAATGAGCTCCAGCCAGCATCCTAAACAACTCCAAACTTGGGCCATTCAAAAGAGAACTCAAACAGCACCTTTATGACTGAGGGAGATTCTACTGCTGGGATTAACCCCCCACTCCATATTTTTGTTTTCCCCCACTCCTCCTCACCCCCTTCTCCCTTGAGCATGCATAAGGGTATCCCCCACCACTATCCGTGCTCCACTCCCTGCCCCTCACACTATCCCCTGACCTATCCAACTGCTAATTTTCAATTTCGTCTCTCACCCCATTTTACCCCTATACCTCATCAGACCTCCAATCAGCTTTAGCACTTATGATGTTTTTTACTCACCTCACCTCTCCCCCTACGTCTTTCCCTTCTTCTACTCCCCTCACCTTCTTCCCTTTCCCTTTTCTCTACTCCATCCCCTGCCCAACTCATTACACTCCTGCTGTATCCCTACTACTAATCATGATCTACCACCTTCTCCCCCACCCACCTCCACCAACCCTTCCTTGACCCTTTCTACCTTCTGATCAAAATAGGCATGTACTGTACTAAGTTTCCTCACTTTCTCCTCTCTCCCATCTCTATTCTGTTTTCCACTATCCTCTCCCACATGTGCTCTTCCAATAGCTTTCCTGCCCACTGTTTCAATACCCTCATCAAAACCTATCTCCTGGGGTACCCCCTTCCACATTCATCCATACCCCCGATCATATTTCCACTTAAGCTCCTGCTCTATCTCCTGAAGCCACTCCCTAGAGGCCTCTTTCTCCCTCCCTATCACTCCTTCTCTACTGCCCCTCCTCTCCCTCTTGGATATTAATCCTTTTTCCACTTTTTTGCCATAATTGCTTGTCTTATAGTACTTTTTTGTCTAACATAAATGCGATCTTGTGTTATTGTTTATTGCCACCTGATCCTGCTATGTTTTTTATTTTGTTTCATTGTTGTTCTTATGTAACCCCTCACCCCTGCCTTTTTAGCAAAATGACAGGTGGCATGCTGTTGAAGCTAACAGCAGTACCTGATGGGGACTGTGTTCGGGGAGGATGAGGTTACTCGGCACAGGGGACCTAGGTTTGGCTACTCTGGACAGGGGCACCCAAGTAAATCCGAACACAGGAAGCAATAACTGTAATGTCCAGAACCAGGAATGGGATTCTTCAGTGTGTCTTTTATTAACATCCTAGCTGAACAAACAAAGCACAGATGGATCTCCATGGGGCTACATTTCCTGGTAATGCAGATTAGAGACAACAGAATACTTTATCACTATTTCCAGCCCTCAGGCTCTAAACCCACCAGGCACACAGCCCGGACTTGCATGCAGCTTTGGGTACACAGCCCGACTTGTACACACTTGGGTTTTCCCCATTGGCCCGGCTCCCCCGGCGGCCACTTGATCCGCAGTCCATTTGAGGAATGAACCAATTATCCTGTTGTGGCTCCCCAAACCACACTAGAGTCTGTGACTCTTAGAAAGAATTTTCCTTACAATCCCATATCTGGGTACTTCCCCCATCACTGGCCAAGTGCCTGAGGTAAAGTAGAAATCCACAGAAGAAATCCGTAGAGGTGGACCTGGTCACTAAAGATGGGGCGCCACCCACCTCCAGCTCCCAAAGCCCATACCCGACCATTTCTCTGGAAACTGAACAATTCCTGTACTGAACTTTTAAATGTAGATTAAGGGTAGATGTCTGTCACATCACCTCTACATATTATTTGCATCCTAACACACTCTGGACTTGAAACTACTTTTACTTTGCTTAGCCCATTTCTCTAGGCTTCCCAATATTTAGTAGTTCAATCCCCACATTGTCACACAAGTCCCAGGGTGAAAACATAGGCCCTTTCAGCCAGAGCAGACACTCACCCGTATGTTGCAGATGCCCCACAGGCGACTCACAAATCTTCTTTTCTCCCAAATAAATACTGGAACATACAGGCAGCTTTTCCTCCACAAGCAGAACTAGGGGATTGCCCCAGAAATCTGCAGGGAATCCTTCTCCCCCCCCCCGGAGGGAGGGGGCACTGAGACCCGAAAACAGCGGTCTCCACCACTTCAGTACTCTTCTGTGTGTCTCTCTCTTTAAGGTGGAGACGCACACCCTATTACTTAAAACTAGCCCTGTGTCAGGGCTGAGGCTCCTAGAGCCTTCACTGAGCTGCTTTAACAGCAAGCTCCCTACTTCACACACACTCACTGAAAACAAACTGCAGACTCTCACTTCAAAACTCCCAACGTTCTATCTAACTCCCTTTGCTGCAGATTCCAATGTGGCTCATGCAGCTGCGAAAGTTCTATTGGTGATGTCATCCCTCAGTCTCAGCTGAGACTGAGGACAGAGTGAGACAGTGTGAAACCATTTTAACTGGAGTTTCACAAGCTGCCTTCCCTGCCTACCTCTAGGTCTTACTGGGATTCTAGTAACCCCAGGTAACAAGGGGGTTACACTTATGTTTATAGTTCCCACATGTTACCGTACCATTCAGTGCAATTACTGTACATGTTGTTATGTTCACACTCTGACTTGGAACCTTTGTAAATGAGCTTGTAGCGCAAAGGTTATAATCCGAGACAATAATTAATAAATAAATAAAAAAGATAAGAATGTGCAACTGGAAATACAGAAAAAAATAAATATGTAAAAGGAGATTTACTGCAGTATTCAGCAATGGTTACAGGTGTGTGGACTATTGAGGGAGGGGGCATAAAAGGGATGATATAAGGAGGAGGGGAAAGAGAAAGAGAAAGAGAGGAACGGGAAGATATCAGGTGGTGGGCAGAGGCAGGAGAATTGAGGGGTGTCAGAATGTAAGAGTGAAGGGATCTAGCACAAGAACAGACATGCACATTGTGGTCAGAAAGTTTTAGTTTCTGGGCAGAGTCGGAGAAGGAGGCATGGAGGGAAAAAGGAAGGCTACTGTAGTTAAGAAATGGGGAAGCCTATAGGACAAAGCAGCTTTCTCATCAGCACTCCTATGGTATAGAAGGAAGAAGCAGTAAGAGTCAAGTTTTCTAAGAAAGTAAGCATATAGGGAGGCAGCATCTCTAGAGAAAGGAAAGGAAGAGAACCAAACCAGAATTTTGCAATGAGGCATATGCAGTAAAAGGTGACCCATGATACTGTATGAGCGAGTGAAAATGGGCAAGTGAAATATGGGCGAGTAGGGAATAACGAATTCAACTAGAGCAACCTGGAGTAAACACTGATAGGTTATATTAGTGATGTAGTAGGAGAGATAGGGAAGGGAGGGACTGATGTAGTGATGTATGTAAGGAGTAAATTGTGAGGGCAGAATTGAGCTGGTAGCATGGCTCAGAGGGTAGGAGTGCTGCCTGTTTGTACAGAAGTCCTGGGTTCAGGACAGGCTGTGTTTTTTTTTTTCTTTTTCTGCATAGAGTACATTTTTTTCTCAAGTGCCCATCTCCACCCCGGAGTTGGTTATTTAATAATTTGGGGGTGTGGAGGTGAAGCCCACCACAAGGTGGGGTGCAGGGGGCATATCCCTCACATAAAAAGTAAAAATACATTGGCTTCCATACAGATAGTATGTGCTGGTCGCTGTTTGTTACAGACACTATTATGCCGATAGCCATTGTGCTTTCTGACGATTTATAGTAGTCATTGTTGTGGTTGAGTTAAATAAGTTAACTCTTATCACGTGGTAGCACAGTAAATTAGACATCTACCTTCCAGGGAGGGAAGTGAGAGGCAGGAGACTGAAGAGCAGTAGTGGGAATATGGAGGGCAGTCAAGGGTCAAGCAACACAATAAATAAAATAGAAGGTGCAGTCTGACCCGGGTGGATTTGGGGGCTGAACTATAAATCAGGTCCTGGTAGTCAAATGCTAGGAGAATCATTTTCATGACTGTCTCATAATATGCATGGAGGGGATAATAAATTTGTTCTGATAATGTGCACCTACCTTCAGAAGGAGATTTTTGTGAATAACAGCTACCTGGCAGGATAAGTTGAGGTGACAATCCAACCAGAGACTACAAGGAGGATACCATCCAAGTCAAGGGATGTGAACCAGCTTGCCTTTTGTGTTTCTCCCACCTTAGCCCCAATCACCAGCCACCTTTTTATGTAAGCAGCAAGAGTTGCTTTTAAGGCTTTTCTAGTGCTCACCCAATTGAAGCTCATAGCGCTCACTCTGAAGAAGGGACTATGTGGGATTACTTTGGAGTCAGCCCAATTTGCCAGATGCCATGAGGAGGATGCCATTCAAGTAAGGGATTATAAACTGCCTTTTGTGGTTCCCTCTGCCTAGCCCCAATTGCTAGCCACCTTTGTGTGTAAGCAGCAGGAGTTGCTTTTAAAATGTTTCCATTATTTAGCCAATCAGAGCATATATTGCTCACTCTAAAGGAGGGACATTGCAGGACTATGCAGGAGGCAGCCCAGTTTACCCATCAGTTGCCATGAAGAGGATGCCATCCAAGTAAAGGGTCATGAATCAGCTTGCCGTTTGCTGTTTCCTCTGCCCTGCCCTGATCCCCTGCCACCTTTGTGTGTAAGCAGCAGGAGTTGCTTTTAAGACTTTCCCAGTGCTAAGCCAGTCATAGTTTGCACCCCCCCTCCTGTGTTTGGGGCCTCCTAGTGGATTCCTGTGAGCAATCCCATTGTGAGTGTACCAGCAGGAGCTGAAGTCATCGAGAGGAGACACCAGAGGGGAGACACCAGAATGTAAGGGGACTCTGCCCAACTCCCTTCCCGCATCCTGTAGACTTAATTCATTGTACCTGTTTCCACTTCTCAACTGTGTTATACTGTATGCTAGTTTAGGTGAGGAATGTTGAGGCCTAGTGTATTGGTATGACTACTAATTCCTACTTGTCCCGGTTCAGTATTATTGAAGTTAAGAGGACCTTAGTCCTATGTAATTGATGGCTGCCTCTATGCTGTGCTGCCTGTGTCAGTAGTGTTTTTTTTTGTATTGTGTACTGCCAAATTTCTTTCTTGAGTTTTGCTTAGCTGGGATTTGAGAGATTTATTATTCTCATGTAGGTCTGCCTTATAGCAATGGTACACCTAATAATTATAGGACCCTAGACATTATTAGCAGTTTCCTAATCTGCTCTGATTTGGTGTATGTATAACCAAGAAAAGTTTTTTTTGTTGTTGTTGTTGCTGTTGTTATATTTGTACTATGTATTGTCTGTCCTATGGCTGCCTACTACTTTCCATCCTGTCATTTTCTTTTGTTCCCTCTTCTATTAATGTATCTCTATCTTCCCTCCCTGTCCACCCTGTGTCTGGTGCCTCAGCTTCTCCTGCCTCTCCTCCTCTAACACTACCCTCCCTCAACCAACACTCTAACTTTAGTATCGCTCTAGCCTTCCTTCCCACTACCTATCTTTTAAATCATTTTTATTGAAGATTCATAAAACATTTACAAACATTGAAACAAATTGATTGGATGTGTTAACAAGCATACAAAGTTATCCACAGCATTTGGCACTAAATTCTTAAATTTCATATTGTAAACCTCAAAAACTACATACTGTACTATACATTGCGGCTAGTCTCATAAACCACCAGAGATTTCATTGAGTTGGAATATCTTAATGAATAGGTTTTACTCATGAAGCATTAAAGTCTTATATGGTGGTTGGACTGAGACATATGGTTTTATGAGAGCCTATCAGGAGTTAGTGGGCAGTAGGTGGTGAGGACACTCTGCACAGTTCAAGTGGGCAACCTGTGGGTGCCCTGGGCTACCAAGGGAAAATGCTCATTTCAAAAACTTTCTCCAGTTTCTCCCATATTAGGTCAGCTTTAGGGAGAGCACCTATAGCCACTGATTGGGCTTTTTTCATTTCTTTAGACAGGTTTGAAGATTGTTTGCTCACTGTTGTGTTGTTGGGAGGTGCTTGGACATCCAATGTTGGGCCAACATTTTCGAGCATTAATTAGGGCTAAGGACCACAGCAAAAGGTCTTGTTTGAGACTACATCTGCTTGGGTCTGCCCCTAAGGTAAATTATAGGGGAGGGACTCTGGGAGGTTGTGAGCCCAGCACTTTAGCCATTAATCGTTATATCTCGTACCAGTAATTAGTGATTTTTGAGCAAAGCAGTATTATCTGCAGAAAGGAGCCATCTTCCACCCCACTACCTATTTTACCCTTAAAATTTGAAGCATTCTCCTCCTTCATCTCATCCTGTTCAATGTCACTATGCTCCATGCCCCCAATCTCCACTCCGGCTTCTCAAGGAAGGTTATCTTTGCCCTCCTGCTTCTTCGCTCTGGTAATGTTGAGTGCAACCCTAGCCCCCAGCTGCCTCATCTACCCCCTTCCTGCCTAAATGTCTTAGCCTTTTCCATCTCAGTGTGAGGAGTCTCCTCCCTATTTTCCACCTCAGTGTGAGGAGTCTTCTCTCCAAACTTGATCAGCTTAGGATTCAGGTCCTGCAAATTAACCCTGATGCCCTGGGTCATTATTGAATTCTGGGTCTCTGTCAGGATCAGTGATAGTGATTAGTTACATCTCCATTCTTGCTATGTACCTATCAGGCAGGATTGGGATAGAAGGTTTGGTAGGGTAATCATGTCTGTACTGCATAGCCTCTCATGTGATGCTGTTTCCCATGCAGCTGTCATCTCTTCACACAAACTCCTCTTCTGTAAGATTTATTCACCTCATTTTCTTCCAGTCTTTATTAGTGTGGTCCACCTCTCTCCTAAAGCCAAATCTGACTCGATCATTCCTCTCCTCACCTCCCTTCTTACTCTGCCTCATCTGGGGAACTTTTTGTACTCAGAAACTTTAAAGGGAATCCATACAATTCCCTATATAAATATTGCAAAGGTTACTATGAGGATCCCATATGTAAACTGCTGGGTTACTTTTAGAAAATGTCTTCAGTAAGACAGAAAACTACTTTTAAAATTGTGATGTGGTGGAATCCCTTTTGTGGATAAGAAGAATGCTGTGATGATGTCAGTATCTCAAAATCTTTAATAATGTGCAATGAAGCAGGTTAAAATAAACTGCTCTTACAGACAGGGTTCCTGTTAAATCATGAAGAAAATCACTGGATTCTTTTGTTACACTCCATCAAACATAAGATCCAGGGTGTTCTTCAAAATATTATAGAATCCCTAAAAGCACAGCTAAACTTTTCTCAACTGCTGTATTACATATTACACGCTGTTAACACTATTGAGGCAGTGACATCATCACTTCATCCTTCCGGTCCACAAAATGGATGCCCCCGCATCCCAATTTAAAAAGTATTTTTCAATGTTTTATTAAAGTCCTTTTCTAAATGTATCATTTTAAATCAATTTCTGTACAACCATTGTAACTGTTGAAACAATCATATAGGGAATCACACGGATGCCCTTTAATATTAATTGGCTCTCTCCTGCTTTCAAATCTCTTACTCAGAAGGTCGAGACACTGGATCTTTCTCAATTTATTTTTGATCCTATCCAACATAACCCCTACTCCACAAATCACTCACTCTTTGACTGGATCCTATCATCTCCCCCACACAGAATTTGTGCTGTTGGTATCCTTCCAGACAGCCATAGTGACCACTGTATGGTCTACTGTGTACAGAACATTCCTCAGCCTAAATCACCCCCAAAGTATATCTGGATCTGGTTGTTCTGCTCTCTGAATTTGCACAACCTCCTAGATGCCTTGCAGCCCTGTAAATGGACTTCTCTTGTCCACTGTTTAGACATCAGTGTTGCCCTTTCCCACTTCACTTCAACTTTTATGTCTGCCTGAGGTAAGCATGCCCTGCTGAGGAAGTCCTGTGTACAAGGTGTTCACCTGCCAAGGTTCTCTGCAGAACTCACCTCCCTTCTTAGGGCCATTGACTCAGCCTGGTCCCTCCATGTGTCTTCAGGATCCTATGAAGGGTGGTTGAAGTATTGTTAAAAACAAAATACCATCACTAAGTTTCTCCAAAAGGAAAAATTACTTTATTTCAAACTTTTAGAACAATCTTAACTCTTCAAATAAGTTCTGGAATGCTAGTCACAGTAATTTAACCCCACCTCCCATGTATCCACTACCACCCCCAACTGTAGTAACTCCCATGGTCATTGCTGAGCCTGCCAAGGAGCTGCCACTTTCAAAATCCACTTTACTACCAGTGGTGTCATGACTCCTTGTGTTTCTGCCTCCTCTGGATGGGGAGTTGATATTGGTCCTTTCACAAAAGAAAGGGTTCTGAATTAACTCTTAAAACTGAATGTGGATAAAGCAATGGGGCCTGATGGGGTTCACCCCAGAATTCTAAAAGAACTAAGGGAAGAACTAGTAACACAACTGACTACCCTTTTTAATAAATTATGAGAGGATGGTATAGTACCTGAGGACTGGAGGAAGGTGGATGTGATTCCCCTTCACAAATGTGGAAGCAAGACAGAGGCAATAAACAACAGACCTGTCACTTTGACCTCAGTGGTAGGGAAAATGATGGAATTATTTCTGAAGGAAAGAATTGTTGAGTACCTAGAGGTCAGTGGGCCACAGGACCCAAGGCAGCATGAAGTCACAGCAGGAAGGTCATGCCAGATAAATCTAATTGATTTCTTTGACTGGGTGACCAAAGTAGTAGACCAGGGAGGGGCTGTGAAAGTGGCCTACATGGACTTTAGCAAGGCATTTGACACAGTCCTGCACAAAAGATTAATAAACAAATTAGCCAGCCTGGGAGTGGGTCCCAGGGTGGTAGCATGGATAAAACACTAGCTGGACAACAGGACACAGTGGGTAATAGTAAATGGAGTCCACAGTGAAGAAAGGGGGGTTACTAGTCGGGTACCGGAGGGTTCAGTATTGGGGCTGGTCCTTTTTACTGTCTTTATAAGTGACATTGTAGAGGGACTGGAAGGGAAAGTATGTCTCTTTGCAGATGACACCAAGATCTGCAACAGGGTTGATATGCAAGGTGGGGTAGAAAGGATGAAAAGGGACCTGGCAAGGTTGGAGAAATGGTCAAATGTATGGCAGCTTAGATTCAATGCAAAGAAGTGCAAAGTAATGCACCTGGGAAACAAAAACCCAGGGGAAGAGTACACAATGGGGGGGGGAATACTGACAACAACAAAAATGGAAAGGAACCTGGGGGTAGTCATATCAGATGACCTAAAAGTGGGCCAGCAATGTGAAAAGACAGTAAGGAGGGCTTGGGGGATACTGGGATGCATAGAGAGAGGCATCACCAGTAGAAAACAGGACGTTATTGGCCCTCTGTACAGACAGTTAGTAAGACCACATCTGGAGGACTGTGTACAGTTCTGGAGACCACATCTCTGCAAAGACATAGACAGGGTGGATGCTGTCCAGAGGGGGGCAACCAAAATGCTGCAGGGTCTGCACCATAAGACATATGAAGAAAGGCTAAAGGAGCTTAAGATGTATAGCCTCAAGGAAAGGAGGGAGAGGTGGGACATGATAGAAACTTTCAAATATGTCAAGGGAATCAACAAAGTTCAAAAGGGTAGCATCTTCAGAAAAAGAGATGCACAAGAACAAGGGGGCACAATTTGAAGGTAGAGGTGAGACAGCTCAGAGGTAATGTGAGGAAGTATTTCTTCACAGATAAGGTTGTAGATGCATGGAATGGCCTTCCTGAGGAGGTCATAGAGTCAAAACCAGTAGGGAAATTCAAGAATGTATGGGACAGACATAAGGCAATTCTAGTGGGGGGGTAGGAGGAAGTAGGCTGTTGGTTAACTAGGATCTGCAGCTTATCCATTAGGTAGGGAAATGGGCAGACTAGGTGGGCCAAGTGGTCCTTATCTTCCATCAAATTCTATGTTTATACGTTTCCTTCACTACCACTCCTCCATCCTCCTTGTCTACATTTGCTTTTACTCTGATCACTACTTCAGATATCCTGTCTGTCCTTCTTTCTCTGAATCTCTCTAACAGCTACAGTCCTGATGGTCTTCACCCCAAACTCTTGAATCTTTCAGCCCCAAACATTGCTGCTGCTGCTCCTCCCTCCCTAACTTTTGAATCTATCCTTTCGGCTCTCTTCAGTTCAGGTTGCTGGAAATTTTCCAAAGTCCTCCCGCTCAACAAAGGGGGTGACACCTTTAACTCTGGAAACTATTAACCTATTTCCCTCCATCCCACTCTGCCTAAACTGCAGGAAAAGCTGGTTTTCACCCAGCACTCCTATTTTCTTGACTCCGCCTCCCAGCACTCCCCTTTCCAGTCTGACTTCCATAAAGCCCATTCCACAGTTCCCCCGCTATGTGTCACAAACTCCATCCTGAAAGGGATGGATCAGGGTCAAGCATTGGTCACAATCTTTATTGACCTGGCCAAGGCTTTTGACTCACTTATAGGGCTTTACTATTGCAACGCTCACTGAAGGAGGGCATCCCTTACACCAGCCATCACATTCTTCCATGTTTGAAGTCACTAATGCACACTGACATACAGTATCAAGAGGAACAGAAAGGTGTTCCCACATGCTGCATAGCATCTGAATGATTATCATTCAGAGGAAGGTACTGTTAGTACTGGTCTGCTTTCGGAGCAATGGATGTGCACTGGAAAGATAAATAAGAATTGTTTTTCATACATGGCTGAACATAACTTCATTGATATTAAACAATATAATGGCACTGAAAGTGCTAGCTGTACGAAATATTTAAACTGAATGTACTGTTGCCTAATTTTTAAGAAAACTACCCTTGAAAAAGTTGCAGATGTGCAACCAAACATTGACTTCCATAAAGGTGGCCAGAGATGAATTATAGACAGTAGTCTGTTTCACCTGCGTTTGTTGCCTATGTGTGGTGTCTGGGACTCCTCTTTTGATACATTGAATCTCAGTCCATTACCCAGACCAGGTGAAGGAATTTCTAAACTTGCTAAGTGAGACTGATAAGAGAAATAAATCTGGATATGGTTCAGACTCAGTTGCACATCCCTTTCTTCTCAACAAGTTAAAGACTGCCAGGCTCTTAGTCATTGTATTCAATAAGTCCTACTCTTACCTTTCTGGTTGGAGCCAGTCAGGCTCCCCTTCCCCATCAACTCCAGTGTCCTGTAAGACTATTCTGGACCTGCTCCACTTGTCAGTTTACTAAACAACCTCCCCTCATCCTGTGTCTCAGCCAACATACATATGTATGCTGATGGCACAGTTCTTTTTGCCACCAGAACCTCCATTCCTCTGCTAGAACAGTCTCTACAGCATGACTTTGACATTGTTGAAAGCAGGTTCTGTGCCAACTAGCTCTTCCTTAATGCAAAAAACAAACAGTCACCTTGCTATTTGGAACACACCAACAGCTTAGTAGACTTAATCAGACCCCTGTGTTTAAAACCCTTGATGACACTCCTCTAGAGACAGTCCCCTGTTTCAAATATTTTGGTGTGTGGCTAGCCAGTCATCTTAATGTGATCACTTCTCTGCTGCTTGTGCCTGATCTCATTTAGCCAGTACCAGACTCTAGCTTGTTCTCATCAACCGGTAATATGTTTTGTTGAAATAGATGAAATTGTTAGTTTGCTCAATTGTCAACCCTCTACTGTTGTCATTAGCTGCTGTATGTTACCATGCATGCTTGGGTATGCCACTTACTCATTTGTTATATTAACTGCCTGTAACATGTATGTCTTCTGTTTCCCCTCTCCAAGGGTGCACCTGGAAATGAACTTTGGCTCAGTGCACCTTTCCTGGGTACCAACTTTCAAATACATAAATAAAATAAATAATTATTTAGAAGAGGAGACTCCTTTCAGAGGAGAGCCATCCAGGGTATTAAGGAGTCATACAGGGGTGTACTGGACAATGGCCATTCCTTGCATGGTCCCAAAAGTCACGGAGACTGTTTTCTTAACACTGAGGATGAGTTGCTTTGTACAGAACTAGTGTTAGCATTTATTGAAAAAGCCAACAGGCATAACACACAGTGCAATCCACATACGAATGCCATGGAGACCCAAGCCATGGGAGGTCTTCCAGAAAGACTGAGAAAAGAATGGGGCCCAGGACTGGATCCAGGGGACACCTGTCCCTACACATAGAGGAGCAATGCTATTTTAAGTTGGGAAGCCCTTTAAGAAAAGCTTGACTTTGGAATGCTTAGAGTTTGTAGCAGTTCTAGTCCTCACTAAACTCAGATAGTAGAAAAAGTTTAAACAGTATTGGCACTCTGATTTTCTAGAAAAATGTTGGATGATTTTCACACTCTGCTATTAACATTTACCTCAGGTTCCCTTCAGAAAGATGATGTGTGTGTGTAGGTTCACCTGTTTTCATTATAATGATCTATAAAGTATATTCAATTTAAAAAAAGAAAGATGGCATGTGCCTTTGAGGGAGAAATAATCTTGTGGTCTCTTGATGTATTGGCCTGTGACTTAACCATCTATATGGTTTGACTAGAGCTGCATATAACAGCACAGCTATGACTTAAATACTTCTATTATTTGTCCCAGCCTTTTCAACGTTCTTCTTCGGCAGCATCAGTTCATTTAGGATGCTTTTGTTTGAGTTATTTCTACTATAGCATCAGCACCTCTACATCTTCACCTCAAACAGTACATTAAAGTTGAAGGTACTATATAGCTCAAAAAAAGTACTGAACTATAAGGCTGCGCACAATTTTCACATTCAAAAGGAACTGAATTCTGCGGAATTTCTGAATCTTCAACCTTATTCCATGGATTCCACTGGTAGTGAAATCCCAAAATGTTGAAAGCAGAAGGTTGTCTGTGGATTAATAATCTGCAGTTAAGATAAACCGCTGATTCTTCCTCCATAATCTGCAGAAAGTTATTCCACATTTAACATAGAAGTTCTTTACAAAATTCAACTGCATTAAAAAAGAAATTAAAAAAAGAATGCATTTCAGAAATGGACTTGCCATTCTGCACAAATTATGCTGGTGTAATTCTGCATTCCACATAACCCTGATGAACAATGAAATGTGGGATGCTTTATGAATGTGAAATAGAACACCAGTGAAAAGATGGCACAAACAGTTTAGTTCTATATCTGGTTTACAGTAAAACAGAACTGTCAACAGTTACTACACAAACATAGCAAACCTGCAACCAATTCTAAAAAAAATAGGTAACACCATCTTTTTAGAAACCTATTCCTGTATGAATTGGTTGCCTTAAGTTACTTGCAACAAGTTTATAAAGACTTGGACTCTTGTAGGAAACCAAAGATATCACATGGCTATTATTTCCCTGGCAGGCAAATACATTATTACAAGGCACTGAGTAAATCACTATACAACCAGGTAATAGTTAACAGCATAGGAAGATCCTGTATGCACTTAAAATAAAGAATATGCTGGCCAGCATATGACACAGGCACCAGACTTAAAAAAAATAATTCAATGGAAATGGTTAATAACATATGCTATTAACCTTCTAAGCATTGGGCCTGTTCTGAAGAGGGTGGGTCTTACCCTTAAATATGTACCCTGTCTTCATAACTGCACTTAGTGTATTTAATGGTTTTAACTTACAGGAATTGCAACTGTGATGTAATTAACTTCTCTTTTCCATTCATCTGTTTGCCCTCCTTTTTGCCACCTACTCCTGCTTTCAGGTCCTAGCTCTGGACCCCAGTCCCATCTGCTGCTCCCCAGGCCATCAGGCTGGCTGGGAGCCACACCATTGCAGGACCTGAGAGGCCATCATGTACAATGATGGGGGATATAGTTTTTTATCTGTTTTTCTCTCCCTTAACTCCCCATGGCCTCAACAACACAGCTGTGCATGCACTTTGAGGCACGCATGCATGCTAGAAATGGTGACTCTGTTCCACCCACCTGGTTTAGCACCAGCCCTCCATTTGCTCAATGCAATGACTGAGCCTCCACTCAGTGGCAGCCAAGAGCAAATCCGGGAGAGGAGAGCTGCCAAGCAGCTCTGCCTCCTGGTCAACTCCCAAGGACCCGAGCTCATTCCTGAACCCATTTAGCCAGTGTGGGAGAGGATAGGTACTCAAGGTGCCTCAGCCCTCTGCATCACTGGGACGGGCATGTTATTAACTGCTTTTGAGTGTGCACCACCCCAGCACTGTTACGCATGCCCTACGTCACAGTTCTGATTTTCATAGCTATAGTTTTGAGTGTCCCCATGTGTGTTTTTTGGTATAAAATATACAGCCGTATTCAGGACAAAGCCAACTTTTAGCCATATGTTTAGCTCAGAATGTTAAAAATATGCAAAACTTGTTCATGCACAAGTTCACGTCAGTTCAGAGTCACCTTTCTCAGACACACATTCTCTTATGCTTGGCAGTATGCAGAGGCATTGGGCAAGTGGAATTTCAGCAAGCTATGGGGTAGGACACCTGGGTCAAGTGAAACCACATTTTGATTGAAAAATAACAATAAACTACTGTAATGAAGAAGGCAAAATGAGCAACCTAGATATAGTCAGCAAGTATGAAGTCTTTGACAGGCTCACTGGTCCCATGGGACCAAAAATAATAGTAAAAGCTGAGAGTACCCCAATGAGAACTGGAAATACAGCCCCCCCTATAAAAAATACAGAACAATGGGTAGCACTTTTCCTGCTTTAGCAATGTGGTTTAAAAACACAGTAATAAACATTAATAACATTATATGCACATTTCAATGTCATTTCCTTGGAAAAATTAAAATGAGTCAATGGTAAAAGTATCTATATGCACCAAGTACAATTGTTATAGCGCATATTCAGCATGCATACAGTACGTAACTGCTGCACTATCTATGCCCAGCAACTACACAGTGAACATCAGCAAGAGAACATGGTTGTTTGTTTCAGTATGGGATTACATCTCTAAATCATTGTTTGGTATCTAAAAGCACTGCTGCAACATTTTGTGTGTGTGTGTTTTATTTTACAAAAGTGTTTTACAGTTTTGCTCAGTCTGCTGATATACACACAGAAACTGATAAACGTTCTGCTCTTCAACAATCAAGTTACTGAGAAAGAGCGAGCACAACAGAGAGAGAGAGAGAGAGAGAGACAGAGAGAGACAGAACGAGAAAGACCATTATTATTAAACTGTAACCTGAAAACCAGAAATGTTCATGATATTTGCTAAATAGTGACTGGCAAGTGTTGTCAGCAAATTTCTAAATCTGCATGCATCTTAAAAACTTAGAGAGGAGGAACTAGGAGGACACATACAGTACCTACAACACTGAACCTGACATCAAGTAAATAACATTGTTTATGACTCATTCAGTTAAAAATACAGTTTCTGTCTGAGTAACCATATTGAAGTAGCAAGTGTGTATAGAAGTCCCAAGATCCAAGTACCAAAACCAAAGTGACAAATGTTTTACACACACATTGGTAGAAGGTATAGAGGGATGTTTGGTTAAATTACAAGGCATGAAAACAGTGAGCGGTCATTCCCTCTGTAGGCAGTAAGAAAGATCACAGTGCTGATTAAATCTTTACAGATGGTCTATCACACACCGCTCTTACAAACAGCACTATATCAGTACACCCAACTTTAGAAATAAAATAGCTGTTTTAAGTACTGTATGCACTCTGCTAGTGATTAGCACTGTCGCCTATGTTTTACTTATCTTTCTCCTTGACTTTCTTTCACTGCTACAGCCTTGTACATACCCTTCAAAAGCATACTATTTTTTTAGGGCTGTGGGAGGAGCCTACAGCCTTTCTGTCATCGAACAGATTGTAGCTGTAAAATGGCTTTTCGTGGAACTCCCTTTTTAGACATTTGGAAGTATTCCTCCATGGCTGTGAAGTAGTGCACCCCCCTCTGATTTTTGCTATTTGCTGTTCTATGTTAAAGGCAACTAAAGGGAGGGGGGATGCTACTGTATTGTGCCTCAGAACTTCTCAGGCTATCAACAAAGCAAAACTTTTTAAACTACTGTTTCTATCATCTGTCCAGCTCAGTGTAATAGATGTATTCTATTTCTTTCAGCAACATAGGTGTTAACTCATTATATGATGTCTGTAAAACATTGAACCTCTACAGTGTCAGATTACAGACAGTGGACCTGCAGTTTGTGAGCTATTTCATTCCTATGGGCACACATACGAACTGCAGGGCAAGGGGGGGGGGCTGTAGCCCCATCACTACAAACAAACAAAAAAAGTAAGCATAAACTAGCATGACAGAGTTAATTAAGTACAACTGCCCAGGCACACATAAAACAAAAGAGGTGTTTCATGCTTGTTTGCTGTTTCTGGAGTTGCAAGTGTTAAGTGGAAAGTACTTTTAAGTGTGTGTGTGTGTGTGTGTACAATCCTGCTTTGGGATGGACCATGTTAAACAGACTGCTCCTCTCTTACCTAGGATTTACGGTCTGAGGCTCAGCTACACTGTTTGAGTGAGCATTCCCTCCAGTGCAGCTGAAGGTCAGTGTAAAAGTATTATGTTTCCATCCTCCAGACAGACAGCTTCATAACTAAACTAAAAGGAAAAAAAAAAATAAACAGATTTACAGAGAGGGACAGAGTAGTTAGATGGACTCCGTCAGGAGTAGGGAGGTTAGTTATTGAATGGATCTGGAATCTGTGTAATGGAGTTTAATGTTTGTTTACAGTTCATAAATGTAATTTAATATTTTTTTTCCATTGGTAACCAGGTAAGGCCAACTAGGCATAGCTGATTGTTTTTTAGGGACAGCCCAGGAACACTGGGGAGATTAAATGACTTAATCATTCCGATTAGAAATAGCTCAGTATTCAATTACAACTGCTCAGTTTTTTTTTCTCCTATTTGTCTAATTGTCATGTAATCGCTCTTTAATGCCTAATGATCAGGCCTCTGTAACCACTGAATATGTGTATTGTCTTACTGTCCACCCTGACATGGAACCTTTGTAAATGAGCTCATGCTCAAAGGTCTTTCCAAAATACTAATTAAAGTAATTAAACAATTAATCAGAGCCACACAGTATGGAAACAGCGGGGTGGAATCAAACCCATGTCTGAATGTTGGATGTACAAAGCTCATTTATAGCTCATTACTCTAACCTCTAGGCTATATTGCTAGCCCCATAAATAGTGAACAATTTAGACTGGGCTGTTAATATCTCAAAGGAGAACTGCCTTGAATCATCAAACATGCATTTTTGTAGAAGTAGATGTTATTTTTTAAAATACCAGTTCTCATTTTGTTACTGCTTAATCTGAACTGGCCTTTTGCTAAATTCAATGAGTGTTGCTGATTCACACACTGCTGGCATTGACCATTTTAAAACAGTATGATCTTGTCAATAACTTACATTGTTGGTACAATGTATCTGTGTTCTAATTTAGAATTCTTAGGTTCATGAGGACATAAACAACATCAAACAATTTTATATGACACTTTACAGCAGTATGTAACCCATGAATATTTAATGGGTTAACTAAAAGGCCAACAAAAGTGGGGCAGAAACAGAAGGGTTACGTACTATATAAAAAAAAAAAGCTTCTACAGGAAACTTTACTCTCAGGTTCAATGCAGTTCTCCTTTCACTAAACATGTAGATAATGTCAGGTATGTTATCTAAATGGTAAGGAACTGTTTACAGGGATTTGGAGCCATCTACAGGGAAATTCTTCCCATAGACTTACATTAGTTACAGGGGAAAACAGAGGAATTTGGCTTCCATTGGAAATAATGTAATCTACAGGAAAATATAAGAAAATTGCCCTGCAGTTACAGGAAAAAGGCAAACTTAATCCGGGAGCAGACACACACACACACACACACACACACACACACACACACACACACCAGTAGCATTTACTCTGATTAAATAAATTCAAGAGGACTGGTTTAGCAGCATGCCAGTTTTTGATGATTGTGACTAAGCAACACCAACAAGAAAATAACTTTGGTCATTTGGTAGATCTTCACAGCCCTATCAACTCTGGCTAGAGTTTGTATTACCAAGGTGCTGGCATGACTGTCTCCAATAGCTGGCATGACTGTCTCCAATAACCCCACTCCCCTCCTGCACCACTCCTCCAACCCCCTTCTTTGAGTCAACTTCTCAGGGTGTGTCTCCTGCAGAATGGGGCGGTGTTCTCCTGAGTTATTATTATTTATTTGCTTGTAAAAAGAACGGCAGACTGGCTATACTGTAGCTGACCTCTAATGTGCACTGCTGCTATAAAGAAAAAAAAAGGCGTATCACTTTATATTAGTTTACTTTCCTAGTTTACCTCAGGGTTTAAATTAAGAGGAACAACTGGCCATTACTGCATGAATAAAATGTGCCCACCAGAAACCCAAACCACAGCAGCAAACAGATCTTTTCATTTTCCTGCCTGCAGCTCTGTTTTGGGAGCCTAATAATCACAACTTATAAATCATACTGTACGTATGTGTCTGGGAGAGAGAGAGCGAGAAAGACAGCGAGAAAGAGAGATAGGTGGCCACATTTTGAAAGGACTTGTGTGTTCGCAAGCATTTCCTAAGTGTCATGAAGTCCAATTTGTTCTACTTCTTCATGTAATATCTGGCATTATAAGGGCACCCTTATTTTCCAGCCACTTTTTGGAACAATCAGTTCCAATGTTTGTTTGTTTTTTTAAATACTGTAAGATCACTTTAATCAATGCAGTAAGCTTTCAGCAATAGAAGAGAAACATTTTCTGAAAATTCTTCTGTAATGGCAAAAATTCATTTAATTAAAACATGATTTTCATTCCTGTTAAAAATTAATTTTAGTGGTGGAATTCAAATTACTTTGATGTGCAAACCATGAAAAAAATGAATTATCCTGGCGGAATCCCCTTTATGCTTATGGGTTGGAAGGGGCCATGGGAACTACCAAGGTTGAGTCAAAAAATGATTCTTTTGATTAAAAAAAAAAGTTCAACAGCATAAGAACAACTGAAGATGAAGGAGAGCACTTTTGCCCCAACATGTTCCACCCCACAGGTGAGCTTTGCAGTGCCATGCAAAACTTGGTACAGAGGGTTTTTGAGCAGGTCCATGCATGTCTGCCTTTGCCAGAACACAACTGTATGTCAGTGTGCCAGGACTCATAGACCAGTTTGCCATTTTCCATACAACTTAAGGAGGATTTTCCTTTATCTTCTTGTTAATCATATTATTTCATGTGCAACATAAATTGCTCTATTTTTCCCTGTGTAACTAATGCAAGTCCATAGAAAAACGTCCCTGTAGATAACTCCACTTTCCTGTTAAATATAGAAATCCCTACACATTTTGGTACCCTGGCGTGTGTATATGAATGCAACAGTGGGCTTCATATTTTTACCCCATCATGTTTTTTACCCTATTTTACCCTGGTTTCCCCTGTCCTCCACCCAACAAAGTGCAATCACCACAGATGCACCATTCCTTTGGATGGAGGGTGGACAAGCATCACAGCTTTCACCTCTTGAAGAGTTTATTTATTTACTTATTTATTTAGTTTTTGTTGACTGGGTAAGTGCACTAGACATATCCTGCCTATTTTCAGGCACGACCCGGGGAGGGGTGGGATACAGATGAATGCCAACTGACCTTGAATCAGATTAAGCTGTTAGAGGTATTTTTAGTGAATGAGGGAAATTTGGCCAGGACACCAGGGAAATTCCCTTACTAGTTAGTGCCTTCTCTCCTGAAGAGCTGAATGTGTCCAAGACACACATGATTCACTATGTCAACCACAGTGCAGGATTATTCTCCAAGGTGGCAGTTCAGCTTGCAGCTGTTGTACCACATGGCCAGCCTTGACAGCCTTATTTTGAACAGGGGTGCAAGCCACTTGCTTTCACCTGCATTTGCAAACTGACTTTATATGCTTCAGATTCATGTGTCCAGAAAATGACGGTGTTGCCAAAGGAAATACGATTCCACCTTCCACCCTCTTCCCTGTTCTCCTAAACTAATTTCTGTTGATAAAAAAATTGCCATTTCCTGCCATTGTGTAAGGAGCTTACACTACCATTTTATGTGCCCCACCTCTCTAACCCCGCACCTCCATTCCCTCAATATTCATTTTTAGATGCTGGCCCACCTGGTTCCCCCAATCCACAAGTTTAGGGGGCCATAAGTAGTAGTTAACCAGATTTTTGCAGTCATCCTCTTGCTAACCTTCAACTCAACAGGTGATTGATGCATGCAAAAGTGCAGGTAATGGGAAGAGAGGCAGATCACCAGGAAGTTCTTCCTCATTAAAAGGGGTGCAGGAGGGTACAATAGATTACCAGATTAGGTGGTCTGTGCAGAATCAGGTGGGGATTTATACATGGGTGGGACAGATGCACTAGTTTGGTAAAGGCCACACTAGAGAGGTAGGAGGGAGGAGGGAGGGAAGAGGGCATGATAAGCCTCCAGGGCACTCTCACTCTGCATTAGTCAGGTTGGAATGAGTACAAGATGGGCCAATGGGTCTTTTTGTGCTGCAAGAGTCTATGTTTCTATGAGTGGTACACATCCTTGATGATGTCAGGCAGGTAAAGCAATCTGCATAACACCATCAATGATGCACACTACTCCACCCCATCCATCCTGGTCATGTGTGCCTTCACATTCTTCAGTAAGCTGACTGACAAGAGCTGTGGATGCACTGTGGTTTTGGAATGGGTGACTGAGCAAGTCTAGATATCAATAACATATGCCCCACCCAATTGCGGAATGGAAGCCAGGAAGGGGGCACCATCCAACTAATGAATATTGCAGGATTCGGTAAGGTTAGGCTAAGTTGGATAACACTTAAAAGGACACAACTGGCTGCTGGCACAATGCAAGGAGCCAGCGATCTGCATTCTAAAAATAAATGCGGGAGAACAGAGAAGGGGATGGAGGGCAGAAAATAACTTAGATGGGAACAGATGGATTATGAACTAAACCTGGCAACCTGGGGAGGCAGAGAATGCTTTGTTTTTCAACTTGTCATCATCCCTCCCTGAGGGGCAAGTACTGAGTAACAAATAGCTGAGTATCTGGGATGCCAAGTGCAAATACTCATTGAGTGTTTGAAAAAAGGTACTTGCTACTATGTTAATCCACTTCGACAATGTGGTTTTAAAAGTCAATACTATTAACTCGCTCCTGCCAGGGTGGAAGGGAAAAGGAACTCCCCATATTTATGGTTTTACAGATGTTTGGGGGTTCAAAAGTACAGTGCCTTAAACAAAAATTAACTGCAGTGTTGCTATCTAAGACCTTAGTCTCCAGATTTTGAAAATCCTTGAAAATAATTTCTGTCACAAATGCAGCTATATGCATAAGAAATGCAGTAACATACAATCTCTTAGAAAATACTGATTAATTCTGCAAACATAATTCTAACTACCTTTGTGAAGAATATCCTTGGGTAGCACATGAGGTGGGCACCTGAATCATGGTGCCGTCCAAAACGGCAATGAGATACAGGCAAATCCCAAAATGTGAGGGGGCAGGGAGGGTGACCAGATGTGGTGGGGTGGACGACCCTAGTGGCAGGATGTCGCTATGTGTACACGTGCATGGGGGGAGCGAGCATGGTGAGCGTGGCTTGGGAGAGGGCAGAGGAGATGTAGGGGGTGGTGCTGCAGTCGGCTGCTGAGCTGCGCTGCAGTGTCGGGGGTTGACCTCTGCTTGTGGTGCTGGGGTTCCAGGTTTGGGTCTGGGTCCGGGTGCTACTGTGTCTTTCTTAAGCCTGGCCCAAATCTTATTTTTTTTTACTTTCGCACCCCCCCCCCGACATGCACCCCACCTGGAGTTGATAATCCTTAAATAGGAGGGTGCAGGTGGCAAAGCCCCCATGTGGGAGGGGAGTGGAGGGGGCACAGCCCCCCCCCACAGAAAGCTAGTATGTTTAGTCCCCGACACCGTTTTTCAATGTGCCGAGTTTGTCAGGGTGGCGAAATTGTTTTCACCTCATTGATGTAGCTCTTCTGCGGGTCGCCTTCCACAGTCACCCACATCACATAAAACCCTCCCCTTGCAATGGGTGTCTGCTCTCAAGCCTTTTGCATCAGTGTATGTGGGAGCAGAGTATCCATCTGACTAAATGCAGGTATAACTGTAAAAAAACTAAAGGGTTAATATGTGTACATGGGAATTCAAGTCTGTGTGGAAGAGGATAGCTATGGAAATGCAGAATGTGTGTCTGTACATGTAAGTGTGAATGTGGATTTGTAAATGTGTGAGAACAATTAAGCAATAATTACAGGACAAGGTGTGGTATGTCATGGCATATCATGATGCCTTAGATGGTGTGAAGATTGTGGATGAAGGCTAAGTGTCTTACGCATGCTAACACATGACATGTAAAACCCTGGAGTGTTCTATCAGTATTATGTAATGGATCAATTTCTTATGTACTGTATTAGAAAGTATTTACAAGTTGTTTAAATATATATATTTTTTTCTGTGGAAAAACGTAAAAATATAAAACAAATATGGTGCTGTTCTGAAGGATATTGTGGACTATAGGATGAAGAGATTCAAAGCAAGTAAAAAAACCTTTTGTCTGTTTTTTTTCATACCCATGAGTATGGGCTGGTACATAATCATCAGAAAGAAGATATGTCAACCAATTAAGATGCTCTTTCTGTCCATTGCAGAATGTATGTTTGTTCAAGACAGTAATTATGTGTGCAAGTATGACATGAGTGCGAGTACTCTGTTTGTGACTGAGTGCCAGTAATGCTTAGCTGGTAAGGTTAGTTGGTAGCACACTCAGTTGTGACCCACAAGGATGTGGGTTCTAGTGCCACGCCATGACTTGGAGTCATATCCAGTGTGGGTTTTCAGTACTTAAAGCTTGGTGAGTGCCACTCTTTTAAGACCTATCATCACTTGCATGAGGCATGAAACCAATGTGTTGTCTTTGGTGGTTGCCCCGGTGGAAGTTATAGATCACATGGCACTATGGCAAAAAGGTATGACAACATATGTATCATTTTTGGATAATTTTACCCACCCTAGAGTGTCTCATTGTGATTATAAAATAGTTCCTCTGATTTTTATTTTAAAATCAGAGTAAAGAGGCTCAGAAAGTTAAGTATTTCTGACCTGTGCTGTTTTACTGGAATAATGCATGGTCATGTGGTCACATCTGACCAATCAGTTTTTGGTTTCTCTTACTCTTACTCTTTTTTTAATGAAAAAAAAAGGGAATGTGCCAGTGTGCCTGGCCACTTACTCATTTTATAAGAGAAAATAAGGGAAAGTGGCAGTGCATCTGCCCAGCAAGTTCTCTTAAAGAAGCAAATTCTACTGCATTTGTCCACGGCTGTGAACAGGATGTTGCTGCTGCAGGTTGGCTGTCACATTTGATGCATCCTGTTGCTGTTTTGTCAGCATCTAATCCATTCAGTGGCAAAAGGGTTTGGGAGTTCATTTTTCTGATATGCTGCCATGTGTACAAACGTGTTGATCATTAGAATGAGAGTATGATGCTGCACATGGATTTTCTGCATCCTACTGTAAGCCAAAGGTACATTTAACTGCATCACAAGCATCAGGAGGGTGCAAGCAACAAGAACCCTTGTAAACCTCTGCTGAACTGGCCAACAAAGAAACCGTTTGTACTGGTGCTCCATGACCACTACAGTGAGCCTGCTTGGTCCTTCCCTTAAAATCCTTCCACCAGATGCTTTCCTCTATACCCTCAGTCAGGGATATGATTTACATCCTAATCTCCCCAGTGCAAATTCATCCATGCAGGGAGCTTGAAGGTACTTAATTCCGCTGTCCCAATCCTGTAAGCTGCATTAAATCCTCTAAAGCCTCCATTACAAAAAGCTTTTGGGATTTTTTTTTCTTTGACTTGAGAAATCATGTCTCTAACAGTGTGCATGCACACATAGACAAATAATTATTTTGCTTTATCTAAAGAACCTGCTAAAAATTATAGCAAATTTTATGATGACAAGTGATGGTTTGAAAGTGCAACCCACCCTTGCCCCTCCCCACCCCCAGTTTATATAAAGTGACAGTATCCTCTCCTGCTAATGCCAGCAGTTCCAAAATCTGGACAGCAGCCATCTCTTTTACGCAGATGAACAAGAAGAAATTCAATCAAACACTACGCACATGTTTCTGCTCCTCATTAGAATAATTATTCTTATGTCAACCAGGCAACTCAGGATAGTAGTCAAGCAGCTGTATATCACTGAAATCCCAGCTCCTCTTGTAGTTAAACAGTCAGGGAGCAGAACCTTTGAGATCTGTCTTATGTTCACAAAAAGAACTATTCATTTGGTATGCGGGGACTACTCCAGTAAAGAGGAACATTTGTCAGTCAGCCATTCTCCAAACGTCCAACACAGCTTTTGCAGTGTGGAGTGACAGTCACTATTCTATGAAGTTTGGGGCAGAGTTAGGACTCAGTAGGCCAGCATCTAGTCTCATCAATATAGTGGCATCAGTTGCAAATGAGTCACTGAAGAGAAGAGGGCACCAGAGTGGAAGTCAGCCTTGCATAACGAGTTAAAAAAAGAAACTGCAGATTATTACATTGATTATTTATTAAACTCCTTGCCATGAAGGAAGGCAGTTTCATAACCATCCCTGTACTAAAAATGATTACAGTTGCAAAATACATAGCATTATTACAAGATTACAGAGAATTTTATTGGGTCAAGTATTAGGAGAAAAACGTTAACCATCTATGGGGTCTTGCCTTTTTTCAAAATGTCTATACTGAGGAAACTGTTTTCTGACCTACCCCTTTTTTGCTAGAAATATTTCTATTTCTTTCTCCACAGTCACCCTAGCAATCAAGAAGGGGTGGGGTGGAGCAGCTCTAGATTTCCCTTTATTGTAACGGGTAACATCTCACTGTACTCTTGTATTGTGTCTTGTTTTCATCCTTATTGATGTGTCAGCATTGTATTTTCATTTTGTTTGGATTCATCAAAGTAAAATCATCCTTTTTATTGCCAGTCCTCAGTGGTGAACCCAAAGCTGGATCTTGCCAGTTCAGATTTAGAGATTAGTTTTTATTGTAACCAGGGTTCAAACAAAAAACATGCCCTGCACTCACCCCTTCATGTATAAAGCCATCCTGACCTCTTCAGTAGCAGTAACAGTTTTATTTGTGAATGCTCTCACTCACAAATAACAAGCAGCATCAGTGGTGGCACCACCCTGCTGCTTTGTATCAGTGAGTATTCACTAACAAATCTTTGTCACTTCAACTAAATGGTCCTGGACGGATAGTCCTATACAAGAAGGGGTGTGTGCAGGGCATCTTGTTTGTTTGAATCCTGGATGCATGTTTGCACATTTGCACCAGGTCTTTCTTTGCCTTGCTTATTTGATTGTAACCCTGGATTGAGTTATGTTGAAGATTCACCAGTTCTTGTATCTGTTCTCTTGGAGCTGTTCAATTGGCTGAATTAAGAACGTATTTCACACAGTTTTTGTGAAATACTCAAGAGTTCTTTTGACAGTTCCAAATAATTTTTGGAACACTGACCCCAGAAAAGAAATCCCCCTCCCCCAAAAAAATTTGCATTGCCATATGCTAAACTCTTAATCATACTCACAGGCTTTATGCACTTTTAAAAATGCACTCATTCAAAAACACATGTGAAAGGGTCATAAAGTACATTGCTTAGTCACTAGTGTGAAGGGAGCAGGAGATTCAAGGTCACTCCAGGTTCATGTCTCCTATGCAACATGCTGCAGCCACATTATCCTTTAATCCCAGTTTTCTCCCCCACAATAATCATACCAAAAGGAGTCCCAGTCCATCACCACACTGCTACTAATGCTGGCTTTGAAAAAGACCAATCAGTATAGGAAAGAATCCACAATAATGCTCCAAGACAAAGCCCACAGAGCCTCTCTTGCTTGGCCCTTGATTTCACCCAGTCTGTCTCCACCTCATTTTTTAACTCTGACCCAGACTGTTATTCATTCACCCAGGCATTTGGTTTTATGCAATCTGTTGTCTTGGAATTAAACTGGTCCAGGTCTTGCTCATTCTAAGTGTCTTCTCTGACCTTACATTATGATGTTAGACTGATAGGATAAACAGCCTGGATTTCCCCAATTATTACCTGTATACAACAGGTGTGCCAGTACCAACATTCACAACAACTTTTCAAAGTGCTCACAAAGTTTACATTATAAAGTATGACTTTTACAGATTATAAAGTAGTAACTTTATTCAAACGAAGATTCCTTGCCTGTTTGTTGGCAAACAAGTTTAGCAAGAGCTATCCTACATGTGCAACAAAAGGCATCCTACTTGTGCAAAAATAACTATCATACTTTTGCAATAAAACATTTTCCAGCTTGTGAACTGAAAGATATCCTTATGCAACAAAAGATATCCTACTTGTGCAACAATATATCCTACTTGTGCAACAATATATCCTACTTCTGCAACTAATGATATTCTAGTTGTGCAGCAGATATCCATGTTGAGCAACAAAAGATATTGTACTTGTGCAAATGCAGTTAGTTAGTTTGTTAGTTATGTGCAAAGGTTTTTACTTCACAAGCTAGTGCACCTCAACATGTTATCTCATTTACATTGCTGTAGTGCAGGTGGGGGGGGGGTTCTAGCAGCAAAACAGACAAATGTTAGACTATGCAGAGGAACAGGGATTTAAAGAAAGATTGCCATCTAGCCAATTGCCACCAGTGGCAGTATTTTGTGCTATCAGGTGGGAAACACAGGTTCACATCCCAAGCCTGACTCCCACCTATATGTGGGTGGAGTTCTGAGAGTGCTGTAGATGTAGATGTAACTATTACAGACTCCCAGAGGTATATTGCCACTTGTGCTCTGTATTAATTATGTTTTATACTGGATCAAGAACAGCAGTGACACTGGTCCAGTGGCCCAGAGGGCTGAGGTGCCGGATCCTTACCTCTCACCATGCCGGTGACCAGTGTTCGGAATGAGCACAGGACATGGGGGTCAGCCGGGGTGGAGGGCCAGGAGAGGACTGAGCAGCCACTGGCAGCTCTCCTCTCCCAGGTAGGGGAGGTCATCTTTCCTGTTCTTTGACCACCATTATGTGGAGGCTTGATAGTGGTGCAGGCAGGGCTTGGAGACAGGTGCTAGGCCAGTGGTGGGTGGAGCAGAGTCAGTTCAGGCCAAGGCATGTGTGCGCAACTCCATGTGCACTCTGACCTTGACTGGGGGCTCTGGGGAATGGGGAGAAAAAGTGGATTAATCATGGGTCACTGCTGGATGAAGCCTCCTGCAATGGCTCTGGTGGTTCCACCGGGCAGTGAAGAAGGTGCCCTAATGACTGCAGAAGTCTTGTCTCAGATGACCGACACAAGCTTCCACCTGCCGTGGAGGATAAATACCTGATGGAAACAAACAAATAAAAGGAACAGCAGTTAAACCATCACTGAGAAGGTGGCACCTGCTCCCACCAGGCGTGCATGGGCTTTGCATGGGTGGGGCTTACTAGGGAAAATACTCTCAGGCAAGTCTTTCATGGACACCCATGTCACTGGACCCTGGTCTGCTCCCCACCCTCCCACCCCTTCTGATATATTACAGATGCTCCTCAAGAGCAGTGACATTTGAAATACCACATATGTGCTCCTTTTCAATTTGATAGGTTGTGATTCTTAGCTGTTTAAATCTTTCTTAACTGATTTCCTTGTAGGCTCAACAAGTTGACTCTAGTTCTCCAGTAAACTGAGTTTAGTAAGTAACAGAGAAAAAAATGTAAAGGCAATATGAACTGTGGATCCTTTGCCTCAAAGTCCAGAACTGATCCTGACAGCTTTAGGAGGTATCTTTGCTAACCAGACTGTAGTATCTTTGCATTATAGTGAAGTATCTAGTCACTGCATAGGTCCTGAAAATGCTATATTTCTCTACACAGTCACACTTTTTAAACACAGCACATCAACTGATAGGTATTTATTAAAGTTTTTACTTACATATAGTGCTAAAAGTACAATAGTTCTTTTATGACATGGGAAAAACATAGAGGGCTGGATTTCCACAGGTCCTCTGGACATGTATGACAACTTGTGTTATCATTATAGCACAACTGCATTACTTGCACCACAGAGTTAGACCACATCAGACTTGGTCTAACTTCCTGCCACAAGTGCAGCAAGTTACATTCAGGAAATGAAGCGTGCATTAAAATAATGATCCTTGAATCATTTTTTTGCCCTAAAGCAGGTACACTGTCATAAATGTGGCAAAATGCTTGAATATAGCAATCATACACTTTGGCACATTTATTTTGATGCAGGTGGAGCTGAAAGTTGCATCAAGACTACTGAAATCCCATCCCAGAGTCATCAAATGACCAGATGACAAATCTAGTACCATTTGCAATAGCAAGTTTCTGTATGGGAAACAGCTCAGATAAAAAACCATTGATTCTTTTCTGTATCTTTATGCAGCACCCCCCTCCAAGTTGCAGGCTTACCTCAGTGGGCTCCTTGGGGCACTATGCCACGTTCCACCAATTCTGACATCATTACACTTTCAGTGGTTTCACAGCGGCAGGCCCCAGGCATGAGGAGCTGGGTGATCAGCATGGTGGTGCCTTTTTGATCTTCATGTCACCCGGCATGAGCAGCACATTATAGTTCCATGCTGCTAGACAGGAATTGGATCAGGCATGCAGCCCACATCAGAAAAATAATTCCTAGAGCCAAGGCAGGCAGCATGGCCAGAATTTAAATAGCATTGTGCTTAGGGTGCTGAGGCAAAGAGCCACAGCTACAAGCAATAGACAGGAAAAAAGTAAACAAACATGGCTGCACCCATATTGTGCGACACCCATCCTCCAGGACATCTTAGAAGAGGGGTCAGAAAAGCTGCCAGTAAGAAGTTCAGAGAGCTAGAGCATGCATGCTGCATGCACAAAGAAAGAACTGTCTGTCAATGAATTCCAGCCAATTAGGAGTCAGCATTCTGATGCTATAGAAGACTATGGAGCCAGAGAATCTGGGGATGTTTCTGAGGTGAAAAATACATGCTACCAATGTCCTGCGAGGGGCTGCCTGGCAAGATAGAGTGTGCAGATTGAGTTATTTTAAAGGAATCAGTTCAATTCAGAAGCTAAAAAGGAGAAAGTAAAGGCCAAGTTGTCTGAAGCTGGGCAGGTTTGCCCAAACAACTCTCACTAAGTGAAGCATTTCTCCAAACAGCCAGAGACTGAAACTGATTGGGGTTAATGACTGTTGAAAGTGTGTTCCAGCCGGAGTCCATCTAGAGAGAGAGGGGGAAGAGAGAATGTGAAAGAGACTGACCCCACCAAACAATCCTTTTCTCAAGGAAGTCCGCACATGGGCAGAAGAGAAAAAGAAGTCCTAACCACAGGGTGAAGAAAAAATTCCCCACGCAGAGTGTGGCCACTGAAGCAAATGGGGTCTCCTGCTACCCCCTTGTGCTGAAATGACTGTTGTGACACAGTGCCATGCTACAGCATTCAAACTGCAGATTGTGTATTGCTTAACCCCTTCCTTTCCTTTTAAAGCCTTGTGTCTGGCTTCCCTAACAAATCTTATCCATTGTTTGCATTCTGTGCAATGTTGTTTATTTCTTGGTCACTGTGTTAATTCATTGTCAGGTGGGATTCTGTGGGACCGTTAAATATACTGTTTCCTGTGGGTAACATCATGAGTACCAGCAGGTATTTTAAGGTGCTTCCCCTTGGAAAGGTACTGTATCACTAATTCACTGTTCAGCTACTTATACCAAAATCTGGATCCCTCCTCTAAAAGGTTAAGAGGCTTAAGCCTTATCCATATAATTGGTGGATGGAGCCATACATATGCCTCGTGGAGCTGGATAAGCATGACTTACATTGGGATTTTAATAAGGAAGAGCATAACATCTTTACCCCACGATCAGCCAGATCAATACTGAAATTCAGTAACATGGTATTAGATGATGACATGGACTTAGGATCCACCTTGCCTGGCCCCCTCTGCCACGTAGTTTCGACTTTACAAGATTTGAGTATGGACACACATCCAAGTTTTTATCAGATTGAATGATATCTGAACTCCTGCTGTGTAATACTCTTTTCTCATCTCCTTAATGAGTCTCACTATTCCTGCTTTGAAAGCCTGAATGCACAGACAAAGAAGGATATTAGGAAGCCGTCACTAACACAGCAGATAGTGGGTGGGTGGAATAGTCTACCAAACAATGTAGTCGATAATGGGACCACAGCTGGGTTCAAGACCAAACAGGACACCCTTAAGGGGTTTATTAGGAAGTAATACATTGTTGCTCATCAGGATCAGGACAGATTTGATAGGCAAATGGACATTTTCTGCTCATATTCTATGTTTCTATGGACAGTACTAGATTCCACAGCCTCAGTGGGAAATCATTCTATATATTAACTACTCTATATGCTTTCTGATATTTTTGATTATCCTCTGTTCTTCAGTGTGAGGTCGTGACATCTAGTTCTGCTTGAACTCACTAGCTCAGATATCTGAATGTACTCCACCTCTGTGTCTCCTTTAATATTTGAAACACTGTGATTTGTGATTGCATCCCCTCCCAGTCTTATCCTTTTCAGACTTGGAGCATATGCATTGTCCCTTCAGAGCTCTTGCCTTCTACCCACTAATCAGCTTGGTGGCCCTGTGCTAGAGACTCAATTAATCAGCTCATTGACTTTCCTGTACTGCAATCACCAATACTGGATGTAGTACTGTGATGTGGTGAGGCCATTGAAAGGGTAGGATTGCCTCCCTTGTCCTGCTCATTACTTCCTTCTGCTACAGCCTAACAGTGCCTTTTATTTCTTGATTGAGATGCCATACTAGCAGTTAGCATCAACTTACTGTCTACAGTTACCGGTAGATCCTTTTATACAGTTGAGCTATTCCACTGTTTCACCATTCAGAGTATATGTGCATCCTGGATTCCTCAGCCTTATGTGTAGTACCTTGCTATTCCCCACATCTGTAAATTTGCCACAAAGACCCACAAAATGGATTTTGTTTATCTTGCATTTCTGCTAATTTTATTCCTTAGCTTCTTCCAGCTTCCATTCCCCAAACACTGCAATTCTCTGTTCCAGAACCGAGAATCTATCATCCAGACAGCTTGCATAGAGAAATTAGAAAAAAAAAGTCTCAAGACCCAAGTGACCCAGATACCTAAATTTAGTGACTTAAGAACAGGAAATAGTCTGGTCCAGTAGCACTGAGGGTTGAGGCACTGGACTCCACATCTCGCACCACACTGGTGACCCAGGTTCGGGAGCAAGCTTGGGTCATTGGGGGTCATGGGGATGGGGAAGGATTGAGCATCTCATGGACTGCTCTCCTTTCCCATGGTGAGGGGTTTCCACTAGTTGGTGCACTGGTGGCCTCTGACAATGGCTGGTGGCTCCACAGTGCACAGCTGCAGAATGCAGGGGACTGGAGCTGCGCATACATCCTTTGGGTGTGCACGGGAGTGTGCACATGCCGAGCTGGACATCATTGCGCATCCAATCTGCAGGGAGAAAACTAAGGCAAAATCCCCCTATCAGCAGGTGAGGCGACGGCGACCATCGGTAGCCCAACGCCACACGTCCAAAGTCGGCCATTTCTTCGTACCTTTGCCTGGGGATTATGGGGCCAAGACAGGCGGGAATCTTGATCCTGATAAAGTTCATGGAGAGGGGGTTCAGATGGGTGGTGGAGCCGAGGAGCTGTGAATGGGACCCTGAGAAATGCCCTAAAGGTAGGGAGCAAAAATAGAGTCCACAAAAAAAGAACAGGAAGTATGTTTCATATGGGAATTTGGATAACAATGCATTCTGCCAAACATTATGGGGCATTCAGATATGCTGCTGCAGGAGACAAGTGTTTCATGGATTCAGCATGAACCAATGGTTAAGGCCAACATCCTGTCTAGGCAACTCAAATAGCTGTGCCCCTTGCTAGCATAGCACTACAGAAATGCCTCACACGAAGGACTCCATGGCTGTTTTAATCTTCAATGCTTTGCTTTCTAGAAGCTTCCAAGTTATTGCAGTGATGGGACAGTGCAAGTATTTAACCCTGAGAATTTTAACATATTTCAGATCAAAGACTCCTAAAACAATCACTTGCAGAGTTTCCATGCTGAGGTGGTACAATACACAGCATGCAGACATGTTAAAATGATAAGCTTTTCAATCCCTTGAATAGTAACCACAAAATTTTAAAGATATTTCTGTTTAACAATTAAACAGTATATCCCACTCCTGGACATACTGACTGGTGAAATACCACTGTCAGATAAACAGTTCAACTTATTCATCATGTTCACCCATTTCTTCAATAGCTGGGATTAATGCAAAGCAAATTAAAGGAACAAACACAGTTTTAACAAAGACTCAACCCATTGCAAGGCATCATGGGTATTTAAATCCTTGTGCTGAGTAGACTGACAAGACTCAATCAGAACAAAAACTGCATTCTATTTATATCAGATCCATTATAGGCTCAGAATAACAACATACCCATATTTCATGCGCTTCGGACTCTTCAGCATAAGAGATTCATTGTCTTAGCAAGGTACCAAGTCAGCCACTGAGAAATTCAAGTACTTACTACACTCTAAGGAAGCAAACTGAAGCAGTTGTTTGTAAGAACAGAAGTATGTAGTATCTATAAAAGGATTATAGGAGAGAAGATGTATCCAGTGTGTGTACCCATGGGGCCTGATTCTAGAAGGGTGGTGCAAGTTGCCACCGAACGCAACTTGTGCCACCCGCAACTGCGACATTGACCCTGTGCCCTATTCTAGAAGGGGCAGGGTCATCACAGCTAAGTCCTGCTACTTGCGACATGTGGCCAGATATGCCGAACTGTGGACATATCTGACGAGCATGTCACAAGCTGCAGCAGCAGGGTGGCATGGTCAGCCCCCACCCGTGCCCAACTCAGAGTCGCCAGCCGCAAATGCAGCATATAGCCCGGTAGTCTAGTGCCCCCCAAACTGCATACAAATAAAATCAGAGCCCCATATCCCTGGTAGTCTAGTGCCCTCCCCATCAGTGTAAGTAAGTAAGTAAGTAAAAATGTTATTCATTCCAAACAATAAATTGGCTGCTCACCTGAGTTGAAACTCATTTCCAGTGAGATCCATCATTAAGATATTCCAAACAATACTTTCAAATTCACAATATAAAAATTAAACAAATACAGAATTCACATAATCCAAATACAAATATACAACCATTCATGCCATACATACTATGTGCATAAGTGCAAATCTTACAGGAGGCGTATTACATCACTTCAGTTTATCAGGAGTATTGCAACACCTTTCCTAGTTATTGTTTAAAAACAGTTCTATATCCTTCTTAGTCTGAACCAATTTTTAATCTGACCCACTTTCCTTCTACCATCACCAATCCTAATCTCCACTGGTAATGTATTCCAAAGAGTTGGCCCTTGTTGGAGAAAATGGCCTCTGCCAGTTTTTGTACTATATTTTGGATATTAATATCTGATATTAATATCTGAACGTTTTCTTTACAGTACACGCTAATACTGAACTCCAGTCGGCCATGGCGGTGAGAGATGGGCTATGCCAGTCGCTGGCTGGGGATGGATGGGGGTGTTGGGTGGCTGGTATGGCTGGGTGGGGGGCCACTAGACTACCAGGAATTCGGGTGTGCATTCTTTATTATACAGTTTGGGAGGCGGCACTAGACTACCAGGGATACGGGGATCGTAATTATCTTTATATAGTTTGGAGGGCTACTAGACCACCAGGGATATGGGTTTCTTATTTGAATTTACACAGTTTGGGGGTCCACTAGACCACCAGGGCAGTCTTTATGCTGCATATGCTGCCGGGGATCGCAGTTCGGGGCATGGGTGGGGGATGGTAGCGCCGTCCTGCGAGGCTTCTGCCAATGGGTTTTTCAGGGGGCTGGGGGTAAGGGTAGCCCTGTGGGGCCCCCCTGGGGTGTGCTCAGCATGGGTGAGGAATCATGCATTGTCAGCTAGGCAGCCGACGGGTCTACAGGACCCCGGGGGGCATCTTTAAATTATGCCAACTAAATGCTGGTATAACTTATATTGCTGGATCTCCTCCTGGGGTTCTTGTAGAATCCTGATGTGGGCACCTTATGGCTGCCCTTCTAGAATGGGGTGCAACTGCTGCCATAAACCCCCTAGAGCCATGCCACAGGGGGTTTATGCTGCGTAACTGCTGTTTGGTGCAAGCGGTCTGTGCCATGTCACAGGCCACTACGTAGAATTGCGCATGTCTCATCTGCTGGCATACGTTGCTACATACTCCATTCTACTTGGTACAACTGCAGTTATGCCAGGCGTAAACCTTCTAGAATCGGGCCCATGCTGTCTTGCATTCGGTTTGAGATATTAAAGTTTAAGCTTGTTGTTTGATGAGATGCAAAGAAACCAGAACAATTAAACAAATTCTCACTCCAAGTATTCTTTCATGGATCCTACACATTGCTCTTCTTGTAGACTGTGTCTTGGATATATTACCTCTGAGTGTACTAAGTATTATAATTTCTCCAAAATGTTTCTTATAAACAGCTGGAACAAATGTAAAAGTCTGTCTCAGCAACTTTTCTTTTGGTACAGCCTTCCCAGCCTGTCAAACATATTGATTTACATGTCCATAATGCCTTGCAGTGGGTTTGTAGCTTTAGGGAATAAGTTTTTGGTTTGCAAAGAAAGAAAGAAACCAAGAAATTTGAATATGTGCTCTCTCCTTGAATCCTTTATAGTCCTCACAACCCTTCATTCTGGCTGCCGTCTGACCTATGCTGTTTCCCTACTGAGGGCAAACACCTAATTATCGCATGGCTTGCCCCCTGTGGTGGGGCGGCGGGCATTGACCAACTCCCCCACCACAACAAATCCACTCTTAGTGGTCCCCTCAGAGCTGGCGCAGGACATCATGGACAGTCATCAAGCTGCAACGACTGGGCACTCCCTTTTTCCCTGTTCTGTTTTGGAGGCAGGGCATGCAATGCTGACAAGAGGTGTACTGTGCAGGTGTCCGCATGCAGCGCACCCACTGGCTGCCCTGCCTACCACCCCATTCTACCAATCTGGATGTGCTGACACCCAGCCTCCACTAGGTTTCAGGCCACACCAGTCACTTTACCCTGACCCACCATGGGAGAGGAGAGCAGTCCATCAGATGCTTTATCAACTCCCTCCCTTACTGACCCACAGCAACACAAGCTCACTCCCGAATCCAGGTAGCCAGCGTGGCACGAGGTATGGTGTAGGAAAAGCATGACTTCAGCACAGGTTTAAAAGTTAATGGGAGAATTGGAAAGGCTTTGCCTGGAATTCAGTGAACAAGCAGCCAGCCATTCCTACTTCCTGAGCTATATAAGCAGTTCATACTAACATACTAACATACTAAAATACCAGCAGAATAGGCCTAACAGTCTTTCGTGTCTGCTCGCTTGGTCAGCTCCCACCCTGGGTGCTGACCTTGCTGTCCCCCTCGCCTTCTCTGGCTTCTCCCTTCCCAGTTCTGGATATTCTTGCTGCATTGGATTTTGCTTCCAGAACCCTTCCCCTGTACCTGTCCCACCCCGTCTTGAACCCCTCCACTGTCTCTGCCTCCACCAGCCCCCTAGGCAGTGCATTCCATGGCTCCACCACCCTCTCAGTGAAGTAGCACCTCCTCCTTTCTCCCTGAATCTTCCCCTCCAGCTTCCACCCATGCCTCTAGTGGCCCCTCCTCCTTCCTTGAAGCACCCTGACTGTTCCTCCCTATTTACCCTCTTCATGTACCTGAAGACTCTATCATGTCCCCCTGGTCCCTTCTCTCTTCCAATGTGTACATATTTAGCTCTTCAACCTCTCCTCATAGGTCCTGTCCTCCAAGCCCCAAATCATTTTGGTTGCCCTCCTCTGGACCTCTCCAGGAGGTTAATGTCCCTCTTTAAGTGTGGCCTCCAAAACTGCATGCAGTACTCAAGTGCGGCCTCACCAAGCAGTTATACAGAGGAGAATCACTTCCTCCTTCTGGAGGTGATCCCCAGCGATGCATCCCAGCATCCTGTTGGCCTTGGCTGCTGCCCTCCTACAAGTCTCAGAGTTGTTCATCTTGACATCCACCACCACCCCCAGGTCCCTCTCAGCCATCGAGACTTGTAGCATTCCCCAGGGTGTACATTTGGCCTGGGTTTCTGGCCCCCAGGTGGAGTACCTTGCATTTCCCTGCATTGAACCTCAGCTTCCACTTTCTAGACCATCTTTCCAGAGCCTCCAGGTCCCCCTGTAGGGCCACCCTCCCCTCCTCCCCATCCACCACCACCCCCAGTTTGAGTCATCCATAAAGAGACTCATCTCACTCTGTTCCTGTCCTTATGTCAGAGACATAGGCGTTGAACAGAAGGGGCCCAAGGACTGATCCCTGTGGGACCCCACTAATGACCCTCCTTGGGGATGAGACAATCCCGCCAACTACGACCCTCTGGGTCCGGTCCTGGAGCCAATTGCCTATCCATCTGATCATATGGTTCCCCACCCCCATTTCTCCCAGCTTATCCTACAGGCCCATGTGAGGAACAGAGTCAAATGCCTTGCTGAAGTCTAGAAAGAGGAGGTCCACTGGTCTACCCAGGTCCAAGGCACTAGTCACCCAGTCATAGAACTCCACCAGGTTTGTCTGACACGATTTCCCTGGGATGATTCCATGCTGTCTATCGTCCAGGCACCCTGACTTATCCAGGTCCCCCCTAGCCTCTCCTTGACAATGCCCTCCATCACCTTGCCCACCACTGATGTCAGGCTGACAGGCCTGTAGTTCCCTCCACCTCCCTTGATCCCCCCTTGTGGATGGGCACTATATGTGCCACCTTCCAGTCTTGGGGCACCCACCCTGTCCTCAGAGAGATGGTGAAAAGCTCCGCCAGAGGGTTTTCGCCAGGACATCCATAAGTTCCTTCAGCACTCTGGGATGTAATTTATCTGGCCCAGTGCTTTCTGCGTCTTAGGGAGCTGGGGCTTCCCTCACTCTCTCTGCTGTGATTCCCTTCGGTACCTCTTCTCCCTGCTTAGCCCTTCCCCACCTGCCAGTGATGCCTCCCCTCTCTCCAGACCCTGCCGATCGGTGAGGTCCCCCCCTCCCTCAGTATCTGTCTCCTCCCATGTATGATGCAGCACCCCATTTTCCTTGGTGAAAACGGAGGTGAAGTACTCATTTAGTACCTCCAGCCTGCTCCTGGGTCTTGTGCCCATCTCCCCTGATTTAATCCTGCTAATCTGCCCTTCACCCTTTGTTTTTCCCCAATGTATCTAAAGAACCCCTTGTTCCCTCTCCTAATTTCCCTGGCCAGGTTCTGCTCCTTCCTTGCCTTAGCCGCCCTCACCACTCTAGTGGCCCTTCTAGCCATCAGCTCGAACTCCCCTGGATCCCTTTCACTCCTTGAGCACTTGAATTGCTTATAGGCTGACTTCTTTCCCTGCACCACCTCCTGGACCTCCCTGGTCCACCAGCAGGGTTTTTGGGCCCTACCGCATTTTCATCTTACTCTTGCACAGGTGCTGGTAGCATCCTGCACCCCTCTCCTGATGATTTCCCACCTACAATCAGCGTCCATGTCTGACCCAATCCCATCCAAATGCTCCTTAAGGATCCTTCCCATTTCTTAAAATCAGCACCCCTGAAGTCGGTTACTCCGTCTTTGTGCAGCCTTCTACCCCTCCTAGGTCCAGGCAGAACCAGACCGTGGCATGGTCACTCCCCGCCAATGGGTCACTTACCTCCAGGCCTCCCAATCTGGTCACTGCCTGCCAGGACCACATCCAGTACCAAGGCCCCTGGTCGGTTCCTCACCTGCTGAGTTAGGAACGCGTCTTGAAAGACATCCAACAACCTCTGTTCCCTGGTCACAGAGGATGTCATAGTCTCCCAGTCTGTTCCTGGCATGTTTAAGTCCCCAACACCACCACCGTTCCTCTGCCCAGTCTGCAGTGTCTCCCAACATCTGCCACCAGACTGTCCTCCAGCTCCTCCGCCAGGGCAGGGGTCTATACACCACTCCTATTTTTACTCTCTTGCCCCCCCTTGTTATCAAGGTGACCCAAATTGCCTCCACAGTTCCCTCCGCCTCCTCTACTCCCCCTATGCCAATGCAGTTTTTGACTATCATTGCTACCCCTCCTTCACTTCCCTCCCCCCTGTCCTTCCTGAACATAGTGTAACCCTCCAGGTTCAGGTCCCAGTCATGTCCTGCAGTGGCCCAAGTCTCAGTGACCGCTGCCACATCCACTGCTCCCTTAGTTAGCATCACCTGAAGTTCAGGCATTTTATTGCCCAAGCTCCTGGCATTTAGCAGGACTACCTTCCACCCTTTCCCTATAGCTCCATTTCCCCTGCTCGTGTTCCCATGGGGATTCTGTTTTCCCCTGGTCTGCACTTTGCCAGTTGGCCTTTTCCTGCAATCTTCCTGGTCCCCGGGTGGGTGGAGACAGAGTCCTCCTTATCGGCACCCCTGACAGCCTTTTTCCCATCCCGCCCCTTCACAAGTTTAAAGCCCACTTTCACCAATGAACCCTCTATTTTCAACTTAGGATTCCCTCCTCCAAATTGAGATGGAGTCTATCTCTAGCATACAGCTCCTTATCCTCCCAGGTCTCCCCCCAATCCCCCATCAACCCATACCCTCTGGCCTCACACCACTCCCTGAGCCACTGGTTTATCTCCCTAATCTTCCTTTTGTGTTCCCCACTAGCCCTTGGCACTGGCAGGATTTCTGAGAAGGAAACTGTGCATCCTATGTCATGACAGACCCTGGCGAGCTCCCTGAATCTTGCCTGTATCTCTAGCTCGCTATTTCCCTCAATGTCATTTGTACCCAGGTGGACCAGTATGTCTGGGGAACCCCCACAATCCTTTGCCAGCTGATATACCTTGTGCTTAGCCCTGTGCACCGTTAGTCCAGGGAAGCATCTTGTTCTAACTGGCCAGGCTTCTCCCTCCCTATCCCATTTGATACCCCTGATCATAGAATTCCCCAGCAGGAGCACTCTGACCACTCCTTTTCCTCCATCCCCCTTCCATGTCCCTCATCCTTTCTACTGGCCCCTCCACCCAGCCGGCTCCTTGTTCCTCCCCCTATCTGGGTGCCACATGCCACCCCCTCCTTATTTACCATGGCCACCCCCTCCCCTCCAATCCTATGCCTCTCCTACTCCTGAGTATCCTTCTGTACCTTGCTAATTCTGCTAAACTAGCCTGGCTCGTCCTCCCTTCCTTCCTGTCTCCATTTAGTTTCTCCTTGCTCATCATGCTCCCCTGGCCTAAACCCTCAGCTCCCTTCACTGAATCCTCCTTGTACTTCTGGTCCTTCTCCTTTACCTTTCCTCCCAACTGGTCCTTCTCCTTGCGCTTTCCTCCCTCTTCCTCCTGCCCCTCCTGCTCTGATTCACTGCTCCCTCCATTTTCCTGCATTCCAGGTCCCCCCTGTTCTACCTGCTATCTGGCCCCTGCCTCCTGCCTCCCACTCCCTTTCCATCTCTAACCACCCCTGTCATGGCTACATCCCCTACATCACCCCCCTCATCCTCGAGCAGAAGAAGAGAATTGAAGCGGTTATTGAGTGTAAGGTCTGATCCACCTCCCCGCCTTGCTTCCTTCTGTCCAGCCCTGGCCATCTGCCTACTTCCCTGAGAATGTTGTCCCTCTGTCCCTCCTTTGTGAGGGTCTCCAGTTACCTGCCTGCTTCCTTGGTAGTGTCCTTTTGGACCCCCTCTGCCAGGGTCCCTATGTGACCCCTGAGTATTCTCCTGCACTCCTTTCCCCATGCCCCTACCCCCATGGTGCAACCCCATGGAAGATTCCCAGCCCCCCTTCCCCAACCATACCACCCCCCTTCCCCCAGCTTTCTCCTAATCCCCGCATCATCCTCCTCCCTAGGCTGTGCTAGCTGGTAGCACACTGGGCAACCACCGAACTTCCAAGCCCAGTCCAGTATCATGGCTGCTCCACACCCTGTGCACCCCACCACCCTCCCAAAGATGCCAGCCCTAATGACATGTGGTTCCATCCCCTTCCAAATAGGTTTCCTTGGGTGAGCCACCAGGTTCCCCCCTAGTCCAAGATACACCCTACTGCCTAATCAGGTCACCCATTAATCTTAGAGACAGTCCCACTGTACACCAGTAACCCTGTTACTAGGTGCAGTACAACACATTAAACTTATAAGGGAAATGAACAACTCCCTAAGCTCCTCTCTCCCAGCCTTTAAATCCAACCCCAGTGGCTAGAACTACACATGGCTGCACCTGCAGCCTTTTCCTCAATTGCAGGGCAGGTGTTCCCCTATAAATTAGCAGACTTGGGGGAGGGAGGGGTGGGGAGGCAGGTATTGGGCAGACACCTGACTCGAGAGACAGTGTATCAGCCCTGTGTCTCCCCTCCAAGCCCAGCAGCCAAAGAACCAGGCCCAAGCAAATCCCACCAAATAGGTTTTAAATCAGAAGAAATAGGCCTCTACCAGCGCAGCCTGTTACACAGTGAAACATCCACAAAATGAGCCCACTTACAGCCACCAAATCAGTTTTCAAACATCCAGCAGTCCCCAAAACAATACCCTGCTAGCCCCTTAGAAGTAGAAAGAAAAGAACTAACCTACCAAGTAAAATCCACAAGAACCCTGTGAGAACAACAAGCAGCAGCTACTGTCCTGGAACACAACTGATCCTGTCCCCTTCCAGTTCTTTCTGAGAAGACAAAGCAGCTAACACCTCAAACCTGATTCAGCTCTGCCTCCAGTCAATTGGCTGAGTGAGACCTGGCTAGACCATTAACACCCCTCCCCCACTATGCACTAACCTTTGCAGCTAGTGGAGTCAGCAAAAATGAATCAAAATTCAACTCAAAGCCCCCAAAATATGTTTGCTGCCAAAGGAAACAGGTCTCCAATTTAATCAGCTTCACTAACAACACATCAAAATAGGCTTGAAATTAACAGATATAGGTCTCCAATTCAAATAACCATCTCCAAGCAAATCCCACCAAATAGGTTTTAAATCAGAAGAAATAGGCCTCTACCAGCGCAGCCTGTTACACAGTGAAACATCCACAAAATGAGCCCACTTACAGCCACCAAATCAGTTTTCAAACATCCAGCAGCCCCCAAAACAATACCCTGCTAGCCCCTTAGAAGTAAGAAAGAAAAGAACTAACCTACCAAGTAAAATCCACAAGAACCCTGTGAGAACAACAAGCAGCAGCTACTGTCCTGGAACACAACTGATCCTGTCCCCTTCCAGTTCTTTCTGCTCCTTTCAGCCTTTTTGTGAAGCACTTTTTCTTTGCAGCCGAAGGCTCTGTCAGTCTGTCCTCTGAGCTGGTTGTGGCCTCCCCCGCTCCTGCTTGTCTGCTGGATTTCTATGTTTATTTCTTGCTTCTAGTTTGCACTTCGCCTTTAGTTGTGTGAGCTTCTTTATGTCTTTGTTCCCTGTTTTCTGTGTTTGTGTGTCTTTGGTTTCATCTTTTTTGGGGGCTTTTGTTTCTAACCTCCTAGCATATTCACTCCAGAGCTCCTACTATTTGCTCTGTTACTCACAACTCTCACACTACTGCAGTACAACTGCAATCATTATCTGTGTCTTTCAGCTCAACCATAGCTGCTCCATGTTGCACACTTGATTGTTTTCACCTGACTCAGATTTACTCTGAACCTAGCTATGCAGCTCACTCATGCTCTCATTCTACTTACTTCATTCCAGCAGTTTCATTGCAATGCCTGGTACACCTACTTTCAGAAGCATTGTGTCTCCTTATTTATGTTTATTGCAGTTATACAACTCGGTGTACTCCATTCAGATGTTACTTCTATATTATTCACCCTGTTATACTCAGATGTTAGCTACAAGCTACTGCTGCAGCTGTTAAACTAGCTTTAATATCTGCATGTGGTTCAGGGCCCTTCCATCACTTTCTTGTTTGTCCTACGGTGGGGACTGGAAATGTTTGGGGGGTTGTGGCCCCATGTGGCTAATTATTTATGTTCTAAATCCTGCTTTTGCTGCTGAAAATCCTCAGAGTATTTGTCACCATGATTTGGCTTGTACATGCCTGGCTAGTTTACCCCACTATTCAGTGCTGTTTCATTGTTACTATGTTATGCAGACCTACATGCTGGTCCACTTATTACTACTCTGTTACTGACCTACGTGCAGGTCCACGCTTGCTTACACATTTGTTGCTCATTGCTTATGCAAATCATTGCTTCATGCCTACTGCTATACCCTCACTTCGTGGATCAAATTGAGCCCACTTCGCCCACCACTAGTGGGAAAAACGTTAGTACAACACTTCACTGAAATCATCTGTTGCCCATTGGCCAACTGTTACCGGATCCTGTGAGACAAACACCTTCTTCATTACCTAGAAGATCAGTCAGCAGGAATTAGACATGGAAAAGGAGGAACCGTGCTGTTCATCCTGATCCACCAATTGCAATTCTTGTGACACAGCCTCACATGGTCTACACCAGCTCCAATGAGGAGGATCAGTTTGTATATCTTTATATTCCTATATTCATGACAGCCACACACACTGTTGACTTGCACCAACCTGCACAAGGAGAAAGTAGTATCACCAACACTGAGACTTTAAATCTAGCAACAGCACACTTTGCACAATCTGACTTTGGGCCCAAAGTCATTGACAAACTTACTGTTGTGGAGGATGGTGGAGGAAACTTGGATGTAGCAGCAGCAGCACCAGAGAATATAGAGATACCTAGACCTTGTGAACCTGTTTCTGTGCTGGACACAGAACATCCAATAATCTGCTCAAATCATTGTTGAAGAGTCATTAGCACCTTATTGATCTGGAACAGAAGTCAAGCAATCTATTAAGGTCACTTATGATGCCCCTGGTGTCTTCACCAACCATCCCATAAATGTGGTTCACAAAAGAATAAACCTGCTGCCATATCCTTTTTTGGCATTCCCCCGTGTGCTTTCCCCATGTTATCTTTGTGAATCACAGACATATCAATTGGGGGAGATGGTGAAATTCAAATTCATGCCCTGTGTTCATGCTGAATTATGTCATTGTTAGTCAGAATGCAGGAGTATTAGACAAAGTGTTCTGTTGCATTCAGCATGTTTGTGTTTTTCAGGCCTTGATAAAGATGACAAGTATTTCAATGGGGGTAGGAAGTAATCCCCTTCTAAAAGGGGGCTAACCTTTGGTTGTCTCCAGAGCACTGTTGCTACCTTCCCCCACACTGCATCTTCACCATGGTCCCAGTCCAGACTGAAGCTGTGTGACCTGAGGATGGACTGGACACTCTCATTTCTTCTGTGGGCTTGTTCATTGTCCTTCTCACCTTGACCGGTGCACCACTACCTCTCTTTGCTCAACTGGCCCATGGACTGCCTTTAGGGTCTGGGAGCCCAGGGCAAAGAGGTTGATCGGTTTCAAGTATTTGTCAAAACTGCACACTGTGCAAAACTGCTCCTCCACTTGGGACATGAACTTTGGGTACACTCAGCAGTGATCTGCTTTCACCAATCACCCCAGTCCCATCAGATGGCAGCAGAGATTGAGAGGTATTGATCATGATTGCCAGAAGCAATATCAAGGGACAGAAACATGTTATAACAGAAGATAAAGTGAAATACTACAAAATCAGCATTGTTTATAGTTTCTCTAGTACAAGGAGTACTGCAAAGGGATCAGAGGACACACCACCTGGCTGGGAATGTTGGATGTTCTTGTGTTTAGCTCTGACAAGCCAACCAGCAGCAGACTTGCTCAGACTTCAGTGCATCCTGTTCTTGTGAAACTGACATCAATTTGGAGGCTGGCTCAGCTTTGCAAACTTGCTAAATTGCAAGCTGGCTCTTTACTTACATGTATGCTTTTCTCCAGGAATTGACAGCCACTGTGAGCCAGGGGTTTAACCTAATGAATAATGTATGAGATGCAAGGGACTGATACCTGATCCCTGGATTTCTGCACAAGGGACAGACATGTGCAACAGAGCAGATTTGTCTGGGAGACACAAAGAGAAATACCTGAGTCAAAAGTCATCAGTCAGCCACAAGCTTGTGGGTAGGGGTGGTTACATAAATGGGTACCAAACTGAGTGAAATGGGTGGTTTTAAAATCAGAAGAATAAATTAAAATTCTATTTTGGCAACATTTTGCACACATTTAATGTAGATTTTATGACATTTCATAGAAGGGGATCATACTTTTGCATGAATTTCACTAGTGGAAGTTCAAGTTTTGCATAACCATAGGGATCACATACACAGAATGTACAGAACAAGTTCAAAGTTGAGACTGGTCATTCTCAGCAGATGATGTGTCACTGCATCACTGCTCATCCATTTGGTGCAACCTGGTACTATGACTGATCCTTCTCCCCCTCTTGGAGCCAGACTCCATCATACAAAAGGGTACAACAAAAGAACCAAAAGGTTGACTCTTAGGGAGGTTCCTATGGTGGGCACCAGAGGCCAGATATGGCATTGGGAACACCCAAGAGCTGATTGAGAGCTACCGAATGAGTTCTGAGGTAGGGGACAGAAGTGCTGAAAATAAATTTCAGCCACCATGATCTTTTTATGAAGTTCTTCAGTATCCTTTGGGATATCACATATGACAGTCTCCTTCAGCAGGTTGTTAACAAAAAGGTGCACTGCATACCAACAATGCAAAGCAATAGAAAATTCAGCATTTTTGAAAATATCACCCTGATTTCATAGCCTCAGCTAATCACACTTGGCCCTTGCATGATTAAAAATTATATCAACTACATCAGATAATTTTCTATGTTTCCCATTTTTGAAAAGAGTGCAGTATCTTAGTGCAACAAACAAATTACAGAAGGAAAATTATTGACTTAAAGTAAGAAGAAACAACTGCCAGGACTTTAGGATAATTAGGGGATGATGAGTGGATGTATATAGAATTTGCTTTATATTATTTTAGTTATTTTTTAATTAAAAATACAAACAATGGGAAAAAAGAATAATGTAGGACATTGAGGGATAAAGTTACTGTCATGTGGAGGGAAAGGAACTTAACTCATTATCACCTGGATGGCCATTTTGTATCAGGTTAAGCAGTGGATGGTTCAGACTTCATACAGAAGCTATTGGAAGTAAGCAAGTAAAATGAATTAAACTGTCAGAGCTCCAAATCTATGCATACTACCAACTAGAAGTGATTGTAAGGAGGACACAGAAACTGTGAGAGGGCTCTGGCTTGGAACCCTGTGAGATCCTCTTCAAAGCACTTAAATTATGTTACTGGATCTTACTCCCAAACAGATCAGTACACTTTAAAGATAAAATGTAATAACATTAGTTTGAAAACTTTGCCAGTGTATAATGCCTTTTTTTAAAGTGTTCTACTGAATATTTAAGATTAACAGCATGCCATGGTCATTTATGGTATACCTTTGTTTTATACCTTGGTTTAAGCAGGTCAGAGCCCAATTGAAAACTGTCACTTCTGTGGACAGTCGAGTCAGCAACTCCTCCTTAAATTTTGAGCTGCAAGACAGCAGACACATAATAGCCCCCCAACCAAGCTGTCAGATTTGCTCAGCTGTCAGACAGGAGTTCATTGTGCTGGGAAAGGCAGTCAGAATTTTCCACAGAAGTCACCTTTTTAAAATGTAAATTCTACTGTTAATGGATAGTAAACCTTACCATTTACCATAAAAATCAAATGACATAGCAGGGTGCTGATCAGAATGCCTGATATCATCTGTCAAATAGGTTTTCCTCACTCGGTAGATCTCAGGCTGGTTGTCAGTGATAGCAGTCGGCAGTGAACATCTTTCTGATGAGAGGTTTTTTTAGTGACATTGTGACTGTCTCTCATGGACTACTATTGGGTGTTTCCTGTCTAATCTGCCATTTGTGAATTTGCTGTTTTGGTTGCACACAATTCTTGCCCTCTCTGTGTGCATGGGGGTGTCTGACATGTTGGTTGTTTTCTGGGATTTTTCTCCCAGACTAAATGTCAGCAGTCTGTTGGAGTGCTATACGTGTGTATGCAGGCTTCATGTGTGGTGTTGCTTATGTTTTTGTTTTGGTGAAATTGAAATATTTTCAGTAGTTCCACTTTTTTTCCCATAATAAATACTGAATATGTGTTGTGCTCATAGTCAGGCTTTGCAAAATTAAATGTGACAGTGGGATTTGACACTATCATGGTAATATTTTGAATGCTTGTTTATCACTCCTTCAAAAACTGAAAAATTATATGATTTGACAAAATCCAGAAATGCAGATAAACCCATGTTTGGAAGAACATGTGCTGTGCCCAGAAAAATTTTAAATACACTCCAGTTTGATAGGGTGTGTTCCAGTGCCCCACATAACATGTTTCATCTCTATGTTTTCCTCCTTCATCGTACATACCCCTCAGAACAAACCTGAAGAAAGGATTGCAACTCTGTGACACCACATTTGCTTCCTGAAAATGGAAATGTGCCCAGAAGTACAAATGTTTTTCTGTGGTGATTAATGAATCAGAGTCCTCAGTCTGAATAATATTTCTGTGAACTATAAACAAAAGCCAAGGAACAGTACCACACATGAAGACGGCATAAAATAAATGCAGAACAATCCTTATTTTGAATACTCATTGCTGTGCCATGCACATTTTTAATAAATGTCACTGTGGTATGGCATGTCCAAGAACCCCATGATACAGATAGTATCAAATTTTGTCATTTAGTCCAGGAGAAAATGCCAGAAAACAACCAACAAGCCAGGCACTCCTATAAACGCAAAGAGGGCAAGAAATACGTGAAGTCAAAAATAGCCCATTCACAAATGGCAGATTAAACAGAGAAAAAACCTAACAGTAGTCAGTGATAGGCAGTTATAGTGTCACTAAAAAAAAACAGCTCGTAGACACAGTGTCACTGAAAAAAAAAACTCACATCAGAAAGATGTTCACTGCCAACTGTTATTACTGACAACAAGCCTGAAATCTGCCAAGCAAAGAAACACCTATTTGGCAGGTGACAATAGGCATTCTGATCACCACTCTGCTGTGTCACTTGATTTATTTGGCAAATGATAAAGTTTACTATCATTAACAATAGAATTTACATTTTGAAAATTCCGATTCTGAGGAATATCCTGACCGCATTTCCTACTACCACCACAGTGAACTCCTGTCTAACAGTTGAGCAGTTCTGACAGCTTGGATGGGGGGCTGTGACATGTCTGCTGTCTTGTGACTTGAAATTCAAGTGAGAAGCCACTTACCCGACTGTTCACAGAAATGACGGTTTTCAGTTGGGCTCCAACCTGCTCAAACCAGGGTGCAAAACAAAGGTTTACCATAATGACCATGGCACCCTGTTACTTTTAAACATTCAAGGCAACACAATGAAAAGAGAACACTTCTACTCTGGCAACGTTTTCTTACAGTTATCACATTTCACCTTTTAAACCCATCTCCTTCTCTTACTGGTCTGTCTTTTGCTTAGGAAATAGCAAAATCTTTTCCTCTCCCCTAGAAGCTCACAATATGATAAGCAAAATCAAAGAAAGTCCAGTCAAACAGAGACAGCATGATCTAGTGGACAAAGCACAGGGGATGGAAGCTGGAGACCAAGGCTCAAATCCTGCCAGTGCTGCATACTTGCTATTTTAGCCTGAACAACTCACTGATCAACTCTTTGTTACAGTTACCCAGCTGTAAAAGTGGGTAATGCCAGGACTCTACTAAAAAGTATATATTACATCTCAACTAGGATACCCTTTGTAAATTCATTGTTTAAAAAGCTATAGTATGCATTTCTCTTGAAAGGGACATTTTGTTCTTCTGTTTCAACATTATCTAAATTTTTGACAGCAAACACCTTAGGATGATATTAGTGCTTACAAAAGAGATTAATATGGCTGACTACATAACGGTTCTCACCTATTACAGTCCTGTTCCTAAAATCCTAGGCCTTATATTATGTAGCATCTTGTCTATATGTTTTTTTCATAGTGGAATCTTGGTGATGGACTGAAGGGCAGGACATAGTACAGACCATTAGGCACAGCACTGACAGTTAATGAAATGTATGTGAAATGTACAAGTTAACATCAAGGCCTCCTCAAGCATTGCCTGGGGCCCTGCATGCCATGCAAGGAGCCACTTCTGAATTTTGCTGCTCTGCTGTTCAATTAGCTAGGCAGTGAGTCAGTGTTCAGAGGGTATGGGATCTTAAGGAAAACAGTAACTAGGCAAACAATCAGTAACTGAGGGGAAGGCCCATCCAGACAATTACTTGCTGTTTTTAAGTGATAACTCATTGTACTAGCATTGTCAGCGTTTTGCAGTTTGACATGTTCAGTCAATCTGCCTTGAGGGAGAACGCATATGCAGATACTTTAACGCCCTAATTTCTGTTGGAATTTGAGCATGTGTTAGATACTATAAGATGTCAATTATAGGACACTGATTGGTCTTTAGAACACCTTGAGCTGTAATGAGTTTGAGGTTTTCTTTCTTTGGCCAAAGCAGTCACTTTATATCCTTTTTCTCCTTCTCATAATGTTGTTATTGTACAGTATATGTCAAATGGAAGAACAATCTTTGAGAAGTTTTACATATGAACATAACATGCCAGCAGATAATGGCCGTATGGTCCGTCTTGTCTGCTTAAGTGTGCAGGTCCCCCCAGAGTCTACAGTGGGACCTGACTCCCTCCCAAAATCACCCCCTCCCTCAATTCCTCCCTCATCCCCTGCAACATTCCCCTTCATTCTGACTCATTCTCTCTTGAAGCTAGCCACCATTTTCAAGGAGAGGACCTCCTCTGGCAACTTGTTCCACTTGGCCAACACTCTCTCCATAAAAAAGTGCCTCCTTATCTGTCTCTTGAATATTCCCGATACCAGCTTTAGGCTATGGCCACTAGTGGACTTCTTTCCACTAAGACTGAAGAGGCCCTCCATATTCACCCTATTAATACCTCTAAGGTATTTGAAGGTTTTGACCATATTCTTACCTTTCCCTTCTGTCCTCAAAAGTGTACATATTGAGCCCCTTCCGCCTCTCTTCATAGGTGTTGCACTGTTGGCCCTGGATTCTCCTGGTCACCTTTCCCTGGACTGTCTCTAGCAAGTGAACATCCTTCCTAAGATAAGGGCACCAATACTGTATACTGTACTCTAGGTGCAGTCTTACCAGTGACCTATACAGCAGTAGTACGTCCTCTGCCTTCCTGCTGCTAATGCCCCTGGCTATGCAGCCCAGCATCTGATTTGCTTTTTGCGCTGCTCTCTTGCAGTGTGCCTAGTGCTTCAGGTAACTCTTGATGATATCCCCCAGGGTCTTTTCTTCTCAGACTTGATGACATGTACAACAACAAATCAGTATTTTGTCTCTTGGTTCTATGCGCCCAAGCGTATAATTTTGCACTTTTTAGTGTTGAACCCCAGTTCCCAATTGACAGATCACTTCTCTAATCTAGCCAGGTCTTCTCTTAGTTCTTGTCTACCCTAATCCATATCCACCCTCCCACAGAGCTTTGAGTCGTCCATGAACAGGCAGATTTTACCTTTGATTCCATCTGCTATGTCACTGATGAAGATGTTAAACAACATCAAACTTAGCACCAAGCCTTGTGGGACCACACTGGCCTCCAGCCTGGCTTCCAAGAATCCTGCCCAACCACCACCTTTTGCTTTTGTCCTGTAACCATTTTTTGACATATCTAGTGAGCTTGGTCCCACCTTTTCCAGCTTCATGGCTAGTCTCCTATAAGGTACAAAGTCAAAGGCCTTGCTAAAGTCTGCATACAAGATATCAATTGCTTGGCCCATATCCACTGTCTTGGTCACCCAGTCAAAAAAGTCAATCAGATTAGTCTAGCAGGCCCTTTCTGACACAGATTTATCCTGATTCTCATATGGCAGTCAATTTTCCTCAAGAAAGCCCATCAGTCTTCAATTCAGTATAGTCTCCATCTATTTCCCCACTATTGATGCCAGACTGGCTGGTCTCTAATTCCTGGTTCATCCTTTGTACCACTTTTATGGAGCGGTAACAGATGTTCAGTTTTCTAGTCTGGGGGTACACTCCTGGGATGCCAGAGAGGGTCTGGACAGGTCTGCCAGGGGGCCAACAGCAACTTCGGTAGTTCCTTTAGGACCCTTGGGTGCACACCATCTGGCCATGAGGATTTTTACACCTTCAGAGCCTTTAGGCCCTTATGCACTCTGTCCACCTTTATTATGTCATCAAGATACCCTTTCCCCATCATCACCACCCAAAAAAAGATGCAAAGTTAGCAAATCTCATAGTGAAGCACCCCCTCTTCAGCCTCACTACAACCTTTATATGTTCAATAAAAATACCACTGACAGCTTAATCAGGTTCAAGGTCAGTTGGCATTCATCTGTATCCGCCTCCCTCAGATTGTGCCTGAAAATAGGCAGAATTTGTCTATTGCACTTACCCGATCAAAAATAAATAAATAGATAAATAAAATAAAATATAAGAGAGCCATGACATTTTGTGATGCTGTGTCCTCTAACAAATAGGACAAAAAGAGCATTCTGCTCAGTAGTAGGGAAGCCATTTCTGGGGGGGGGGGGCAGCAGGGGTGACCAATGCTGACAGGAGAGCACATTGTGACAATGGGTTGCTGTGCTTGTTTCACTTTGATACTCCATTGTTTTAGTGTGAGGTGAAGTCCCAAATAGAAATGGTAAGTAAGCAGGCAGTAGGTACATGTTGTGATGCAAATTATTTATACCATTACAAAACAGCATTATAGTGGTGCAATAGCACCACTATAGTTAGGGTTGACTAGGCTGTTTAATGTAAAACCCCAACTTTGCACCTTAATAGATTTACCCTTATTCAACATAATTGCACAAAAGATTGCATACACAGTCTGGGGAGCAAGGTGTCTTGATCTGCCAAGTTCCATTCCAGTTGGATGCAAGGATTCCAAGATGTTAGGACAAATTGTGGGGTTTTTTTGCTGTTTTTTTTTTTTCTGTCATCATTTACACCCCTAGATGGTTTGGAATTTTGGTCTGAAGAAAGGGCTTCCCCAAAATTGGTGCCTTTCATGGGTTTGGTTAAAAAAAATATTAATACATTCTCATGTTATAAGGATTTCATATTTTGATTGTGAGCATGATCAGCATGTGCAGCAGGGTCTCTTGGATAGATGTAGATACTATACTGAGCATGTTCAGAACTTAAATTAAATGAATTGAATTACATTTAACCAAAATTAATCTGGAAGGTGGTCAGTGGCTACTGATATAAGCACACTAAAAATAAGTCTTCATTTTGCTAATTACCTCAAGACGTTTGACATAACAGGTTGCAAACATTGAGTATGCACAGTCTGTGTAGCAGTGGCAGTTAGAGGTGGGTGAAATGAGCAGATTCTGAATTTGTTGAATTTTCATGAAATTCCACAAATCTTCAAGCAATTTTGTGAAGTTTTTGGAATTTTTTTTGAAATTCTTCATTGGCTATAACTTAGTCTGTGTTGAAGTTAGGGATATATAATTGGGCATGCATATTGTTTGGTAAAGGTTTGTCAAGTTTCTTGACATTTGGATGAAGGGTGTGGAAGTTATAAGGGCTCACAATCTAGCAATTTAATATTCATGTGAAACTTTTTGAAATATTTTTATGCTAACAACTTAGCCACCTTTGGAGCAAGACAAGTGAAAACTTAGATGCATACTTTCTTGGAAGATTCATAGAAATTGCAAAATAGAGATTGCATGGATTAGCTATGACTTGAATCCCGACATGACTTCCAGGGTTTGCTTCCAAACCCAGGTCATCAGCATGGCAGCATGACATTCTGATGCTGTAAATGGTGGTTATCTTAAAGCCTAATATTTAGGGTCAATGAACCTAACAACATTGGTGATATTCTGTTCTCTAGCTTTAAACTTATAGGGGTTTAAAATTCAGCAGTTTATGTAATTGCAAAATGTAATTTAAAAATTTCTGAAAGTTCAGAGGCTTATAACTCAGTCACCTTTAAAACTAGAGTTCTGAAACTTGCCACACATATGTGCAGGCACAGTAATATCACCATACCAAATGTGGTGCAATTTTCACAAATGCTTTTAGTTTACATAGTTGATAACTGTAATTTTATAATTTCCAAATGTTTGGAGGCGTATAACTGAGTCATTTTTAAAGACAGAGATCTGAAGCTTGGTATATGTCTGTATGAGAACTAGGACAGCCAACATAGCAGCCTTGGTGTATGTTGTATAACACATTTAAAGTCAGATGGCAATAACCAAAATCACAATTTTGGCAAAATGTCTTAAAAGTTTCATGGAAATTTTGCGAAATGTCACAGAAGCTAAATCAGCATTTTGCAAGAATTTCACTGGCAGGAGGTACATTTCATCCACCCCTAGTGGCAGTCACAATCATACTAAAGTAACAAGTCATTTGCACTCCACCTCACCAAACACAAACCATGATGCACATCGGCACTAATCTCAAATGGTAAGTTTCCTATGTACAATAAACAATCTATTAAGGCTAACATTATTGTAGAAGATCATACAAAGTGAAATGAGAGTATGATAAAAAAAATGAAAAACAAATTTTGCATTTTGGCATTATTTATCTTGAATTAGAATACACTTTGTGAGATGATTTTATGAGTCTCAATTGCATAACCACCCTGACTGTCACTAAAACTGAAACTGATGAAGCAGCATCAATATGCCATGAATGAAAACAGAAACATTGTTTAAAATAGTACAAGTATAAAATATAACATTACTGTGACTGATCACAGTTAGGAGAAATCAAGAAGATAACTTACATTTTAACATTTACTCACTTCATTACAGTGCTTACTGTGCTGCTCACTACTCAGAATAAGAGGCTGTACTTGTATGAATAGCATTTAGACATTCACATACATGAAAATGAAACTGTGTTTCATGCTTTTGAAAATTATAAATAGGTCAGGAGTAATAGCTTACTGCACTTCTTAACTACTATATTTCACAGCAGGTCAAGATGTGCATCATTGCATATGTGATGTGAAACTGAAATTAATATTGGCAATGCAGTTTGTCCATAGTTTTAAACTCACAAAAAGGGGTTCAAACATGCAGTACTATTAGTAGTAGTCGCCAATACTCTTCTTCTTATCTGCATGTATATAGGTCCTCAGGAATCAAAGCATTTCTCCTTTAATTGGAGCAGGGTGCCCACCCCTAGTACTGCATCTTTCTCCTTTGTCCTTTCCAGGTCATCCACCTAGCAATTTTGGCCAATATACTATAAATGCTACATGTAGTGTTTATAAGGGCAGTCATAAAATAACTATCCTAAAAATCTGTGGTCAAAAATTTCATTAAAAAAATAAAGAATTAATTTGTGAAGAATGAACGTGTAAAGAGTGAATGTGGAAGAGTGAATATGCCAGTGTAACACCCTCAGACAGCCTGCTCCACCAAAGTATAGGAACAGCCTAAATAGTTTTATTGTAGACATAAATTTAGTAGTTAAGGAAGTAGGTTCAAAACCCAGAATAGGTAGGAGCTGCCAGAGATATGTGGGGCAGTCCCTGTAGTAATAAAAAGACTAGATATAGCTTCCATAATTGTAGTAAAGTAAAAATCAGCAGTTTAAAATGAGTTTGCTTGTAAAAAATACTGTTAGCACATTATTAATTGAGACAGTGGGATGCAGCACAGGGGGAAGAGGAAAGGAATCCTGGATTGCAGTTTTCTCAGACACACACCGTTTTACACTTAAATATAGTGATTGGAAATGTTTTTTGTGGAAAAACAGTATTATTTTAATGATAGAAATACAGATTGATTTGCTGATGGCCTGTTGGCTAGTTAATGGATTGTCCTGGCTACTGATACAGGCACTGGACTGCTAGTGCACAGTTGATCTGCCTGAGTTGCCTGTGCCATTTTAAAGTAATTTGTATTCTTATTTAGTAAAATAATCACTCCTAAAAGAAGTTATACTGCTCTGAGTTAATTAAATATATGCAGAGTGACTGCTGTGGGCACTAATGGCACCAAAAACTGAATGAAAGGAGAGTGGGAAACTGAGCATCAGTCCCACAGCAGAGCACTCCTCACTCTATCTGAATCCTGGGCTTGCTGTGGTCAGCTACCTCACTCTATAGCCAACCAGAAAGCAGGCTTCGGCCTCCCAATGCTACTTGCTACATGTAAGATCAAGAGGTACTGAAGCAGCATGATGCACTCTTCTAGTGGAAGGATCAACCAGATAAAACATTTGTCTCAGCATAGCTGGCAAAGTGACAAGCACCAGGGAATGTTAAAAATAGGGACTGGCTGTATGAAATAAAGTAAAAAAAAAGATATATATATATATATGTATAGAGCACACTCTGGCAATTGGGGATCAAGGAGACTTCACACTGTAAAAAGTACAGATGAATAAAATAAAGTTCAAATGACTCATTTTGTGCTGAAAAAGGGTGTGATTAGGCACAGGAGCTCATGGCTTCACATGCAGTGAAAATATATTAATAATAATAATTAAATAAATAGCCAAGCAGGGGCTAGGGGAGTCCTTGGCGCAGCACACAGTCATTGTTTGCTCACAAACATGTACAGAATCCAAAACAGAGCATTTTGAGCATGAGAACAGTCAGAAAGTGAAGCACAAAGTCATAACACATTGTATATTTTAAACAACATGCTGCCAAGCTAAATTTTTATGAAATTGAACCACTTTTGGCACACATGTCCAGAATACTGCCCTATGCATGGGAAATAGTTTCAGATGTATAGAATTTAAGATAAGGGAGTCGCTAACCTTTTTAGGGAGAGTGGTCCTTTGATGAAGCAAGTCCATGCAGGGAGTTATTCTAAAGGTGGAGCTTATCATGGGAAAATGCACAACTAATGTCTAAGAGAAAAAAAAAACGTGTTGTGATCAGTACATTTAAAGGGGAAATGACTATTGGGACAGGAAACAGCATAGGAAAGTGTTTAGAAGTCGGTATTTAAATGATTTATTGTCAAAATATTAGAAGTCATGGTGACTATACTTTCCTGGGGGTTATTGTGAACAGAAAAAAATCAGCAGGAAGCTTTAAACATCAGCTGTCCAACCATTATAGTGAGAAAGTGCTTGACCCTTAAGAAAATGTTAATTTTGTGTAACAAAGAAAATGTACTTTAAAATGACTAAATGTTAGAAAAAAACAGGGGAAGCCTTAGAATGTTCTGGAGGGCAGGTGGGCTTCAAAATTGAGGATTCTGTTGTGGCTTATGCTGCTGTAGGGAGGGATTTGATTGGTACTGAGCTGAAGACATGTCAGTATCCACTCAGTGACCACAGATTTAAATATGCTAATGAGATTTTGACTATAAAAAGAGCTGCACAGCCAGTGTGAAATCAGTATGAGCAGGGAGAGTGACCAGCAAGGAAGGTGCCCATGCCAAGGGGTGTCTGTCTGTCTGAAGAGGTCTACTGAAGAAAGAAAATCGTGAGAGAACTAGCTTAGTTTAATTATAACGTAAGGATAGGGGATCACCTGTATCCCAGATTTGGGACAGTACAGGTCAATAAACAAGTAAAGGGCCTAGTGTACAAAGCCCGTTGCTTCAAGTGCCTGTTGTTCCCATGTAACCAGTTTCCTCACAGAAAAGAATCTGCAAATCTGAAGAAATCATCATTTTCATCAAACACCTGCTGACTCAACAGAGGGCCCTGCAGCTGCATCAAGCTGCGTCATCTCTACAAAATTTCTTTAGTATTTTCAAAGGAGTGTGGTATAATAAAACACCTTGCTGTTACAAAATTGGGGACTATTTTAAAAGCTTCAGTGACACTGTTTTACAGAGACTTTATCTCAGTCCTTCTGCATTTAAGAGACTCTGTCAAAGTGAAGGACTGAACATGAACAGACTGAGGGGGGAACTCTGTCACTACTTTTAAGGTACCAGTATGCAACATTGTTTAATGGTAATCCTTAGTTTAAATATGATTAGTAATGAATGTGAAAATGTGTTAACTGATTTTAATGAATTGTAGAGTATAAGATACAGTAGAGTGAATAGTATTTGGATACCAGCTGGTATCTGGCAGAAGGGGTCAGTGGGCTGACTGAGGTTGGTAGTCCTAGTAGTCACTGTATGCACTTAAGGTCACAGTAATTGGATACCAGGGGGTATCTGGCAGAAGGAGTTGGTGGACTGTCTGATCGGAGGTATGGTCCAGTAGTCACTCATTTACTTAGTTCTAAGAATACACTTTACACAGTAATTGGATATCAGGGAGGATATCTGGCAGAAAGATTTAGTGAACTGACTGCTCAGAGGTATGTACTAGTAGGCACTAATTGCCTTAATTCTACAGTACAGAAAGCTCATGGAGAAAGGCCTAGGTGGTACTTCTCCAGGGAAAGTGTGATATCTGGAGGGCTGGTGGGAGGTGTGTGTCTGCAGTCTCCAGGGGTGATTTGGTAGTGAATAGTGGGGTGTAGGTACCCTGTTGGGATATATAGAGTATAGGAAAATGTGACTGATGCATAAGAAGTGTTGCTTTAATCTGAATTTTAACTGTCCCATCTGTGGCTGTAATTGCAGAAATTTCTCAAACATTTTCAGTAAACTTTTACCTTTTTGCTCATCTACCAAAGTGTCAGACTCCTCACTTGTAGTACCATTGGCTCATATTCCTGAAGGACTCAAGGTCAGTCCAGTGCAGATTTCCCTACTCTTGGCAGCTTACAGCTAATCAAGTTGGGGAGGTAAGGTACTGTACTCAGATAGCACCCAACTGGGAAAGGGTTGTCACAGGGGAAGGAACAGAGAATTCTTGATGTTACCTATCTCTGTGTGGAATGGTCCCATCTGTGGTGAGAGTTTAATACAGTAGTGGGTGGGTCATCATACCAGGCCTCTGCACATTTGCACTTGTATTCACAGGTCCCAAAGCGACCTGTATTAATAAGGATATGATTCCACTATCTCAGAAAGAAATTAACTTCTTTTCAAAAACTTTGTTAATGCACCAATTAGGGTAACATAATGCCACAAAAGTAGGGAAATGTGGCATTAGGGGTTCCAACCCTAATGCTCCACCCCTACCCCCAAGCAGCAAAAGGAAAAAAAAAACAAAGGGTTTTGGGTCCCTGGAGTCTAGGCAAATCGGTGATGGGGTCTTCCTTGGGGTTGTTAACCCTAATGCTCACCCCATTCCCTGAGCAAACAATGTCTCGTGTGATCTCCTTTCTTCATTCAGGGCCCATGAGGCTCTGCATAAAGTTACAACAAACTGTGTTGGCAACCTGTGGCAAGACACACTTCTTCTCAGCCTTTGAAGAGTGTATTCTTTTGTTTTTGTTTACCAGGTAAGCATACTAGGCAACTGAATGCCTATTTTCAGGTGCTACCTGGGAGGTTACAACCAGAAATACAGACTGTAGAAATACATTGTATTATAACATACTTTAAAGGGGAAAGACGGTCAAACAAAGCAGCTGTATCTATAAAGAAAGTATATAGTTTGCAGTGCATTCTGTTATGGAAACAAGCCTTGAAGTATAGCAAATGCATTAATGAAGGAAATACATAAATGTGCAGTGCATTCAGTACGTTCTGGAGAGAAAACAATAGTTGAAGTATAGCAATGTGTCTGTAATAAAAAACATAATATGCAGTGCAGTCAGTATTGAGAGGTACATGAACACTGGGGGGAATAAGTAATTCTAGACAAGATGCAACAAAGCAAAGGAAACTAAAATAGAAGTGGTATCCATAAACACAGAGATTACATCAATAGGGTGCTATTGAACAAAGCTGTTAAGTCAGCAAATTTCAACAAGAAAAAGAGTGTCAAGTAGGGAAATTGCTCAGGTACCATGACAGGAGCAGTCTGCCTGGCCAAGGAGATGTTCTTAACACTTTAAATGTAAAGCACACACAGAGAGGCACCATTGAATGCCTAGAGGAATAGAGTTCCATAGTATAGTGTCAAAGTAGGCAAAGGGCACTGCACAAGCACAAGTTTTAACCTTAGGGACAGCAAACATGGCATTATCATTAGACCTCAGTGGGTAGCCATTTCTCAGCATCTGGAGAGAGGAAGCAAGAGGTCGAGGTGGATCACTTAGTATTATGGGAAAGATGACACCTCCATAGCTATGATCACACAGGAGAGATGGGGAGCCAATCCAACTTATCATAGAAGGGGCAGTGGTGAGTGAGACGAGGAAACATTGATGCAAAATGATAAATATTATTATAGGTAACATCCCATTTGAGGAGGGTGGCTTCAGAAACTGCAACGAGCACCAGGGCTGCATTATGAAGCTTGGGGAGGGCATTCCCCTGGCAATGGCAAGGCATATCTGTGATCAGGTCTTGGGCAGCTTTGTATGAGACACTAAGCATAGACTTAACAATTTGCAGACTCTTGTGACATGGAATGCGTAATCCAGCATGGGGTCAAAGGTGATTCTGAGGAATGTAAAAGAGGAGGTTATGGGGACCAAAGTACCATGTTGGGGATGAGCATGCTCTGAGTTTGGAGGTGTCCAATCAAAACAGCAACAGCAAATACGCGCCGTCAAAAATCACATGATCATAACAGAGCCACATAGTTTCAGAGTTAGTATCGCTAATCTAGCGCAGGTATGGGCCAGACAGATTTGTACTGACTGCCTGGTGCAGTCATTGACTGCACTGTTTTTCACTACACAATCTTGACATAGTGCCAAGTTTGGAGAGTGTGCCAAAAGGCATGGATTGAGTTCTATTGATGTTAAGGATTACTTTGTTTTCAGATAGCCATGTGTACACTGACTGTAGGTCAGCTGTTTAGGTGTTGGTTGATTTGATAAATGATTATCATCAAAGAGCAGGACCGAGCAGTGGGTCAAGCTTTGAGTAATGGAGTTGATGTGAAGGGCAAACAGAAGTGGGTCTAGTATGGAGCCTTGGGGAACACCCACCTTATTTGGCGTAGTGTCTGAGAGGGAGGATTCATACATGAACCTTTGGGTTCTGTTTGCCAAGTAATTCCAAAACAAGGGGAAAGCACTTTGGGAGATACCAAGGTTGGTTCATTTGCTAGTGAGCAAGGTGTGATCAACCTGATGAAAGGCTTTTGTCACATCAATAAAAATGGCACCTGAGAGGCTGATGGTGTCCACTGCTGAGGAGATAATGTTTGTGAGGGTGAGGAGGGCAGTGGTTATGCTGTGCCCTCTATGGAAACTTTGCTGAATGCATATCACTGTAAGGCACTGTCTTGGAGCTATACCTTGTACTCAGATTGAAGGCTACAGGCTGAGGATGGGTATTAGAGTTGTCAACCACAAGGAGGACCCCACCACTGATTCATCAAGTCTTCGGAGACCCCAAACCCTAATGTTGTTTTCGTTTTGCTGCTTTGGGGGTAGGGCGAGGAATTAGGGTTGGAAACCCTATTGCCACATTTCCCTACTCTTGTAACATTAAGTTACCTTAACTGGTGCATTAACAAAGGTTTTTGCAAACAATATAAACTACATGCTATAGGCAGCTATGTTGCTTCTCAGATGCATTCAGACACAGCAAATGTTTTTCTACTCAGATGCAATGGTTTGGATTTACAAAAGAGCTGCGGCAATGTTTTTACTCAGTTGCACTACTAGAGACATAACTGTCTGACCACTGAAATCAGGATGTAACCTCTTCTCACAAGTACTGTGAATTGCCCTCCAAAAATGACACATGCATCAAAATAATGATGCATGCATCATTTTTGTGCAGTAAAGGGATGAAAAATAATGCAAATGTGTCAACACATTTGAAAATGGGATGCAAGCATTTTGGCTCATTTGCCATGATGCAGGCTGTGTGTGAAGTAACAACCTGTGTCTTCATTATGGGTTCTGAAACTCCAGTCCCATACTGTATGTCTATGTGTCAACTACAGCCTGCTTATTTATTTTGTTGTTTATATAGTTTTTATTTACCATGTAAGTGCACTAGACAACCAAATGCCAATTTTCAGGCATCACCTGGATGCTTAAAAAAGAAATGGAAATACAATAGAAACAGAATATATATGCATGAAAACATAGGTAGATGTAGTACTGCAAGCACAACAAAGTTACTAGGAGTGCAATACAAGCACCTGAGAATGGGAGCAAAAGTCAGAGTAAAAAATATATGCATATACAATGTAATATATTTCGAAGAAGAAAAAGCAGAATAATACAGTCAGCACTCAGATATCTGACCTTATCTGTTCCCGTTGTCTTAGATGGCTAGCTGAGTGTGACAGTTATCTGAGTGTGGATTCTATGACAAACACAGCAAAAAGCTAGCTGAGCCACAGAGATGGAAACCGAGTGTGACAGATAAGTTAGAGAAGCATAAAAGTGTGCTGACTATAGAAGCTCACAAAAAGTCAAAAACATCGCCAGGCGACATCACAGAAAATACAGTAGCTAAGGTGCAAATAAACAGAATACCATACAAGTGATATCAATTAGAAAGGAGAATATATATATATACTTATTGAATTCATGTCTGTGGTAACTGCTTTATAGGCCATTAGTAGTCTGATAAGATCGTGTATCATATGAAACTTTTCCATAACCTAGAAGCAAAGCTGAAAAAAGCAATATCCCCTAGCTCTGTACCTCTTTTTAGGATAGATAATAGAGCATGGTCAGTAAATCTCACTGAGTATTTGCTATGAGACTTCAGGAGGGAAAGGCAAGGCATGGTGGTTGATGGTTATATAGAATATTATACTGTATGTGACGCAATCTAGTGCATGGTCATGAATGGATGGGAGAAAGCTAGTTAAGCCTATGGTATCAAGTGCAGTGATGGATGTTTATTTTTATTTAGTTTTTGTTTACCGGGTAAGTGCACTAAATATAAAATGTCTATTTTCAGGCATGAACTGGGAGAGTACAAAACATGTAGAAACATTCAGAGTAACAATTTAAAAGTGCATTAATTACATTGAGTTTAGCAGAGTACAGTGCAAAGACACTAGAGTAGGGCAAACATTTGACCAATACAATTGCAAAAAACCTGAAAAAAATTAACAAAAAATGTACAGTCAGGGATTGCATAGGAATACAGGTTGAGATATAGTTATGCCAGAACAAAGCTTGAAGAGACATGCAGATTAACAAATCACAAGTTCATACATTACACTGAGTTGAGCATAATTTAGTACAGAAACACTAGAGTAGGGAAAACATCTGACCAATCAAATGCAAGAAACCTGAGAACAATTAACAGAAAATGTACAGTCAGGTATTGTTCAGGGTTTTGGCTTCGTTGGGCATGGGGCACCACCTGGAGGGATGCAGGTCTATATTGGTGCGATGGTCTGCATCTGTCCGGGGGGGGGGAGGGGAGACCAGGATCCTAGGTGATAGGTTTAAATGCTTCATTGGCAAGCATTTAAACTAGCCAAGGGGGGAAGCACTGAAAAGGAGCAGGGAAATCCCAGTCTCCTCCCACAAAACACAGTAGTTAGAGAGGTAAACACCAAGGTAGAGAAGTCAGTAGGGAGCAGGAACAGGGGTAAATGCAGAAAAAGGTAGTAAGGGCAGGGATGGGGCTAAAATGGGTAAGGCCATCAAAAAATGGAGGGTGATGAGCCCAATGCCCACAGTCCGTGTAACAAGCTCCCTGAACTAGTGGCCTTGATGGAACAGGGATGCCTGGGTATTGTGGCAATCACTGAAACATGGTACACAGAGAACCAAGACTGGGATGTCAACATGCCAGGATATACAATCTACAGGAGGGACAGGGTGGGTAAAAGAGGAGGAGGAGTAGCTCTCTATATAAGGGAAGGGATTAAAGCAACAGAACTAAAGAGTAAACAGGAAGTTGATGAGTCACTATAGTTCATCTTGGAAACAGAAAATGGAACCACAATCCACATGGGGGTTGTGTACAGACCCCCATCTCAGGTGGAGGAAATGGACAAGGAAATGATAGAAGGCATCCTTAAAATGGCAGAAAAAGGGGAGATATTGTTGCTGGGGGACCTGAATATGCCAGATGTTAACTGGAGTACCTTTGCTGCAGGCACGTCCCAGAGCAGGGTCATTTTTGACACCCTACAGGGGGCATGCCTCAGACAGCTAGTGTTGGAACCCACTCAGGAGGGAGCAATCTTAGACCTGGTACTCTCAAATGGTGAAGGAGAAAGGATCTCAGATTTACAAGTGGGTAACCATCTGGGAACAAGTGACCACCAAACAGTGTGATTCACAATAAACACAGCCATAGAGTCAAGCCATACAAAAACAAGAGAATTGGACTTTAGGAGGCCTGACTTTGGGAAAATGAGAGAGTGCCTCTGAAAAGCACTAGCAAATGGGCAAGAAGGAGGGGTAGAGTGTGAAACAATGTCCAAGTCTCTCCAGAGGTTAATTCCTTTCTCTAGTAAAAAACTACTGCAGTAGCACTGAGATCCTAATTCCTTTCTGTTGCTTTCTTTCCTGTTTCTCATTTTCCCCCTTTTTTCCCAGGCTAGCCACCTGGAAATACAGGTATCTCACAAATGCTTGTCTTTTTTCTTCTTTCTCTGCACTTCTGGAGCCTTGTTGTCCCCCCCCCCCAGTAGCTAATGTAGCTAATATATCTTCACTTGTGTCCTATTACTGCAACATTATGGCACTTTGACAGTGCTAGAATTTCAATGCACAGTGCATTCTGCAGAGCACTTTTGTCATATGGGCGTTTGCCCTGTTAGTTTCATTTAGAAACCTGCACGCAGCATACTCAGTAAAGCAGCGGTTTAAAGCTGTCAAGAAGTGACCCCCCCCCCTTTTCATACTTGCGATGTGAAACCCCCTTTTCCTTTTTTCCCTTGCGAGATATCCAAAGAGACCTCCATGTGGAGATATTTGTTAAACTGTTGAGTTTGCCTCTGTAGAAGCTGTATTTTAAACCTAAACCAAAACAAACACAGTTTTCTGTTTGTTTTCTTCACGCCTAGGCATCCAAGCATAACACTGAATGATATGAAGTTCTCTCTGTTGTTAGTAACCCCGGTGTAATGAATTCTAGACTGCATGGTTTTAATGTTTATGTTTTCTGCAGAATCTCCATAAGTATTATAGTTGAATAAACATAAAGTAAGAATGATAATGGCCATACAAAAGCAACACAATGCTTCTAAGACCTCTATGTTTCTCTGTGCTGCAGCACATTTGTAAATATAAAAAAGAAACTTCTATACTTAAATGTGCAGAATTCTAGATAACGTTCAGCTTTTGGTTAAAATAATGTATAAAATTCCAATGTTAGTTTATTTGTTGCTTAAGAATGGAAGGTCTTACTGAGGTATAAGCAGGGGGAATCTTCTAGAAGGGATTGTCTCCTTGCAGGGATCATTATGAATGGATCCTTAGGGGTCAGCCGGCCCTCTCTTCTCCATACTTATACCGTGGATCATTCATGGGAGGAGCTATAGAGTGCATAACATTTTCTTTTTGTTAAGGACTGATTTCTTTTTGTATATATTAGCATATACTGACTACAGACAGACCCAGATAATTTTTAAAAGATTTATAAAATACCTCTATGTTGAATAAAGAAAGTTTAAGTTTAAAGTGTTGTGGGTGGAGTCTGATATGGTCACATGCTGTTCTCTTGGGTTAAAAGGAGCTCCTAGCCTGGACCATGTCAGATTCGTTTTGGGAACAGCTCTGGGCTGATCTACTGGGGAGTCTGCACCTTTTTCAGACTATGTACCAAGGTGGCTGATGCTGTTATTGCCTGTGTGTACAAAAGTTTATTTTTGTGTCTTTTGATTTCATTTCTTATTCATGTATGAAGTACAAGTTAATTTTGCTCTGTTTGTATCTCAATAAATATTTTTAGGCTTGGCTGCTTCTTTTAAGCCTTGCCTCTCTATAATTTGGTGTCAGCATCCATCTTTACATCCACACCCTTTTACAATAGGGAATAATCAAAACAGCCATCATAGAGGCAACACGCCTCTGTGTGAGGCAAATCTACAAAACAAAACAAAGGAAAGCACCACTATGGTTCTCAAAAGAGGTGGAAGGGAAGGTTAAGGAGAAAAGGATAGCATTCAGGAAATATAAGGAAACACAGAAGGAGCGGGATAGAGAACTTTATCAGTTAAAGCAGAAGGAGGCAGGGAAGGCAGTCAGAATAGCAAAGGCACAAACTGAGGAAAAGATAGCCAACTCTGTTAAGAAGGGGATAAAACCTTTATAGGTAAATTAGGGAGCAGAAAAAGATCAAGGGAGGGATACAGAGACTTAATAAAGGGGAGGGAATGTGGGCAGAGGGTGACAGTGAAAAAGCAGGGATACTGAATGAATATTTCTGCACAGTATTCACAACGGAAGAGGAGGGAGAGGTACCTAAACCAAACAAGAGAAACTCTCTGAATAGAGGGGTTGATACCAGTCCATTCACAGAAGAAAGGGGTTTTGAAAGAACTCTTGAAACTGAGGGTGAACAAAGCAATGGGGCCTGATGGGATTCACCCCAGCATTCTAAAAGAACTAAGGGTAGAACTAGTAATGCCACTGACTACTCTCTTTAACAAGTCATGGGAGGATGGGGTGGTACCTGAGGACTGGAGGAGGGTAGATGTGATTCCACTTCAAAAAAGTAGGAGCAGGGCAGAGGCAGGAAACTAAAGACCAGTTAGTTTGACTTCAGTGGTAGGGAATTGATGGAATCACTTCTGAAGGAAAGAGTTGTTGAGTACCTAGAGGCCAGTGGGGCACAGGACCCAAGGCAACATGGTTTCACAGCAGGGAGGTCATGTCAGACTAACCTAATAGATTTCTTTGACTGGGTGACCAAAGTAGTAGACCAAGGAAGGACTGTGGATATGGCCTACCTAGATTTTAGCAAGGCATTTGATACAGTCCCACACAAAAGATTAATACACAAGTTAGCCAGCCTTGGAGTGGGTCCCAAGCTAGTAGCCTGGATAAAAAACTGGTTGGACAACAGGATGGAAAGGGTAATAATAAATGGAGTCCACAGTGAAGAAAGGATTGTAACTAGTGGGGTACCACAGGGTTCGGTACTGGGACAGGTCCTCTTTAATGTCTTCATAAGTGACATTGGAGAGCACCTGCAAATAAAAGTATGCCTCTTTGCAGACAACTCAAAGATCTGCAACAGGGTTGAAACACAAGGTGGGGAGGAAAGGCTGAAAAGGGACTCGGCAAGGTTGGAGGAATAGTCAACTATATGGCAGCCCAGATTCAATGCAAAGAAGTGCAAGGCAATGCATCTGGGAAACAAAAACCTAGGGGAAGAGTACACAATGGGGGGGGGTGAGAGAATAACAACAAAAATCTAAGAGACCTAGGATTAATTATATCAGATGACCTAAAGGTGGGCAAGCAATGTGAGAAGGAAGTAGGGAGGGCTGGGGGGATACTGGGATGTATAGGGAGAGGCATCAATAGTAGAAAACAGGAAGTTTTTATCCCTCTGTACAGACAGCTGGTGAGACCCCATCTGGAATACAGTGTGCAATTCTGGAGACCCCATCTCTGCAAAGACATAGACAGAGTGAAGGCTGTTCAGAGGAGGGCAACCAAAATGGTGCAGGGTCTGCACCAGAAGACATATGAGGAGAGACTAAATCAGCTTAATATGTACTGTATACCCTTGAGGAAAGGAAGGAGGGGGGACATGATAGAAACTTTCAAGTATCTCAAGGGAATTAACAAAGTGCAAGAGGGTAGCATCTTTCAGAAAAGAGATGTACAAGAACAAGGGGGCACAATTCGAAGATAGAGTGGGGACGGCTCAGAGGTAATGTTAAAAAGTATTTTTACACAGATAGGGTTGTGGATGCATGGAACAGACTTTCTGAGGAGGTTGTGGAGTAGTCAGGAACAGTGGGAGAATTCAAGAATGCATGGGACAAACATAAAGCAATTCTAGTGGAGGGTAGGAGGAAATAAGCTGTTGATTAACTAGAATCTGCAGCTTATCCATCAGGTAGGGAAACTGGCAGATTAGGTGGGCAAAGCAGCCCATATCTGCCATCAAATTCTATGTTTCTATGTTTCCATGAGTAGGAATACAGATTGCAATATAGTTATGCCAGGGGTCAGCAGGGGAGGAAGACAGAGGCAAGCAAGCATGAGGAACAATGGGCAGATATATGTAGAGATCAGGAGAGAAGAGAGAAGAGAGAAGGGCTCGGACAAAGAGGTAACAGAGAGAGGGTTGAGGTGAAGTCATGACACAGCTAGAGGCCAGCCATCAGAAATCAGGTGGGGTCAAAGCAGGTGCAATTGTACGCAAGTGACAGATAAAGTCACAGTTCTCTCTTAATGCAATAGTGAGAGTTGGATAGTCTAAAATTAAAAGACAGGACATTCCACAACTTGGGAGCAGCATGAACAAATGCACTGGATCCTTTGTGTGTGCCACACCTTGGTACACACAGCAAAGATTTGTCAGCAGATCGCAGGCCATGGGACTTGACTTGGGGCACTAGCAGTGCAGCCAGACATAATGGGGTCCACTGCCAAATGACTGAATCAGTGAGAGATCATAGGTAGTATTTCCTGCTAGCAGAGGGTGAGAGCCAACCCAGGTCACTGTAGAGTTAACAGTGGTGTGTGAGTCGAGGAGCCAAGGAGATGTAATGGCATATATTAATATACATAACATCCCATTTGAGTAGGGAGGTTTTGTGAGCAGGAGTAAGTATGGGAGTCTCATAGGTTAGGGTAGGGAGCAGAATTCCTCCAGTAATGGCCAGTTTAGACAAGGGTGTGAGCACATAGCTTGTCTTGTAGGCTACACCCATTTTAACATTGACAGCTTTGTAGGTTGACTGAACATGGAGGTTGAAATCCAGGGATCGATCTAGCAGGGCACCAAGGTAATTGAAAGAAGTCACACATTCCAGTGGTGAACCACATGAGTCATGGAGCTGAGCCAAACAGCATGGCTTTAGTTTTGTTTACATTGAGGATGAGCCTATGGACGTTTAACCAGTTTTGTATATTTTAAGGTCAGCTGAGAGGACTGTGTTAATACAGGCTACACTAGCAGAGCTGGTATAGATGACAAGATCATGAGAATGCAGAACAGCAGAGCAGGATTTGAGAGCATCACCAACATTATTAATGTAGATTGAGAACAGAAGGGGCCCAAGGATGGAGCCCTGGGGCACCCCGCTGTTGATGGTAGTACTATTACATAGTGATGAGCTGAATTTCACCATTTGAGTCCTATTGATTGTTTAATTGTTTAATTAATTGTTTAATTAGTGTTTCAGAAAGACCTTTGAGCATGAGCTCTTTTAGACAGGTAGCTACTAAACCAGTCAACAATGGAAGAAGAGATGCATAGGTGCTGAAGCATGGAAAGGAGCAGGGATGGTCAACTAGATCAAAAGCCTTTGTGAGGTCAATAAAAACAGCCCCTTTAAGATTGCCAGTATCCATTTTAGAGAGTGTGTCGATGGTGAATTTAAGGAAGGTAGTGGTCATGCTGTGTCCTTTCCTGAAACCATGCTGGGTATCTGATAGCAGATTGAATTTAATTAGGCTGTCGGTAGTCTGAGTCGCAGCAATTTTCTCCAGGATTTTGCTCAATACCGAAAGAATGGCTATCCGTCTGTAGTTAGTGATGACCATGGGGTCACCTTTTTTGAATACAGGCATAATACTGGCAGTTTTCCACAGGTCAGGGACCTTACTGTAAGACAGTGATAGCAAGTAAATTTTTGCCAGTGGTTAGGCAATGAGGGAAGCAGCAAGTTTCAGGTGAAGAGGTTCAAGGGAATCTGAGCCAGAACTGGTGTTGGAAGAGATGGATTTCTGTAATTTCAAAACCTCCCTCCTAGATACAGCTTTGAAGTAGAATGGTGGAGCAAAGGAAGGCACATGGGATGGAGTATCCTGAATTGTCCAGACCAGAAGTCAATAGGGGCTGAGGAGACCTTACATTAGTATTGAAAGATGAGGTAAATTGGGTCAAGTCCGAAAAAAGTTTGTTAAAGGAATTCACTATGGTACGAGGGTCATTAAAATGCACATCATTTATGATCATATCTCCAGTGGTGACTGACTGAGAAGCCCCCAGAAATGTCTTAACATGTGTCCACAATTTTCTAGGGTCCAGTGCAGAGCTGAGTAGTAGGTCTTTGCAATATTTGCTGTTTGCAGCTCTGACTTGTTTTTCACAAGAGTTCCTGTGAGTTCTAATCATGTGATGATTTGAAGCCAGTGCTGACTCCACTATAACACTAGAAAAATGGTATGTATCTCTTTAACTGGAAACCACTAGTGTACTCAAAAGTAAGAGGCTTTTTCTGTGCTTCAACTATAATAACATAGAAACAGAAATTGTCAGCAGATGACTGCTAGGCCCATCCAGTCTGCCTGTAACAGTAATATTAGCCACATTTATGTATCTTTACTTATAAAGATAAAATCATTCATTCTACTATTATATTCAAATTAAATTTTGCATATGATTAATGTAACTCCTGTCGATGAGTATGATCTATATTAGGTCCATCACAATAGGCATTATACACATATTAGTAGGACTGTCCTTTGGGTAGATGGCCCTGAGTTCATGACCAACAAAGTCAATGATTTGACTGCCACGTTTTACCACCAGCTGAGATGTACCCTTTCTAGCAAATGTGGAGCTGCTACGCTCCAGGAACGTAATGCAGTGTAAGTCTACACTTGACTTGGGTATCCCCTGGGGAGTGGCAGGGTTTTCAGGGCAAGCTTGTGGCTGCATTGTCTTTCACATAAATGGATTTTCTCTGTATTGTACATGGCTAGTTCTAAACATCAGAAAGTAAATATTTTCCAAGTTACATATTTGTCTTCAGTTACTCCTCTAGTACTATCAAGGTGATAATCTATTCATCGCACATATTGATTCAGGTCACACAGACTTTAGGTTGCAAACAAGCATGAGCTACCTGTAGTTTATGAACAAGTAGAATATGCAGGTCTTTGGAGTGAAAATCATGGATAGCAGATTTTAAAATACAGCACAGTTCTCTAATAACATTTCGGGTACCCTCTCTCCTGGAGGCCTAGGTGATACGTGCAGACAATGGTCATTCCTCACCATCACTATCCACTAGGGGCTATAGTTCGCTTCAAATATTTATGTCACTCACTGACCTTCTCAAGCTCCCTATCATAAAAATCTTCATTCATGTTTAGACCATGGAGATCATCATTCCTGTAAATGGCTATGGCTCACAGCAGAAGTTATACTCATTTGTGACAGTTCCCAGCAGCTCTTGTTTTTTAGTGAGCTTATAGCCTTCTGTTTCTCCAGAAAGGTGACTGCCATACAGTACATGTTAACTTCTGGGCATATTTCTAAACATATCTGTCATTCAAGCTCTTTAAAATCTTCAGTGATTTTCAGGAGGTTCAGATATCTTCAAGACATGTGGGGATTTGTAGCACATCTCTTAATATACAGGACCTCTCTGTAACTTCTGCTTCCCAAAACATCTTCCCATAGGCTGTGTATAGTGTGTACCCATCTACAAGGAAGCATCAATTTACATGGCACTAATATTGTCCATTGCCTCCCTCCCTGTCTATTGTTTTCTCAGGATACTCATTGCCTGGGTGTATGGCACCTGCTTACATTCAGTATTTGCCCCATGTGTTCTGCCCACAGGCAACCACCACAAGGCACAGTGTCTCTTTTATAACTTCTAGCCCACAGTGCCAGATGCAGCAATTCTAGTACCACTGAAGTATAACATGCAAATCAATCTCACAGGATGTAGAGAGAGAGAATGATGTGCCTGAATTGCTGGTGTCCAGCTGGTTGAAGCATCATATCTTCCAGTGTCACAGGATTACTAACCAGGATCTATGATATAGTCATTTGGAAGAATGGGGTACACCTCCCCTGCAGTCCCATCACTGGCGATTCACTGTCCACTGCAAGCTTGTGTGAAATCAGAGACCAGGACTGATGACAGAATTGGTCTTCACCAGATAATCAGGCAGATTACCATGTTTACAATATAGGGAACAAGTTACAGATCTGTGTAGTGTTTTGCCATACTTTATCCATGTAAAGCAACAGTAGTCCTTCCAGAAAAATACAGGATCTTCTTTAACACAAAACAATAGAGATAATTTCTTAATAAAGAAGAAACAAATGTAAAGAATGACAAGAAACTATCTCAGATTGGACAGATATGACAGTATCAGTGCCAGAAACTTCCATTATATCTGTTAAAACTGCAATTTGCAATAAATCTGACTTTAAAGCTTTACAACATTGAAAGGACTTACCTACTTCACAGGAAGTGGTATCTGCAGAACAGCAGCTACCCTTACCAACGTTTGTTATTTTGGATTCATCCATGGATACCGCATAACCTACAACACAGGCACAAGCTACAGTTCTGAAGCTAAAGTCTGTTCCTCACAATCAAGAAATACCTGAAAAGTTTTCTTTTGTTTATGGAGAACCTGTTTGATTCACAGCATGGTATTTTTCCCTTTATCCTATAATTGAATCTACATTTAAGGAAAGACTACTTGCTTTCCTCTATTTTTTCTCTTGGAATAAACAACTAATGTACTAAAGTTTAAACTAAAGAATACTTAAACTCATGAAGACTGGGACATAAGATCATCTGTATTCTAGTTTAAACAAAACAGTGACTTGGGTCTTTAGTGTAACAGACTGTATAGTTGCTGTTTCTTTCCATTGGAAATGCAGCAGTGCCCAAGAGTCATAATACTATCATTCTTAATTAATTCTATTAAATGGGTAGACTAGGTGGGCCAAGCGGTCCTTATCTGCCATCAAAGTCTACGTTTCTGTGTTTCATCCTGACATCTGGAATCCATAATACTATTAATCTGATGTCAAAATGATGTTATTGCAAAAAGGAATGCTTCACTCACATGCCAGCATCCGTTAAACAGTTAAAAAAATGCTGCCCCCAAGTGTTGCCTTCAGATTCTTATTCAGATTAAAAAAGGAAAAAGTTACAGGACTTTTTCAATTAATGGACATTTTTTTTCTCCTATTTTACTCCAATCCTTAATGAAAAATGATTATCAAATGTTTCAAATTTCTAAGGTAAGATTGTATTTAATAATGATTTTATCTAATTACACGTATGTGGCTGTTACTGAGAAAGGAGTAGAGATTTGCTGAAGTTTTAATTCACCAACAAAGTTGCCAAGAAGTGGTAGAAATTTGCATCCATGGAGTTTTGTGAAGGTTTCACTACTCTTAGCAACTTTGACTTCTCCTGAAGTCACAAAGTTTCCTACGCTAATGGTGGAATTCCACTTGCACAGTGTGGAATTTTGCCCACAAATGGTTGAATATTGCCTATGAATGGCAACATTCTGTTAGTTGTGGGTGAAATTCTGCCATTTGCATGAAAAATTCTGCACTTCAAAGGTGGAATTCTCCATTCGTGGCTAAATTCTGCACTTCACGGATCAATCTTCACTTTGCAAATTGTGCTAAATTTGCATATTAATATATGGATCGAATTTAGCCAACTTCACCCATCTCTAAAAAGAAGGTGGAAGGGTACAGAATATGTGTAAGTAGCTCAAATCACATAAGACATTAAAAACTCAGAGGCACAATACTATTTTTCACTATGGAAACACTTAACTGTGTCGTAGGAGAGTCTACACCTCTATGTTAACATGCCAGAAAGGGATTTCTGTTACTCTCGGCAGCTGCTGGCATGCTGTCAACATGATTTTGATAATTTTTTATCAGGTTGTGAGTTTAAAACTGTGCTGTACTCTAAAGTTTACTGAGTTTGGGGGAGAAAAGATAACTTTATATTTTAAAAAATTATTAGATGGACAACTTGGACAACTGTTTCAACTGCCGTAAATCCATCTTAGGATTCCGATGAAGTCATAAAACTCTCAAGCTGTGCTTTTGAGGCTTATGAAGTCACTGGGATTCCTTTATGGATTTACAGCACCGTAACAGATGGAAGTCCTTCTGTTATTCTATTTATAATTAACTGAGGTTTTGTTTAGAATCTAAATAATTCTACAACAGCTTTGTGTGGATCTCAATATTTTCTTTCTTATACCATGAAAGAGTTAACTGCTTAAGGTATGCAACATATTAATAGGAAAGTCTGACTCTAAGACTGATATATTCATGTAGTATTGTTACAAATAAGCATTACTTTACAGTAGGGTGAATGCCTATGTGATCTCATGATTCTTTTTTATTTATTTATTTTTTAATTGTTTGGGTTTACTAATTGGGGCAAAGCAATATAATGTATTATATATTCATGATACTTAACATATAGTTTATCTCTAGTCACAACTGCAATGAAACTGAGAGCATGGAGGAATGTATGAAAAGCCACTACCTATTTTAAAGTGAAATTTTTTATATATATATATATATATATATATATATATATATACACATATACATATATACTTTTAAAAGAGAATCTTTTATTTCTATCTGTTCTGCTAGATTGATTGCTACATCACCGATGATGTAATCTGCCATATGGCCCTATGGCATAAAACAACATGCCAGTCTGTAACTATGTTTCACTTACTGTAATCACTAAGGTATGAATGGATTAGAATGTCAGTCTGTTAATCACCCCCTAGGGGAGTAATATGGCATGAGGTGCAGCCTAATACCACATTTCCCCTCGGAAGCTGATTTAAGTGCCTTGTTGCTGTTATAAAAGTTATTGTAAAAGATTGCAAAAAATGGTACATTTTAAGTGTTTTCCCCATCAAGAGGGAAATTTGTAATAAAGTATACCATCTGCTATCTACCCATGAAAACTGGTTTAGAATATCAGAATGCATTTTACAGTTACTCAGTTGTGCCAGTGCACGGAATGCTACCACCTTTTCAAAAGAATTCATGTACTGTGGTGCTAAGTCTCTGCACTGCAGTCTGTTTAACAGTTATTAATGTAAGGACCTCATGTTATGGAAAGCCAATACGACTGCAGCCTTTCTAAAACCCTTTTAAAAGAGTGCATAAAAATTTATAAAATGGTAAAGTTGTAGTTAACATTTGAAAAGTCCTGGATTTTGTCCTCAAACAGTTTTTTTTTTGTTTGCTTTTTTTTTTTTTAATTCTTTTTTATTAGATTTGAAAGGAAACATCTTCTAGAAGCACATTCTACAGTGGTATGATTTTAGGAACATGATTTCACATTGTTATGGTAGGATACTTAGTTGTATAACCATGAGTTTATCTTTATGAGGGGTGGGTAACCAGATAACATTGCTAAAAAAATGGTTAACATTTTTCATTAGCCTCATCATCAAAACATGAGTGAACCATTTGGGTTACATGGCAAAACAGCTCACAGTTTGTTAGCAAATTTTCTTCCACAGCTTTTTCAGGTCACTTTTATGGTATGTACTGTATCATTATAGGGTCTTATAACATGAGTTGCAAAAAATGTGCAGTCCCATTGGTGGAGTCACTCTGCATGGCCATGCATTAAATTCCCTTTATAATGCATGGTTCTTGAAACAACCCCACATACAGTAGTACACTGGGCTTCATAGTCCAAAGTCAGAAAAATAATAAATGACTATTTCTGCAAACCAGACATAACAGTAGCATATACTCTTGTGGCAACCACAACAATGCATTGACAGTATGTCTCCCTATATTAAATAAATAAATAAATAAGTACGGAGCACTTTGATTCTTAAGAAAAGTGAAAGCACTGAAACAGTGGTTATCCAACATACAGAAAAAAAATTCCTCAAACAACATGAAGAAATGGCATGCTGATAGACAGACAGATAGGGAACAGCTAGGCAAAACTTCAAGCAGTATGTCAAATATGTAAAACCTGGTCTTGTGTGGGTACCACTGTGTGAAATTTCACAATAAGTAAGCCCCTCCAGCCTGTTCAGTATATAGAATAACATAGAATGTAAATGCAGATAAGGGCCGATGTGCCTACCCAGTCTGCTCATTTTTTTTTAAATTTCATTTTTTGCTGCAAACTCTACTTGATTACAGTTGCCCCCTTCCTTACAACTGCAACTCCTTTGTGACTGTCCTGGGCATTTTTGAGCCCCACCACTGTTTTCACACCCACTACCTCCACTGGAAAGCTGTTCCACACATCCACTACCCTTTCCATTAAGAAGTACTTCCTCACATCCCTCCTGAATTTACTCCTCACCAGCTTCATAGCATGACCCCTTGTTCTAGATCTTTTTTCTGAAAGATGCCCCCCTCCTGTACTTTACAAGCCTCATGAGGTATTTAAAGGGTTATATTATATCCTCACCACTCCCTCCAGGGAGTATGTATTTAGCTCATTTAGCCTTTCCTTATAGGGTTTTGATGCAGACCCTGTACCATTTTTGTAGCCCTCCTCTGGACCACCTCTACTCTGTCTATGTCCTTCCTGAGATGTGGTCTACAGAACTGGACACAGTACTCAAGATGGGGTCTTACTAGCAATCTATAAAGGGGAGCACCACCTCACTGTTCCTGCTGGTGATACCCCTTCATAGGCACCCCGGCATCCCACTAGCCCTTCCACCTGCCTTGTCACACTGCCTGGCCACCATTAGGTCATCCAATAAGATTACCCCCATGTCTCCTTCCTGCTTGGTCATTGTCAGTATCACTCTGTCTATTTTTTACTCTGCTTCCAGGTTTCTAAGGCTTAGGTGCATTATAGTGCACTTTTTTTCATGAAAATCCAGCTGCCATACCCTTGATAACTTTTCTAGTCTTTTCAGATCCCTGATCATCCCCCATGAGTATCCATTCTGTTGCAGATCTTGCTGTCATTTGCAGATAGGAAGACCTTTCCTTCCAGTTCCTCTGCTATGTCACTTATAAAGACATTGAAGTGTACCAGTCTCACCACTGATCCCTGAGTTACCCCACTAGTCACCCTCCTTTCTGCAGAGTGCACTCTGTTTACTACTACCTCTGTGTCCTATCTGCTAAACAGTTTCTCACCCAGGCTACCACCTTATTACCCACCCACAAGTTATCCAACTTGCTTATCAGCAGGAGCACTGGAAAATTGTGGAGAAATGTGGACAAACTTGTGGAACCTTTGGGGTCAAAATTGTAGAAAGTTGCGGAGCATGCGTGGTGACATTAATGTTGGTCAATGGTTCAGTTTTTGATATACAAAAAGCCACGCATTATTTTAAAAGCACACTCACTTTATTCTTTGCAAACAATACATTTTACACAATTACTGTACTAATAGCAGTCTTAAAGGACCTTTGTTAGTGACATAATATTTCCACTCACTTCCCACCCCCTATTCCAGACAATATATATTCAGCTCTGTTCCTTGCCCCAAATCCACCCACCATAAAACTATTACAAAAAAAAACTATAAAAAATTAGAAGCTCCATCCCAAATGCATAACCTCAGCCAAACACATTACAAATGAACACATTTATACATGCACAAAAAGTTACATACTTTGTTCCCCACTTTTTCACTGTCACCGAGGCCCCCTATCTTGAACCAGCAGAAAACAGTTACAGAAAAGTACATATTGGGCTGTCTGTATAGTCCAGAGTGTCGTATATCTGGCAGACATGGATTGGATTCCCATAATCTCCACTAGTAAACTGTGTGAGCCTGGGCTGCTCTCTTAACCTCCTTCTGAAAACCAGGCTGTCTGCTTGGTTTGCCAACCAACTGAAATAATTCAAACATAATATTCAGCAATATTTAAAAATGTTTGTTGTACTTTAACATTAATAGCAATTTTACATTATTTTCTTTTAAAGTTATTCTGTTGTCCTTCAGAAGGTCTATGTAAACAGAAAATGTTTTTTCTATATCAGCAGTGCTGACAGGCATCCAAATATAGCATTTTGCCAAGGTTGCCAGTTTGCTCAGTGATGGTGACTGACACTCCCACAAGGCTGCAATTTCAAAGTCTGGTGGGACTGAATTGGCAGCATTAGTATAAGCATACCACTCAAGGGGCAAATGTCTGCAAGCCCCAGTTTGCCAGTGATATAGCTTTCTTTTTGTTTGTCCAGCATAGGAAGTTGTAGTGGATCAAAGATATGGGCTGCCTGAAAAACATGCATTGAGGGGTGTCCTTTGATGACATTGTCCAGTTTTTGACTGCTCTCCAGCTTCACTTGTTGGAACAGATAGACACAAGCAGCTCTCTCACCCTCTTGGCACACTAAGAGTTTTTCCACAGTCTTAGGCCTGTATTCATCTATGCCAACTGTGGAACAGAAATCCAGAAATAAGTAGAGGTGATTCAATCAGGAAAAATGTTGTGCCCTTGGGGTACTGTCATTGCCTGCAGCTCTTCGATGAGTGCACAAGCTCACTGGAGTGTTCTGACACAAATGTGGCTTGTGCTACAAGCACATCAAGTCTACTTGACAATACCATTTTGAGTTTTTTAAATGAAGCTGCATCTGATGAAGTATTGTTTATGAAGTCTGCCACGAGAGGCAGTGAGTCAGCCAGATAATTGACTGCCTTTACCCAGGAGCACCAGAGGGTCAACATAGCATATACAGGCATCTTTGGAGCAATGCCATCCTTTGCCTCTAGAAATTCTAAATATTGATGTTGCCGCATGGGGCTCTGACAGAAAACCTTTTCGATTAAGCTGACCACAGTATTAAGGTCTTCCAATACTGTGGACCAGAATTCCAGAATCAAATTTAGCAAATGTGCAATGCAAGTTGCATGCACAGCATTAGGGAACATGCCAGAAAGAATATTTTTAAATGCTTTCTGCATATAGCTGCCACTGTCTGTGGTAATTGCTAACGCCTTGTCAAAATGTATGCCATTCTCATTTAAAATATGAAGCACAGCTTGGGAGACCATGGTGTGATTCACATGATCCAAAAACTCAGGTCCTATCAACACCGACTGTATATTGACCCTTGTCAGAGGCTGTGCCAGAACTCCAAAAACACTACGTCCACAGGCATCTGTAGTTTCATCCAATATTAAGTAGAAGTCAGTGTCTTCAACCAGCTCTCTTACATAGTCCTCATGCTTGGGGTGAAGCTCCTGAAGGTATGCAGTGTGTAGCTGTGCAGATCCAGGAAGACTTCCACAATGTTTTGTGTAGTTGCAGAGGAACTGTTCAAAGGCTGGAGCTTTTTCTATAAGAATGTCTGCAAAGTCAGGCATCTTACAAAGTCCAGGACAAATTCTTTACAATCCTCAGTGGCTAATGTTGATCTCGCTAAAAAAGATGCCAGTGGCTGCTGTTGTTGGATGGTACTGCCTGAAAGTGAAAAAAGAAAAAAAAAGTAATGTAAAAAAGTGATAGACCGACCCCCCACCCACACACACCCCCCATCCACCCATCCTCCTCACCTCACCCACACACACAACACCCACACCCACACACCACACCCTCACCACACACACACACACACACACACACACACACACACACCTCACCCAACACACCCTCACCCACACACACACATATACCCTCACCCACACACATATCCTTATCCACCCTCACACACGCAGAGATAAATGTGATACTTGTATATAAATTCTGTATACATACCATCTTGTTTTCTCTTCATTGCTGCAGCTTTCTGATCCACATGTTTTGTATTCTCATGTGCAGGTTGACTGTATGCTTGCAAAGATAATCCATGGCTTGACAGCAGAACTTGCAGAATAGCTGGCCCCCATCCTCATACAGATCGCCTGGATACAGAGCGACCCGATCAATGGTGCGCACAGTGTAAGAAAGATGGCTCTGTTTGACCTCCTTGTGAGACAGACGAAGACACTTGGCATTCGGCTGAGACATATTGATGTTGATTGATTCTTGCAAGCACTGTTACAATTAAATAAAATTGATGATTGATTCTTGATTCTTGCAAGCCCTGTTACAATTAAGTAAAACTGATCTTGATCGATTCTTTTTGGTTTTAGACTCTCTTTATGCACCCCGGAGGACAGGGCATCCTTCCAGGGTATTCACTGGGTGAAGGCCTCTCACCCCCTGCCTGAACACCCATGACTGGATCTCCCCACCTGCACTGCTCTAAGCCAGACTCCAGCCCCCTGACATGACTGGGATCTTCACAGCCTACAGTTTGGTGCCCAGGGAGATCACAGCAAGCTGGGCCAGCAGTGGGATGTGGCCCATGCCACGGGAGTTCCCATCATCTCCACTGTCTTCCGGAGCGGAGTTCTTCCCTTGTTCCCCCTAAGCATGATGTGCAGTGACATCATGGAACATGGCAACCCTGCTGACATCGTCACGCTCACCCCACGTTAGAGGCTGGTCATCCTGCAATACCCCCGATCTCTATCAGGGACCACTGGGTAACCCATGCCCTCCCGCCAGAAGAGGAGAGCAGCCCATCAGACACTCCATCCTCTATCTCCCCTGCCGACTCCCAGCAACCCGAGTTTGCTACCTATCCTGGGTCGCCGGCGTGGCACTAGCTGCCGAGTCTGCCAGGCCTGACCCTCCACTCACCTTCAACAACAAGCGACTGGAGCTTGGAAAAGACCTAGTGCACTGGTATACATGCAGAAAAAAATTGTTCTGGGCCAGCTTGCTTGTCTGCCTCATGCCCACCATCACCTGAGGCCAGAACAACTTTTTTCTGCACATGTACAAAGTCTGCTCAGACCTGACCCTCCACTAACCATCAAAAACAAGCGACAGGAGCTTGGCATGGACCTGGCAGACTGGTATACATGCAGAAAAAAATTGTTCTGGGACAGCCTGCTCGTCCACCCCATGCCCACCATCACCCAAGGCTAGAACAATTTTTTTCTGCACATGTGCAAAGTCTGTCAGGCTCGACACTCCATTGACAATCAACAACAAGTGACAGGAGCTTGGCACGGACCTGGCAGACTGGTATACATGCAGAAAAAAATTGTTCTGGGCCAGCCTGCTCATCTGCCCCATGCCCACCTTCACCTGAGGCCAGAACAATTTTTTTCTGTACGTGTACCGAGTCTGCCAGGCCCGACCCTCCACCGACCATCAAGAACAAGCAAAAGGAGCTTGGCACGGACCTGGCGGACTGGTATACATGCAGAAAAAATTTGTTCTGGGCCAGCCTGCTCGTCCGCCCCATGCCCACCATCACCCGAGGCCTGAACAATTTTTTTCTGCACTTGTGCCGAGTCTGCCAAGTCTGACCCTCCACCGACTATCAACAACAAGTGACAGGAGCTGGGTGTGGACCTGGCAGACTGGTATACATGCAGAAAAAAACTGTTCTGGGCCAGTCTGCTTATCTACCCCATGCCCACCATCACCCGAGGCCAGAACAATTTTTTTCTGCATTTGTGCCAGTCTGCTACACCCGTCCCTCCACCCTACATCAGTGACAAACCACAGAAGCAATGTACAGACTTAGCGGGCTAGTACACACATGGAAAAGAATTGTTCTGCCACCAGGCCTGTCCATCCACCAACCATTAACAAGAAACCACTGAAGCAAAGAACTGACCTAGTGGACTTGTATACATCATTCATGTGACAACAAAAACATTCTGTGCCAGTCTTCTTGTCCGCCCTTCTGCCCAACATCAAAAAGACACCAGAACAATACATGTTATACAGTTAGAAAGAAAAATGTATACACACACACACACACACACACACACACTCGCGCACACACACACCCACTGTCAACCTGTGTCCTCCCTGTCCTTCAAACCTCAAATATATTCCTCTTTTTACAACTTTATATATTGTTATATTATATAAACAATATAGTACTGTGGTCAGTGCACTCAGCCACAGACCTGTAGACTTGAGTTTGAATCTCACAGCCTCCAATTAACTGCTTTTTATACAACTGCAATCCAAACTATACCAACCTTACATCTGCCCCCACCTCTTCATCCCTATGCATTCATTTGTACCTTTCTTGCCTCCCACAATAAATCTATTCTTGTACTTACAGCCTCAGGACAGAAGCAGAAACTAGCAGTAGTCGCTGTCTACTTCACCGGATAATGCAACAAGCAAATGTGAAGAGCTGACTGATTTACAGCTCTGCTGGTTGCTGTGTGTGCTCTGATTGCAGGTTTGTGGCTAAGCTGTTTGGCAGCAGGTTTGGTTCTGTTCCATTCCCTCATGATCACTAGCAGCGGGTCTGGTATATTCTGTTCTGCTCCCTTCATGATTGCTGGTGTAGCTGAGCAAAATTAGAGCCACAAAAAGAAGAGGGAACCGAAGGTCGGCATTTGAAATTCTGCTGTTCTCGAATGAGCAGGCAGATCTATTGTTCTTCTTGGGCGGTCAGGAAGGTGGCATAGTTCTTTTTCTCCTCAGGTCTCTGGACACACAGGGTGTACTGTCTTCCTCCCCACCCAGCAACACACACACTGTATGGAGCTTAAACGGACCTGAGGGGAGACAGAATTTATAAAAAAGGCGCCATTTTTTTTTAAGGAAAGAAGAGATTGGACTAACAAGTGTCCAGCCCCCTGTTACCACATCACAGATGCACGCTGATAATGTGGGGTGGAACTGACTGTAGTTTCTTTGCTTGGAATGCTGAAAACCATACAGCGAGAATGAATGAAAGTGTTTTTGGGAACTACTCACTACATGGGTTACAGACAATGGCTAAAGTCATGGGTGAGTCATGGAGGAAGCCACAAATCGTGGAAATAGTGCAAAAATCACACCCCCAAATTTCCAGTACCCCTGCATCAGTCTCCTATTTGGAATCGTAAAGTCTTGCTGAAATCCTGATAGACCACATCCACTACTCTTCTCTGATCAAGCTCCTTGGTCACCCAGTCATGGAAATCTATCAGATTTGTCTGGCATGACCTTCCCTCTATGAAACCATGCTGCCTTGGGTCCTGTGATCCATTCAATACAAGATATTCCACAATTGTTTCCTTTAATAGTGTTTCTGTTAACTTACCCTCCACCAATGGCAGGCTAGTAAGCCTGTGAATGCTTGCCTCTTGTGAAGTGGGACTACATCTGCCTTTCTCAAGTCCTCTGGGACCATGCCAGTCTCCAATGATCTGCTAAAAAGGTCCATCAGGGCCAGCTCCATGGTGCTGAGTGGAGGGTGTTCTCTTGGCATGCTGGTAGCCTGGGTTCGTGCCCAGAGTTCTGATGTCAGGAGTTGAGTCCAGTGGGGAGGAAGAGCATCCATCAGATGCTTCCCTCCCAGAGGGGTGGGTTGGTCCTGGACTGCTGTTTCTCAGCTCCTGGTAGCAGCTAGTAGTTGGCATTCTTGGCAGTGTGTGGCCTCGATGCGCTGCTGAATGCCCTCTCCCCCTGGATGCTGCTGCAGCCAGACCACTATGAGGGTGGTGGGTGGGTCAGGAGAAAAATGGAAAACTAGTTGATTGGATGATGGTGGTCAGTCCCCGCTTACCACAGTAGCCCAGAGGTATCTGTGATGACCCCTGCCATGCCCGGCATACACAGCATACTTATAGGTGACTCTCCTCTCCCGGTTGTCCCCCCCATGGGGAGGGACCCTCCCAATGAAGGGATACATTGGGTTACCAGGGTCACGGCACTTATGCGGGAGGTGTATGGAGAAGGGACATGGTGTTGGTAGGCCTAGGGGGGCACAAATAAATAAAGCAAAAAAGGGGTTTGTGAGAGACACAGTTATTATTTATTTATTTCAAAAGTTTCACTAGGAAAGACATACTGAGCTGCTAACAGTTCATTTCCAGATGTGTCCTGGTTGAGGGGATGTGAAAAATCACGTGCAAGCAAATGCAATATATCAAGGAGCATAATCAAAAATGTATCCACAAAAAATTGTTGGTTGACCTCCCTAAGCTCCTTCAGCACCCTTGGATGTGTCCCGTCTGGCCCCAAAGGTTTGTCTACCTTCAAGTTAGTGAATGCTTTCAGACTCTTGCCACAGAAAATGGACTAGTGTCCATTTCCCTCCCATCAAAGCTCCTGGCACCTGTTTGTGATCCCTCCCCTTCCCCTTCTACAGAGAACACTGAGCAGAAGTATTTATTCAAGATGTTTTTTTTCTTGATCCACTCTGTACATTCACTCGCCTCTCTTTAACTGTACAGTCCCTCCCTTTGTCTTTCTTTTTTCGCTAATATACCTAAAAAAATGTCTTGTCAACTTTTGATGCTCCCTGTGTTATTCTTTCTTCAGTTTGTGCCTTTGTGCTCCTTACTGCTTTGCTGGACTCTTTATGTTTTCCCTGATAAACTTCCCTAGCCTCCTCTCTCTGTGTCTTCTTATTCCTTCTGAATGCTGCTCTTTTAGCCTTTATCTTTTCTGATGCCTCTTTTGAGAACCATAGCATTCTCCTCTTTCTTTCACTATTTTCTTTTACTTTTGCTTATGAATTGGAATATGGAAAACATCAGAAATAGTGGCAATAACAAAGACCTGGTACACTGCAAATCATGACTGGGATGCAAATGTTCTGGGTTATGCTCTATTCAGAAGGGTTAGGGGGAGTAAAAAAGGGGACAGTGTCCCTGTACGTAAGAGAAGGCATTAAAGCAAGAGAGGTGCAGTGAAGTCAGGGGGAGGGGAGGCACTGTGGGTCACCCTTGAGCCAGGCAATGGCACAGCAATCTGCATGGGGGTGATCTACAGACCTCCAGCACAAGGAGAGGAGGGGATAGGGATCTAGTGGATCAAATTCAGGAGATGGCAACAAATGGTAAGGTATTACTGCTGGGTGATTTCAATATCCCATTCGGGGATTGGACCATCCCAGCAGCTGCTTCATAGAGGAACCATAACATCCTGTATTCCCTACAGGTGGCAGGCCTGAGACAGCTTGTGGTTGAACCCACCAGGTACAGAGCAGTTCTGGATTTCGTACTGACCAATGGAGACAGAGACATAGACATCAAAGTGGAAGGTCAATGGGATCAAGCAACCACCACATAATGTGGTTTAGCATGGAGACATCAGAAACACAAGCTAGTCAAACAAAGGCAAATGACTTAGAATTTAGGAGGGTGGAATTTGCTAAGATGGGGAGGAGTGTCAAAGAAACCCTGGCAAGGAGGGAGATAAGAGGGGGAGTTGAGAAGCAGCAGTAACACCTGAAGAGAGCAATAGAGGAAGTGACAAACCAATGCATCAAGATGGTAAGCAAATGCAAGAGAAGGAGGAAACCACTGTGGTTCTCAAGAGAGGTGACAAACAGTGTAAGGGTCAAAAACGTGGGTTTCTGGAAATATAAGGAGACTCAAAGGGAGGAAGACAGGGAAGTGTGCCTATAGAATCTGAGAGTCGTGGGGAAGGAGAGCAAAGGCACAGATCAAAGAAAGATTAGCACAGACAGTGAAGAAGGGGGACAAGACATTCTGTAAGAACATCAGTGAAAGAAGGAAAACCAGGGGAGGGATTGTAAGGCTCATAGGGAATACAGAGGAATGTAAGGATGGAGACCAGGAGAAAGCAGAAATCTTGAACAAATACTTCTGTTCAGTATTCACTAAAGAGGGGGAGGGACAGGGACCACAGCTGGAGAACAGATTCAGCAGGGAGGGAGACACAAGTCCATTCACAGTGGAGAGAGTACTGGAGGAGCTCGAAAAACTGAAAGTGGACAAGGCAATTGGTCCAGATGACATATACCCAAGAATATTAGGGTAGCTGTGTAGTGAGCTGGCAGCACCTCTGGTAGCCCTGTTCACAGAGTCACTCAATACAGGAGTGGTTCTGGAGGAATGGAAGAGAGCACATGTGACCCTCTACCCAAAAGTAGTAGTTAGGAGGAGGCAGGAAACTATAGGCCAGTTAGCCTCACCTCAATGGAGGGTAAGATAATGGAGGCACTGCTTAAAGAAAGAATGTGGCACACTTGGAATCCAATGGTGCACAGGATCTGAGGCAACATGAATTCACAGCAGGAAGGTTGTGTCAGACGAATCTGATAGATTTTTTTGACTGGGTGATGATGAAAGTAAATTGGAGGGGGGTGGTGGACATCATCTACCTCAATTTCAGTAAGGCCTTCAGCATCGTCTCACACACAAAAGGCTGGCTAACAAGATGGGTAGCCTGGGTATGGGGCACAAGTTGGTAAACTGGGTTGGGAACTGGTTAATCGACAGGAGGCAAAGGGTGGTGGTAAATGGGATCCAATCAGGGGAGAGGGAGGTGACCAGTCAGGTACCACAGGGATCAGTCATTGGTCCAATCCTGTTTAATGTGTTTAATTAGTGACATTGCAGAAGGGCTGGAGGGTAAGGTCTGCCTGTTTGCTGATGATACCAAGATCTGCAACAGGGTTGATATTACGGATGGGGTGGAGAAAATGTGGAGGGGACCTGGGAAAGCTTGAAAAATAGTCTGAGCTGTGGCAACTTAGGTTTAATTCAAAGAGGTGCAAATAATGAACATGGGATAAAGGGAATCCTGAGGGAGCTAAAGGATGGGGGAGTTGCTGATGATGATGACCAGGGAATAAAAGGTACTTGGGGTTATCATTTTAATGACCTAAGGGTGTCCAAGTGCATTACAAAGGCTACAGGGAAGGCCAATGGCATGTTGGAGAGCACAGGCAGAGGTATCACTAGCAGAAGGTGGAAGGTGGTGATGCCATTGTATAAAACACTAGTGAGGCCTCACCTAGAGTACTGTGTGCAGTTCTGGAGACCGCACCTCTGCAAGGACATTGACAGGGTGGAGGTGGTCTAGAGAAGGGTGACTAAGATGGTACAGGGCTTGCACTTCAAAACATATGAGTTGAGACTGAAGAACCTCAATATGTACTCACTAGAGGAGAGAAGGGAGTGGGGAGACATGATAGAAACATTTATGTACCTTAAGGGTTTAAACAAGGTGCAGGCCGGAGACATTTTCCAATATAGAAGTTCAAGAACGAGGGGCATGATATGAAATTGAAAGGTGACAGCTTAAGGGGAAATGTGAGGAAGTTTTTCTTCACAGAAAGGGTGGTGGACACATGGAATAGTCTGTCACAAGAGGTGGTGGGTGTGAGCACAGTGGAGGAATTTAAACATGCCTAGGACAGACGTAAGGAAACCTTAAGGGTGGGAAGGAGGGGAAATAAGACATTGACCACATAGGATCATAGGCCATAAACAAGAGTAGGGCCTACGGGCAGACTGGATGGGCCTGGCAGTCCTTATCTGCAATCAATTTTTATGTTTCTATGTTTGTATCAGAGAATTATACTCACCACCCTGCACTATGAACTGCCAGTCCTACCCACTGCCACAGTAACTTGCTTACACTTTGTAATTAAATGATCATTCTCAGCATGGTGCAATTATACAGACTACTGTGTTTACTTACTGGTCAATGGTGACTCCATCTTAGTTGGAGCCACTAGGAGGGGTGGGGAAGTAGAGAATACACACAGTAAGCACTGCATAACTGGTGCCATTTTCAGAGGTGCTACCCATCTCTGCTCAAATCTGTTTATGTGTTGGGAATGTATCCAGCTGGCATATATAATGCCACTCTAAATATAGCTCTGTCAAGTTCCCCCAACCCCACTAGTTCCCTGGAAACAGATCAAACATTTAAGAGGTAAAGTTCAAATGATTTAACGTCGACTGTTCATTATCATTTTCAAAGTCAGAGTTCTGTTCTACTCCCTGTTCCCCAAAGTCAGTTTTTATTTTGTTCATGAGGGCCCCAACCTCCGTAGAAGCATTAAAAAAATACATCTTACCTCAACATACTATTTTAAGTTGGGCTAGGTATTGCATTGCATGCAACAGCACAAGAGATCAGTGTCACTCTTAGGGCTTCAAATGCTTTACACCATTCGTACATGGTAAAACTAAAGTTTGGGTACATGGGTATTTTGCAGTCATCCTGAAGACCTATCAGGCCAGTTTTTCTTGCAGTTTCCAGAATGATGTCATGCTCATGGCTATCTGCTGGCACCACCAAAAGTGTCCTGGGGGATGCATATAGTCACCACTCGTTTATCTGCCTCTAACTTATTTATCACACTCATTTTCCATCCATGTGCGGCTGAGCTACCTTTTGCTATGTTTGTCATCGACTCCACATTCAGATAACTGTCACACGCCGATATCAGTCTATGACATTGGGAATGGATGGGATCAGATATCTGAGTGTTGACTGTAGTCCTCTCTCCTCTTTCTTGGTGTGATGCTTTAGGCTCTGTTTGCACCCTGTACTGATTTCCTAATGGAGAATGTTTTTTAACCAAGGTCCACAAATTTCAGAGGGTTGTTTTCCTCCATAGCTTCTGGAAGTCTGAGAATCTGAACGGTCACCCACTCATGATATTTTCTTGTGTTTCATTCCTGTGTCTTAGTGCCTTGTTTTCTATATCTTGGCCCAGTGATGTAGCGGTTGCTCTTAGCACAGAACTGTTTTTTTTTTTTTTTTTAATTAGTGTCAATTGTCAGAGGGTATCCAGGGACAATATCATAAAGACAAAAGCCTGCAACTGTATTTTATTGACTTAAGCCTAAAGCCTCTTTTAATTCTTATGACAGATTGTGAAAAGTGGGACAATGTACATAGTTAATGTTAATGTTCCATAATCTGCATTTCGTCTGTGCTGAATATGGTTAGCATTATGAATGGCACCTACCATACTGGCTTTGTTTTCTAAAAAAAAAAAAGACATTCAAAATATGAAGGTCTGCAAATTAACAGAGAGTAGCTTATGATGGTTTTCTTTCTTTTAATCATGAATGTAATACAGTGCATCTTAAACACTTGACACCACACTAGACGGGACTTCCAAGAGTCCACTGTTACCATTTTTCACTGCACTGCTGCATTTGTGATATGTGAAAAGACATGATTCATAGTCCTACTCTGTATCTACAGTAGGATGTTTGATTTTCCATGGAAACTAGGAAAAGCTATATTTCCTTTTTAATTTTAAAGAAAGTAAATAACAATTTTATTCGAGGGTTCTGCCTCTTTGGCCATTGAAGTCTAGCAACAGGCTAATAAACTGTATTTAGAAATTCTGGATAGCCTTCTGCCCCATTCCCTTACACCAAAATATTTTAGACTGGAAAAGGGCTAATAATGAATAACTTCTAATGAATTTTTACTAAGAATATTTCTCATGGTCTAATGGTGAGGATAGTAGACCAGAATATGGCAGTTCAGAACAAGCAAATGCAATCTATCTGTTCCTCCAGCACTTAGACTGTATTTACCAATTGGTCTCAGTCAGAAACAGAAATTGCAGGAGGTATGCATGCTGCCAGTTTCACCATTGGGAGGAGCAGTTTTTAATGTGACAATGAAACAGACAGAGAGACAGGGGAGAGAACTCATGTAGAATAGATGAGTCCTTCCCACCAGCCTAATGAGCGACACTAGTGACGGGAAACTTGTTGAAGTTGAATGTACAAAATGCTGATTAATGCGTTTTAATATAGAGATACTCCCTAATAATAGTATTGAAAAGCATAACAAATTTCAGTAATACCATCATTATGAAAGAGGTAATACCAGAGTTCACAACTGATAATACTATCGTTCAGGTGCTGTAATAGTATTGTTTGGGACCTGAATGATAGTATTATCAGCAAAAGAAAACAGCGCAAGTGCATGTCTGCCTCCCAACGTCTTTCCAAGAGTGCCTTCTGATTGGCTGCTTTTCCTGTGTGGGTGGGCATAACAACTTTCAAAATATGGCATCTCTGTCACAGTTAGTGACAGACATGTCCTCAGCACTACCAGAAGCATTTTTTCTATTTTTATTTATTTTACCATTATAACTATCTGGTTAATTCTGCTTTCAGGCTTCTCGCCACCGAACTCAACTTGCCACTGACAGTAAGAGTGAGAGTGAGCCACTCATCAGAGCAATGCAGTGCTCGGGCCATGTCTCCAGTAAGGAGTTTGCAGAGCAGATGTCAGGTGCCTCTAGCAAGTGTTAACTGTAGTAGTCGGGCACCCGTTTTTTATCTGAGGACATTTTTAAATCTGATCCATATATTAAAAAAAATAAGAGATGGGTTTGTGTGCATTACCAGGGAGTCTTACTATCTCGAGGTTCTGGACACATTGGAACCTCTCGAGCTTCACTGTCAAGGTTCCTATGTGTCCAGAACCTCTCGATGGTATTACTCCCTGGTAATGCACATAAACCTATCCATTATTCTGTCTATATTTTGGAGAATTGACTATTGTAATACCTTGTTTTCAGAGTTACCCAACAATTCTGTGTGTAAGTTGCAGCATGTTGTCAGTTCAGCAGCCAGAATTGTAACTGGTTGCTTATTTTCCTAGGAAGCATTTTACACCTATACTTCAGAGCATACCTTGGCTTCTCATAAAATTCAGATGTCATTTTAAAGTCCTTGTTTTGACTTAACAATACAGTATTTTTTAAATGTTATTCTTTTGTAACTGGGTAAGGCCCATTAGGCACAAGGCCTGATTTCAGGGCCAACCTGGGAGGAAAGGAGAGGTTAAGTGACTTGTTCAAGGTCATACAGTGTGCAAGTGGAGGTTCTGGGAATCAAACCCAGGTCTGCTGGGTGTACCAGGCTAATTCACAGCTGGGTATTCTAACCTACAGGCTATACTGCCAGCAATATCTTTATATCATTTCACCCAAATACAGTTCCCATCTGATTTGATCTCTCTCTCTCTGTACTCCCCTTCTTGATCCATACAATCAGCTCATGCCACCTTGTGGACCACCTGTAAAGTAACTGTAGTAGATAAGGATTTTTCTGTGGCCCTATTCCCGGGACACCTGAACTGGTCAGGTTAGCAAGGTGGTTGCCTTCCCCAGGTGAGGGACCGGTAGGATCATGCAGGGGTGTGGCTTCTGACTGGAGGGGTGGATCAGTGTGCTTAAATTGTCTACCACTAGCCTAGCTTGGCCTTTTGCTGCCTCCTTCTGGATTTTTGCCAGCAGCACCTGCTTCAGCAGTGGAATTTTAAAGAACCTGGGTACGATCTTCCTTCCATTTTTCTTTTTCTATGCCTGTATTTTACTTCTTTTCAGTACTGGCTTGAATTCAGGGGCAATCTACATGCTGAACTACAGTGTTTTATTGGCATTTGCATGATCTGTGGAAAATGTCTGCTTAATTTACTACCTATTGTGGGCTAATTGTGACTGCTGAGCTACACAGAACTGGTTCCATCACCCTAGAAACCATCAGTGCCTATGAATTCAAAGACAAGAAGCAAATGACCCCTGAACACTGGTTCTGGTCCCCACCCCCTGGTGCTATTGCTTCCTCCAGTAGTGCTACAGAATCCCTCTGTTTGTCCTAATACAGCAACTTTCAGCCAGAACTTGACAAGGTACTCACATTTATCATGGTGTAGGAGCAGCAGCAGGTTGCAATTCTTTCATCAAGGGTGTCCCCATTGGCCTGCAGTGCCTGTATTCATTCAGAAGCACGCAGTGTTGTAGTGGCGCCTGTGGTGCCAGCCATGGTTTTGACTACTCCCAATAGTTATGTGAGTATAGATGAGCCAGCCAGGTCACACCTGCTGAAGAACATTCACCAGCATATCAGGACTAGAGACTATATGGACATGTTTTCACTCCTGAACTGGTCCAAGAAGCCAGATAAGGTGAAGGAGAAAAAGCAGGAGGTAGGGGAGAAGAGGACACACATCCACTGTAACTGGGTGACCTACTCAGCAGCCTTTTAGGTTTTCACCAGCACCCTTATCCAGGACTACCCCAATAGTAGTGCCAGCCTGTAGAGTTACTACAGGCACAGTGTGGCCATGCACATGAGTAAAACAGGTTCAAGGTGGTTGGAGTACAAAAGAGACCTTCTCTACAGGATGCAAAATGTACTTGTGAGACAGTGGAACATTTTAGACATGCCCCTATAATGGGCAATTGAGAATGGGAATGGGGTCCAACACAAAGGGAGTGATTTTCCAGTGAGGCAGGTCGCATCTCCCAAGAAGGGGATGTCAGGCATGACAGCTTGGTGTTGCTAAAATTACAATCAAGGGGATAGCAGAGTGGACCAGAGCAGATACAAGGATGAATATGTTGCCCAGGTACTGTGAGCCAATGGGCTACTACCCCTGCCTATTGACTACCACAGAAGTTAAGGGGCCTGGGTTCTATTGCAATAATTTTTTTGATTTTATCCAAGAAAAGAAAGTAGTGCGGTGCCTCCAAACAGAGTAAAGTAACAGTGGGCCAAGTATTTGATTGATACAGTCCTCTGGGATGCTTTACCTACCCACCTCCCCTTCCTGTCATTCCACACACTGGATACCATGTTATTCACCAATACTGTAATACACATATACTTATCAACTGTAACTAATAAATTTCTCACAACACAGGAATTGCAAAAACCCAACACAGCTTTATTTTTTGGGGTAGGGCTAGAGGAGGGGTACTGGCACACAGGATTGCTGTGAGAAAGAAGAAGAATTGGTTAAAGGGGTTAACAGGGCCTGAAGGCCAAAACATGTACAGTGCCCACCCCCACTGGTACCAGTGCAAACCCCCCATGTCCTGTCAGTCCTAGCTGGGTCCCCAAACTTAACGCAGGCCTGCTAGATGCCGCAGGTTGGCTGGCATTGGGGCCCTTGAAGTAAACCTTCCTAAGGTATTAACTGCTTACTCTCCTTTTTGCCAGGGCAGGCCCTGGATTACTCATGGTACTGACTCACTGGAATTTAGCTACTGGCACAGTAGGTTGAGGCAGTTCAGGATCGACTGAACTGAGAGGCAGCAAACAAATAGGTAGTGAAATGCTAGTCTGGACAATGCAAACACCTTGTCAACCTTGAAATTGCTTGAAGACTCTTGCAGCTTGTCACCTTCTGACTTGCTTGAAGATTCTTGCAGCTTGTCCCCTTCAGCCCACCGAGTGGGCTAGATTGCAGAGTACGCATGTAAAGCCTACCAGGCCTCAAGGAACCCAGGCCCAGGAGTGACCCCATGATCTGGCTCCCCCCAGTGGGTCCAGAGTGCTCTAGCACTCAGGCGTGAGCCCGTGGCCCCCTGCAGCCCAGTCTACCTCATGCGGTAGGGGTTGGCAGTTTCCCTACCTGGCTTCAAGTTGCAATTGTGATTATTTTCAAGTTTTGACTTTCTCCTGGGCAAGAACAAAAAGCTCCAGTGTGCAGGAAACAAATTCTCTGAATTTCCTCCTTTACGGTGTTTTTTGGCTGGTGACTTGCAGTCTCTAGAACAGTCCTGTGCCTTCCTACAGCTGGTTTTAAGCTAACAACAGGCTCCTGAAACACTGGACACCTGAAAACCTTTTATTTCCAAAGTCCTCAGATTCAGGTACAGTGCCAACCTTTAGCTCTGGCACACACACAGGTCCCAAACCACTCTTTTCCTTTTCACAGCTCATGGTTACTCACAGTTCCAACTTTCCCATTTTACAGCTCAGGGTTTTTCCAACACTGATGCAGGCTCACTGCAGCACTGAATCTCCAGAACACAAGGATCTTCCTCCAGATACCTTAAATATTCAGGTTCAACACCACGGTTCTCTTCATCAGATTAAATTCTCTATTCAAGTCCTCAAACCATTCACTGTTTTACCAACTGAGTCCTGTAAAAGGCCTCCTGACTTTCCCTCACAACATTGAGCTCCTCTTGACTCAAGAAGAGCCAACATCAGACTGCCCAAACTGCCCAAAGTCAGTGGGGTTTCACATGAAAATCCCAGCTTCTGATTGGCTGATTCATGCAGTCGCACAAGAATATTAATAGTCATTAGCCTCCTTCGATTATTGATTGGTAAGGGGTCCTTGGCACCTAGATTTAGTTCACTTCCTTCCCACAAGTCACATGAACAAGCTTTTTGGTGCCTATCACAATGATTGGCTGTCCACAGGGGTCAAAGACTGCCAACATGGCTGCTGGTACACAGTTCTCACTGCAGTCCACATAAAGAGGGAGGATCCTCCAAGGGGCAGGAATAATGCACCAGAGGCATGTAACCCATCCACGGAGTCCCGCACCCACAGACCAATGCATGGTGGTTGTATTCACATCCACTGGCCACCAAACAGCCCCCTTCTGTGGCCCCACCCCCCCTGGAGTGCCAGTACTTAGGGGACCTTCCACAGACATGGGCAGGCATCCAATGGGATGCCCAGACCTGATCCACCACTGGATCACTTGCACCCATGGGGCACCCCAGCATTCAGGCAGCCATGGTGAAGCCGCAGCACCAGTGCAGGTGGATGACCAGTCAGCCATCCTGGCCCTCCATAAGGAACCTGAGAGCAGGGGTGGCATATTGGGGGTATTTCCCCATGTTCCAACTTCACCGCTGTGGCTGGCAGCACCCTGGGGGGGTTACTGGTTAAGTCTGGGGCATGTTGGCATAGCCTATGCCCACCCTCACCCAGCAGTCCGCGCGTTCAAGAATAGCATGGAGCATGGGCACACCCCCTGCACCCCCTCAGATCACCCCCACATGGGGATCAACAGGGAGCCGGGGAATCCGGCACTCATCAGCCCCGCATCTCCATGAAGCACTGGGCACAGGGGGCACAGTGGTCCTGGAGTGTCTACGCACCCCAGATAAGTGGTTCATAGCCACTCCACACCTTAGAGAATAGCCTAGTAACCATTTTCTGAATTTAACATATACATTTGGTCCCCAGCCTGTGGCTACCTCTGATTCACAATGCCACCAGGCACTAGGCAGGCTCCCTCATACATATTAATCTGCCCCCATTAACATTCATGAGCACCTCTGATTCTGCAGTGCTATTGGTGCTACTTAATGCAACATTCTTGCAGCTCCTCTTTCACTATCTCCAGGTCTCCGGTCCCCAAATAGCTTAATTTTGGGACCAGTACCATTGAAGAGCCATCCATTTGGCCGAGGGATTGGCTGCAAAACAGAAAGTGCCAGTGCACATGCACGAGCTGCTGCCACTAATTTCAAACCTTAGACAGTATGGCCACTCCATGGATTGCTCCTCTGGCCCCACTCCTACTGGCAAAATTTACAGGGGCCAGACAGAGTGTGAAGGGGACACTCAAGAGCTCAAGCCAGGGGGAGGCAGGACCAGGGGAATCAGGAGCAAAACAGGGTAAACCAGGGATCAAACAGGAGGCACAGGGAGGCCCCCTAGGGACAAAATGCAGCTAAGCCCCCTCAGGGGGTTACAAATACATGGTTCAACCCATTCTTGCAATGCAAGTCATCAGGCGTTAATTATCTGTCCTCTAAGTTGTGATGCTTCAGGCCTCCCAATGCTGATAAAGGTAAGGAGCCTTAGATAATTGCTTGTCCACTACTTAGATCAATAAACCACTTGATCTCTGGTGGCAGGCTTTTTCAAAGGTTTCAGGATCACAAATTATGGTGCATATAGGGCCTTAAAGCAGAGAACCAAAAATTAGCCAAAGAAAGACTGGACAATATCCAAAAAAAAATTAAAAGGAAGTGATGTTGGGGGAATTAGTGGTCTTATCTTCCCCACCACAGGCCTCCAGGTGTTGCCAAGAGGTTTGGTAACCAAAAGACAATGGGTGAATTAAAGATAATAAATCACCTGTCTTACCTGAAGAAGATTCTGTCAGTAACCATACCAACCTACTGTTCATGAAAGTGGTATATGCATCATTAAACAGGGCAGTGAAAGATGTGAGGGCAGCAAAGAAAGGGGCCTGGATGACAAAAGTGGGCATATGGTCTGCATTCTGCCTCTGCCTGTTGCCAGTTGATCCTGATGAAGGAAAGCTACTAGGTGTGAACTCTGAGGTACAGTATTATGTGGACAACTGCATGCTGATGGGTTGTGCAGTCTCCTTTTCAGTCTTTGAGCAGTTTAGTGTCTTCCTGCTGTACAGTGTCATGACTAAGAAGGTGAGTAGATTGAGAATTGCCCACTACTTGGGTGATCTCCTATTCATTAGCAGGCCAGGGACTGGGAAATGTGTGTATATACTGGCAACATTCCAAGAGGTGTGCACAGACTTTGGGGGGTCCCTTTGGCCCTGGAAATGGTGGAAGGATCCTGTACCACGTTGTCTTTCTTAAGGATCAAGATAGCTTCCCAGGTCACTAAGTTTTGCCTGCAACTGAAGAAGGTTCAGGTCCTTCAAGATTTGTTGAACAAGGCAGTGGGATTAATCAAGATCACCCTATGGAAGCTGCTCATTGGTAATCTTTGCATGCAAGGTTATTTCCATGGGTGGGACTTTCTTTAAGTACCTGTCAGAATCAGGCTCTGGGTGCTGCAAGCCTTGCCACATCCTTTGAGTCTAAAAGAGTGTGAGGGAGGACATTGCAATGTGTCAGACATTTCTGAACTTTTATAATGGGATGTCCATCTTGCCCACAGTGACTTCCAGCTAGGAGATGCAGTTATACACCAATGTGCCTGGAGAATTTGGCATTAGGGCATACTTTTGGGGATTACAATATGTTACCAAATGGCTGGCTTCCTGGGTCAAGAGTGGTTGAATGAAACAGGTTACTTTGCTGGAGATATTCACTATTGTGGTATTGTTGATGGTATGGAGCAGCTGCCTTCAGAACATATTGTCTATGTTGAACAGGATAGTAATTTTTGAGAGTGACAACCATAGGTTAGTTCATATCATTAATGGCCAGCTGGGGCAAAGGGTTTACTGAGTGACTGGAAGTGAGGGTTCATACTTACATGACTGCTTCTTAAATTTTTTTTTTAAATTGTGCATTTGCCTGAAGCTGATAAAAGTATTTCTGATGCTGTTTCTTATTTGCAATCACAGAAGTTCCAGGTGTTGAAGCCTAAAGCAGCGAGACAGCCCATATAAGCTCTGGCCTTCCTGTAAGAGTTGGTGACCCCAAAGCCTGGAAGATTCTTTGGATCTCCATAGCTTCTAGCACCGGTATAAAATGCAGGAGGCATGTGGAAAATATCTTGTCATTCTGGTCTGCTCAGTGATGGCCCAATGTGAGGCCAATACAAGTGGAATAGGTATGCCAGTACCTGGCCAAAGTGAAACAAGAAGGTTCAACCCCATGGGTAGATGGTCAACACTTGGTAGGCATATTTCATTTCTCCAAGTTCACATGGCTCAAGAATAATACCCAGATTTTCCAGCTTTACAAGATGTTGAAGGGTTCATCTAAGGGGTCCTGAGGCAAACTGATGGGTGGTGCCAGATCAGTCTGAGCATCATAGAATGGGCATGAGATGAGTTGACACATGTGTGCTTGTCTCCAACTGAGGCCTTGTGTATTCTGCATGGACTTCTTGGTGGCATTCTGTGGTGCTTTTTTCTGTCAAAACTGGATCTGCCTAAAAAAATTTTCTGCAAGACAATTGAAGTTTATGTGTGGCCTCATTATAACCTTCTTTTGTTTTTGTTTCACTGGCAGGTCTCACTTACAAGGCAAATGCATATAAACATATTAATTATCCAGCAAAAGAAAAAGAACATCTTTAGGTCTCCTGAGTTTGCTTGATTATGGAGTCCCTGTTCTAGAGATTTCAGTGAGTTCCACTACTCCTTTGCTGCCAACCCTGACCCTTCCTTTCACCCTGTACCACTCCTTCTTGGCAAATGTGGATAAAGAGACATTCCTTTATTCACTGGGCAGCAAGACAAGCCAAGCAGTGCTTTGGGGTTGGAAACTAGTCTTTGACCCCCAGCAGCTACATGTGCATTTGATGGGCTGGCAGGAAATGAAGTGCTCCCCTCAACTCATGAAAAGGCTTAGTAATGAAGTTCCCCTGAGGTTCTGGTAATTAATTTGGGTGGCAAAGGCTTGAAGCTGATGAAATTCCTCAATCTGCTGTGTAGGATGAAGGATGACTTACATCCCATCTAGGAAGCCTGGCTGATTGTTGAGCTGGGTTAGTTCTACAACATCCAGAGACACCACTAGCATCATGTGAAGGACCTCAGAGCAGTCAAGAAGGCCCAATGAAGGGTTAACACGTCGACGTGTCTCTTTATCAACTCAACATAGTCAGGATGGTACCCCAACTGTATGTGAAGCATGGTGTAAATCTATCTGATTCGGGTTGTGACATGTTCTTAGCATCCATACAGAAATCTTGACAAGTGTTTTTATGATGTGCTTGGGTGTTAGACATTGTATTTCCTATGGTGGCATAGTAGTCTAGCAAGGATTTGTACAAAAGGAAAATGGGAAAATCTGCTTCCATTATGGACAGGCTTTCCTCCAGGCTGGCATGATGTGAGGCCCAGATGACTGGGGGCCTGGCTCAGGCCAGTAGAGGACAACCTCATAGAGGTCTGCCGACATGTGATGCACCATGTGAGGGGTTTGAGCTCACATCACATGGTCCATGGGCTTTGACTCAGAGTGGCTGGTGTCCATCTGGTGACTGCACCTTTTTGGAATAGGGTCCACTTGGAGAGTCCCTGTGGAGTTGGGACAGACCAGTGTAATGCACGGATCATCTAAAACTTGCTCAGATTCCAGGGCTGAATCTGTCAAGCTGCAGAATGTACCATTTACATATTTTCAATAAATGTGTAGCTGTGGCAATTTCTTCCAAGATGTCGTGTTGTGCCATTTATTCTGAAAGAAGGGGGTAATGGGGCCTACAAAGACAACTGAAGGTTCCTAGTTATGAGTTGAAGACAGTGGGAGGACATAATTGTTTCCATTAGGGTCCCCATGATGTGGAATGCACTCTGTCTATTGATTTACCTTAGTCTCTTTTAAATATTTATTGAAAAAATTATTATTTTTAATAGGCTTTTGACTCACCATTAGAGCTAAGCAGAATTTTAAAATTCTGCTTCCTCTGGAATTGTGCAGAATTTCTGAAATTCTGCTTTGTTTTTGGGGATTCTGTTGCAGTGGAATTCCAAAATTCTTAGAGCAGAATATTAATTTAATGTAAACTGCAGATTCATTGGTCATAAACTGCCAAACATTATTCTGCACATTATGCAATCCGTGGAATATTATTCCACAGTTTATATGGAATCATTTTCAGAAATCCACAGAGTTAAAAAAATAAATTCCAATAAGCACTTCAGACACAGAATTACCATTCCACATGAATTCCATAGACATAATTGCACATTCTGTGCATTTTATACAGCTGTAGTCTACATGAAGGTCACTACTAGTACAGCAGTGTACCTGTCTACTACTTGTAGTGTGAGTGACATGTATTCTATGTAAGTTTATTTTGTCTTGGTATGTTGTCAATGATACAATTACTGTTTTTATTGTAAATAACTAACTATTGTTATTGTTAAGACTTGCATCCTGCTGGGAGAAGTGCTATAGGGATCAATTGCATTGGATTGGATTAGTTTGGTTGGGACTGGAAATGCAAAGCTGTTACCAAACAGATATGTTGAGGTAACTGAGGAGATGTATTTTGGTTTCAATCTATAATTCCCCTAGTGCAACATTAACCCCATGATCTGTGTAACTAGTTGGTCTGTATAGGAACACTAATACATTTCTCTAAATATGAAATGCAATCGGTTACACTTACTGCCAAAAAAAGAAAATCCCACAGGTGGCTACAGTGTGTGCGTCCCACTCACTTGACCTGCCTCACTCATTTGGAGCAGTTTCACACTGGAACAGAGCAGCAGATAATTTAGCAGGCAGACAGTCATTTGCAATTGTTTTCACTGTGAATAGCAGCTTGAAACTACCACCCAGTATTACTATCAGAAATATTATTTTAGGAAGTCCGGAAAGCTGGACTTGCTGCAACTAAAGATGCAAAGCCTCCAGCATTAAACACCAAACAAACAAACTTCCAAGATTAAAAAAATTGTTCATTTGTTTCTACCTTGCTTTAGTCTCATTGTAGAGTATATTAAAGCTGCATTTTTAAGGCTTTCTGATATTTATTATCAGCTTTGATAATTGGGGGTGGCATTAGAATAATTCTATGGAAATGATTCCACATCTCAAACTATGCTGAACATTATTATAAAGGTCTGTGCTCTCATCAGGGCTTTGGGCAATCTTGATGGATCAGAAAAATTAAAATCTAAAGTCATGGTAACATTTTTATTGGTGAGATGTTCAAAACCAAAATTTAACTTCAGGGAGGTAAAGCAGTTAACAGCTTAAACCTATGAATCAGGAGATCCCACGCTCCATTCAGCATCAAACACTTCATCACTGCATTTTGTTAATAAACCTCCAACAAAGAAACAGCAGCATTTGTTTGATTTTATTTACAAGATAGGAGATTCTGCTTTGTGGTGGTGTGGAGGGTAGCATATCACATAACCTTGCACAAGACCTGGGATTGTGTTTCAAGCCCAGTGCTGACACCTAGGCCAAATAAGCCTAGGACATGTAGCAGTCAAAACACTCAGAGTGCAGGGTTGAGAAGAGACCATCCCACCTTGTGAATGCCTCCTTTTCTGGGATTAGGGTCTGACATGGGATGTTGTGGACAACCACACAGTTCCCTGTCCTGTCTTCCAAAGGTTCAGTGCAGCAACAGAGGGGCCTAGGAAGGTCTCGGCAAGGGAGAAACTTCAGGGAAGGTGCAACAGTAGGCTGGTTATATGCACACCTTAGCATACCATTGATGTCTTCAAGAAACCCTTACCTCCAAGCTCGATCTTGGAAATATGTTGGGAGACCTGTTGCAGGAGGAAAAGCCATGCAGAATGGAGTTTCATGGGAGTGGTAAGCAGACAGGCAACCCAATGATATGTTAATAAGGCCTCTGCGGGTGTTTGGGCAGGGGGACTGCAAAGCAAAGCTGACTGGTTCTGGCTGTGATACCTTAAGAGAGGAGTCTCTTATACCACAAAAGACACCACTCAGAGACCCTATTAACTTGATTTAAATAATCTGAGTTTGCAAGACTGAGTAATAATGTGTTGAGTATTTTTTTTTCAAAAGTCAAATGATATTGCCCTTCCACTGGCTCTGATGTCAATGCTCCATTTCTAATGGTCCTGCCCCAGAGGCCACTGTGCACAGGATAAGAGGTATAGTATCTGTGGATGTTTATTGGCTGACATCATGTAAGTGATTTAGAGTTTTTTTTATTTAAAATGTATTAAAATTATAAACTAAGAGAAATACAATAGGACCACCAGGATAGAGTGATACAAGTTCTTAATGACGATGATCTAATCAGGGATATCCCCTTGGAGGTACAACTCTAAGTGTGGTCCTTAAAATTTAACATCAAACACCAGCACAAAAATTATTACAGTAGTAATAAACATAACAATATTGCACAAATGAAACAAATTGTAAGTAATAGTTAACAGATATACATCCCAAATTGGTAATTAATATATCATAAAACCAAACAATGTTGGTAATAAAAAAACTATAACATGGAACTAGAACATTAGTTTACAAAGGAGCACTAAAAGGCAGGAGAAAGGAAATTCTTATAAAGCTGGGTGGACTATAATTAAAGCCTGGAAAAGTGAAAGGCAAAAAAGGGGGGATGGAGAGGTGGGGTAGGTACAGATTTTATCTTAGGGGTGCATCAGATGGGAGTTAGGGAAGACATAATGTCTGTCTGGTATGGAGTAGTAAGGGGATATCACAAAAGGGACCCAAATTATATTGAATATATCCACTTTCACATTGGAAGCATAATGGACCCTTTCAAAGCAGGCTATTTTCCTTAATTCCAGTAACCGTTTAGTAGGCTGCAGAGGAGTGGTTGATCTCCTGTGTCTGAGTATTATACATTTAGCTGTGACCAAGGCACAGGTGAGCCATCATTTACAAAAAGCTGAGAGAGGATGTATGCCTCCATCGATTGACTGTGGCCTAGTATAACTAATATTAGGTGAAGGGTAATGTCTGAGGTGGTTATTGCTCTACAGATTTTTTGGAACTCAGTCCAAAAGGGAAGAAGTAAAGGACAGGGCCAAATAACATGGGTGATATTCCCTGGAGAAACACTGCATCTCCAGCATCAGTTGGAGGGTAATAAACCACAGTTATGAAGTTGAGTGAGGGTCCTGTGCTATCTGTGCAGTATTTTGCACTGGGAGACGTGGCTGTGAGCATCTCTAAGGGATAATTTTAGGTTTTTCCAGCATGAAATCTAGTTGGTTTGTGTTAGTGTGTACCCCAGTTCAGATTCCCACTTTTGACGCAGCTTCTCCAGTGTGTTTATATTAGCAAGGCAAAGGTGCTTGTTGATGAGATTGGCTTTCAGGGGCTTATTACCGACTTAAGTCATTAGCCATTCAATCTTATTAACCTATCCAACTTGGAAGTTGTGGACCAGGAATGAGCTAAATAAGGAACGAAGCTGGAGATATTGCCAGTGCCTATGTGTCTCCAGTCTAAACTCCTGTTGAAGCTGACCAAAGGATTTGAGGTAGTCAGTACAGTAGTCTATTAGGTGGGAAAGAAGTGTTAGGCCTTTTGAAGACCATGAGGTCCAGTTTATTGAGGAGTCTCCAGTGGTTATAATAGGATTTTTCCAGAGGGGCATATCTGGGGAGGTTTAAGGGTTCCATTTTACTAGTGTGGCAATTGATTTTCAGACCTGGACTGTGTGACTTATGGTGGGGTGATTATGTAGATGAGGAGGGATCCCACTGAACATAACAGCATTGAGGAGGTCACTTTTGAGGATGAACTGCTCACAAGAAACCCATTTAGGAGATATACCATTCTGTGTGGAGGGGGAGGCTTGTGACAGCTGCAATAAGGCATGTGTAGCATGTTTCATTGAGAAGTCTGGTACTCCCAGTCCACCACACTCAAGGTGAGTGTTAATTTTCTGTGACTTAGTCACTATGGACCAGTGCCCCAGAACAACTGGAGAGTGTAGTTGCTAGAAGAGCTCTGATTTGAGCTTCACTGAGAGACTGTCAAGTAAATATTGGATTTTTGGAGTGGCTGTCATCTTGTAGGCTTGGGCTCTACCCCTGTGTTAAAGAGGGAAACAGCACCTCTGGTTAAGTCTTGTGAAAGAATGGTTAAAAGGGGTGATAGATTAATACAAGTCAGTGATTGTATACACTAAGAGAATTAATGCGTAGGTATCGTATTTGCTCTTGCATTACTTGAAGGTCCCATGGAAAGGCATGGATATTGTGGCTTTGGGGGTGGAGTGGTGAGATCAGTGATTTGGCTACATTGACCTTATAGCCTGAAAGGGTGCAAAATTGTTGAAAGAGGGATAAAACTGCAAGAACGGATGCTTCTGGATAAGTAAGGGTCAACAGAATGTCATCTGCATATGCCAATGCCTTATGTTCCTCTCCCATTTCTACTCCCTGGATGTGTGGGTGTCTGCGCGGATGGCTTGTAGTAGCAGTTCAAGGGCTAGAATGAAAAGGAGTGGAGAAAGTGGGCATCCCTGTCAGGATCTTCTGTTGAGAAGGAAGGGCGGGAAGGTGACTGAGTTAGTGAGCACTGATGCTGCAGCCTCATTATAAAGGGTGTGAATGCTATTGATTAGTTGATCCCCAAAACCAAAGGTCTGCAGGACATAAAAGAGGTATGGCCACTCCACTCTGTTGAATGCTTTCTCAACATTGACAGAGAGAAGTGTGGCAGACAGATGGAGATGTGAAGCTTGCCAAAGGAGGTTAATCAGGTATCTGGTATTGTCAGTATTGTTGGACCCTCTTCAAAGTGGGACAAAGCCCACTTGGTCTCTGTGTGTGGAGGTAGGGATAACTTATAAAAGACGTGCAGCTAACATTTTAGCATAAGCTTCACAATCAACTGATAATAATGAAATAGGGTGGTAGCTTCCACAGTGCAGATGGTCTTTGCCTGGTAAGAGTGATGATAGTGGTACGCATTGATGATGGTAGCCTTTTGATTTGTCTTGCTTCATTAAGCACATCCATTAATAGGAGTAAGAGTTCTTGTATGAAATGTTTGAAAAACATGGCTGGAAGGCCACTGGGGCCTGGTGTTTTATTGGAGGGCATAGAAAGGATAGCAGCTTCCAGTTCCTTGAAGAAGATGGGGCAGTCCAGCATGTCCCATTGTTCAGGGGAAACTTTTAGTAGGTCTAATGGGGAGAGGAAAGAGGCCAGATCATCTTGACTAGGGTTATTTTCTTGTCAGCAGAGTGATTTATAAAAATTTTGAAAGGAGGTATTGATGGACTCTTGCCTACGTTGACTATCCTTGTTGCATCCATAATCTTGGGGATGAATGACTGCTCTTGTTTCTTACTAAGCTGGTATGAAAGTAATTTGTCTGCACATTCACCAGACTCCCAGCAGTTTTAACCGAGATGGAATAAGGAAAATTTAGCTTTTTGATGTAGATGGAGGTTAATTTTGTATCTGGTGCCGATGATTTGGGCCTGAAGATTGGGGGGGGCACTAGGGCTCTCTCTGAATTTTTGTTCAAAGTCCTGAAGGTTATTTAGCTGATCCTCTAAGTCACAGCCTTTTTGTTTTTAATATGGAAGGAATAACTTATACATCACCCTCTAGTGAAGGCTTTGAGGGCATCCCGCCAAGTGGTGGCCAAAGTGTCATTAGGGAGGTTGGTATGCAAAAAGGTTGACATTTCAGAGCATAGAAAAGCACAGAATTTGGGGTCCTATAAAAGTGAGGTTTTGAACTGTCAGGGTTTGATTCTGAGGGAGTCTGAGGGGCTATGGTAAAAGAAACTGGGGCATGGTCAAAAATAATAATTGTGCCTATTGAGGCCTGTATGATATCCGTGACCCATGTGTGGGGAATAAATCAAAGGTCAATACGAGAGTAGGATTAATGCACATTTGAAAAGAAAGAGTAGTCTCTCACTTGAGGATGTACAATGTGCCTTATGTCCATCAGCCCAAGATCGTGCACCAGAGAGTTTAGGTCCACTGCAGCAAGAGACCTTTGACCAGTGGGGCCTGTATTGCTATCTAAAACATCATCCGTGACAACATTTGCATCCTCATCCATTACTAGAGATCCAGAGTTTCTGGTGAGGAGAGGTTGCCCTAGTTGGTTAAAAAGATCTGTGTTAGATGAATTAGGATCATAAATATTGCAGAGGGTGACATCCTGATGATTAATAGTGCCTAAAACTATAATATATCTGCCAGCAGGGTTGCAGATGGTGTATTTGGTTACAAAGGGAATAGTCTTATGGATCAAGATGGCAATTTCCAGGCTTTTGGAGTTAAAGAACCTGCCATAGACTTGAGACACCCAGTTCATTTTAAGTTTGGCTGTCTCTGCTGGGGACCGATGCATTTCTTGAAGGAAGGCAACATGGGCGCCTTGCCTACGAAGGTGGTCCAAGTCCTTTCTCCTTTTAATGGGATAGTGGAGTCCTTTCATGTTCCATGATATCCATTTCAACTGGCTAGTAATCATGTTAACTGGCAGTTAGAGAAAGATGTTAAAAGTGGTAAATGAAGGTATGGGTTTAGAGTGTTTGTACAAAGTATATTAGAGAAGACTACTAGAAGGCATCTGGGACAGAACAGGAATAGATGAGAAGTATGTCTACAATAAATCTTTATCATGCCTTTAAAATTAGTGCTCCAAACAAAACCAAAGTGACTTCCTAATAACACCTTTAAACAAAACAGATGTGAGATTATAATATACAGCCAGCATAAAGTCTTCCAAAACCGTTGCAAGTATAACCATTAACATGTATAAGTAAATCATAAGATAACACAGTAGACCTACCTTGAGCGCTAAAGAACAAAAACTAAATTGGTATGAGCAGCCAAGACTACGTCCATGGGGGAGGGAGATCCCCAAAAGGACTAAGGTGGCTGCCCGGGACGTCTTCCCATAATTTGGAGAAAAATAGATGGCAAAAGCCTCATGTGCCTCCCAGCCAGAGTGGAAAGGGTTAAGCAGCTGTGATATCAAGGTGAGCTATGGGGAATATGAATATAGATAGGTAGGGAAGGTGGATAGCATAGTGCTTATTAATTATTAAATATAAATAAATAGTGGGGTGGGAGTGAAGGATGGAGAAAAGGAGAGAAAGCAATAGCGGAGTGGAGAAAGTTATACAACAGATATGCGTTCATCTCCTGAGATAAAGGATACAGTTAAAGATCTGGTGAAGCTGAACAAATGTTTTTTTTATGCAGGTATTGTCTAGATAGCGCCATACAAAACAGGGAGCTGGTTACCATTTGAAGCAAGGGGCGTTAATGGGTCTCATAATGAGGGGTATGATAGCATAGTGCCAGGAACAGTATTAAGGTTATGGGGGAATGGGGGCCCATATACAAAAAGGAAATGCTGACTAAGGGAGGGCAAGAAGTGGAAAGTGGTAGCCATGGGTAATTAAGTGGCAGCATAATAAAGGTGGTGATGGGGTGGTAAATTATAAGATTAATGTGGCTACCAGTGATCAGAGCACAGAGTAAAGTCTCTGTGATGGATAGAGTTGAGAGAATAGGGTGAGGAGGGAGGTTTACATCCTTTAAGCAGGGCACAAGTGAGGGGTGTGAAGGTACCAGGGGTTAAAGGAAAGGGTAAAGCAAGAAGGGGTTGCTGTACACCTTACAGGCTGTTGTATGCCTTGCAGTTTGAATGTGTGAGCAAGTATTCAGGAAGAGGAGTGGAGTCATCACCATAAAGACCAAGCAGTCAGATGCAGCAGAAAAACATTGGAGCTGTGTGATGCCTAAGGATGTTTATCATATATAAGGTAAATATTTAGCTTAATATCTAAACAGAAAGGGGGGAAGTTTGGGCTGGATGTCTAAATTCATTGATCCCAACAAAACAAGTGCTGCATGAAGGAAGGTAACAGGCGTGCAGCCAGGCTGCTCAGTTTTCCAGAGATCCATGTTCGGAGCCATACTCTGAAACCAATGACAGAGCGGGGGACAAGGGAGGAGTGGGGAGGGGAGCAGGGAAGAGGAGTGTTGACAACCTGTTTCATGAAGGCGAGCATTAGGGGAAGGAAGGGGGGGAGGAAGACTCTCGAGCAGCTGCATGGGAAGTGACAAGATTTGGCAGCTTTACACTCAGGGCCAAAGCAGCAACCCAGGATCCCATGCCTCCCCGTATGCATAAGTAAACAAGAAAGAAAAATAGTTCTCCAAGAAGAGGGCAGATTTCTGATGGACTTGGAGCCTGTAGCAGCATTGCTTCTGTTAAAAGAGAAAGCCATTGCATGCACTACACATTAGCCCACACAGAACACATTGTACATTTATAGGGCCCTGTGAAGACTGGGCTGCTAGGTGAAAGAAAGTAAGGAGGGCAATAATTAGTATACTATTAATGGCAGACCATGTCCAGCCCATATGTATAGGGATGCAGACTGAGGGGAGGCTAATGCTAGGGAGAGACAGAAATTGAAAACAATAAAAGCCCAGAGGGGGAAGGGTAATCCCTCTTATCAAGAAGACGGTTAATGCAAACCATCATTAAAAGAAGTCCCAAGCACAACGTTCTGACTGTTCAAGTCTGCCCCAGGTCGGCATCCTGATCACTAGTTTTAGGAGTATCTGTTGAGTCTAGGGTTGCCATCATGTCCACCCAGGAACCAGTAATGTGCGGTTGACTGACAGTTGCAGGGTCAGAACGAATTTTGGCCAGAGATTGTGGAAGGGGGATTTGGTGGGTGAAGCAGCTTGTGGGCCTGCCCACTAAGGGTCAGGTTCTCTGTTAGAGTTTGAGCTGGCCCATGAGTCCCCGGAACATCTACTGAGGTCTCGAAGGCCGTGGTCAGAAAAATGAGGGTCTCCTCTTTGGTGATTTCTTTCTCAAAGGTCTGCCCATTTGGGCATGGTGGTTTGCCAGTCCATATCAGGGGATTCAGAGTCATGTCACCCTGTGAAGTATCCTGAATGGAGTTGTCGAGGTGGTGACTTCTGCCAGGAGGTGGAAGTTGAGGAAAGTTCAGCATTCTTTGGCAGTGGTGACAGGTCATTAGGCTAATGCCTCTGTATAAAGTCTGAAGCATCATCTCCATTCCTAGAGAGACAAGCTGGGTAAAATAGTTTGTAATCGATGCACTGGTATTGGAGAGCTTTTTTGATAGGTATATACTCTCTCCGCTTCTGTGCCACTTCGGTGGAAAAATCCACAAAAATATGGATGTGGTGACCTTGCCACATCAGGGGTCCACAGTCTCTGGCTAATTGTAGGATCTTCACTCTATTAGGTAGCAGAGCAATTTGATGATAAAGAGCCTCAGCCTTTCACCAGACTTCGGAGGGGGTCCCTGGGATTGGTGTGCCCACTCTATCTCCAGGGATGGGTTCCAATTATAGTGCAGTAGTTGTGGGAGTTCTTTTTCGAGGAAGCCATCTGGGTCTCTTTTTTCCACCCCTTCGGGAAAAATAACTTGTTTTAAATTATTCCAGTGGCATCGATTTTCAGCATCTTCAGCTTGGTTCAAGAGAAGGGCAACCATGCACTCAAGTTCTTTAATGTGGGCATTATGCCTAGAATCTTTTTAACCAATGTAAGACAAGAAAGTGTCAGCATCCCAAGATTCTGTTGGAGTTCCGTGATTTTATCTTCTAGGACTACCACAAGATTTGAAAGAAGCAGTTTCCTTGAGCACTTGTAGGTTGAGAGTTTTGAGCTCTTGGGTGTTGGCCTCCATAATCTGAGCAGTTGATCCCGCTGTCATTTCCAGTCGCAGTTCTACTGCCTGCAGCATTTTTTTGTAATTTAATCAGCCCAGGAGTTGAATTCATTCACAGGCTTTGTAAATTCATAGATTATGTTTTCCCCTGTCAAATGATGGTAGTTGTGCCAAACCAGCAGCAGGATTTACCAGATAATGAAATGAAAATAGGCAAGTAAGGACAGAGCTAAGTAATCGGGCTAGCATTCCCGATCGCTTCTTGCACATGCTCCCTATAATTTAGATTGTTGCTCATTTGTGTCAAGGAGGGAGTTCAGATTCAGGACAAGATAAAGCTCCACCACTGTAGAAGCAACAATATAAATTGTGAAGTAAGAGAGGTGAGAACTACCACAGTGAAAGCCTTATTCAACAGTTCACTGGAAACAGACATGGTTACTGAGGACTGAAAAAGAGCAGTTGTGGTCATGTGACATAAGACCAGCTGCAGGGAGGAGGCTAGCAACTATAGGCCAGTCAGTCTCACTTCACTGGTGGGGAAAATAATGGAAACAATGATAAGGAAAGGCTGGTATAATATCTTAAATCCAACTGGCTGCAAGACTACAAGCAGCATTAATTGGGGGGGAAGGAGTCTTGCCTGATGAATCTGATTGATTTCTTTGACTGGATAACCAGGGAAATAGATCAGGGTAGGGCAGTGGACATGGCCTATCTGGACTTTAACAAGGCCTTCAATACTGTTCCTCACAGGAGACTGATAAAGACATTGAGCAGCTTAGGGGTAGGTTCCAAACTGAAGAATTAGATTAGAAAATGGTTAACAGATAGGCAAGAGAAGGCAGTGCCTAATGGTTCTCTAAAGATGGGAAGTGACCAGTGAGGAAACACAGGGCTCAGCATGTGACCTCTTTAATGTCTTCATAAGTGACATAGCAGAAGAACTGGAAGGGAAAGTACTGTATGCCTTTTTGCAGATGATAGCAAAATCTGTAATAGGGTAGACATGCAGAAGGGTTATGTAGATCTTTGGAAACTTGAAGAGTGGTCAAAAGCATAGCAGCTGTGGTTCAATGCTAAAAAATGCAAAATCATGCATCTAAAACATAAGAACCCAAGAGCAGAGTATAGAACGGGGTGGGGCTGACAGTCACTAAGCAGGAAAGGGCCTCTGGTGTTATCATAACTGATAATCTCATAGTGGCAGGGCAGTCTGAGAAAGCATAGGGTAGGGCTGGAGTGATGCTGGGGTTCATAGGGAGGGGTATCTCCAGCGGGGGGGGGGTGTTAGGTTGATACCCCACTTGGAGTACTCCGTGCAGTTTTGGAGACCAGAGCTCGGAAAGGACATAGGGTGGAAGCAACCCAGAGGAGGTAACTAAAATAGTGCAGGAGTTGCACAAGAAGCCCTATAAGGAGACACTGAGGAGATATTGAAAGATCTCAACATGTAGCTTTCCTTTATAGCCAAGGGTCTGACATCAATTCCTCAACAGGTCTTGGGGCAGAACTGTCATATTCTTAATAACCCAGCACAGTGTATAAAGGGTAAGTACACACCAAAAAAAAAGAGAGAGATTTTATATATTACCCATTGTATATTATAAGGGAGAGGGACATGTGGGGAGTGGTGCAATGCACTGGCTGTGGGGCAGCAGTTTTCCGAGAGACATTCTGGAACCTGCGTTGCTGCCCTATTTGCAAGCAACTGTCAGCTCTGAGGGAGGAGGTTGCCCGGCTGAACTGGCAAGGACTAAGAAACGTAGAAACATAGAATCTGATGGCAGATAAAGACCGCTTGGCCCTCCCAGTCTGCCCATTTCCCTACCTAATGGATAAGCTGCAGATCCTAGTTAACCAGCAGCCTACTTCTTTCTACCCCACCCCTAGAATTGCCTTATGACTGTCCTATGCATGCTTGAATTCAACCACTGTTTTTGATTCCACAACCTCCTCTGGAAGGCCGTTCCATGCATCCACAACCCTCTCTGTAAAATAATACTTCCTTACATTACCTCTGAGCTACTGCCCATCTTCAAATTGTGCCCCTTGTTCTTGCACACCTCTTTTTTTTGAAAGATGCTACCCTCTTGGACTTTGTTGATTCCCTTGAGGTACTTGAAAGTTTCTATCACGTCCCCCCTCTCCCTCCTTTCCTCAAGGCTATACATATTAAGCTCCTTTAGTCTCTCTTCATATGCCTTCTGGTGCAGACCCTGCACCATTTTAGGTCCCTCCTCTGGACAGCTTCCATCTTGTCTATGTTCTTGCGGAGATTGGGTCTCAGAACTGCACACAGCACTCAGATGGGGCCTCACCAGCTGTCTGTACAGAGGGATAACAACTTCAGTTTTCTACTGGTGATGCCTCCCTTTGCATCCGGTATCCCCCAGCCTCCTTACTGCCCTCTCACATTGCTTGCCCACCTTTAAGTCATCTGATATGACTACCCTAGGTCCCTTTCCATTTTGTTGTTGTTAGTATCTCACCCCCATTGTGCACTCTTCCCTGGGTTTTGTTTCCAGGTGCATTATCTTGCACTTCTTAGCATTAAATCTAAACTGCCATACATTTGACCATTCCTCTAACCTTGCCAAGTCCCTCTCATCCTTTCCACCCCACCTTGTGCATCAACTCTGTTGCAGATCTTAGTGTCATCTGCAAAGAGACATATTTTCCTTCCAGTCCCTCTGCATTGTCACTTATAAAGACATTGAAGATGACTGGTCCTAATAATGAACCCTGCGGTACCCCACTAGTAACCCCCTTTCTTCAGAGTGGACTCCATTTACTATTACCATCTGTGTCCTATTCTCCAGCCAATTCTTTACCCAGGCTATCATCTTGGGACCTACTTCCAGGCTGGCTAACTTGTATATTAATCTTTTGTGTGAGACTGAGTCAAATGCCTTGCTAAAGTCTAGGTAGGCCATGTCTGCAGCCCCTTCCTGATCTACTACTTTGGTCACCCAGTCAAAAAAATTGATCAGATTTGTCTGGCATGACCTTCCCGCTGTGAATCCATGCTGCCTTGAGTCCTGTGCCCCTTTGCCCTCTAGGTACTCGACATTTCTTTCCTTCAGAAGTGATTCCAACATTTTGTCTATCACAGAGGTTAAACTAACGGCTCTGTAGTTTCCTGCTTCTGCCCTGCTCCCACTTTTGTGAAGGGGAATCACATCTACCCTCCTCCAGTCCTCAGGTACCACCCCATCCTCCCATGATTTGTTAAAGAGGGTAGTCAGTGGTGTCACTAGTTCTAACCTTAGTTCTTTTAGAATTCTGGGATGAATCCCATTAGGCCCCATTGCTTTGTCCACCTTCAGTTTTAAGAGTTCGTTCAGAAGCCTTTCTTCTGTAAATGGGCTGGTATCAACTTCTGTATCCAGAGTGTTTCTATTGTTTGTTTTAGGTACCTCCCCCTCTTCATTTGTAAATATTGAGCAAAAATATCTGTTTAGTATCTCTGCCTTTTCACCGTCACCCTCTGCTCACCCCCTTCCCTTTATTAAACCTCACTATCCCTCCCTTGGTCTTCCTTCGCTCTCTGATGTACCTAAAAAAGGTTTTATCCTCCTTCTTAACTGAGTTGGCTATCTTTTCCTCGGTTCAGGCCTTTGCTTTCTGACTGCCTTCCCAGCCTTTGCTTTAACTGATACAATTTCTGTCCTGCTCCTTCTGTGATTCCTTGTACTTTCTGAATGCTTTTTTTCTTGAACCTTCACAGCCATCTCCTTTGAGAACCACAGTGGTTTCTTACATTGTTTTGTTTTGTTTATTTGCTTCACACAAAGGCTTGTTACCTCTCGATGGCAGTTTTATTATTCCTATTGTTCTTCCACCCCTTCCTGCCCATTTGCTAGTGTATTCATAGGCCTTCACCCATTTGGTAAAGTCAGCCCTCCTGAAGTACAGTACTTTTGCCTTTTGCTGGCTTGACTCTATTGTTGCTTATTGTGAACCATACTGTTCTATGGTCGCTAGTTCCCAGATGGCTACCCACTTCTACATTTGTGATCCTCTCTCCATCTCCATTTGAGAGAACCAGGTTCAAGATTGCTCCCTCTCAAGTGGGTTCCAATACTAGTTGTCTAAGGCATGCCCTGTAGGGCATCTAGAATAACCCCACCTTAGAAGTGGCTTCTGCAACTGCACTCCAGTTAACATCTGGCATATTCAGATCACCCATCAGCAATATCTCCCTTTATCTGCCATTCTAAGTATACTTTCTATCATTTCTTGTCCTTTCCCCTCCGAGAGGGGTTCTGTATCAACCCTGTGTGGATTGTGGTGCCATTGCCTGCCTCCAAATTGACCCACAGTGCTTTTCTCCTCCCTGTTTACCCTTTTGTTCTGTTGCTTTGATTTCTTCCCTTACGTAGAGAGCTACTCCTCCTCTTCTTTTACCCTCCCTGTCCCTCCTGTAGATAATGCATGCTGATATGTTTATGTCCCAGTCATGGTTCTGTGTGTACCATGTTTCTGTGACTGCCATGATATCCAGATGTTCCTCCTCCATCAAGGTCACTAATTCAGGAAGCTTGTTACCCAGACTATGGGCATTGGTACTCATTGCTCTCCATTTTTTGATGGCTTTACCTTCTGTAGCAGCATCTGCTACTGACCTTTCTACCTTGGTCTTTTTCTCATTTAGTACCCTGTTTTGTAGGGGGAGGCTGGGATTTTTCGGCTGCTTATCAGTGCCTCCCCCTTGACTAGTTTAAAAGCTTACCAATGAAGCATTTAAACTGATTGCCCAAAAGACTTGTTCCCTTCCTGGACAGATGCAGACGATCCTGCCAGTATAGGCTGGTGTCCCTCCAGGTGGAACCCCAGTCTCCCATGAATCCAAACCCCTGTGTTCCACACCATTTTTTCAACCATTCGTTAAACTGCATGATGCAAAGTACCCTCACCTCACCCATGCCACTGACAGGCAGCACCTCTACGAAGGATACTGTGTGTGCTACTTGTCTTAGGCCCCTCCCCAGCTCTACAAAGTCCTTCTGCACTGCTCTAATCTCATGATGAGCCAAGTCATTTTTCCCTAGGTTGGCAATGATGTCCAGCTTAGACTCCCATGCAACTGTTCTCGTGATCCTAAGGGTGTGTTTCCTGTCCCTCCAAGCCATGGCACCAGGCAGGCACCTTACTTCAGTTTTCCCTGCTCCCCCCAGTTCTATCCCCCTAATAATTGAGTCCCCCACCAGGAGCTGCTTCCCTTCCCTGTGGTGCCCTCTGCCTCCTTCCTGAGGGTCCCCCTTGTGACAGTTGTCTGCAACCACCTTAGTCTCCTCTGAGGGTGCATCTATAGGGGAACTATGCTCCACCAGAATGATGTATGGATTGTGGAGTGGAACAACTGACTGGGTATGCCTCTGTTCCACTACCCTTACCCTCTTTAAGCCCACAGTGGTCCAACTGCTATGCTTTCTTCACAACCTCTGAGATAGTGGTGGTGGCTTTGGTGCTCCCTGGATGGGGGAGGTTCCCTTACTACTGTCCAGTGCAGCCTGAAGACAGGTAACTTCCTCCCTCAGGGCAGAGAGTTGTCTGCAAACAGGGCAGCATCTCAGCCTCCAGAAAGACTCCCGGAAGACTGCTGCCCCACAGCCATTACATTGCACTACTCCTCACATGTCTGTCTACCTTGTTTAGTTTTTTTTTTTTGTGTGTGTGTGTGTGATTGGTTTGGAGGCCTCCCCCACCCAAAGAGCACCAGTTCCACAACCACTGCCTCAGAGGTTGCCAAGTGTGAAAAGCAGTTGGACCACAGTGGGTTCTGAGAGGGTGATGGTGGTGGAAGAGAGGCATAGCCCCCTAGTTGTACCTCTACACAAATCATATGTCAGTCTGGCAAATCAAGGTTCCTCTATGATGACACCCTCAGTGGAGACCAAGAAGAATGCTGGGGACATCCACAAGGGAGATCCACAGAAGGGTGGCAAGGGACACCACAGGGGAAGGAAACAGCTTCTGATAGGGGACTCAATTGTTAGGGGTGCAGACCTGGGGAAGGGAGAGGAGAGAAGAGGGAAGTAAGGTGCCTGCCTGGTGCCATGGCTTGGAGGGACAGGAAGCAAATCCTCAGGATTTCAGAAGCAGCATCACAGGAGAGGGAACTATATATCATTGTCTACCTTGGGAAAATGACCTAGCTAGGCATGAGATCAGTGCAGTACAGGATGAATTTGTGGAGTTGGGGAAGGGCCTCAGACAGGTAGCAAGCACAGTTACCATCTCAGAGGTGCTGCCAGTCTATGGCAAGGGTGAAGCTAGGGTACTGCACACCATGCAGTTTAACGAATGGTTGCAAAACTGGTGCAGAGCACAGGGCTTTGACTTCATTGGGGACTGGGGGTCCACCTGGAGAGATGAAGTTCTATACTGGCATGATGGTCTGCATCTGTCCAGGAAGGAAAACAAGCTCCTAGGTGACAGGTTTAAATGCTTCCTTGGCAAGCTTTTAAACTAGCCAAGGGGGGAGGTGCTGATAGGGAGCAGGAAAGTTCAAGCCTCCCCCCACAAAACATGGCAGGTAGTAGGGTAAACACTGCGGTACAGAGCTTGACAGAAGGCAGGACAGGGGTAAATGGAAAAATAGACAAGGGCAATAAGATCAGTGATGGGGTAAAAAAGGATAAAGCCAACATTAAATGGAGGGCAATGAGTACCAGTGCCCATAGTCTGGGAAACAAGCTTCCTGAGCTAGTAGCCCTGATGGAAGAGGACCACTTGGTTATTGTGGCAGTCACAGAAACATGATACATGGAGAACCATGAATGGGATGTCAACATACCAGGGTACACAATCTACAGAAGGGACAGAGATGGTAAAAGAGGAGGTGGAGTAGCTCTCTGCATAAGGGAAGGGATCAAAGCTACAGAACTAAAAAGTAAAGGGGGAGGACAAGAGGCACTCTGGGTCACCTTGGAGACAGGGAATGGCATCACAATCTGCACAGGGGTTGTATACAGACCCCGTTCTCAAGGGGAGGAAATGGACAAGAAAATTATAGAGGACATTCTCAAAATGGCTGAAAAAGGGAAGATACTGTTGATGGGGGACCTGAATATGTCAGATGTTAACTGGACGACATGGACTGCAGCCACATCCAAGAGCAGGGTCATTCTCGATGCCCTACAGGGGGCATGCCTTTGACAGCTAGTGGTAGAACCCACTCGGGAAGGAGCAATATTAGGCTGGGTCTCTCAAATGGAGAGAGGATCACAAATTTAGAAGTCAGTAGACATCTGGGAACAAATGACCACTGTACAGAGTGCTTCACAATAGACACAACCATGGAGACAAGCCATATAAAGACAAGGATACTGGACTTTGGAAGGGCTGACTTTGGCATAATGGGTGAATACCTGAAGAATGCATTAGCAAATGGCCAGAAAGGAGGGGTGGAACAACAATGAAGAAAAATCAAAACTGCCATCACGGCGGCAACTAGCCTTTGTGTGAAACAAATAAAGAAAACAAAGTGGAATAAAAAAACACTATGGTTCTCAAAAGAGGTGTCAGGGAAGATTAAGGAGAAAAAGGCTGCATTCAACAAGTATAAGGAATCACAGAAGGAGCACGGCAGGGAACTGTATCAATTAAAGCAGAAAGAAGTGGGGAAGGCAGTCAGAAAAGCAAAGGCCCAAACCAAGGAAAAGATAGCCAACTCAGTTAAGAAGGGGATAAAACAATTTATAGGTACATTAGGGAGCATAGAAAGGTTAAGGGAGGGATAGTGAAGATTAATAAAGGAGAGGGAAGGTGGGCAGAGGGAGACAGTGAAAAGGCAGAGATACTGAATGGATACTTTTGCTCAGTATTCACAAAAGAAGAAGAGGAGGAGTTACCTAACCCAAACAATAGAAGCACCCTGGGTAGTAGGGTTGACGCCAGTCCATTTACAGAAGAAAGAGTCCTGAAAGAACTCCTAAAACTCAAGGTGGACAAAGCAATGGGGCCTGATATAATTCACCCTAGAATCCTAAAAGAACTAAGGAAGGACCTAGTGACACCACTGACCACACTTTTTAACAAATCATGGGAGGATGGGGTAGTAACTGAGGACTGGAGGAGGGCAGATGTGATTCCCCATCACAAAAGTGGGGGCAAGGCAGAAGCAGGAAACTACAGACCTGTTAGTTTGACCTCAGTGGTGGGGAAAATGATGGAATCACTTCTGAAAGAAAGGATTGTTCAGTACCTAGAGGCCAGTGGGGCACAGGACTCAAAACAGCATGGATTCATAGCAGGAAGGTCATGTCAGATGACTCTAATCGATATCTTTGACTGAATGACCAAAGTAATAGACCAGGGAGGGGCTGTGGACATGGCCTACCTAGACTTTAGCAAGGCATTTTACACAGTCCTGCACAAAAGATTAATAATCAAGTTAGCCAGCCTGGGAGTGGGTCTCATGGTGGTAGCCTGGGTAGCAAACTGGCTGCACAACAGGACACAGAAGGTAATAGTGAATGGAACACATTCCAAGAAAGGGTGGTTACTAGTGGAGTATCTCAGGGCTCAGCACTGGGGTCCAGTCCTCTTTAACATCTTTATAGGTGACATTGCAGAGGGTCTGGAAGGAAAGGTATGCCTCTTTGCAGATGACACAAAGATCTGTAACAGAGTTGATACACAAGGCGGGGGTAGAAAGGATGAGAAGGGACTTGGCAAGGTTGGAGGAATGGTCAGACATATGGCAACTTAGATTCAATGCAAAGAAGTGCAAAGTAATGCACCTGGAAACTAAAAATCCAGGAGAAGAGTACACAGTAGCAGGGGAGGTACTAACAACAACAACAATAATGGAAAGGGACCTGGGGGTAGTCATATCAGATGACCTAAGGTGGGTAAGCAATGTGAGAAGTCGGTAAGGAGAGCCAGGGGGGATACTGGGATGCATAGGGAGGGGCATGACAAGTAGAAAAAGGGAAGTGGTTATCCCTCTATACAGACAGTTAGTGAGACCCCATCTGGAGTACTGCGTGCGGTTTTGGAGACCTCATCTACACAAGGACATAGACAGGATGGATCAGTCCAGAGGAGGGCAACTAAAATGGTGCAGGGTCTACATCAGAAACCATATAAAGAGACAGACTGAGAGAGCTTAATATGCCTACTCTTGATGAAAGGAAGGACAGGGGGGACATGATAGAAACTTTTAAGTACCTCAAGGGAATCATCAAAGTCCAGGAGGGTAGCATCTTTCAGAAAAAGAGATGTGTAAGAACAAGGGGGCACAATTTAAAGATAGAGGGGGACGGCTCAGGGGTAATGTGAGGACATTTTTTTTCACAGAGAGAGTGGTGGATGCATGGAACCTCCTTCCTGGAGAGGTTGTGGGGTATAAAACAGTGGAGGAATTCAAACATGCATGGGATAGACATAAGGCAATTATAGTGGGGGGTTGCAGGAAGTAGGCTGTTGGTTAACTAGAATCTGCAGCTTATCCAATAGGCAGGGAAGTAGGCAGACTGGGTGGGCCAAGTGGTCCTTATCTGGGTCAAAGTCTATGCTTCTATGTTTCTTACAACCTGGAGGAGAAGAAAACAAGATGGGACGTGACACACATCTGCAAGTATCTCACAGTTGTCAAAAGGGTGCAGGAGGGGAGTCTCTTCCAAATCTGCAAGAGTAGCAGGAGCAGGGGGCATCTGATGAAGATGGAGGGAGTGAGTTTAAAAGGGATGTGGGAAAGTACTACTGTACTTTATTGAAATGGTGGCAGACACATGAAAAAGACTGCAGGCAGAAGTGGTGGAGACAAAAACAAGGTGGGGGGGCTTCAAGCATGCATGGGAAAGACATAGGGGAATATTGGTAAATATGGAGGAGGGTGACCAGACAATAGCTAGGGTCTGTGGAGACAGACTAAGTAGGGGATACTTCAGTAGAGTGGGGGAGTTTAAGCCATTTATTTTTCGGCATTGCCTTTTATCTTACAAAAAAGACTTGAAGAAAGAGATTCGGCTATCAGCCTCCTTTCCATTTCCACATAAGTCCAGTGCAATGCCTATGAATTATAGGCCAAAATATTGCATAACTGTTTGAATGCTAGAGAGGCAATGTAGCCTAGTGGTTACAGTACTGAAACATGGCACGGGGTCTGACTCTCACTAGCACCACATACAGTTTCACCTTGAGCAAGTCACTTAGCCTTTCTGTACTTACCTTCCTTCCTACCTCTCTTTCTCACATTCTCTCTTTACTCTTATAAAGTATTCCTTAAATTTGAAATGTCTGTCTTAGACTCCCTGGCCTTTGGGCTTGCCTAATGACTGTTGGCAACTAGTCATGGATTGTAAAGTGCTTTGGGAAGAAATGCATATGAAAGGAACTATGTTAACCAGATTCCTTTCCTTATACCTGTGGACTTGGGACTAGAATGCATTAAAAGTTCATTTTGTCACCCCCCAAAACTTTTTTGGCCCAAAAATGGACTTATAAAAGGCTACAGAGGCTGTGATAGGCCAACAAATGCAGATAAGCATTTCAGGAATGTAACCTCATTTGGGATGAGGTTTGCTGTGAGTGACATAAAGCAGCAGATTGGTGCCACAGTACCATGGTATTATCAATGATGCTATCAGAAACTGGGGAGAAGGAGCATGATGATTAAAAATCCTCACAGGGGCCATAGAGGGGCAGGAGTAGTAACTGAATAGCTCCATTGGAGCTGATGAGTGGTGAGGAGTAGACTGAGTAGAGATGTTGTGAATTTGTAATCTGTGGCAAATCTGGCACTGAATCTGGAAATTCACTGCTTGTGAAATTTGTGAATTCTGTGTCAGATGCACTGACTTCATTCTCAGATTTTTATTTCATTTTATAAAATAAATGAAACGTTAAAACAAAAAAATTCCTCACCTACTGTGCTGTAAAATCACCTTCTCCACCACCCCAAAATGATACAATCATTGTCTAGCCCCAACCCCTACCCCTCACTGGCACCCCCCCCAAATCTGGTGAGTTGCACAGGCTGCTAGTACAGTTGCTTAAGTGTTACAGTACAGATAATGTAAAATGTTTTTATTTATACTTATGCCCGCGATTGGGCTGGAAGTGGTCCACTGGACCACCGGGGATATCAGACATGATTGTACTTATACTTCTGCCAGTGATCGGGCATTGGGGCACTTAGCCGTGATTTGCAGGGGGCTTCGGTCCCCAATGGCTGTAGCCTGGCAGGGTGCCAGGTGCAAGTCGCCGGGGAGCAGCACACCTGCATGCAAATGGGGCCATAATGTCATGCTGATGGCCCCAGTTACACCTTGCATGCATTATGGCCCATTTGCATATCCACCACTGACTATCACAGTTCCTGCACCTAGCACAACTGCATTTGCACTGGCACACCCCCTTGCTCCTCCCTTGCCACTTGTACTGGCACAGTGCCACTGCACCATGCGCAATGCGGGAGGCCACGTTGTCATATTCAACTGTGCTGAGCCATGGTGCAGCACTGTTGAATATCACCCAGGCCACACCTTGGTGCATCCCAGTTGCGCTGCGCCCAGCTTGCGCCCCTGCCAGGCACATTTCTGAATATCCCACCCCAGTTGTACAAATCAGATATGACATGGTTGAGAGTGAGGTAGTAGAAAAATCTTCACTCACCATACTTGACCTCATCTGACCGCACTCATGGCTTTGCCATTCATGAAGTCAGGATGTCAAGTATACCTTATGAAGATATTTCTACTCTCTCACTCTCACCCATTATAATATATATAGTTAGGGTTCAGCAGTCACTTACATACAAAAGTCAAAAGTGTGCATTTAAATAACTTTGGACCCATTCAACAGATTTGCCTGAAATGTGGAATGCATGGTGGGGAATTGTAGATCTCTTGATCTGCCAAATTTTGTTTCAGTTGGACTTACGGTCTTTGTGTATGAAAATGCTGAAAAATGCAAAATTATTTGTTTTTGGAGGCAGCTTTTGGGATTTTGGATGTGGCTCTGCATGGCAATCGTGAGGTGTACCACTCTGTGAGATGGCTCATTTGAAAGCACTTGGATGACCGAACATGGTGCTTTTTGTTTGGTGAACAAATATTAAGGCATTCAAAAGTTATACCACTTTTAAGTTCCCATTATAAGTCAATGGGAAAATTTATATGTATGTTTTGCGAACAAAGAATGGAGTTCTGGCCATCTCGTCCCGCCTGGCGATCAAAGAATTTGCAGCCTTGCGGTTCAAGAGTCTTTGTCCCTGAGAAATATCAAAATTCTTTAATTGTGAAGTCTGCCAACTTGTTTTTTAATTTCCGATCAGAAAAACACAAATATCTCGGCTCAGGGGTCACTTCTGAAGTGAAACTTGGATGAGTTTTACTCAGGGGACTCCGATCTATCGAGCCATGCCTTTGGTTTAATCCAAATCAGTCAAAAAATAGAGTTCTAAGCTTTTAAAATCGTAATTCATGGCTCTCTAACAATCTTTGATCGTGAGCCTGCAAATTCTTTGATCGTGAGCTTCTTTGATCGCCATCTTTGATCGCGAGGGAAAGACAAGATGGCCAGATTTTTTATAATGGAATAGATGGGAAATTTTACCAATCTTTAACATTGAATATCACGGAAATGGTTTGGTCTTTTTACTTGAAATTTGGAGGGTGCTTACGGCATGTCCAGTAGATGTGAATTATGGATGTTATGTGTTGGAGAAAATTTTGCAGAGATATTGCGTGATGCATGTTACGTATTGCAGACAGTGTTTTTCTTGTGGTGGTGGCTTGAAATTGATAGGATACCTAGCCTTAGTGTCATGGATGTAGTTTTCAGTCATTGTGTGTGTTAAATGTCAACAGGTGCGGAATTGTGCCAGTCTGATGAATGAAAATCTCATACATTAAAATGTTATATCTCGGACACAGTTTGATCTTTTCACTTGAAATTTGGAGAGTGTTGACGGCATGTCTTATGGATGTAAATTACAGTATTTCCATGTCAGAAAATATTTTTTTGGCTGAGATATGGTGTGGCACAGTTTACATTCTGCAGACAGTGTTTTGATTGTGGTGGTGGCTTGAAATTGATAGGATACCTAGCCTTAGTGTCATGGATGTAGTTTTCAGTCATTGTGTGTGTTAAATGTCAACAGGTGCAGAACTGTGCCACTCTGATAAATGAAAATTTCAAATTTTCGCATGTCATATCTTGGGCACGGTTTGGTCTTTTTATTTGAAATTGGGAGGGTGTTGACGGCATGTCCTGTAGATGTTAATAGAGGTGTTTACGTATCAAACAATATACTTTTTACAGAGATATTGTGTGGCACAATTTATGTTTTGTAAACAGGGTTTTCTATTGTTTTACTAGATTAACATTTGTTTGGTGGTTGGCCTTGCTGTTGTGAATGTACTTTTTAGTCATTGGGTGTGTAATGTGGCCTGACACTTACAAGTTGGTGAGAGCGTGGGGCCCTCCACCAACTTGCGCAACTTACTAGTTTTCTATTCTTTCTTAAAAAGTAAGGAAATTCTATGCAAAAACTTCATTAATGCATCAGTTGAGGGTTTCTTCTACAGTGCAAAAGTGAGAAATTCGATTTAAGGGTTTCCATCACTTGCACCCCACCCCACTCTGCCCCCACCAATAGGCATCGGGGTGTGCGTTGGGGTCATTAGCCCTAACTCTCACCCCATTCTCCTACACTGCACCACCTCAGTTTGTTTACACAAGGAATGGGGTTAAAGTTGGGGCCAATGACCCCAATGCACATTCCCCAATGCCAGTTGGTGGGGTTGGCGTGGGGGTGGGGTTGGGGTCCAAGAGGTGGGAACCCATAAATCAAATGTCCTCACTTTTTTCACTGTAGAAGACCCCTAACTGATGCATTAACAAAGTGTTTGCATAGAATATATATATATATATATATATATATATATATATATATATCTACAGTGGTAATTGCTCAAAAGTTGATCAGTACCGCACACCATATGGCATTGCGTGGTGGCACTATACATGTCATTCAATGGGTACTGTGCTTACTGACTGCTTAGCATAGCATGCTACTGGTGAACTTTTGTGTGACTACCACTGTGTATGTGATATACTCTATATATATATATATATATATATATATATAGGCAAAAAACTCTGTTTAATGCATTAGTTAGGGTTGTTCCACAGCGACAAAGCGAGGAAATTGATGTTGGGTTGAAAGCCCCTTGGATTCCACCCCAACCGGCACTGGGGTGCTTGTTGGGGTTGTCGGTCCTAACTCAGAGTTTTTGGCCTCTAATTTCCCTTCTTTTTGAGAAGGATAATGAGAAATAGTGAATGTAATGCAGCGGCGGGTGTGTGGGGCATGCGCATAGTGATGCAAAGCGAAACAGAAAGATAAACAGTACTGTAGACACAAATGGTTAAAATAACACAAACACAAGCGCAAATGAAAATGCGAAGGGTAACGCACATGATACGTAGACGGGAACAGTAAGTGAAATGGGTTTTGAACCACAAGCAGAAGTGGTAAGGGTAACAGTAATGTAAGTGCACAGGCTGGTTTTCCCCAAAAGCTACATAGAGAAAGACAGTGAGCACAAGGAATGTATGCATAATAATGGGTCTCGGAGCAGAAAATGAGGAGTTGGAATACTAAATTGCTTATATCTCAGGAACCATACAATGTAGAAAAACAATTTAAAAGTCATATGATTTATGACTTTCCCGGCTAGTTTTGTACTGAATCCCTGTTAGGGGGCTAAGCATTTTTCTGACAAAAAGTCCGTATCTTGCACCGTTTCCTAGATACGGGCCCTGAAAGGCGTGGGGAATGCCATAATGTTATCCTATAGGAAAAAAAGAGAAGTTTTGAGTGCCATAACTTTGGCTCCCTGTAATATTTTTTCAGCAAGCCACTAAAAGGTACATCTGTGGAATGTTGGCTTTCCTCTCTCCAAATTTCAGCCCCAAAGACCAAACCATTATTTTGCAGCAGGGCCGCAAAGAATTCCTGTAATGCGTCGGACGCCATAATGTTATCCTATGGGAAAAAATGTCAACTTTGGAGTGCCGTAACTTGCCCGTAATGTAATATTTTTCCACCAAAACACTGAAAGGCACATCTGTGAGATGTTGGGTGTGTTCCATCCAAATTTCAGCCCAAAACACCAAACTGTTCTTTTGCAGCAGGGTGGCAAAGAATTGCTGTCATTTTCCCACAGCCTAGAAAAGTACTGTCGAACTTTGCGAAAGCTTTCGCAAATTCATTTGACAGTGTCGCAAGTGCGAAAGTACTTTGCAAAAGTACTTTTTCTAGAAATTTGAAAATCATATTTCTGGGGTGTTTTACCCCAAAATAAAGACATGCATAGCATCCTCAGGGTCCGACTAGGTGAATACAAAAAGAATTAGGTTGCTAGAGGGTCCCAAATTTAAATGCCAAGCATTTTTCTGATGACCAACTGAAAACAAAATGGTGGATTTGTGACAGTAAAAGGGCCATTTGCGAAAGTAAAAACTGCATTTGCGACACTGTCGAACTTTTTGTTAACTTTTCCCATTGACTTATAATGGGAAATTGTTTTTTGAATAACTTTTGAACTGTTTAATATTTTTTTATGAAATCTTCAAAAGGCACATTGGGGACTCCGGCCGCATGTTCCCTGAAGATTTTGGACTGGTCGTGCAAACTGTGCGACCTGTAGACACGAGCAAAGAATTCCAAAAATGCGTAAACGTGCATGCAGATCATGCTTGATAACTCCGCAGCCATATAACTGAACAGTACAAAAGTTGGCAAATCCCAAGATGTATGGTTTTTGATTGTGTGTTCCAAATTTCAGGCAAATCTGTTGAATGGTTGCAAAGTTGTTAAGGTACAAAATTCTAGGATTAACATGTAAATGGCTACTCACCCCTAACTATGGCAGTACTACCGTGCTACCATAATGTATATTAATACATATATATATATCTTTGAGCATCGTCACCCCCCTATAGTTAGGGTTTATTAGCATGTTTAATGTCAAACCTCAAATTTTGCACTTTAACGACATTGCAAATGATCAATGGAGTTGCACTCAGTTGGGTATGTGCTGTCCCATGGGGAAGATCTCTTGATGTGGCACATTTCACTCTGGTCAGATGTATGGATTCTGAGATCCAGATAGTGCAAAAACCTTAAAAGTTGCCATTTTTTACATTTTTTTCTTTATTGCCGTGCATCCAGAAAGTGTAACATTTTGCTGTGATTTTTTTTTATGGTAGAAACAGCTTGAGAAATAGAACTTCCATACATCTGTTTGGTGAAAAAATGTAAACCTGTTGCAAAGTTATTTAGTTTTTAAGTTCCCATTGTTTTCAAAGGGAAGATCACTTTCCAGGATAGAGGGAGAAAGTTTGACAAGGATTTAGCCTCACGAAAAAGGATTATTTTTTATTTTTTGTTAGGGGCCAATCATTTTTTGCCAGGAAAAAAAATCCTTTTTCATGAGCTGCCATCTAATTTTTTTTTTCACATCTGAATGTGTGGAAAATACATAAAACTCTTGTCATTTTAAAAATCAAACACCAGAACATAGCTAAATGGACCCCATTTTTGTAGATTCTGATTTTTGTTTTTCAAAATTAGAGCCAGAAATACTTTGTCTTGGCACCAAGAATTCTGGGTGCCCAGTTTAGTAAGAGGAGCCTTCTCAGCGTTCTCTGTATGAGGACAGTGGATTTTCTTGACTTCTGACTTCCGCAACTGCAGCTGTACTCCTGATGCTGGCTACAGTGTGAGCTGTGAGCTGCCTCATCATTTTCCTGGTGTTGATGTGCCCTTCCCCACCCACACATGCATGATCCTGGTCCCAGATATAATTCCCTGGTGTCTAGTGACACCCCCAGCTGCCGATCACTGCCCCCTTTCCATGTGTACAGTAAAATCATCCTAAAATAAAGAAAACCATCATTTTTTTTGTTCACCTATGAATAAAAGGTCCCTTGCTAATCAAATCCCCCCACCCCCATCACCCACTCAGCACCCACCACCCCACACCCCTACACACCCTCACTCACCTGAAAGGGTCCAAGGTTCGAGATCCACTTTATGATCAAACAAATGTCTTGCTGCTGGAACCGTCGACAGCAATATGAACAAGATATCTACACAGTCATGGTGTGGTTGTATTGTATTAGGGGAATGACCAGTTACACAGTTGAACCTACTGTCCATACCCACACTGTCAGACAACCATTGTTTGGTGGAGCATAGTAACGGCAACAGATCAACTTGAAATATATGCCTTTCAAAAGAAAAAATTATTGGCAATGGTGAACCATGCAGTGTCTGCCAAGCAAGATCTAAATTTTATTCCAGTGTGTTCTTTACTCACTAGACTATGTATGTGTAGGACCAAGATTTGTTCTTGAGTAAGGCAAAGATGCGACAGTGATAAATTATGCAATATGATGACCATCCCACAGACCTGAAATTATTAGTCAGTCATAAACACATCTGTACAAGTCACGAAAAGAAGTACAAACATGAAATGCAGGCAGGCACATCAATCTCTCATATTATTATATTTATTTATGTATTTATGTATTTATTAGTTTTCCAAAAATACCTTTGAGCCAGAGGCTCATTTACAAAGGTTCTACATCATGATACAAAATACAGAGCATCAGAAATAGTACCTATAACAGCTATTACAGGACACAATTTTTCTAATTATAGAATATTTACAGGCCTAGTACATTTGAGATTCAGGAGCTATAATTTCCTGGAGATAAAAAATAAAATATAAAGTGGGGTCAGGGAGACAGTTAGGACAGAAGGAGGACATAGTGATGCAGGTAGGGTGAGGAAGAGTTCCAGGGAACCTATGCAAGATTTAGGACCAGAACCTGCTGGGCAATGCAGCTGCATCTGACTAGAGCAGGACAGGAAGTGAGAATATAGGAGAAAAGGGAAACATGGAGTTAGGCAGAGAATGGTGAAGTAAAGCGGGGACGTGGGTAGAGGGGAGGAGAGGAGAAAGGCAGAGGGTAGTGAGGGGTAGGCAGGAAGGAAGGTAACCGAGACTAGAGAAGGGGAGAGGAGGGAGGGAGGAGCATGGAGGGGTAGGCAGGGAGGGGAGGATAAGGGAGGCATACCAGAAGATGGTGGTGTCAAAGGGAAGGTGGGAGGTAGTGAGACAAGTGGAAATAGAGGGATAGTAGAGGGGTAGGTGAAAGGGGTGGACAAGAAAGCATGGGAGGAGGTGGTGCAGTAGAGAAAGAAAGGGTGGTGAGCAGGGGTGGGAGGGGGGGGTGCTAAGGTAAGGAACAGCAACCATTAGGAGGGAAGGAGAGAGCCTAGATTCAACAGTCACATCCACTAGTAGATGCGAGCAGTGTGCGAAGTTTAGTCTTAAACTGACTAAGCCTAGTTTCCTTTTGTAGATCTACACTGAGAGAGTTTGTCCAGGAAGGTGCCCGGTATTCAAAAGACCACTGGCCTTGCACAGCATGGTGGAAGGAGACTTTGAGGGCATGGCTCTGGGTGTTCCTGGTGCTTCTGGAGCAAGGGAGGCTATTGAGGTACCTGATACCCAATGGGGAAATTCCTAGGGTAGCTTTTTTTGCCAGCAGACAGACGTGGTACAGTATCCTGCAATCCAGGTTAAGCCAGTTAGTCTGAGCATATAGGTCGCAAGTGTGGGTCCTCTGGGTAGCTCCCAAGATAAGCCTACAGGCCTTATTTAAGGAAGGTTTTACTCGCTTGAGGGCCATAGAGGTTGCAGATCTGTAAACTATAAGTCTATAGTCAACTGTGCTGGTGACTGCCATTTTGAGGGCACCATTGGTTAAGCATTGTTTGTTTCTATAGAGAAGCCCTAGCCTTGAGTTTGCTGTCTTAGCAACTTGGTCGATATGCTGTGAGTAGGAAAAAGCACTGCACAGAGTTACACCTGGATATTTAAAGCAGTTAACTGTCTGCAGTGGGGGGGGGGGCGCTTTTGTTGTAAACTTGTAATTTGAAGGATTTGTGCTTACTATTGTTGGATGCAAATATCATGGTTTTTGTCTTATTGTAGTTTAACAATAGTCTCGAATTGAGGAATCATTGCTCAGCAGTGGTGAAACTGAGTTGAGTTTGACTTTCCAGTACAAAAAGGTCTTGGTGGCATGAAAAAAGTACCGCTTCATCTGAGTACAGAAGGATATTGTCATTTAGAGCTTCCGGGAGTTGGTTAAGGAACTAGCTGAAAAGAAGAGGTCCAAGGATGGACCCTTGGGGAGCACCTGTCTTTACTAATTTGCTATCAGAGAGGATGTTTTGGATTTTTAACCTCTGATCTCTACCAGAAAGGTAACTCCTGAGCCATGGAATTATGTCAGGTGAGAGACCAACTTGGGTTAGTTGGTGCAGCAATAGTTAATGGTGTCGAAAGCTTTGGTGAGGTCAATATAGGTTGCACCCACCACAGACCTTTTGTCAGGGCATTGTGAATGAAGCCTGTAAAGTCTACTAAGGCAGTAGTGGTGCTGTGCCCCTTCTGGAAGCCGTGCTGTTGGCGGCACTGTATCTGGTATTTGTCCAAGTAGTCTGTTAGCTGATCTGCGATGAAACGCTCGAGTGCTTTTGAAAGGGGTGGAAGGATTGAAATAGGCCTGTAGTTTGTGAGGTTTGTGTGGTCCCCACCTTTATGAATAGGTGTGACCACTGCAAATTTCCATAGGACTGGGAAAACCCCAGTGGTAAGGGACAAGTTTATAATTTTTGTTAGAGGGGCAAGGAGGATATCAATGGTGAGCCCAACGAGCTTTAGATCAACTGAGTCACTGCTAGCTCTGCAGTTGTTGAGAGCTTTAGAAAGGTATTTTTTGCCTTCATTGGGGAGATGATCTTCAAGTAGAAGGGAGGTGAAAGGCCCTGGTATGTCCCCCGAGCCTCAGAGTGAGGCTTGTCCTCGAAGGATTCTAGAAAGGCAGGGGGCAGCACAGAGCTTAAGTCTGTAAAAGCATTGTTGAATATGTCTGCAATAGTCTTTAGGTCCATAGTAGGGGTATCGTCAATATTAAGTAATGTGGGGGAGGTCTTGGTTGGTTTACCTGCGACCTGCTTGATGTTTTCCCAGAACCTTCTGGGGTTCCCCCACATATTGGTTAGTTCTGATCTAAAACGGAGGCGTTTTGCTTTCCTAATTGCCCCTGTACAATTGTCCCTAGCAGTTTTATAGTTCTGTAGGTCAGAGGGTGTGCCTGAGCACTTGGCTTTTGACCACAGGTCATCCCTACATTTTAATAACTGAAGAAGCTGAGGTGTGATCCAGGTATTATAGGACGTCCGGATCTTCCGTATAGTGGTAGGAGCGAAGATATCAGGTTTTGCTAACATAATAAATTAGTCCGGCAAGAGCAGTGTCTACATCATTTGTGGTGTCAAGAAAGCTCCAATCATGCTATCTCAGGTGTGCTTTAAAGGCCTCCAGCTTGCCTTTTTTCAGCAACCTGTGAGTGACAGTTCTTGGAGGAAGCATTGTGCATTTATTAGACTAGCAGCAAATAACCGGTGAGTGGTCGCTAATGGAGTCAGGGAGAACTGTAGTGCTGACTATTCTATCTGGGCAGTTTGTAATGAGCCAGTCAATAAGAGAATTTGTTCCTGTTCGGTAGTTAGACTGCGTGGGGCAGCAAACCTGTTGTGACAAGTTAAGTGTGGCAAGGGCATCTTTGATTGGACCAGCTTCTGGGGATAGCCAATTGATGTTAAAGTCCCCCATCATTATGAGCTCTGTCCTAAGTCATTGTCCAGCCAGAAAGTTATGTATAATTTTAAAGCTGCTTTGTTGGTCCTTGGGGGGAATGTAGACAGATGCCACTGTTAGTGGTTTTCTATTTTTGCCTAGCAAGACTTTGATTGTTAGGAGCTGGGTGCCACCAGAGGATGTGTCATTAGGTAGTATTAGAGTCTGGAGGAGTTCTCTTATATATAGAGCACATCCACCCCTCATTTACCATTCCTATCCAGCCTAAATATTTTATAGCCTGTTAGCTGGACTGCTGCATCACAAATTTTTGGACTGAGCCAGGTCTCCACCACGGAGAGAATAACTGGTTGGTGTTGGACAACCCAAACTTGTAGGGGTCAAGCTTTGCCAGCAGGCTGCAAATATTTATGGAGGCTACAGTGAGCCCGCCATGAATTCTTTGGGTTGGCAAGTCATTTGCTAGTGGGCTTGGATTGGGGTGAATATTCCAAGAGAGGAGTAGCAGTAGCCAAGCCAGGCGGATAGCTTGCCACTTAAGTTTTTTCAGGGTCAGCGATTGTTTTTGAGCTTTTGCAGGCCATTACTTAGACTGGGCATTTAGAAAAAATTAATTCATAAGGAGGAGGGGGAAGGGGATACTTGTAGAAGGCACAAGGTAGATTCGTATAGTGATGAGACAGATATTGTTTGTTAAAGTCTGGCCCCAGAGGTAAGGTGGTGGGGCATGCAAACTGTGTTTCGCGAGGTGGTCTCACATAGCCCTCAGCTCTCTTAAGATGGAGAAAGCACCAGGGCCGGATAAATTACATCCCAGAGTGCTGAAGGAACTTGCGGATGTCCTGGCGAAACCCCTGGCGGAGCTTTTCACCATCTCTCTGAGGACAGGGTGGGTGCCCCAAGACTGGAAGGTGGCGTATAGTGCCTATCCACAAGGGGGGATCAAGGGAGGTGGCAGGGAACTACAGATCTGTCAGCCTGACATCGGTGGTGGGCAAGGTGATGGAGGGCATTGTCATGGAGAGGCTAGTGGGGGACCTGGATAAGTCAGGGTGCCTGGACGATAGACAGCATGGATTCATCCCAGGGAAATCGTGTCAGACAAACCTGGTGGAGTTCTATGATGGGGTGACAAGTGCCTTGGACCTGGGTAGACCAGTGGATGTCCTCTTTCTAGACTTCAGCAAGGCATTTGACTCTGTTCCTCATGTGGGCCTGTTGGATAAGCTGGGAGAAATGGGGGAACCAGATGATCAGATGGATAGGCAATTGGCTCCAGGACCGGAGCCAGAGGGTCGAGTTGGTGGATAGTCTCATCCCCAAGGAGGGTCATTAGTGGGATCCCACAGGGATCAGTCCTGGGCCCTTCTGTTCAATGCCTACGCCTCTGACATAAGGAAAGGAATCAGGAGTGAGATGAGTCTCTTGTGGATGACTCGAACTGGGGCAGTGGTGGATGGGAGGAGTGGAGAGTGGCCCTACAGGGGGACCTGGAGGCTCTGGAAATATGGTCTAGAAAGTGGAAGCTGAGGCTCAATGCAGGGAAATGCAAGGTACTCCACCTGGGGGCCAGAAACCCAGGCCAAGTGTACATCCTGGCTGGGGGAATGCTACAAGTTTCGATGGCTGAGAGGGACCTGGGGTGGTGGTGGATGTCAAGATGAACAACTCTGAGACTTGTAGGAGGGCAGCAGCTAAGGCCAACAGGATGCTGGATGCATCGCTAGGGGATCACTTCAGAAGGAGGGAAGTATACTCCCTCTGTATAACTGCTTGGTGAGGCTGCACTTGAGTACTGCATGCAGTTTTGGAGGCCACACTTAAAGAGGGACATTAACCTTCTGGAGAGGGTCCAGAGGAGGGCAACCAAAATGATTTGGGGCTTGGGGGACAGGACCTATGAGGAGAGGCTCGAAGAGCTAAATATATACACATTGGAAGAGAGAAGGGACCGGGGGGACATGATAGAGGTCTTCAGGTACATGAAGAGGGTAAATAGGGGAGGAACAGTCAGGGTGCTTTGAAAGAAGGAGGTTGGAGCCACTAGAGGGCATGGGTGGAAGCTGGAAGGGGGAAGATTCAGGGGAGAAAGGAGGAGGTGCTTCTTCACTGAGAGGGTGGTGGCCATGGAATGCACTGCCTTGGGAGCTGGTGGAGGCAGAGACAGTGGAGGGGTTCAAGAGGGGGTGGGACAGGTACAGGGGAAGGGTTCTGGAAGCAAAATCCAATGCAGCAAGAATATCCGGAACTGGGAAGGGAGAAGCCAGAGAAGGTGAGGGGGACAGCAAGGTCAGCACCCAGGGTGGGGGCTGACCAAACGAGCAGGCACGAAAGACCGTTAGGCCTATTCTGCGGGCATTTTAGTATGTTAGTATTGTGTCAACGCAGGGTCATTAATTAGGTGAGTTTTGAGTAAGTGGCTGAGGATTAGCAGGCATAAAGATATGGGGTTGTACATGATACTGGACTGAGACAGAGTTGTACAGTTTAAGTAGCGGAGGCTAGTAATGCAATGTAGAAAAATTAGAGACATGCAAGGGGGGAGCTGTGCAGCATGATAGGGATTAGTTCTGCAAAGTAAAAATTAAGAGTGTTTGTCCTTAGCTGACTTGGCAGACGGAGTCTAGGAGCCAATGGGAGAGCAGAAAGGTAGTTAGAGGGCAGGATCAAGCTCTATTTAATAGAGTCTAGGGTCGGGGCGGACAGTGTGGGACAAAATAATATACAGGGCAATGGTACAGGGCAGAAGAAACAGCTTCTTCGGACTGCAGCAGTAGGGATTGCAAGGCAGCCAATTGTGTACCCGCAGTGGCCAGAAGAGGTCCAATCGGTGACAAGCTCCAGGGCGGGCACCTGATTTCAAAAATAATATAGTATAAGATTGTCATAAAGCCCTAATAATGACATCTGTTGTCATTAACTATTGAAACCTCAATCTGCTGAGGTTTTGGAACCACCCAGAGAAATTATTGCTTTCAAAATGGAGTCAAAATGGAGCAGGTGGTCGGAGAAGAAAGCTGAAGTGTAACCTCATAGAACCCTTATAATGATGTTCATTTATCATCTGATCTGAAAAAGCTCTGTCTAATTGATAGGGATATTTGCAGCAGGCAATCAATCAGAGAAATTATCAATTCCAAGATTCAGTCATGAAGGAGTAGCAATAGATGATCTTAACTTAAGCTAGAGGAACAACCGTAATACATGAACAATGGTTATTCATTTTTCTACTGATTTTATGGTCATATCAACAATGAAATAACTACAGCATATACAGCATATTTATTGGCCTAAGTTCTGATAATAACATTATTTTAAAAGCATACTAAACAATATTTATTTATTTATTCATTTATTTCAAAAGTTTCACCAGGAAAGACATACTGAGCTGACAACAGCTCATTTCCAGATGCGTGGGGGGGGGGTAAATGACAGGAATGAGAGGATACAAGGCAGCGATTGCATATTCAAAACATGTAAAATATTTTTGATGAATTTCATTAACCTCACCCCAAATGTGGCTAGGATGAAGTAAAGGAGAATATTCCCACATTTGCTTTTGCGAGTTTATGATTAAAATGATACTGGAATTTTCCAGAATACCCTGCCATTAGAACATTTTTTTAAATCTTCTCTTTTATCTTATCACCAGTTATTCACTCTAGTGCAGACAAATCATAGATGGCACCAAATAATTTTCAGGAATAAACAAAATTTGACACAGAGGAATTTAATTGGTTATTGTGACTATTATTCCATGAAAATTATGCAACATCTTTTGGGGAAAAACAATACATAAACCTCAATGTATATAACCTTTAAGTTACCCCTCTACCCAATTTACTCTTGTTAATTTGCTGTTATCCATGAGTAGACATGTATATTGATATGTCAAATTATGAGAAGTACAGTACATCAGGTAAAGGGGAATTTAAACACCTTGACAGATGTTATTTCAAACCCGATGGAATTCTGCACCCAAGCCACTATTGTAAAAGTCTGTTAACCAAACCCATCTGTTTTTATTGCAGCAAAATCTAACAAAATAATATGAAAGAGATCAAAGTATTACCTTTTTATGTTCATTCTATACCACTAGGGCTGCAGTATTTTGCCTTGGAACCAGAACCATACTTTTTTTGGGGTGACCTATGGCACCTCACATAGTACAATGAGATGAAACAATAAAAATCAATCATTCAAACAGAGAAAAGCATGCATGATAAACTGAAAAGACCAGTTGTTATAGGAAAAGAAGTTTGCCTCCTCTTAGAGCAGACATATCCTTTGGAGATATGAGACAATTTAGTATAACTATTCCGTTATTCTACTTAATATGGAAGGTGGCTACAGCCACCAAAATCCTTAAACTTGCTGTTACCTATGAGTACTGCGATTCCGGCTGGGTACTCAGTGATACACCACTCAAGATTGGACTGCAAGGGAAGGGGAGATTGCAGTCTGTTTTAAGACCGAATTGGGCCTCGTGAGTGTGTCAGTTGAGGATGTTGGGTCTTTCAAGTGTGCCACAGTAGCAGGTGTAGGCTGTAGGACAGCCCTCATCTACCACCCACCCGGGGATGAGAAGCTATTCCTTCTGGAAGTAGCAGACTTTGTGATCGATCTGGCATTTGAGTAGCCCAGGCTGATGGTCCTGGGTGACTTCAACGCCTGGATCAATGATGAACTCTCACAATTTGGACAATTCCTCCAGTTGATAACATCACTGGGCCTTACACAGATTGTTACCTCTGTTACTCATAAACACGGCCACTCCCTTGACGTGGTTTTTCTCCTGGGGATCAAAGCCTCTGATGTAGGGGTGGAACCTGCCAGGAGGTCCGATCACTACACCATGAGATTCAATTTATGAACCTCTTTCATAGACCTACCCCTGTGGAGATGATCAGGTACCGCCCTTTATAGGACATGAGCCCTGAAGGCCTAGCAGTGGTGCTCAACCTATTGGAATTTCCTCTGGCAAGCGGGAACCCAGAGACTTTGGTTCTGCCCTATAACAAGGTCATTACCACTGCTCTTAATTCTGTCACTCCCATCTGTGTTTATCCTTTCTCCCTCTGCCCTCGGTTCCTGTGGTTTGACAGGACTTTGAGGGAGTTGCAGCAACTAGGATGAAGGTTAGAGCACTGCTGGCAGAAATACGCCCTGGAGGCTGACCAGCTTAGATTGCTAGAGCATTATCAACTCTACCAGTCAGCAATCTCCTGTAAGAAGGCAGAGTTCCTGTCCAGGGCAATTGCTGCTGCTCAGAATCGACCAGCTCAGCTCTTTCGAACTGTAGACAGGATGTGCAACCCAGCCTGCCTGCAAGTTCAATGAGCCTTTTCACAGTTGGAGTGTGAGGAGCTCACTTGGTTCTTTGTGGATAAGGTGGCTGACATCAGGGTGGACATCCGATCAACACACCCCATGGGGGATGCTGGTGATCGATGCCCAGCCACTGTCCCTCACTTCTCCTAGAGTACCTTCGACCTGCTGGAGATCATGGCTGTTATGTGGATTGTCCAGGGTATGCACCCTATCTGCTGTAGTTTGAATCTGGGTCCAACTTCCCTGATTATGGGTTGTGGTGACATCATTGACCCAGTCCTGGCACAGATAGTCTGGTGCTCCCTTGAGTCGGGCGAGTTCCCTAGCTCCGTGAAGGAGGTGGTGGTGACACCCCTCTTGAAGAAAGCTTCTCTGGACCCAGACTGCCTGGAAAACTACAGAACTATCTCTAACTTCCCCTTTGTGGGGAAGGTGATTGAGAAGATAGTGGCCGTACAGCTGGAAAACCATTTGACCATCCTTAACTTCTATGAACCTGTCCAATCCATTTTTCGAAAGAGGCACAGCACTGAGACTGCACTGGTTCAGGTGCTCAATGATCTCCTGATGGCAAGAGATCAGAAGAGCTGGTCCATCTTGGTTGTTCTTGATCTCTCTTCAGCCTTTGACACTGTGGACCATGGAGTACTGCTCGAGTGCCTGAGGTGCATCTGTGGCCTGACTAGTTTGGTCCTCAGGTGGTTTAACTCCTTTCTCACTGGCAGAACTCAGAGGGTGGTGTTGGGGATTTATTCCTCCGACCCTCTGTCTCTGTCATGTGGGGTTCCTCAGGGCTCTGTGCTGTCCCCCATGTTGTTTGTGGTGTATATGCTGCCTCTGAGAGACATTGTAAGATGGTATGGGCTGAGATTTAACAGCTATGCTGATGATACCCAGCTCTACCTGTCTTTTTCACCTGACCAGGATACTGCACTATCAGTATTTAATAACTGCCTTGCTGATATCCAGGATTGGATGAAGTCTAGCTGGCTGAAGTTCAACTCGGGGAAGACTGAGGTGATGGTTGTAGAGCTTAAGTGACTTGTTCAGAGTCACACAGTACACAAGTGGAGGTTGTGGGAATCAACTCAGTGGGGTTGAAGGCTGGACAGCCCATGGAGCTTTTCCTGAGGGGTCCCAGCTCCTTTTCTTGGAACTGGTGTGGGACCAAGGGATGATGCTTGATGATGGGCTGACACTACAATCTCAGGTGTCAGCTGTCATTAAGTCATCCTTTTATCATCTAAGAAACATCACTAGGATCAAGCCCCTTGTTCCGTCTGGTGCCCTTCCCACACTGATCCACGCCTTTGTGACCTCGTACCTTGATCACTGCAACTCCCTGTACTTTGGGCTTCCGGGGATAGATATCCACTGCCTGAAGCTAGTGCAGAACTCTGTGGCCCAGTTGTTGATGGGGACTCCTCACACTTCCCATATCACATCGGTGCTGTGCGAACTGTACCGGCTGCCAGTTTAGTGGAAGATCACCTTCATAGTCAGATTACTGATTTATAAAGTCCTACATGGATTTGGCCCCGACTACCTGAAAGAGCTTCTGTCCCCTTACTGCCCTGAATGATTGCTCCACTCAACTGGCGAGGGGTTGCTGGAGATTCCTACGGTGTCTTTAAAATCTTCAGAGGCCTGTGTATTTATGTACATGGCCCCAGCCCTTTGGAATTCTCCACGCCATCAGCTTCGGGAGTGCACGGCCATGGGGGGATTTAAAAAGGCACTGAAGACCTATTTATGGAGCAGGGCATATTGTGATTAGTAAGGCTGTTTTCCAGATTTTATTGTATTTTTATATATTGTTGTTTTTATCTTTTGTTTAAAGTGTTTGTCATGTGCCTTGATAATTGAAAGGCACAAAATAAAGATATTATTATTATTATTAGTGAAAGTGCTGTAAATGTTCGCGATAAGTATTTGCAGTATAACAACTAACCAAGTAAAGTATTAATACAAACTGGGTGACAATAATCACCTCTCTACCTACCTCATCCAACATTATTGCTATGATGTATCACACTTAATACGTAACAGAATAAACTGGTAGAAGAAAAAGAAATTCATTATTTGGACAGCCTTGATAAGAATGGGCTGGCAGTATAGCTTGCAGATTAGAGTAATGAGCTGTGAATGATCTTGGTACATCCAGCAGACCTGAGTTTGCTTCCCACAACCTCCATTTGCATACTGTGTGACTCTGAACAATTCACTTAAGCTCCCCAGTGCTCCCAGATCGCCCCTGAAAACACAGGCACTTGTGCCTAGTGGGCCTTAGCTGGTTACCAAAGACTGAAATAAATAAAAATAAATAAATGGCAGAGTAAAGTTACTTCGAAAATATCTGGGAGGCTTCACCACACTCATCATTACAATGGGTTCAGCACAACTGATCCTGCAAAAAATCCACACATGCAATAAGATTTGAAAGCAATGTTGTTGGTGTTGTTAGCAAGAGGAATAAATACTCAAATACCACAGTGATTTCAGTAGTATTTCAGTAGTACTTATTGCATAGCTACATGGTATGTGTGTTTCTGCTGCAAGTAAAAAAAACTAAGGTAAATGCTGTTCAATGTATTTCAATGGGGATTTCAACTTTTATTCATAACTCATCCATTGTTTTGACAATTTGACCCCAAATTATCACCATAGCCTTTTGGGGACCCCACCTCATGAACAATATGACTGTCATTACATGACTTCTGCCTGAAATATGATTTATAGGTTGCTCTGGTGTCATAAGACGGCTATGTTGAAAATTTGGGGTCAAAATATGTAAAAATGGCAAAGTTATGACCATATGTTGTAATTTCACTATGCAAGTTTATAACTTTGGAAATTTTAAAGACTTTGACCCCAAATTTTCAACACAAACTTCTTATTACTCCACCTCATGCATGTCACAGTGTCATTTTTCAAATCATGGCCAAAATGTGTTTTCGCACCGGTGGCATGGAATGGTGTTGTTGCGCGGAATTACGTTTTGGCGGGGATTCAAAAGTTTTCTGTTCCAGGTACATGAGGTGGTGTAATAAGATGGCTATGCCAGCAGAAGAATGGGGCATCATACTGCATGGTAACACAGTAAGTTACCAGACTGTACAGTGATACAGGCAGCACTGTACCTTCGGGGGGTCGGCTGTGTTAGGGTGCAATATGATGCACCACTCTGCTGCTGTACCACAGGTTCCTCTTTTCTTATTTTTCATTAGGGATGGCACTGTAACTACTGCATGGGTACTACTCACTGTACATTATAGTACAGTACCTGGACATGCTGGCATTTTCGATATTACACTGTATTTGCACCCCACCAGTTGCCACATCACTAATAAGCAGTCACAGCTCTCCCCCCAATCAGCCTCTGCAAACCCCCATCCCTTATGTTCCAGGCAGCCCAAAGTCAAACCTGTCCCAGTGTCGAAAGCCATTTAGACCACCTCCTGGCTGGTCTAAATGATGCCTTGTCCTGTGGCCACAGTGGGGCTTCTAGAATCCCCAAGAAGGGCATGTTGCAGCTCCACCGTGGTGCAAGCCGCCTTGTAACCTGGTGCATGTGGTTGGTTGGTGCAAGTGGTGTACCTGCATTGGATATGATGCAGGCTGCCTTGTTGAATCACATTTGCTGCAAGTTGTGATGCAAGTTACAACCTGCATCAAAGTTCTGTGACACAAGTCCCTTACGTCACTCTAGACATTTTGAGAATCAAGCCCATTATATCTAAGTTCTGCAGATAGCATGTTTTAAGCCATTTGTACCTCCTAACCCAAAACCCCAAAAATAATGTCCATCACACAGTACAAGGCCCTATAGCCTTGTTTTATGATTTAAGTGATGTCTAGTCAATGCTTTCATAAGCATTTTCAATATTATGTTACTCACTGTTTGTGACATAAATGAATTAGATATAAAATCCCTCTCAAAAACACTGAGAGTGACCCTCAGTGTTTCCAGCAAAAGTCTATTGTATGTCTTGCTAATACAAGGGTGGCAAACTGCTATTTCCTCCAGTACAACTGCAACTACTACTGGGCAGCTGCTATATACATCAGATAGTTTCTTTAATGCACATCATTAGAACCTATCAAAACTGCAAAAACTTTTTGTCACATGTAACTTAGTTTGACTTAGTGCATGACTGCAATAGGATACACCAATCCCTTGAAATCAAATCATTATGGCCTATCAAAACAGGACATTTTTTTTTATTGTATGTTAGTAAGGTAGAGACAGTACTGGGCCATTGTAGGATACACCACATAGTCCTGTTAAGTCACATAATTAGGAAAAAAATAAAAAATGTTCTGTTAAATGTTAATGAGGTTGATATACAGTACTGTAGTAAGGACCACTGTAAGATACACAACATAGTCCTCTTAATTCTTATCATTAGGACCTATCAAATAGTAAAAACCTTTTGTTACATGTTAGTGAGGTGGAGATAGTAAAATACACTGTAGAATACACTACCTAGTCCCTTTAAATCACATCATTAGGACCTATTAAACAGTAAAAACACTTTTATGTTAGTGAAGTGAAAATATTGCAGGACCCCTGTGGGATGCGCCAATTAGCCATTTAGTTTAAATAACATCTTTAGGACCTGTCAAAAAAGTAACCTTTTGTTACATGTTAGTAATGTAAAATATTGCAATATCGCTGCTGGAAACACTACATCGTCCCATTAAAATCACATCTTTAAAGCCTATCAAAACAGTTTGAACCATTTTATCTGCCTCTATTCACACAATGTATTGATGGTTGTATTTACTGAAACCCGTGTAGGCTGCAATATCAGAAACGGTGTCTTCTTCCTGCTGTGAATTATAATGGGAATGTATGAATTAATTTACCCCATAATGTACTGTTGCCTTTAGTTATATATTCTTTCAGCAGCAAGCAGTGTGCTGATTTTCTGGAAACACATTTCATTAACCTGAAAACTGGTTGTTTTCCTGATGAAAGGTACAATTACTTCATTGTTCCGTCTTCTAAAGGACTGCTTAGACAGCAAAGAGAAAGATATTTTTTATACTTTTTATGAATATGTCTCTATTCACTGAAGTAAAAAGCAAAATCAGCAATGAGTTCAAGCAGTCATCTTAACTTTAAGTGTATTTACTACTTATTTACCTATGCTCTGAAACAGAATCAAAGGCTGTGACAAACACAAACGTTATGCAGTGGTTGTGGCTTAAAACTAAAGTACAGCAGGTTGCATCAATAAACAATCTCCAGTTTTACATTTTAACAGTTTGGTTACTTGCAGTGGCTATAGATGACCTAAATGTGGCATGTCCTATTTTTATAGTATGCAAGGAAAGAAACGTAAGAAATGTAAATTAGGAGAGCTCACAATGTCTTAAAGTCTCTTGTATGGCTATAAGTTTTCTTCTGTCTAACCTTCATGCTACAGTGGTTTCCAGTGTCAGATTCTATCATTACTTAGCCTGATACTACTTTCACAATGTTCTCAGTCACAAATGGTTGTAATGCTTGCTGTCACTTGATGCCATTGTTTTTGAATGCTATCAATAGTCATTGCTGTCTGCATGCTTGTTAAACATTTAGCAGATGGTACCGTACAGAAACAGTGCTGCACATGTATGAGCCTCCACATGCCCTTTAATCCCTGGACTCTAGCAGTCAGCTTGCATATTGCAAGAAAACAGGCAAGGGCAAAGTGATGGTCCTAAATATTTTTGACTTTTAAGATACTCATTGGCATTACTAGACATGAGGAAACCTGAAGCAAAGCATCACTGTGCCTCACTGTGGACCCTCAGCAAGTCACTTCACCTCCATATGCTAAACCTCTTTAGTCCCCTGCCCTCTAATGTTTACCCTCCCTGAGCTTTCTAAATGCTACTGCAACTGGGATATTAATAATGGTATACTACATTGACAGCACTTGTAATTAACAAATATCCCCTACACCTTTGTTGTCATAATTAAAAGCTGTGACATCAGAAAATGTAACTCACAGCTGTGATGTCAGAACTGTGAATTATAGCTTTATAAGAAATTATTTTCTTTTTTCACCATTGTTTTCTACAAGTTGTTCTTCTCATGAATCATATAAAAAGAACTTACAATGTGATGAAGAGCATGGAACACTGAATATGAGCATAACTGACTGTGTTACATGCAACAGCATGAGGATACAGAAACCAAACAGTGAAAAAAAAAAAGATACCCCTTACCGCATTGTACTATTCACTGGTGACTATGCAGCTTGATTTGATTACTTGTTTGGGAAACAAAGAAAAAAATTCATTAGAAAAAAGTAACAACCCACAACTGTGAAGAACAAGATGTCTCAGATACCTTGTGGGTACTGTGATGCCATGTGGAACACTAGAGCACTGCTGTCATGCTGCATGATGTTGCAGTACCAGCTCAGTGCCAGAACCAGCTTGTTCTTCACAGTTCAGGACTACTTATTCAATACAGTGGTAGCTGTCAATTCAGAAGGTTATCTCCCGAGATTTCTGAAGATACCTAGATAAAAGAAACCCTTGGACTGCCTGTGCTGTAGGAAATCTTAAGCAAATTTCCTTAGAGCCATCCAGAGATTTTGAAACGTATATTGACACATCAACTGCTACTATCGTATAGTAAGAATGGCTGTGTCAATCAGACTTGCTGAGATGTTTCAGTTACTGCAGAACATTTTGAGGTAAACAATGCCAGCTTGATTCACAGTCTACTGACAATGGAACAGCTTCCTTCATATGTGGCAGTTATAAACCTTATTAGCAGTGTTTAACACTATATTATACAAAATGAAAAATAATCCAGCTGTAATTTACAAACCTGTAAATCCATCTCATTATAAACCACTTGAGCTTTGATCTTGTAGTTTATGTTGTCTGCAGAACCCCTTGATGGAATTGATGCTTTGTAATTCACTGTTGGAAATTATTTATTCTATATATAATTAAAAGTGACTGCTCCCCCTTTGTCAACCTGAATTCAGTTGCTTTCAAGTGCCAAAATAATGGATGTGAAGTCACAACCAGTTATTACGGCATTTCCTGCCTCAGGCATTTCTACCATACTGAAGACTGCATTCCTGTTTCAAATGGTATGTTTTTACACACTAACCTTGCTCACCATAAAAAAGTTATTGGCAGCACACCATCTCTATATCTTAGCCTGAGTAAGAAAATAGAATTCCAATACATAAATAGTGTAGCAAAATATGGGAATTGAAGTTGCAAAATGGATTTGCTATTTCTTGGAATAACTTGCCTAAACATCTAAAAAATATAACTAGCCTGTCCAGTTTTAAAGATAAACTACCTGAACATTTGCAAATTGTATGTGTATACTTTGGCTAATGTTGTTAAGTTTGTCTTATTGTCTGTTGAATGTATGTTTACTTTGTTATTGTAATTTTATGGATTTATTACACAGGACCTTGACTGTAAACAGTGCCTATGGTGCTAATCATTTGTTCCTGTATAAAAATAAAGTTTTAACAAACAAACATTTGGTAACCCAACAAAACTGGCAAAAACATGGAGTCCTCCATAAGCAGTATAGGTGGCTAGCACATTTTTATTTAAATGTACAGAGTTTGTGCTTCTGAGCCATTAGTCCCTCACCATTTAGGGTAAAAATATTTAAATGGTCCCTGCATGTAGGGAATTTGGTGAACAGCTCAGTTTTTCATTTTGCATACTATTTGTATCCCCTTACCAAACCCAGCCACCCACACCTTCGGGTGGCCAGCCTTTCTCCCACCACCACCTCTCCCATTCTGCCATCCGCTGCTCCCCACCACCCAGTTGACCCAGACATATCCCTTCACTGGTGGGGGCCCTGTCTGCCTGGAGCCATCAGAAGGGGAGACCAGAGTGCTCATAGGCACTCCCTTGCTTCTCTGCCAGGCAGGGGTATGCAGCTTCGCGGGCTTCCCAGCTTTGCAGTGTGGGAAGATAGGATCACCATCATCTGGCAGGCATGGGTGGCTACATTTTCATGTTTTCTCACTGTCTACAGCGCAGTTCCTTGTAGTGCCCCCGAACTCCACCAAGGGCCGCTACAGAACAAGGCAACCCCTACAACCCACCCCAGGAGAAGAGAGCAGTCCTCCAGATGCTCAGTCCTCTCCTTCCCCTGCCAACCCCAATGTCTTGAATCTGTTCCCAAACCTGAGTCACCGGCATGGTGCAAGGTGTGGCGTCCGGCACCTCAACCCTCAGTGCCACTGGGTCGGCCATATTTTTTTAAATTAGGTTCCCTGAACCACTGATGTAGGGGAAGAGAAGGTGTTTGGTGGTTTTGGTGGGATAAATTAAACCACCAGTACCAATTATTATAAAAAACAGAACATGTATAACTGTGTACTTAAAAGTATTTTTACACACTCTCAGTGTGTGATGACTGCATTAACCTGTCAAACTTTACTCTCAGGGTTTATAGTCATCACATACTATGGATGTGTAAAACACCTCATAACTTAGTTACAAAAAGGCCATCATTCATGTCCCTGTATGCCTGTGAGTATTCTATCAATTAAAAGTAAACTTGTGACTATTCTATCAGTTCAGACTATATACCTGCACTAATTAAAGAATTACAGCTACTGTATATACCTACACTAATTAAAGCTATAAACCTACACTAATCAAACAATTAAAAGTATATACCTGCACTAATAAAAAGTATACACCCACACTACATTGAACCCTATGGGACAGCACTAATAACATGATTAACACAGTATTTGAAACTAGCCAAAGCAATTAAGAACCTGGAAAAAAAAACACTTTACACAAAATCTTCTCAAACCCAGAAATCCCCCAAACTCCTACCTGCACTCACTATATACCATTCCCTTCTTTCTACAAGAGACCTTCAGGTGCCCTAATGTGATTGCAAATGCAATTTCCATAACAGTAACCATCTTAATATATTATATTCAACAAAAAATGAGTAAGAGTGTAACACTCTGAAGTATATGCATCTTGGAGGCTAGTTAGGATAATAAAGCCACTAGCCCTTTGTGCTCATAGTCTTATTGTCCTAATCACCACCCTCAATGGATATACATCCTTGTATACCACTCTTACCCATGATTTATTCTATATGTAGAATAGTGGATGGGCGACCATCCACAACAAGGATGCGTTTCCCTTGAGGGGGTTGATAACATCAACGAGCCTGCGAGAGTGAAGCTCGAGAGGTCTCACTGGTGTCATCAACTCCCAAGAGGGAAACACAGCCTAAGTTGTGGATGTTCGCCCATCCACTGTTTTATACAGTATATGGTTAGGACTTATTTCAATTTTTTTTCTAGTTGCTTGTTACTGGCTTGTTTTACCTCGTGCTGCTCACTTCAACTTCTTCCCACTCCTGTTGCCACTTGCTCCTGCTTCTCCCTGCTCCTGCTGCCTCTTATTTAGCTTCTCCCCACTCCTGCTCACTCTGGTATTGGCAATGCTAATTTTTAAAATAAAAAAAACATTTTCAATTTTGTAACACGGAGCAATGATAGCTCCTCATGTCAAAATAAGCAGTGTCTACTTCTTGGCACTCGCTAAACTGCAGCCACCATGTTCACCTAATTTTTTTCTGTTGAGATTGGTGGAGTGAGCCAATCAGAAGGCAGATCAAAGATAAAAAGTTGTACTATCGATGTGATGTCAGAATGATAATACAACAACTTTTTTGCCCTTTGAAATATCCTACAACAAAATTTAGAAAACCACTGAATTCCATCAACAATAAGCCCTAACCATATACTATAAACATATTATAGTGGTGCTGTAGCAACACTGTAGTTAGGGTTGAGCAGGCACTTTAATGTAAACCCCTAATATTTGCACTTTAATATCTTCACACTCATTTATACTGGGCATTTATACTGGGTGTTGAACAGAAGAAGGCATATCTGCTCATTAATGCCATTCCCCGCAGAGTGGGCTCATTGTGCTCCCTTATGCCACGACAACTGATCTATTCCAGTTTTGAAATAGTTCAGGGAAGTACTCCGGACCACATGATTTGGAAGGTCATTCCAAATCTGAGCTATCCTACTGAGAAATGAATAGTACCTGTCATTTGTTTTAGCAGTCTCCATCTTTATTTGTAACCTATGTGCTCTTAATCCTTTCAGTTTGTTATATATTGCTATACCCATTTCTTGTATTAGTTCTGTATCCTTTACTATTTTAAACAGTCGTAACAGGTCTCCCCTTGTTCTCCTATGCTCCAGATTATATAAGCCTAGTTGTTCTAGTCGTTCAGCATAGCTGCATTTTTTTCATAGATCCTGTCATTTTTGTACAATATTTCTGTATTTTCTTCAGTCTGTTTATTTCTCCCCTAGCATAAGGGTTCCATAGTGGAGACCCATAGTCTATGTGTGGTCTAATGTATATTGTATACAATGGAAATAGACAACCTTTAGATTTATTTATGAAACTTCTTTTGATATTTTTAGTCATATAATTTGTTTTCTGAATTACTTGTGTCCTGTGAGCTTTAATAGTTTACATCAGCATCTATTGTATTACCACAGACTTTTTCATTAATAGATTCCCTTAATGGAATGCCATTTAGTTTGTATGCCTAATATTGTTTTTTCCCAGATGCATAACAATACATTTTTCAATGCTAAAGGGCATTTTGTTTTCCTGAGACCACTTTTTTACAACTTGTAGGTCTTTTACTAAACCCCTAATTCTTTCTGGTGTATCTGCTGGACCTCCTTACAGATTTACATGGAATTTTGCATGTGCTGTCTCATGGGGTGTATCCCTTGAAGTGCCAAGTTTTATTCCTGTTGGATGCATGGAGTTTCAGAAGCGGATTGTGAAAAATGTAAAAAAGTGCTGTTTTTTGCTGTTTTTTTTTTTTGCCATCGAATAGCACCCAGATGGTATAGAATTTTGTTCTGAAATTTTCAGGGTACAAAAAGCTTGCCTCAGAAGGATTTCCTCTGCTGGTGTGGTGAAAAAATGCTAATCTGTTTCAAAGTTATTACATTTTAAAATCTGGGTTCTGAGCATGTTCAGTAAGCATTTCAAAACAGCTGTAAAAGGGGAGTGTCTTGGATGGCTAGAGTCCCTTGTAGTCATGAATAATCATGAGCTCATTTGCATACCCACAGCACTTCAAAATAGCTATAAAAGGGGTGTGGTTTGGACAACTAGAGTCACCTCATAACTCATAAATAATCATAAGCTTATTTGCATTCCCTTTTTTTTTAAATTGAGAGAATTAGAAACATCTGTTGAAAACTACAAGCTATCACTCTTTGGGGAGCTTGGTCTGTTCAAAATCACTGTTTACAACCATTTCTTGTTGGTTTACTTTTTGGATACTGACAGACTGAAGATGTGATTTGTTTTGAAACATGGGCTCATGGGCTACAAATCAGTATGCTAAACATTAGGGGCCAGATATTCAAAAGAGTTGCACCATGCGCAACAGGGTTGCGCAGGCTCAAGTCCTAAATTGCACCATTCTGCGATATTCAGCAGGAGGCAGTTGCGCCACTGAAAACAGGCTGAGCACCAGTGCAATGCAAATGAATGCATACTCAACTGGAGGGGGAGGAACCATGCATAAACTGCACAGCCCGATATTCAGCTGGGCTGTGCAGAGTTGTGCAGGCACAACCCCCAACCTGCGCCTGCAGGACTTTGAGCCAAAAAAAAAAGGCTTAAGTCGAGGGCCACCCACAGGTGAGCTGCTGTATTGCAGGGTGCAACACAGCAGCTGCCACCTGTGGCTGGCCCCCAACTCAGTCCCTGTGCCCCCCACAGCATGATCGCAGGCATAGCGTACTCCTCCCACACCAGCCCGATCGCAGGCATCAATGTGGCTCCCCTCCTCCTGTTCACATCCCTGATGGTCCAGTGGACCGAAATGCCCGATCGCGGGCAGTATGTTTAATAACTCCCCCCCCTCCCGTTCACATCCCTGGTGGTCCAGTGGACCGAAATGCCCGATCGCAGGCAGAAAGTAAGCGGAACCCCGAACATCTCCCCTGTGCCCGATCGTGGGCGTAAGTAAGTGAAACCCCCCAAAACATCTCCTTGGTGGTAGTGTCCCCCCATCCACCCACCCACCCATGCATGAAGCCCCACCACCCTGCTCCCCGGCGGCCAGCGGGCAGCAGCATCCCACTGCCTGCCGCCTCGCTTGCCGCCCGACTGCTCGGTTCAGCAGCTATGCAGCACCAATGGCAGCGCAGCCCATATCAGAGATGACAGTCCAGATTTTGAATGAATCATTCACAAATCTGGACTGTCATGTACGGTATACGCTGCACGCCATTGGCTCTTTGCTCTGCACCATCGGTAAAGAGTCTCACCGGCAGTTTCAGTCGGCGGGCGGCGGGCGGCAGGCGGTCGATGCTGCCACCCGCCGCCGCCGGGGAGCGGGGTGGTGGGGTCGGTGGGTGGGTGGGGACACCAGCCACCAGGGAGATGTTTTGGGGGTTTCAATTTACTTACTGCCCACGATCGAGTATTTCGTCCACTGGACCACCAGGGAGATGTTCAGGGTAGGGGAGTTTTCAGTTTACTTTCTGCCCGCAATTTGGCATTTCAGTCCACTGGACCACCAGGGAGATGTTCGGGTGGGGGGTTCAATTACTTACTGCCCATGATCAGGCAACAGGGAGATGTTTGGGGGGGTACATTTACTTTCTGCCCGTGATCGGGCATTTCGGTCCACTGGACCACCAGGGATGTGAACGGGAGGGGGAGTTATTAAACATACCGCCCGCAATCGGGCATTTCGGTCCACTGGACCACCAGGGATATGTACGGGAGGAGGTGGGGGAGCCACCTTGCTGCCCGCGATCGGGCTGCAGGGTATGTCGGTCCCCGACGGCTGCTGCCTGGCAGGGCGCCAGGTGCAAATCCTCGGGGATCGGCGCACCTACATGCTAATGGCATGCAAATGGGGCCATAATCAGATGCAAATGGCCCCCCCCCGCACCTTGCATGAATTATGGCCCCATTTGCATGTCACCTTTTGAATATCGTGATTTTCGCATAGGCTATGGTACTTGGCGCCACCGCAAGTTGAATGCTCCACTCTGACAACTTGTGGTGGCGCAAGTTCCACTGCGCCATGCACAGTAGCTGTGGCTGGGGGGTGATATTCAAAGGAGTTGCTCAATAGCGCAACTCCTTTGAATATCGCCCCGGCCACACCCCTGCGCAATTATTTTGCGCAGCGCAAGGGCTTGCGCCTCAGAATGGCGCAGTTTGAATATCCAGCCCTAGGGTTATAGGAAAAAAGCTGTCATTTTTTAATGTATGTTAAAAAGACAGTTTAGATTTTGTGTTCATGTGAACTGAAAAAGTTGTAGACAGTTCAATGGCATAGAAATATGCAAAGTTGGGAAAAACGTATTTTGGCAATACAGAGAAACAGTGATATCAAAGGAGGTAATGTACAGCAGTGGCTACAGCTGTGGGCTATGAACCTAAAGACCTGGGTATGAATACCTTAGCCCCACTGTTTTTTTTTTAAATAATAACTCATGCATTTTACAAAAAAATAATTACAGAAAAACACTCATGCAGTTATAAAAACTAAATACAGAATAAGTATTATCTCAAAAAGTAAGGAAATTTATAGCAAAAAGCTTTGTTAATGCACTAGTTAGAGTATTATAGTGGCATGGTAGTGCCACTATAATTAGGATTGAGTAGGCAATTTAATGTTAAACCACAATTTTTGCATTTTAATATCTTTGCAGCTGTTCAACAGATTTGCATAAAAATGCTGCATGCATTGTCTTGTGCAGTAGATCTCTTGACATGCCAAGTTTGATTCTGCTTGGAAAAATGCAAAGTTTAAAAAAAAATACTTTTGGCAAACAGAGTAACAGGAAAGAATCATTGGCTGTTTTAGTTTGGACCTGGCTTGACCTAGGATAAGAGAACATTGACACAGTCATATCAAAGGAGGCAATGCAGTGTAGTGGATAGGGTTCTGGGCTGTGATCCTGAAGACCAGGGTTTGAATGTCATAGCCCCCAGTGAATATGGCTGAGGTTTTTTTTTGGTTTTTAGTAGTAATTCATGCATTCATAAAAACTAATTGCAGAAAAAGTACTATTTCAAAAATAAGTAAATTCATGGCAGAAAACTTTGTTAATGCACTAAAACAAAAGTAGGGATATGTGGCATTAGAGTTTCCAACCCTAACACCCCTTCCCTTTGCAGGCAATAACAGGTGTGGGATAAGGCTTGGGGTTGTCATGTGTACTGCACATACAGTATATTATCAGCTTGCAATCATAAGTTATCTAGGAAAAAGAACATTATTATTTGTCCTCAAGTTCTAGTCCACTCTTACCCTATCTATGCAAGTAACTGGAGTTTAGTATAAGATGCCCCTGGTCTCTTCTTAGGACAGGATGGCTGGCTTTTACCCATATAGTCAGACCTTGTCTTTTGGATAACCTGGCATTGGATCACCTTGTGCTGAATTATTGATGCTAGACCTCATGCATAGAATCATTTGGTGCAGGACCTCACAATAAAGTTCACTGAAGAGGATGTTTGAACAGGTGAAGGGCCCCCCTAAACAGACCTCTTCATACTTCCTTGGGTGCTGTATGCCTGTTTCTCCTCAGCTGTCAGGCAGGCTTATTCTAACCAACACTGGAGATTTTTACTTCAGACTCCTCCTCAGTGGCCTTCTTCAATAACTGTTAGGCTATCCAATAAACAGTCACTCCTTTCATGACCTGGTAGTTATTCACCACTCTTATAGCTCACCAAGCTCTGTTAAGCATTCCCAGCAGCTGCCTTACTCATTGGCTCATACATTGGCAGCTAGTGCTGTGTGGAATGCAGAATTCTGCCAGCGAAATTAGCATGGACCTATCATTCCATTGGCAGAATTTCCACGGGAATTAAACTGGTTCTTCTGCAGAGTTCCCTCTGCTGCAATCCACAGAACAGCATTTTTTCTACAGAAAATTATTCTGCAGCCATTTCCAAGGAAAATATTGAGATCCACGGAAGAATAGCATTTTTTCTGCAGAAAATCATTTGGCAAACATTTCTGTGGAAATATTGAGATCTGTGGAATAAAATTCCATGGAAGTCTCAAGCCACATTTTTCTGTCTCAGAATTCCGCCATTCCATTTCCAGCAAAATTTGGCAGAATTTCGGTGGAATTTCAAAAATTCTGTGAAATTTAGTTCCACTGGAATTTGGAAATTCTTCACAGCACTAGTTGCATCCTCCTGTCAGAGCTTCTTGAACTCTGCTGTGCTTCCTCTGCAACTGTTGTTCTCTGGCCCTGAGAGACATTACCTCCCCAATGCTGGGGAGGTTGCCATCTCAACTTCATTTGATATTTGGTTACTATTATATTCTACTTTACTTCTGTTTTACTAGCATGTAGAGTATCTTAGTTCTGTTTCTTTCTACCTCTGTCTTTTACCTTCATGGCTGTGTCTACTGCTAGTCATGTTCCACAGGTACAGTCCAATAATAATGACATGATGTTGGTTTACTGTACTCTCTCCTTTCTCATTCTAAAGTTACACTTGAAAATTCCCTGCTCAGCATAGTTCAGAACAGTTCCACGCTCAGCTGAACATTCAGTGAGAATGCTTTGTTTGTTTTGTCCTTGTTATTCTTTGACAACAGAGTAAAAGCCCACTAGGCACAAAGACAAAGGCCATTTACCAGGATCAGAGCACAGCGAAGGTTAACTGATTTGTTCAAGGTCACACAGTGTTCAAGTGGAGGTTGTGGGAATCAATCCCTGGTATGCTGGATGTACCAAGCTTGTTCAAAGCTTGCTGCTTGAACTCCTAGGCTGTACTGCCTTCCCCGTCACAATAGTGACTTTTTTCTTTTAGCATTTGAAGGCTGGAGGACTGGAAACACCCAGCAGTCCAGGATTAAGGGCAAGATTTTCTAAAGGATCTGCCCAAGATGCTTCTGCTACTATTTCCAAAGTGGAAATGCCTTCAAAACCCTGTTAGAACATCTAGTAGATGGCCTAACAGCATCCAAAGTTGGCATCCTAAAAAAGATGCAGTGCTCTGTTTCCTGTCACAAATTGAGACCTTTTGTTGTAAATGGACTCAACTTCTAAAAACAGCAGCAGAGCTGCTTGGACACAAGTGAATGGATGCAGACATAGGCACAGCATACATTAATATCTGCATCCAAACCTTTTGAAATCACCCCCTAAAATATTATTTCTTCCAATCTGTGGTCACTACCTGTGTGTGTATGCACACATGTATATGCGTCACTGTGGGCTGTGTATGCATGTGTATGCACTTTGTGAATCTGTACTCCATAAGGAGCTTCAGACAAAGGTAATTTCCACTTGATTAAAGATGTTTTTGAGAGTGCTAAACATAACCCATGCACACCTATGGTAAAGACAGTTTTCAGGGAACAGGTTACTACTAAGTGCCCGAGGCTGACAGATTTCTAACTAGGAAGGGTTAATTGTTAGGGTGCCTCAGTTAAAAGCACTGGTGGTGGTTGGGCGGTTTGGCCTTGTAGTTAAATTGCAAATTGTAGCTGTGAACCTCAAGACCAGGGTTTGAATTCCATATCTGACACTTACTGACTTTGTGTCCCTCAACAAGTCACACAACCTCCTTATCTTTAACTTCTCTAATTCCTCTCTAATCTAGCTCTCTGCTGCGTGACTCTCCCTGTGCACTAAAAAAAAACCTCCCCTGTCTCCTGGATCATAGGGCACTTTTGAAGAAAGAATGTATGAAAGATGCCAAATAAAACCTAATTCCTGTCCTACAAAAGTTAGCACAGGACACACAGTCCACCTTGGTTGTATGTACCTTTCCTCTGTGGTTCATGCCTGAGGGATCTTAGGATATGGAAAATCCAGGAACCCTACAGCGTAATCCTTTTCACAAACTAGAAATAACCACGTTATGGTTACTGGTGGTGCAAAGTACTGTATACCTGGGAGCCTGATCTGCATATTGATGATGCATGTCAAAGAACTATTGTTGGCAACTGGACAGACAACTATCGTAACATGAAACAAATAATGCTTACCTTTTCTGCACTGCAAATTTGAATCTATCTTGAGTTGTAATGCTGTGACGATAGAGACTGAAAGCATTTCAGGCTTTTGTTTTTGCAGCCCCTTATGTTGTTGTCATTGCTACCCCAACATAAACAAACACACACACACACACGAGCTCACATACACATACACACATGCACAACTGAACACAAAAAACACAGGCCTGCATGGAGCAACAGCTACAGATGCAAGATTGCCTGTAAATGCACTGCTGGTGCTGCCAGTACAGTCAAACCTTTCCCATCTACCTGTGTGTAATTTTCATACAGCTACCATTTTTGCAGCAATTAGGTGAGCTTTGTGTCAGCTTGCATCTACATTTAGTTGATGCAAAAGTAATTCAGGCTCAAAATGGATGAAGGAAGCAAAAAAAAAAAGTCCACTGGTGGGACACTATAACACTGGCCTTTAATTTGATAAAACAAATAAGCACAATAAAAATACATTGATTGTCTGGGTACAAAACATGGTAACACCCCTCCCCCCCACCAAAACTGTCAATGTTTACATCTGCACTTAATGCTTTTTCAAGACGTCAGCAACATAGCCAAACTTCCCTTTCATTGCCCCTGTGAAGTGAATCAATTATTTAATAAGTATCAATCAAACCTGAATAAAACTATCTACCTATCTATACAACACTAGATGCAATCTAATATATAAAACGGCTATTAAGTAAACATCACTCTAACAAATGTACAACTCATGCCATAAATTTATATTGCCTATTTTACCTCAGAGGAGTATCTGACAGAGCCCCAGACTGGTGAGGTTTACAGACGAAATACCAGTCGGGGCACTCAAGAAAAGGAAAGGGGAAAGGCAGAGCAGGTTCAGAGGAGGCTGGGGACAACAGAACAATGGCAGGGGTCAGGAAATAACGAGATCCAGACATGGGGGGGGATACAGATGGCAGAGCCGGAATTACTTTGGCTTCATATACATGCTTTATGTCCTGGCTCCGGTCAGAGTGCCTTGAGCCACCTATCCATGCAATCTACATTAAATTGCAAGTGGCCTGAAATTGCATGTGGCCCAAGCTACACGCAAGCAGTGCCAATGATGCATGATAGACCACAGAGAAATGATCTAGTAGGTTTTCATGTGACTGAAGGGTGGAAAATTTAATAGGTTTTTGAGGCAAATTGCATGCATCACAAGTCTGACAGAACAGTAACTTGCACAAAAAACGTTTGAATATCCTGTTCTATGTGCTCATCTCTTTTTACCTTTGGAACTAAAGAAAACAAAGAGATTTATTTTCAAATGCATTTAGAATAAGCAACACAACATTGTACTCATCCAACAACAGAAGCATTATTTTCTTTTAATGAACCCCCATGTGATCTCTGCTTGAAATGACCCCTTTTGTACAGATATGGGATTTTGATTATTGAAAGTGTCATTTTATTTTAGATAAGAGTATACCTTTTTTGTTAAAAATAAATGCTATTGTTCAGGCAGCTATGCAAAAGCTCTGTTAATTACATATCAGCTGTGATCATAATGCTGCTGTTTCCACAGATACTGAATGTAGCCTGGTAACAAATATCCTCATACTCGGGTATTGCACTTCTTGATGCCAAGGAAGGGGGAGGGGTGCAATACACATTCAAATGGGCAATATCTTATCCTTAACACGCTTTCTTTCTTTCTTTCTTTCTTTCTTTCTTTCTTGGTTGCATTTTAAATGTTTTGTAGACCTTCAAGCTATCTTTTTGATTTTTATATTGCTGATTTGGCCACAAAAAAGCTTACATGCGCTTGCAGAAGGATGACATGGGACACCAACATTTTTTTTTTGCAATTTAAAAAAAACTAATATTTAACCCCATACCCACCACCACCATCACCACCACTATCCTGGAGCATTTGTCTTTCTCCCATTCCCTTTTTGCTGTTTTGAGCGTGAAGTTGTTGGACAATTTCAAAGGCTTTAGTCATGTATGAATTTACCAGCTTAATTGAACTTGCTTACTGTCCAAATGTTTTTGCTGTCAAATTCAAGCTGATATGTAACAGCTGATGTTTTTTTTATTAATGCAGTGACTATTATTTATTTAGATTTTATGTCCACAAGGCAAGACAATTGTGATACAACAGCTAGTTTACATGGCTCCTACTCCTACACAGTTTTGCAGCTGGGATGAAGCAGGTACTGTACAGGACAGGGAGGGAGAACTACGGCAATGATTTGGGAGGAACTTTAAATATGGTCTTTGACCAAGCTCAGTGGTGCAGTGCTAGTGCAATGTGTTGCTATCCAAGAGATTCTCACAGTGAGGGTGGCTGCAGGCCAAGTGTTTCATGAAGCTGAGGTGTGTGGCTTTTCATGGAGGGGAGGTGCTGGCCACCCAGTCCCTTACCAGCTGGCAGTATACCGTTAGCACAGTGACTTCATTTTGGCGTTGCAATTAGGGTGCTGCAACAAGGGTGAGAGTGACATGGGCAATCTTGATTTTAGTTGCCCCTTACTCATGCCATCTTTTGCACCCACACAATTTCTGCCCCCTCTAGGGCATGCCCACCCCAGAGGAGGTTATCTTTAGCTTTGGTGCATGAGGGGGTGAAGCACCCTGCAAGACAAGACTGTTTCCCGCGGAACAGCACTTTGGCGTTACAAATCCTGAGAGCTGCAAAGCCTGGTGCTGTAATGCTGGGTGGTGTATTACCTTCAACCATATCAGGATCAACAAAATGACTGTTGCACCGATGTGGGTGAACCCCAGCTAACCAAGATTAGCATTGACCTTGCCTGTGCAGACGACTGCTCACCAGCTTGCCTGATCACTGGAAAGTTGCTGCATATGCAACCCCCATCAGTGGAGTGGCGAACAGGAGAATTATGAGGAACAGTTGGGGGGGGGGATGAAAAAATATGCAATATCATGATTTACTATTCTGTGGTCTAACTAGGAATTGGCAAACCTGCCCATCCCCTATTCTGTTTATCATGAGAGACAGGTGGGCATAACTGTGTTCAGTGGAACCATTTTTGGATCGGGTGAATCCTATCCCAAAGTCATCAGCTCAAGTGTGTCACTGCATTACAGCCAAGAGCAGAGACTTGTTGTAAGGGGATACAGCAGTATCCATAGGATCAAACACCTGATCCTGTGGAATTTTGCAGACTTTTGTTGACTTCTACAGGAAACTGTGCAATTCCTTGTCATGCTAGAAACTGACACACTGTAACACTGAATCTGATCCTGCCAGACACCACTGTGTATTTAAGACATGTTCCTAGTTATTAAAAAAAAAGTATTTAGTTTTTTTTTTCTAGGAGTAGAACATCTAATACAGCTTTCAGCCTTAATGTCAATCTCTTTACTCCTGCTGCTCAGGACTTCATTGTGTTGGCATCATATGCTTCAACAAAAGCTACAATTGTAATACTCTTGACATCAGGAAAGGCAGTGGTGTCCAGTGACTGACATATGTGAAGTCAAAGGTGTCTAGTGTTTAGGCCATATAATTAGGTAACATGAGGTCCCAGGTTCCAGTCCCACCACCAACTCTGCCTCCGTTTATGTCCTTGAGCTTAGTCATTTGGTCTCCCAGTGCTTCAATGCTTCCAAACTGTAAAAATGGGTAGAGGCAGAACTCTCTAAAAATGGAATGTCACATTTTTAGGTGTGTTATTCTGGGTAAATAAATCATCAACAAACTGGAGGAAAAAATTAGAGGAGAGTCCCACAGTAGGTCTGAAGCTAAAAGAAGCCTTGCTTGTAGGCAGGGTACCATTTCTCAGTTCAGGGCATAGTCCAAATGAACACCAACCAAGTCACCCTCTGCCCATATCTGACCTACTATATAACCTCTACCAACTGGGTCCCCCCTCTTCTTCAGCAGTCTACAAATTCCAGTAAATTGTATTTGTTTAATTCTCTGTTTTTCCTCACATACTGTAACAACTGAGTTTAATGGTTTTATATTGTTTGGCTAACCAGTGTTAATTTGTGTTAATCATTTGTTAAACACCTGATATATGGGGGTGTGGCTACGCAATTTTCAAGATGGCAGCTTCATCCCGCAGCTGAAGTTACCTCTATGGGCTCATCCAACTAAGCATCCTACAAAGTAGTGCTACTAAAATCTACTTTCAATATTCAGACAGCTAACCATCAGTAACAGAACGTTACTTTTCTGAGCCTAAATGGTGCAGATTCCTAGCATCCATCCCAGCTGCCAGTGGGCCGACAGCATGGCTTCACTGAAAGGCACCCCAAGGGACATTACGGAGGTTGGGAAAATGTTTAACTATTTAATCCAGAAAATGGAGGTCATTACCTTGGCCTCCCAGCAAACGACCACTGCCATCCAACAACTCGAGGGTCATTTGGGCTTCATTGAAAACAAAGTGAAAATGCATGATGCAGCAACTGGGGACATCTGGTCATAGACCAGGGAACAATGTGCCACAATCCAGTTTCTCCTACAAAAAGTGGGCAACCTGGGGAACCGTAGCAGGTGGAACAATCTACACCTGCTGGGTTTCCCCGAGGTGGCTGAGAAGTGAGACTCAATTGCCTTCCAGAACAGAGTCCTCCTGGGAATGCTCGGCACCCCTCCAGAGTTTTGTATGGAAATAGAGAGGGTGGATAGGACCTTTGCGCCCTACCCCAAGGTCAGTGAGAAACTGAGGGCCATATTAATAAAACTACTGAACTATAATGTTTGGCAATATATTCTGACAAAATCAAGAGAGATGGGGCACCTCAGTTGGCATGGGCACCCCATATCAGTATATCAGGACTTCTCTAAAGACCTTTCTGCCAGGTAGCAGGGAGTACACCTTAGTGCGACGAAGAATGCAGGAGCTCAATATCCAGCACTCCCTGCAGTACCCAGCCTCCATGTGAGTCATTCTTAATGGCTTGCCCTGATTCTTCAATACCACCAAAACACTGGAGGAGTTTCTGGACACTAAATAGCCAAAGGTGAGGAGTCTACTAAAAAAGGGTATAGAGAGGAGGAGGAGCCTGAACCAAGAGGAAACAGTGAACTGGAGCCGGGAACAGGAAAATGAGACAATGGACACTGGGGATGTGCACCATGCAGCTAAGGACTGGGCCCTACCGTGCCACAACAGAAAGCAGACTATGCAGACAAGACACCATCGAAGGGATCCTCCCCAGGACAGGATCAATCGTGAATCACCCACTGGCCACCAAGACAAGTGAGAGGCACAGCTCAAGAAATCCAAAGCACTGGTCCATTTTATAACTGAGAACTGCTTTGCAACGCTGAGATCCCCATGTCAGGAATTGAGAGAAAGGCTGCAAGATCCACAAGTAGGAACCACCACTGTGGAACACTGAGACACAGAGACCCCAATGGAGGCTGCTAAGTCTTCTGTGATGCAAGGCCAACAGGAGCCAAGGATCAGAGTAGAGACACCTGAGGGGGTGATCTTAGGACTGCCTGAGGGCACCACAACCCAGCACTGACTATCAGCTGAACCAGAAATTGACTTTATTGCAACTGCTTAAATAAGTGCACTGTTTTCATGTTCCATGTGTTGGGAGGGAAGGGGGTTATGCTAGCGGGGAGGCTAGGGTAGAGATCTGCCATGGTTCTTGCTCCAGAGGCCCACACTGATGTCAGGAAGCCAGTAGGCTCACAGTGCCATACCCCTTTCTCCATAATAAGTGAGTGGCTACAGTGCAGATAGAGGGGACACAAGGTGGGTCTTATACTGCACAAATAGGAAGTCGACTGCAGACACCTGGGGTCCCCAAGGTTGCACAAGGAGAGCAGAATGTATATAGTTTCACAGGGATTACTGGTTTATTGGATTATTGGAATACTGGATTACCATCAACGGGGCAGGAAGACAAATGGGAAATATTGGGATGGTTCATTGCATTGCTGTTGTTGCTGGGGATGGTATCTATAGAGGGGGCAGAGAAAATACACCAGGGGACTGGGCATGGGGCCAGGGATTTCACATTTATTCTCAGGTTCATGGGACACACAGCAGGATTAACATGAGACTCACCCCAGGTTACAGAAGCAGCTATATCCTCAGAAATTCTTCTGATAATAATTTCAGATCATACCCCGCTCATGCTATCCCTCCTGTGGGGACCCCCCACCTCCACATCATGGAGGCTAGATCCACTATTAATGAAGGATCCAGTGTTCATAAAATGGGTAAAGGAAGAGACTAGGCTCTTCTTTCAAGAAAATCATATTGTGGACACCAGAGTGGGTAATACATGGGAGACATTTAAAGCCACCTTGAGTGGCCACATAACAGGGTACGTGGTGACAAGAAGAAGGCAATGTGAACTAAAGCTGGGGGAGCTAGAAGAATTCAAAAGGGTAGAAGAATAACATAAATGGACTGTCCCCTCCGACCCGAATGGCATCCTAGGATGGAAGGCCCTGGGAATCCTTCTAGAAATAAATTCTCTCCTAACTAGGAAAGCAGAGGTCACTATCCTCAGGCTAAAACAGAAATACTGGAAAGGGGGGAGAAAGGGGGAAAGTACTGGTCTATAGGATGCTGAAGCAGCAAATGGAGAGGCACATTGCAGGCCTCAGGGACAAAACAGGTGCAGTATGCACTTCCAATGAAGAAGTGAACAAGGTGATGGAGAACTTTTACACTTCCCTGTACTCCACTTTGAGAGCCACAGATCCCCAAGGTACCCAGGCTTTCCTAAGGGCTACGCTCCACCCAACCATTTTCATACCCCTAGCAGAGGCCCTGCTCACCACTGAGGAAGTGAGGGAGGCCTTACTCTCCTTGATGCCAGGTAAAACACCAGGAGGGGATGGGTACACTGTGGAAATCTTGCAAACCCTGGTGGAATGGTCATGATCCCATGACAAGTATGCTAAGAGGCAGAATCAGGGTGTATCTTCCCACCCACACTATGGGAGGCAAAAATTAATGTCCTACCCAAGGAGGGAAAAGACCCCACAGCACCTGGCAGCTACCGTCCCATATCCCTGATCAATGGGGACAGCAAAATATTCACTAAAGTGTTAGCCCACAGGCTAAGCCCCCTACTACCCCAACTAATCCATCCCCCCTCACAGTTATGGCTTGTCCCAGGAAGATACAGTGCAAACCATATCAGGACCCTAGTCAATCTGGCTCATATTGCCAAGGATACCAAAACACCAGCAGCGGCAGGAGCAATAGACTTTAAGAAGGTGGACAGCAAAATATTCACTAAAGTGTTAGCCCACAGGCTGAGTCACCTACTACCCAACAAATCCATCCCTCACAGTTGGGGTTTGTCCCAGGAAGATACAGTGCAGACCATATCAGGACCCTAGTCAATCTGGCTCATATTGCCAAGGATAACAATACACCAGCAGCGGCAGTAGCAATAGACTTTGAGAAGGCGTTTGACTTGCTAGAGTGGGATTCTCTCCAAGCTGTCCTGGAGCATATAGGAATAGGCCTCCATTTCAGAGTATGGATAAGGGCCTTGTATAATTCCCATTCCACCCAGGTACTCACCAACTCCAACCTATCCTCCCCCTTCCAATTGGGAAGACGCACAAGGCAAGGATGCTCCTCCCCTTATTTGTCCTGGCTGTGGAACCTCTGGCAGCCACAATCAGACACCATAAAAAAATTCCCTGAGTAAGGGTTGGTGGGGAGGAATACTCCACCCTTATATAAGCGGACGACCTACTGGTCACCACCTTGGACCTTCACAAGGTGCTTCCACCACTGTTGGGGACACTGCAGGCCTTTCATCACCTGTCAGGGCTCAAATGAAACCAAAGCAAAACAGAGGTACTCCTCCTTAGCCCCCATTGCACCCCACAGGCACTAGGGACTATAGGCATAAGATGGGTGGGTAGAGGGATCACCTATCTAGGGATCAAAATCTCAGCCACCCTATCCAAGCTGTGTAACCATAATCACCAGCCATTGCTGGATGAGATAACAGAGGATCTGAACAGATGGAGTAAGATACATCTGACTCTGGCTGGGAAGATAGCAGCGGTGAAAATAGTCATTGTCCTCCCCAAATATTTCACAAACTGGCACACATAGAGCTGGCTGTCCCCACCAACTGGTGCCAGAAGCTGGACAAGGCAATTGGCAGATTCCTCTGGGAGTGGAAACCCCCCAGGCACAGCCATAATAAACTGAGATCCCACCGGAGATGGGGGGGGGGATGGAACACCCTGTGGTTTGAAGGTTACAAATGGGCATTTTAAACTGCACAAACCCTTCAATGGTTCAAGTTAGCTGGGGATTGGTGGCCCAACGGGTGGATATAGAGTTGAATCAGTTTCAAAAACACTGTCTGCCCCTGCTACTCTATAACCAACCAACTACGCAGATGAAGGCCCACCCCACTATAGAGTCCTCTTTGCAGTGCTGGAACAAAGTGGAGAAGAGATTGGACACCAATTTGACTCCCATTAAATTGATCCCCTGTGGGGGAATGCAAACATTCATATAGATAGGCAGTCCATATACTGGAAAGACTAGGAAAGTAGAGGAATGATGAGAGTGGGGGACATTATTACCCCAACCACCACAAGCGTAGATACCTTTAGTAACCTACAAGCCCAGTGGGGGCTCCAAGCATCAGACTTCTGGAAATATTTACAGATCAGAAGCATGGTGCAGATGAATATAAAAGGATCCCTGAAGAAGCCCCCAACAACATTGCTATCCTCATGGTTGTCCAAACCCAAAGGGGGAGCCAGTCAGATATATGGCCTGCAAAGAGATACCTTGCCCAGCCAAACTGAAACCTCTTGCCATAAGTGGGAAAAGGCCCATGGGTTGGTCATCACCAGAGAGCAGTGGAAGGAGTGCTGGATAGGTGCCCACAAAAATTTTGTGGATGCAAAGAGCACCCTGATACAGAACAAGATATTGCACTCTTGGTACTGCACCCCAGTGGTGCTGGCAATGACTGAAATCCTGTCCTCAGATCTGTGCTGGGGATGCCATCTGCACATATGGGACATCTTACACATCCTATTTGAATGCCCAGAGATCCAGCCACTATGGGAACATGTTTGCAGTCTCGGATCGCAGGTCCTATGCAAACCCATCCCCAAATCAGCCAAGGTGTTACTCCTAGGCATGAGATCAGAAGCCCCTCCCCTCAAAGCCCCAGAACACAAATGGCTAGCCCTACTGGAAATGCAGGTAAAGCACCTTCTTCTATGCAAATGGAGAACCCCAAGGTGCCATCCACATAGAAGATCACTGCCTCATTAATAGTGATTGCCTCCATGGACTGGCTCTCCCATCTGTTTAAAGACACAATGCCACAACACACAGATTGCTGGGCTTCCTTTCTAAGATATGCCACTCCCAAGGTGGATATAGCGTAACCTGCTGGCCCTGCCCTAGACCAGATGCCCGGATATGTGAAGTAAATAGTTTGAAACAGTTTCAGCTATTTTCCTGTAATAATTCCCTGTGTGTAAATAGTTGCTGTAGTGTGTAGACAGAATAGTCGTTCTTTATGTTTCCTCTGTATAGGGTGAAGGTTGCCATGAAAACACTGTAAGTCTCTTAGACATCAAGATCCACAATGGAATTCTGATGCCATGATGTTCCACTCATGTAATGCAGAAACCAAACATGCATAGGTGAGTCTTTGTTATGCAAATGGATATATATCTGTACACTGCTATTGGCTGCATCTGTAACCTGTAACCTTCACTCAGTATTCAGTGAAACAATGCATTGCATGGAATTGCATGTGGGAGGACAGTTGTATCAGTAGCCAACAACCCTCACCCTGAAAGTTCATTTTGCAAGTTGAATGTATGAACTTGAAATATCAATAAAACATTTAAATGTAAAAAAAAAACAAACTGATATATAACACCTTGCCAGACTAAATACTGTACCAGTTATGTAAGCTTTGCACTGTTTTTGTTTGTTTGTTTGGGTCACACTTTTTATTGGATGCCAGTACATACCATATGCATATGATGTTGTCATGGTAATTTAATAGGAAAACAATTCTTTAAAATTGGTTAAAATAGGCAAAGATATGGAAACAGTGTCCTAAGTAAGTGATAAAACATGAATCAGGGACACTAATTTACCATGATCAAGGCCCCTGGAATTCTGTGATTCTGCAGTTGTGGAATTTTCTGCAGAATTTGCACAATGCCGCAGAATATATAAAGTGCCACATAATTCATTGTTTTGGTGAATTGTCATTTAAATATACTGGGTGGGATATTCAAAAGGGTTGCGCCATGCACATACCGTACATGCATTCACAAATCTGGACTGTCATGTACGGTATGGGCTGCCTGCCATTAGCTCTTGCTCTGCACCAATGGGCGTGCAGCCCACTAAGCAGTCAGTCGGCGGGCAGCGGGGCGGCAGGCGGTATGTTGCTGCCCGCTGCTGGAGGGGAGGTGGTGGGGCTTCGTGGGTGGGTGGGTGGGGGATACTAGCCACCAGGGCTATGTTTGGGGGTGGGTTATTAAACTTACTGCCCGATCGGGCATTTTGGTTCCCGGAGGAGGGGGGTGATTTAATTTTCGCCCGCGATCGGGCATTTCGGTCCACTGGACCACCAAGGATACGTTCAGGAGGAGGGGAGCCACATGCTGCCCCTGATCGGGCTGGTGGGGAGTACACTATGCCCGCGATCGGGCCAGTGGGGGGGTGGTGGTGGGGATTTACAGTGGGATTTACAGTTGGCTGCCCATGATCGGGCTGCAGGGGGCGTCGATCCCCGACGGCTGCTGCCTGGCAGGGCGCCAGGTGTAAGTCCTCGGGGATCGGCGCACCTACATGCTAATGGCATGCAAATGGGGACATAATCACATGCAAATGGCCCCCTCTGTGCCTTGCATGAATTATAGCCCCATTTGCATGTCACCTTTTGAATATCATGATTTTGCGCATGGCGCAATGGTACTTGTGCCACCGCAAGTTGAATGCTCCTCTCTGTCAACTTGTGGTGGCGCAAGTTCCACTGCGCCATGTACAGTGGCTGTGGCTGGGGGGTGATATTCAAAGGAGTTGCTCAATAGCGCAACTCCTTTGAATATCACCCCGGACACACCCCTGCGCAACTGTTTTGTGCAGTGCAAGGGCTTGCGCCTATGAATGGCGCAGTTTGAATATCCCACCCACTGTTTTTTTATAGTGTCAGGCTTTCTTTCCCATCTCAGTTATCCTCAAGCCCCTCTTCAATGCTCAGCATTTGATGTCATCGATGACATCACATCCTATTTAGCCAATGGCTGAACTGCGTTCTGCCACAGAAATGAATAAATCATGCTGCAGAAATCAGAAAATGCTGCCGCAGAAGCCAAGGAGCCCTGCCTCAGAAATCAGAAAATTCTTCCACAGAGCACTAGGGGCCCTGACCATGATTAATAAAGGGCAAATTCCATTTTGCAGATTAGAAAAACAATATTGTCACCAGAGTCTGCAATGCCAAAACCCATTTTTACCAGTGTGCTATCCTTGTACCCTTTTGATATGTGTACAAATATTCAGAATAAAAGAAGGCTAAATTTACATCAAATTAAGTAAAGCAAAATGAAAATAGTACAGGAAAGAATTTATAGAAAAATACAATTGCTGAAGGTTCACTGATCTGGTAAAAATGGTAAATTCTATGAAATGCTATGTTTTTACCAGTGCGTAGAAATACCAAATTCCAGAATTTGACAAGATTTTCCAGTAAAAAATGAAAATCAGTGTCCTTGGACATGACAGAGTGCGCATTACGGTGATATAACGGCATGCCAAAGGTGCATTGTTAGGGACAAGGTACAGTTGAATTCTGTTAAATGTACTTGAGAATTGTGATTATATCACTATAATGGCACACCCTGTGGTCTCTTATTGTGCTTATAAAATGTATTTTTAATCTCTGACAAAAACTAAATATTTAAAAACACAAAAAACAGCATTTATTGATATATGCCTCCATTTTTGCAGAACAAACATCCCCCTTATGACTGTGGACAATAATTTCTGTACTGTATGATTGTCTAATGTACTGTATGATGGTCTTCTGTACTGTATGAAGATCTATGTTATGTGATTTCTTTTATGTAACTAATATCGGGTCATCCCTGAAAAAGGGATCATTGGTCTCAGCAGGCTTACCAGGTCAACACAATTTAAATAAATAAATACATCTTCACTTTGAAAACAAAAAATTGTACAGTGCACCCTTGATTATCTCTCCGTCAATTGTCTACCACCCATCCTATCCACCAAGCTTGCCTCCTATACCATTCAGGGCCTCTGAGAATTCCCTCTGATATATGCCACCCTCTGTATCCATCACCTGCCAGCCTCTTTGCTTGTACCATTTGCAAGTCCTGTTATCGCCTCCCTCTTTCATCCCCCAATGGTCAGTACTGTTGTTCCCCCATGTTCCATACAATGCTGAGAAAACCACAGCATTAACAGCAATCAGTAAGTTGTAAAAAGTACAAAGTAAAACTAAAAGTTTACAAAAATCACACTCATGCTCTTTATCCTGTCTCTACAGCATCCACCAAACTGCGGCTACACACACACACACACACACACAAACACATATGCACACACACACACCAGACTAAAACACTGGGTTTTTTAGATTACAAAAATGCACAGTAGATATTTCTTTTTCCCCACGCTTGCCTGTCCACTTGTCCATTGTACATGTTCTGGTACTGGGGGGGGAGGTAACTAAAAATGGTGTAGCAACCACATGTCGACACCGCCACAGCAAAGACCATCACAGCGACAGAATTTGACAAAAAGCGTCGGGTCAGTATAATGCTCCCTGCTGGCACCGGTACTGCATCTCCTGGTGTTTCACCCCCTCTCCGGAACAACTCAGACTCATAGTTGTATATCTAGAGACCGGGAGTTGTGGGGGTGGAGCCACACATATGGGGGGTTCGGTTGGCCCAGCCCTGAAAAAAATTCACTGACAACCCCGACAGTACAGTACTGACACTTGGCATTGTGTCTGTCACTGTCAGGGATTTTAGTGAGAAAGGTGTCACCTCAGCATAGGTAAACTGCTAAAAACAATAAAAGACAATGAAAACCCTTTATTGTACACAGTTGTATCAAAAATATTAATAACCTTATTTGTATTTCAAGCAAAATACAGAAATCTTTAATGGAACTATGTTTGAAACTGCTGGTTGCTTGGGGGTGGAGGGTTTAGATCTCTATGCTGAACACATTGATCACTGATTCAAATACATGTGCTGTTATGGATTTCAGGACTTTCTATAAGCAGTTTGGGTCTGCCTCTGTCCATTTAACTGTGTTTTCCCACTTTTCCTCCATTTGTTGATACTATTTCCTTCATTTCTCACCCTGTTTTCATTGCTTCTATCTTTGCCCACATTCAACAGGTAAACTACAAAAATTCAAAATTCTGCGCAATTCCACAACTAAAGTATTAAACTTCCAGCATGCACATTCAGAATAAAGGCCTCATCCTGAGCCAAAACCTCAATTTTATTTGTGGCGATACATTCAGCAGAGATTTTCATGGTAACTAGGTTAAACAAACTCTAGCCAGAGCTGATAGGGCTGTGAAGAGCTACCGAATGACCAAAGTTGTTTTCTTGTTGGTGCCATATAGTGCTGTTTAGTCACAATCATCAAAAACTGGCATGCTGCTAATTCAGTCAACTTGAATCTATTCAGTCAGAATGCATGCTGCTGCTGTGTGTGTGTGTGTGTGTGTGTGTGTATGCGTGTGTGTGCCCATAGGAATGTGATAGCTAGCACAGACTGCAGCTCCACTGTCTGTAATCTGACACTAGTCTGACTTTCAGAGGTTCAGTATATTCCAGACAACACATAATGAGTTAACCCTTCATTGCTGAAAGAAATAGAATAAATCTATTAGACTGAGCTGGACAGATGATAGAAACAGCAGTTTAAAACTTTTTTTTTTGTTGTTAATATCCTGAGAAGTTCTGAGGTACAATACAGTAGCATCCTCCCTCACTTCAGATGCCTTTAAGAGAGAGCAGCAAATAGCAAAAATCAGAGAGGGAGTGCACTACTTTGCTGCTGTGGAGGAATACTTCCAAATGTCCAAAAAGGGAGTTCCATGATCAGCCATTTTAGAGCTACTCTGATCCCAATAGTGCTGTAGGCTAACCCACAGCTCTAAAAAGGATGACTTTTCATAGCCAGTGAAGAAACACTAGTAATAACACCTATGAGCAGTATTTTATTTTTCAAAAGTGTTTGTCTGTGAAAGGATAGTGTGATGCACAAGGAAAAAAATTAGTTAATTGCTTTTTAAGGTAGTTTTAATTATAGTTCGCAGCTGAAAGTTTTCAGTGAGTAATGGTGGCAGTCATGTTTGTGACAACAGACTAGGCCCATGTCTATTGGAATTCATTTGCTCATTGTGAGATGTGGCTATTGACAAGCCCCAGTCTTAAGCTGTGCAAGTATAGTGACAACACTGCACACCTTGGGGTTCACCCACATGTAAGCTAAAACAATGATGCTGCTGTCAACAACCATGCACGGAAAACAGCTAAATGGTAAATCATGCTATGCCAAAATGCAGCATGTCAGACATAGCGTGATTTGCTCTTACACACTATGGCTGCCATGGATCCAACACCAGGGGAGGGGGTGGTGGGGATCTGGCACAACTTGAGAGGTGGGGGGATTTACTATTCCAACTTCAGGGGGGAAAGCAACTCAGAGTTGTAACTGGGGGGGTCAGGGGGATTTACCAGTCCAAATCAGGGGGGTGCAGCTCAGGGTGGGTGGAGGGATGTACCATTCCAACTTTGCAAGGGATGCAACTTGCAGGAGGGTGACACAACTGAGGGGAAAGATTAACTGTTCTAACTCTGTGGGGGACACAACTCTGGGTAGAGGGGCAGTGGGTGCAACATGCAAAAAAAACCTCCCAGAGTTGAACCCAAGTCTGCTTGATGTAGCAAGTCCATTCAAAAATAAATAATAATAAAATCAGTACTGCAGCTAGCTAAAGAAGGCTTTTTTTGAAAAGGTGTGCCTTGAGACCCCTCTTAAAAACTTTCACCACTGGGGCACCCCTCAGAGATCTGGGGAACAAGTTTCAGAGGGCTAGGCCAGCCATCTCAAATGCATGGTGTCCTGAGGTTTTTAGCCTGGCCCTCAGAACTGCTAGGAGGCCCTCGGTGGAGAAGCAGAGCAACCGCACCAGGAGTGCAGGGGTCAGAAGGTCACTCAGGTAGCTAGGCCCAAGTCACACAAGCCTTATAGGTAAGTAAGCCCACCTTGAAGATGATTCCCCCATCAAACAGGCAGCCAGTGTAGATCACGCAGGACTGGGGTCACAAGACAGGACCTGGGAAGGCCCATCAGCAACCTGCTTATGGCATTATGCACCAGCTGCAGTCAGTGGAGGTGCCCTCCACTGACTCTAAGTAAAGAGCATTACAGTAGTCTAGCCTTGATGTGACAAAGTCATGTACCAATGTGGGCAGATCACTAAGCAGAATTAATGGTTTAATCCGGGTGACATTCCTTAAGTGATAAAAAACACTCTAGATGATGGCTACCACCAGAGACTCAAGTGTTAAACCATCATTGAGGATGATGCCCAGATTTCTCACACTAGATAACCTGTCCACAGTCCAAAACAGCATAGCTGATCTGTTCCTCCCCATGGCAGTCTCTCTGGACAGGAACTCTGTCTTCTTATGGTTGATTACCCTTTGATATTTACTGTAGTGAACTCTCAAAGCCAATTTATCCTCCTCAGACTGGGTCCTCAGCCTGCAAAGCTCGAATTTCTGACCCTTGGTTGTCATTGCCTTGAGAGCTCTATCAAACCACAGGAGTCTCAAGCGAGAAGACCTGGGTCATAATCAGATCAGTGTGATGGCAATGAGCACCTTGGAAACAGGACTATTAAAAGCTGTCACCACCTTGCTCGTGCCAGCTGCACAGGCAGTTCTTACACCAGAATAATCCACTACCACCAGAAGTCCTTCTGGGGGCAATCCCATCAATGGACAATAGTGGACCATATCAACAGGGGAAGGACTATTGGGTGGGGCCAAAAACAAGAACTCCACCATGCAATGATCATACCAAGCAACTGTATCAATCCTGAGGTCAGTGACCACAAATCACAGTGAGAATACCAAGTCCAAGGCATGGCCATGGTGGTGAGTCAAAGAATGACTGCTTGTGCGAGGCCAGAGATGTCAGTATCTGGGAGATGTCATTATCTGGAGGAAGTCTGGAGTACATCTGTGTTGCAGCTCTCACCGGCTTGTTGCTTGTCCTATGTTGTAGTGACAGTTCATGTCTGTTACCAGATGTTGGCAACTGCTGCTGTTCACTTGTCTAGCACAGCTAAGTACTTCTTCGTCTGGCTGTTATTTTACCTGCTCTTTTGCACTGTTTAACTACTGTGGTTTGGAGGTGGGCTGAAGTTTAAATTCATGGCTGAATTTGCCAAGAAGTGGCCAAAATTCGCTTGTGTGAAGCTCTGCAAAGTTTTCCCCACCTTGAGAAAATTTGAAATGGCGAAGTTCCACTGTGAAGTGTGGAATTTCACCTGCGAGTGGTGGAATTTTGCCTGCAGGACTTTGCCATGTGAAATTCACAAAATTCTGAGAAATGCATGAATTAATCCACAAAGCAAAGTTTTCCAACTTCGTCCACCTCTGCTATGGTTGTTGCTTGCATTTTGCTATTGCCTCCCTTTTCCTGTCCGTAGTGTTCCTTGTACTCCTCTGCTTGCTCTAGTTCCACCTTCTCCTCCCCTTTCACCTTCTCTCTGGTCCAGATCTATTTGGTCACTAAACATAAATGCTCTACTGAGTGACCTCAGAAGAACAGACTAGTCAGCCACACTTTCTGCATCTGATATTGATGTGGCCCTAATCTTATTCCACTCTAAAGTCTACTCTGTCTGGACAAGCATGCCCCCTCAAGAAAAACAGAGTCAAAACTACCCACCACCCCAGGATTACAATCAGTACCATCAATCTGTGCAAGTCCTGAGATCTCGCTGTGGCCCATTACAAATGATCCCACTCCTCTCCTGACCTGATCTTTAACAGGGCTCTGAGAAACAATTGTATGAAGGCTGTCCAGGCCACAAATTCACATTACCTCAAGACCAGACTCCAGAAAAACCTTAACTCCCCAGCTAAATTCTGCAAGGTTATCCAGTCCCTTTTCAACCCACCTGCCCAGTCTGTTCCCCCAGTCTTCATGGTTAATGGTTCGCCTGTGTCTGACTCTATCTCTGTTGCTGCTTATCTCAATAACTTCTTCATAACCTGTACCCTATCTTCCTCTCCCTCTCCTTCACCTCCTGCTAGCCCTCTCCCTCATCCTGTTATCAGCAGGGTTCCACTTTCCCTCATAACCATCCAGAAAACCCTGCTTGCCCTCTGCTCCCTCAATATGTCAAAGTCCAGCCCTGATGATCTGGACCTTATACTCTTCCACTCCTCAGCTCCTACACTCCTACCATTGATGCTCCCCTTTCACACCTACTCAACTTTTTCTTCTCCCTCAGTGCTGTTTCTCTGTACCCGGTAAATATGCTGCCCTGAGAATAGCTCTGGCAAAAACCTTGCTGCAACAATAGTGAATGTCATGACAGCTATGGAGATAGCATAGTGAAAGTGAGTTACCGATAACCCTGTAGCTGTTGTCACATCTGAGGAGAGGACAAAGTAATGAGCTGCGTGGTCTCTTGCCAAACTGCTCCTCTGGTGAAGGGGGATGAGACCATGAGCAGCTATGGTGGCAGAATGTCCCGGAGACCAGGGTTCTGTTCTTGACTGTGGTGTTTTTTTCTACACCCCCGGTGTTGTTTTTTGCTTGTTCTCCCCCACCCTGCACTGCTGCAATCCCCCCATTTTCCTCCTCATACCCAGGTTCACCCCCTACGGAGTTGATCATAATTAGTTCAAGGATGTGAGGGGGGCAGAGCCCACATTAACATTCATTTTAGTATTCATTTTAGGCAGGGTGTTAGTGTTGCAGTGGCAGTGTTGTTGTTTATTAATGAGTGCTCATTGGTTTCGCTGTGTTGTCATTCATGGTTTTTGACTACACTGTTCTTAATTTTAGCATTATGATCTAGTGCCCTGTTTCACGGTCCTGGAAGTTGGCCAAAGTTATTCTACTTTATAAAGAGGGTGAACTCTCCTCCCCTAGCAACTTCTGTTCCATCTTCCTCCTCCACTCCTTCTCTAAGGTGCAAGAGAAACTAGTCCATTTTAGACTCCTCAGCTTCCTGTCATCTTGAAACTTTCTCTCACCCTTCCAGTCTGGTTTCTGGAAGCATCACTCCAACATCTCCTCCCTGCTCCATGTCACTGATTCTATCTTCTTTGCGATGGATCAGAGGCACATTATGACAGCAATATTAATCCATCTAGCCAAGGCCTTCATTTTGGTGTTCTATGCTCATCTCCTGAACACTTCCACATCACCATCCAGGAAACCCTGCTAGCCCTCTGCCCCCCTCAAACAACATGATTATGTGATAATCCTGCTCTCTTGTGTAATTGTTCTTACAACTGACTTGTGCCACCCTTCTATGTTGGCTCACTAGCAATGAATCATCTTGAGTTTATGATGTTATTATGTGAATATGATGTCATTTACTATTGCTTGTAATTTCCCATGCTGTATCCAATTCCCAGGGTTTCACCTGGAAATGAGCCTCAGCTCAGTGTGCCTTTCATGGTAACCAAATTTTAAATAAATAAATGAAAAGATGAGTTCTGCTAGCCTATACCTTGATGCCTGACAACAGTTGCTACAGGTAGGAAGCATCCTGTCACTTCCTCTTCCCATATAGGCTGGGGTCCCACGGGGCTTCACCCCAGGTCCTATCCTTCTCTCCATTTTCCTGAATAACCTCTTTGTACATATAGCAACTCACATATCCACATGTATGTAGATGACACAGTCGTCTTTCCTCTAGTCCCTCCACTGTAGCTCTGAAAGACCTGCTCCAGTGTGACTTCAACAACATTCTGCATTGGTTCCCATCCAACCAACTCAGAGTCAACACTTAAAAAATGGTGTCATGACCTTTGACATCAGTCACAAACTGACCAGACTCACTTCCCCCTGTTTTCACCACTCTGGATGGCACGCCTCTTGAAACAGTTCAGTCCTTCAAGTACTTTGGAGAGTGGTTAGACAGTAAGCTTGACTTCTCAGCCCTCGTCAATGATACCCATGCAAAACTCCATCCTAAGCTTGGTGCCCTGTACTGCAACACAGACCATTTATCTCCACATGTCCACAGGGAGCTTGTCATCAAAATGGTGCTCCTATGTCTTTCAATACACAGATGTGTCTACGGCATTGCCCATTCCTCTTCCCTTGCCAGAATGAATACCCTCTGCAACTCCTTCAACTGCTTTGCTAGAGGCTCCCCCTACTTCATAACCACCATTGTTCCCTTTATTCTTTCCTGTCCATCCCCTGCTCTCACATCACTTGGCTCACTATAGCTCCTCCATATCTAAATTCTGGTTTGGGTCCCTTCCCTCTTATCACTCCTCTTCAAACTCCCCCTTGCTTCCTCTTCCGTTTTTCCAGGGACCATAACACTTTTGCCAATCCTCACCCACGCTCCTCCATTGGGCAATGTAGAAACATAGAAACATAGACTTTGATGGCAGATAAGGACCACTTGACCCACCCAGTCTGCCCATTTCCCTACCTATTGGAATAGCTGCAGTTTCCAGTTAACCAACAGCCTACTTCCTCCTACCCCCCACTGTAATTGCCGTATGTCTTTCCAATGCATTCTTGAATTCCCCCACTGTTTTTGGACCTACTACCTCCTCAGGAAGAAGGCTCCATGTGCCCACCACTCTCTCCTTGAAAAAATACTTCCTCACATTGCCCCTGAGCTGTCCCCCCTCTATCTTCAATTTGTGCCCTCTTGTTCTTGCACATCTCTTTTTCTGAAAGATGCTCCCCTCTTGGACTTTGTTGATTCCCTTGCGGTATTTGACAGTTACTATCATGTCCCTCCCCCCTTCCTCCTTTCCTCAAGGCTATTCATATTAAGCTCTTTTAGTCTTTCTTTGTATGGCTTCTGTTGCAGACCCTGCACCATTTTAGTTGCCCTCCTCTGACGGCCTCCATCCTGTCTATGTCCTTGCAGAGATGGGGTCTTCAGAACTGCATGCAGTACTCCAGATGGGGTCTTACCAACTGTCTGTACAGAGGGATAACAACTTCCTGTTTTCTACTGGTGATGCCTCTCCCTATGCATCCCAGTATCCCCCAGCCCTCCTTACTGCCTTCTCACATTGCTTGCCTACCTTAAGGTCATCGGATATGACTACACCCAGGTCCCATTCCATTTTTGTTGCTGTTAGTCCCTCCCCCCCCAACTGTGTACTCTTCCCCTGGGGTTTTATTTCCCAGGTGTATTACTTTGCACTTCTTTGCATTGAATCTATGCTGCCATACTTTTGACCATTCCTCCAACCTTGCCAAGTCCCTTCTGTATGCTTTCTTCTATCAATTTCCCTTACTCTGGAACCAACTCCCCTCATCCCTCCATCTCTCTGCATCCTCTGGCTCTCTCAGGCACCAGCTGACACTCTAACCCCACCCCACCTGTCTCTCCTACCCCATTTCCTGCCACCTCCCAGCCACACTTTACCATCCAGGTAAGGTAGTCAGCTGGGTCCCCACTCCTGTCTTGGTTTCACTTCCTCACTACCTCCATTTTTCTCCCTCCATTATGAAGCCAGGCAAGAACTTGCCCTACTGCTCAGTTGCCTGTTGTCAATATTGTTCTTGTTCACCATGCATCACTGCTACTTAGGCATTTGCATGTGTTAGATGTCTCATACTAAGCTGTAACTGCACTTTATTCTCTGCACATACAGATTTTTTTGTATTTATGCTAATTTTGTACAAACATTTAGCAAACGTTGTTTGGACTGATTTGTGATTATGTATTGTACTGTTATTTCTTCCACTGTTCCCCTCCCCAGGTCGTACCTGGAAATGAGACTTGGCTCAGAGTGCCTATCCCCGTTACCAATTTTGAAATAAATAATAAATAAAATATTATTAGCTTTTATCTAATTGTCCTGTTTTTCATGCCTTTTTCTATTACAAAACTCAAATATTTTTGTTGAAAATGCTTAGAAAGTATGGACATTGATTTATGCCAGCATTACTATTAATCACTGAATAATTACACACGGATTCACATTTACTTACATGAGCTACTCATATGTTAATCATACAGAGTCCTTCACCCCCCCTTACATTACATGACAGTATGTAGTTATGCATTATTTACTGATGAATAATGCATGACTTCATATTGTTTGGCATATTTACCTAATGTTATTAAGGATCTACCACAAACTGCATACTACTTTATTTTGTTAAAGTGTCAGTATTTGTAACTTGGCAAAACATTTTGTCATACAGTTGGTTTATCAAAAATGTACTTGTGCCATCCTTATATTCATTTTCAATGTATTTTAAATTTCTCAGATAATCTGAAACCAGCTTTTGTAACTAATTTAGCATTTAATGACTAAAGTCATTAATGATAGCCACCACTTGCCATCCTAAAAGAAAGTTTTCTATTGAGGTAACATTGTGAAAGTACATACTAGTCATACAGTGGATGTATTAGGATGGTGCTACAACATGTTTCTAACGGTACACAGCACGGAACATCCCTAAGATATTTAATCCTTTTATGGCAAGCATAGGAAGGAAGTAAGAGCTCATAAAAACTTCAAAATATTGTATTTCAGTTCAAGAAGAAAGTAAAATGAATGGATATCTGTATATAGTATTTAGGTTTTTGCCTATATATATATATATATATATATATATATATATATATATATATATATATATATATATATATATATATATCATATATATATATATATATATATATATATATATATATATATATATATGGAGTACCCCATTTAAGGTTAAGCTCTGAAATTTGGCAACTTAATAACTTTGCCACTGTATGACAAATTTGCCTGAAATTTGGCATGCATGGAGCGATACCATAGATCTGTTTCATAATGGTTGTATATACGGTTGCGGAGCTAAGTAGCACCAAAGAATATGGTACTTATGCATTTTTGCACATTCTTTGCTCGCACCTACAGGTTGTAAGGTCTGTGTGACTGGTCCAAAACCTTCAGGGAACATGCAGCCGGGGTCCCTGATATGCCTTTTAAAGATTTCATGAAAAAATATTAAATGGTTCAAAAGTTATTCAAAAAACAAGTTTCCCATTATAGTCAATGGGAAAAGTTAACAAAAAGTTTGACAGTGTCGCAAATGCAGATTTTAGATTTGCAAATGACCCCTTTGGTGTTGCAAATCCACCATCTTGTTTTCAGTGGGTGGTCACAGAAATGCTTGCCATTTAAATTTGGGACCCTCTAGGGACACAATTCTTGCTGCGTTCACCTAGTTGAGTCCTGAGGAAGCTAGCCATGTCTTTTTGGGGGGTTAAACACCCCAGAAATGTGTTTTTGAATTTTTTGTAAACAGTAGTGTTGCAAAGTAGTGTCGCACATTCGACACTTTTGTGATTTTTTTGTGAAAGTGTTGGAAATCACGACACTACTTTGTGACACTGTGCCCAAAAGAATAGGAAATCTTTGCCACCCTGCTGCAAAAGAACTTTTGGTCTTTTGGGCTGAAATTTGGAGGAAAGAAAGCCAAGATCCCAAATATGTGCCTTTTGGTGGTTTGGTGACAAAATATTAGAGGGCTGCAAAGTTACATCACTCCGAAGTGGACAGTTTTTCCCATAGGCTAACATTATGGCATCTGTCGCACCTTTGGGGCCCGTATCTCGAAAACACTTCGAGATACAGACTTTTCATCGGAAAAAATGCTTAGCTCTCTGCTAGGGGACTAGGTGCAAAACTAGTCAGGAAAGTCATAAATAATATGACATTTAAATTTTTTTTCTACGTCGTACGGTTCCTGAAATATAAGCAATTTAGTATTCCAAGTGTTCATTTTCTGCTCCGAGTCCCATTATTATGCATACATTCTTTGTATTCACTGTGCTTCTGAATGCTCTTTTTGGGGAAAAACAGGGTGTGTGTTTCACTTACTGTTACAGTCAGCGTTTCTGCTTGCATTTCCATTACCATTTGCTTTAGCATTTCCGTTTCCGTCACCATGTGTGCTACCCTTTGCGTTGTGTTTGCGTTACTGTTACCATTTGCATTTCCATTACTGTTTTCATTTGCATTTCCTTTTGCATCACTGTGTGCATTACCATTTGCACTTGTGTACGCGCTTCTGTTTGCATTTCCATTTCATTTCCATTTCCTTTGGCATCATCGTTGGTGTTACCATAAGCGTTAGCATTTCCAATTGCGTTACCATTACTGTTGCGTGTTCATTACCATTTGCATTTCTGTTAGCCTTAGCATTTGCATTTTTGGTAGCTTTTCCATTATCGATTGCATTACTGTTTCCTTCTGCATCGCCATTGCCGTTACTGTTTGCATTTCTGTTTGCGTACCCAATTTTCATTTCACTCGGTCATACAGTTTTTGAGCAGCGAAGTAACAAAAAAATCACATGGTGGGCCCTGCGCTCCCACCACCACATTCTATTCACTATTTATAGTGCATTTTCTCAAAAAGAAGCCAAAATCATGTCAAAAAAACTCAGTTTAATGCATCACTTAGGGTTGTTCCACAGCGACAAAGGCGAGGAAATTCGGTGTAAGGGTTGAAAACCTTAACTGCGCATCCTCCCCCACCACCACCGCACTCACATACATGCAAGTAGTGGAAGGACCAAGGCAACACAACCAATCACACACAACCACCAGCAGGTAACAGGAATAACATACAACTATGTAAACCACGAAACTCACACCCATGCTCCCATCGGGCGTCGCATGGGGTCGTCACTACTAACTCTCATCCTGGACATTCTATGCACTGCTAAACACATATCACTACAGACAACTGTACATCTTGGGCCACACGCTGCCAACAACACATGACACAAACTATACATATAGTATTTTGGGGTTTGCAAGATCCAAAACAGGATTTTGCACAATCCCTGAAATACTTTTGAAAATCACTTTTGCAAATGTGAAAATGTCATGCTTTGACACTTTTGTGTTTGTGAAAGTATTTTGTGAAAGTATACTTCTAATGACTGCACATCTTTGCCATCATCCTGCAAGCAAACTGGTTGGGTCCTTTGTCCTCAAATTTGCAGGATGGCAAGACCTGGTCCTACAGATGTGCTTTTTCCTGCTATTATGCTAAAATACTTAAGGATTACAAAGTTACTCTGTTCCAAAATTGAACAATTTGCCATAGACTAACATTGTAGTGCCCATGATGCCTTTCGCCAGTCATATGTTGAAAACAAAGCGAGGTACAACATTTTTGCTACTGCCAGCTTGGTTCACCTTTATGTGAACTAATCTCGAAGAACAACTCTGTAAATAATTTATGAAATCTCAAATTGGATTTCTCCACTTCCTACATTAACACAGGTATACACCTCCTGCTGTATGTGTGTGATTGGTTGTGTTGCCTTGGTCCTTCTCCTACTTGCATGCATGTGTGTGTGTGGTAGTGGTGGTGGGGGGGGGATGCGCAGTTAGGGTTTTCAACCCCAACACCGAATTTCCTTGCTTTTGTTGCTATCAAACAACCCTAACTGATGCATTAAATGGAGTTTTTTGCCATGAATATAAATATATATATATATACATTATATATATATATATATATATGCTGTATATACAGTAGCTGAAAAAACAAAGTGGTGACTACCAGATTGTGATGCTTTAAATGGTAGTGCCAGCTTTTCCTTCATGATGATTTGCATATACTTCCCATGATGCTTTGCGTAATTTCAAAATTGTAATAATGCAGCTGTGGAATTAGGAGCAGTAAACTGTAAAATGAAAAAGTCAATGGAAAATTTTACAATGGAATGGGTGCGCATATATAGGAAAGAGGCACATTGCTATGTCACATACAATTCATACACTACACAATTCACAAAGTACTCCTAAGAACCTTCACATTGCTAGCTTATATGACTCAATATGACCTTATGTGAAATCTGGCTACACTCTTCCAGTTAATGTAAAGTGTTATCATTGATTGGACTGTCTATGCTGACCCAATACACCACACCTGCATTCCTTTAAGTAAAAAACTGCACTGATAGTCTGTAATGACAAAATAAAAGCTCAAAGACTGTGCTGCAGACTTTCTTGAATTTCACAGAGCTTTAACTTGTCTTTATCTAAAGGTTCTAAGCAGACCAGTCACTTCGGAGTCTTAAGAGTCATGACTGACTAACAGGTGTTTGCAGACAGAAGCCATGCTTACAACTTTTCCCAAGAAAATATTTTTAGAACTTTAACAGCCCTAAACAAGCATTTGTCAATGCCGAATGTTCGCTTGCAGGTGTTTGCAGTGGTGTTTGGCATGTATGGTGCTTTACCCTAAGGCCCTGTGCGATTGCTGGTATTTGCACAATAAATTGTCAGCATGACCTTTTTGTTACCCCCATTGTGCGCTACATAGGTGGAAACACATTTTGGGCAGGATGTGAAAAATGACAGCTGTGTTTCTCATAAGGAAGTGTGGTAAAATGGCAATGTTGAAAATCTGGAGTGGAAATATTGAAAATTCGCAAACCTAGGAGCGTGCGTGGGAACTGTGCAATGCACGCTGGTAAAACAGTGATTGTTAGGAATTTTTTCACCAAATTGTCAACATTGGCAGTTTAAAACCTCTGCTAATGAACAGTGACACTGTGATTTTCTTAATGTGTCCCATACACTGAGTTCGCACACCGACTGTGCCATTGTGCGCTACATGGGCGGAAACATATTTTGGGCAAGATGTGAAAAATGACAGCTGCAGTGCTCATAAGGAGGTGTGGTAAAATGGCAATGTTGAAAATCTGGAGTGAAAATATTGAAAATTCGCAAACTTACGAGCGTGCGTAGGAACTGCGCAATGCAGACTCATAAAACAGTCATATTTAGAATTTTTCACCAAATTTTAGCACAGCCATTTTAAAACCCTGCTCATGATCAGTGTCACTGTGATTTTCTTAATGTGTCCCATACATTGAGTTCGCACACCGACTGTGCCATTGTGCGCTACATGCGCAGAAACACATTTTGGGCAGGATGTGACAAATGACAGCTATACTGCTCATGAGGAGGTGTGGTAAAATGGCAATGTTGAAAATCTGGAGTGCAAATATTGAAAATTCGCAAACATACGAGCATGCGTAGGAACTGCGCAACGCACGCTCGAAAAACAGTCATTTTTAGGAATTTTTTCACCAAATTTTCAACATAGCCATTTTAAGACCTCTGCTCATGAACAGTGTCACTGTGATTTTCTTAATGTGTTCCATACATTGATTTCGCACACGGACTGCGCCATTGTGCGCTACATGGGCAGAAACACATTTTGGGTGAGATGTGAAAAATGACAGCTGTACAGCTCATAAGAAGGTGTGATAAAATGGCAATGTTGAAAATCTGGAGTGAAAATATTGAAAATTCACGAACTTACGAGCCTGCGTAGGAACTGCTCAACGCACGCTCAGTAAACAGTCATTTTTTTGAATTTTTGCACCAAATTTTCAACATGGGGTTTTGGGACCCTTTTCATGAATGATGTCACTGTCATGGTGTTATTCGGGCCAAGGGTGATTTCATGCAGTGACTGCGCGGTGCCTGTCAAATCACCCTTCAGGCCCGAATAACACCATGACAGTGACATCATTCATGAGAAGGGGTCCCAAAAACCCCATGTTGAAAATTTGGTGCAAAAATTCCAAAAATGACTGAGATATGCAATAAAGTTGAAACCCCTATCTAGCCCATTATACAGCTTACCGGCATTTCCTCAGTTCGCGGTCGCCTTTGAAGAGTGCAGACATGTTCCCGGTCCACCGAAGATCATCGTGCCGGAGTCCGGAGGTAAGTATGGGGTGGGGTGTGGGGAGGCTGGGTGCGCAGTGGGTGGGTAGGTTGTGGGGTTGGGAGACGCACGCAGGACAGTTTTTGTTTTACAGGTTTAAAAAAAGGCGGCGTGGGACGTTTGCACATGATGCGGGGTGGCCCCAGCATGGCAGAAGATGGCTGGCTGGGCCAAGGAGCTGATGTAGCTGGGGCACCCTGGCCGCAACCACGCTTGGGCGCCGAGGAGCCGACGGGATTGGGCACCCTGGCCGGTGAAATAAAGCAAACGTTTGCCATGCTGGGTGGGCTCCAGCATGGCAGCAGGATGGCTTTGGGGGCCATGGAGCCATGGGGGATTGGGCGGGGAGGTAGCACATGATGCGAGGGGGCAGCACTCAGTATGGCAGTGGTGTTTTTCTTTGAAGCAGAGGAACACCGCTGTCATGTGGCTGCTGCACCCGTTGTGCAGGACCACCATGCCTGCTCAAGGGAGCAGTGCATTGGGTGGGAGAGGCACACCTCTAAGTGTGCTACTCTCCCAAAACGTTCCTTGTGCATGTGCGCAAGTGAACGTAAAAATGAAGAACTTAAACAATGAGGGTATGTTCATTTCTGAAGAGGGTAAAATTGCTGACTTTATAAATACTGCATTTTTTTCAGGTACATCAAGATACAGTATTATATTATATGACTAAGGACAATAACCCACATTCAGGACACACTTTCAAAACATGATAATCTGTGGTTTGTGATTGACAGAGAGCGATGATACATTTCTAAGTGTGGATTATTGCTAACTGTCAATCAAACCAGTGGATTATCACAAGATGACAGTCAAGCGCTCTCTCTCGCTGCACATTCAAGTGACAAACTACTTGTTCTCCTCATGATTTCCACATATGCTTGACAAACTGAGTTTTGATTAGTTTCAAGAGTTGCTGATTTGCCACAGCTAGAAAATCCCTCTCAGAGCAAATGAGGTTTCGGTGGCCCATAATTACGTGGGCTGCCATGAGTTAAATCAGTCTGCTCCTCAGGATCACAGGTTAGTTCAGGCAATTCTGAGCCTGCCTCTAGTTTGGGGAATTTGGCAGAAATGGAAGGAGCAAATTTTTAACTGGTAGATTTGTACCGATTCACCAGGAGACCACACTGTACTAAAGCCTTGGCTGACAGGATGGACAGCTTTTCTGACCCTGCTCCTGGCAGGAAGCAACCTTCTGAGGAATTCAGCATCCAGGACCTTTGTTTGTCCCAGAGGATCTGCCTGTTTCTAGTAGTAAAGCAAAAAAAAATAAAACCCAGTAATGAGGCTCCTCTAAAACTCTTCCCAAGCTCCCCCCCCACCCCAAACACTGAAATACTGCTGGATTGTCCCTGTAATACAAACAATAAAACAATGGTAAGTATGAGTTACAAGGTGACAATTCAGTCTCGGTGTTCATGGAATATCTCAATCCACTTGGTCTGTGGTTTCGAAAAAGAGACTGCTATGGTTCTCAAAAGAGACGGCTGAAAAGCTAAAAGGTAAAATGGTAGCATTCATAAGGTGCAAGGAGATGCAGAAGGAGGAGGATATGGAGGTGTATCAGGGAAAAAAGAGGGAACCAAGGAAAGCAGTAAGGAGTGCAAAGGTGCAAACTGAAGAGAGAATAGCTCAGGATGTAATGAAAGGGGACAAGACATTTATTTAGGTAAGGTATGTCAGTGAAAAGAGGAAGACCAGGGGTGGGACTGTAAGGTTAAAAAGGGAAGTAGAGGACTGTGCAAAGAGGGACCAGGAAAAGGAAGACTTCCTTAACAAATACTTTTGTTCAGTGTTCACAGAGGAAGGAGAGGGGCCACAAAAAAAATAACAGAAGCTTTGGAGTGAGGTGCATGGACAGTAATCCTTTTTGGGAGATGAGAGTCCTGAAAGGATTTGCTAATCTGAAGGGGGACAAAACAATAGGGTGAGATAGGGAGTTTCCAAGGGTATTGAAGGAGTTCAGGGAAATACTGGGTGCACCTCTGACAATTCTGTTTGACAGTTCACTGGAAACAGATGTGATTCCAGAGGACTGGTGGAGGGCAGAGGGAAAATGTAGCCCCACTACACAAAAGTGGTAGCAGGGAAAATGCTGGCAATTACAGTATAGGCCAGTCTGCCTGATATTGGTGGTGAGAAAGTTAATAGAATTACTGCTGAAGGAAAGGATTGTGGAACATCTTGAATTCAGTGGGTTACAAGACCTGAAGCTGCATGGTTTCATTGGGGGGGTCATGGCAAAGGAATCTGATAAATTCCTTTGATTGGGTGACAAAGGATTTGGATCAGGGTGGAGCGGTGGATGTGGCCTACCTATAGTTAGGAAGGCTTTCAATACTGTTCCTCATAGGAGACTAGTAAGCAGACTATGTAGCTTAGCAGTGGGTCCAGAGGTGATAAACTGGAGAAGAAACTGGTTAGGGGATAGTTTATAGAGGATGGTGGTAAATGGAGTTCACTCTGAGGAAGCGTGAGTGACCAGTGAGGTGCCTCAGGGATCATTGTTGGGACTGGTCCTCTTTAATGTCTTTTTAAATGCCACTGCAGAGGAGCTAGAAGGGGAGGTCTGCCTCTTTGCGGATTACCCCAAAATCTACAATAGGATGAACACTCCATGAGGGGGACGAAAAGATCATCAGAGACCAAAGAAAACTAGAGGAGAGGTCAAGAATATGGCAACTGAGTTTGAATGCAAAGAAAAAAGTGAAAAATAATGTACTTAGGGCACAGAAACCCAGTGGTGAAGTACAAATTGGTTCTGTTGACAAACAAGCAGGAAAGAGACCTGGGGTAATCATATTGTATGGCCTAATGGTGGTCAGGCTGTGCAACAAGGCAGTTGGGAGGGCTAGTGGGATGCTTGGATGCATGGAGAGGGGTATCACCAGCAGAAAGAGGAGGTGGTATTGCCTTTTTATAGATCACTGGTAAGACACCACCTAGAGTACTGTGTCCAGTTCTGGAGACCTCTGGAAGGACACAGAAAGACTGGAGGTGGTCTAAAGGAGATCATCTAATATGGTACAGAGTCTGCATCAAAAGCCCTACAAGATGATACCAATGGAACTCAATATGTACAACCTGGAACTAAGGATGGAGAGGGGTGATATGATAGAGACCTTTAAATACCTTACAGGTGTAAATAAGGTACAGGGGGGAGTTATTTTTTTAGAAGAAAAGGTGCTCAAGATCAAGGGGACATGCATTGAAGCTGGAGGGGGTAGATTCAGAAGAGATGTGAGGAAGTACTTCTTCACAGAATGAATGGTAGATTACTGTAACAGCCTTTCAGCAGATGTGGTGGGGGTGAAAACAGCTGTGGGGTTCAAGAATGCATGGGATAAGCAGAAGAGAATAATACTTGAAAGGAATGGGGGGAGGATGAAAGTGCTGTAGATTGAGAATGGTCTGCAGTAATAGTGCAGGCAGGGAGAAATGGGCAGACTGGATGGGCCAAGCGGTCCTCATCTGCCATCAAATTCTATGTTTCTATGTTTCTTACGGATTATAATGTTCCATAAACACTTTGATTGATGTATCACCTTGTAACTCACCCTTAATCATTATTTTTCCATGTTATTCATGTTATTCAAGTAATGATTTTTCTGAAACAGAATTTTTGTCCATGACCAGCAAGTCACATCCTAGTCTTCGTGTTATTATTTTGTTTATTTGAGTATAAAGTGTGCTGGGTCTTGTAAAATATAAATGAAAACAAAGGCCCAGGTCATTATGGACTCCACCCAAAATGAAAATATAAACCCTGGCTATTTTTAAACTTTAACCCACATTTTTAGTTTGTCATTATTGACTAATACAGTTCCATCCATATGGAAGTTAGCTAGAGTTTCTCCAATTTGTAAACAAAGTGACAACACTGATCATTAAAATTATTACCAAGTTCAGTTTTGCCAGTTCTTTCTAAGTTGCTTGAGAAATTTGTATTCACACAATTTTCTGACTATTTGAATTAATATAATTTATTTATGCCCCATTAGTTTGGATTCAGGAAAGGCTTAAGTACTTCAGCTGCCTTAATTAAGCTTCAGAATGATTTGATTGAAGCTATAGCTTACTGAATGTTTTGTAGGAACTGTATTTATTGATTTCGCCTCAGCTTTTGACAGTAGCAAAGATGGTAATATTCTGCATACATACAGTACATACATATGTACATATATACATATATATATAGGGGACTGAGTACATTATGTTAGTTGCATATGGACCCATTGTACCCTGATTTGTTTGAATACAGTTGTCAGGTTATTCTTGTTTTATATCAATCTAAATGCTCTTTCCACTGCCGTCAGAGGTCTACAATGATGGTCACAAAAAAGGATGAAAGTGAGCTATTGCACCATAGTACTGTCACTCAGGAAACAAAAACAAATACTAACCAAGTGCTCATTTCTATGATGTTACTTTCAACTGAACCACATGCTTGCACCACACTGTCCCCCTTCCCCCATGGCCTTTGCTTTCCCTATGTAAAATAGAAAAATATGTGTTAAAAATGCAATAGTTTGAAAACAAAAATGGAAGTTTACTAAGCTCTCTGCAGTCTCTTCACTGTTTTGTCATCACTTTTACCTGAACTGCTCTCATATATTCAAAATGGATTTCACTCTTCACTGCTGCAGAAACCATGCTGAAACAATCTCTTGTCCCCAGCCAGTGCCTTGGCTGTCCCATGGGGAAATGGGATCAAAGCATAGAAATGAACCTGGCTCACAAGTGGCTGTATAAAAACTAGAGCTGGCTACAGCCAACAATGGCTGCCTCAGAATTGTTTTGATATATAACGTTTTATTTATTGTTTTATATGATTGTGACTCAAATGTCATATGCTGCAGGGAAATGAGAAGTAATATGTGCATCATAAGCAGCAGTAATGCTATCTCATACTTTTCGGGAACATATCCCTCCCACATATACATCAACAATAGTACAACAAATAATAATATATTGTACATTTAGTTAGTGCAGAAGGTGTATTTGTTTTTTTTTTCTTTTAATTATTGTATTTTCTGCTTGGAGCCCTGGCAGGTGGCTATGGCCCTTCTTGTGGAGGGACTCACTCTCTGGTCCCACCGCTCCTGCCTATCCCTGGAAATTTCCCTGTGGCTTGCCCCCCATGGCAGGGCCAGGGAGGAGGGTGTTGGCTTCTCCCCTCAACCTGGAGACCCAATCCAGAAACCAGGGATGGCCCTCAGGATGCGGTGGACCAGCACAGCCTGACAGGCTATTTTCCATCATTTTCTCTCCGCCCCATCTCCCTACCAATGCAAGGGTGTCGGTGCATGCCTCTTGACTCATACTAACCCCCAGCTGTTGCCAGAGGGCATTCAGTGAGTGTGATGACAAACCCTCTCTCCCCAATAGAGAAGAGCAGTCCTCCAGATGCTTGATCCTCTCTTGCCCCTTCCAACCTCCGGCACCCCAGGCTCATTACCGAACCTGGGTTGCCGGTGTGGCACAAGGTGTAGCAACCAGCGCCTCAAGCTCCAGCGCTACTGAGTCGGCTTGTGTATTTTTTTTCTCAACTGAATTTCAATTGAGTTTCGAACAGCTGTACAGAACAAAATATACAGAAACTAGAATAAATAAATAAAACCACTGAATTGTTTATTGTTTATTGATAAGAATCAGAATTACAATCCTTTAAGTCATAGACGTCTTTACAAAGGCTCTATGTCAAGACATTATGACATTGCACAAGGAAAACATAATGAGATATGGCAGAAAACAACTAGTGTAGGGTGGAAACCCTGGATCAGAGTTACAGGTGATCGAGTGGTGTAGATCCTGTGTCAGTGGATTAAACACAGATGGCCAAAGGAGCAACGAGAAACTATACAAATATATACATAATCATAAGCAAAGTGAAGCAGTAATATACAGTGGATTAAACATAGCTAGCCAAAGGAGTAACAAGAAGCTATACAAGTATGTACATAATCATAAGCAAAGTAAAGCAGTAATATACAGGAAACATATCACGAACACATGAGAAGACATAGTCCATCAGCCCTGGGGGGGGGAGGCAGGTGACAGGGGTTAAGGACAGTCGCAGAGGCTAGAGGCGATGATGGCCTCCCTTAACTTGACTTTGAAAGGGCCTATCTTATCAATAGTGGAATTACTGTTTCATCTAGGAGGGTATTTAGCCAGAGGAGGGCTCTGTAGCAAAAGGATAGTTGCCCCAGGAAGGTTCTACAGTGAGGGATGTTGAATATGGTTTTTGAAGAGCTACGGGTGACCCGAGTAGGGAGAGCAGATTGTAGTCAGTTGTGAATGCCCAGGGGGGCATTACCCAATGTGATCTTTTTGGCGAATAGGCAGGTGTGGTATTTTAGCCTACCCTGAAGGTTGAGCCAAGAGGAGCATTGATAAAGGTCGCAGGAGGGGGTCATCTGGTCAAACCCAGTGACAAAGCAGCATACCTTGTTTAGGGCAACCGAGATCCTGTGGAGGGCAGTACAGTTGGCAGCACCATATATAACAAGCCCGTAGTCTATCAGTGAGAGGACGGAGGAGTTTACAGCTAGGCGGAGATCCTCTGGAGGTTAGCACCTTTTATGCCTATATAGGAAGCCCAGCCTGGAGTTAATAGTGGAGGAGACATTATGGATGTGCTTGGAGTAGGTGAGGGAAGAGTCCAGTGTAATGCAAGGTATCTAAAGGAAGAGACTTGTTCAAGTGGAGCATTGTGAGCATTAAGGATACTAAGTGTGGCAGTGGCATGACTATTTTGCCGATGGGTGAACAACATTACCTTAGTTTTTTTATGATTTAGCGCCAGCTTATGTACAGTGAACCAGTTTTTGGCCTCATTGAAGGAGTTCTGGAGTGTGAGTTGGAGGGAGATAGGGTCAGGATGGTTACTAAAGAGAATTGCATAATCTGCATAGAGGAGTATTTATCTGGGGCAGGATGAAGAGGGAGAGAGTTTAAGAAGATGCCAAAGAGGAGTGGGCACCCAGATGGAGCCCTGGAGAATACCAGAGCATACAGGGAGAGTGTCTGAGAGGGTGGAGTTTATTTTGACTCTGTGATAGGTCACTGAGGTAGTTCTCAAACCAGGATGTAGCTTCAGAGGTCAGGCCAGTAGGGTATAGGTTATTGACGAGCAGGGTGTGATTTACAGTGTCAAATGCCTCATTTATGTATGTATTTATTTATTCAATCTAGGATTACAAGTACCTTTGAGCACCAAGCAGCTCATTTACATGGGTTCCACATCAATGGAGGGGAGGGGGTACAGATCCATAATGGAAAACAGACTGTTTTCACAAACAATTAAGCAATTTGTATTACAAAATACAGAATAAGAGAACAGCAAATAAATACACATTAGCTTACCACGTGATTCAAGGCATGGAGTGAGAAGAAGAGGGAACTAGGAGGGGAGCCAGATCAAGGAAGGGAGAGCAACCAGGCTGCATTGTCAGGTGCAGCAAGGATAGTAAGGGACGAAAAGCAAGGAAGACAGTGGGGGGATGGGAGGGCAGGAAGGAGGGAGAGGAGAGTAAGAGGGCAAGACAAGTACAGAGAACAGTGGAAGAACGGTGTGGGGGGGTGAGGTCCTGGGAAGAGGGACAAGGACGTTAAATGGTGCAATCACAGGAGTTTTTAGTTCGGATGTGCTGATGAAGATTGAGTTTGAATTCATCGAGACTAGTAAGGTTAGCAAAACCATTGTGGAGGCCATTTAACTAGTATGGCGCTTTGATACAAAAGGAGTGTTTGTATTGGGCGATCAGGCACATCGGGACTAGTAGGAGTGCAGAAGATAGGGTGCGCATATGTTGGGTCTTGGGGGATTTGTGAAGTAAGCATCCTAATCCCGAAGGCATGAGTCCAAGGAAAATCTTTTTGGCAAGTAAGCAGGTGTGGTATTTAATTCTCCCATGCAAGTTGAGCCACCCAGCCTGCATATAGACATCGCAGGTGTGGGTGAGGCGTGGTGCACCAATTAGGTATCTACAAGCCTTGTTTAGTGCCACAGTGAGCCTTTTGAGTGCAGTGGTGGAAGCAGTTCCATAAATGACAAGGCCATAGTCGATTAAGGAGAGCACCAAGCTGTGGATGGCAAGATTTAGGGCTTCAGGTATTAGAGACTTTCTCTGTCGATAGAGAAGCTCAATCCTGCTATTGACGGCTCTGGCAACATTTTTGATGTGCAGTGAATAGGTGAGGTGTCTATCAAGGGTAACCCCTAGGTACTTGAAGTGCTGTATTTGCTCAAGGGGTCGCCTTGGGAATTTTGGATGGTAAGAGTATGCTTTTTATGTTGACTGCGGGCTGAGGAGAGCAAAGGGACTTTTGTCTTCTTGTAGTTTAGTACTAGTTTATGGTTGCGGAACCAGTGCTCAACTTCCGTGAAGCCCTTTTGAAGGTTACTTTCAAGGAAATAAGGGTCAAGGTGGCTTGCAAAAATGACAGTATTGTCTGCATAGAGCAGTGTTTGCTGGTGGCAGGCAGTCAGTAGATTGTTAAGGAAGATGCTGAAAAGGAGTGGACCCAGGATTGAGCCCTGGGGTACCCCGGACCGAACAGGCTTCTGGTCAGAGATAGCATTGGAAATCTTCACGCGTTGAGATCTGTCCCCAAGATAGCTTCTAAACCAGGGCAGTGTATCGGGGAGAGACCAGTTTGTGAGAGTTGTTTAAGGAGGAGTCGGTGATTAACCATGTCGAAGGCCTTGGTTAAGTCTATAAAGACTGCACCCGCAAGACTGCCTTGGTCAATAGATTGCTGGACATAGCTGGTGAATTGTAAGAGTGCAGTGGTGGTGCTGTGCCCTTTCCAAAAGCCATGCTGTTGTTCACATGATAGGGAGTATCTATCAAGGAAATCCACAAGTTGGTTGGCAACAATACGTTCAAGTATTTTAGAGAGGGATGGGAGGATTGATATAGGCCTATAGTTGCTGTGTAGTGCACAGTCTCCAGATTTGTGAACTGGGGTAACAATGGCTGTTTTCTATACATGTGGGAATTGCGAGAGGGTTAGAGAGAGGTTAAGTAATTTAGTAATAGGTGGAAGTACTTCCTCCATGGTGAGTGCGATTAGCTTGAGGTCTAAATAGTCACCACTGTGCCTGGACTTGCCCAGCACATTGTTTAGTAGTTTCCTGATCTGGGCCACTGAGACACATTTAAAGTAGAAGAGAGGGTGATGATTTGTCTTGGTCTCAGGATGATGTACTGCCATTAAGGTGGTATCGTCAAAGAAGTCTTGTGGTAGCACACTACTTAGGTCAGTGAAGAGGTCAGTAAAGGTATTCGCAATTGTGAGTGGGTCAAGTATGGGGGTACCATCAAGGTTTAACATCGCGGGAGCTTTTTTTGGGGTCTTTCCCCAGAACATCATTGATATTTGCCCAGAATTTCCTGCTGTCACCCCAGGTATTCGTAAGTCGCTCCTTGTGGTGATTGCTTCTTGCTTTACAGATTTCCCAAGTGCAGGAGTTTCTTGCGGCTTTATAGGCTTGCCAGTCCTGAAGCTTGCCAGAAGATTTAGCATAGTACCAGAGGTGGTCCCTCCATTTCATGCTGTCTATCAGCCTAGTAGTAATCCAGGGATCTACAAAGCTGTGCATCTTCATTTTCTTGAGGGGTGCATGAACATCACAGGCAGCATTGAACATAGTGATAAAATGTTGGAGTGATACATTAATGTCTGTAGAGGAGTCAAGTAGGGACCAGTCCTGACAGTGTAAGTGTTGTTTTAGGAGTTCCAGGTGGACACGTCTTAGCACTCTGTTGTAGATAGTTAGAGGTGGTGGGGCATGGAATTTGTTGGTCCAATTGCAAGTAACAGGGGAGTGGTCACTGAGTGAGTCAGAGTGCACACGTACGTTGGCAACATGGTCAGGGTGATTAGAGATTATCCAGTCAAGAATGGTGCTGTCCCAGTCTTATAGTAAATTCTAGTGGGAGAGTTGACCAGCTGAGTAAGGTGCAGCGCTGTCAGTGCATCCTTTATAGCGCCATTGGAGGCAGACAGTCAGTTTATGTTGAAGTCACCAAGTAACAGTGTCTCAGAGATGTGATTTTGGGCTCTCAGGCAGTCCAGGACTTTATGAAGACCAGTGGTAGGGTCGGTGGTGAGTCAGATTGATGTAAACCAATCCAACTAAGTGACTCCTGTCAAGCACTTTATATATGAAGATGGAATATTTTAGTAAGGTGGATGTTGTGCTGTGACCTTTTCTGAATCTGTGTTGTTCCAGGCAGAGAAGATCGTATTTGGATAGGTGGTTTGTGAGCTGATCTGAGACAATTTTCTCAAGGCCTTGGAGAGAGGGGGGAGAATAGAGATAGGGTGATAAGTATTTGGAGAGGTGGGGTCCCCGGTCCTCAGGATGGAAGTGATGACTGCCTACTTCCAGATGGCAGGGAATTGGCCCAGACGTAGGGAGAGGTTTAGAATTTTTATTAGGACTACAATGACTGTTTCAAGTGCTAGACAGCAGTTTTAAGTCTAGCGAGGCACATCTGTGCTGTTTTACCCAGGGCTCTGATTAGGCATGGTTTGGCCTCACAAGCAGAGATAGCCCTTAGGTGGAAAGGTGGGGCATGAGGGGGTGGGGAGGGGGTGGAATGAGGGGACTGTGGATCAAAGAGGTTTGGGGGAGGATGCTGCTGAGGTCTGAGAAGGAGGAACTGAGGGAGTTGGCAATATGATACAGGTCCTGGGTGGCGGAGCCGTTAATGTTTAGTTCAGATGTGGGAGTGGATACAACCTTGCCATTAAGCTCTTTAATATTGTTTAAAAATTTTTGGCCTGATCCCCAAGAGGTAGAGAGCGCATCCTGGAAGTGAGCTACCTTCACCTTCCAGATCTCCCAGGTGCATTTGTTTCTAGCAGCTTTATATTGCTGTCTAGCAGTGGAATTTCCCCATTCTGGGGCCTTATGTCAGAGGGCATCCCTGTGTTTCATGAGATCAAGGAGAGCCTGAGTAATCCAGTGGATATTAGGACCTTTGATAAGCTTTTTAGACTAGGGGGTGAACCAGTCACAGGCTGAGTTAAACATGTTAATGAAGTATGAAAGGGCGGCATTAACCAACCGTGCCAAAAGAATTGGCGTCCAGTCACTGTGATGAAGGAAGTGTTTGAGGTGGCTGAGGGCACCCTTTTTCAGGTAATGCTGATAGATGAATTTAGGTGGGGATTTATTGGGTTTGTAGGACCAGCCACATAGGATTGGCGAATGGTCGCTCAGGGCATCAGGGAGAACATTAACATTGGTGAGCCTGTCAGGGTGATTAGTGAGCACTAGTTCAATTAGGGTGGAGGTGCCAGTGGAGGTGTTCTGTCGGGGTGGGGATGTGACTACTTGGGACAGATTTAGGCATGTGAAGGCATCCTTATAGTGTGTGGTAGCAGGGGATTGCCAGTTAACGTTGCAGTCACTTGTGGCAATGATTTCTGAGTTATTTGCCAGTTGGGAGATCCACTCAACAACTGAATCAAATGCTGGCTTCTGGTTTTGAGGAGGGATGTAAACAGCCATGACAAGTAGGGGCTTTCTGGAACTGCCAAGCTAGATTTTTACTGTTAATGCCTGGGCTCCATGGCTTGGAGTCGTGACTGGGACGACATGTCCTTGAAGGGAGTCACGTATGTAGATGTCACGACCACCTCCTTTTTTAGCTAGCCTATCTACTCTGAAGATTTGGTACCCACTTAGGGCCATGGCAGAGTCCATCACATTGGGAGATAGCCAGGTTTTAACCAAGGCCAGGATATCAGGGTTATGTTGAACAGGGGTGGGCAGTCAACGCAAAGCATTAACTGGTAAACACATCTCCCAAAGGAAAAGCATGTGAATTACCTTTAGGCCATCTAGCTCCATCAGCCCTCAGGATCAGTTAGTGGGTTACTGTGGCAGGAATTGGAGTCAGACATGTGATTCTGCTGATAAAATAAATAAAAAACAGCTTGGCCAGCCCATCGATGCAGAGGCAGCGCTATCACTCATATCCCCATCAACCAGTTTTTGGGGAACAAGCACTGTTTGACAGGGGCCAACCAGGGAAGGCAGATTGACAGCTCTCCTCCTTCAGGATTGGGGATCCTGATTTTTGCCACCTGGTGGAAGCCAGATGATAGCCCCTGAGAGCAGCAACATGGGGCAGGGCAGTTGGCAGATGCTGGCATGCAGACATATGCATGTCATTGCACAGAGATGACCATGGAAAAACACTAAGGATGCAAATGACCCAGACACAGTCCGGAACCCAGTACCCTCTGCAGATACCACATGACTGATTTAGCAAAGCGGCCCACCTACAATGTCCTTTGTATATTGTGGTTAATTGGCAAGTCCATGAGGAGGTTGGTGGTGGCACTGGGGTGATGCCACCAGTATCAGGGATGGCAGGAGGGAAACAAAGGAAAGGGAAAACAAAATCTATCACCACATTCTCATAGACATGTAAAAATTAAAGACTAGAGCCAATCATGTAAAGCAATACAAGTCCTGGGGTTGGGGGGCAGCCTGGCAGCCAGCACAGAAGGTGAGTGGAGGGGCACAGCTGGCCAAAGAGGGAGGTTTTGGGGGGTGGGGGAGGAAAGAAGGCATAGACAGCACCTTGTTGTGGGAGGGAGATCTGATGCGAACAGTCCAAATGGGGCAAAAAATAATGATCCACTAGTGCTGAATGTGAGTAGCCAGATTGGGGCCAGACTAATATAGTGCCACTAGTGGTATTATTGAATGGCCCATTTGGGGCCACATTAATGTGCTGTTAGTGATTACCTGTAGATGGAGGTATACACATATTACAACCACAGTTATTGTGAAGAGTCCAGCAAGTAATCCACACAGTGGATCCAAGCAGTAGTAACATGTAGACTGCCTCATCTGATTCCAGTAGACATATTATATTAATCCCAGGAAGTCTGTCCTGACTACATCAAACAGCCTTGAAGGGAACATAAGCAATATTGCTGTGCTGTTTACATGTTTAAAATATATATTGTAAATTTAGGCATACTGTATGTGAAGTCTGCTTGATCACCCCAATGTATTGTTTCGTGTTTGCTTTGAAGAAGGCCTGTTTGTTTCCTTATTTAACCCTCATATTAAAGCAGACTTTTCCCTGCACAATATTCATATTTTAATTACTTAGCTGTTTGAGAATCCAGTAATATCAGCTGAGACGAAGACTACAGTGAAGCGGAACATGGTGACATCAGCTGAGCTGATGTTGCTGTGTTCTGCTTCATTGTAGTCCTCAGCTCTATTGATGTCATTGGGTTCTGGAACTGTTTATTACAAAAATGAATATTTTGTGGGTACAGCCTGCATTAATATGGGGCCCCAAAATAAGAAAAAAATAGAAATATTTCAAAACAAACGCGTAAAACAATACACTAGGAAGACTAAACAGACTTCACACATGCCTACATTTACAATTACATTAAAAATATGTCAGTAACTTTTTTTTATGTTCCTTTAAAAATATTAAAGTTGCACTGGTTTGGCAGGGCTCCATGCTGGGAGTCACAGATAATACATGCAGGCCACAATTACACCGCAGCCTGTCTGTGTTTTCTGTGACTCTGCATGAAGACCTACCTCACCCTCATACACAATATGTTTGCTCAGCAGGCAGTGACACAGCTCATGGCACACACACTGTCTGTTGACATGGTGCTCGACACAAGTAAAACTGAGATGCAACATCTCCTTTACAGAGGGAGGGAGTTGGATCCTGCTTCATTCTGTTGCTGTGACCCTTGTGCCATGAGGGGTTCTTCCTTTCCAGCTGGGGGCGCTGTCTATAAGCAGCTGTCCAAATGTCTTTTCTCAAGGACAGATGCCAAAAATGAATCCAACATCAGTTCCACAGAACTAGATGGTAGTCAAAATCTACATGTTTAAAAAGCCACCCCCAGCCCCGGACAGCATTGTCTACATTTGCTTCATTTGCTTGCATCCTTTACTTGGACACCAGATGGCACCGAGCAGGTTGGGGGGACAGCTGCTGTGAGTAAGGATGTAAGGATATGAAATTTTCACATTATGATAACCAAAACATGCAATTATGTGGCTGACCTATATGTGTATGCAAATCCTTATGCAACGCAGGCTTACAAAGCTTGCATAATACAGAGGTTTTTATGAATACAGTAGTATTCTGAAAGTAGTCATTCTGGTACAAAAAAGTCCCCTCAACTGCTTGTGTTAAAAGGGAGCCAGTGCAAAAAGGACACTTTTCACACTCATAAAAACACAAAAAATCTGAACTGAATGACCTGAAAATCATGGTATGGTATAGACCTTGGTTATCACAGTATTGAATTAGAAACAGCCCATGGTATTAGTAACATGGCTTCAGATATTTTGTATACCATGATATCCTCAGAGCAGATTCAGTTAGTTTCCTAAACAGAGGGGCAGGGGACCCTGAAGTCTGGGCACCACAACTTGGTGAGAGTACATCTTGGCATTGTCTTACGAGCACCATTATTTCCACATATTTTTCATATCCCTGCTGTTTGTTTCAACTACACAACAATGGGGTCCAGAAAATCCAGGTTGAAGTCCCACCAGAGCCACTTTCAGTAGTGTTACGCTGAACAAATCATGTACCCTTTCAGTGCTTCAATCTACCCTGGTTTACAGGAAGTAGAACCCTACCACAAGTGTGGTGTTTCTCATTGTTTTTCCCCAGCTGTTTTTTTATTCCACATTGTCCCATCTTCCTTTCATTCCAGTCATTTTCCTTCCAGACCCCACTACAGCACCACGAATTGATCCAAGAAAATTCATACACAGTATATTTACAGGTGGGTACATGCTGTCATTTGACAAAAAAAAACCTCACATCAGTACTGTCAAATGTGCTATAAATTAATTGAACCTCCCGAGGGGTATCTCATATGGTATAAGAGACTCCGATCATGAGGTTTTGGCAAGAGGACCACAAATCAAAACTGAGTGGCTCTGTCTGCCCAAACCTAATGAGAGGCATGTCCTATACCATAAGAGAAATTGGGATTGAATTAAAAAATATAGACAATTAAAAAAATAATTCTGTTTTCTAACCCGATCAACCTATCTAACATCTCATTCTCTAGCGTTCTGAAGGAAGTAAGGGGGGGGGAATTGTAAGGTTTTCTGAGTGGGCTAGGTTGACAGAGGAAGATAGGCAAAAGGTTGCCATCCTCAATAATTACTTTTGCTTTGTTTTCACTGAGGAGACTTCTGGGCGCTTGCCAGAGAGTGACATCGAGGCAACCACTAAGGGGTTAAGGAGATGAGGCAGCCAACGGTTACAAGCAAAATGGTCCAGAAAGGGCTGGCAGCCCTAAAGATAGATAATGCCTCAGGACCAGATGGGTTGCATCTGAGGTTACACAGGGAACTTGTAGCAAAACTGGCTGAACCCTGGGTAGGGCTATTGAACAGCTCACTGGGGATGGGGAAGGTTCCAAAGGATTTTAGGGTGGCGGACGTTGTTCTATTCTATAAGGGGGGTGACAAGAAACAAGCAGAGAACTACAGATGTGTCAGTTTTTACCTCTATTGTAGGGAAGCTGGTAGAGTAACTGATCAAAGAAGACCTCATGGAATGCTTGGAGGCAATGGGCTCCAGGATAGAAAACAGCATGGAGTAATGGCAGGGAGGTCTTGTGAGACTAACCTGATAGTTTGCTTTGACTGGGTGACAAGGGAATTGGATAGGGGCTATGCTGTGGATTAGTTCAACTTTGTCTTCAGAAAGGCTTTCAACTTGGTGCCTCACAGACACTTACTGAAGAAGATGGAGGATCTGGGTGCAGCTTAGGTCATAGTAAATTGGGTAGAGAACTATCTAAAGGTGAGGCAGCAGGGGGTTGTGGTCAACAGGGTCAAATCAGAAGAAAGGGAGGTCACGAGTCACATTCCACATGGATCTGTCCTGGATCCGGTCCTTTTCAATATGTTCATCAGCAACATTGGAGAGGGAATTTGGGGCAGGTTGTGCCTCTTCGCAGATGACACTAAGCTCTGTGGGAAGGTGGATAGGGATGAGGGAATCAGGGAAATACACAGGGACTTCCAAAAGCTAAAGGGGTGGTCTAAGGTTTGGCAGTTGAAATTAAATGCCATGAAGTGCAAGGTTATGCACCCAGTGAACAAGAAACCCAGGACAGAGTACTGGATGGGTAGGGTGAGACTTGGCAGTATGACTGAGGAATAGGACCTTGGAGTTATCATCAGTGACTCCCTCAGTCAAGTCAGAGCAACAAGGCATATAGCAAAGTGAGTAGGATGCTGGGTTGTACTGTGAGAGGTATTGATAGCACAAGGGAAGAGGTAATACTTCCTCTATGTAGATCCTTAGTGAGGCCACACCTGGAGTACTGCACCCAGTTCTGGAGTCCCCACCACATGAAAGATAGAGATGGGCTGGTGGTGGTGAAGCATGGGGAGATGAAAATGATTTAGGGTCAACAGGGCAGATCCTATGTGGAGCCCCTCGAGGGACTGAACATGGTCTCACTGGAACCAGAAGGGAGAGGAGAGAAATGACAGAGACCTTCAAGTTCCTAAAAGGAATTAAGGTGAACTGTGGGGAACAATTTAGCTTGAATACTAGCACCCAGTCATATGGCCATGAGTGGCAACTAACAGGATGGAGGTTCTGGAGGGACATTTGGAAGTATTATTTTACAGAATGGGTTATGGAGCCATGGAATAGTCAAATAGCTGAATGGTGGGTGCAAAAACCATTGGTGGTTTCAAGCGTATAGCAGTTGCTTGGGTCGGAAGAAACTGGGAGGAGAATGGTGGGGGGAGGCTGGGAGGGCTAGGACCCTGGAGGGACAATAGGTCCCAGGGCTAAATAGGGAACTCAGGCAGACTGGATGAACCATGGGTCTTTTTCTGCCATCATTGTATGTGTTTCTATCTTTCATAAAAACAAATGTCGACAATGAGTATAAGTACATTTACAGCAAGTGACACTTCTATACGTCATGCTACACTAGAGTTTATGTGTAACTAATGGTCACAACATATACATAGTAAATATAAACAGCTTTAAAAACTAGATGTACATCTTTGTGCTAATTTTGATGCAGATTTACAAATAAAAAGAACTGTTCATTTTTTTAGCCTTTTTAAGAAAAAAACTAATTGTAGTTGGTAGTGAATGTCAACAAAATAAAAATGAGTGTTTATCATTGTGGTTTAGGTGTTGTTGACATTCAGTGATAATTAGTGTTCATTTTTTTTTTTAAAAGAACAATAACCTATACTTAAATGAAAAATCAAATGCCATTTTACATGTAAACCACAAACGAAAGTCACTTTATATAGCTTTTCTAAAATATCTGATTGCCATTTTGTGGAACATATCAGTCACCTGTAAACTCTAAAGTGTTTATTTTATTCTTTTGGTAACAGGGTAAGTCCCACTAGGCACAAGTGACTGTTTTCAGGGATGACCCAGGAGTTCTGGGGTGGTTAAATGACTTGCATAGAGTCACACAGTATGCTAGTGGAGGTTGTGGGAATTAAACCCAGGTCTTCTGGATGTAACAAAATCATTCATGACTTGTTATTCTAACCTGATGCTATATTGCCAGCCCCAATAGTATAGCATGGTGTGATGTCAACATCTAAGCTCTGCAGTGTAGCATAGTGTAGTGTCAGCAGCATGTCAACTTGGCTTTGACAACTCCTGGTGGAGAGGCATGGCTTTTCTGGTAAAATGTAAGAAACCAATGAAGTTTGACAAGTGGACAAGCTGTATGATGTCACTTTGGATCTCAAAAAAGGGTGAACACATCATGTGCTCTCTGCAAGACCTAACCTCATAATTTCAGTCTTCAAGGTCCTACATCAGCCTGTAATAGGAGACTTAGATCAGGAATCTTCTTGAAACATTTTTTGTTTCCCCAACAAAAACCTGCAATTAAACAATTTGCAGCAGGTAACGGGAAAATAACCACATCAGAGGATGCCACAACCCTGACCTTGGAAAAGAAAAAAACAAAAACATTACCCAACAAAGCGGGGTGAAAAGGAATGAGAGAGCACCCCCTCAGTCAGGGGTGTAGACAGGAAATTGGGAAGAGGGTGTTTCCATCAAAAAAATCCTATTCTTTAATCTTGGTGAACAAACATTTTTTTAATGAAAGCATTATGAAAGCAAAATGGGAGTGAATTTCCCAGGACGCAAGAGTTCCCTCCCCCAGTTATACCTATGCCAGCAGCAGATCGCTGCCATCCCTGGTCCTTCCAGAGCAGCCAAACTACTATAAAGTGGTAGCCAGAATCACCTGTAAATTGATGATAAATAAGTGAGGTCCATCATAGTTATAGAATACAGACGTGCCCTAACATTCAAAATTCTGTGAGGCACAGGCATGCAGAGTCTCTCCCCATGTCACAGTATAAGTAGTATCAGCTGCCAGGGACTCATCATGATGTCAAAGGCTTTATTCCAAACTCTTCCCAGGGCCTTGTAACTTGAAACTATTCAAGACCCTCTCCAGCAGCAGAAATCCTTAGGTATTAAAACATGTTTTTCTCTTCATTTCCACCACGTAGGGCCAGACATTTCCTGCCCTGCCCAGTCTTCCAGACAAAGCTTTGGAAATGAGCACTTATAGAGTGCTTGAAAGAGAGAGAGAGAGAGAGAGAGTGTGAGTCCCACAAAATCAGACATCACACTCCACACATTATAAAATGTGCTGCAGGGAAGTGGACCCACCCAACCTATGCCTCAGCATGACCTGAAAATGCCTGACCCAAGTACTAAAGCAGCAGCACAGGATGGGCCCCCCATAGCAAGGGTCCCACTGTACTACAAATTAATCTTAATAGTCAGAGGAACCAGACCTCCAGTAATATTTGTAAATTCTGGACCACACGTTAGGTGACTGCTCCAAGTCAGACAGAACACCCAGTAGCCAGGCCCACATTAGTGCGGAAGCTAAAGATACCCCCCATCAATCAACAACTCCCACACTGTCTGTGAGCATACCCTGCTGCCACTGGCACCCCTTCCCACCTATCTCTGTGTACACAGGGAGAAAAGAAGAATTTTATGTGAACCAGCAACCCTTGAACAGGCAAATATACCATAGCTTAGAATCTACCACAGTGAGCTCATAAACCTAGAGCTACTAATAGAAATGTTCAGAGCCACAGACAGAGATGAGCAGTAGAAAACTTGGAATATCTGTTCAACTCTGGAGATTGTGAGAGTGTTCATTAGCAGAATACTATCACACCACTCACTCACACATTTCCTTACTATTACAAGGTGCGAGTTTCATGGTCCATGCAGAGAACAGGCCTATTCAGTTTGGTGTTCATGACTGAGCTGCCAATTGTCACCTGGTAGCAAGGGTTATCAGAGGAGTAGCTGCTGACCATGAACTGTTGAGACCTGACAAGAGGAGCTGGTGATGATGGTGTGTGGACGCAAGGGTTTGCTTATAGCACCCCCCCATTGTGTGTGTGTGTGTGTGTGTGTGTTGTGTGTGTGTGTGTGTGTGTTGGGGGTTCGATGTGTGTGTGTGTGTGGGGGGGGGAGCAAGAGTAAATTACATGGACTGCGACCAGGGAGATTTGTAAGCACAGCAGCTATGCAGATGGTGGGAAAGCATGGATAGATGTCTCCTGATATGGGACTGTGTTTACAGTGTCTCCATTGCCCAAGGATATGTTGAAGAAGCCACCAAATGAGGCTTTTTTTCTTAATATATTTTTTATTTTTACAATAATTGAATTAAACATTTAATATTCATACTTATTGATAATTACAGCATAACAATCTGTTGGTATACACCCAATGACACATTAAATAACTGAGGAATTCTTACTAATCATATTATTTACTTACAGATTGCTCAAATCTCTTCTTTTGTGGGTTACATTATAAAATTACCTAAAGCCTTAGTAAAGGTGGAAGATTATCTTCCATTGCTCGCCATCCAAAACCTGTCAGTGGAGGGGTTGTGGGATAACAGATGGACCAGACATCAGGTTCAACACACAATCTTTGTGTGATGTTTATTTAGAATACAGGAAATATGTTTCAGCAAGAGCATATTCCTTCTTCAGTACATCAGTTTGCAGCAACAGACTATGAATGTCCTTTCACTGCACTTAGCCAGCACCTACTGACATGGATTTCTGATCTAACTACTTTTCAGTGTGAAACCCCTTCATCCCTATGTGGGCCCCATTTGCTTGTGCAGTGGGGGCTCAAAAAGAAAAAAAAAACAAGCTAAAAACAAAGAACCTCAGTGCAGAATCACTGAAAAAGGCTTAACCCAAAGGGCACTGGCAACAAATCAAGTTTCAAAGAAATACAACATCTTACATATTTCCGTAATAGAATCATAGAAATTGATGGCAGATAAGGACCGCAAGGCCCATCCAGTCTGCCCATTTCTTTTCCTACCTTATGAATGTGCCTTTGCTCTGCCAATGGCCTATCTATTCATACTCATCTGTATTGCTCCCTTATGCCAATCCCATGCCTGTTTGAAGCCCTGCACTATATTCATATCAACCAATTCCTGAGGTAGGCCATTCCATGCATCCACCACACTTTCTGTGAAAAAGAACTTCCTCACATTACCCCTTAATCGGCCTCCCTCTAATCTCATGCTGTGTCCTCTTGTCCTGCTATTTTTCTTATATTGAAACATGTTAGACTCTTTCACCTTGTTAATGCCCTTAAGGTGTTTGAATGTTTCTATCATATCACCTCTCTCCCTCCTTTGCTCTAGGACATATATATTGAGCTCCGTTAATCTGTCCTCATATGTTTTCTGATGCAGTCCCTGCACCATTTTGGTTGTCCTTCTCTGGACTGCCTCTGTTTTGTTAATGACCTTGTGCAGGTGTGGCCTCCACTACTGCATGCAGTACTCCAGATGAGGCCTAACCAGTGTCTTGTAAAAAGAGATCATTACCCCCCTCTTACGACTTGTGATACCCCTACTGATATACCCCAACATCCCCCTAGCCTTACCTACTACTTAGTGGTCTGTTTGGATGATTTCAGGTCATCTGTGATGATGATGCCCAAGTCTCTTTCTTCCCTTGTGACTGCCAGCAACTCCCCTCCCAGCCTATAGGTGGCTTCAGGGTTTCTCTTCCCTACATGCATGATCTTGCACTTCTTTGCATTAAACCCCAGTTGCTACTCTTCTGACCATTTTGTAAGTTTATCCAGATCTCTTCTCATTCTGCCCACCCCATCTGGATCATCTACTCTGTTGCAGATCTTGGTGTGATCTGCAAACAGACAAACCTTACCCACCAGTTCATCTGCAATGTCACTGATGAAGATATTGGAGAGGACTGGCCCCAGGACTAATCCCTGAGGTACCCCACTTGTGACTTGTATCTCTTCTGACTGTATACTGTTTACCATCACTCTCTGTTTTCTGCCCAACATAGGATTCATAGGATTTATACTAAGCTAGATGGACTTACATTCTAGATGCTCACCTTCTATACTACTAAGTTTTGATTTTATCGGTATATGCATCCCAGTTCTTTTTGAAAACAACTGTAGATTTGCTAGCCACAACCTCCAGAGGTAACCTGTTCCATTCATGTACCACCCTTTGCTTAAACCATGAAGTGCTCCACACTTTTTTCCTGTTTGGTGCTGTAAGTTGTAATGAGTGGGATCTAGTGTGTTTCTTTTCAGGCCAGTAATGACCCAAAGGTCATCGTTATTCCATGATCTGTGCACAAGGCATATGTAACCCCTTTTTCTCCTTGCCTCCAAGGAGTACATGTTCAATTCAGTCAAGTGATCCTCGTATTTTTTACCTGACATACCCTGTATCACCCTGGTCGCTCTTTTTTGTACTCTTTCTAGCAGGGCAATGTCTTGTTTTTTATATGGGGCCCAAACCTGAGAACCATATTCCATAATTGGTCTGACCACGGATGTGAATAATGGAATCATTACATCTCTGTTTCTTGCTGAAATGTCTCTCAGAATGCAGTTTAAAATTCTATTTCCCCTCTGAAACAATCTTTTGACAGTGGGGCGAAAAGGACATGTCACTGGACACTATTATTGCCAAATCTCTTTCCTGATCTATTGTTTTCAGAATTGTACTACCTATGGTATATGATATTCTGGGATTTTTTTAACCTAAATGCATAATGTAGCATTTGTCTAGATTTAGAGATAGCTTAGCGGTTATAGTCCAAGTGAAAATGTTGTCTATTACTGCTTATAGATCAGATATATTATGATTTACATTTATTTTATCCCCAATCCTACAATCATCTGCAAACTTTTGAAGCCAGACAGTGCTGTGAGTTATTTGGAGAGATGTCATGTACAGATTGAAAAGACAGGGGCCCAATACTGAGCCCTGGGGTACCCCACTAGTCACCTCTGATTTTTCAGAAAACTCTCCCCTGATGAATACATGCTGGTTTCTGCCTTCCAGCCATTTATTTACCCAATTTATTATGGTCAGATGGATATCTAGTTTAACCATTTGTTGTATAAGTTCTTGATGTGGGAGCTTATCAAATGCTTTGGAAACATCGAGGAATAAAATATCAACAGGGGTTCCTATATCCAGTTTTTCCACCACTGTATTGTAAAATGCCAGCATATTAGCCTGGCATGATCTTCCCTTTACAAATCCATGTTGTGTATGGTCTGTAAGGTGTTTTGAGTCCAGGTGTTGAATGATCTCATCCTTTAATATTCCCGCCAGTATTTTGGAGGGAATGGCTGTGAGGCTGATAGGGCGATAGTTTGTAGGGTCAGACTTGTTCCCTTTTTTAAAGACTGGAATTACTGACACAGATTTCCAACAGTTGATTACTTTTTCCCCAGTATCCAAGGATTTCTGGAAAATATAAGTAAGGGAAGGAGCTCTTATTCCTGATATTTCTTTTAGTATTCTTGGGTGTAGTCCATCTGGTCCCAGGGATTTATTGGGGTCTAATTTTGCTAACCTAGATTTTACATCAGAGATTTTCAGAATAATTTTCTCATTTCTGTCATTTCCTTGTATTACTATTGTTGGAGTGTTCTTTTGTTTTTTGCTATAAACTGTTGAAAAGTAAGTGTTTGTTATATCTGCCATTTCTTTATTGTTTAGAGTCAGATTTCCATTTGTTGTTTTAGGGACCTATACTATTTGAATTTCCTTTGGTATTATTTATATAAGCATAGAATGCTTTATAGTTCCCATTTACTCTCCTTGCTAGTTTTTTCTCATGGCTTGCTTTCACCTGTTTGATTTTTTTTATGTCCTTGGCTAATTTTGTGTATTGTAGTCTAGTCATTTTGGATTTAGTTGCTTTCCATTTCTTAAATAATCTCTGCTTCCTGTTAATTAGTTTTTTGATTTTCAGTGTCCATTTTTTATATTTATTTTTTGTTTGATATTTTTGTTTACTAGGAATATTTTCTTTTGTTTGCTGTTTGATTTTGGTGCAATTTCCCAAATATTATTTAATGATTTGTTCCTGAAATCCTTTTTCCATTGCCAATTTGCAAGAGTTGTCCTAATCAGAGGGAAGTTTGCTTTACCAAAGTCAAGGGTGACAGTAGTTCCCTTGTGTTTGAGGAGTGGTTCTGCTAGCATAATTTCTATCTCAAGGTGGTCACTTGTTCCCGGTGGTGCAGTTGTTTTGCACTTGTTTAGTGTATCCCCCATGTTTGTTAGGACCAAGTCTAACACATTATGACCCCTAGTTGGGTCTTCCACTCTCTGTGTAAGTCCTACTTGATTGCATGCATCCAAAAACTCTTTCTCAAACAGGGTTGTTGTAGTTGATTTGTCACATTTTATGCCAGGTAGATTTAGATCTCATAGAATCAGAGTTCTATCTGCAGGATTCAAAGATAAAAGTTTGTCTGATAAGATCTTGTTTGCTTGTGGGGTTGATGCTGGAGGTCTATAAATAACACCCAATATTATTTTTGTTTTTCTTACTGGTGTAATTTTAATCCATAGTTGATTGTGTATATTTGTTCCCATAGATATTTCCTCAAATGTCATACTCTTTGATACATACAGGGCCACCCCTTCCCCTTTTCTAAACACTCTAGATTGTTTATACAGGGTGAATCCTGCTATATCCTGATCCCAATCATCCTTTTCATCCCACCATGTTTCAGTGACTGCTCCTATGTGAATGTTATTGGAGAACAGCATGTTCTTAAATTCCTCCATTTTATTATGTAGGCTCCTAGCATTTAGAAGCATGCAGTTACAGGTATCAGATGTGTTTAATACCTGGGCATTGTTCTCTGGATATGTGTGTGATCCTATGAGGCCCCCAGAACCCCTATTTTTTAGTTTAAATGATGCCTAGTTGCTTTCTGGAACCTATTGGCCAGATATCTTGTACCTGCCCTAGCCAAATGTAATCCATCATATTTGAACAGATGAGGGTTCCTAAATACATCTGAGCTATCAATGAAGCCTGCTCCCTCCCTCCAGCATAGTTCTCTTAGCCATCTATTCAACATATTTATTTTCATATTTTTACATGAATGGTGAACAAAAACAGGTAGTATGCTAGCTAGTATGGTGTTACCCCCTTTGTGTTGCATCTGCTAGAATGGCCTGGAAGTCTGAGAATATATCATGCAAACTTCTTGATTGGACGTCATTTGTCCCCATGTGCAGTAGTACTACAGGATTTGTAGTATTCTCCATCAGTCCCCCCCAGAAGTGAATGCACATTTTGTACTTTCACCCCTGGTAACATACTCACTGTGGTATGTTCATTTATTTCTTTGCATAGCATTGTATCCATCCCTCTAATAAGGGAATCCCCTATGACTAACAAGTCCCTAGAATGATCCACATGTTTAGTTTCTTTAGAAGTCTGTTTTAGTACTGAAGGATTTGTTTTAGGTCTAGTATTTGTTATGATACACTCCCCTTTAACTAATTAGTCCTTAGTGTGGTCCACATGGTTGATCTTTTGTTCAGGAATCTGTGTTGGGACTGTGGGTTTTATTACTGATATAGTGTCGACTGTAGTACTTTTAACAGCTTCATTTAGTAAGGGTGTATATCTATTTTGCAATATTATGGGAGCACTGTTATAAATTTGGCCTCCCCTCTTTCTAGTTTGAGTTTTTGTTATCCTTGCCCATTCCTCAATGTCTTTGTCTCGACTAATGTCAGTCTCCTGTACTTCCCCTAAATTGCAGTTGCTCATACCCTCTCCTGACTTTCTATTTGAGAAACCGTAGAGTCAATTAATTTTTCCAAATTTTCAATCTCCTCGGTTCCTGTTCTCCTCTCTAAGAGACTTGTAATCTCCTCCTGCAAAATATCTACCAGCTTACATTTCTCACATATAAATGAGTCTTCTTTTTTCCCCTGATGTAAACATATTGCATTTCACACACATTTTTATAGGGCCCTCCATATTAGTAACAACAGCTATACTACTACTCACAATTGTTGAGAATGTCACCCTGCTCCCAGCTTCCTCAGCTGACACAGCTGACACACACTGGAGACACGGGCCTCTATGATACTGATGCTCATGCTGCTCTCGCTCACTCCACTCCATGTGAGCTGTGCTTTTTCTACAGCACAAACAGGAAGTGCAGCTACCAGCCACTTCCTGTAAAGTGAGAACAAAATCCACTCAATCAGCACATATATTGGATAAAACAATACAGTGCCACCTCATGCGGTGGACTTTTCATCAGGGAGCACTTTGTTTGGTGCCCAGCTGCTATTGAAGTAGTGTGTTCGAGCCTTGCTAGAATGAATAGGTGGCACCTCCACCATCCCACTCTGCTTCTGGGCTGAAGCAAGCAAATGGCTCAGGATCACACTGTCCCCTTAATACCATGGCAACCGGTCCCAAATCCCCTCTCACCAGAGGTATGCTAGCCAAAGTAATCTGCAGTTTGTAAAAAGATCCACAGACCTTACGGTGTGTAGTTTGAGGTCTAAACACTTTCTAACCTCTCTCAGTCACTAAATTCTCACCCAGTTCACCAACTTCTGACTCACCCTGAGCCTACCCAGCTTATTAATCAGTCTTCTATGTGGAACAGTATCGAAAGCTTTGCTGAAGTCAAGGTAGGTGACATCGACTGCTCCCCCTTGGTCCACCACTCTGGTTACCCAGTCAAAGAAATCTATGAGATTAGTTTGACAGGACCTTCCTGTTGTAAACCCATAACATCTTGTATCATGTGCTCCTATGGATTCCAGGTATTGCACTATCCTTTCCTTAAGGAGTGCCTCCATAATCTTGCTCACTACTCAGGTAAGACTGACTGGTCAGTAGTTCTGTGCCTCCTCCCTGCTACCACTCTTGTGGAGCGGGATCACATAAGCCCTTCTCCACTCTTTCAAGACCTCTCCTGTGCTCAGAGACTCACTAAACAGTTCTGATAATGACTCTGCTATTTCCATCCTTAGCTCCTTTAGTACCCTGGGATGTATGCCATCAGGTTCCATTGCCTTGTCCACCCTGAGCTTATTGAGCTCTTGTTGGACTATTTCTTTTGTGAAGGGACTAGTGCACATCTCCCTCCCCCCCCCATGTCCATGATGCTGAGCTGTGGGCCCTGCCCTACCTTCTCTTCAGTAAATACTGAGCAGAAGTATCTATTTAGGATATATGTTTTTACATGGTCCTCCTCCTCACACACTCCGTTATGCTCTATCATCTTAGCAATACCCCTCTGGACTTTCTCCTTTCACTAATGTATCTATAGAAAGTCTTGTCACCTTCTTTTACTGTTCATGCTAGTGGTTCCTCAGTTTGGACCTTTGCCTGCCTTACTGCCTTTCTTGCCTTCCTTAGGGAAGTTTGGTATGCCTCCATATCTTCATCCCGCTGCATTCCCTTATATTTGCTGAAGGCCTGCCTTTTAGCTCTGACCTTTTCTGCTACTGTTTTTGAGAACCAAAGAGGTTTTCTTCTTCTTCTTTTGCATTTCCTTTTCTCTCTAACGTAATGGGATGTTGCTTCAAGTATTGCATCCTTAACGCTTGCCCACTTTGCCTATACCCCCTCACTAGTGTTTCTTTTTGCCAGGGATAGCTTAACTCTGTTGGCCATCTTATCAAAGTCAGCTCCTCTAAAGTCCCATATTTTTGCCTTGGAATGGGGTGATTTAGTTCTAGTGGCCAAACTGAACCATACCATGTGATGGTCACTGGCACACAAGTGACATTCTACCTGGATATCTGTCATCCTTTCCCTGTTAGTCAGTACTAGATCTATGATAGCCCTGTCTCCTGTGGGTTGTTGTACCAGTTGTTTGAGGCTCTCCCCCTGCAGGGAATCCACTATGTGTTTAGTTCTGGCAGATGTTCCTGCAGGTATTGACCAATCTGTATCTGGCATGTTGAAGTCTCACCATTATCAGAACCTCCCCTTTAGCTGTCATGTTTTGTATATCTTCTAACAGTAATGTGTCTGTGCCCTTCCCCTGGTCTGGTGGTCTGTAGACAACCCTAGTTCATATGACTGTCCCATTTCCTGTTTCCAGGGTGACCCACAGTTCTTCTGGCTCCTTACATGTATCCTGAATTTCTGTAGCTTTGATATTTTCATTTACATAAAGGGCCACTCCACCACCCCTTTTTGCACCTTGGCCTCTTCTGAACAGTACATATCCAGGTACTGAAGTTTTCCAAGTGTGGTTACTGGTAAACCATGTCTTGCTAATGGCTACTATGTCCAGTTTAGCCTCTGTCATTATTGCCTGCAGGTCTGGAGTTAGCACAATTTATTGAGTATATAAATCATACAAGTTCTCACTTAAACTTTACATATGTGAAGAGTATGGACAGTATTCCATATTTGGACATTCTAATAGAGAAGAAAAATGATGGTCTTTCAACCAAGTTGTATAGAAAACCTCTGTCTAGAAATACTTTACTGAAATTTGACAGCTGTCATCCTCGATCAGTCATTTCTAATATTCCTAAGGGACAATACATTAGAGCAAAATGTATTTGCTCTGAGGACAGGTCCTACAAAGAAGCTAAGAAAGAAATAACAGATAGGTTCATAGCTGGGGGCTATGAACCAGAGATCTTATTGAACAGTATACATTCGGTTGAAAATATTGAGAGGGAACAACTATTAGAATCCAACCAAAAAAATAAAGAAGAAGTGGACAAATTGATTTTTATTACTGAATTTAATCCTTTGGCTCCCACAATAAGTAAAATCATTCATAAACACTGGAATATTATCAATTCAGACCTTAGGTTGAAGGACATAGGTCGAAATCGCCTGTTGATCTCATATACCAAGGGACAGAATTTAAAGGATTTATTGGTCAGATCGTATATTCCACAAAAAATTACAATTGTACAGCAAGACTGGCTGCCTTCATTCCCTAAAGGAAACTATCATTGTGGAAGGTGTGTACATTGTTCCAATACGTCTGATGTCAAATCTTTCTATCATCCGAGATCTGGGAAAGGCTATGAAATAAAATCCTTCATTAACTGCAATACCCAAGGAGTGATATATATGTGTTAACCTGTCCCTGTGGGCTGTCCTATGTTGGTCAGACAAAGAGAAACCTAAAGTTAAAAATTGGAGAACATAAAGGAGCCATTAGAAATAAGAATATGGACTATGCAATGGTACGACATTATCATAAATCACAACATGGGTCCCCTGCTACTTTAAGATTCACTGGTCTCGAAAAAGTAGAAGTGGGATTTCGAGGTGGAGATTTGAATTCCAAACTCTTGCAAAGGGAAGCTTTCTGGATTTTCGAGTTGAATACCATGGTTCCCTTCGGCCTGAATGACGATTTTCCAATATATAGTTATCTGTGATTTTTATGTAATTTTTAGTATTTGTGGATATGATCTGTTCGTGCTCTGTCCACAATAGGGTGATAAGACTTTTCGGCTCTGTTCCCCTTTGGTGTTTTTGATATATACATATATTTTTATTTGATGCAGTTTATTAAAATTGTCCATTTCACATTTTTTGTCCAGGGTTTATTGGTGCACTTTTATAGTATCTGTGGCTATGACTTTTCATGCTCTAGCCATGATGTTTTTTGGGAACATGATTTGACCAGGTCTGTTCTCATTTGTAAGGTTGGAAATAATATTGTAATTATTATAAACACCTTTGGTGTATTTTCTTTTTTAATTTGTAGATTTTTGTAAAATGATTTGTTTGATAAATTATTTCAATACTCCCCTGTTTCTTTAAGAGCAGGAGTGTCTTTAAGGAGATGCGATGTACCAACATCATGCTCTGATGAAGACTGATTAGTCGATACGTAAGCGCGTCATTGCTTGATGGTTTGTTGCCTCTTCCGGGTTCTCCGTGTGTCGGCTGGCTGCTCGAGATTGCAGCATGCATGGCATGTACGGCTTGTAAGGTGGATTTCAAGTTTTTGGGCGTTCAGACAAGAAGAGTGGTATGATTATTCAAATCAGTTTATATTTCCACCACGCTACTGAAGTTGCGTTACCTGATATACGCCTTTTCAATTGTTATGCTTTACATAAGTTTTTTCGCCAGCTGTATGCCATGCTTTGTTTGGTCGAACAGTATTGTTAAAAGTGGCATTTTTTACTCGACCATACGCTATACTTGTACTTTGGCTTTTCTTCTCTCAATATTTTTAAGCTTTGAAGAGCATTTATTATGAGAGATTGTATCATGTGCTGCTTTTTGGTGACGTTTGTTTGCACATAATAAAATGCCTGAGTGGTCTAATTCTTCTCAATAGCCCTTTAGTGCTGACCCCACTCATAAATTGTTTTACACTAGGTCTGTGATCTTGTTTCCCAGACTGCGAACATTTGTGTACATGATTTTCCATTGGCAAGATTTTGGTGTGTTAGTTGTTGGGAGAGGTCTGTCATTTCCCCTGTGCATTGTATGGGGAACAAGACCTTTTGCCTTATCTGGTGAAGCAAATGAACTACAAACATGCTGAACTCCTGTTTGACCACTAGCTGAGGGGGGATGGGGTGTTCTTCCCATTCGACGTATTGGGTGCTGCACCCCTCTCCCCATTTGCTACTGTAAATATTCTGCAAAGATGTCAAACTTCTGACCCAGTGCACTGACTCCCTCTGTAGTCAGGTGCAGTCCATCAAATTAAAAGGAACTTTTGCTCCCAAAACTGTTGCCAGTTCCCTACAAATTTGTGTCCTGATGCAAAGCATCATGGGATATATGCAGATCACCATGACATTTCAGACTTGTCTAGTTTACAGCAATTAACATGCATTTTAAATAGAACAACTACCTTAATCTTTATAATACAGTCAACTAGCATATTTTATCTTTATCAAAAACACCTAGTGCTATGGTATTTTCAACATTTACAGGTTTCATAAACATAAGGTATATACATCAAAGTATTTTATGACATAGTGCTATTACATACTAAATCTAACAATGATTAACACAACAGTTTTACATACACTTGGAGGTCACAACAATAACCTCGCTGTACCTGAGAGGGAAAAGAAAAATTAAAGAGGACACTATAGCATAGTCAAGAAAGGGGAGGGGGTGTCCATATGTGGCCAACCTTATGGACTAGAAATTGTAAAGGATAGAATAGACTAAGAAACAGAAGAACTGTTGCAACAGATTTAAGAAAAAGGTTGGTCCTCAAGAGTGGCAGGAGCTCCCTGTCACATATCCCCCACCTTAAGAGGGAAGCAGTCAATGCAGACTGCTTACCACCTTCCTGTCCCAAGAAGGGATGGAGCTTCCACCCATCCATCTTCAGAAGCTCTGTCTCAGGGTCCCTACTAATGATAAAAATTCCATCATAAACATAGTGGATATCATAATTCTTTACCATGAGGCATTAACACATTTCTCAACAGAGATTAATGCTACCTTCCCATCTCCTTTTAGGGGAAGTCTGTCATATTTCTTAACCAGAAAATCTGGATGGCTGTAAAGTCCAGTACCACAGAAACAATTTCTCTGGGGTGAGTAATTATCTGCTCCAACCCCACCAGACATGTCAGTTTTAAGCAGGGGTCCAGTCTGTGATTCATCCTGTCTACATAAACCTGCTATTTCTCTTGATTCATTCATTTCACTTGCTAATGATACAGACACCTGAAGGTGGATACTCTACATGTTACTCCAACACAGCTTTCTATCCATTTTTTATCCACCTCCTCTTTTGAAAGTTTTTCATCAAAAAAATAAAACACATGTACCACCTCCTTGATCTTAACATATTGTAATATTTTGTCAATATTAGCATCTTTAGCCTGCAGTATACCCCAGTCAATACTGTTAATAGATTTAGCTGCATCAATACAAGAAAAAGTCTCTTCAGCATCATAGGCTTCTTCTTGCTTGCATGGAGTCTTCAACCCCAGCACTATATCACTAGGCACATTCTTCTCTGGGGTCTCACATTCAAGTCCCATACTTGCATCTCCGACCTACAACAGGTAACATCCTGGGAACACAGGAAACAATAGAATATCCTGCTCAGTCAGGGGGTCCTCCTCAAACTGAGCCCATGAAAAATCCTCCTCAACTCTTTATCCAAACTCTCCAGTAGGAACTGCTCAAGCACCTTGCACCAGTGTTCCACCTCTTACATAGTCAGTCTGCCTCCAGCCATTGCCCACTCACCAGTGGATCATCCTCATCAGGGTCTCCACCTCCAGGGTGTTGTCTCTCACACCTCCAGTATGCCTCGATCTGCATCTCTTCATTGTCTTCAGGCTTGGCCTTCCTCTGAGCTCCCAAGTCCAGTCCAGGTAGCAGCTTCTTTCCATCTGTCAGCCATGGTTCTGGCCAAAACTCCACAGACTTTCTTCTCTGGCAACCCCTGGTGCATCAGTCCACCTGGGATATCTGGGTGATATCCACCAGAAAATGTCACTCTTCGGCCAGTCCAGATGCTTCCAGCAAGTTATCCCACTTCTAATATGAAGACTGTGGAGGTTGTGGGATAACAGATGGACCAGACACCAAACTTCAGGTTCAACACACAATCTCTGTGTGGTGTTTATTCAAAATATAGGAAATAAGCTTCAGCAATATCATATTCCTTCTTCAGTACATCAGTTTGCAGTAACAGACTATGATTATTCTTTCTCTGCACTTAGCCAGCACCTACTGACACTGATCTCTGATCTAGCCACTTTTCAGTGAAAACCCTTATCCCTATGTGGGCCTTGTTTGCTTGGGTAGTGGGGGCTCAAAAAGAAAAAAGAAAACAAGCTAAAAACAAAAAACCTCAGTGCAGAATCACTAAAAAAGGGTTACCCCAAAGGGCACTGGCAACAAATTAAGTTTCAAAGAAATGCAACATCATACATACTTTCATAATGCAAAGCATCATGGGATATATGCAAATCTCCATGACATTTCAGACTTGTACATTTTACAACAATTTACATGCATTTTAAACAGCACAACTAACTTTATAACACAGTCAACTAGTACTTTTTACCTTTATCAAAAACATCTAGTGCCATGGTATTTTCAACATTTACAGGATTCATAAACATAAGGTATATACATCAAAGTATTTTATGACATAGTGATATTACATACTAAAACCAATAATGATGAACACAATCTGTTTTACATATGCCTGGAGGTCACAACAATAACCTCTTTGTACGAGGACCTGAGAGTGAAAAGGAAAATTAAAGAGGACACTATAGCATAGTCAAGAAAGGGGAGGGGGTCCTACAGGTGGCTAACCTTATGGACTAGAAATTGTAGAGGATAGAACAGACTAAGAAATAGAAGAACTGTTGCAACAGATTTAAGAAAAGGTTAATCCTCAAGAGTGGCAGGAGCTCTCCGTCACACAGTCAAATTATGTTGGTCTTCTAGAATGTCCCACCACAATCTCTCATGGATCATAGCTTCTCTAAAGATTAATCACCATTTTCTCTCATCAAATTCAGGAACTGAAGGAGAATTCCACACTTCTAATATTAATCTTTTTGTGGTCATTGTTCCCAATGCAAATATTTTAAGCTTAGTTTTATAATTTTGAATTACCTGCACATGACTCAAAAGAAGAGCATCTGGACCATATTCTATTTGTGTCTGTATAATGAGTTTTAGTTTCAAAATGTTTTTCCTTTTCTCCCACCAAGTATTGATTTTTTTTAGAACTCCACAAACAGTCTTCTAGTTTGGCTTCCTTAGGACATCCATGCTATCAAAGAGTATTTCCATTTTTTTTATTTTGGCAATGCTTACGGGGTGAAATATGCCCAATCTATTATCCTACATTGTATTGACTTATTACATGCTGATACATAAACTTTATTTGCTAATATTTTAATATTAAGGCATTGTTGATTAGTCAAGTTCTTATGTATTTCTTTATTCCATTTTTCATTTTTATTTATCTTCTCTAACTTATTAACCATAGTAGTATATAGTCAACTTAATAATTTTGTATTCCCTTCCCTATAATTTTCTTTTGTAAGTTCATAATTCTTAAATTTGTTTTTTCAATTCTTTTTTTTAATTTTCAAGTACTCTAAAAAAGGTACTTTTTTATCTTGGTTGTTAATTAAATTGATATCCTCTTATGCCAGAAATTCATTATTTTTAAAATATTTTCCCATGTAATAATTTATCATCTTTTTTACTTTTCCATTTTGTTTTAACTGGCCAGCTTTCCTTTTTTTTCCAGATTCCAACGTAAAGCCATCATGATGTCTTCCTTTTTGATTGACTTTATAGCCTAGTTTAGGATTTCCCAACATGATTCAAAAAGAGGAACCTGGTGCAACTTTCTAGGTATTTCATAAATTAAGTCTTCTATATGTATTTTCACATTGGTACCTTGGTCAACTACTGTGTTAACCAAATGATTTTCTTCTTTTGGGAAAAAAAAACACCTCTATACCAGTGATACATGTTGTGCCCTAGCATAAAGCTGTGGGTTGGGAAGCTACCAAATGAGACTTGTGTTTTATGTCAACATTATGGTGTTGTGGATGATGTGTAGGTGTTACCTGCATGTTATTACTGCAGTTACTATGATGAGACATGAACATAGTCCTGACACAGTAAGTGTGGTGGTAACATTGGGTAATATGCCTCTTCCATATTCTAAAGTCTCATTATTGTAACCCAGAGAAGTCTACCCTGACCAGTGTCCTCTACTGGCAAGTGCACCACTGGAGAGACTACTTTATAAATGTTGTTTTATTTGTATTAATTTTTACATCATGCTAATGTTGCTAATATGTTATTAAATTGTAAAGCAATGCCAGTTGTCTAAGTGCAATAATATACTCTTCAGTAGGTAGTATAAGCTATACCTGCCCCTCCAGAAGCTACAAGGTCCTCTGCTTGGGGGCCTCATTACACTCTTAGGCATGTAGATATAGCCAACTCAGCCCACCCTGTTGTGTTTTATTGCTTGCATAAGTTTCCTTTAAATGATAAAAAACAAAAGTAAAGCTACTGTATATGGAACTGCAGAGAAACTTTCAAAACAACCTGATCAATTGTCCATTACTGGCAAATCTGGGGTTCCATTTAAAACTGTCTCTAGGTTTAAATATTTAGGCATAATACTGCATTCTTCTCTTACTATGTTAATACATGTAAATTATATTTCAAAAAGGAAATCAGAAAATGTTCTTTCTTTACAGACCCCAATTTTTGTTAAACCATGGAAGCTCAAATTGCAATTTCAAAATAGATTTTATTCCCAACTCTGGAGCATAGTAGTAAATTATTATACAAAATTCTGGACTGTACCCTTTCTAAGTATAGAACAGTTTTCCGTAATATACAGTATGCCACTTTGCCTTGTAGAAACCATATAAAACATTTCATTGTACATTGCATCAAGTTTGAATGTGTTATCATCAACAAATATAATTTTGTATAATCTGTGATATTTGTTAATAAAATGCATAGAACTTTACTTCCCATGGAGCTAGCATTGGCGCTAAAACCTAGTCAACGTGTTAAGGAGCCATGATCATCTTAATCACTGAAATTTAAAGAATCTTTTAAGAAGACAAAGTTGGGGGAATGTTGGTTCACTTCTTATGGTCCAACTTATTACATACTTTTCTAAAGATCTTTCATCTGAGCAAAATATGGATGCAAAGATGACAAAAGCTGGCAGTATAGCCTAGAGGTTAGAGTAACACATTTTGATGCTGGCAGTATAGCCTAGAGGTTAAAGTAATGAGCTGTGAATGAGCTTGGTATATCCAGCAGATCTGGGTTTGAGTTCCACAACTTCTACTTACATACTGTGTGACTGTGAGCAAGTCACTTAACCACCCCAGTGCTCCTGGTCACCCCTGAAAACAGGCACTCGTGCCTAGTGGGCCTTACCCAGTTACCAAAAAAATATGTGTTATGCCATATTACATGTAATTCTATCTATTACCTAATCTGCTTTTTTTGTTGTATTTTTGTATGCAATTTGTCATTGTTATTGGTATCAAACCTATAAATGGATCTCTTGTTTGGTTCACTTTCCAGATAGGCAATAAAAATAAAATAAAAATTGGCACTATGATGTGAAGAAGGACAGACAGAGGAGTCCAGTGTAAAAGTGCCATGCTGTTTTGTGGAAATTTAATTTTATGTTTCTCAGATTTTCCTCTAAAAAAAACAATTGATATTTCCTGTATTTATGTTGCATTCTATATGTAGGTTATACATATTTGTCTTGCAAGTTTGTTATTTTACTTTTTCCATAAATATGAAAGTTTTAATGAGCTGTTTTTCTGATCTTAACAATGAATAAAATTTAACTTAAAAGGATAGAGAAGAAAGTGGACAATGTATTTTGAAATGGGGTGTTGTGTTTGACTCCTCTGTTAGGTATCCCTCTATATGGGAGAGTCAAATTAAGCAACTCAGTTTGAGCCACTCAGTTTAACCACCTGTTAAAGAGTGAGTTTGAATGCAGGGCAAACATTGGAAGAGCTAATGTAAGAGACAAAAAACATGACGGAAGGGTAGAGTGATGGTAGGTGGGAGGTTACATGAAGGGGGATATGGGAAGCAATTTGCCAGGCACTTCCCAGCTGGTTGGTTTGGTCTTGTGGAGGTAGTCTATACCTCCATTGCAGCAAGACCCAGGTTTGGACCTGGCTAGGTGACTGGGTTTAATGTTTTATTTTTTTGTCTTTTTTGGGCACTTAATTTGTTTTCCCATTCCCCACACCCCCGGCATCCAGGATGTGGTCTCCCCATCCACAGGTTGCCTCCCATGAATAGCCTCCTCTAGAAGTTTCCCCTGTACTCCAGTGGCAGGCCCCCACACTGAAGTTGATTATGATAAGAAAGGGGAGTGTGGGGGGCAGAGCCCATCACATAAAAATATTGGTAGATAATGGCCATGGAAATACTAGTGCAGATGATTGCTGTTGTCATATGTGTTCTAGTGCAGATCGTCGTTCTTGTATTTGGCGATTTGCACATGCTGATCTTTCATTCGCTTTTATTTCCTCGCTTATATCACATGGAACCCTCTGTTGGGCAGACTCACCTTCTGAACTTGATGGGCATTTAGTCATAGATACTGTGCCCTCAAGGCAGTGACACTACCCTTTAACAAGATGGACATAAGAAAACTGTACTTGACAAAAAAGGTACTTGGAAGGTTGAATAGACTGCCATTAGACATAATGAAATCAAATAGACAAATAATTTATATAAAAACCTGGCAGGTTCTTTAAGGACATAAATACACATGGATACAACTGCTAGGTCTACACAGGAGAAGGATCTTAAGTTCTATTTCTGTTTGGTGCATTCCTCTTCTCATTCCTCTTTATGGTTCATACTTGTATTTAAAATATTTCTTTTCAAGGCAAAGTGAAAAAGGATCAGGTTGTGTGTCCCCATAGCCAATATTTATTTACTGAAAGCACAACTATTTCCTCTAAGAGGAGTACATTACAATTATGTGCCACAGGCATAAGTGCTGCACCATCACTGCCACTGTCTTCTTCTTCAGCTGCTGCTGCCATTCTTTTCTGGATGAAATGTGCATGCTGGCATTTATTATGAATGAGACAACTACTTCTTTGTCCCATTTTGGAGTATGTGCATCAAATTCTGTGTTGCACACACTCTGGTGGTGCATGGTGTAGGGATGCTGTGTCAATGTTGCTTGCATGGTGTAGAGTGGCTTTGCAGGCCAAATGAATTTGGTCCTTTTGTTCTATGCTTGTCTGGCTAGTGTTACTCACATTGAACTCCTTATCAACTCCCATGTCAGCAAAACAGCTGAATGCATGCCCTATATGAAAAGAGTGAACAAGAATGCAAGGTAAAATATTGAAGTAAAAATATTAAAATGGTGCAAAACTTATCCCCCACCTAAAACCTTGCTGATTAAATGACAGGGAACACAGTTTGTGGGACCCTTCCTATGTGACCAATAAAGGTATTTTCCACGTCAGAGAGGTGTATTGAAGTATTCTACTGTGGCAAGACTGAGAATCCTACTCTATCCCTACTCTCTCCTTTTACTAGTCATGCATTTAGTATTCTAACATAATCTTCCTTTCTCTGGCTCTCTGTCTTTCTCACTCTTTGATCTTCCCTGCCCTCAGTCAGGCTGTTTACTCTCACAATAGACTCCCTCTTCAACATGTTGTATTAGAGCCTAACTCTAGCGGGTACAGTCATTTCCATATACTGGCAACAGAACAGTAACTTCCTATGCCAGGCTGTCACCAGACCTCTGACATGATCGAGATCCAGGCAATAGTGCTGAGTGAGGTTGTTTTCAAAGAGCAATAAATCAGCATTCTGTTCAGCAGACAAAGTAACATTATTTCTCTTTGTCTTCACAAAACCACAATATAACCCACACCACTAAAAAACTCTGAATTCAATCAGGAGTCACAGTTATGTGATTCACTGGGGACTATACATAACTCACACCTTCTCCTTAACCTGTTAAACTCTCTCGGCCTGTGGGAATATGTAATGGCTATAAAGTAAAGAATACAGAGATTTCTACACTGCCTTGTAAAGGGTAGAAAGATGCATCAAAACGTTCAGTGTAAACCAAAGGGGGAAATTATCAGAAGCAATCACAACTGGATAGGTCATTTGCTCTGTATTGTACAGTATTCCTGCAAAAGACTGAATAAATAATGAAAGGGTTAAGCATAATGGTAAGAAGGTGATGTCCTTAAGTAACTTTAAATGGGTTCACAGTAAAACTAGAGATGTGAGGACAGGCACAAGTCTTAAATAATGAAAACTGTCAAGACCTCAAAATGCCAGTTTTGGCTGGTTTTAACTACTGTATCTTTCTGTATTTAGTTTGCTTCAAATGCACTTTTATAATATTTTTTTTTTACTGAATAAGATATTTGCCATCCTATAAAGCTGTCTCCATACACTGTAAATTAATTTGGCTGATTGTATGCTAGCACACAGTTGCTGCGATTCATTTATTTAAAAATTGATAACCAGGCCATCCCAGTGGCACAGAGGGCTGAGGCATTGTGCCTTACCTCCTGCCACACTGGTGACCCATGTTTGGTGGTGAATGCTGCCACTGGGGGTTGGCCAGGAAGGGAGAGGACCAAGTGTCAGGAATATGGCTCTCCTCTCCTGAGGAGGGTGGCTTGGCAGTCCCACTGAATGACTTCACCCAGGTGGAGGCTTGAGGGTAGAATAGGCCAGGGCCGCCAATGATGGGAGGGTGCTGTGGCACCCTGCAGAGTGCGCATGCCTCCATATGTGTGCACTGATGTGCTCACCCAAGCAATTAGGGGAAGGGCAGCAAATGGAAAATGGGAATGCTGACAGGTTTTATGAAGCCCTGACTATACTCCCAACCCTCAGCTCAACCCCGGCATCTGGATTTTTGTACCAGGGTGAGGATGGCCCTCACCTTCCTAGCTCTACCACAGGGGAAAATCCATGGGGGATTTGCCGGGGGTCAGGAGAGAGCAACACAGTCATGGGTGGATGCAAGCCCTCATGAGGGGAGAGCCAAAAGCCCATCTGCCAGTCACCCCTTGGGGAGAAATAAAGGGGGAAAGAATTTGTAAACTGGAAAGGCACAGTGAACCAAAGCTCATTTCTAGATGTGACCCAGTGGGGATGGGCAAAGGGAGTACAGAATACAAAAATTACATCAAGCCATAACAAATGCAGTTGCAGCAATAAATTACAAAGTGCAATAACAGAATAATGAGCAAGCAGATGTACAACACTGCAACAAATGGACCATAAAATTAGCTCATTGGGTGGTGTACATGGACAACAACAGCTAGGTTAACAAATGGACCATAACATTAGTTTGTTGTGTGGTGTACATGGAAAACAACAGCTAGGTGAAGTGCATGTTGCCTACAAAAAAAGTAACAGTGCAGTGTCAGTGAAGAAGAGTAAGACAGGCAGTTGCAGTCTTCGGGTAGTAGCCAACAATATGAGTGGGGGTAAGGGAGTTAGCAGGTGTGGAGGTCAGGAGTAAAGGGAAGCATCAGGTGGGGGTTGGCAGGAGCAGGAAGGAGCACTGAGAAGCCTTCACTGTTGTCTAAGGATAAGGAACTAGGGGAGAATGATGGATGAATGAGGAGTTCTGGTTCCAAAGAAAGGGGAGATGATAGCAGAAGGCAGACTGCTCAGTAGAGGCATGATGGAGAGGAAGATAGAACTTGCAATGATCCCTGGAGCAGAGGGATTAGGATGAGGATGGCATGGAGACAGAAGAAAGGATAAGTACAAGAGGAAGGTCCCAAACCAGTATTTACGGATGATAGAAGCACAGTGGGGCTTGCATCATGAGGGGCGAGGGAGGATGAAAAGGGAGAAGCAGGGGTAGCCATGATGAGTACAGGAGGGTGAGTTTGTAGCAAATTGACAGAAAGCATTGCAATGGGTATCAAGGCTTGTGAGGGAAGAAGAATGTAGTGCACAATGGTTAAAATGAGTGCCACTTTTAGAAGCAGTTTGGAAAACAAAATATTTTGACAACATTCAGTTCATAATAGATGAGTTCCTGTATTTCTGTTGCTCTTATTCTTCATTACAATGTTTACTGACCTGTAAATGGGATACTGGTGGCCCATAGGCATGTGACCAGGGTTGGCACTCATGACACCAGTGACCCAGGTTTGGGAACAATCCAGGGCACTGGAGGGTTAGCCAGGGGCAGAGCCATTCAGAATTTGAAAATTCTACTACTGCTGTAATTCTGCAGAATATCTGAAAATCCATCAGAAGAGGAATTTCAAATTCTGAAGGCAGAATGTTAACACTGGAATTGTACTCCACAGTTTATGTAAACCGCAGATTAATTTTTTGCAAACACAGTATACTATTCTGAATGTTATGCAATGTGTGGACTATTATCTTGAAGTTTACATAGAAATGCTCTTCAGAATTCCACAGAATTAAAAAAGGAATTCCAAGAAGCATTTTGGAAGCCTAATTGCCATTCTGCATGAATTCTGCCTGTGAAATTTGCATTCCATACAACTCTAGCCATTGGATGAAGACTGAGTGCCTTGGAGGAAGCTCTCCTTATCCTGGATAGGCTGATGCCCAACTCTTCACTGGTACTGCTACCTGGGTGACCACATGTGCAAGTGTGGGTGGGGCAGCTGGGGAAGATAGGACATCTGCTGGCTCTGAGCCATGCCACTGCAACTGCATGCATAATCATGTACTGTAGCCAAGCATGCATAGGGGAAAAATTCCCTGGGCTGCATAGTGACATCGAGTATATCTGAGCCCCATCCAGGCAACCATACCCATCTCCATCCATTGGGTCTCTGCAGAGGTGACCCACCCTCTTTTACCCCCATCTCTAGGGGCAAGCTGGGGGTGGATATTAAAAGAAGGCCAAAGATAGGGTGATAGGGCTGTGTGATCACACCAGGGGGTATGACTAGCAGAATCAGGATGGGAAAAGTTACAGATAAAAAAAACAGGTTTCTTGCCCCCTACAGTTTATTTACTCCATCCATTCAACCCTTGCTGTGCCGCAGACTTCTAGGCATGTCCCAAATTACTATACATTGTAAATATGCTGGTATCCTTTGCTGAAGTCACAAGCCTTTATTTGTGACATTATAACTATTTCCTTATCAATGAACTCTGACGTTACAAATAGAAGAATATAGCTTCAGCAAAAGATTAAGCAGCAAGAAGCTGATGAAATCTTAACAAAGTTCATGTTTCTAAGCAAAACAAACTAGTAATAAAGAACCAAGGGGAGACAAAATGCATACAATATGCAAAATATACACCTAATTGTGTCTAAATATTATAATTTTCAAATTTTTGTCAAAACAGAAAAACTCACTTTGAGGATAAATAAAAGGGTGTGTGACTATCGAATGGACTTACAGGCCTGCCGAGACAGAAGTATGAAATGGTCAAAGAGAAACAAAAGGGCTGATTGGCCCATGGGTGTTTACCTATGCCGAATCAACAACACTGTTGTTGAAGTTTGATATAGCGAGATCCGCAGTGCCGACAGGTAAAATTTTGCCTGCCCAACATTGGTTTGTTTCTTGCCCCCTGCACCTCCCCTTCTATAGATTCCCAACTCCAAGTCAGAGTTGATTTGAAAAGGGGGGTGAAACAAGGCGAAAGGGCAACATTTTGCCCATGGGTCCCTCACTGCAACAATCTTGAAACCTGTCAAGATTGTCGCTGTGAGAAATTTTGTCATGAAAGTTTCGATGTGTAGTCGGCACACCCCCATAGGACAGGAAAGTCATTTTATATGAGGAGGAGATACAGTTCCTCAAAGTTTATCTTGTGTACTTCTTTCAGGAACTTGAAGGTCTCAGTCATATTACTCCTCTGTCTTCTGGCCTTGAGCAAGTGTATGTTCACTACCCTAAGCAAATCCTCTGAGGATCTGCCCTGTCAGTCCTAAATCCTTTTGACTACCATATACTGCACCATCCCAAGGCTGTCCTTGTCTTTCCTTAGGTTAGGACTCTAGAACTGGGCTCAGTACTCCAAGTGTGACCTCACCAGTGATCTATAGAGAGCCAGGAATAGCTCTTTCCTCCTGCTGTAGTAACCCCTCCATGTACACTCCAGCATCCTGTATGCATTTCTGCAGTCCTTAATGCACTGTCTAGATTGTTTAAGGGAGTTACTTATGATGACTCCTCATAGGGTACCTTTCTTCAGAAGTACTGCCCAGCTTGGACGTGCTCCTTCCCTGTCTTCCAAATGCCCATGTATCTCAGTTTGGTAGAGCAGGACTGGGTTGGACAGGTCTTCTATTCAGATAAGTAGGGAAAGGAAAGGGGGAAATTGTTTAACCAGGAAAGGCACACTAAGCCAAAGCTTGTTTCCAGGTGCGATCTGGAAGCACAAGAAAGTTAAATGACTTGCTCAGGGTCACACAGCATGCAAGTGGGGGCTGTGGGATTCAAACTCTGGTCTTGTCTGATGGATGTCACCAGATTTGCAGCTCAGAGCCTTAAACCACTGTGCTATACTGCCTCCTTAGGGGACCTTGTAAACGCCATGAGGTGCTCTGTGTGTGTGTGTGTGTGTGTGTGTGTGTGTGTGTGTGTGTGTGTGTGTGTGGCGAGGGGTACTCTACATCCTTGAAGGCCCTTGACAACTGTAGCAGAATCTGTGGATGGGGTTCTAAGTAGCTTGCTTACTTTGGCTACATATTTCTAGGGAGTTATTGATGTTATAGCCTTTTCAAGACAATTTGTTTTTATTTTTTTCAGTAGTGTAGTGACCAATCTGCATCATAATCATTACTCAAAGAGAGTGACACAGTGAGGAACTGATTAGAAAGGTGAACAGAAAAAAGAAAGGGACATTTGGGAAATTGTATAGACGGACTGACAAAGATGAGGGCAGCGACAGAAAAACATATTTTAAACATTCATACAGTGAAACAGTTCTTGCAGCAAAAACTGAAAAGATTGCCTAGAATTGTGTGTAACACTGCATACCACCATGGACAAAGGATTGTTTCTAGAATACTTTCACTTACTGTGGCACTACTGTAGAAGGGGACACTACTACCATTACACTTCTCATACACCTAGAATAAGAAAAGAAAGCTTGAGCATTCTTACCTGAGTCCTTACAGTCTTCCAGTACAGTGTGTGCTGTATATCCCTTTGTTACTGTATAGTAAATCCCTATTTTTCCCTCTTGTTAGCAAAGCTGTTTTTTAGATGTTTTAATTTCCAAAAAGACTGACCAGAGAACTTTGCTGGGAATGTTTCATTCTCGACTCCCAGTACCTGTGTAGAACAAAAGCCCAAGTCAATGAAGAGGAACTCTATGATTAGGTATCCAATGGCAACCAGAATACACTTCAATTGAGAATATAGTGAGACAGATTCACCAACAATCATCAACAGTGAAAGAGGCCAGTGTGACAGATGGAGGATCAACTAAGCAGAGATGGATATCCAGACGGAATAGAATTAGGGACATGCAGACTAAACAGGATGAATAGATACATGGATTCAAAATGGAAAAAAATAACAGCCTGTCAAATGGGTAGATAAAGCAAACACAGACAAAAGTGCAGATGATGACAAATAGGCCAAGGGAACATAAACTGAAAAATACAGATATAAATATTAAAACTGTACAAACAACCACAAGTTCAAAAATGTGAACACTGGGGGTTAAACCAGAAAAGGTTTGAATTATTCAATAAATGTTTGATGGATTTGATCCTCAGTTACCATAGAAACATATAATCTGTCATCATAAAAGATTTGTTGGCCCATTAGCTCTGCCCATTCCTACTTTGCTAATGTTGAATGAGAGAGCTCAAGAGGTGCTTTATCCTCTCCTTACCCCCTCCATTTCTGTTGTGGTCCTTACCAAGCTCTTGTATCTTACCCACCCTCCGATTTTGCACCAGCCACCTCCTCTGGCAGCTTGGTTCACCCCTCCACTCTTGTTTCCATGAAAACATACTTTCTGCCATCACTCTTAAAATGATCTCCTGCTAGCTTCATGGAGATGCCCCTGATTTTTTGTGTTCCCCTCAGACTTAACAGTTCCTTGCTATACACTAGATTTGCCTTTTGGAGGTATTTGCATGTTTCAATCATGCCCCCCCCCTTCTACAAGTGGAAGGGAATCAGTTGATAGCCTTCTCACCACTGGGCCAGGAAGATCAAATGGATTCAAGCCATGTACCATCACAACAGACACTTGGGATAACAGCTAACACTGTCACTGTAGTGCTGCTCTGGTGGAAAGGGTGCTATATTGTTACAGATGCTGTCATTTGGATGATGTGTTAGCTAAGATCTCTTCTGCCTGTATTTTGTGGATGTCCAGGATGAACTTAAAAGTACCCTGGCATTCTTTTAGTTATACAAGTTCTAATTAAGCAATAAGGTATTGCTGGGTGTGTAAAATTGTGGGATAATGGCCTGCTTCAAGAAGTGAGACATGAGGCAATGCCAAGAAATGCCATTATCCCATAGTTATGCACAGCCAGGAGTACCTTACTGTGATTATATAACTGATCTTCAATTTTTTGTTTTAAAGAACTGAATAATGAAGATCAGAATGTTAAGTATTTCTGACCTGCATTGTTGTGCTGGAATGCATGGTCATGTGGTCACACCTGACCAATCCCAGGTCTTGGTTTCTCTTACCCATTTTATAATGCAATGTTCAATAGTTCTATGTGTGATGTTGGTGCACTATATGGCTGTTGCATGTATGCCACAAGCAATTCTCTGTACTACCTGTATCTGATTTATTACTTTATAAAGCATTTTGGGATACAGTGGTGTATTTAAGGCTGGTAAAACAAGTCTATTCTGCATCTGTCCCTTTGCAGTTACTATTTTCATAGATGTCATAACCCCCTACCCCAGTATCCAATCAGCCCCTTTTAGTAGTCCACTGACCCATTTCAAAGACTTGACAGTAGTTAATGAAATACCAGGAGCTGATATGGTTCTAATTTCTGAATCATGGCTTTCTCATAAAAATCAGAGATGAATAACATACTTTTTCTTGTTTTCTATCTGTAGCAGGACTGGGATGGGTGTGGTAGTATTGTAATGTATGTTCAACACAACCTTTGGCTTCAGTAGGCTCTCTGCTCTTCTATGTCTAAGTCTTGTGAGCAAATTATTGGAAAATGACCCTTCCCTACATAGACATTGATGGCAGATAAGGACAGCTTGGCCCACCCAGTCTCCCCATAGTTAATGTCTTCCCTTTTCCATCTCAGTGTTTAGCTGTGTAGCCTACTGCTGTCCTGGTAATTAGTCCAATGCCCTACTTAAGATTGTTACTAGAGGTGCTGGAATATGAGAAAAAAAAAGCAACAGATTTTCCTTCTAAATCTTTTGTTCCACTACTCCAAAGTCCTTGTGGTGGAGACTGGCTAAAGTTATCCCACTGCAGAAGCGGGTGTGGCCTCTTTACCAGATAACTACAAACAACTCTCCTTCCCCCAGCCAAAACCAAAATTTAAGAACAAAGGGTCTATGCTCAATTTTCCTTTTTCCACAACCCCTTTCCTCCTTCCACAACCCCTAACAGTCTTTCTTCTATGTCAGTCATTTCACAGTTACCTCCCTACAAAGGTGTACTTTTGCCATCATAACAGGCATGGTAAAGGATCTCATCTCCAGTGCAGTTTGCTTCATTCAGGAAAAACAGCCAACACTGTCTCCCATTTTCCTAAAAAATGGCTGTTGCTGGGCTGTCTGAGTGAGTAGTTGAGAGGGTCTACTTACACAGTACCTTTTCTTTCATCCAGCTTTTTGCCCCCTCACTGTTGAGCTTCTCCTTCAGCCTGTACTATACTAGTCCCCACAATTGATCTCCTATGAGGATCTTATTTATTTATTTATTTAGCTTTTGTTTACCGGGTAAGTACACTAGACAAGTAGTATGCCTATTTTCAGGAACGACCAAGGAGAGCACAAAACATACAGTATTCATACGTGGCAACGTTGGAGAAACAGCATGATACAGTAAAAAACAGCTATAACAATGTTTGTATAAGGGCAGAGATACTGCCACACATAGGACAAATTGTTACAGGACATAGATAGACATTTGAATCACTGAATATACATTTCATAGACCATCATGGACTCAGAGTGGACAATAGTGGACTGCAGAGTATTACATTACAGAGACTAGGAGCAGTCACATCTTGTCGTTTGTTTTAGGTGGGACCACAGGGAGGAGCGAAAGGTCCCATGGGAAGGGGCAGAGCGAACAGAGTCTGGAATGGAGCTCCAGAGCCTAGGCACAAAAGCGGCAAAGTCACGATCCCCCATAAGGGTCCAAGTAGGGGGAACTTTAAGAAACTCGGCGGTCTGTGACCTGAGCTGGTAGGGGATGGCATCCAGTTTTGGGAGGAGATGTGCCAGTCCCGACGGTATGCCCGTGGCAAGCACTTTCCTGGTGAAATTTCCTACACCAAGGATCAGGAATTCCACAGGGGGGAGCCAGTTGAGTTTGTCATAGAGCTCACATTGGTGGGTGAGTTTGGGAGCAGCAAGTGCAAACCGACAGATATCATTATATGCCGTGTTCCACCGATTAAGATGGATTTGAGGTGAGCTGGCAAATAGGTGGTATCCATAACTAAGGGAGGAGAAGCACTGCAAGTGCCAGCCTCGGCTTCCCGAGTCAGGTTGTATTTGGCCCTGTAGGCAAGGCCAAGATTACACCTGGTGGCTCTGCAGATGTTTTGGATATGGCTTCCCATGTCAAGTTGTGGGTCGAGGATGACCCCAAGATATTTAATTGAGCTCGCTGTTGGCAACAGGGGGCCTCCATCACAAGCTATTTTAAGCATAGCTGATGGGGCTTTTAACTTGGCCGTGGAACCAAAGAGCATGGCCTGAGTTTTGTTAGGATGCAATACCAGTCTATGGTTGGTAATCCAGGCCGAGACTCTGCTGAAGTCTTCAGATAGGCACTGGTTAAGGTCAGCAGCATTACGAGCATGGGCCACTAGTACAAGGTTATCTGCATAAAGCTAAATGAGGTAGACAAAGAGTGCCAGTGACTTTTATTAAGATTATTTGAGGCCCTTTATTTTTGACATTTTCAACACCTGCCTGATGCCAGCTGGTGCTTCACTTTACCTTGCATGGCCACAACATCACTCTGTGGAGAAAGCAAGATCTATAGCCCATCAGAGGTGTTGCTGCAGTGGCAGAACCTGGTTCTAGCTCTCACCATGGCAATGCCACTCCAGCTCCCACCTCATGGTGCATGTCTGGCTCTCAGTCAACTCCCAAACCTGGATCACTGGAAGCACAGTGATCTACTCACTGATCCAGCAGGTTGCCATCAGCTCCTAATGCTATAACCCTTTGTGTGCTGTACATAAGATGACTCTACCTCCCTGCACCTTAAATTGATACAGGTGGTGGCAAGGCTCTGTCCTTAGGTCCATCTTGTTTTCCATCTCTCTTTCTTATCATCGCCTCACCTGTACGTCTTCACACACATTGTACATATGCATGCAGATGATAGGGTACTTTTCACAAGTGGTCCTAATGTTTCAATCCTTGAACCCAAAATTCAAATGGAATGTAATAATGTTCAGGGGTTGCCCAGCTCAAAACAACTTACTCTGGTTGTAAAGAAAATTGTTAGAATGACTTTTAGCACCAAATTTTAACTTGTCCAATATCCTCTTCTTCCCCATCAAAGGACTCTCTATGAACCACATTTTGGAACAGGTTACATCTTTCAAGTATTTATGGAACAGGCTGTATTAGTACCTTGGATTTGCCATCCACATTAGTTCCAAACTTTTGCAATGATCAGTGCCCTTCACCATGAAAAATTCTTTCTCACCCCTTCTTTCTGGCAGAGTAACCAAAATGATCCTTCCTGTCTTTATTTTTGGTGAAATTGCCTATAACTCTGTTCCTAAAAACTCCCGTGCCAAATTAACCCCCCTCTATAATGCATTCTGCCATCTTGTCTTAAACTGCCCCATGAATACCGAATGCTCTCTCTTACACATAAACCAGCATGCACATGCAACACAACTCCCACGTCATGCCTTCCTACACAGACTCTCTTTGGTGAAGAGAGAAAAGGCCACAACCTCAGAGCGACTCCCATGTATAGGGGTATTGGGTTGGAATTCTATCACCAGGAGCAATTCTCTATGCATTGTAAAGTCCCCAGACTTGATACTTGAACCACTCCCCTTGAGACAGGGTCTGCCCTTGGTGCAGCTATAAAATGCCTCTGCCCCATCACAGCTTTAGCTAGTCTTACTTGAATACCAGTGCACCTAACAGACTGCTGTGCTGCATGGATGGAGGGCTCCTGATCATCTTTCTCCAGTCCCTTTCTCATGCTGATCATCAGGGTTTTCCTCTCCTTCCTCATCATCATCCCCGTGTAAATCAGAGACACCTGCGTTTGCCAAAAAATAGAACTCACACTTGCACTTTTCACTACATACTGTTCAGTCTCCACATGGCAACTTGGAGTAGGCCTTAACTTTATTTTGTTTTGTTTAATCATTACAGTTGTATTAAAAAACTGTACCCTTTCAGGACCTCACTTGGGCACAGGGCATGACACTGTAGGCTAAAGTTGCTTGCAAAACTCCAAGCATTTATTTACAAGCTGGTGTGCACAAAGCATGAGGTACAGTAGGACTGAGGCAGCAGTCACAGCTCAGTCACAGCCATAAATCAGCAGTAATCAAATTTGGCATGATCACTGTTTCTGTTTACAATTCCTAGACCAGCCAGTCATGGGTATTATTATGGTTAGCAGCAACATTTCTTTTTAATGTATTTCACAGTTTGATCACTGCTTCCACTAGTTCCTTACATTTATAGCAGTTCAGCTTTTCCCTGTTTATTTTGAGGTGACATCAGGGATATCAGCACAGTTACTTTCAGTATTCCTCACAACTATGAGAGAGGCTAGAGGATCCAATTGCTCCTAGACCTGAATGGCAGAGAAATAGCGAATGGTGAATCTAGTGTCATGGCATGGGTGTTCAGAAAGCACAAAGACAGGCAAATCTCAAGAAAAACGCAGTAAGCATGTATTTATTTGAAGAACGAGCAAAATAAAATTAAATATAAAAGACTGGAGTATCACAGTAAACTTAAATTCTGGCACTGTGGAACCTTTCTGGGATACTGAGTGGTCTGCCTGAAGTTTTTGTGATGAAATCTGATAGTCACAGTTCCATCCTTCAGTGCCTTCAGCAAGTAACCTTTCTGAAGCAATGACCAGACACCAGCTGACTGAAGTCCCAATCAGCAGGGGTTCTTTTTGAGGGAAAGGTCCTACCACCCAATTTCCATGGGCTCCCTAGAACATCAGTCTTCACAGAAAGTACTAGAATGTACGCAACAGTAAAAGGGCATTGCATAACAAACGGATAATGCACTTAATACAATCAGTGTTATTTGTTATCAAAACTGTGCCTAATTACTACAAATATATAAGAAACAGGCAAACACCTAGGAAACATATGCCAGCCTAACTAGAAGTGTGGTACATGTTACCTGTCAATTGTCATCAACATTCTAGAGTATGCTAGTAATTCTGCTGTAGTTCTGCTGCACTGTTATACTTTTGTCAAAATACGGCACTATATATCTAGTTACTGCTTCACTGTTTCAGCACACATCAGGGAAAGGGGAAATTGTTTAACCAGGAAAGGAACACTACGCCAGAGCTTGTTTCCAGATGCAACCAGGGAGCAGAAGAAAGTTAAGCGACTTGCTCAGGATCACACAGTTTGCAAATGGAAGCTTATGGGATTCAAACCCAGGTCTCCATGTTTGCAGCTCAGTACTTTTAACCACTATACTGTACTGCCTCCATATATCCATCATGTTCTGGGCAACAGAGAAAATAGAGGGAATAGGACAGAATAAATGGTCAAGAGTTCCTGTCTTGCCAGACCAGGAGTGGGAACTAAGTACACAGGATAGACAAAGGATCCCACTGCCTGAAACAAGGGAATGGAGAGGAGCTTAACCTCTCTCTTTCTTTCCTTTCTGTATTTCTAATTGTTTAAACAGTGATAGGAGATGCCAGGCCTATCACATACCTCCCCCTTAAAAACAAGCCCAAGTGGAAACTCTGTCATTCAGAACCATGTTACCTATACTCTTGTAAAACTGTACAAAATGTCACTTGATAAGTCGACAGATATGAGCACATACAGTTATACTATACAGTTTTTTTACATTTCAGTACACAGTTACATTATCTAGTATCTACATTTTCACTTACACATTTACCACATATCTTGACAGAAAGTCTACATGTTTGTGCCTTACCCTGGTTTATGTTCCATTTTGAATTTATAATGCTGGGGAACCAGGTACCACCTAGTAACCCTTTGCATTTTAATCTTTCATTTCCTGAAGCCATTTTAAAGGGTTATGGTTTGTTATCAACTTGAATTCAACTCCAGTCAGATGGAAACGCAATGACTCAATGGTCAGTTTTACAGCCACTCTTTTCAATAGAGGAGATCCTGCACTCATCTAAGAAATGCTTGCGATAGTTCCAGGTACAGACACTGCTTGGATTATGTCCACACAGCACAGACATGTAAAAATACATTTTTTGATGCAATTTCTGTGAAGGCTGTGGACAATCATAAGTATGATGTCCCTGGACCTCCCATAATAGGGAGTATGGTCAAGAGCACCTGGTGATGCAGAGGCACCAGAGAAGGGGGGCTCCCCAGTGCTGGAGAGGCAGTTTGTCACTCCACAGCCAGAACTGCCAGTCTCTAATGGTGGGAATTCCTTTACTAATGCTGCATCCTGACCCCCACCATGGTGGATCCTGCCAACACTGGTGAAGATCCTGTTTCTGAGGAGAGATTGGACATGATTACAACCCTGGTCATTTTCCCAGGCTCTATGCAGCCTGAAGCACCAACAGATGTCTCTGTGGAGACTACGGAAGACCCTGTTGATGTTCCTGTCCCCTGTGCTGTTGTCCAGCCCTCTCCAGAAAAAAATACCCCCTTCCACCAGAGGAGGGAGATGTGCTGGCCTCCACAGGAAAGACAATGAAAACAAGATAGAAACAGCCAAAGGGTAAAGGCCAGAAAGCCCCTAAAGGAGCTAAACCCATTGCTCCAACTTCAGTTCTTTTTAGAAACAGATTTAGTTCACTTGCTGTAGACAAACAGTGGGGTGATACCGAAGGGGAAGGTGAATCAGAAACCTTCTCCATTTCCTCCTCTTTGAAAGATCTGTCTTCTGACCTAGCAGTCTCTCTCTTGGAGGCTTCCACTTCTAAGAAAGGGAGGTGTAAGGCTCTTTCTCAGGATCAATAGCTGAAATACATGTGTCTTTAGGGGCTCTCTTCTTTTTTCTATTTTTCATGAACTGTTCTTTAGGAGTGCCATCTTTAAATGTTAACAGTATCAAAGGTTTTAAGAAGTGTATTTCCACCCTCTTTGGCTTTACAGATGTGTACCAGTAAGATCATACTATTGCAGGATACTAGACCGACAACCACACATGAGATCTCACATGCTTCAAAATCATGGAATAAGAGCTCTTCCTATTGATCAGCAGGTAAAGAGCAGTGTGATGGTATAGGCATTTTATTAAATGACTGCATTTAAAGTATCTCACTTGGTGGATATACATCCTGTGATGGCCTTGCTTCTGGATGTGTCTTTCCACTCTTCCAGGCTTAGAATAACTGCTCCACAAATAAAAGCCTTGTGATCAGCCCTCTTTTCAGAAATACAGCTGTATCTGCATACTATAACCTTATGGGTCTGGTTGGAGGCATCTTATGCATATAAGAGTGTCACCTTGCATGTTCTTATGACCAGAGGACTGCCAATCAAAGGTGAACAGTTCTGTGGTCCTAAGGATGGAAGAGGTAACACTTTCATATCTATATGGGGCACTTCAAATGGACCCCAAAAATTATCATAGATTGCTGACTTTTAAATAAAAAAAATATTTTTTATTTAAAAAATGCTGATGGTGTAAGCAGTCAGAGAGAAGCCTGTTACAGTGTCTCAACATGTGAGATACTCGTACGCTAATAAAAAGTATCTCAAAAGCAAATGAAGGAAGTGCTGTGATTGCTTGGGGATGCTCCCACCATCTATAATTCATGTATAGTGGTCTTGGGTGGAGACTTCAATTGTGTTCTGGATCTTTCTGATACAGCTTGGCAAACTATGAAAATGTTCAATGACTCCAACAACCTAAAACTGATCAATAAAGCAGCACACCTCATTGACTCATGCCGATCTGTTCACTTATCAGAAGGACATATTTATTTCAGAGAACCCCATTCCACCAGGTAGACTTCATTTTTGTTCTCAAAACAATACTTGTATTGGTTGCAAACATATGGTGCACATAAATGTTGGATTATGTTGCAGCATGGTGTACATTAGATTAGGAAAATGCCCCCATATGAAAAAAGAATAGTTTGTGAAAGTGAATATTGTATCCCTTCAGAATCTACACCTGGTAAAACAAACTCTAGCACAAGCCAATACAGGTGCAAAATAATGGTATTGTGGGGAGTGAGAAATGTGTAAACTAGCAATTTTTGCACTAACCACTGAGCCACCTAAATGTACTTTCTAATTGTTGTGGCACACACACACACACACTGGCTAATACATATACCAATAGGTGCCAGTTGTCACAATATGCCCAGATAAGGACATGGCCAGAGGTACCTCTCAGCCAATCAGGACACAGAAAACTCATGACCTTTTTTTATAAAACTTTATTAAATGGGTAAAGAAAATACTGTATCCTGATTGGTTATGACCTGTGTTTTGAGAGCACAATGTAAGAGTTAAAAAAAAGTGCTTGCTGGAAGTCAGGACAATGTCAGTGCTCTTTCTTCAAATTCTTGATTTCCATTAGAAATGTGGCTTCACCTTTACTCACTAAAAGATAAACACCCTAAAAATAAAAGAACAATCAAACTTATTAAATGTTCTTTTTCTTTATATTCCCCTCCTTACATACATACACAAATTAAAATGAAGTACTACTCAGTAGTATTTGTTTAGCTTTTTTCTGACCATAGACTTTCCTTACCTGTCTCCCAGGGAAATCTTTGCTGCTTACTCTGACCCAGATGCAACTGAATCCCTGGCTTTACTGAGGCCTTCTTTGGTGTGTGTTTGTGTGGAGAGAGGTGAACATTCCACCAGGAGAATTTTATAGAACCTAGAATTCCTGACTTCTAAGATAAACATTCAATCTATTGAATGTATGTAGATAGATGCTCGAGAGCTTGGGAGTGACTGTTTTTTACTAGTTACTTATAAGAGAAGAAAATACCAATTTTTAATTTAAAAAAACTTTTTGGTTTTAAATGTTCTCTGTGTACCCATTTTATAAGCACAGTAAGACACTTCAAGGTGAGTGCTGTGCTGGCACAACACATTTCCAGGGGCTGAAGGCACTCTGCCTGTGGCACCGTGCCTCACTTCGCCTCTAAGTGTGCATTGTGTCAGCACAATGTACATCCCTCATGTCTTACTGCTTACATAATGGGGCAGGTGGCCCAAAGGGTATGATGCCAAAATTACTATCTGATGTTAGTGATGAACTATTTGAAATGCTTTCTCCAGTGTATTCCAGTAATGAATTGAGAGCACTAGAAATGAACTAGTGTGAAGAACTTGTCAGTGCCAATAACTGTCCATGGGAAGAGTGAAATGAATGGCAGCTGTACCATGTTTACTTATTTATTTATTTATTAGCTTTTGGTAACTGGGTAAGTGAGCTAAGCAACAATCCTGCCCATTTTCAGGCATGACCCGGGAGAGTACAAGACAAAGATGCCAACAAATTACAGTGATACATCATGACATAGTAACATTAAAGAAATCATTAGATTGCAGCAAAAAAATAATAAGAAAAAATAAGAAAAAAGAAAAATATAACAGCAGTACACAGTGGAAAGAACAACAAGTTGGTACTCCAGGATACAAACATAAAAAAAGCATTAATGTTGCGACAAATGGGAGGAGGTCATGGCAACAGGCTGGTGGTCAAATGAGGTTGTGTTATGAACATCGGCAGTGACCAAGGGTGAGTAGGTGAGAAAACAGCGAGTTTTTAAAAACCCGGTTGGAGTTGGCATTTTTGACCTGATGGGGAAGAGAGTTCCAGAACTTAGGAGCAAAGCAAGAGAAAGCCTGTTCACCCATTTTTGTGGCGCAAGATCTACATGAGAGCAGGGGTGCAGTGGAGGATCTGAGGAAGTGAGTTTGGGAAACGGGGGTCAGCAGTTGAGCCAGGGACTCGGGTCTTGGGAGTCTAGTTAGTGAGTCTACAAAGCAGCCCAGGGAGAAGGCCCAAAGCTCCATGGGTGACAGCCAGTTTAACCCAGAGTAAAGGAGGCAGTGATGAGTGAGGCGTGGGGCAGATAAGGCAAATCTGCAGATATTATTGTAAGAGGTGTCCCATCTGCTGAGCATGCCAGAGTTAGCAGAGTATAGAAGAGGTAGTCCATATTGGAGCTGTGCTAGAAGCACTCCCCTTGCTACTGATAGTCTAGCAGATGGTGTGAGGGAGTGTCGTACACGGTAGGCAGCACCAATTTTAGCATTAACAGCTTGACAGACTGAGTTGATATGTAGAAAAGTCAAGGGAGGGATCAAGGTGACCCCAGGTATTTGAAGGAGGACGTGTTGGTGACCAGGAGCCATCCTGGCACCGAACCAAACTTGAGGCCATGGGGGGTAGTTTTTTAGTAGAGCCAAACAGCATGGCTCGCGTTTTGTCCAGGTTAAGATGTTGGTGGTTGTTCAGTAGCCATTGCTGAAGGACATGAAAGTCGTTTGAGAGTGAGAGGTTGATGTTCTTGATCGATTTAGATGCCGAGTAGAGGACCAGGTTATCAGCATACATGAGAATACAGCTGAGTCGGGAGGAGTAGGGAATGTCATTCAGGAAGAGGGAGAAAAGTAATGGACCAAGAATGGACCCCTGAGGAATGCCACGGGTGATCCGTCTGGGAGAGGATAAAGCCTTGTGGAAAGCTACAGGGGGACTTCTGGTGAACTTGACTATACAATGTCCCCAGACATAATAGTTACTCCAGGTCATGCCCACCCCCATCAAGGCATATACCGGAGACTGCCACAGAGTTGAAGGGAGGGATGCATTAAAAAAATAATAATTTAAAAGCTTTTTACACTAATTGAGTAATGCAGTAGCACAGTAAATTTTGTTTCTATAAATGTGTACATCGAGATATTGATTATTGATTATTGTTATACATGACTGAATTGTTTACTATCAAATCATATGCATTGCTTATACGTTTTTGTGTGTATCTTTTCATTTAAAAAATACCCAATAAATGTTTACATTAAAAAAGTTGTAGCTGTGATTTCTGTCTAAAGAAAAACACACAACAGATATAATCTCAACATGTAAAGAAGCTTGTTTTGAAATACTGGCTTACATATAACATTATTGGCTTCAATGATGCGGATGCAAATTATCAGCCTGTAACACTTCTCTCACTCGGTTACACATATGCAGAGTAAGTTCAATACAAGCAAACAGCCATCGGCTGGGGAATGAAAAACTAACACCCAGAAGTGCTGTTTCCAACACAGTAGAATGAAATTTTGTGATGCATTTACTTAGCTGGCTGGAGGGTGGTCCTAATTAATGTTCATATATATATATATATATATATACACACACACACACACAAAAATGCCTATGAGTCCTGCATATACTGTGAAATATTATCAAAGTGCATTTGATTGTAGTATGCAAGTGAACCGATGGAAGTGAGAGGTGGGATTGTTTTGGGGGATACAAGGTCTGGCTATAAACAAGGTAGTCTCAAAATCTAACTGCACAATTGGAGTGATATTTAAAAGTTTAATAAAACATTGTAGATGCAACTGAGACTCTGGCTGGGATGCACACATTCCCATTAACATTGAACTATAAAGAAATCTGTTACGCAGTACCAATGTTTGTAAATATGTTGTAACAAATATTGGAAATTCTTGGTCTCCCAGAACTATGCAACTGTTAAATACTAACTCTGCTGCTGCATCAACTGTCCCCCATCCCCCCAGACCATTAACATCTAAATAAGGCTATCCTGGTCAATAGGGTTTAGGAATGCATTCACCGTGTAAACAATGTGGATATGTAAAATATAATTTTTGATGGGCAACATTTTGCTGTGCCACTATGGTTATACTCATCTGACTGTATTTTATGTAAAATTGTTCCTACTGCACTAAGGTGTAACCATTGGGACACCAGTGAAAATGGGCCATTTATTCTTGTAAACATTTACGATGCATGACATCATTCTTCGCCAGTCAGGACTATTCCTAAAGATTCCAAACAGTACAGTGAGAAAGAGCAACTGTACCCACAATAAAAGTACTGCTATTGTCTAATTTGATTTTCTGAGAAATAACCAAGGACTACATCTGCACAGCAAACTATAGCTTGAGCTATTGTACTTTGATGCAACCTGGGAATTGCTTTCAATGAAATGGGCAAGCATTCCCAAATTACAGCTCAACACAGCCCTGTTAACTTGTTCATTAACCGAGAAAAGCCTCCCGCATGCTTGCTACACTTGTTTGATGCTAGCAGCATCAGAATGTTAAGCCATTACCCACTTTTGTTCTTTTCCTGAATTCACCAAATTAAAGAAATAGTACAACTAAAAGCTCTTCACTTACTGCACTCACCTCTCTGCTACAACAGCCTTTTTAAAAAGTGAACGTTAGTTGCTCACCACCAATCACTAACAAAGAGTGCTCGGGTTCAGGGGTTGAGATTACAAAAGGACCAATTGCAGTTAGTCTAAATAAAATATTGCACCTCAGCCAATAACTCAGTGGTGCTGTAGGAACATAGGAACATAGGAATCATGTCAGCAGATGGGGACCACAAGATCCATCTAGTATGCCCATGTTTCTGCCCCCTCCCTATTTAGACTGCAACCTGATGTGTCTGCAATGTCTGTCCCATGTGAGTTTGAACTCATGTACTGTCTTGGATTCCACCATCTCCTGAGGTAGGCGGTTCCATGGGTCTATGTCCCTTTCTGTAAAGAAGTACTTCTTGAGGTTGCTTTTGATCCTGCTCCCCCACCAGATGCAAGTTGTGCCCCTTTGTACACGCATCCCTGTTTTGCTGGAAGAGGTTTCCTGCTTGTGTTGTGTTGATTCCCTTCACATACTTCAAAGTTTCAATCATGTCCCCTCTGTTTCTTCTCTGCTCAAGAGTGTACAGATTTAGTCCCGAGTCTTGCCTCATATGGCTCACGATGCAGTCCATGCACCATATTCATAGCCCTCTCTGTACTGTCTCCGGGTGGTCTATGTCTTTTTTGAGATGGGGCCTCCAAAACTGACTGCAGTACTGCTGTTATTTCTGTTGTTGGATGCTGGGATGTGCTGTCCATATAACTAACTCTCTATATAGAACAAGGGTTCTTGGTGCACTTTTTAACAAAGGTTGAAAGCACCAGTGCAGACAGCCATCAGGCCAGGATTTTAAAAGACAACTAAAAATAATTAAGGGGGACTTTCAACATTACAATGCATAGAGCTGTTTGGAGGGTTAAGAGGGTTTGTAGGACTCTTGGGCAGAGTTTGGTATGCTTTGGATGCCTGCAGATCAGGCTTGTGGTAATAAAACTGGAGGGCTTTTCAAGTTGAACAGACAATAGAGAGGGACAGCTGAACCAATATGACAGGCAAAACTAACCTGTTATAAAATCTTTTCTTGTCCACAGCAGGGTGAACATCTCCAGGTTGGTCATCGGAGCATGGGAGGAGGGCCACGTAATGGACATTAACTAATAGTAACTTATTGGGAAATGGAGGGGATACCAACTGGTATTTAAAAACCCTAGGAGTAAATCTCTTGGGCACATTCCCCCTCTAACCAGCACCAGCAGTTTAATGGAAGAACAGCCATTGGGAGGGGATTTTAAAGCTCTAACTGCAAAATGGATGGCTTGGAAGGTTTTTAATCTTTGGAGGAACAAATCCTCTGCATGCATTTCCACACCAGCAAGTGCCAGCTGTTACAAGCAAATCAGTCATCAGGAGGTGGTTTTAACAGATTCCAGACATCTAACCTACTAGAAGGGTTCTTGGAGTACTTTTTAACAAAGGTTGCACGTGCCAGCAGACAACCATCGGGTGGGGACTTAAAAAATCTGCCATGTCCAAGATGACCAAAGGAGTTCTTTATGCATGTGCACTGGGCTCCAGTGGCCATTTTGGACATGGTGGACAGTGCTGTGTTCTACCGACCAGACTTTTAAATAATGCGGGGAACATGCAGTGATTGCCTTTCACCTCCACTATTTAAAAGTCTGATCGGAATCTGGTAATCCTCCTTTTTTCTACTATGCTCACAAGATGTCTGCAGAGCTGTGCCCACTGTAGCCATAAAACTGTAGAATGCAGTATGGTAGGCTAGGACCTTCACAATTTGTTGTTATGAAAATCTTGAACTCTGGTGGGAGAACACAAAAGCAGACTTCGCTACTTTTTCCAAAAACAATCAGGCTGGACTGCCACTTCAGGTTATTTGAAATGTTTTTATTTATTTGTTGGTTTTTGTTAACTGGGTAGGCCCACTAAGACTGACAATCCCTTTTTCAGGGATGACCTGGATTAGTTAACACATAACAGAAATATATACGTATCAGACTATATTATAAGCAAATATACTGTAGAGACAGTAACAAGCAGGTAGCAGTTTACAATGGTAGCAATAGGTGCCAAGAGGCAATACATTAAATGCAGGTTAATAGCTTTATGATTAATCACAGATCACGGGATAGGGAGGAACAATTCTGTGATGGAAAAATATCAAGCGTGAGCCAACACATTTAACAGTAACAACTACAGCTACAGTGACTTCTCCCCATGTAGAGAGTCTTGGCACTGTTTTTGAAATTAGTTAAAGTTCCACAGTCAGATATTTAGCCGTTAGGCAAATGACTCCAGAACTTAATGTCAAAATCAGAATTCAATGTGGATATGAGAAGTTTGCAATATGACAGGGTACAGTCTCTGCAACAAGAAATGAGATACAGAACCCAGTGGAAAAAATATACTTTGGAATCACATCATGATTGCAGTGCAAGTGTAATGCATACAAGATTGCTACCTGTAAAATCTTAGAATGGAAAGCTTGTGTCTTCCCCTATAGAAATATTGCAGGCAGTGACTGCATTTGTATCTGATACCTTCGGAAACGTGCCTCCTGTAAGTCCAGATCAGGCCTTTTTTTCCCCACATCTCAAAGTCCCTCCTTTGTCTATGTCTGACAGAAAGCTATTAACTAAACCAATCTGGTAGCACATCAATTGAGTGATTCAATTTGAGTGAAGGGCTATCAGCAAAAGCAACTGAGTGGCAGTCACTCTACAATGACTGGCACATTACAGCGACTCCACAAATACAGTGAACCCCAGAAGCAATGTGCGTCATAGAGTTAGAATTCAAAGGATAGGAGGGGTCCAAGGGGGTGCAGGGAGGTGCAGACCCCTGCAAAACATGGAGAAGTGTGCATGTAAATATTTAGCTGAAATGTGCTTCGCTCAACTGTAGCATCACTCAAATTGCAGTTGTTATAAAATATTCTCTCAAACTATAATCGCCCAAATATATTCGCTCAGAAAGGTATCATCTCTTTAAAAAATATAGTGCTCCAGGGCAGGATTGACTCACTTCAGTATTCCTAAAACCTTTTCTGCTCAATGGGCTCCCTTACGGGTGGATTTGATTAAATATTTATTGGATCAGAATACTCTGCTTGAGTCTATACTTAAAACACAGTGCAACGAAAATGTGATAACATTTGACCACACCTTTTTTTCTTCCTAACTGATGCCAGATGTCTTCCAGTTTATTTTGGTGGTGAAATTTTCAGTTTTCATTATCATTTAAGAATTTTATAAACATTTTAAAATAATTATTTCTCAAGAAAAAAAAATGGCCACCTCATTTTTGCACAGAAATAATACTGAGGACCTGAGGAGGATAAGAGTCCAGACAAAAATGCAAATGTACAGTACACAGCATAGGAAGCATCCAGAAAACCCAAATCAACAGTTCTACCAATATTTTTTATAACCATAGCAGAAAATTAATTTTCTGGAATAACTTTTTTTTCGTTGCACTGCTGCTTAAAGCTATTCTGGTGTTTATCTACAGAAAAAGTGACAGGATGGATCTGTGTAACTGGCACCCATCGGACAACTGAATGTAGGCTTTAAAATACTTAACATAGAAACATAGAAGTTGATGGCAGATAAGGACCGCAAGGCCCATCCAGCCTGCACATTTTTCCTACCTTATGAATGTGCCATAGGCCTGTTCTCTGTTAATGGCCTATTTATTCATACGCATCCGTATTGCTCCCTTATACCTATCCCATGCCTGTTTGAAGCCCTGTACTGTATTCATATCCACCACTTTCTGAGTTAGGCCGTTTCATGCATCCACCACCCTTTCTATGAAAAACAACTTCCTCATATTACCCCTTCATCGGCCTCCCTCTAATCTCATGCTTTGTCCTCTTGTCCTGCTATTTTTCTTATATTGAAACATGTTAGACTCTTTCACCTTATTAATGCCCTTAAGATGTTTGAATGATTCGATCATATCCCCCCTCTCCCTCCTTTGCTCTAGGGTATACATGTTGAGCTGCATTAATCTGTCCTCATATGTTTTCTGATGTAGTCCCTGCACCATTTTGGTTGCCCTACTCTGAACTTCCTAAATGTGGTTAATGTCCTTGTGAAGGTGTGACCTCCAGTACTGCATGCAGTACTCCAGATGAGGCCTAACCAGTATCTGGTAAACAGGGATTATTACCTCCCTTTTATGACTTGTGATACCCCTACTAATACACCCCAACATCCCCTAGCCTTACTTACTGCTTTAGTGGTCTGCTTGGATGATTTCAGGTCATCTGTGATGATGATGATGCCCAAGTCTCTTTCTTCCCTTGTGACTCCCAGCAACTCCCCTTCCAGCCTGTACTGTAGGTGGCTTCAGAGTTTCTCTTCCCAATGTGCATGATCTTGCACTTCTTTGCATTAAACCCCAGTTGCCACTCTTCTGACTATTTTGTCAGTTTATCCAGATCTCTTCTCATTCTGCCCACCCCATCTGGATCATCTACTCCATTGCAGATCTTGGTGTCATCTGCAAACAGACAAACCTTACCTTCCAGTCTAGCTGCAATGTCACGGATGAGGATATTGAAGAGGACTGGCCCCAGGACTGATCCCTGAGGTACCCCACTTGTTGACTTGCATCTCTTCCGACTGTATACAGTTTACCACCACTCTCTGTTTTCTGCCCGCTAACCAAGATTCTAGTGGAAAGGCTATTCAGGGTCACTGAACAATTGTGATTACCACATCAGATATACTTCGGCCATCCAAAAGTGTGTAAGACAATCTGAATTTTTGAAAGGGGAGACTTGGGGTCGTGAACAGGATATTTTCTTAACCTTGACTGGGAAAAGACACTTCACAAAGTGGCACACTGCTATGTTTTCATGTCTAAATGCTTTTGGTATTCCTGATTTGTTTATCCATTAGTTGCAGTGTTTCTATGGAACTGTAGTTATCATTCCAAATATAAATGGGTGAATGGGTAATCATATTCTGCTTCAGAGGGAAGTACGTAAGGGTTGCCCTTTGAGTCCGTTATTGTACATATTTTGCCTGGGTCCCCTCCTTAGGCTCATACAGGCTAATATTGAGGTTAAGGGCATTTACTTGCACCCTGAGTCTCCCCAGGTACAAATTATGGCATATACAGACAATATTGTGCTCTTTAGAAAAGATAGCGACTCAGATGTAACCATTCCCATCAGGTTATTTGCTTTTTCAGAGGTGTCCGGACCTAGCCTGACAAAGTTTCCTTGCTGACTGCTCTGCTTTTGCTGCATCTCCTTTGCTCTACTCTGTTACTTGACTAAACCAATGGTCTGACTGCTCAAACATTGCTGCGTCACACTGGTGGTTCACCAACCTGTAATTTGTATTATAAACTTGTATTTTCTATCTGTAACCCTCTTACCTGTTTCCCTGTACATGTTCATTCTGTTACCTTTCTTTGTTATATCAGTTTGCACCAGGATTGGAACCCCATGCTCTTTTGACAATGCCTCCTCACTGATGGCTCAAGTGTCACCTAATGTTCTCATTGTCTGTGCCCTCTACTATCATCTGCACCCACTGTATCCACAAATGTACACAATGCCAACAGTTACTCAAATGTGTACACATTTGTTTACCACATAATTCTGCTTTGTGATTCAGTATCCCATTATCTGTACTATTGTACTTTGTCTGTATTCTAATCTATTGTATGCTCAGACATGGAACCTTTGTAAATGAGTCTCTGACTCAAAGGTATTTGTAATTCTGAGAAATAAATAAATAAATAAAGTGGTTAACTATGGAAAAAGCACTGGCACTGCCATAGGTGTAGTTAGAGAACCACTTCTATCCAGGTTGCAGAGCAAGATATTAAAATTGTAGGAGTAACTTTCAGCAAAGGAGATTTAGTGAGAAAAAACAGAGAACCTTTTTGTTGGGAACCTTGTTTGCAAGCTGCTGAACAAAAGGTTAGTGTATCAACTAGAAAATGTATACCAAAACTGACATGTGTTTTTGATAAAAACTTTATTAGTCCCATTTTTTTTTCTGCATTGGTTATATCCCACCTCATGCTAGAGGCTAAATTATATAGTGTGTTTTTTTTTCAAGCTCTATGGGGAAGCTGCCTTAACTCTTTGAAAAGAGAGGTTATTTATAAACCTGCATCAGAGGGGGGCCTTTGCATGATAAATCCACTACTGTTTATTATTGCATTATTATGTTTGCTTGCACGCATGTGCAAGAAACATAGTGCCAACATCCAAGTTTTTGTAGGTGTGGCACCCTGTCTTCCACTTCAGTCAGTGTGTTTGCAGGCATGGCCACAGTTCATCAATGAATGCTGCAGCTGTCTATGACAGCAGTTGAAAATGCAGTGCCATACAGTTGAAAGGGAAAGCTCCACTTCAGTGAGCAGCGATAAGATAGTGCTGATTAGTATATTGCATGCTCATGCAATGCCCCCCCCCACACACACTGTATGGCTGACGGGAATCCACAATCCCCGATCGGCTCTGCTGCACTCCCCCACAACAGATTTCCAGGTGCTACGCTGGCAGCCCAGCATGGCAATGGTCCATAAGGCCGACGGGTGTGCCCAATCCCTGTCGGCTCCACTGTTTCCCCCCCAACAGACTACTGGGTGCCACGCTGGGAGCCCACCCCAGCTTGGCAACAGTTCGAATGGCTGACGGGGGTGCCCAATCCCCCATCAGCTCCATTTACCCCAAACAGCCTTCCAGCTGCCAGCTGGGAGTCCACCCCAGCGTGTCACAAGTCCCACGTCATCTACAAAAAAAAATAACCTGCAAGAAAAAAATGTTCCCTTGCTGACTGTCTTGAACCACCTTCCCCTACCTGTACCCACCCTCTGCACACTCTGCCTCCCCACACCCCCACCTCACCCCATACTTACCTCCATTGCGATGATCTTCGGTGGACCGAGAACACGTCTGCACTCTTCAAAGCCAACCGCGAAGTGAGGAAATGCCAGTAAGCTGCATACTGCAATAAATAGGGTTTTTTTTTCAACTTTGATGCATATCTCAGGCATTTTGGTGAATTTTTTCACCAAATTTTCAACATGGGGTTTTTGGGACCCCACCTCATGAATTCTGACACTAAAAGTTTGTTAATCGACCCCGGAAGGTGATTTCATGGTCACTGTGCAGAACCAATTTAGGAACCGATTTACGAAATTACAGTGTCACAGTTCATGAGTCGGCTAAAAACCTATGGCTGAAATTTGTTGAAAAATTCCCAAAAATGACTGTTTTACGAGCATGCATTGTGCTGTTCCTATGCACACTCGTAAGTTCGCGAATGTTTAATATTTTCACTCCAGATTCTCAACATTGCCATTTTACTACACCTCCTTAATGAGCAGTACAGCTGTCATGTTTCACATCTCGCCCAAAATGTGTTTCTGCGCATGTAGCGCACAATGGAGCAGTCGGTGTGCGAAATCAATGTTTGAGACAGATTAAGAAAATCACAGTGACACTGTTTATGAGCAGAGGTGTTAAAATGGCTATGTTAAAAATTTGGTGAAAAAAGTCCATAAAATGACTGTATCATGAGCGACCATTATGCAGTTTCCACACACCCTCGTAAGTACATGCATTTCTAATATTTTCAGTCCAGATTTTCACCACTGGCATTTTTCCACACTTCCTTATGAACAGTATAGCTCTCATTTTTCACACCATGGCCGAAATGTGTTTTTGCACTTCCAGAGCAGAAATGCGTGGTCGCTGTGGGAAATCACTGTTCGGGACAGATTAAGAAAATCACAGTGACACTGTTCATGAGCGGAGGTTCCAAAATGCCAATGTTGACAATCTGCTGTAAAAAATTCCCAAATTAATTGTCTTACAGGTGTGCGTTGCGCAGTTTCTACGCACGCTCGTGACTTCACCAGTTTTATTTTAATATTTTCACTGCAGATTTTCAACATTGCCATTTTTGCACCTCCCCATGAACAGTACAGCTGTCATTTTTCACATCCTGTTCTAAATGTGTTTTCACACCTGTGGTACCAAATGGCATAGTTGCTGTGCAAAATCAGCTTTCAGCTAACAAACTGATATTGCCACTGTTCATAAAGTGGCGTCACAAGAAACCCCATGTTGAAAATTTGGAGTGAAAATGCCAATGAACGCCCCAGGTGTTAGGGTTTCTGACCACAATGCCCCACCCTGTAAAGATTGACAGGCATCAGGGGTGTGACTTGGGATTCTTGCCTGTAATTCTCATACCATTCCACACCATGCAGCCAGTGAGAGGCATCAAGGTGTGCCTTGGACTCTTTGGCCCCAAAGTTCACCCCATTCTCTTGTACAGCACCCATCTCACTATATTTCCTGATGGAATGGGGTGAGCATAAGGGCCAAAGACCTCAAGGCACAAGGTGTCACTTGTCAGTGTCTGCAGGGTAGGGTGTGGTGAAATGGCATGGCCGTTATGCCTGATGACCCAAAGGCATACCCCAATGCATGTTGGTCTCTGCAGGGTGGTGGTGGGGTTGGCTTCAGTTCAATACTTCACTGCCATTCCTATTATACAGCTCTCTAACTCCTACACTACCAATGCCAATGCCAGCAAGCAAACATTCGGCATTGGCAAATGCTTTTTATTGTTAGTAATTTAGTTATGACCCAGAAGCAAGTAGAAAAGATATGGCCTACAAGTATCAAGAGTTGGTTGTCACACTACATCCCAGGATGGCAATGTAATATACTTTGTGCCTCTGCTACTACTATCCATATTCTGGAATGTGTTAGACTACCTGCTATCCCATCTGTGTACACCTCTATGGGCTGAGGGAAGTGGTCACTAGACACCAGGCTGAGTTAGCTAGGATTCAGGGGACCTCTTCTTCCACCAGGGGCCACCAAGTCTGACACCATTATCCCAGAGGATGCCAGGGAGGAGGAATGGCTGGACTACTGTGGGCTCTGAAAGGGTTGGGGAGGTGAGTCAGAGGCACTTTCCTCAACCGGTACCACTACACAATTCCTATGCTGCTCTGGTGAGGTTGAACTGACAGGAGGAGGCACTCATGATAATGGCTGGGGAGGATGTGGAGTTCTCTGGAGTGGAGACACCAAGGAGGGCTGAAGAGAACCCCATTGCAGGAGGAAGCAACTTCTGATGGGAGACACGATTGTGAGAGGGATAGATGTGGGAATAGGAAAGGGGGAGAGAGGGAGGTTAGGTGCCTATGTGGCACCACAGCCCCAAGAGATGGGAAGGCATCCAGAAGATCATTACAGCAGCTTGACTGGAGGCAGAGCTGGATGTCATTATCCACCTGGGATTAATGACCTGGATAGGGATGGGGCTGGGATAGTGCAGGGGGAGTTTAAGGAGCTGAGGAAGGGTCTTAGACATGTAGTGCACTCAGTGGCTTTTGCTGAGGTGCTACCTGTGTATAATGGGGGAGGAGAGGGATCATGCACCAAGACCTCAAACTCATGATTGAAGGAATGGTAGAGTGAAGAGGGTTTTGTCTGCATTGGGAATAGGGATCCAACAAGAGAGATTGGAGCCTTTACAGGGGTGATGGCCTCCATCTATCTGGGAATGGGAACTGCAGTCATCAGTGAATGGTTTAGATGTTACTTTGATAAACATTTAAACTAGCCAATGGGGGTGGCAGAAGAAATCAGGGAGGCAGTACCTGCCCCCCCCACCACAGGCTGAATTGGAAAGTAGGGAGAACCAGAGGGGAATGGAATTCTCTATGGTAAAAATTAATAAAGGATGCAGGACAGTAATGATGAAGGAGGATAAAAACAAAAGCATTAAAAATAGAGGGGGGAAGGAGGCAGGACAAGAAAGAAAGAAGGGGGTAAGAAGTACAGTGGTAATAAAATCTGAAAGGCCGTGTATGCGAATGCTAGAAGTGTAGGAAATAAGGTTTCAGATCTAGGGCCCATAATGGCAGAGGCTGACCTGGAAATTGTGGCCATTACAGAACCATAGTGAACTGACAGCCATGACTGGAACATGTCCATAGCAGACTATACTCTGTTCAGGAGGGTCAGGGTGGGAAGAAAAGGAACGGGTGTGGTGCTTTATGTGAAGGAAGGCATAAAAATAAGAGATATAGGAATGCAGGGGGAACAGAGGTATTGTGGGTCACCATAGGGATGTGGAATGGAGCCCCTATTCATACTGGTATGATCTACAGTCCTCCAGCACAGGGGCAGGAGTTAGATAAGGTACAGGTGGAACTTACTGACAAGATGGCAGAAAAGGTGGAGGTGCTGCTGGTGGGGGACTTAAATCTGCTAAATGTAGATTGGAATCTTTCAGCTGCAGCTTAGGTTAGAAGAAGGGACATCCTGGACTCTCTGCAGTGGATGTTCTTTAGGCAACTACTCAGTGAACCCACTCATGATGTGGCAATACTGGACTTGGTACTTACTAACAAGGACAGAGTTGCAGATGTCAAGGTGGGAGTCAACCTGGAGAACAGCAATCACCATAGAGGATGATTCAATACAATGACAGCTGTCCAGTCAAACCACACAAGGATGAGGATCAGGGACTTCAAGAGGGCAGATTTTAAAAAGGTGGCTGAATGCCTCAGGGATGACATGGCAGGGGGATGACCAGGAAGGGGTGAAAGAAAAGTGGGCAAAGCTAAAAATGGCCATAGGGAAGGCAACAATCCACTGTGTCAAGCAAGTGAGCCAAAGCAAGAGGAAATAGAGACTGCTATGGTTCTCAAAAGAGGTGACAGAAAAGGTAAAGGCTAAAAGAGTACCATTCAAAAAGTATAAGGAAAGACAGAGGGAGGAGGATGGGGAGGTGTACCAGTGGAACAAAGGGAAGCAGGGAGAGCAGTAAGGACCATGAAGGTGAAAACTGAAAAAATAATACCCCAGACAGTGATGAAGAGGGACAAGACATTGTGTAGGTATGTAAGCAAAAGAAGGAAGATAAGGGGTAGTTTCATAAGATTAAAAAGGAAAGGGGGGGCTGTGCAGAGGGGACCAGGAAAAAGCAGATATCCTGAAACAATACTTCTGTTCAGTGTTCACAGAGGAAGAAGAAGGGGAAGGGACCACAAAAAAGTAACAGGAGCATTGAAGGGAGGAAGGCGGACACTAGTCCATTTTTCAGAGGAGAATGCTCTTGCAGGTACTCACTAATCTGAAAGTGGACAAAGCTATGGAGCCAGATTGGATGCATCCACAGGTATTAAGGGAGCTTAGGGAGGTACTGGCCTCACCTCTGACAGTCCTATTTAACAGCTTATTGTAAACAGGAGTGGCTCTGGGGACCGGAGGAGGGCAGATGTAGAACCATTTCACAAAAGTGGTAACATTGAAGTTGCTGGCAATCATAGACCAGTCAGCCTGGCATGGGTGGTGGGAAAGTTAATGGAGTCACTACTGAAGGAAATGATTGGGAATATCTTGAATCCATTGGGTAACAAGACAAAAGGCAGCATGGATTCATGGAAGGGGGGAGATTATGTCAAACAAATCTAATAGATTTCTTTAATGGGGTGACCAAGAAATTAGATCAGGGTGGAATGATGGACATGGATTACTTAGATTTCAGTAAGACTTTTGACACTGTTCAACATAGAAGGCTAGTAAGCAAGCTGGGTATCTTAGGAGTGGGTCCAAAGGTGGTAACATGGGTAAGAAATTGAACAAGGGATAGTCAGAAGATGGTGGTGGTAAATGGAGTCCACTCCAAGGAAGGGAGTGTGACCAGCGGGGTGCCTCAGGGATCAGTGCTAGGACCGGTCCTCTTTAACATCTTTGTAAGTGACACTGCAGAGGAGTTGGAAGGGAAGGTCTGCCTCTTTGCAGATGACAACAAAATCTGCAATGGGAGGACACTCCAGGGTTGTGTGTGTGGAAAGGTAAACAGAGAACTGAGTAAACTTGAGGAGTGGTCAAGGATATGTCAGCTGGATCTCAACATGAAAAAGTGCAAAGTAATGCACGTGAGGCACAGAAACCCAGGGACAGTGTATAACATGTGAGGAGTGGTACTGACAACCACCAAGCAGGACAAAGACCTGGGGGTAATCATAGAGGATGACCTAAAGGTGGCCAGGCAGTTCAGCAAGGCAGTTTGGAGGAATAGTTTGATACTGGGATGCATAGGGATTGGTATTACCAGCAGAAAGAAGGAGGTGGTATTGCCTCTGTATAGATCACTAGTAAGACCTCACCTAGAATACTGTGTCCAGTTCTGAAGACCACATCTCTAGAAGGAAAAAGACACAGTGTAGACATCCAGAGGAGTGCAAGTAAAATGCTGAAGTGTCTGCACCAAACGTCCTATGAAGAGACTTAAGGACCTAAATGTGTATACCCAGGAAGAGAGGAGGCAGAAAGGGGATATCAGATACACCTTTAAATATCTCACAGGTGTAAACAAGGTACAGGAGGAAAGTATTTTTCAGGAAAAAGGTGCTCAAGGATGATGGGGTATGATAAGAAGCTGGAAGTAGGTAGATTCAGGAGAGATGTGAGGAAGTACTTTTGCACAGAAAGAGTGGTAGATTCCTGGAAGTCTTATAGTGATGGTGGTGGGGGAGACTACATGGCAGGGTTCAAGAATGCATGGGATCGGCATAAGGGAGTCTTAGGAAAAGGGAAAGGGGGGGGTTGGTGAATGGTCCGGAGAGCGAGTAAGATCTGCAGTGAAACCTAGGCAGGATAAAATTGGCAGACTAGATGGACCAATGGGTCCTTATCTGCCAGCAAAGTCTATGTTTCTTTGTTTCAAGAAATCAGAAAAAAATATGTTTTCCCCATTCTCAAGTCTTGAGCAATACTAGATCCCAGTTGTACATATATATTATGGAATCTGCATTTCATGTGGATCTTTGCTTCACCTTCTGCTCAATGACTGATACAAAGACTAGTTTAGGACAGTTATTGACAGTATAGGACTAGTATAGGACAGTTAAGGTAGCTGTACCATGGAGCAGGATTAAAAGTTGGATTCTCCAAGTATTTGCTTAACCAAAAAGATGTTGATGATATATTTTTTTTAATGAAATAACTGTGTGTTAACATATATGTCTGTGTTTTCTTTTTATGTAATTTATATATATCTTTTAAGATATTTATGTATTGAAACCAATGTACTCTTTTCACTATGTCTGAATGTGGGACCCGATTGAAAATTAGCTACCACTCAATTGGGCTACAATTTTCTTGGATGTTTTCAGGAATAAACTTTTACAACAATAACATTTGAAGCCCACAATGCCAAAATTTGTGTGGGATGTCCTCTGGCTTAGTTATCATGGCTGGCTGGGGGTCAAAAACTCCCAAACACCACAAGTAGGTAAATGATAGACTTTGCCCTATTCATACATGCCCTCCTGTATTGGAAAAACTGGAACATCTCTTTTTTGACTTCTCATAAGCACAGGATTTCTGGCTCACTCTGGTTATAAAGTGGCAGGAACCCTTGTTTTGAAGCCTCTCTTATCAGACCTTACTGCTTAATCTATTTTACAAATCCTAGGGAACAATACCTAAGCAAAATTCTTCAAGTACATTTTGCTGTTCTGAAAAATTACTTACAGCATGCCAGATGTGCTTGGGTTATTCAACAAAAGACCTCATCATGTCAAAAGATTATCAGGAATGTTCGGATCTCACTGCATAAAACTGACTGGTCTGGCCAGAAAACCTACACTTGAGCAACACTGCACTCCTTTCGGAGGCACTCCTCCTTTACCTAAATGAAAGAACAGACACATAATCTAATGCAGTGGATATCAGTTCTGAACTATATAATGGGATTATTAGCTTTGATGTGGGCTATGTCACTACTGCTGTGTTTCACATTGTGCTTAATTTTGAAAATAGAACATTGAACCATGCTTTCTTTGATGATGTTAGTTATAAAGAATATATATTTTTAATTATTTTTGGTGTCATTTCTCTTCTGTACTATGTTTTAAGTTGCATGATGTGTTATGATTTGTTTTTGTTTTGTGTTATACTTGAGTTTTACTTTGTGTTTTATTTTGTTTTAAATAAAATTCCCCTTCTGTTCATTGACAAGTGCCATGGGATGTTTTACTTACATCTAGACAGTGACAACAGATGGGCAGAAAGGATTTCAGTTTAACATCTTCTCCAAAGGATGGCACATCAACAGTGCTGTATTCCCTGTGCACTGCACTACAGTGTTAGTTTTGGGTACTACCACAAGTATCTGATATGGAACTCAAATACAGGACATTCTGATCTTCCTGCCCAAGAGGTGAGAATGATCCCTACTGAGCCACTTTAACCTCAACAACATCAACTGGGAAATTAATTTGTCAGGTAGCCTAAAAACGCTTGAAGTACCTGAATATAGTGTAGGAAACATTCCTCACAGAAGGCATGCACATTCCAACCAGAGGGGAGAAAATATTAAACTTAGTAATGTGCAGACAGAACATAGTCAGAAACATTATTATACAAATGGGGATTTAAAAGGTCACAGTGACAACAACATTAGATTCAACATACTGCTGAGCGTGAGCAAAATGAATCAGGTAAAGTGGTTCCAAACTTTAGAAAGGTTGTCTATAATAAAAGAAATTTGTTATTAAATAAAAAGACGAAGGATATGGGCATAGCAGTAGTGGTGGAGAATGCATGTGTAAAAACACAAATGACAATGTTGTAGGCCACCCAGTCTTGTGTGAGATTTGTAAAATGGGTCAAGAAACAAAGGAAACCACTTCAAGTAATTGAAGTCATAACGGACAGAAGAAAAGAGTTCAAAGTTTAAAAGAGGGAACCAAACAAGATCAACAGGGACACATATAAAGAAAAACAGTCAGTTGATAAGGAGAACTAAAGCTGGCACAGAACTCAGGATAGCAGGGGGAGTGAAAGTAACTACAAGATCTTCTAGAGATATAAAAGGGAAAACGAGCACAAAAGAAAACATTGAGAGGATCAGAAGGGGTCACATAAAGCCTAGAAGATGATGGTCCAACATATTAAATGACTATTTCTGTTCAGTATTCACAATATAATGTATAGGGCCACTATCTGAAAACAAAAAACAAGTTCTGGGAATGGGATAGTGAGGATCAAGGGTTAGATTTGAGATAGATACTAATGGAAGGGTTCTAAAGGGTCTACAAGAACTAAATGTGACCAATTCTGGCAGGCCAGATGGACTGCAGCAGAAGGTACTGGAGGAAATGATCAAGTCATTGTCAGCCCCTTCCTCCATAGACCTACTTAGAGAATCATTAGCATCTGAGGAGGTGACCAAGGACAGTTACCAGTCAATGTTACTGGATGAATACCCATGGTTGAATACCAAAAACAGAATACCAAGGATGTGAATGTGGAATACTGCACTATGCTGCTGTGTGAAAGTGCCTATTCCCCAATGCTGCTCCAACTGGAGTTTGTTATAAAAAGTACAGAGGGTGCGGGGGGGCAAAGCCCCCCCACACCATATTGTGGTGGTAGGTTCATAGGTAGATTACAAGTCAGGTGGTCAAAATAGACCTTTGGAGACTCGCCACTTCTTAGTGGCATTGTAGGAATTTTAGGGTTCCCATATGTTGATCTGGTAAATTTTTGAATGATTCCATAGTGCTACATGGAGCCACCTCATCTAGTAGCATATTCCATGCAGATACCAGACGTTGGCTGAACCATTTGCCTCTTTTGGATGTTCTACTTACTTCACCTTTTATCTTTTGAGTATGTGATCTGGTAGCCCTTGTTTTATGACAATATTGTAAACCAATGGCTTCCCACAAAAACCTGTTTTTACTTGCATTATATACAGTATGTAACATAAGTCCCCTCTTAATCTTCTGTATTCCACAGAATATAGACCCAGTTTAGTAAATCTGTCATAATGCAATTTATCTGCCATACTGTTAATTCTCCTAGTCATCTTCCATTGCACCCCTCCAGTGAATTATCTGTGATTGTCTGTGGTGCACAGAAGGGGGAATAATATTCCAAGTGTGGCCTGCCAAGTAATGAATATAACTCATGAGTCTCTACTTTTGATTTATTTATTTATTTATTTAGCTTTTGTTGACCGGGTAAGTGCACTAGACAAATCCTGCCTATTTTCAGGCACGACCCGGGGGAGGGGGATACAGATGAATGCCAACTGACCTTGAACCAGATTAAGCTGTTGGTGGTATTTTTTTTAGTGAATGAGGGAAATTTGGCCAGGAGACTGGGGAAATTCCCCTACTCTTTTCGATAAGTGCCATGGGATCTTTAACATCACCTGAACTACCACCAATCCAGGCAGATGGGACCTCGGTTTAACGTCTCATCCGGAAGACAGCACCTCAGAAGTGCAGCACCCCTCTCATGCTGCACTGCAGTGTCAGTACTGGGATATTAACCCAAGTGCCAGATGTGGGAACTGAACCCACAGCCCTCTGATCTCCCGGCCTCAGAGGCGAGTCTGCTACCTACTGAGCCCCTGACACTAATTTGATATTTGATATTTCTGAATATGCAGCCAAGGATTCTGTGACATTTCTGTGCAGTAATCTTAGAATGAGTACTAAAGGACACATTGTTTGTCATTATCACCCCTAGATCTTTTTCATTTATGGTTTTCTGAAGTACCATATCTCCTAGTGTGTACTTAATATGTGGATTCTTATGTCTGAAGTGCATGACCCTACACTTTTCATCACTGAATTTTAATTTGTTGGAATTGCCCCAAGAAGTTATTCTGTTGAGATCATTTTGAAGTTGCTTACCATCATTAGAGTTATTAACAATTGCACCGAACTTGCTATCATCAGCATATTTAGACATCCACGTCTTGTCTGAGGTTTGCATTCCAGAGATAAAAATGTTGAAAAGTGTAGGGCCCAGTACTGATCCCTGGGGTACCCCACTTGTCACACTACCCCATTCAGAGAAGCAGTCCCTGATTTTAACCATTTGTCTTCTGTTGTTTAGCCATGAGTTTAGCCATAATATTATATTGGTGTGTATATGTTGTTCCAGTAGTCTCTTAATAAGTTGTTTATGTGGGACAACATCAAATGCTCGAGAGAAGTCCAAATAAATGACATCCATGGAAAGACCTGAGTCTAATTGTGACAGGGAGTTCCTGTCACTCTTGAGGACTGAACTTTTCTTAAATCTGTTGCAACAGTTCTTCTATTTCCTTAGCCTAATCTATCCCTTACAATTTCTAGTCCATAAGGTTGGCCATCTATGGACACCTCCTTCCTTTTCTTGACTATGCTATAGTGGCCTCTTTAATCTTCCTTTTCCTTCTCAGGTCCTCATACAGGGAGTTTATTGTGGTGACCTTCGAGCGCATGTAAAACAACTGGTTGTGTTTATTGCTGTTGGATTTAGCATGTAATAGTACTACTATGTAGTAAAATATCTTGATGTATTCAATATAGCTTATGTTTATGAAACCTGCAAATGTTGACAATACCATGGCACTAAGTGTTTTTAAAAATGGTAAAAAGTACTAGGTGACTATTATAGAAATTAATACAAAATCACACATGCCCCCACAATGCAAAGCATCATGGGCTGCATGTGCAAATCACCACAGAATGTTATGCTGGTCCAACTTTAAGCAGAATTGCATGGTGCCGAAAGGCCTCTCACACAGTTTGCAAAGGGTGCTAACAGAAGACATATTTAGAAATTAAATTAGTTGTGCTATTTAAAATGCATATAAATTGCTGTAAACTGAACAAGTCTGAAATGTCATGGTGATTTGCATATATCCCATGATGATTTGCATTATGGAAGTATGTATGATGTTATATTTCTTTGAAATTTGATTTGTTGCCAGTGCTCTTTGGGGTAATCCTTTTATTCAGTGATTCTGCATTGAGATTCTTTGTCTATAGCTTGTTTTGTTTTATTTCTTTTTGAGCCCCCACTACCCAAGCAAATAGGGCCCTCATGGGGATGGAGGCTAAATCTCAACTAAATAGATCAGAGAACAGTGTCAGCAGGTGCTGAATAAGTGCAGAGAAAGGACATTCATAGTCTGTTGCTGCAAAGTGATGTACTGAAGAAGGAATATTCCATTGCTGAAGGTTATTTCTTGTATTTTGAATAAACATCACACAGAGATTATGTGTTGCACTTCAAGTTCGGCGTCTGGTCCATTTGTTATCCCACAACCCTCCCACAGAAGTGGAATAACTTGCTGGAAGCAACTGGACTGGCCGAAGAGGGATATTTTCTGGTGGATATTGGACAGCTATCCCAGGTGGACCGATGCACCAGAAGTTTCGGGAGAAGCAAGTCCGTGGAGTTCAAACCAGAACCATGGCTGACAGACGGAGAGAAGCTGCTGCCTGGACTGGACCTGGGAGTTTGGAGGAAGGCCAACCCTAAAGACAATGAAGAAATGCAGGTTGAGATAGACCAGAGGTGCAAGAGACAACACCCAGGAGGTGGAGACCCTGATGAGTCTGATCTACTGAATGAGTGGGCAATGGCTGGAGGCAGACTGACTATGCAGAGAGGTGGAACACTGGTGCTAGCTGCTTGAGAGGTTCCTCCTGGAGAGTTTCGATAAAGAGTCGGAGGAGGATTTTTCATGGGCTCAGTTTGAGGAGGACCCCATGACTGAGCAGGATATCCCTTTATTTCCTGTGTTCCCAAGATGTTACCTGTTGGAGGTTGGAGATGCAAGTATGGAACTTGAATGTGAGATCCAGGTAAGACTGTGCCTAGTGATATTGTGCTGGGGTTGAAGACTCCAAGAAAGCAAGAAGAAGCCTATGAGGCTGAAGGGACTTGTTCTTGTATTGATGCAGCTAAATCTATTAACAGTATTGACTGGGATATGCTGCAGGCTAAAGATGCTAATATTGCCAAAATGTTACAATACATTGATGAAAACCCTACAAAGGAGGAGGTGGGTGGAAAATGGATTGGAACCTGTGTTGGGGTAACATCAAAAGAGTGTCTACCCTCAGGTGTCTGCATTTGTAGCAAGTGAAATGAATCAAGAGACATAGTTGGATTATGTAGAGGGGTTGAACCTAGAACTGGGCCCCTGCTTAAAACTGACATGTCTAGTGGGGTTGGAGCAGGTAATTATTCACCCCAGAGAAATTGTTTCTATGGTACTGGACTTTACAGTCATCCAGATTTTTTGGTTAAGAAATATGGCATACTCTCCATAAAAGGAGATAGTTCAGGAAAGGTACTGTTAGTTTATATCGAGAAATGTGTTAATGCCTCAGAGTAAAGAATGATGATATCTACTATGTTTATTATAGAATGTTTATCATTAATAGGGACCCTGAGACAGAGCTTCTGCAGATAGATGGGTGGAAGCTCCATCCCTTCCTGGGACAGTAAGGTGGTAAGCAGTCTGCAATAACTGCTTCCCTCTTAAGTTGGGGGATATGTGACAGGGAGCTCCTACCACTCTTGAGAACTGACCATTTCTTAAATCTGTTGCAACAGTTCTTCTGTTTTCCTAGCCTAATCTATCCTTTACAATTTCCTAGTCCATAAGGATGGCCACCTATGGACACCCTTCCCTTTCTTGACTATGCTATAGCGTCCTCTTGAATTTTCCTTTTCCCTTTCAAGTCCTCATACAGGGAGGTTATTGTGGTGACCTCTGAGCATATCTAAAACAACAGGTTGTGTTTATTATTGTTTGATTTAGTATGTAATTGCACTACTATGTCATAAAATACATTGATGTATTGTGTATAGCTTATGCTTATGAAACCTGTAAATGTTGAAAATACCATGGCACTAGGTGTTTTTGATAATGGTAAAAAGTACTAGGTGACTATTATAGAAATTAAGTTATTTGTGCTGTTTAAAATGCATGTAAATTGCTGTGAACTGAACAAGTCTGAAATTTCATTGTGATTTGCATATATCTCATGATGCTTTGCTTTATGGAAGTATGTATGATGTTGTATTTCTTTGAAATTTGATTTGTAGCCAATGCCCTTACCCTTTTTTCAGTGATTCTACATTGAGGTTCTTTGTCTATAGCTTGTTTTGTTTTTGTTTTTTTTTTCTTTTTGAGCCCCCACTACCCAAGCAAACAGGGCCTGCATAGGGGTGGAGGTTAAATCCCAACTAAGTAGATCAGAGATGAGAAGGTGCAGGTTAAGTGCAGAGAAATGACATTTATAGTCTGTTGCTGCACCCTGATGTACTGAAGAAGGAAAATGCCATTGCTGAAGGTTATTTCTTATATTTTGAATAAACATCACAGAGATTGTGTGTTGAACTTGAAGTATGGTGTCAGGTCCGTCTGTTATCCCACAACCCCTCCTCACTAATGCAGGACTAACTGGTTCAAAGAAAGTCAGTAAATTTGAGAGACATGACTTTCCTGAGCTAAACCCAAGTTGTGTAATATATGAAAGACCATAGTATCTGATGTGCTCATTTAGTCTATCTTTTTTTTTATCACAGCTTTCTTTTCTCCACTCCTGCTGCAGCACTTACCGGCAGGGGCATCCAGCTGCCAGCCCTGCCTGCGGGGAGAGCAGCAGGCTCACTCGCATGATCTGGGGGTTCAGCATGGCCATGGCTGATCCACTGGAGGGTTCCCTGTCCCTGCCCCTGCCAGCCAGACCAGCGCCAAACCCCCAGTGTGATTCCATGACAGTCCTCCCTGCATGGCAGGGCACAGCCATCAAGCTGCTCAGTTGTGCCCAGTCTTTTTTTCATTTTCTCCCCAATGGGAGCATGGACATGCAATGATGTCCCAGCACCGACATGCAGATGTCCGCCGTGCTCCCCCCCCTCCAGGCACCTGCACATTAGCAGTACCACCGGGCATCCCCAGGGACCACTAGAGTGCAGTGTGGATCCCACCCTTTTCCCCAGGACTGGGAGAGCAGTCATTGGATGCTCAATCCCAGTCCTTCCCTGCTGACCCTTGATGACCGATGCTCATTCCCGAACACAAGTCGCCAGCATGGAGCGAGGTATGGTGTCCAGTGCCTCAACCTTCAGCACCACCAGGCCAACCATTTACTCTATCTTGAATAATCCCTTCCCTGAGTTTTCCCATAACTGATGTAAGGCTAATTGGCCTATAATTTTACACATTCTGTGTGTCTCCCTTTTTGAAGATTGGAGTGGCTGTGGACTCTTTCCAGTATGTCACCATTTTCCCCTCCTTCAGTGATGTATTGAATAATAATATTATTGTGCCTAATAATACATCAGATAGTACTTTGATGAATTGTGGGTGTATCCTATCAGGACACACAGATTAATCAGTTTTGAGATTGTTTATTTTTTCTGTACTTCCTGTTCAGCAATCTCTATACCTGTGAGTTCCATTACCAGGTTATTACCAATGCTTGTTATATTTTCTTTGTTTTGGAATACACTAAGAGTGTATTTGTTGAATTCCTTAGCCATCTCACATTCTTCAGGCATTAGTTTGTCTTCCTTTAGCAATGGACCTACTGCATTTTGATTTTCTCTTAGCATCCCTATATAGTTATAACTTTTTTATTATTTTCTTTGACAGAGGTGGCTAAATCTAGTTCCATTTTTCGTTTTGGTTTGCCAATTGCCTTTTTACATATACGTGCATGTTTCTTATATTCCACCTAGTTTACATCTGTTGACCTTTTGTGAATTTTCTTAAATGCCTTTTTCTTTTTATTGATTTTTCTTTTGACATTTTTATTAAACAATGATGGTGTCCTACCAGTATTATTATATTTTGTTACTTCAGGTATATAATTATTCATGCAAAAATTCATCTTTTCCCAAACTGTTTCTAGTCCCTTGTCCTTCAGATCATTCTCCCACTTCCTAGAAATGAGATCATTCCTCATACCATCATAGTTTGCCTTATTGTAACATTTGATTGTAGTGGCCCACTTAATTCTATCCCAAGATGTGTTGATCTTAAAACTAACTGTGTGGTGGTCACTGTCTACCAAAGGTTCATGGAATTTTTACATTCCTGATGTTATCTGGAAAATTGCAGAAGGCTAGATACAGAATGCTCTTGCCCCTGGTATTTTCATTGATTACTTGATGAATATGTGTGTGCACCATTAATTCTGTAAATCCTTCTTCTGATGTGCTAGCACCCTCAAGTAGTGACCAGTTTATTTTTGGCAAGTTAAAATCTCCCATTAAGATATAATCTTCACTTGGTTTAGCTTCATCTATTGCATCAAGAAATTGGTGTTTTGTTCAGTGTTGTATCCAAGGGGTCTATATGCCAAACCAATAGTTAATTTTTTGATAGTCAGATGAATCTCCACCCAGAGTATTTTGTTGTCTTGTTGAATGACTATTTTTTGTTTTATCTCAGTCACCCTTAGGTTGTTGGAAACATACGCCGCTACCCCACCACCTATTTTATTATTTCTATCTTTGTGGATTGCAGTGTATCCTGGAATTTCCATCCCCAGTCTCCCTCTCTACACCATGTTTCTGTGACTCCACATATTGAGATCTTGTCTTTTTTTAGTTTATACTGTAATTCATCCAACTTGTTTTTTAAACTACATGTACTAATGAGTACACAACTGAGCTCATTATAGATGTTAGTATTACCCTTACTACCTTTTATGTTTTAATAGCCTTTAATTAAACATTGCATTGAGGGATTTGAAAGTGTATCGGGTCCTCTCTCCTCTGAAGAGTCAGTTCAAACTAGCTTGTATAGCTTCTATAAAGAACTCCCCCAGTTTTTGACTGCCTGACTGACTCAGATGTAATCTGTCTTTGCTAAAGAGATATTTGTCATTCACAATACTCTGTCAAGATCTAATGCACTTTATGTCTCATGTTAAACACCATTGTCTTATCCAGTTATTTAGTTTCTTGATTTTGTTATTTATGTAGTAATTTGCTCTTGGTACTGGTAATAAGTCTGAGAAAATTACTTCACAATGCAAGCTCATTAGAGTACAGTGTATATCCAGTAAACAATTGTAAATTTCATCGACTGATTTCCTTTTTATATCATTCATACCTGCATGTACAATTACCAATGATTTTATATCTGTTTTTTTTTTTATTACTTTAGGGATCTGGGTCAAGGTGTCTTTTGTCCCTGCACCCGGGTAATAATTTCTGCTAATTCCTTGTTTAGTTGTATAGAGTAGTGATCGGTATAGTTAATGATGGAATCTCCTAATATGGACACTGGATAGGTTATTTAAAAATCAGTTCTGGTGTCAGATGAGTTAGATTCTTGCCTTAGTGGTCTACTGGCTACATCACCAATGTTTTTATTCAGATGGTGTGTTGTGACCCTATCAGTTACTACTCCCTAGGTTCACACTCCCATACTTTCTAATTAAATTAATGGTGTATTCTCCCTTACAGATTTATTATCTTTCACTAATGCTGGTTGCATGTGTGAGTCAGGAATTATTTCTGAAACAACATTCATTTCTTCATCAATCTTATCCATTAAATGTTCTAATGGCATAAAGCTATTGTGTACTGGTATCGTAAAGTCCTTGGCCCACTTTCCCTTTTTAGATTGGTTACTGGTGATTAAATTACAAGACTCTCCCTCATTCTCATGTTCACATGGTTGTTTACCCCCAGACTCAGAATAGTCAGGTGTATTGTCATGAGCTTTAGAGCTAACTCCATCAACTGATTATCCTGAGGATACATTTTTAATACATTTTAATTCCACTTCTAATCCTACAATTGTAAATCTCAAATTCTTTAATTCCATACTTTGGTTATAGACATATTGGGTAAATTGTAATCTCTTGTAATGTAAACATATTGCAGCAAACACACCTCACTCCCAGTTCTCCTCCAGTCAATGTTACACAATTTTGTTCCATATTTACATTTTATATACCTCCATCTCTAAGAGTCTTTCAATAGTCTGGGTATGTCTGTTAAATCTGATTGTCTGGCCAGGACAGAGGGTAGTCTTTCTGGCTCTACCGCCTAACTGTCCAACTGACGCCAATAGATGCTACTGGCCTCTGCCTGCATCGCTTCCACTTCATGCTCAAACTACGCTCACTGGAGTCAAGCATTTTATGGTGCCCAGTAGTGACATTGCCTATATTGCTATGGCAATGCTTACCACACTAAAATGCACCTAGCAGACTATGGGGGTAACCTGCCCTGAAAAGGTCTGGTTAAACCCTGCATGGCAGCCTAAGTAGCTTCTCCAAAACACCAGCTGGTGTTAGTCAAAGTGCCAGAGGTCCTCAGGAAGTGGGGATTCCTGGGTATGTCTTCAGTGCACAGTTCTCAGCCCTGATTGTAATCCATAGTAGCCTTCCCCTGTAACAACTTAAAACTCTTTTTAAATAATGGCTGAAGCACTCTTATGAATTAAAACATTAGCTCTAGCTGCCTTCACCTGCAGCTACGTGGACAGCACCTAACATCAAGTGTTTTCCTCTCTGTATAAATGCTTGCTGGAACTGAGCATTTTATGGTGCCCAGTGGTGAAGCTGCCTATGTTGCTATGGCAATACTCACCACACTAAAATGCACCTGGCAGACTTTGGGGGTAACCTACTCTGAATAGATCAGGTCAAACCCCACCTGGCAGCCTAAGCAGCACCTAACATCAGCTCGTGTTTTGTCAAAATGCCAGAGATCCTCAGGAAGCTGGGATCCCTTGTACGCATACAGTGCTCAGTTCTCAGCCTCAAGTGCACTCTGTATCTGCCTTCCCCTGCAGCAACTTAAAACTCATTTTAAGTGATGGCTGCCTTCACCTGTGACACTCTGATGAATTAAAACATCAGCCCTAGCTGCCTTCACCTGCAGCTATGTGGACAGCACCTTACAGCAAGTGTGTAGGTGTTTGTTTCTCCATGGTATTTTGGCTGTTCTGTTGTCTGTAGTCTTTAGGAATGCTACAGGTATGTGTTGAGCCTGCTCCTGTGTGCTGTACTTCTGGTTCTGATTAGCTTGAGTTGGTGTCAGCTGTGTATCTATCTGAACTCTGTTGTTGGTGGGGTATATGTGTGCATGTTTGTGGCTCTGTTTGTGCTATTATCATGGTGTGCAGAACTGAGCAGATTCAGTACTGTGTTCCTAAGGTACAATTTGTATGAGGTGACATTCATCATTTTTCCATGCCCCTAGATGGAGCACCTTGTCTGTGCTGTTGCTTGTTTTTTTTGATGGGGGGGTGGCTAGTATTGTGATGCTCAGTCAGATTTTGGTGTGAGCAACCTGACTTCGGCAACTTAACTTTGGTATGATTGCTGTCAGACTTTATAAATTTGGTATTATAAGATGGAGCCACCAAGGACTGGAAGGTTCCCAATGTGGTCCTCTAGATAAGAGTGGGGACAGCCACAACTCAGATAATTATTGTATAGGCCTGTGAGTATGACATATTAGTAACAGACTTGCTGGAATCAATCACCAAACAGCTAATTGGGGACTTCCTGGAAGAAAATTAACCTAAGGCAAGAATCAGCATGGTTTAGAAAAGGAAAGGCATGTCAAACTAATCTCACTTCTGTGACACAGTGACACAGATGGCAGCAGACCTTCTGTACCTTGACTTTTGTAAAGCCTTCAGTACAGTGGCTGAATTCTAGTAGCCTTATAGAAGACTAATCCAAAAAATAAGGAAAATTAGGACTGGGAAATAAGCAAGCTACTCTATAGTAGATAGATAATAAATTGATTGACTGACAGAACCTAAAAAGTTATCCTAAATGTCAAATTTTCAGATATCATGAAAGCTACGATGGGTAGGGTGCCCAGGGTATGATGCTGTGACAAGTACTGTTCAATGTGTTTATAAGTGAGATAGGAATGGGGTTGCGTGGCAAGGTGAGTCTATGTGCTGATGACATAAGCTTACTCTATGTGGATGGATAGACACTACTGCAGAATAAACATCAGGGATGGATCAAGGGCTGGGCTGCTGGTACAATGGTAGCACTACTGCTTGCCATGCTGATGACTCAGGTTTGCAAATGCCCTGGAGCATCATAGGGCTGGCTGGGGGGATTGGATGAGCATCCCATGGACTGCTCTTTACCTCTGGGAGGTTGGTGCCAGGCACTTGAGCAACACCTAGCAAAGGCTGAGTGTACACCAGGCCAGGCCCATAAGAGGAGTAGCAGCAGTGGTGGATGTCTGTGGTGCATGTGTGGCAACACACACACCCATGTGCTGATGTCATTGCATGTCCACGCTGGGAGGAACCTGACACAAGGTAAAACTCTGTGCATCAATGCTTCATGATGACCCTCAACCTCCACCGAAAGATGTCGGGAAGCGTCTCGTTCAGGCTTCAGATGGATCACGGTCTCTCCAACAGGAGATCCACCATAGGGGGCAAGCTACAGGACATCTGACCCAGATGGCTGAATGGGGGATGCTGATGAAAGGTATATGGCACAGAGATGAGGTAAGTACCCCCACCTGCAGCCAAAGCAAAAACAGAGTTTAAAAAAAAACACATCAGAAATAGAAATGTGGATTAACTTGAATAGTGGCCAGGAAAATAACATAACCTTCAATGCAACAAAAAGCAAAGTGATGCATATAGCAAACAGTAATCCATGAATATAATAAGGAATACATGGAATCACTATAGAGCCATTTGTAGAACATTGAGATCTGGGGATAACATGGTAAGCAGCAGTATGAAATCTGCATCTCATATGTGAAAGCATATTGAAAGACAAACTGGATACTAGGATGTATTGTATAACATGGGACTTTACTAGCCAAACCAAGGATGTGATCTTGCCACTATAAAAGGTTGATGAGGTTAGATTGCACCTGCAGTATGCTGTACAGTTATGGAACAACATCTGAAACAGGATATGGAGATGCTGGAAAATATTCAGTGGAGGGTAACACAAACATTCTATGGGCAAAGAAGCTGGAGAACCTAACATGTACTCATTGGAGAACAGGAGAAAGAGGGAGGACAGGTACATTATAAATACATACAAGTTAGGACAAGGTAGGCATCATGAATTTATTTAAGATAAAAGTGTAGACAACTACCAGGGGCCATAACATCAAACAACCTGGGGTAATGTCAAAAAAGACATAAGGAAGTATTTATTTGTAAAAATGATTTGCGTATAAATGGAATAAGCTACTCAAAGACTTAGTTAATTTTGTACATCACCAAACTAGCAACCAGTGCAGCACTGGCAAGTCTGGAGTAATATGTTTTCTTCTTCCTTTGTCAGTAAGGAGATGAGCTGCAATATTCTGCACCAGTTGAAGATGGTGATGAGAACAGCTGAAAGGCTTGAGAAGCGCACATTAGAGTGGTCAAGGTACAGTGTGATGAAAGTATGTGCCTATGTTAACAGATCATAATTACTGGTGACACCAAATATCAACCAGATTACCAGTATCTTCAAATGCCGTAATAGCTGGATTTGGGGTCATTATGCCCACAAAAACTGTAATAACCCAAAATCCAGATATTACGCATTTCAAATTACTTTCAGTTTCCCCACAGACTGTAGCATGACCTAAATGCTCGGTCATGCTACAGTCTGCAGGGGAAAGTGCAGGCAGTTCAAAATTAAACAAATCCAGGCACCAGCAATTACAAAAAATAAAAAATAGGCAAATGTGTATTTATGAATTTTTTTTGCACATCCTCGGTGTTTGATGACCACATAAACCTCTCAAGCTTCATTCTCGAGGTTTATGGATCATCAAACATCTTGGGTATGCAAAAAAACAAAAACACACAATTGTCTATCCATTATTCTCTATATATTGACTTGACATGGTGTGCAACCTCACAATGTCTCTTAGATACTAGTAACCATTCTATACCACTGCCAGCACCTGTGTTTCAAATGTTAGCCCATGATTCAAGAACACACAACAAATTGCATACAGCCTGCCTCACTTCCAGCTGTATCCAGTTCATAGAGGGCAGTCTGGTGAGAATAAACCAATATTAGAGGTTCTAAACCTAACAGTAATAACGCCATCTTTCCCAGGCTTAGATTCAGCTCTCTGAGAGCCAGTTAACACTCAATCTTGGAAAGACCTTATTCAAACACAGCCACTGAGTCACCTTATCGGGTTTATATGAAACATACAGGAGAATATTATCAGCCTGGAAAGAAAACTCAAACGATACTTCTGGACAACTTCTCAGAGTGGAAGCATAAACACTGCAAAAAGCAAGGGAGATACAATTAAACCATGGAAGACCCCACAGTCAGTGTCAAATGAAGAAGACCTATAAATCCCTAGGTCCACAGCCTGCCTGCATCACTTAGGGAAGGAGCAAAATGATTTTAAATTGTTTCTCGATACCTCAGCTATCTTATTAATCAGTTTAAAAGATCCCATGCTCAGAAGTGACAAATGCTATGGGCAGATCAAGGAGAACCAGAATAGAGAGTTATTCTCTTTCCCTTACAAATAGCAGATTATTTAGTATCATGACCAGAGCTGTCAGAGTGCTATGTAAAGGCTGAAGCTTTAATTGGAACTTCTTATGGAGGTCATTTTCCTTCAAAAGTGCTCTGAGCTGTGCCACTACAAACTTCTCAATGACCATGTACAAAAAAAGTCAGGTTAAAGAGTGTTGATAGTTTGAGAATTCCTCAAATCTAATGATGTCTTCTTTAGGAGTGACCTCGTTCAAGGCAACATAGAAGCATAACATTTGTTGGCAGAAAAGGACTACTTGGCCCACCATATCTTGAGATGGTCCCTGCCTAGTCTGTCTCTGCAAACCCTAACTGATCTCCAGCAACCCTCCCTACTCCCTGCCTAATTATTAATATTCCCTATGTCCATCCCATGCATGCTTGAAGCCCCCTATTGTTTTCTCATCCCCCACTTCTGTTGGCAGTCTGTTCCAGATGTCCACCAATCTTTCAGTGAGGTAGTATTTCTTCATATTCATCATAAACTTATCCTGTTCCCATCAAAGAAGCCCTTCCACAAGAGAGGCATTAACCATTTCTATAAGCACTGGGACCATGACCCCATGTTCACCATTAATCAATTGTGCTGGTATAGGATTCAGGGCATAGGTTTTTGGGATAAGCTCAGTCAACACTTTAAGAATCTCCTCATTATCAGTGGGTTTGAATCCATCTCAAGAACATGGATGCTCCATCACAATCTCACCCTTATCACTGCAGCTGGTTGGACCAAGAGTGAAGGATATCTCTGCCTTGATGCTCACAATCTTAGTGGAAAAGATGATTGCAAAAGCCTTACATCTTTTCAGAGAAGTCTCACCCAGATCCTTAGAAAGAGTCTGAGCTGAGAATTTTTTTAACCAGGTTGATGAGCAGCTGGCCTATTTCCCTGAACTTCAAGGGTGCTATACCACAGCCAGAGAAGCTTATAGCAGAAGACAACTTGGCCAACAGATGTCTTCCTCCTCCCATGTGCCTTCAAATATTGAAAACTGACATTAAACCATGGTGATCCATATTTGCAAATCCACAGGGAGAGGACAGGCCGATACCAGAAAGTCAATAACATATAGAATAGTGTATGGGTGACCATGCACAACAAGGCTATATTTCCATCGAGGGGGGATGTGATGATGTCATACAGACCTCGAGAGTGAAGTCCAAGAGGTCCGTTTGACATCATCACATCCCCGAGACTGAAATAAAGCCTTGTTGTGTCTGGTCACCCATATACTATTTTATACAGTATATGGTTCCCAGAAATGTCTACAGTTTAATTTAAATACAAGGTTTCATACCTTGTGTTCACACACTCCACTTGCTCTCTGTCATCGCTGCAGTCCCACTCTGCCTCCGGTCCTCGCTACGGTTCCGCTCACCACCCGATATTTCAAAGTGCCGGTTATTTGAAGAAAAAAAAAGAAAAATGCCAAACTGATAATTTGGACACATGGAGCCGACAATGGCAGTTTGTGTCCAAACTATCTTAGTGAAACGCTTGCCCCTCCGCTCGCTAGGCAGTGCCGCCATTTTACCCCGTTTGTTTTTTGAACACTGAGCTGCTTTAGCCAATCAGGTAACAGCTCAAGGAGGAAGAAGTTGTTGTAGTATCATTGTGATGTCAGAACGATACTACAACAACTTTTCTTGAACTTTGAACTGTCCTACAACAGCTTTTGGAAAGCCATTGCTTTTCATCCACAATAAGCCCTAACCATATACTATAAAGCGTTCCTGATTATTGATCTCTACCAATGTGATGGTAACTCTGACTGAGGTGACAATAATGCTATAAGTATCCTCTATCACTTAAAATGAAAACTACAGGACTAGAGTTCATCAGAGGCTGTAATGGACCTCTGCCACAGGAACAAAGCCAGTTAAGAGAGAAACAAATATCAGAAACAACAGGATATGAAAAAGTATGTACTGGAGAGAAGGAGAATGAAGCAGAAGGTTTAAAGTTTGCTGTTAGCTACACTAACAAGTTTTAACTATAAGTGTGACACAAAGGAGTGGAGGCCATTAAAGAATGAGATGGCCAAATAAAATAAATAAAAATAATGCAATGAGAAAAGCAAGAAAGCTAGTATTTTGAAAGTGCCCCTTAGTATCCAACAAATACACCACAGTTCAATTTAATAAAAATTAGAATTTTAACATTTTCTGAAAATAGTTTTCTTCTCCTTTTACTAGCAACATAGCCTTCAGTGCTAAATATTCTTTCTGAATAGACACTCATTGTTGGGCAAGTTGAATAGTTAAGGATTACTTCTTACAATGCTTGCTAGACGTTGCCCTCTTCACGCCAATATTAAGTGGATCATCTCAAACATTTATCTTTCTAACTTCCTCTAATAAGTTACCCACCATACTGCTTGCTGAGCAGCTTCTGATGGAATAAATAAGAGCACTGTCTTTGTCTAGATCATCCAGTCCTGCCCAAATGTTGTCCTTTGAGGAGCACACAAAAATTGTCCTGGGTTCCAATTTATAATGCACGGATTTTCTTGTAAGATGTTTCCTTCTTCTGTTTCTTGAAAGGAAGCATGGCTAGCTTTGTGATCAGCAGCTGCAGCACATACTGATGGAGTCTCTATTGTCATATTTCGAGCAACCTTATTAATCAGGAGTTCTTTATAATGGTAGAGGTCTATGGTACGTGATTGGAGAAGACCTAGCAAACTGGTTTTGAAACATGGATCCAACAATGTTGTTTTATCATAGTGTTCAGATTCCAGCATTAGGACAATCACAATCTGTTTCCAAAGACAAAGACAATGTTTGAGCAAGACTGTCACCAATGCTTGCACCTAGCTCTTCAAATGTTTCTTAGAATCATTTTGGTTTCTGCATGAGAAGATGTATTGATGGAATAACTTGACTTATGATTGCTCTGCCAGCACTCACTTCATGTGTTTCTTCAAATGGCTGTAACAGCAGATGTAAGTATTATATAAGATTCCACTGTGTAGAGATGAATATGACATCCACTTTCCCTACTGCATGGTTTATTGCCTACTGCTACACTATTTTGCATTGTTCTTCAAGCCTCTGCAGCATGTAAAAGCTGGAGTTGCACCTGGTAGCAACCTTTTGTTTTAGCTGTTGAATCAGTCATATTGTTTGTTGCTGCAGATCCTGCAAAATTTTACGAGCTTCTGCAGAGTGCCTGAAGTGGACACATATTTTTTGTGCTGCACACAGCATATTTTTCACATCGCTGTCTTCACCAAGAAAGTTCTGTACCATTAAACTGAGTGTACATGCAAAGCAGGGTATATGTGCAATCCTACCTACCTTTAATGCTTTCACATTGTTACCTCCATTGTCCAAAACTACAAATCCTGGGGAAGGCCATTAGGGGAAAGTTGTTATTAGAACCATTTTTTTAACTCCTGTAAGATGTTCATACCAATGTGATTTTCTTTGTCAAAGCTTGCAATACAGACGGCAGCCTGCTATTGAGAATTTTATTTGACTCTGGTGGTAGCAGAGGATGTTGCAGAAACAAATGATAGCCAGAGTGTGGCGAAAGACATGTAGTCTACTGCTTGACCACTTGTTAACATATCAGTTGTAATATGTACTTCTTTAATAGCTGATGGCTGCAAGGCAGTATTTTCCTTCTAGGGCAGTTCCTTATTAAGAGCTGGCATAGCCTTTCAGGAGAAATATGTCCAAGATGGTAGCTGGTTCTGAGGGGCAACAAGTTTCATCCCCTCCTGAAAGCCAAAAGACAATCACTAGCAAAGGGATGTATGTCCAGTGCAATCATGGCAGATATTGCTTTGTTTAACTGCAGAGGAGCTGGATGACTTTGGTCATATTTAGCTCTCTACTGAAAAGCTTAATGCATCATTAACTGTTTCTGAGGTGTGTCTGGCACACTGAAAAAAGCTGTGGAAGGCAAAGAAGAAAAAGACTTTCTTTTTTTTTTTTTTTTGCAAGCCGCCTTTGGCTCAGCCCCTTGCCAGCCCTCGATCGCCTCCTCGCACCCTGGGGACTTTCCTCTGGATCACCTGATATCCCTGGATTGCTCCCCAGGGTGGGGCCACTGCACCAGCAGGACTCCCACGGTGATGGGACAAGGGTGCCGGGCAGAGAACCCACTGGCATTGCCTCCTTGGCTTGCTCCCCAAGGTGAAGCATGTAGCCCTACTTGTCATAGCGGGCAACGGAATAGGTCGGGGTCCCAGAGTGTCACGGCATATGAGTGGAGACAGGGCAAGTGGGCATCATAGGTAGTGGCCACTATTTTTTACAAGTTTTTAACCCCTGGGGGTGGGGATGTGCAATGATGTCCTGTGTCCACCCCACCCCCTACAAGTATTGGCACTGACCCAGGGGTACCCCCAGCCTCCGCCAGGGGTCCATCTCATGCCAGACACTCTACCCCCCTCCCTTCCAGAGAAGGAGAGCAGTCCCAATGATGCTCAATCTTTCTCCCCCTGGCTGGCCCTCTGACATTCCAAGGTCCATTCCCAAACCTGGGCCATCGGTGTCACAGTCGGGCACCCTGCCCCTGTGCTGGCAGGTCAGCCAGAAGAACTCTTTCTATATTCAATTGGGGAACTTTCTATTTCTGATAAAGATCTAGCAGATAAAGGGGTGATGATACGTTAGTCACATTCAAAGCCCTGTTTGGTGCCTGAAGGGTTTTGTGCTGGATATGGAAAAACTACCTATACCACCAATCTGTATACCACTGTCAACTTCTGCAGCATCCTGCACCATGTCACCTTGTGACTTATTCCTGGCCCACTGACAAGAAGGTATTCGCTGTGTCTCATAAAGATTGAAGTGCCCCAGATTGTTTGCCTGTCACTTGCCTGTGTTTCTTTGCTGAAAGAGACCTTATATAAAAAGCATATTGCTTACATACTGTTGTTTGGATCAGGGTGAAGAAACTTCAAATGGAAGAGGATGCCATTTTCCTTTTTGTCCCAGGCATTATAGCTTCTGAATCATCATCCAGCATGTCACAGTCCAATTCTATATTTTCCTCAATGTCCTCTGTGGGTGACTGGGTGTTACGATCACCATCCACAGATGAGACATGTATACCTTCATTTGCACTTTCCTTTTCATTAGTCCCTAATGACCATGCCTCTGGTGATGACCTTACCCATGACTTTTTTGTCTGACATATCACAGCAGCAGGTTCCTCTGGCTCTGACTCCTCCTCATCCAAGTGCCCATCATGCACTGCCTCTGTTTCAGGAAAATGCTTACTGCCATTGCCATCCACATGGTCAGACTCTGAAGAACTCACAAAGGAATCAGAAATGGTAGGTCATTGAGAAAGTGACACATTGTATGCATGTTTGCTTAATCTTTCCTTTCCATTACATGTAATGCCTGCAACTGCATTTGTATTTTCACTAAGTTTATTTTTGGCAGATTTACTTTTCTTAACTGTGGGTTTGTCACAAAAGCTTTACTTGCTGCATTTTGATGGGCCTCTATTTGTTGACTGGGTATCACCAACAGCAGCAGGCAAACATGATGGACTCTCAGAAGACAATAAGCATTGGAAAGATGAGGAAGCTTCACTAGAGAAAGAGGATGCACATACTACAGTAGAAGATGTACTTTTTTGTCACCATTTGTTTTTCTTCTGAATTGCTGTCTTTATCTTTTCTTACTGATGCTGGAAGATTATTTCACAGGCCCACACCCTTCCATTTTTATTCTTATTTTAATATTATTTAATAAGTTTCAAAAGTTTCAAAATTAAAATAATAGCTGGTGATCACAAAGTAAGCCGCTCCCTTCAAAAAAAAAAGTACCTTCCTCAGTCTCCTTAGGAAAATAGGTGGCAATAATGAGTGCACATCTCAAGACAGGGTAACAATTTACTAACATTAACAAGACTACAAGTCAGGGTTACTACACAGCTGTCAAATGACCACACCCCCCAGAAAAAAGGCTTTTGACACAAGCTTTTACTGGCTCTACTTTTGCAACTTATTTTGTTACGGGACTACACAATACAAAAATGGTCCTGTGCTTGGGTGGTAAACAACTGGTGATGATGCAAACAGGAGCTATTGAGCAACTGCCAAGGAGCTGTCAGCACAGGCTTTACATGTGACACAAGCTTGTACAGGCACTGGTTGTGTGTGTTTGTCTATTGGATTACACAGAATAAAATGGCTGGTGGCACTACTGATAGGGGCTGCACAACTACTGAGGACTGCCCCTTCCCTGCAAAAAGGCTTCACACATGAATGTAAGCATGTACCAAATCTGTTCATGCACTTTATTTTTTATTGGGCTACAGAAGAAAAATACTCTTGCTTGAATGGGTTAAGTTACACTGCAGACAGGGGATTCTCATGCCAAGAGGTGCCTCCTTCCCTCAAAAAGGCTTCAAACAACAGAAGCCTATGCCAAGTCCAACATATATATTCTTTTATTGGGTTAGTAAAAAGAACGAAACAACTTCCGGCTTGCATGCATGCAACTGACTAAACTTCAAGGTAGGGGCTATCTTGCCTCAGCCTATGCCCCCTTATCCAACATGTCTCATTAGTCTCCTATCAGCTAACATTCCTTGTCTCCTGTCAGTCACCAACATGTGCACAGATGACTAACCAGGAATTTACATGCAATCTACTGTATGTGCTACAACACACGCACTAGTGCTATATGTGCTACAGAACTGGTGCACATACCTCTCAAGAAGATTTCTTGTGAGTTCAACAGCTGGGGCTTGCTAGCTGCCATGCTACTAAACTATTTTCTGCATAATGTTACAATACCTTTTTTCCTCTTTATCATACTTTAGGGAAAAGGGGGGATTGTTTAACCAGGAAAGGTACACTAAGCCAAAGCTTGTTTCCAGGTGTGACTTGGGAGCACAAAGAAGTTAAGTGACTTGTTCAGGGTCACACAGTATGCAAGTGGAGGATGATGGGATTCAAACCCAGGTCTCCAAGTATGCAACTCAGTGCCCTTAACCACTATGCTATACTGCCTTGATTGCATACTGGCTATGAATCCAAAACCAAAACCAGAACCAATGCCAGAATAAAATCAAAATCTGGCCAGAGCTGAAAGGGCAGCAGGCAAGAAATTTGGTGTAAAACTATTAACAAATCCAAAGGTATGAGTCTTCATTAGCAAACTGTAACACATGAGGCTAAATTTGATGTTTTTATAATATCAGTGCACCAAATTTTCAACATAGCCTTGCCTCATGAACAAGGACAGAGCAAATGTTCAGCTCCTGGCTTAAAGTTGATTTCGTGCAGGGACTGTAAAATCAACGTTCAGGATGCAAAAACACATTTTGGGCAGGAGCTGAAAAATGACAGCTGTCACATTCATGAGGTGCTGTAAATGTTAATTTATTTATTTATTTATAGAAGAATTGGAATGACAAACCTTTGAGTCAGAGATGCCCTTGCAAAGGCTCCATGTCAATATAACAATAAAACAATGAGTAGAAAATCATGTACAACAGGGTGAACACTATTGGATACAACAGAGTCTGATGATAGTGGAAGTAACCCGGGTCTATCATGGAAAACACAGATATACAGAGTTATTATATACAATGTAGTACTGAGAATAAAACAATAATGGCAATAATATACAATGTAGTACTGAGAGTAAAACAATACTGGTAAAACCAGGAATTGTTATTAGCTTGTCCAGTCGGAGTTGACCTTGTACAAAGAAATGACTATGTTGAAAATGTGGGTTAAAAATATTGAATATTATCAAACTTACGATCCTAATAACGTTTTTGTTTTTAAATATTTTTACACCAAATTGAGAATATAGCCTTCTTAGGATCCCACCTCATGAACAATGGCAGAAAAAAATGTTCAACTCCTGGCCTAAAGGTGATGTCGCACAGGGACCAGAAAATCACCTTTTGGAATGTAAAAAAAATGTTTTGGCCAGGATTTGAAAAATGTCAGCTGTCACATTCATGAGCTGCTGTAATATGTGGCTATGTTGTAACTTTGGGGTAAAAATATCGAAAATTTCCAAAGTTACAAACCTGCATTCGCTAAATTCAACATAGGCTCATAATTTTATTGTTTTATATTATTTTTACACCAAATTTTCAACATAGCCTTCTTATTACCCTGCCTCATGAAAAAGGGCAGAGAAAATTTCCAGCTCCTGCCCAAAAGGTGATTTCATGCAGAGACCACCAAATCACCTTTCAGGATGTAAAAAAACACATTTAAGCTAGGATCTGAAAAATGATAACTATCACTCTCATGAGGTACCGTAAAGATATGGCTATGTTGTGAAATTCGTGGAAAAATATTGACAATTACCAAAGTAGGCTCATCATAAAGTTGTTTTATTAAATATTTTCACACCAAACTTTCAGCATAGCCTTCTTATGACCCCGCCTCATGAACTAGGGCAGAGAAAATGTTCAACCCCTGGTTGAAAGGTGATTTCACCCAGGGATCACAAAATCACTCTTCTGGACAGATCTCCCTACTGACAGATCAATTGCTCATGAAGTAGGGTCTCAAAGAAGGCATGTTGACAATTTGGGCCAGAAATGTACAAAAATGCCCAAGTTATGCCACTAAGTTCAAAACCCCATTGAAATACATAGTACCTGTTTCTTCATTTCGTGGTCCAGCTTTGAAGAGTGAAGACATGTCTGCAGTCCAGCGAGGATTACAACGTTTGACTCCTGATTGGTAAGTAAGGGCTTGGGGGGGTGCTGTGTGGGAGGGTTGGGTGCAGGGATTTAACAGCTGCAAAAGACATCGATGGATGTTTTATTTTATTTTACACTGTTTCATTTAAAAAAAAGAAATCTGAAGATTGTGGATTGTGACACTGGGGATTGGGCACCCCCAGTGTCACATTTCTATTCTGGGGGTGGAGGGAGCTGAGAGGGAGGGTCTGGTGGGGAAATATGGGGGGGGATAAAAGGAGAAGCCTTGATCAGGACAATGGGGGATTTGGCCCCCCTTAGTGTCACTCTTATGTTTCTGGGGGTTGGGACACTGGGGGACTGGGCACCCCCAGTTTCACTGTTATGTTTCTGATGGGATGTGGGGTGGTGGGTGCTGAGAAGGAGAGTAGGGTGGGGGTATACATCTTTAAAAAAAATTGGTGAGCATGACACTGGGGGAGTGGGCATCACCAATGTCACTGTTATGTTTCTGGGGTAGGGTGGGGTGGTGGCTGCTGAGAAGGAGGGTAGGGTGGGGGGACATGCATAATTTGAAAGAAAGAAAACAAACAGCAGTCATGGCAGAGCGCAGCACACTTCCCTGTGACCAAGATGGCCACCTCATTACAATGTGCATGTCCTAGAGCTAGCACATATGCAGTAGAGTATGAGACACAGCAGAGTGTTCCGTGTTCCACTGTGACCGCTGTTTGTTTTTTTTCTTTAAAATTAGTAATATGCCTCACATGACACTCCCTCTCAGCTCCTACCACCCCACACCCCCCAGAAATATAACAGTGACACTAGGGGTGACCAATACCCCAGTGTCTCTATCAGGATGGCCCAATGTTTTTCCAAGTAAAAAATAGTGTGGTGCGACCGGAGTGCTTCACAGATGTGGAGGCAACTGTGGTGACTCTTTAACATGTTGTTCAGTTGTAAAGAAAATAAGGAATGTGGAGTCCTTTTTTGAAAGCAATAGATTTGCAGGGCTCCACCCACTACAGCACTAACCAGGAGTGATTTGGCAAAACCAAAACTGAACCTCTCTGGTTTTTCACACCACTATAATATGGTTCAGTGTTGTTGTGTACAAAAATCCATATACCTCCAGATGTTGTAGACTAATAGATAGATAGATTGACAGACAGACAGAGAGGTAGGTAGATAGGTAGATACAGAGGTAGAGGGAGAGAGGGTGAGACAAATAGATAGACAGAGAGACAGAGGATAGATAGATAGATAGATAGATAGATAGATAGATAGATAGATAGATAGATAGATAGATAGATAGATATAGTAGATGGATGCACAACTGGACTGGGAATAAACAGTGTAAAATAAATCATGTTTTCCAGGCCTGATGCTAAAAATGAATGACAAGTGCCAGTTACTTGTTATTTTTATGTCCTATATCTATGTCATCAATTGTATACATCACAAATAAAACATAACATGATTGTTTCTTATGCATTTATGTATGTAGCTACTGTAGAGGACCTATTTTTCACTGAAACAAAATTTTCACTATATTCACTATTTTGAAAATCTAGTGAAAATGATATGCCAGTGAAAATATATGCTACAATTGACAAGTTAGCTTGCTCTTGCACTTCTTCTAAATTAAACTGCCTTGAAAATGTTGAAGCATGTGAAACAATGAAATTCAAGGGCTGTGAATTCATTGCCCTCTACAGTATAATGACATTCCTAACTAATGAGGGAGCAAGTATACTACTGCTTGATGTCATCACTATGACACTATTGCTTTCAAAGTTCTCAGTACCTGAACTCAAACAGAAACAGTTAAATCTTTATTAAAGATGTGATATAGAAGCACCTTTAAAAATTGTGATGTATAAACAGCATATGTAATCAGATGCACTTGGATAATTGCATTTATCCCCACTAGTTAGGATTAGATTGCAGAACACACTCATGGCTTCACTACTCATGAGTTACAGTACAAGTCATATGCTTGCATAAACGGGCAGACTCTGAGAGTGAGTCGAGTCTTATAGCATCAGAAATGGCATGGGGCTTAATACTGCACTTCTGTTTTAAGGCTTAGTATGGGGTCTTTGTGCAAAGATGGTTGAACAAAGGGAAACAAAAACTGTGGTAATCGACATGAAAGAGAGGTTTATTACTTTAATATTTTAAATACGTAGATAGAGTTGGCAGAAAAAGACCTAGTGGTTGATCCAGTCTTCCCATTTCCCCACCTAGCTCTATGTGAAATCTAACACCATCATTTTTATCTATAGCATTTTATTTTATATACTACACCATTTACTGTATCAACTATATTGGTCATTTTTTACTGGGTAAAGTCTTTTCTTGCAACTATCCCCTTGTGATTTATTCATATAACCACCCCCACCCATGAAGTGTCAGACTACTCCTGCCCGATAATACCTGGGCACAGTCCCTAAGGCCTTCAGGTGAATGGTGCCTGGGCTCAGTTGGTATTGGAGGTAATAAAAACATAGTGTGATACCTCCACCTAGGGTAATCCTTTTGACAGATGGCTACCAAGGGACTGCCTCACAGGAAATGAACGCAACCCCCACCCTCATGACAGGGAACCTTTATGATTATACACAACCCCTAACTTACACACTTCACATGCAAACACAACAATATTGCAAACTCAATAAATTACAATTTTAACACAAGGGATATTTATTAGTGGGACAAAATCAGGCTATGGTTGGGGGAACAGAATGGATTAACTACAGTTAAACAGTTCCAAGATCACTCCCCAAATCCCACTACCCTCTACTGAGTACCCACATAGCATTTAATGTTTCCCCCAACTGGTGCACCAGTACCCCAAGTAGGGTTGCAATTAAAAGACAACCTGAATTGTCTGATGGCAGACAAGAGGAAATGAGGGAAGCTTATAGGATAGAGGAGGGGGAGGGAGGAAGGGATAGAAGGGGAAGGGAAGGTGAGAGGAACAGACAGGGGGGCCAGAGGCGAGGAGCTTAGTGAGGTCACAAGGCATGACAAGGGAGAAAGGGGAGGGACCAGGTGATGTCATGATGGACAGGTGCTAGATGATGATGCATACACCTGAAGGAGGTACTGGATTGGCCAGGGGTGTGGCTTGTAGGGGTCCTTGCAAAGGGTCCTTAGGGGCTTTATAAGCCGAGGCTGAGGATTGATCTTCCTCTTTCTGCTGGCATTTTTCATTTGGAGTTGATCTCAGCACAGTGTTGGCAAACTTTCCACTGATTGTTACACCACTAGGTAAGGTATTGCAACTCTTTGGCTTAGGCAACCAGGGTCTGAGGGTCTTTATTGTTTTTAAGGCTGATCCTATAAAAAAGTAAAGTCATATTTTCTGCTGAATGTCTGTTTCAGCTGCTTAGTCCAGAACTGTATAAGGTTTTTCCACAAAAGAAAAAGAAGAAGAAGAAGAAGAAATATAGATAAAAGTACAATAGCTGTTTGGGAGAGACTCTGGGCCTACTAGTTGCATGGTGACCGCACAGAGCACTGGGCCTAGTTTAATTTTGAATTGCTGCAGCTCAGACAGTAGAGGTGTTTCCCTGTGTCTTGGTGGGGGGTGGGATTGGTGGATGAGACCAAGTCTGATTTATTTAACAAAAAAAAAAATGATTAAATGGTATTTTGTTTCTGACAATGCTGTTATTGTTGCATGGTGGAGAAATGGATTGTGCATGAGCTGTGATGCAGGATGCCATGGTCAGTTTCTTTGTTGTAACAAGTTTGGCAAACGCCCGGCCTGAAAATTAAGATGTGCTATTCATTTTACACTTAGAACTACAAGTCGCTCTCTCTAGGTTGATCCCTGGAGACGCTGATACAGCTTGCTTGGGTAGAGAAGAGAGGCTGTTTCTCAAAGTTTTAATCCTTCCTGTCTTGTGGGGCTAGTGTCTGGTGAAGTGAGTATAGGAAACTGCAGCAGTTATACTAGTGGGTCAGCACACCTCATGGAGCAAGAATAGTTTGCATGGCAGCCCATCCTTTACCAGGCTGGCTGGTTGGGTCCGGGTGGGTGGGGCCATTGTGGTATTTGGCTGCACAGAAAATGAACTGAGAGAGGGACATATGGGTGGGGTATACAGGAGGGAGAAATGCATGGGGCAACAAGAAAAATGCTATGAGGTGCAAGTGGGGGGGGATATGGAAGTTTCTATGCATTGTAAGTCGGCAAGTGTGGCATGCTTTAAAGAAAATGGCCATGTGGTGGCATCTGATGTCATGGCCATGCAGGCTGAAAAGGGGCCTACAGAGCATTGCAGTGGGTGGCAGCCTGGTGAATTAGCACTCAGGAAAGATGCCCACATGATGGACACAAGGCGCAGCTTGGGAGGTTTAATGAAAGGGAACAAGTTTTTTTTTTTGATGTTTTTAAATAAATCCAGTGTGATTGGTGAATTCCTTACCAGGCTGGGCAAGCCAGTGACATGGAGACATGGCCTCTGGAGGAAGGGGTTTTTCTTTACTAGCCCCTCATTGGAAGGTGGTCTCACAGGGGGCAGCATGAGGGCTGGAAGCATGCAGGGGACAGAACTGGAGGCATTTAGGTTGCAGGGTGGGGATTAATAAAGATGAGGCGATCACTGTACCCAGGCATGAGGGAGTTCATCTTAACAGGCTCATGGTACAGGTGAGAGCTGATGGGTAGTGTGATAAATACAAGCCCCTGAAACCGACAGTGCAAAGGTTGTGATTCCTGAGAGTAACTCCAACTGGGGCATAGGTTTTGTAATGAGTTTGTCCGTGTTTTTCTCAGCATCTGACCATTGGACAGGAATTGGTAGGGTTGTCTATAAGGTATCAACATCCACTCCATACATTTGAATTGTAATAAATTCATAGCCTTAGAGTATAGGGCTGGCACAGAGTAGGATCCCAGTGGTATGTAAAATTAAATTTGGTTTTGTCTATTACGGACAGCCAAATTCCAAGAAGTGTATGTTATGTTAGCTCCGATTTTTCCTTTGCAATAGTGATTTGCTGGTCATCTTCTTCTTCTCACTTTTTTAAGGTCTGGTCTGGTGTTTCCTTGTTGAGTTCTTCAAGATAAAATCATGTACTCTTGAATTTAATTTAGTTTGAACTGGAGCTCCTTGAATGAGCTTATGTAACTTATTACTACCATTGCAAGCATACTGCTCTACAGGAAAGTCAGCGTTACCCATGAGGAGGGCTAGAACAGAGAATGACACCCCCTCTCCCCACCCCATTGTTTTGTGTCAGAATAGCAAGGGCCCAGCCCACATTTTTGTACTGACAATAAGAAGTCCCTTATTAGTGGCCATAATGAGGGGGTTGAGAGGTGTTGCTTTGTTCACCCACTGATTCAGGAGGCAAGTACCCACTGGGGTGGTAATTGATTGGAACTTCCAGACATTGATGCTTTCTGTTTCTTGTCCCTGTGTTGTTTTAAGTGTTCATCTGCAGATCATGGCACCTAAGAAAGTAACCCCTCCAGCTTCCAGTGCTCAACTGAGATTTGAGGCAGCCGCACTGTTGACCAAGTTGACTGAGCTGATAGACAAGGCAGCAAAAAGGGAGGAAGAGGAGGCTGCAGAAAGGAAGTGTAAACAGCCATCTGGGCCAAGGGGTAAGGGGGCTGGAGGAAAGTGCCCTATGGGACCAGCCCCAGACCCTGAGCCTGTTCCCATCCCTGAGCTCACACTGGAACAGGGGAGCCTTCAGAGGAAGGTAGTTTAAAGGAATATGTGGAGGGCTTATTAGCAGAGATGGGGGATAAGGGACTGGGTACTATGGATAAGATTTTGAAAGAATTTAAGAGAGGAAAAGGAGGGAAAGGGAAGCCTAAGGGGTCGGGGGGAGGATCAGCTGGGGGGGGGACTATAGGACGTTCCTCCAGATTTTTCATTGGGAGATAATGTACCAGCCTCCATAGAGGAAAAGATTTGGAAAGGGGAGTATGTGCATAAATTTGGCCTGTTAGACAAAAGATGGCCAAGAAATACAAGCAAAAGGAGACAGTGGGAAAATCAGAAATGGTGGTGTCATTAGCAGTGGTGGGACACAAAAAGGAGGAAGCCACAAATAAGGGAAAAACCTGGACACCAGGCAAGCAGGTTTTTTGATATATAGTGCCATTGTATTGGAAACACATCTGGATTTAGCTATCCCCCTGTTGACTTACACTGCCATAATTAGGGATGCCTATAAGGCACAGAAAGGGTATGGATGGCTGGAATATGATAAAGCATTCCAGCAAAGGATGGCTTCATGGGGGATCTGAGATGGGACTGCATGCATTCTGAGCTATGGGTGAGGACCTTGTCCATCCAGGTGGGGGTGGCAACAAAAGTGGGCAAAAAGGTAGCCGGTCAAGCGTTGACCACGTTTAAGTCATACTGGCCTTTCAACAGAGTGGTATGCAGCTGGGCAAGTTCAAGCATGCCTGCTCTAAGTGTGAGGGAATGCAGCCAATGTTAAAGTGCAGAAATACCTCCAATCGATCTGGGGTGAAAGTGGCAAGAATAGCCCTTTTGAGGGAGTCGGGGGAAGGTGGGGTACAGGTGGGAATTTTGGGAGCAGGGGTCGGCGTTCCAGGAATGGGGTGGGGTGGTACAGTTCCAACTATGGTTGGAACTAATGCTCAGCTAGAAAAGGATTTACAATGGGGTTTCACGCTGGTCAAGACACCAATAAAACAAGAAGTAGTGGCATGGACAGCAGATTACCCAGATCATGAAGCGGGGGCTTTGCTGAGGGAGGGTTTTTCCAAAGGGTTTTCATTAAAGTTCTGAGGGAACAAGAAGGGGGCTAGGGACAAGAACCTGTCTTCAGTGAAGGGGAAAGAGGTTGAAAAATCGAAAAAGAGAATGAGGCTGGCAGAATAAAAGGGCCTTTTTGAGGCTCCCCAGTGTAGTCAATTTTGGATATCCACTTTGGGACTGGTGCCCAAAAAAACAGCTGGGGGAGTACCAACTGATTCACCACCTGTCAAATCTGGAAGGCACTTCTGTGAATGACGGTATCCCTAACGAGGACAGTGCAGTGTCATACACGTCCCTCAATTTGGCTGTACTGCTTATCAGGGCAGTATGGGGGGTGTGGTTGGTGAAAACAGATATTGAATCTGCATTCTGCCTTTTGCCCATCCGACCGGAGGATTGGGACATACTGGGTTTCCAATTTGATGGTGGATTTTATTTTGACAAGGCCATGCCCATGGGGTGCTTGGTAGCCTGCTCCACCTTTGAGGCATTTAGTACACCTGTACAATGGGTTTTCAGGCACAGGTATGGGCACAGCTAGATAATACATTACCTGGATAATTTCTTACTCATAGGGGAATCCAAGGCAGAGGTACGTAGGATGTTGGGGGATTTTCAGGCTTGATGTATAACAATCGGTATCCCCCTGGAAGAAGAGAAGACAGAAGGGGCCCACCAGGGTGATTGAGTTTGTGGGAATTGAATTCAGTATGGTGGGGGAATGTTTTTGACTGCCACAAGCCAAAGTGGAAAAACTGAAGAAGCTCTTCAGCCAAGTATTGGGTAGGAGAAGGGTGCCATTGGTAGTGATACAGCAACTGGTGAACCATCTCAATTTTGCTTGTAAGGAGATCCACCCAGGCAGAGTTTTCATGCTGCGACTATGCCAGGCCATGAGTAAGGCAAACGGCCACACCATAGGGTTGACATCACAAAAGGGGTACGGGAGGACCTATTGGTGTGGAATGATTTTTTAGAGGAGTACAATGGAGTGACCTTTTGGCAGAAGAACTGGGTAGACAGTGAGGCCCTGCAGTTGTACATGGACACATCAAGCACATCAGTCTTTGGGGCATACTATGGGGGCAAGTGCATGGCGGAACTATAGCCCACCAGTTGGAAAGCTCAGGGTTTACAGAAGGACATTATGTTCCTTGAGATTTTCCCTATTTGGGTAGTGTTGGTAGTATGAGGGAGGGAGATGAGAAACAAAAAGGTGGTGTTCTGGTGCGACAACAAAGGGGTGGTAGAGGTTATTAACAGGAAGACAGGACACACTGAGATAGTGACTAGGGTTGCCATATAACTGGTTCTGTTTGGACTGCACTTGAACCTTTCCTTTAGGGCGAGGCATGTAGAAGGGGTAAAGAATGAGATCGCTGACAGCCTTTCACATTTGCAGCTGGGCAAGTTCAGAAGGCTGGCCCCTCATGCGGAAATGGTGAAAACACTGATATCAGACCATCTGTGGGAAATTGAGTGGCAAGAGCCCAAATGTTGTACTGGAGCTCCTGGTCAGCCAACACTCTGAGGGCCTATGAAGGTGCATGGGAAGCCTTCCAATGGTTTTGGTTGCAGCAGAGCATGGTGTTAAGTGTGCTGGACTCAGGAGAACAGGTAATGAGATTTATGGTGGATAGATGGGAGAAGGTGATGGTCCGCTCTTCCACGGCAGTACTGCTAGCAGGCATATGTTGGGCCTGCATTTCCAGGGGTTGGCCACAGCCCAACAGAAGTAAAAAGGTATGATGCATGCTTCTGGGGGGGGCAGAAGGGGCAGGGCCTGCAAACAGACACACGCAGACCCATAACACATGACATTCTAGCGGCAGTTATGGAGGAGCTGGGGGTCATATGTTACTTGGCAGCAGAGGGCTGCTTTTTCTGGGTGATATTTGCATTACTGTACAGATGGGTCTTTAGGGTGGGCAAGCTGGTATAAAAAAACAAAGGTGACATGGATGGAGGGTTGCAGGGGGAGGACATTCATTTTTTCAAGGAGGGCCTGCACATTTGGTTACGACCATCAAAGATGGACCAGATGGGACGGGGTACCTGGGTACTTATCCTGTGCAGTGGGGGAAGGCAGGTCTGCTCAGTGGAAAGCCATGGAGAAATACAGGAGCATCCAGCTGGCAGGCACAGGCACCCGGTTTCAACATGGGAACAGAGGAGTGGTAACGGGTTACCAGGCGGGAAGGGGGATATTGAAGAGGGTATTGACTTTTAAGTGACATGACTCTGCAAAGTTCACCACACATTCTTTTAGAATTGGGGCAACTTCAGCATTGGCCTGGGAGGGGGAATCTGAGGAAGAAATAAATGATTTGAGCTGCTGGTGATCTGACTGTTACAAGCACTATATTAGACCTTAAAATGACTTCTCTGTGTTTTTTTCCTATCTGCAGGTGACAGGAGGCAATGGATTATGTGGATCCTGGGACACTCCTATATCTACTGGGCAGAGAAGCACACAGTGAGAAGCCAAGGTTAGAGGGAGATTCCGAGAGGACTTAGAAGCCTATAGATACGATGGATAGGGATTCGGTGAATGCACTTGTCTCAATTGATAGCAGTTTTGGAGAGCTTAAATTGCTTTGGGGCAGGCTGGATATATTAGTTATTCACCTTGGGGCAAAAATTTAGGGAAGATGCCATGGAGAGCCCTGTTGAGGGACATCATAGCATTTTGCAGACCATCAAGGGTTGGTAACTCATGATGGAGATTGTGTGGTCCAACATTATATCAAGGATGGTTTGGCATCAGGCCGCCAGTATTGGAGCAATTGAAAGAGCCTGAAAATGGCTAAATAGGAGAATGGCAGCATTCGTAAAGGGGATGGAGGACTTTGTGTTCTGCACCAGGGCATTACTATTGACAAAAGCAGCACCTTTATAGGAGGATGGGGTGCATTTATCCAATAGGGGGGTTGGCAGTATTTTTACAGGCTCTCTGGCAGCTTGCTGCAGTAAGGCTATGGTAGAACCAGGTCCCTGCAAGGTGAGGAAGCCCCACCATCCAATGCAAGCTGGAGGCGGGGGGCTAGTGGAAAATGAATTAGGGGATAAGAGGGAGGGGCCTACAGGGAAGGAGGGGAACAGGAAGGGCTGGAGGAAAAGGAGGGAGGGTACACGGGCCAGGGGTAGACACCTGGATGTGTTTGGGGGAGGAGGAGTAGATAGAATGGCTAGGGGTTGGATCTATGGCATCCAGACCTAGCTAAAGTACAGGGAGGGAAGGTTGATGGTCGGTGGTGGGGGATTGGATGAGGCCTCTGGACCCTGAGAGAAGAAGGAAAAAGGGTAATTCAATGTAAGACTGAACTGTGTATTAATACGGATAATTGTATCAGACTGTAGTGAATAAACTGTTTATGTTGTAAGTATGATTGACTTATGCATATGTACATATTGTTACAGTGGTGTAAATAAATAATTTTGCCTTTGTGCACCCATTTACTTGGTTTGGACATTCAAATCATTTCAGAAGGGGTGATCATGGGACAATGTCCCTTTAGAGCTCCCAATGCAATCCATTAATTTTGTTCATATGGGAGCAGTTGCAGGCCTGATGTTGGACCACTGTGCAGTAGCAATTGAAGGATGATGATTGGGGATCCCAAACAAATTATTCCAAATTATTCAACACAAATGCTAGTTGCTCCTGGCAGTTGCAGTTCTATTAATGGGCTCTGAATAGTAATTGTGCAGAAATGCCCAGCAATTATGCATCTGTTCCTAACCAGCAGAAGAATTGGAGGGGTTATCAACCCAGTACTCACAACCTTAGCAGACTCTGCAGGCTGGCTCTCTTGGGATGTCTTCCTCAGGGTTGCAGATGCAGGTGAAGGTACAAGTGCAGCAGACTCAACGCTCTTCTGGGTGGTGAGAAGTGCGGGCCATGTTGGTCTCCAGTGTCTTCACCCTACAGGGGACCTGCCTTCTTCCACATCAAAGACTAGGCAATTACTTTGGGTCTCACACAACTTAGGCCCTTTGTCAGGACAAGTCCTGATAGCTCACAGACCCCAGGGCAGGAGCTTTGATGTTGTTCATAGAGAAAACAGAAATCTCACTACAAAGATTCTTTAAACAGCTTTCTTCCAATCTTGTGGCTGACTGCTTACTTTTCTCACAGGTCATTATCCTTGTGGCTCCCAGACAAATCCTATTGCAAATATCTTTCTCTTTTGCAGAAATCCAGGGATCAGACATCAGTGGCTAGCATCTCATGAATTATTCATTATGCTAAACCCCTGTCTCTCAGTGGCTGTCATTTCCTGGGGAAAACATGTATACAAGCCCGGAGGAAGCTTACACTTCAGCTGTTTTGCAGAGCTGAACTAGCCTCCACATTGTTGTCAGTTTCAGTGGGACAGGATTTATTAAATTAGCTGTTTTGCAGTGCTGATCTAGCATCCAAGTTATTGTCACTTTCACAAGGACACGATATACTAATTTAGCTTTTTTCAGTCAGCAAAAGAAGCCAGCGTACTGTGGAGCTCTGCACTGTTTTGGTACTTTTTGTGAGTTGAATTTTCTACACTACCAAAGAATGTGTAAGTCCTTATTAATTTAAGAAACTTTAGATTTTGTCTGTTTACTCTGTGCTGGCTTCTTTTGCTGCTTGACTATCCTACGTTTAAGCCAAACACGAGTGTCAGAGTAGAGCAACGGACTTTGCTGCTGTTTCTAATTAAGCTGTTTTGTAGAGTCGACCTAGTCTTCTGATGGCTGTCTCTGCAAAGCTAAACACAGGAACATTCAACAATACTGGGCAGGTTGTTTGTCCTTTTACCCCTTTTCAGCAATCATAAAGCTAGAAAAACTACAAACATGGCTGTTTTTGTAATCTTTCACTTTATCTTCTAATTTAACATGTTTCTGTCCCTTGGTGTGGCTTCTGGCCATCACAATGAATACCTCATAGCCTTTGCTGCCATCTTATTGGAGTGGGGTGTAAACTAGTGGCAGTGGAGTGCTGTTGAGTGTCCCAACATTTGTGCTCCCAGGGCAGGAGTGGTTTTGCACTTTGCACATCTTTGAAAGCTGCTTAAAACCGAGCAACCTCCTTGCTGTGGGCTTCCAGACCCTGAAGGCAGTTCAGACTCCAGTTGAGTGAGGAAAAGCATTGATGCACTGGCCACAGTTGGAAGTGTGATGAACAAGCCCACAGAAGACAGGACAGTGTCCAATCCAGCCTGTGTACCACAGCTGCAATCTGGACTAGGACCGGGGTGAAGGAACAATCCAAGGAAGAGGGCAGCAGTGCTCTGGAGAGAGCCAAATGTAAGTCCCCTTTCATGAGGAGGTTCCATTCAAATTATTGGTGCCAACACATACCAACAGGAAAACTTAAGCTGGTGACTGTGTACACAACAGCACATTACAACCATAACAAGTCACATCATATTTAGAGTTGTATGAAATTGGAAAATTTCACCTGGCAAAATATTTTGTGGAATTTGTGCATTTCGCTAAATATTTTGCATGTTGAAATGTGAAATTTCCCCTGCGGAGCAGGGGAAATTTCACCCTCGAACTGGTGAAATCTGCCGCTCTCAGGTGAAATTTCCCAGTTAGTAATGGATGAGCCACCACTGGGGGCATTAAAGCAAACTTTCTCAGTGGGTTATGGAGGAGTCACTAACAGTGGTAATAAAGCAAACCTGCTTTAGTGACAATTATCCCCACTGGTGGCATTAAAGCAAGCCCACTAGGCAGGCTATGGGAGACCCAGTGATGGTAGTGATAAAACAATCCTGTTCAACAAGCAACAGAGGGTCAACAACAGCAGCATTAAAGTAAGCCCACTAGGTGGGCAACAAAGAGGCAGCCAACCAGCAGCATTAAAGTAAGTCCACATAGAGGGTGCTTGAGGAGTCACTCACTGTGCCATTGAAGCATGCCCACATTGTAGATAACAAAGGAGCCACCGATAGTGGTGATACAGTAGGACCACTCAGCAGGCATTGGAGGAGCTGCCAATGGCAGCATTAAAAAATAGCCTGATCAGCTTGCAATACAGAAGTCATTGCCAGTAGCATTAAAGTAGCATTAAAGCAAGTCTGCTTGACAGACAATGGAAGAGCCACCTCTGCAGTTTTAAAAGCAAGCCCACTTGGGGAGCAATGGCAGAGATGCCACTGATCGCATTAAAGGAAGCCCACCTGATATCTAGTGGTCCCATCCAGGCTGATCACTGGCCGAATTGAAGAACCCTCACCCCAGTCACCCATGACTTTGGCCCCCAATCTTTAAAAAGGAAAACAATTCCCACCCTCCACACTGTCTTCAGTCAGATAGCACCCACCCTACTTCCTCCATTACCCCAATCAGGCCTCCAGCACAGCCCTTCACTCACCTCCATGGCCGGCAGCCCGACTGAGCACTTCAGCGAATGAGTGCATGCTTACAAGCAAATGCTTAATCACTGAAGTGCTCAGTCAGGCTGCCAACCATGGAGATATCCAGTGATGACAGTGATTAAAAATGAGCTACTGCAAAAACAGACTAATTTTTAGTGCTATCATTAAGCGCTACCCTGTTAGGGTAGCGATGGAACAGCGAGGAGGGCATCCAGAAGGGGAGGGATAGGGAGGAGGAGGGGGGAGAGACAGGGAAGAGGGTTTAGGTGGGGGGGACATTCCTGCTGAAGCTGAGGCAGCCCTATGGTGTGGTGGTGAGTGTGGCTAGCTCCAGTGCAGTAGGCACCGGGTTTGGGCCAGTCTGGGGGATAACATTTTTCTGCTGCTTGTGGCTGCCATTTTTTTAACTTCTGTACCTAGGGTTGCCACTTCCTCACCATACACCACCCTGGAGTTGGTAATCCAAAATCAGGGGGGTGCTGGGGGCAAAGCCCCCCCCCCGCTAAAACACTAAGTGTTCCCAGAAGTGTGGTCATTGTTAAGCGTATATGACCAATATGCTTTTCGGTGACATACACTTGCCATAATAGTGTTTGTTGTTTTGCAATCACTATTATGACATGGAACTCACCATGGAGGTGAGTGGTGGGCTGTGCTGGTTGCCCGATCAGGATACTGAAGGGGGAGTGGGGTGGGTGTTAGCTGACTGAAGACAGGGTGGGGGCCACTAGACACCAGGGACAGGGCAGGGGATTGTTTTATTTTTATTTAAAGATTGGGGGTTGGCATCATGGGTGACTAGAGGGGGTCTTCAGTTCGGCTGGTGATCAGCCGGGGGGGAGGGACCACTGGACACCAGGGGATAATGATGTGCATTTGCGGGTGAAATTGTGGGAGACATTTCTCAATTTCACTGCAATTTCATGAAATATGTCACATGATGAAATTGTTGATTTTGAGGCAATTTAGCTGGCAAAATAAAATTTCGCAACAACTCTAATCATAATTCACATCAAACTAGATTGCATCAGAATAGGCTTCATGAACCACATGGCACTCAATCTTTTTCTGTCTCTTTAATCCTGTGTTTCAAAGATGACACTTATACTGTATTTTTTTTTCAAGAGTTGCTCAGTCCCTGCTTCCTCTGTTGTGGCTTTAAAGCTGGGCACCATAGTGGTTGCAATACAGAACTGTGAACCAAAACGAAAATCAATTGCACTAGGAGCGGGTGCCCAGATTAGTGAAAGTAATCCTGCACAAAATGAATCTGGTACTCATCACTACAGCATGCTTTGTCAAAGGCCCCTTCCCCAGAGAATGTCATGATTTAAAATGCTATCCTTAAACTGTAAATGAACACGCCAGAGGAAGGGACAGCCCAACAAATTATCACATTAAAGTGCTAGTGCAAACAAGACGATGAACTATACAACATTTCAATGTTAAATTTTAAAAAACATCAACAATGGAATAGTCTTCACATAGATAAAATCACAGAATTTGTTCAAGCTGCCACTAGTGACAGCTATGAAGAAAGATTTAATGTGGTTATTTTTAGGGTTGTGGTTGACTTCCTTTACAAGGAAACTGAACTGCAGATCTGTTTTAACAATATATTTATCCAGGATAGCCCTGATAAGGTTCAATATCTCATTTTCAGAACGTTGTTGCCTCTAACATGCTCTGCAGCAGTGTGATCTGTGCTTGCTGCCTCCCAGGATGCTCTTTGAAATGAGAGGCTGCATCTCATACAGGTTTTGCTGCTTCAAGATGATTCAAATAAATAAGCACAAGGAGGTCAAGTGACTTGCTCAATGTCACAGAGTGAGCCAATGACTGTAGTGGGATTCAAATCAGAGACCTCCAATGACACAGCTCAGCACTCTGACCACTTAGACCACATTGTCTTCCCAGCTTTTTGAAACTGAGGTCTAGAACGGTAAAAGACATTTAATGGAAACTGTGACTGGGTGCCCTCACAAACATGCAACTTTCCTCTCCCAACACAACAAAAAGGTATTTCTGTAACCATGCTATCAGTGACAGTGCTGTTAGACCCTGAAAGGTTATTCACTGACTGCAACAACAGAAGGGGTGCTAGAGAGGTAACATGACTGTGTCTGCCTCGGCGTAGCTCCACTGTGTCGTTCTGGTTCTGCTCTATTTTTCTTGTGTTTTAAAGATGTCTAAGAAGTCTAACATTAAAGAAAGAGCAGGATGGAGCTTGGAGCAGATAGCTAAATATTTATTTTCCCCAAGTACGACTTTGGGGAAACAAACTCAACAGCATGGTGTTTTCGACGTTTGGCTTTTGGGAGAAATGGTTTCCCCAGCTGCAGTAGCCCATTCTGATATGGGTATTAAGGTGAAGGCCCCTCAGAAACCAGCTTTGGCCATGCTACAAGCTTTCCTAATGGAATTCCAGACAGAAATGAAAAATACACTTTCTGAGATTAATGGTTCATTTATAAATATTGTATCCTGTTGTGAGAATATTGAATTGAAGGTGACGGTGGTTGAAGAGCGAGTTGCTACCTCAGAGAAAAATATTGAGCAATTAGCTGCAAGAGTTTTAACTGTTGAGGAGGCTATGAAAACTGCCCTGCATGAACAGATCAGTATGATGGGAAAGCTCGAGAAAATGGAAAATACTTACTTTTAAAGAACTTGCGTTTAATTGGACTCTTGGCTGTAGTTCCTGACTTGGACCTAAAAATAGAAAAAATACTCTCTCTCTCTCTCTCTCTCTCTCTAGACCAACCAGTTCTTTTGGAGTCAGTGTTTAGACCGAAACAACAAATGGCTGTTACCTCACAAACAAGGGCAAGGTATGAGATACGTGTGTGCCTTATAGTACCGAAAAGAAATAGACTATTACAGCTTGCGAAGGTAAAAAAAGGATTTATGTTTGAAGAGATGAGACTGCATATATACCTGGACTTTTACTCAATGTCAGAGAAAACACTTTTTGGCAATAAGAACTGAATTTATACAAGCTGGTGTGCATGCAGTACTCCAGGCTCCTGCAAAACTCAAAGTGACTTTTCAGAATAAGGATTACTTTTTCTATGATGTGGACAAAGCAAAAGAATTATACCACAATAATACAGCACTGCCCACAGATCTGGAATCAGATCTGGAGGAAGAACAGGAAGATGAGGAAGGTCTTGTGGATAATATACATTATTTGCTGATATCACAGGGAACAAACAATAAATAAAAAAAATTGGGTTTAAAGTTTATTAGCTGGATATTTCATCAGGAATAATATGATGGAAAGAGGGTACTTTACATATAGGATAAAGTATGGGTTTCGGTGTGTAACGTGAATTTACACACACCTGAGGGGTTTAATGCTACATAAACCCTAAGAGTGAAGCTTGAGGGGTTTATGCATAGCATCAAACCCCGAGGGTGTGTGTAAATTTACATTACACACCGAGACCCATATTTTATTTTATATAATTGCCAGGATTTCCTTTTTTCCCCACAGCAAGTATATACAATAAGAAAGGCGGTCTGCTTTGGTGTCAGCGTGGCTCGGTTGGTAGCACATCCGCCTCTGGACCAGAAGGTCGTGGGTTCTCATCCCACACTGGGATTAGACTTGCACCTAAAATCGCTGGCATCCGAGTGCAGTATTGGGGGGTGCTGTACTGCTGGGGTATGCCGTCCTTTGGATAAGACATTAAACCAAGGTTCCTTCTGCCCATCCTGGTGGGTGTCCAGGTGGAAGTAAAAGAACCCAGGGCACTCTTCGCAAAAGAGTAGGGAACATTCCCAGTATCCTAGTCAACATTCCCCTTCCCATAAATCGGTTCATGCAATTATCCAGGCTGTGTGTTGATGATGATGTGCGATATGGCCACCACCACACATTCAGTCACTTCACTACCAGTCTAGCATTGCTTGTAAAGCACTTTGGATGTATGAAAAAGCGTTATATAAATGCTGATTCTTCTTCTTCTTCTATCGGTCACTCGCTTGCTCGCTTTTGTGAAGTCTTTTTTTTTTTTTAATTATACTTTAGTTGGAGCCAACATTTTGAGAGTATTTCCCTCACTTCTATTACTGTCTGCCTTCTAGCACTTACCGTAGAGTTCATGTGGCAGTCCAGAGGGGAAAAGACAACACGGACAGAAGTTAGAAGAAACAGCTTCAGAGGCTGGGGCGCCTGCGCAGTGCGAGGGAAACCGAGCGTGTGTTCACCATTATAAACGCTCCTTTATAACGGCGAATTATGCCATGGTTTCCCTAGGGGAAAAAGGTCGTCCCGGTTATTATATTAAAAATAACTAATTGTTTTTTTTTTATAGTAGGATTTTATTCTTCTCATTGTTGTATTGAAATTCTGGTCTATGTTATCAAGATGTATCTATTAAGATATGATGAAATTATTTTTTTTGTTTCTCTGAAATAAAAAGAAAGTATAAAAAAAAAGAAAGAATGGGACTGAGCTAGTGATGGACTTATGGGAGTGCCTTCAAAGGCCCAATGCCCACTACAGTTTAGAAATGAGCTGCAGTAATAGTTAATGCACCACTACCATTTCCTAATAATGTGTGTGTGTGTGGGGGAGGGGGGGTTTGGGAGGCAGTTTCAGGACAGGGCCCCATTATCTCTTAATGTTGAATTCCAGCAGTGGGTTAAGATTGCAGAGTAAGCTTTATCAAGGCTGCTTGAGCTGATCTATGTGGGGGCTGGACCACCTAAAAGCTATAAACATCCAGCACAAGAGTAATTTGCTGTAGTGTTGTAAAGGTTCCACATGTTCTCTATAGGTTATGATATAAACAAATCCTCTGATGTCTTTCAGGACAACACAAGATAGCTTCCCTCATAAGTACAAGCTGCATCCCCCCCTCTTCAGTGGTTTCCTTTTCGGGTAGCTCTGACCTGTTTGCCTACATTTTTCACTCTGAATCTCATAATTGTTTTAGGGAGTGGTGCTGCTTGCACACTAGACATAACACAGAGCCAGATTTTAAAAAAGAGGTAAAAAAAAACAAAATAAAAAAAAGTTTATCTGCAGCTGCACACCAGTACTCTCACTCTGACAAATGTTTTCAAAACTTAGACAAATTCTAAAATTATTTTTCTCCCAGCATTAATCCAGCAGCTTCTCCAGACATCCAAGTGTGACTTGTAAAAAACAGAGATAAAGTGTGACTGACTGAGCATGTGGGTAGTACGAAAAGAGGCTGTTTATTTTTTTAAACAATTACCCCATGGCAACCCCCAGAATGGCACCTCTACCTCTGTGACATTTAATTATTCAGAGTAAGACAGCAGCTTTACTTACACATCCAGTTTTGGAAGCAGATGTGTGTATATAGAACATACAATTAAATACTATGCTTTGCCAACCAACTGGATTCCTTCAGGCATTAAGCACATCCATGAAACACACACTCAGTAGATATCACACATGCCCTCATAAACACACAACATGCACCACATTCACACACATGCATGCATGCTACACAGTTGTTTCCACAGAGACATACTGAGCAAATGGAAAAGCCTATACTAGTGTACAGTATGTGTGTGCACATACATTTGTACATAATTGTTCGTGTATACACACAAACTCCCTCCACAAATATACACATAGGCAATCATAGCCACACACACCCATACCCATGCATGTACTAAGTCCTAACTCTGCACAGAAAACAGTAAATCAATTCAGAAATTGGCCCTCACATTTATTTTTCTCCTGAAAGCTAATGCCCATAATTAAAATGCAAAAAGGGAAGGTTCTCAGAATAGCCCAGATTGCTTGGAAATTGGCAGTAGCAGCATTGAGGAACATGACTGCAAATTTTAAATATTGTAGTCTTAAACCACCCAGAGGCTAAAGCGCTGCTTCCCATTTCCAGCAAGCCTCGTTTAAACCTGAATATGTGGTGATTGTTCATTTGCACAGCAGGTATGTACTGTATGGGAGGTAGTATAACTTAGGGGTTAGAGAACCAAGGTCTAAACATGGAAGCCCAGCGGACCTGGGTTCAAATCCCACAAATGCCACTTGCATACTGTGTGACCCTAATCAAGTCACTTAACCTCTCTGTGCCCACATATCACACCTGGAAAAGAGCTCCAGCACATTGTGCCTTTCCAGGCCAAAGATTCTAAAGAAAAAAAATGTGTTTGTGAGCATGCATATGTAGCTTAGAATCTGACTCAGGGAATGGAATAGGTTAGATTCCAATTTGTTTTAGGAATGAGGATTTTTTTTAGTTGAAGGCCTACAATGCTAATTCTAAACAAATTCTAGCCAGAGCCTATACAGCTGCAAAAATATATTATTAATAGTACTGAAAAGGAAACAAAACATATAGCACAGATGAAAGATTGTGTGACACAGTTCCTGACTGAGACAAACATGTGTGTTTGTATGTCTGTGTGTGTGTGTGTGTGTGTGTGTGTGTGTGTGTGTGTGTGTAGAGGGTGATTATATAGATTTTATTATCAGAGCCAGGGTTAAGCATCATTTTAGGGTTTTATTTCAGTTTGGATTCAGTATGGAATAGTTGGAGTTCGGTTCAGTTTGATTTGATAAGTAGAAGTTTGGGTTCGAGTTCAGTTCAGTTCAAGATTTTTTTGTGCATTTTATCAGTTTGAGTTCGAGTTCTAATGAATTCATCCTACTGCCTCCATGTGGATTCTCCTCATCTCACATGGTCTGGGATCAAGTTTGTTTTGGGTTCATCTGTTTTATTTTTTTAGGGTTCAAGTTCAGTTCAGATAGGGCAAAAATCTAGTAGCTCGGGTTTAGTCCTGGTTCAGTTCTCGGACAAACCCTGACTCGATTTGAAATATCCAAATGTGCACAGATGTTTATACTAACAGGATGCATAAAAAACTATTAAAACAACACAGATTCAACAGCAGAAACACAGTTGTATGTGATCTGAAATCTTGCTTGAGTCACACCACTGCCACTTGCATAATCATTCATAACATACACACAAGTGCATACTCTACCTGCTTATACTGCACCTGCTCCTGTGGATAAACAGAGGGCTTTATTCTCCACAGCTATAAGCCCCTTACCTTTCAACAGCAATACATACATACTGAACCTGCATGTGCCATGCATGGCCCGTTGGATACACAGATGGCTTAATTCTCTAGTGCTGTCTGACCATTACCTTTCACCAAAACTAAATTTATCACAGTATGGAGAACACCTATCCTGCACCTGTCCCTATGGATGAAAAGGAGTCTGCAATATCCAGAGCTGTCAGTCCCTCACATCTCACCATCACTAAAAACAACATCACAATGAGGAAAAGCCTGCACTGTCTCTATCCACACTGTATCTATCTCTGTGGATGAACTGAGGGTTTCAGTTTCCAGTCATGTCAGTCTCTCACCTCTCACCAACACTAAATCCAATATATCGTAAGGAAGCTTGCACTGTATCTGCCCACTTTGTACCTGTTCAGATAATCACAGGGCTTCAGGCTCTACAGTTGTCAATCCCTCACCTTTCACCAACACTAAATACGTCACAGTATGAAGAAATCCTGCACTCTACATGTATCAGTGGATAAACAGGGGTCTCCAGAGCTGACATTCCTTCACTTATCAACATTACTGCATTCATTACATGGTAGAGAAAGCCTGGACTGTTCCTGTCCCTGTATGAACTGGGGGCTCCAGAGCTGTCCTTGGTATGATGACGATCTCCGGAGTTTAAAGACTAACGGGCAGAGGTTAGAGAGGTGCTGGAGGAGATCTGGTCAGATGGAGGACAAATTGGCCCTGAGGTCATATTATGCTAACTATCAGGGGGCAATCTCCCAAAAGAAGGCAGAGTTTCTGTCTAGGGAGATTGCTGCAGCGAGGAGCAGACCAGCTCAACTCTTCTGTATGGTAGACAGACTTTTACATCCTGTCTGTCTCCATGCTGGAGGAGTAGATGCTAGCACTAGGTGCAAGGAGTTGACTCTGCTCTTCTCCGAAAAGGTGTTGTCTATCAGGGCTGAGGTCTTCTCAAATACCTCTCAAAATGGATGTGGTGTCTGTCCTGAGTTGTGCCGAAACACTCTTCTTGTCTGGGATGAGTTTGAACTGGTTGGGTTGGAGAAGGTATTTGGGATAATCTCAAAACTGCAGACTATGCACTGTGGTCTGGACACAGGTTCAACCCACCTGCTGGTTGGATGTTTGGATCTGATAGGACCTGTAGTTGCTGAGGTTGTCTGGAGTTCATTGAGGAGTGGGGTATTTCCATAATCCTTGAAAGAGGCTCTGGCTAGACCCCTTTTAAAGAAGCCCTCTTTGGACCCAGACTGCCTCAGGAACTATAAGCCAGTCTCAAACCTCCCGTTCTTAGGGAATGTTATACAGAAAGTGGTGGCCATTCAGCTTGAGAGACGTCTCACATCTTCTTCTATGAGCCTTTACAGTCTGGGTTGCTGGTGGGGCATGGTACAGAGACTGCCCTGGTAAGGGTGCTTAATGAGCTCCTGATGGCGAGGGACAGGAGAACCCGTACCATCTTGATTCTCCTGGACCTCTCTGCGGCATTTGACACTGTGGAACATGAGGTGCTGCTTGACCACCTGTGATTCTGGTGTGGCCTATCCTGTAATGTCATCAACTGGTTCATGTCATACCTGACAGACAGAGTGAAGAGGGAAAAATGGGACTTTTCTCATCTAGCCCAAAGCCTCTGAGCTATGGGGTGTCGCAGCGGTCAGTGTTGATGCCCTTATTTTTCACAGTATATATGCTACCATTGGGGGACATTATCAGGTGGTATGGATGGGGTTTTCACTGCTATGCAGATGATACTCAACTGTACCTGTCCTTTGCTCTCAATGTCCAGGTGTCAGACTCTGTGTTTAACAGCTGCCTCAAGGAAATCCAGTCATGGATGACTCACAACTGGCTTAGGCTCAACCCAGACAAGATTGAGGTATTGGTGGTGGAGCCAGGTCATCAATGACGAGGGGGGATGTGGGGTTGTCCCCTAATCTAGTGTTGAGGGTGTTCCCCTTGTCCCCTCTAGACAAGTGAAGGATTTGGGTGTTATCCTTGATGATGGCCTGACACTTGATGCCCAGGTGTTGGCCATGGTCAAAACTGTTTTTTTGTCATCTCAGGAATATCACCCGAATCTGAGCCTTCATCCCTCCTGAGGACCTGCCCATACTGATACATGCTTTCATAACTTCCAGACTGGATCACTGTAATGCCCTGTACTTTGGGTTATCTGGAGGTAACTTTTGCAGGCTGCAGCTGGTGCAGAACGCAGCAGTGAGATTTTTGACTGGGGCAAAGAGATGTGAGCATATTACTCCAGTACTCTATGGGTTGCACTGGCTGCCAGTCAGGTGGAGAATTGTCTTCAAGATAGTGCTCCTTACCTATAATACTCTGCATGAGGGGGGTCCCACCTAACTGCAAGATCTCCTGGTCCCTTACCGTCTAGCCTGGACACTCTGTTCTGCTGAAGGAGGACTCCTTGGGGTTCCCAGGGTTAGATTACGCCATTCAGGAGACAGAGTATTTGTGGTGGCCACACCAACCCTGTGGAACTCCTTGCCTGATTATTTGAGGGGGGCTCCCTTGGTGGAAGCCTTTAAAAAAGTACTAAAAACATACCTGTTCCAACTAGCTTTTATTGATTGATGCTGCTCTGAATAGGTGCTATGTGACAAGGGCAACTGCAGGATGGTGACCCGCGGAAGGGTGCAAAACCACCAAGGCAACTGAAAAATGTCAGTTATTTAATGCAGGGAGGTTCGCCCCCCCAGATCCCCCATGAATTGGGCACTTGATAAATAAAATATACTGTATATCTGTCTGTCTTTCTATCTATCTATCTATCTATCTATCTATCTATCTATCTATCTATCTATCTATCTATCTATATCTATCTATCTATCTATCTGTCAGTCCATCAACTTTCCTCACTGTTGCATTCATTACAATATGGAGACCCTGCACTATACTTGTTCCTGGGATAAACTGAGGGCTCCAGAGATGTCAGACTCTCACCTTTCACCACTGCTACATTCATCAGTGTGGAGAAAGCCTATACTGCACCTGTCCCTATGGATAAACAGGGAGCACCAAAGCCGTCAGTCCCCCACCATTCACCACCACTACATTTCATCACAGTGTGGAGAAACACAACACTGTACCTACATCTGTGCATAAACGGAGGTCTCCAGAGCAGTCAGCTTCTTACCTTTCACCACTGCTATATTTTATCAGAATGTGGAAAAACTCTGCACTATACTGTATCACTGGATACACGGGGCTCGAGAGCTGTCAGTCCCTCACTGAACAACATCGCAACATTCACCACATGATGTCTCTACCCACACTGAACCTATCTCTATGGATAAACTGAGGGTTTCAGTTTCCAGTGATGTCAGTCCCTCATCTTTCACCAACACTAAATCCATTATATTGTCGGGAAGCTTGCACTGCATATGTTCACTTTGTACTATGCAGGAAAGAACTGGAAGGTAAAATAAAAGTATACCATTAAGTTAAACGAAGGCTGAATGTAAACTATTAGGATAATAAAGGCTTAAAACTTAGTTCTGTCTAAAGTGGGGGTGGGTGAGCATTTGCAGCAGAAAGAGTTATCAGGAGCTTCTGACAGAGTTCTGCAAAGGCGCACATACACACACACACACACACACACACACACATACACACACACACACACACTTCAGTGCCAATTTGCATAATTTCTTTTATACTTCAATGATTTTCCAGTTTGCAAATGCATTCTTTTTTATTACAATATAAAAAAAATTCACAGCATTCCACCACAGTACCTGAGAGTCTTGGTTTTGAATTACAGGGTCTGAGTTAAAACCTCCCTCAAAGAGCTATAAAAGCAGGATGGCATGCAGAGCTGTAGCTGGACTGTCTGTAATTTGACGCTGTAGTCTGCCGAATGAGATGCTAAGAGCTTCAGAGGAGCTTCAATAAGGGAAACTCCAGTATACTTGTATACTTCTTCTTTTCAGCCATAAAAAGCAAGCTGAAACTAGTAACCATATTATCACACAACTCCTGTTACGCACAAATTAAGACTGAAATACATGTACTCTTATTGTGAACCTCATTCCTCACTGGAAAACACTGATGAACAGAGAAAAAATAGTGTGGTAAACAGACTGCTGAGTGGAGGGATTGCTATAAAACTCCAATTTAATGAAGTCCATTTGCAATCTGATGAGGTCCATTTTTCTATGTGACAGTAAAACGTCTGCAGAGCTCCACCCCACAGCTGTAAAAAGGGTCACATTTAGAATCATAATCAGAACTAGAATTCGATTCCACATCCAACTACATTTGAAAACTCACCCAACTAGTAAACTGGATACCTTTAATGCCTGCAAATTTGCAAATATAAGACATCCCCTTCCCCCACCCTCATAGTAGCATTCTCCCCCACTGTCCTTCGCACTGAAGACTTACTTTTAGCATAAAGATGATTCTTCAATCAACAGTCAGTCTAGTAGTTATATAGCAATACAAAATCACACATGCCCCCATAATGCAAAGCATCATGGACTGCATATGTGAATCACCACAGAATATTATGCTGTTTCAACATTAAGCAAAAATGCATGGTGCCGAAAGGCCTCTCACACAGTTTGCAAAGGGTGCCAACAGAAGACATAGACACATGTTATGTCCTACGAGGACTCATTAGTATGCCTCATCTGTTTGACACCCCAGTGGAAGGAACCAGCTACCCTAAGATGAGTTATGTTGTGGTGAACCCAATTAAAACAAAAAACAAGTTAAAAGACAAAGAACCTCTGTGTGCAAGCACTGAGGCAATGGTTACCCCAGAGGGCATTGACTGGGAAGCCAAGTTTCAAAGCAATACAAAATGACACACACATGCCCCCATAATGCAAAACATCATGGACTGCATATGCAAATCACCACGGAATATTATGCTGGCTCAGCTTTAAGCAAAAGTAGTTATATGTCTCCTTCTTCGTCCAGTCTGGTTAACATAGAATCCACAAAAGGAACCTGGTTTGCTCCTTACTCAGACCATTGAAAAAAAGCCCCCCTTTACATGATGTATGAAGTCATCATCATCATCAGCCACCATGCAAAACTGCCCAGTGCTCACTGCCTGTGCTCACTCAGCTACCAGCATGCCCCTCCATGTCTCTCCTCCTGGAGGACAGCACATATCTGCAGCATTCACCAGCCACACATTTATAGGCTCTTCTTCATAACTGCTGTTCCCTTCTCATGATGTTTTGGGGTGAGGGGGGCAACCGGCACAAAACCCTGCGGACTGCCCTCTACCCCTTATTGTGCTGCATGTTGGCAGTCTCAGATGGTAATACAACAAAAAAGTACAACTGACACACATTTTTTAAAAAAAGAGTTGTCGTTCCCATGATTTACAATGCATTTATGCTGATTTATCCATTAAATCCTAATAAAAAGCTTTTCACGTGGTTTCCTGTATGTCAAAGAGCACTTCCTCATGATCTCACAGTTCCTTCTATTACAAGAAATTGTAATATCATGCAGAAGCAATTATGATGCCATTTATGGAAAATGATATGGCTTTGAAACACACTCAGGAAAAATGTATCTATCAATCTGTCTGTCTGTCTGTCTATCTATCTATCTATCTATCTATCTATCTATCTATCTATCTATCTATCTCGATGCTTTATCAGGAAATATATTGTAAGCTGATGACAGCTAATTTCCAGATACAACCTTGGGGAAGGGGTAAGGAAGACAGTATAAGTGGACAAAAAATAAACAGTAATCAACAGTCCTAGAAAATAAATACAGTAATACAATACATTAAAATGAGCATAATCATAAACATCACAAGGTATAATGGTACAACAAGAGACTTGAGGTAGATAATTTAATTTGGATAGATGAGGGGAAACTTCCCCTACAGGCATAGTGGAGGGGCAGTACAATAAGGCCAGGGCAATATGAATATGGGGGAAGGAGATAATAAAAAGGTAGGCATCGTGGCCTCTTACAGATGGAAGTAGAAAAGTCACAAGTAAGTGACTTAAGAGAGAAGAGGCAGAGTAAATTGACAGGGAAGGGTTCCAGCTGTCAAGTATTTAAAACAGTAATAATTGGGAACAGTCAAAAACTCACAAGTAGTGCATGATCATATCTGCCATAAGTGTCAACCTTGCAAAGGCTTTCAGTAACATATCACACTCCAGTCTACTGTACTAAGCTGTTGGTGCTGGCCTGTCTGACATATCAGTCATCTGGTTCCACACCTACTTGTCCTACTGACATCAGGTGGTCTTTTTTGGTATTTCACTCTCCCAATAATCAGGTCGGGAATCTTCTAGGGTTTGTCCTGGGCCCTAGCCTGGTCTCAAGCTTCCTTAAAGACCTGCCATCTGCCTATTTCTCCAAGCACATACAGTAAATAATGTACAGCATGTGCACATCACATGCTTTTCACCTCCTGTTCTAAGGAGACAGTAGAGTGCAGTGGTTAAGAGCACTGAGCTGCACATCTGAAGACCTGGGTTTGAATCCCATCAGCCCCCACTTGCAAAATGTATGACCCTGAGCAACTCACATAGCTCCCTTGCACTCTTATGTTGCACTTGGAAACAAGTGCTGGGTTAGTGTGCCTTTCCTGGTTAAACAATTTCCCCTTCCCTTTTCCTGTCTCTCAGCATCTGAGCTGGAAACTGTTCTGCTTATAGAATCATCCAGTGTCAGTTAGGACTGGCCTATTCTATCTGCTGTAAAATAGTCACTATAAACATTTATAGCAGACATATATGCTAGGCTCTGATACATCCACATCTTTAAGACTATTAATGGCAAGCCACCTGAGGACAGGACGGGGCTTTCTTGTAACCTGGAGTTCTCTTACTACATTGAAGACATACATGATTCCTTCTAAACTCGGAGCATTGTACTACCAAAAAAAAACCCTCTTTCATCCTCCTGGTCCACCACAACATCATTCTCAGAATGATACTCATAGTGTTTGGCTATGCAGATATGTTCTACAGTGCTACCCTCAAATCCACCCAAGCCAGGCTGGACCACCTCTTTCACATCTTTTGTTTTGAACTAAACTCCCCATCTTGCTGCCTCCATTGTTCCTTTTAAATAGCCCTGTCCTTCCCCTCCCTCAAGGGAAGGTGTCAGTTCAACTGCATGTCCCTTACTGTGTCATTAGTTTCAGGATCCTTCCCACCCCCTACCTATTCTTTCTCTTTCCCTTTCTCTCCCCTTCCAACACCCTCCAGTCCTCAGACTCATGTGCATACCTCTTACCCCAGTGAGAATCTTCATCTGGACAGAATGCCTACTGCTACCATCTTACTCACCTCTGGAGTAACCCCACCTTCTCTCATATATCCACTCCTTTCCCTTCCTTCCCCTCTTAGACCCCTGCTGCATAATTTTATCACACACTCTTGATCAAGTTTCCAGTCCACTTTCTTTTGCAGACACTCTCCTTCCCCTGTACTCTGCTACCCATTTCCTTAATGCACAAGTCGACCAGCCATTATCTGCTATTGTTTTATGAATTGCTATGTTTCCATATAACATTTAGTTTAATCACTGTACACACCTGTATTTAAATTTTGTCCTGTGTCCAACAAATACCATTCACTTGTACCTAAATTATTGCTTGCCCTCTCTCTGTGTTTAGGCACAACAGAGCACCCAAAGCTGACAGTGGAGGAAGTGAGCCAATACCTTGCCACAGTTTTTAGTAAAGGAGAGGTAAGCAACAAAATAATGGGAACTGTGTGGATGCAAATCCTGTAGTAGGAGTGGAGGATATATAGGATAGTGCATGGGGAACAGTTGACAACAGGGCTATTCTTTCACTGAGTTGGCACTATGACAACGGATTACCTCGAGAGCACAGCTCGAGAGGTAATCCATCGTCATAGTGCCAACGAGGTGAAAGATTAGCCCTGTTGTCAACTGTTCCCCATGTACTTTTCTTTATAGTGTATGGTGGAACATCGTTTTTGTGGGAAAAAAAATCACTACAGCATGTTTCTGCTTCAAAACATTTTCACTGGGTTACTAGAAGAAAAAAGAACTTTACATTTTGAACGTTTTCACGCTTGACATTTTAACTGTATAAGAACTTTACATTTTGAACATTTTAATGCTAAACATTAGTACTGCCGCCAACATTGTTGCTTTCGCTGTGTGTCCTGTATATGGAGTGAGCCCTAACTGTCAAATGCTGCTCGAGGACACAGTGTGTGACGTGCGCAGTGCAGTAGAACAAAAAATCATTCTGCTGCACTGTGAACGTCACTAGTGTAGGAGAACAACATTTTGACAGCGATGGATTTCGGTGGAGAACGACGTTCCACCATACACTATATAGAAATAGACCACTCAAGAGTGAACTGCTACTAAAGTGATTTAGTGTAGGGAAATCAGCACCAGTATCATATGAGATACACCCAGGGATACAAAAGGAACTAACTGATTAACGCTACCTAACTTTATTATTTAACTCCTTAATCAGATGGCAGCATGACTGAAGGACTGGAAAAGGGCATATGTAAGCCAGATATACAAAAGTAGAAGGAGAGACCAGCCAGTAGTTATAGTCCATTGAGTGTGATATCAGCTGTATACAAACTCTTAGAAAACATAATTGTAAGGGAAAAATCACAGAACTTCATTAAAAAAATAGGCCTTATGAAGATAGTCAGCATAGGTTCAGGAAAGGTACAGTGGGTCCCAGTGGATGAATTTGTTGCACTTTTTTGGGAAGATATCAGGAGAGGTAGATATGGGTGAGCTGGTGAATGTGATATACTTGGATTTTGGCAAGGCTTTTGCTAATGTGTTACATGCAAAACTAAGGGGGAGGTTTGTGCTGGTTGCATTCTTCTCATCCAGATGTTGCAACCACTTCTATTAAGAAGAATTTGGTGCTGGTAGGGGAGGATGGTGGTTGGAGGGTGCTGCTGCTGCCAGGGTGGGGGACATTATATTTGTATGATTTAGTGTAGGAAAATCAGCACCAGTATCATATGAGATACACCCAGGGATACAAAAGGAACTAACTGATTAACGCTACCTAACTTTATTATTTAACTCCTTAATCAGATGGGCAGCATGACTGAAGGACTGGAAAAGGGCATATGTAAGCCAGATATACAAAAGTAGAAGGAGAGACCAGCCAGTAGTTACAGCCCATTGAGTGTGATATCAGCTGTATACAAACTCTTAGAAAACATAATTGTAAGGGAAAATCACAGAACTTCATTAAAAAAATAGGCCTTATGAAGATAGTCAGCATAGGTTCAGGAAAGGTACAGTGGGTCCCAGTGGATGAATTTGTTGCACTTTTTTGGGAAGATATCAGGAGAGGTAGACATGGGTGAGCTGGTGAATGTGATATACTTGGATTTTGGCAAGGCTTTTGCTAATGTGTTACATGCAAAACTAAGGGGGGGTTTTGTGCTGGTTGCATTCTTCTCATCCAGATGTTGCGACCACTTCTATTAAGAAGAATTTGGTGCTGGTAGGGGGAGGATGGTGGTTGGAGGGTGCTGCTGCTGCCAGGGTGGGGGACATTATGTTTGTTTTACAGCAAACAGGTACTTAAACAAAGGCCATCCATGGATGCCGGCAGGTTCTGCCGGTCACCATGATGAAAGTTTTTTTTATTTAAATATACTCTAGAATAGCCCATTTTTGGTGCTGGGGGGTTAGGAGGGTGGTCATTGGGTGCTTCTGAGGGAGACATTATATTGTTTTAACACAAACGAGCACTGAGACAGCAAATGGTCTTGGAGGCAGGTGGGATGTGCTAGTCACATATCCAAGGAGATTTTTTTGTTAATAAAATTTAAAATAGCAAACTGTGGGTGCAGGGGGGTGAAAGTTGGGATTGGGATGTCAACAGAGGGTGAGGGGATGGGGATTGTATTTGAGGATGTCGGTACAGTGTCATCAACTGTCAACCAATCATCTATAGCCCTGGCATTGACAGTTTCCATTAGGTTGTCATAGCTGCAGTTCCCTCAGTGTCATTTGGCTCATCATCATCATCATCCTCTGGCTGCAGCACAGCACCAAATGATGGGCAAAGAGCTGACACCCAGCAGTGTAGCACAGTGGTCAGAGGAAATTCTACCCAGGTAAGTCGTTTTATGTTTGCTTGTGTGCATGCACAAGAAACATTATGTGGCATCTTAGGAGAGAAGCAGGTTGTGGAGGCGAGGCACTGTGGCAGCCAATTGAGGCATTGCATTTGGGGGCTTGGCACTGGTGGACAAATGGAGGCAACGTGTGCTGATAACACTGACTTCCAAAAGGGTCACCAACTTGTAAGGTTTTTGCTACAGCAATCAGGGGCTACCTCGTCATTGTAGTGTCAGGCATTCCACTGCAATGAGGGAGTGACCCATCATTGCAGGGTTTTACCTTGCCTAGTGTGATATTGTTTGTGAACATGGCAGCAAGCCGCTGCCATGTTTACAAACAATATTACTAGCCCCCCACGCCGAGGGGGTGCCCAATCCTCCTCGGCATCATGTGCCCACCCAAAATATCCTTTGTTTGCCAATGGGGGCCCCAATCCCTGTCGACTTCAGTTGCCCCTTCCCAGTTTAATTTGCTGATGGGGAGCCCACTCCCCATTGGCATTATGTCCCCCAACAAAACAAAACGTTGTTTTGTTCCGAGGGAGGTGCCCAAACTTCCTCGGCTCTTGCCCCAGCCTATTTGCCAACAGGGGTGCCCAATCCTCTGTTGGCTACTGCTCCCCAAAGAATAACACTAGGGTGGCATGCTGGGAGCCCATCACAGTGTGCCAAATGTCCCTGTTAAAAAAAAAAAAAAGTCTCTCAATGTTTTTTTTGTTTGTTTAACCTGAAAAACAGAAAGCGGTTCCTCGTCGAGTCTGGTGGCCACTCCCCCAACCCTTGCCCACCCTCTGCTCACACCCCATCCCCACACCCCACTCACCCCATACTTACATCCAGAGCACGGCGCAGCGATCTTCAGTGGACTGGGAACACGTCTGCACTCTTCAAAGCCGACCACGAACTGAAGAAATGCCAGTAAGCTGTATAATGGCATAAATAGTTTTTTTTTTCAACTTTGGTGCATATCTCAGGCATTTTTGAGGAATTTGTGCACCAAATTTTCAACATGGGATTATTGGGGCCCCTCCTCATGAATTCAACCACTGTCATGATGTTATTCAGTCTGGCAAGGTGATTTTGCAGTCACTGCACAGAATTGCCTTTTGGGACCAATTAACAAAATGACAGTGTTCATGAGGTAGGCTCTCAAAAAGTCTATGTTGCAAATCTGGTGGAAAAAATCCAAAAAATTACTGTTTTATGAGCGTGTGATGTGCAGTTGCTACGCATGCATGTAACTTCACGAATTTGCAATATTTTCACTCAAGATTTTCAACACTGCCATTTTTCCACACCTCCTTATGAACAGTATAGCTGTAATTTTTCACATTCTGGACAAAATGTGTTTTCGCACTTCTGGCACAGAATAGCGCACTAGCTGTGGGAAATCCATGTTCGGGACACATTAATAAAATTACAGTGACACTGTTCATGAGCAGAGGTCCAAAAATGCCTATGTTGAAAATTTGGTGATGAAAGCCAATAAAATGACTGTGTTACCTGCATGCATTGTGCAGTTTCTATGTATCCTGAGAAGTGTGAGCATTTTTAATATTCCCACTACAGATTTTCAACATTGCCATCTCTTCACACCCCCCTATGGATGGTACAGCTGTCATTCTTCACATCCTGCCTGATCTGTGTTTTCATACATGTGGCACAGAATGGCACAGTTGCTGTTGCAACTCAACGTTCGGGACACATTGACAAAATTACACTGCCAGTCTTCATGAGAAGAGGTCCCAAATGCTTTCTTGAGGTGGGGTCACAAAAAGGCCATGTTGAAAAATTGTAGTGCAAATATTAACAAATGCCTTGAGTGTTAGGGTTTCTAACCATGACGTCCCACCCTGTACAGACTGACACGCATCGGGGCGTGCATATGGATTGCTGACTGAACTGCTCATGCCATCCCACCCCCCCCAGCCAGTGACAGGCATCGAGGTGTACCTTGGACTCTTCGGCCCCAGAGTTCACCCCATTCTCCTATGCTGCACCCATTTCAGTGTATGTCCTTATGGAATGGGGGGACTGTAAAGCCAAACACCCCAAGGCACACCTCAACATGTCAGTGTCTATAGAATAGGGTGAGGTGACATAGCATGAATGTCATGGGTGTCGACCCAAACACTTACCCCAATGCTTGTCCATCTCTACAGGATGGAGGTGGGGTTGGCATGAAGTTCAATACTTCACTGTCATTCCTATTCTGCATCTGTCTAACTCCTGCATTTCCAATGCCAAAACCAGCAAGCAAACATTTGGCATTGACAAATGCTTGTTTAAAAACCTGTAACAGTCCCCTCATTCACTTTGAACACCAGATCAGTGAGAAGCCATTTTTGGTAATGCTTCTTAAAAGTGACGATTATGCCAACATCCTGGATGTGGTGTTCTTAAGTAAATGTGCCCATCTCATGACTTTTGTTCAGTCTCCTCTGGTGGATGGTAGGACATCAGTCCAAGAGTAAAAGTGCTTTCTTGGGTAGCCTGTTTGCTTGGTGTGTAGAAGCAGAGTGGACAACACTTCTGTCAAAACGTTTTTTTTTTTTTTTATTTCGGTGGCCATCCATGCATTTCGGTTGGCATCATAGGTAACTACTAAAGACTTCATGATGAGGTGGTGGAAAGAGTGAAGCTTGTGAACAGTAGTGTTATTTCACCAGAATCATAGGGATTGCAAGGTTTCATTTCAGCAGAATCATAGGGGTTGCAAAGCTCCTCAATCCACCACATTGTATAAAAATAAATGCCAGGAAAACCATGTTTAAGTGGTTTCCCGGGGCTGTAGTGGGCATCATCGTGGTTGCAAAGAAATCACAGTGGTCTCAAATGCAACCCCTAGCTATCCCTAAGTGATGTCCCTCCTTGTGAAAATGAATGATGCAGAGAGGGGTCACTTTATGTGTAATGGAGGCATTTGTGCAAAATAAAATCACTCAATGTTTTGCAACTTAAAACCCTTACTAACATTGGACTTGTGTTTGGCAATAAGTGTAACACTGGGGAGACACCACCGGAACAGGCTAGTCTTATCAGCATTATACACCTGTTTTGTAGGTATCTGTTGCCTCCTTCACCAGAATATCCTTCAGTTTTGGGATGAACTCAGTGGCCGCTGCATTGTTGCATGACTGCTGCTCACCTGTTGTGCAGACGTGTCAAATCCCATGTAGGTGTTAGAAGTGCCACAGCCACCCTGATGAGGATTTGAACTAGCTTTTCTCACCGTGGATTTCTCTAGTGAACTGCTCTGCTCCTCTCCAACCAAGCTGCTCGATATGAGAACACTGTTTGCCCTTTCCTGGCTGGTCAACAGCATCCTCATCAGCCTGCCTAAGCTTCTCCTGATGCAGTCCTTTGGGAACACTCGGCTACAAAATCCCACAATGCACATTGCTGTTTTCACCAGGTGCAAATGGTGGACTTGGAGTAGCCAGTCTAACTAGAGAGTTTACTCAGGGACTCCCCAGCTTTCAGGCAATCCAGAATAGAAAGCGTTGTTTCAGTGGAGTAGCCAGAGCATTTCATACTGATCAGCTGCAGCAAATTACTGTTACAGCAGGTAACAGATAACAGATGTCAAAAGCACTAAGGTAAGCACTGAAAGACATCTTTGCTCAGTGTGTTCCATTATGCTCATGTCCCATTACGTGAGTGGAATAGTGCAGGAACAGAGCATCTGCTTTAGGCATCTGCAGATGTCTGCGGACACCTGCAGATACTCCGCAGTTCTCAGGAAACTCTGCAGGAGGAACACCAAGTCAAGGTAGGAGACAACACAGTACTGCATTGTGGTATACTGAAGCAGTCAACTAAAGGGTAGATGGCTACAGGTAGTGGGTATTTCAAGTTTCAAGTTTATTGATTGCCATTAAGTCATTACAAACATTACAAACACCATGGATCATTATAAGCAGTACAAGTATTGAATATCAATAAAACTTAAATACAAGTCCACTCTCTGTTAAAGGGTGGTTGGACTTTGGACTCAGATGGGCTCCGGGAGGGTGGGGAAGGTGGGAAACAAACCTGATCCTATACTACTGAACAATTCCTTAGCTGTACTGGTGGGACAGGGCAGATAGGAGGAGGTAGCCGCAGCAGTGGAAAGGGAAGAGGTGGGAGTCCTCAGATTGGGATGCCCCAAGGAGGGAACAAAAGGCCTCCAGCTGAGGAGAAAGCAGCTGCTATTGACTCTGTTGTTAAGGGGATATACTAGGGAGTTGGGGAGAAAGACAGATGGAGCTGAAGTGCCTGAGAAGTGCTTCAGCTTGGATGAATGGAGAAGAAATCCAGGGGATTGCTACGGCAGCAGGGGATCTAGATATCATTGTCCCCCTTGTGACAAATCACCTTACAAGGAACAGGGTTGGGGAAGTTCCGGGAAATGTCAGGTAGCTGGGGAGGGGCCTCAAGCAGGTGTCATGCATGGTGAATTTTGCCAAGGTGTTACCTGTATACTGCTGGGGAGATGATCAGGCACTCTGCAACAGAACTTTCAATAATCAGTTGAGAGCGTGGTGCACGGAGGAGGGATTCAGATACTGAGCATTGGGGACAGGGAAAAACCTGGGAAGATAAGGGCCTCTAAGGGAGAGACAGCCTGCACCTTTCCAGAAGGGGGGCTTCAGTCCTCAGGTGAAGGTTTACATTCTACTTTAATGAACATTTAAACTATCAAAGGGGGAGGTTGTAAAACCAAGGGACACTGCAATTGCTCCCAACCATATGATGGCACAGCAGGGAGAAAAGACCAATTAAAGTAAGTCCCGCTGAGGCAGGCAAGGGTGCAAGAAGACGGGGTAGGGAACAAGGCAGAAGACAAAGGGAGTATAAATCAGGAAAGCAAGAAGAAAGGAGTAAAGGAGGCAGTTAAGGTAACAAGGGAAGAGTGGGGTCAGGTGGAGCTTCAGAGACCAGTACATGCAGGAGGGGAGGGAAGCAGAAAGGGAGAGAGGGAGTAAGGTATGGATGGCCATGTGCACCAATGCAAAGAGTCTGGGAAATAAAATTCTGGACCTATAGGCCATCAAGGCGGAGGCTAGCCTGGATCTGTTGGCCATACTGGAGTCATGGTGCACTAATAGCCATGACTTTGACATGGCCATATTGAGCTACTCTGTGTTCAGGAGAGACAGGGAAGGTAGGAGGGGAGGAGGGGTTGTACTAAATATGAGCACGTGAGGTAGGGAATCAAATCCATGGATGCACAAGGACACATGGAGGAAAACGTTGGGGAAGAGGTGCTGTTGGTTATCCTGGAGACAGTTTCTGGAGCCATATCTGTACAGGAGTGGTATTCAGAACTCCAGCTCTATGAGAAGAGTTGAATAAGGCACTTGATGAAGTCATTATCTGGATGGCAAGTAAGGGAAGGTGTTACTATTTAGGGACTTCAGACTGCCAGATGTGGATTGGAGCTTTTCCAACTGCATTTTTGGCAAGGAGCAGGGCCATCCTTTACTTCCTACAAGGGTATTTTCTCGGGTAGCTAGTCAAGGAACCCACTCAGGACAGGGCAGTGCTAGATCTTGTACTTACAAACAGGGACAGTACTGCAGACATCACAGTGGGCAGTCCCTGGGTACTAGTGATAACTGTACTGTGTGGCATAACATTAAGATGGGAATAAAGGCAAACCACATAAGGACAAGAGACCTGAACTTTAGGAAGGCAGATTTTAAGGGAATCTAAACTGCCTCGGAAACTGCCTTGTGGGGAGATTGCCAGGGGAGAGGTAGAGAAACAGTGAGGAAAAATAAGGCAGGGTATAATTAAGGCAACCAACCTCTGCATGAAGTAAGTGAGAAAAAGTAAAAGGAAAAAAGAGACCACAACGGTTGTCTAGGGAAGTGGCCTAGGTGCTGAGGAAAAAAAGGGTGGCACTGAGGAGGTATGAGGAAAAACAGAGTGAGGAAGACAGGGAGCTATGCCAAGTAAATCAGAGGTAGACAGGAAAGGCAGTGAGAAGTGCAATGGCACAAACAGAGGAAAGGATAGCCAAAGGGGCAGCTAAGGGGGATAATACTTTCTTCAGGCACATATGTGAGAAAAGGAAAGCAACAGCAGAGAAAGTGAGGAAAAGGAAGGTGGCAGGGAGAAACTTTGAAGAAGAGGATCAAGAAAAAGCATACATCAGGAACAGGTACTTCTGTTCAGTCTTCACAGTGAATGCAGAAAGGACAGACCACCAGGGAGCAGCAGGAAGATGGGGGTAGGTGGATATAAGTCCATTTCTGAGGAAAAGGCCCTGAAGGAACTTGCATTTCTGAAAGTCGACAAGACTATGGGACCAGAAGAGATGCACCAAAGGGTACTAAAGGACCTCCGGGAGGTGCTAGCTGACCCACTGATGGCCTTATTCAACAGTTTGCTGGAAACAGGCATGGTTCTAGATGACTGGAGGGTAGGACACATGGTCACGCTCTAGTAGCAACAGCTGGGAGGAGGCTATTGAGTTTAGGCCCATCAGTCACACATCAGTGGTGGGAAAATCAATGGAAGTCCTGTTAAAGGAAAGGTTGGTAGAGTACTGTATCTTGAATCCAATGGGCTACGATACCAAAGGCAGCATGGAATCATGGGGGGAGGTCATGCCAGACACATCTAATTGATTTCTTTGATTGAGTGACTGGGGAAATAGATCAGGGCAGGACAGTGGATGTGGCCTGCCTGGACTTTAGCAAGGCCTTTGATGCTGTGCAGCACAGGAGACTGATAAAGAAATCGAGCAGCCTAAGGGTGGGTTCCAGAGTGGTGAATTGGATAATAAACTGTTTAATGGATAGGTGACACAGAATGCTGGTTAATGGCACTCTCAAGTGAGCGAAGAGTGACCAGTAAAGTGTACAGGGCTCAGTACTGGGACTGGTCCTCTTCAAAGTCTTCATAAGAGACATTGCAAAAGAACTGAAATGGAAGGTATGCATTTTTGCAGATGACACCACAGATATGTAATAGGGTAGACACTCAGGAGGTAGTGGAGAGAATGAATAAGGACCTTGGGAATCTTGAGAAGTGGTTAGGACCATGGCAGTTTAGGTTCAATGCCAAAAAGTAGAATATCATGCACCTAGGGAACAGAAACCCAGAATCTGAGCACAGGACTTGGGGCAGAAACTGACAGTCACTAAGCAGGAAAGGGACCTTAGAGTTATCATGTCTGATTACTTCAATGCGGCAGTGCAGTGTGACAAAGCAGTGCGTTTGGCCAGTGGGATGCTGGGATCCATATGGAGCGGTATCTTCAACAGGAGGATGGAGGTGGTGTTGCCACTCTATTGTTCACTTGAGAATCCCCACCTAGAGTACTGTGTTCAGTTCTGGAGGCTGCACCTTAGAAAGGACATAGACAGGTAGATGCAATCCAGAGGAAAGCAACTAAAATGCTTCAGGGGTTATATCAAAAGGCCTATGAGGACAGACTGAAGGATCTCAACATGTACACATTGGAACAGAGGAGAGAGAGAGAGAGAGAGAGATGGGACATGACAGAGACCTACAAGTACTGTACCTCACGTGGGTGAACAGGGTGCAGAAGGGGAGTCTCTTTCAAATGAGAAGGAGCACCAGGACCAGAAGACAGGCAATGAAGCTGGACAAGAGGGGTTTGGATGTGAGGAAGTACTACTTCACTGAAAAAGCAGTGGATGCCTGGAGCAGATTGTCAGTGTAAGAGTGAGAGATGAAAACAATAGGGGCTTCAAGGGTGTTACATCAAGAGAGCGAAGCAAAAACTGCGAGTACAAAACAGCGCTTGTCCTTTGGGTGACCTGATATTTACACACTTCTCATTTCAGAGACCAACGGCTTTCTCCCTCTTCCTGATTACTGCCCCCCTGAGTTAGGAATAGTAAATCTTCCCCCTCGGTTGTGTCCCTCACCCCGAGTTCCACCCCCCCCACCTCCAGGACAGTGAATACTATTGGGGGGTTCACTGTCCTTGCTCAGCACTGTTTTTCCCACTCTTGGTTTTCCATTTGGCTGCTTTGCCATTGCTGTTTTTGACAGCGCAGTTTTGTGGGTGTGATTTTCACATGGAACCAGATTCAAGCATGCATCAGATAGATATAGGAGGATATTAGAAAATAAGCAGGCAGAAGGGAGGGTTGCCGGAGACCAGTTAGGGTCTGAGTAGACAGACTTAGCAGGGACCATCTGGGCAGACTAGGTGGGTCAAGCAATTCTTTGCTGCTGGAAAAAGTCTATGTTTCTATATTTCCAGTATTTTATGTAGTATGGCTAACCTGCTGACCAGAGTAGTCTGGCAGTCCAGCTGATATTACAATTTGAAACACTTTCATCAGCTGACAATTAAAAAACAGACAGCACATCTCGATAGAACTTAAATCAAACAGAATTAGACAGAATATTTATCCAGAGCCAAGACTGAATTTTCATTATAACGAAGTGCTTTATACTGAGAGAGCACTTTCCTTTGAAGAAAGAGATTGATTCCTACAAAGCGATATGAGGGAGGATCTCAATGGACAATGATGCTTCCTCTCTAAAGCTTCATATATGTAAAAATGAATTTATTTATATATGTGTGTATACATATTCTTCGCAAAAACTGCATTAATGCAATACTTAAGGTTCAAATTAAAGTGACAAAAGTAGGAAAATGTGGCGTTAGGGCCTAATTCCCCAGCCCCACTCCTCAAGAAGCAAAAGGAAAAAATAATTTTTGCTGTCTTGACTCTTGGTGAATCAGGGGTGGGGTCTTCCTTGGTGTTCTCAACCTTAACGCTAACTCCATTATAAAAGAAAATACAACATGTGGGGAGACACAGTTCTGTATGTTTGAAGCCTATATCACAGTAGGGTGAGAATTAGGATTCAGAACCCCAATGAAGACCCCAACCCTGATTCACCAAGACTCAGAACAGCAAAAACCATAATGTTTTTTCCTTTTGCTGCTTAGAGGTGAGGGTTGGGGGGATTAGGGTTTGAAACCCCAATGACACATTTCCTTACTTTTGTTGCTTTAATCAGAACCCTAACTGGTACATTAACACAGTGTTTTTCACAAAGAATTTCCTTACTTTTTGAGACAGTAGAATCACATTCTTGGGACCTGTATGAACACATCCATCTGACTGCAAAAGCACAGGTCCCTTTAGGCTCTGTGCTTCCATGCATCCATTCATGCATACATCCATCTTGGTGCAAAGAGCAGGACCCAGAGGGCCCTTTGCTTTTGTTCCTCCCTCCAGGAAAGAAATTTATCTGCTTCGTTGTAATTTTTTTTTGTGTGGCTTGCTTAAATGAAAACAAATATATTAAGTGTGGCTCTTTACTCCTGGTAGTTGACTATAATATGGGTAAAAATGTGTTTTTGTAGTTTTTAACCATAACTATGTAAATATTTGTCACTTCGGTCTCAAAGTTGCTATTGCTTTAGACCAAGAAAAAATACAGCCTTGGTGCACTTTTCATGCTGACTGGGCATCAGTTATGGAAGTTGCACCACGTGAAGCCAGGAGATCATTTTGAGGTTCTGTGTAGACCCCATGAATTGTTGGGGGGTATTATGTGTTACTATTTAAGTACTTATTGAGTCCTTTTTTGATGTATAAATTGTCCCTTAACCTTAAATATTGGCAGAGTTGTGGCTTGCTAGAGTTGCAATTTTATCCTAAGAGAATTTTAAATCTTTTTTTGGTTTTTATATAGCCCAGAAATGTTTTTGGGGTATTATGTGTCAGTCTTGTATTACTCATTGAGTCTTTTTTTTTGTTTGTTTATAAAGATTGTCTCTTAACTCCAAATACTCATGGAGTTATGGCTTATTACAGTTGCAATGTTATCCTACAGGAAGTTTCATTTTTATATTCTTTATATGTCTATTTTCAGCTGGTATTTTATAGGGACTTAGTCTTGCAGTAGAACTGAGACCTTTCTTTTGATATATAGATTATCACTTAACTCCAAAGATTGACAGAGTTATAGCTTGCTAAAGCTGAAATATTTTCCTAAAGGAATTTTCATATTTTAATTTTTATGTTTTACTATGACCCCCTAATGTTTTTTGGGGGTAATATGTGTCAGTCTTGTAGTACACGTTGAGTCTTTTTTTTTTTTTAATCCATAGCTCGTCCCTTAACTCTTGCAGGGCTGTGGACTAATATATCAGTCCAAAATTCCTAAACGTTCTTATTCTGTCGGCAGCCTAAGGGTTAATTCCAAATATTGATGAAGTTACGACTTTTTAAAGTTGCAATGCTATCCTAGGGGAATTTAATTTTTGTAGTTGCTATGCTTTTTATATGATTCTTGAATTTTGTTGCAGGATGTTATGTGTTAATGTTATGGTACTCATCAAGATCTTTCTTACTGTGCATTAACTCCAAATATTGATGGACATACAGCTTGTTAAAGTTCAAATGTGAAAAATAAACAACTAAGTCCAACTTTTCTTTCATATGAATCAGTCTTCTATTGTGAGATTTTCATGATTTCATGAAGAGGATTTGTTCATACGAAAGAAGAAGCGAAAAAAGTCCAAATTCTTTCATATGAAGTTAATCTTCTTTCTTATGGCCCTATTCTTTTTTTTCATGAGCCACATGAAAGAAGAACATTGTCTCACAAAAGCAGATTTTTTTAAAATGTTTTAAAACCACATTTCTGGGTCCTTTTTCTGAAAATAAGGTAACTCCAGAATCCAGCTAATGGGGACCCATTTAGCAAAATACGTGCATTGATATCTCTGGAGGATATCATTTTTATGGGTTTTGAATTTTTTTTTTTTTGGAAAACAGAAACAAGATGACTGCCACACAAAAGAAGAATTTTGTCTCATAAAATAGGATTACACCCCTCACGTAAAAGAAATCTTCTTTCATGCGGCCACATTTTTCTTTCATATGAAACAGCTATCCAAAAGACCATACTGAGCATGTTTAGAAGTGAAATTTGAAACTCTTATAACTCTGGAACAGATTACTATGTCTTTACCAAACCAAAGAAAGGCAATATTCTGGGGGAAGCCCTTTCTCATCTCTTTACAATCGGCAACTTCTTTTAAAAAAAGCTAAGCAAACTTACGATAAAAAAACATTTTTCTAACTTTTTCAACAAAGAGTGCCTTTTTTTAAATCTCTACCAGCATGCATTTTATAACTATTGACAGCACTCAGTAAGGATAAGTTAGAGGATGAAAAGTGAAAGTGCTTGTTTGGTAAGAGAGTCAGAAAGTGGCAGTATCAACCAGATAAGTTTTTTAAACAACATGTGTCACATGTTGTGTTAGGGGGTTAGGGAGGGTTGAGTTGGTGGGGGGCAAAACATATCTTCTATTAAGTAGTGCAACATGTGTAAATCACCACTATGTGGGGGACTGTGTTGATGGGGCAGGTGGGGGAGAGCCCAAAACATATATTGTATAAACAGAACATGACATGGCCTTACTGAAGATATCATATTTATCTTCACTCGAAGCCAATTACATCAAGATATCTTTGGCCTCTCCTGAAGATAAGCATGATATCTTCAGTGAGTCTATGTCATATCCCCTATTTATACAACATATGTTTTGGGATATCAACAGAGATAAAAAGGACTGTCTAAGGTAGACAGAAAAGATATCAAATATATCTCCATGTTCCTATATGTCAAAGTGATATCTTGCATGTTCCTATATGTCATACTTATATCTTCTGTGTACCAATACATCACTGAATTTCCAAAAAAATTGCAGCCGTCATTTTGCCTCAGCACCACTCCTCCTCATGTAACTATGAAGCAGGGCTGTCAGCAGTCATACACTCAGTATGACCATGCGTACAGAAAAAAATCAATGGGGTAACAAGACAAACTGGGCTGCTGGGCAGATTTGTTACTCTTTTGTTCAGTTGTGATTACTTTTCATTTCAAATCTCAGCAAGAATATGAGCACATGCCATCCCTTTTCTATAGAGTACCACTTCTTCAGTTCATTTTCTTAGAGGTGAGAAGGACTGTTGGGAGGAGAAAACTCACTGCATGTGTGTGAGCGGAGATCGTCATCATAGTGACATGACTGGAGAATAGTCATGGTCATTGCAACATTGAAATTTTTTTTGTTAAGGAACCCAGCTTTGTGCCTGAGCTGATGGCACACTGGGCAAGCCTTGAAGCTTGTATCAAGACAGTCAGATTATTTGCTTTTTCTCAGGAGAGTTCTGAGGTTGAAGGGAAGTCACCTCTTTGGAGAATGGCACAGTGGCACCAGTTTCAGAGGGGAGGAGGTGCTTGATCTGGCACTGGGCACCAGGGTTCAGGGCTTTGCAGAGGAAGCAGGTATGGCAGATGAGATGGCCCACCAGTCCAGGGATCATTGCATCACCCCCTTTGGTGGCAAGTTGGTGGTGGAGTGCAGTTGTGGGGGGGATGCTGTATTCTCCCCAGGTGATTTTTGTTTGTTTGTTTTAGTGGAAGCCCAAGGCCATGTTTTTTTTTTTTTGGATAAACCCTCTTCTGTGCAGACTAGTTTACCTCTTTGTAAAACCTGCCCTCACCTGTTTGTTTTTGTATACATACATGCTAAATGTATGCAGCAAGCAAGCGGTAGCTACCAGGTCATAAATAATAACATTTAATCTCGTTTTGTGACAAGACAGGCACATCGTTCTTCTATTGCTGCCCTACTGTATGTAATTATTGTGTGTAACATCTGAAAAACAGGCAGCCATGGTAGTCTTCCCTTTGTGTTGTTGCCCAGCATTTCAGAAGTTGGGGGGCATGAACCTTGATACAAATCTGGAGAAGCACCTTGTACCTCATATATATATGTAATGCTTCATGCCCAAAATATATGTTGCATAAATCGAACACAACATGGTCTGACTGAAGATATCATGTTTATCTTCATGAGAGGCCAATGATTGCATGATATCACCGGCCTCTTGTGAAGATAAATATGATATTTTCAGTCAGGTTATGACATATCCCTACATACATATATATATATATATATATATATATTCTATTGAAAAAACATTGTTAAGGCATCAGTTAGGGTTTTTCTACAGTGAAAAAAGTGAGGACATTCAATTTTAGGGTTCCCACCCCCTTGCACCCCACCCCTCCACCCCACCCCCACCAAAAGGCATTGAGGTGTGCATTGGGGTCATCGGCCCTAACTCTCACCCCATCCCATGTGTAAACAAGCTGACGTGGTGCAGTGTAGGAGAATGGGGTGAGAGTTAGGGCTGACAACCCCAATGCACACCCCAATGCCTGTTGGTGGGGGCAGGGTGGGAGGTGGGATGCAAAGGGTGGGAACCCTAAAATCAAATTCCCTTTCTTTTTTCACTGTAGAGGAACCCTAACTGATGCATTAACAAAGTTTTTTGCATAGAATTTCCTTACTTTAAAAAAAAAGAATAGAAAAGTAGAAAGTTGTGCAAGTTGGTGGAAGGGCCTCACGCTCCCACCAACTTGTAAGTGTTGGGCCACATTATACACTCAATGACTAAAAAGTACATTGACAACAGTAAGGCCTGCCACCAAACAAATGTTAATCTAGTACACCAATAGAAAACATTGTCCACAAAACGTAGACTGTGCCACACAATATCTCCACAAAAAATATATTGTTCGACACATAAACACAGCTATTAACATCTACATGACATCCCATCAGCACCCTCCAAATTTCAAGTAAAAAGATCAAACTGTATCCAAGATATAACTTGTCAAAGTTTGAAATTTTCATTCGTCAGAGTGGCACAGTTCCACACCTGTTGACATTTAACACACACAATGACTGAAAACTACATCCATGTCACTAAGGCTAGGCACTCTATCAATTTCAAGCCACCAGCACAATCCAAAAAACTGTCAGCAATACGTAAAGTGCATCACACAATATCTCCACAAAAGATATTTTCCCCAACACATACACACCATAATTCACATCTACAGGGCATGCTGTAAACACCCTCCAAATTTCAAGTAAAAAGACAAAACCATTTCCAAGATTTTCAGTGTTAAAGATTGGCAAAATTTCCCTATCTATTCCATTATAAAAAATCTGGCCATTTTGTCACCCCTCATGATCAAAGATGGCGATCAAAGAATCTCACGATCAAAGAATTTACAGGCTCATGATCAAAAAATTTGCAGGCTCACAAACAAAAAATAAAAAATGCTAAAAATAAATAAATTGAAGTAATTGCAGTAAACCACCACCATGGTTTGACAGAACGAAGTGCCCTGAGCAAATCCCACCCTCATTTGACTTCCTAGTGCACCCCTGGGCTGAGAGCATAGATTTTTTAATCGGTCCATCTAATCCCTCGCTCACAATGCACAATAGAGATAAAAGAATCTCGCAATCAAAGAATTTGCAGGCCCGCGATCAAAGAAATTGCACACTCATGAACAAAGAAACAAAAAATAATGTTTTCTATATCACTGGTAGTCTAGTGGTCCCCCCAATCTCTAAAAAAAATAAAGTTTTCAATATCCCTGGTAGTCTAGCGGCCCCCACGATCTGTATAAAAAAACATAATCTTCTGCATATCCCTGGTAGTCTAGTGACCCCCCCAATGTGTATTAAATAAATATTTTTTCTACATCCCTGGTAGTCTAGTGATCTCCCCGATCAGTAAACAAAAAATAATGTTCTCCTTATCCCTGGTAGTCTAGAGGCCCCCCCGATCTGTATAAAATGTATACTGTTCTGTATATCCTTGGTAGTCTAGCGGCCCCCCAGTGTGCATTAAATAAATAATGGTCTTCCTATCCTTGGTAGCCTAGCGCCTCCGGTCATCATGAAACAAATTATGATCACCCATTCCTGGTAGTCTAGTGGTCCCCACCAGCCATGCCAGTCCACCAGCAGCACTTTCATTTATCTTCAAGCCAGCACTGGCAGCCCACCTCTCACCTTCTGGACAGCGTTAACTGTGTACATTAGCAGCGCCTACTGCAACAGCCACTCTGGAAATAAATTTCTGAGTGCTCTGCGTGTAGCTTACCACGCACACAGTTAGCAGCTGGTTGAGGGAGGTAAGAGGTGGGCTGTGCCAAGCCGGCTGGGATGGGTGGGTTGGTACTAGGTGCACTGGCATGGCTGGGCGTGCATGGGGTGGGGAGCCACTAGACAACCAGAAAATGGGTGATCGTAATTTATTTTATGATGATTGGGGCAGCTAAACTACCAGGGATATGAAGAACTATATACATTTTGTACAGATCGGGGGGGTTGCTAGACTACCATGGATATGCAAAACATTATGTTTTTTATACAGATGGGGGGGTCACTAGACTACTAGAGACATTTAAAACATTATTTATTTTATATAGATAAGGCAGAACGAAGCCCCCTGAACAAAACCCACCCTCATTTGACTTCCTAGGGCACCCCTGGGCTTAGAAAATAGAGTTTTTAATCTGGTCATCTAGTCCCTCACTCATGATACACGATCGCGACCAAAGAATTTGCAGGCTCGTGATCAAAGAATTTGCAGGGTCATGATCAAAGAATAAAAACTGTTGTAATTTAAAAAATACAAAGAATTGTGGTACACCATCACCATGGTTCATCAGAACGAAGCCCCCATGAGTAAAACCCACCCTCATTTGTCTTCCTAGGACACCCCTGGGCAGAGAAAATAGATTTTTTAATCTGGCCATCTCGTCCCTCGCTCATGAAGCACAATTGTGATCAAAGAATCTCGCGATCAAAGAATTGGCAGGCTCGTGACCAAAGAATATAAAATAGTGAAACCAAATTTTTTGACTTATTTAAAGAGAAGCAATGGCATGCCTTGATAGGACAAAGCCCCCTGATCAAAACCCACCCTCATTTGTGTCCCTAGCCCACCCCTAAGCCAAGATATTTGTATATTTAGTTTGCAATGCAGGATCGTGATCAAAGAATGTCACAATCAAAGATTTTGCATGTTCGCGGTCAAAGATCGTTAGCGAGCCGCGAACAAAGATTTTAAAAGCTTATAACTCTATTTTTTGACCAATTTGGATGAAATCAAAGGCATGGCTCGATCGATTTGTGCCCCCTGAGTAAAACCCATCCAAGTTTTACTTCGAGTGACCCCTGAGTCGAGATATTTGTGTTTTTCCAATCAGAAAACAAAAAACAAGATGGCGGACCTCACAATCAAAGAATTTTGAAAATTCTTGGGGACAAAGATTCTTGAACCATAAGGCTGCAAATTCTTTGATCGTCAGGTGGGACCAGATGACCAGAAACCCATTCTTTGTTCGCAAAACACATATAAATTTTCCCATTGATTTATAATGGGAACTTAAAACTGCTATAACTTTTGAATGCCTCAATATTTTTTCACCAAATGAAAAGCACCATATTCAGCCACAAAAGCTCTTTCAATTGAGTCATCTTGCAGAGTGGCATGCCCCACAGTGGCTGTGCAGGACCACTTCCAAAATTCCAAAAGCTGCCTCCAAAAATGGATAATTTTGCATTATTGTGCGTTTTTGAATGCAAAGACCATAAGTCTGACCAAAACTAAATTTGGCAGTTCAAGAGATCTACCATGCCCCACTGTGCATACCAAATTTCAGGCAAATCTGTTGAATGGGTCCAAAGTTATTAACATACAAACTTTTGAGTTTAACATAGAAGTGACAACTGAACTCTAACTATAGTGGCGCGACCTCGCCACTATAATATATATATATATATATATTTCCCGTAACACCCCACCCTCCCAAACCAGGCCGGAGAGCAGCTCTGTGGGGTGTGCCTTGGACTTCTCAAGTCCAATGCTCACCCCATTCCATCTGCAAATGAGGTCAGATGTGTAGACTTTATCAGCATGGGGTGAGCGTTAGGCTTGAGAAGCCAAAGGTATGCCCTACACCTGCCCTTCTGCCTGTGACATAGGAAGAGATTTAGGGTTGACAATCTGTAGGAAGACTCCGTAGGAAGATGCCACCCCTGATTTGATTTAGGGTTAGCATTGGGGTTTTAGGGTTGGAAACTTTCACTTGTAAATGAAGATACACACTTTAGTGAAAGGAGAGTGAGCACATAGCAAGTGAGTCGGTGGCTTCAGAAAGGTAGACGCAAGCAAGAGCAAATGTAGCTATAGCAACAGCTGCTCTGGCTTGTGTCTACATTTCTGAAGTTGCTGACTGGCTTGCTCCCCTCTTGCTACAGTTGGCAGCTTCTTTTATATAAATCTAAGTAAAGTTAAAATAAAAGACACACTTTTCTTAGTTTTTGAAAAGAGAGGACTTACTTTAAACCTCTGCCAGGATGTCACTTACCTCTACTGACAGTGCTGGGTCACGCTACATTTCAGCAATAAAAGTGAAAGTGCTCTGCACTCCCACTCCTCTCCCTACAGACAGTGGCTTCATTCACACAAAGCTAACTGAAGTAAATACAAAAAAACAAAGTTTTCTTACTTTTTCAAAAGAAAGAGTCTTATTTTAAACCTCTACCAGCATGTCATTTACCAGTATTGGCAGCGCTTGGACACGGTTCATTAGAGCAATAAAAGTAAATGTCCTTCTATGCTAAGACACTCTAAAAATGGCAGTATCAATCAGATTAGATTTTTAAATGACATTTTATTTAAAAAGTATGGCAGGATCAACCAGATGACTATTACCTACAACTTAACATATCACAATTATGACAGGATCAACCAAATCATGTACTCTAAATGAAAACCTTATTTCTGCCATAACAGGATGACTTTTTGCCCCCTTCCCCAATATTTGTGGCCATTTTATAAGATAGATAACCCACTACAGGTTGTGTGATTGTGCTCTGATGTACGCATGACATGGGTGGTTGAACACATTCGGCAAATGCACACCACGATGTCCATATATCACAGCATGACTGCATGCCCTGTAGCATGGTATCTATTACATATAAAACTCCTATCCTTCTGGTGTGATACAGCCTGAAGATGCTAGAGTGGCTGCTACCTTTTGGCTTTAGGGCAGATGAGCTCATAAGATGGTCTTTGGGACTGGCTTGTTGTGGTGTGCTCTCTCCACTTTGTGAGGTCCTTCCTAATGCCAGCGTGCTGATCATTAAGAACTACTAAACACTTCCACCACACATTGTGCAGTATGCAGTGATTGCACCCTCACCATAACAAACTAAGCAAACAATAATAAAAAAAGAGGACGCAAAATGTACAGAAATATAAAGGTAACAGATTTTATTGGGGGAAAATAGGAACAAGACCTTTTGGATTGAAAATGGCTTGGTTAGGCAAAATATAGAATTAGGCAATAATGCAGTGCCAAACAGATGATGCCATCTCTTACTAACCACAAAGCAATGCCACCACATGTGCACCAGCTCTTGGACACTATGGGTTGGAATTTCAAAGACCCGGCGAAAGCTGCAACAATGACAGCTTTCGCCGAGTGCGGTGTGCCTGGAACCCTGTGCCCGAATTTTTATTTCTCAGGGTCCCAGTGGCTAAGTCCCGTGGCTTGCGGCAAAGGGGGTGCTGCACCTGATGTATGGCGCACCCACCTGGAATGCTGCAATGTCCATGGGGAGTCTACAGCACCCATGGACAGGGGCTGGTAACTGGGTACTGCCCCCCAACACCACCGCACCAGTGGCACCAGCACCGCAACACTACCTGGTACCCTGGTGGGCTAGTGCCCCCTACCCATCTCAGCACTCCCAACCCCTCCCATACCCGATCTGGCGAGAAGCACACCCTCCACATGCCACCCCAGCTGGCCGCCGCATGGGCAGTCTGTGCACGTACTGTATACAGTACATGCACTGACGGCTCACTTGGCGGCCGGCCGTGGTGGCATGTGGAGGGCTGTGCCGGTTCCTGGATCAGGGTATAGGAGGGGGGAGGGAATGCTGAGATGGGTGAGGGGGGATGGCAGGACTCATGGACGTGGGTGTTGGGGACCATGATGGAGGCAAGGGGGGGGAACCACCGGACCACCAGGGATCACCCAACATGGACTGATTGGGATGGGCCACATGGTGGCACTTACAGGACAACCCCCCAGGAGCTGTCTAAGTCCCCTTAGACCTGCTCTTCACTGGTCTAAGGGTACTTGGCACCTGGTTCTGGGGGAGGTCTTTCAAATTCCAGATCCTAGGGCTGCGGCAGTCTGGGTCTGCCGCAAGCCCCCAGTGCCATGCCGCAGCCACTTTCATGTGTAAGGATGGCGCTAGCACACTTTGGTGCAGGCAACCTTCTGTGTGACGCAGGCTGCCTTTCAAATTCCCACTTGGTGCAAAGTGACCTTGCATCAGACCCGTTTGACGCAAGCACCTTGCGTCAGTCTAAGGCCTTTGAAATTCCAGTCCTATGTCTCTAGGAGCTCCCATAGAAGAGTCACTATTTATAAACACAGGAAGGAGGAGGTTTTGGTTTTACTTTAGCAGATGCTTGCTTTCTTAAGGGTACTTCACAGGATCAAAATTACGTTTTCAGAACACTGCCCAGCAGATCTAGTGGCTGTGAAAATGAGCTTGCACCTTGGACATTTCACTGGCTCAGCTGGCACACATATTGAAATGTTATCTCTACCAACAGAAATACAGATAGTTTTATTCTAATCCAGTTCCTCTTCCAACACAAATCAACAAAACTAGTTAAATAACAACTATACTTTTTGAATACAAATTCTACTAACATTTTGCACACCTGTCATTGACAGTTTGGGATGCTGGAAACAGCTGGCATGCAGAACAGAGAAAAACATTTTAAAAGTAAGAAAAAATGGGCACAAACAGACACAACTGTAAAAGAAGTCAGATTATTGCATAACAGTATTAGTTTTGATAGTAGCTTGATTGATTTTGGCAATTATCACTTGCACAACTACCCACTAAAGTTAGCCACAGGCCAAATGTTGTGACAGATGTACTCTTCATTTATTTAGCTTTTGTTAACCAGGTAAGTACACTAGACAAGACAATTGCCTGGGTACCAGGGAGTGTTGAGGGACTGGTGCACTCCCAGACACTAGACAGAGATACCTGAATCCCTTACTCTTTCCTCCCTGACATCAGCCAATTCTACTGAAAGTTAAATGCTTCTGTGTGAAAACTGAGTTTAGGAAAAGATTTTAGTTAAACAAGTCCCCTAAGATATAAATACCAAACAACCAGGTCTTCTGTTGTGAACAAGCTATCAAAGTTGGGTGACAATTTCCAGTAATTGGCTCTTTCTCATTTTTAATTCATTGAATTAATATTGAATTACACCAATTTATACGGAGTCTTTTGAAATGAGTAATTATTACTTGCTTCTTGAACTTACCATCCTTTTGGGGACTTGTCACTATCTGCCTGCTATTATGTTAAGATAAAGCTTTATGTGTTTAGTGTTATGATTACAAACATGTTAACATGTATTATTTCCAGCTCCTCAGCTGCATTTATAATTCCCAAAAGGATGAAAGCAGACTGAAACAAAATGCAAGCACTAAATTATTAATTAATAATGGGATGATAATGGACTTTATAGGACTGAGTGGCCTGTGCAGTTGTTCATATGAACCTGTGGGTAATTCAAAATGAGTAAGTATCGGTTATCATGAGGCTAATGCTGAAAGTTCAGTACGTCTGCTTTTTTGATTATGCCTTACAATTTATGTTATTCTTGTGCCTGCATTTGCCAGTACTCATTTGTTATGCTAATCCTTAGGCTGTACACCTCCTTGTTTACCTTACCTCGTTGAATTAGCTGATTCTTATTTTTAAGGTCTATGGCAGTTAACAAATGCTATATGGATAAATGCATGAAAGCTGCAGTCCAGCATTGCTGGTGTTTTTTTCCCCAGCTAAAAAAAAACAATCATTATGTAGAAGTAGTAGTAGTAACAGTCTTTATTTGGTGACATGACAAGAATGCTTAGACCATGATAGCCATATTTTCAAAAGTATCCTGTAATCATACATCTCTAAGTTTCAGTTATCAAACATTTAAGAAACCATGTGGCATACTTTGCATTGGACATATCAAGCTTAGCACAAAAATCATAAAATTGCAATACCCTGACAACTTTAGTCAATTATATAGTATTCAGCACAACATATATTCTATTCTGTTTATTAGATGCAGGACTATTATCTCCTGACCATACGGTATACATTAAATACTTTCCCCACACTATCAAGTCTTAGAACAGTCAGTAGTGAATGTACAAGACTTGAACAATTTATGGACTTCATAAATTTATCTGGAGATGTAAATTCTTGTAGAAATGTAAATCATAGAAGCTGATGGCAGATCAGGGCTGCATGGCCCATCCAGTCTGCCCTTTTTTTGCTGCATTGCTTACCCTGTAGACTCCACCATGTCTATGGCAATTTCTCTATCACCCCCCTTTCCTATCCCTTATGACTTCCTTCTGCTTATCCCAGGCTTTTTTGAATCCCACCACTGTTTTCTCTTCTACAACCTCCACTGCAATTCTGTTCCAGGCATCCACCACCCTTTCTGTGAAGAAGTATTTCCTCACATCTCTCCTAAAACTACCCCCTTCGACTTCATATCATTGCCCCTTGTTCTGCACCCTTTACTCTTCAAAATATCTCCCACGTGTACCTTTTTCACCCCATGAGGTATTTAAAGATCTCAATCATATCTCCCCTCCACTTCTCCAGGGTGTACAAGTTTCAATCTTTTACCCTCTCCTCATGGGACATGTGATGTAGACCCTGTACCATCTTGGTAGCCCTCCTTTGGACTGCCTCCATTCTGTCTATGTCCTTCCTGAGATGTGGCCTCCAAAACTGGGCACTACTCCAGATGGGGTCTTACTAAGGACCTATACAGTGGCAAAACCACTTCCCTCTTCTTGCTGGTAATACCACTACCTAAACATACCAGCATCCCACTAGCTCTCCTGATCACTTTTGTCACATTGTCTAGTCACCTGCAGGTCATCCAATATAATTACCCCATGCCCCTTTCCAGCTTGGTCACTGTTAGTAACTACCCCCCTTTTGTACTATACCTCTGGGTTTCTGTGACCCATGTGCATTATTTTGCATTTTTTTGTATTAAACCTTAGCTGACAAACTATTCACCACTCCTCCAGTCATTTCAAGACTCTTTCTAGCCTTTGCCCAACCCCCAACCGGAGTGTTCAATCTTTTGCAGATCTTGGTGTCATCCACAAAGAGGAAGACCTTCCCTTCCAGTTCCTCTGCTACATCACTAATGAAGACATCAAAGGATACTGGCCCCAGTACAAACCCCTGTAGTACCCTGCTGGTCACTCTCCCCTCCTCAGAGCAAACTGCATTTACCACCACCCTCTGCCTTCTATCTCATAACCAGTTTCTTACCCAGGTTATGACCTTATTTCACAACCCCATGCTACCCAACTTGTTTTCCAGCCTCTTATGTGGAAGAGTGTCAAAAGCCTTGCTGAAGTCCAAGTAGGCCTCATCCACTATCCCCCTGATCAAGCAGTCTGGTTACCTAGTCAAAACAATCTTTCGGATTTGTTTGGCATGACCTCCCCTCCTAAAGCCATCTTGCCTTAGATCCTGCAGTCCATTGAATTCCAGGTGTTCCACTATTCTTTCCTTTAATAGTGTTTCCATCACTTTCCTGTGTACACATATCAGGCTGATAGGCCTGTAATTTTCTGCCTCCTCCATGCTACTACTTTTGTGAAGTGGGACTATGTCTGCTCTGCTCCAGTCCTCCAGGACCATGCTGGTTTCCAGAAACTGTTAAACAAGTCTGTCAGAGGCGCAGCTAGCACCTCCCTGAGTTCCTTTAACACTCTTAGATGCACCATATCTGGCTCCATTGCTTTGTCCACCCTCAGATTAGCAAGTGCTTTCCTGATCCTCTCCTCAGAAAAGAAACTGGTGTTCATTTCCCTTCCCCTCAATCTCTTGATGCTTATTTATTAAGGTAATAATTACATACTGTACATGTGTGTAAATTGGTGGTAGCCATTGCTGCACCTAGCATATTATGAGTAGTTTTGAAAACCACAATAAAAAATGATAAAGCAGAACTGGAAGAGGTACAGCACAGAGTTTCAAAGATGAGCAGGTCATTGAAAAAAAAATCTGAGCACAACCTCAAGGGTCTGGGACTTGACAAGCTGGAAAAAAAGAAGCCTATGAGTGGATTTGACTCAGGCAGTCGAAGAGGTGAGGCTCAGAGTTTCCAAAACTCACTGAGAGGTTACCATATATTTATAAGCACAGCACAAAAAGGAGGAAACATATTACTGAGGTATATAATTATACTGTATATATAGTTCCAACATCTCTAATGGTTAAAGAGTACCTTCTCGAGTTCTGTGGCAGAAAGAACTATGAAGCAAAGTGAAGAAGTTCTGGCAGACAAAGGACTAGAGAAGACAATATAATAACCATAAAAGATGGCAGTATTATACATATAAATACACTATAAATCATGTTAAATATGTATGTGCACAACAATGGATTTTGTCAATCACTGGTGCAAGAAGTAGCACTACCAATGAAGTGCCGATGAACTAAGCGCAGGAGTGAACCCGGAGCATCAGATGTTCAGCCAGTGGAGGAAGATGACCATCTGGGGGAGAACTCTCCTGCTCCAGGGTGGGTGGGGCAAGGTGGTCAGCAGAAGTCTGTCTCCTGATGGTGGCTAGGAGTCAATGTTCTTGACACCTTGCTCACATGCAGGCTAGAGGCTTGGTGGTTGTCGGCACATTCATGCACAGGAGTGCATGTGTCATACATCTAACACTACAGCATTCTGAAATCTTTGGGGCAACAGAAAAAAAGGAAAATCCCTCTGTCAGACAGCAGCATAAAGCTGCAGCTCCATGAATTGCCTCCTTTCAAAATGACCCTATGGTGTAAGTCGTGGCCTGGGTCTATAGAACGATGGTGGGAGAGATCCTCCAAGAGGATCAAGTCATAGTTATCCCAGACTAGGCATCTGGCAGGGAAATGCCAGGGTGGTGAGTGATTCTAAGGAGACATGGGCTTACATGAGGTACATCCCTACCCTGGCAGGAGTGCCAGAAAAAAGTTAAAAAGATGGATTTTGAATCTAAAATCAAAATGTTTTACTTTGCACCAATTGAGTATGACTCAACTGGCACTTTACATCAAACTTTGGGGCAATCCCAATTTTTTAATGTAGGCTGCATTGAAATCCAGATGCCTTGCAACCAAGCCACCCTGCACCACCCTGGCAACACATGAACATATGAAATTGCCAGCAGAAACTGGCCTCATGGTCTATCGAGTCTGCTCGAGTGTGCAGCTAGCCCTTCTTCATGCAGCTGCCCCTCCCACCCCCTTCCCAGTATCCCTTCCCCTTCCCCTGCCCCAACCCCTCTTGAAACTGCCCACTATCTTACAGGACACTATCTCACCTGGTAAGGTGTTCCATATGTCCACCACTCTTTCCTTGCAAAATGTCTCCTCAGCTCCCTCCTGAATCTCCCTCCCCCTCTCCAATCTCAGTCCATGCCCTCTGGTGTCCCTCCCTTCTCATCTGAAAAAATTCCTTCTGTGTTGGTCTTGTTTATCCCCTTCAGATACTTAAAGGTCTCAATCATATCCATCCTATTGCTCCTCTCTTGCAGTGAACTCATATTCAACTATCCCTGTCTGTTCTCGTAGGGCTTGCTCTTCAATCCCTAGATCATCTTTGTGTCTCTCACTGCACCCCCTCCAACAATCTGATGTCATTCTTCAGTAATGGGCACCAGTACTGCGCACAGTACTCCAGGTGGGACTTGACCAATGACCTATACAGGGGCAGGATAACCTCCCTCCTTCTGGAGGAGATTCCTCTTGTAGTACACCTCAGCATTGTGTTGCCTTTTGCTGCCACTTTCCTGCACTGAGCAGAGTTGTTCATGCTCCCCGTAATGATCACTCCTAGGTCCATCTCCTCTGTGAACCTCCCCAACTGTACCCCATTTAAGTGATAATTCCTTCCCAGGTTCCTGATTTTGAAGTGCATAACCTTGCAGTTCTTGACATTGAACCCCAACTGCCATGTTTCCACCCACTCCTGCAGCTTAGTCAGGTCCTTCTGCAACCCCTTCCACCCCTCCGCATCATCAACCACAGCTCCCATCTTGATGGTGTCTGTGAAGTGGCTGATCTTGATCCAGATCTCATGTGAGATATCGGCAATAACAATCCCAAACAGCACCGGTTTCAGTACTGGTCCCTGTGGTACCCCGGTCGTCACTGCCCTTTGCTGCCTTCCCTTTAGCCAGCTTGTGATCCATTTCACCATTTTTGGTCCTGCCCCCACATATTCCAGTTTGCCCCCTTACCTCCCATGTGGCACTGAATCAAAGGCCTTGCTGAAGTCCAAATACAGGACAGCCACCGCATGGACCTTGTCCAGTTCCTAAGTCACCCAGTCAAAGTACTCTACCAGATTTGTCTGGCAGGATCTGCCCACTATAAACCCATGCTGTTAACCATCCTGGAGATTGTTTTCCTCCAAGAAGCTCACTAGCCTCTCTTTTAGTATGGTCTTCATGAGCTTTCCCACTATTGATGTGAGGCTCACTGGCCTATAGTTGCCTGGTTCATCCTTTGGGCCACTTTTGTGGATGGGTACCACATGGGCCATTCTCCAGTTCTGTAATACATACCCCATGTCTAGGAAGGTATTGAAAAGGTCAGCCAGTGGCCCTTCTAGGACCTCTGCCAACTCACTTAGTACCCTAGGGTAATTGCCATCAGGTCCAAGTGCTTTGTCCACCCTTAATGCCCTCAACCCATCTAGTTCACTGCTTTCTATAATCCCTACATCTGTCATCCCCTCCCCCCAGCCCCCTTCACCTGGGGTATCTGCCCCCTTCTCTTGCATGAATACACAGCAGAGGTTTTCGGTCAGTGCCTCTGCCTGCTCCGCCCCTTTTTCCACCTCCCCGTCCTTCTTAATACTCACCAGCTGATCCTTGCTCTTTCTCCTCTCTTTCCAATGTAGTGGAAGAAGTTTTTTTCTCCACTTTTGATTCTCTGCACCTGTATCAGCTCCCTAGAAATGTTAGCCACCCTGACCAGTCTGGTAACCTAACCGGACTTCTCCATGTACGTATCCTTATCTTCACCCCTCCCCAGTTTCCTGTAATTTTGAAATGCTGCCCTCTTGGCCCTCACCCCTTCCATAACTTCCTGTGTCAGCCAACTGGGTTTCTTTGCCGTTCCTGTCTTGCTTTTCTTCCTAGTGAAAGACTATGTTGCCTCTGCCAGACCTTCCATTATGATGTCCTATTTCTGGTCTGCATCCATGTGTGGTTGCGTTTCTGCCAGGTGCCTGCCACAAATTTCCACCATCTTCTTAAAGTCTACCCTCCTAAACTCAATCATCCTTGTACTTGTGCCCCGTTTCCCTCCCCATGTTGAGTATGAACCACACCGAACAGTGGTCGTTCCCAGCCAGTGGTTCCTCCACTTCCAGATTCCTTACAACTTCCCCATTATTCAGTACAAGATCCAGAGGCCTTTCTAACTGAGTCAGCCCCTGGACCAGCTGTGTGAGAAATCTGTCTTTAAATGCTTCTAGCAGCACCCATTTCCTTACACTTGTGGTGAATGGGGTGCCCCACTCCACGCCCGGTAGGTTGAAGTCCCTCACCACCACTGTGCGCCCCTTCCAGCAGACCCTCCTAATATGTTCAGCTAATTCCCTATCCAGGTCAATCCCCTGAGCCGGTGGCCTGTACAGCACACCCATCCTCAGTGTCTTATTCTTTGCATCTTGGAACTACATCCATAGTGCTTCTGTCCTCCCCCCTTCCCTTCCTCCCTTACACACTTAATCCCTCCTCTTACATAAAATGCCACCCCCCCATTCCCCTTAACCCTATCCTTTCTGAATAACCTGAACCCCAGCATCATATCCCAGTCCTGGTACTGAGTGGCCCATGTTTCCTTGATGGCCACAATGTCCACCACCTCCACTGCCAAGAGAGCCTGTAACTCCACTGTTCTATTCCTTAGACTTCTTGCATTCAGTGATACCACCCTCCAGCCTGTCTCCTTCCCTCCCCTTCCCTTCCCTACCCCTATTCTTCCCCCCTTTATCCCTCCCTGTGCCACTTTCCCACTGCCTTTGCCCATAGCTAGAGGGGTAAACTCACTAGGCTGCCCTTTCTGGACCCCTTTCCTATCAGCAGTCCCCTCGCAACCCCACCTCCTAGTTTAAATAAACCAATGTTGATATATACCCCTCTAGTCCACATTTTAGTACTCCCTTCCCCTCCCTGCTCAAATGTAAACTGTCCCCTGCATATAGTTCACTATTTCCCCAGGTCCTGCCCCAGTCTGACACTTATCTGTACTCCCTAGTACAGCACCAATCCCACAGAAGCGCCCTTCTGCCAGGTCGAAAGGGGGCTTGTGCCACATTGGGGCTGCACCATCCCCTTATTTGCAATTTTGGAAGTCCTGCCATGGAAACAACAGGGGGCTCTGCTTAGACCATCCAGGAGGTGGTCTAAAGGACTTGTATCACTGTCAGACACTGTAGTGATTGGGTGGGACCTGAACATAGGATGATGGTGGAAGAGTTCCTCCATGAGGGTTAAGTCATAGTTATCCCAGACTAGGCATCTATCAGAGAAGTGCGAGGGTGGAGGGTGGTTCTAAGGAGACTTGGGCTTATATAAGGTACATCTCTGCTCTGGCAGGAGTACCAGAAAAAACTTAAAAGATGGATTCTGAATCTAAACTCAAAATGTTTTACTTTGTAGAAAATAACAGAAACCCTTGTGAGGAACGTGGACTTTGTCAACTGAATTTAGTAATTCTGTGTTTTACCACTGTTTGCATTAAAGACCCTTTAATGTATGAGTGAGCGGAATTCATATACCTAAATGATCTTGTTTGGCTAAACACAATGGGCCCCATTTTAAGAAGGTTCTTTTGGACACAAGGTGCCTGCAACAAATGGGTATGACACAAGTGGCACCTTGCATCAAACTTTGGGGCAATCCCAATTTATGAATGCAGGCTGCATCAAAATCTGGATAACTTGCACCCAAGCCACCCTGCACCACCCTTGCAACAGAAGTGCCATTGCGCCAGGTTGAAAGGGGGCTTGTACCACATCAGGGCTACACCATCCCCTTATTTGTAATTTTGGAATCTCCATCATGGACACAACAGGGGGTTATGCTAAGATCAGCCAAGAGGTGGACTAAAGGACTTGCACCACTGCTAAACACTGTAGCAATTGGGGGGACTGAATATAGGGGGCCAGTGCAGGATCAGCATGGGGGTGTCCTAGGGGATATCGGGGAGACAGAGGATTATCAGGGTGGTGATGTGGCTCCTGGTCATGGGTGACCTGGTCCTAGGTGGGCACAGCCCTGATACCTGCCCCAGAGGTGCCATGATCCACAGCCCTGTAAGTGGGAAGTATTGGCTGCAGGATGAGGGCTTCCTGTGGTGAAGGAGAAGGTTCACCGGGCACAGCAATAGTCCCCTTATACCCAAACCCCCCCATGTTGTGGCAGGCAGACTGTCACCTACAGCGTTGTGGATTTTGGCACCTCTGGGTTCTGTACCAGGAGTTTGCTGCAGCCCTAGAGTGGAGCAACTTGCATAGCTCCAATGGCTGTTTTAAAATCGGGCCTCATGAGCTGGGTCTCCAGTCACCAGCACACACAAAACTCCTTGTTGTCATCAGCAGAGCACAGTATTCCCTACAAATTCAATGTCAAGCCATTCAATATTTTACTATTAAGGGACTCTATATAAGAATCTGATCTTTATCCATATCATAGAGAATAATATGTGTGTAAGTGTGTAATACATTTTTATTTACACATGTGAGGTGTAATACCAGATAAACCATTCAACCATAGATATTTGGTACCCCATACGAAGGATGTGTTAAAAAATTAGTTTGACTGTCGCCTATATTTTTATGTAATTATCAGTTTTGTGTTTCCTTCTGCAGTGATGCATGAATGGCTTATTGCACGTCTCAAAACAACTGAAGTGGAATGCAAGATATTCTTGTTACACATGAACATGTGTATGGGGGGTAATGGAGATTTACAGATATTGTTTTTATGTTGTAATCATAATTAACCAGTTATTACAGCTCACCTACTGATGAGGCAGTCTAGAGCTGAAGTCAAAATGCCATGCATGAAACCGGCCAAGTGGCATGGAAGGCTGAGGCACTGGGCACCTTACCTCCTGCCACACCGGTGGTCAGGGGTCAGGAATGGAACTGGGTTACTCAGGGGCTGACAGGGTAAGGAAGGATCAGATATCACAAGACAGCTCTCCTTCCTCAAGAGGGGGTGTTACAGTGGCGCGCTGCTTGACTGCCACCAAGCGATGGTTGGGTGGCAGCACATGCATGTCACCATGCAGGGAAGGGAACCCACACTAACTGTGCTGGGGACGTCTCCACAGAAACAGAGGTTGGACATCTCGCCCATTGCACGTTCATGGGCCCAAGGGAGAAAATGGAGGAAAAACCACCCCAGGCAGCAATATGAATGACTGACCCCCCCCCCAGAGATCCTGCACAAGTGGCCGGACACAATCACAAGTCCTGTGGTAGAGGACAACGGTTAAGGTAAGTCCCAGAGGAGCTGGGTGACGGGGCTGGGGGGGTCAGAAGAGGGCTGCCAAGGGCAGAATCAGGAGATAAATAAAATGTAAAAAACAAATGCCATGCATGTCACATCACAGCACAATCTATTGCTGTGGCAATGACTGCAAGTAAGAGGCAGTGTATTGTGACTTCAGTTCCAGAATAAGTGCTAGTTATAGATGGACAGTGAAGGACAGTGATCCTCTTTTCATGGATACATCTAGAGTAACAAAGAATGGAATGACATGAAATTCAAAACATCTTAGAATGTAGTGCTGTTGAGCTCTGCAGATGATCGCTATGACTTTAATTGCCAGTAGCTTGACCCCTTCCTTAATTCTTGGAATAGTTCACCATGGGAAATAAAAGAAATGTGCTATGTAAAGTAAAAAGGATAAATACCTCAGAAAAAAACACATTGTTGGTGGACTTAATGACATACTGTATGGGGCAAGATTTTCTTTTTTTTGGTATTATTTATTTATGCTCCCACTTGAAGGCACCGGCCAGTCTCTCCTTTGGGTCGCCAAGGACTGAACTTGGCTTGGGTGACTCCTATCCACCCACCACCCCACATCACAGCCCACCCCCAGGGTAACCCAATGTATCCCTTGTATCAAGCAGGTCCCTTCCCTGCAGAGGGAATTAGCCTTACTAGCCTGCTTCATTGACCCTGGGTGCTGCCAGGGTGGCCATCAGTGGTCCAGGGACTCCGGCAGTGAGGGTCCAGATGGCCATCATCTGACTGGGCTGGTGTGCCATTTTCCTGGTTCTTCTCCACCCCTGCCACCACGTCCTTGGCCTATGGTGGCAGCTGACCTTGGGCAGAGGTGTGCAGGGGGTGTGTTAGGCTGCATGTCCCCACAAGCATGTACCCAATCCACCCAGAGGGACCTAGGCAGAGTCCACTCCCCCAGGAGGGAAGCATCCAATGGACGCTTTTACATCTCTTCCTGCCTCCCTCTGCTCCTGGCACCTGGACTTGGGGCACAAACCCAGGTCACCAACATGCCGAGTGAACTCCTTCTCTCTTGGCACCACAGATCCAGTGGGGCTAGATTTTCAAAGCAATGCAGACACAGTTCCCAAATTCAGGTGCAGCCTGCACCACTCCAGATGTTTGTGGGCTATTGCCAAGTGCTTTGACACATGTGCAACAACTGCTGCACTTTACCACAAGAAAATGACATGTGCATCATTATTATTATGCATGTGTCATTTCCGTTATGCAGCTTACTGCAGGCATGGGGTCATAAAACAAAAACAGCGTGGCAATAAATGCCGCAGGCAAAACGTCGTCCACAAAAATAAGGTCAGTTAAAACACCGACCTTACAAAAAACAGCCCACCCCCATTGAAAACAAAGGGGCTTTTGTATTTTATGGGGTGCTCTAACCCCCACCTTGCCCACCACACACCCCTGGAGTTAAAATAACTAACTCTGAGGGGGAGGACTTCAGGTATGGGGGGAAACGTGGGGGGATACTTTTTTTAATTAAAAAAAAGAGTCACAACACCAGGATACCTGGGAGGAACTGAATTGTGGTCCCAGGTCTCCTAACCTGCTGTGTGCTGGTGCCCTAGACACTCCACCACAGGAGCAGCTCAGCCAGACACCACACACACAGCAACTTGAGCGCTCCCTTTGTGCAGTGGACAGCGATGGGAGCATTGGTAATTCCCTTAATACTATTCTACTCCAGTCGCTGTCAATATAGTCACTGTTCTAACAGTGTGTTTAATATCGCGCTGTAATTACAGTGACATATTGACCTGATACTTTTATGGAATGTGTAGCAGGAATTTAAACCATCTGTTTTGTGGTCTATAAATCATGTCACAAGTAACGCAACTGCACTACAAAATCTCCACAATTCTTTGAAAATACAGTCAATATCCTTTCCACCCTTGAAAGTTTCTGGGCTTCATTTCCAAAGCCCAAGTTTCGCTGCATCCCTTTCAAGATGCCAAATGTTATAGCTATAGGAATGTTGGTTGTCTGAATTCTATGCTAAAGCAGGAGACAGTATGATAAGAGACTAAGATAGGACTGGTTAGAGCTTATCCCCACTGTTAATGATGCATGGAATTATTTTAGAAACACATTTCTTAGTACAGTATTTTCAACCAATATGCTCCTATGCAAAACAGAAAAGTAAAATGTAAGATTGCACTCTGGTACACATTTGAATTATACAAATTCCAAAGGGACTGAGACAAGGCTTGGGTACATGATAAAAAACTCACGCTGAGGGCACCAGGCCTACTTACAGGATGTCTTGAATCAAGTAAATCTAAAACTATGGCTGTCAAAATCCTCCCAGTGTAAAAAGAAACTAGATACTAACCTCACACTAAACCCAGGGGATTTCTGGACTACAATCATAATGTGAAATGGAAAGTTTGGTACTGAAGTGTCACATTCTATTGAAGTTAATGGAGTCAATATAAATTACACATTTGTATTAGGAATTTATGTAATACATTTTTTACTGTGGAAGGCAAATTGGTGCATTAAATATTAACCCTAAAATAATGACTCATCATAGCGCTTTGGCATTAACTACTGGTCTGTCCTTTAACTTTTGGGATATAAATAAACAAGGTATATTACAGGAACTGCTCATTTCAGATCACAGGAAATTAGGGTGTGTGGACAGGCTAAACAGTACTGTGGTTTGTTACAATGTGATGCTTCAGTCATCTCTAAACACCTCGCTTATTTTAATAACTTCTCACTGTCATGAAGGAAATTGGTTGAACAAGTGGATGGAAGGTAGCCAAGGTCATGTACATTAATAAGGTTGTGCAGTGACATTTTTTTCACAACTGCTGACCTATCTCACTATTACCATTCATGTTGAAAATCCTACAGAGTTTGACTGCAAAGCAGATGAATACTTTTTGGGGTGAAAATCACATCTTAGGCTTCAGTCCCCATCACAGGGCTATATTGCAAAATCAGAAGTGCCAGTGACACCCAACTTGTTATGGATAGGGAGCTACTGGTGGGTAACGTTTTCTTCAGCTTCACCAGGGCCGTTAACATGATTGACCATGAGATCATAGTGGCAACAGTAAGTTATTTAGACTTTAGAGGAAAAGCTCTTGCATAACTCTCTAGTTATTCGTTTTTGTTCAAAAGCAACTGTAGCAGTACAGGGAGTCAACTCACAGTGTTAGTACTGAATGGGTTTCCCTTAGGGGCCAATGCTGGAGCCACTTCTTTTCTTCCTGTACATAAATATAAATGACCAGCTAGAGGGCATCACCACCTATAAGTATGTTGATGATACATTGCTTTACTGTGCCACTAGTAATATAACCGATACAGACTACATTACAGGAAGGATTCAACATGGAAACATAGAAACATAAATTTTGTCAGCACAAAAGGTCCACAAGTCACAGACAGGCACCCCTAACCTTACCTAGCCTATTTTGTGGCAAGGAGTCCCTTGCAGTCCCTAGCTTTCCCCAACCTCTGATGGTTCAGGAGTACTTACATAAGATCAAACTAGATCCAAACTCAAATAAGGTACAAGTGATGCTGCTTAGGACTAAAAATAAAATTAGTCTGTGTTCCAGTCCCCTTGCCATTAAAATAAAGAATGAGCTCACATTCCAGCAAATACCTTGGTGTTTGGCTCGATTCCCAGATAAAATGGAATGTTCTTGTCCAGAACTCGTTAAAGAGCCCCTTACACCATTTAGAAAATCTTGAAAATGTAGGATTTAGACACACTTGAGTTTACAGTTATTTTGTTTCTGTAATTAATTCCTTATTTTCATTATTATTGATAACAGCTGCTTGGAAGTAGGACCCCTGCCCCTAGGATTTATCTGCTCAAGCAGCTTGTCTATAACTAACATCATAATCTTCTGTTTATGACATCTTAATTATATCTTTGGTGATAGATTATAGTGATATAAACTGAAGACTGTGATGTCAGATGTGGACAAGAAGCCAGAGCAGATAGGGTAGGGGTCCCAGTTACATGCAAATGCCCCTAGAAATAAAGAAATATGGTTGAGATTTACTGGAAAAATATGAAACATAAGCAGTTATATTTAAATATCATATTTTTCAAAGTGTGACAAATCTGTTTAAAAAAGAAAGGTTCATATCTTGCCTCGCTGTATGGACATTGTGCAGCATTGTCTCAGAAGGCAAGAATAAAAGTTGGTAACATGATGTTGCTCCCCCTTCTGGACTATGGGGAAGTGTAGCAGCCATCAGTCTGGACAGTATCAGGCCATTAGACAAATCATATGGTAAAGTTTATTTTGAATATGCTATGCATTACCCAGCACTGCAGTTTGTATAAACAACTAAACTGGCTCCCAGTTCATATTAGAAAACAGGAACATCTAAAATAGTTTATAGACCATTATAATAATGTAGACTGAAGGCACTTGCATGCATATATTCTAGATTTTTTTGAAACATCATAAAATAAAGCTGATCAAAGAGTCATGGAAGCTCTTCAGATTGTGGCCCTAACGTTTCAGAGCATGAAAGGAAAACATTTCTTTTCCTCTATTGATCATACTTTGTGGAATTCCTACACTTGCATCCCTGCTCTAGTTCATAAGACCTGGTGGTCCATATTGTGGGCTGCTTCAAAGCAAACAGTGTTACTACTAGGACATGTTAACTGTTCTCTCAGTGCAGATTTATTTACTTCCACTTTACTATTTCAAACATTTTACCAGGAAAGACATACTGTGCTGATAGCAGATAATTTTCGGATTCATTAGTCTGGGGATAAGGGGTAAGGAACATAGTTCAACAGGAAAAAAAATATAAATAGTAATTGACTGCATTACAAAAAGGTTAGTCATATACAGCAATACAGTATATGAAAAGAACATAATCATAAACATTGTAAGGCTAGTCAGTATGACCTGTACATGTAAGCAGATTAATCTGAGCTTTGATAGGCAGGGGAAATGACTCATACAGACATAGCATGGATAGGTGGGGAACAAAATGGCCAGGGCAATATGAGTTGAGGTAAAGGAAGTCAAGAGGCAGAGGGTCATGGACAGTTGCAGATGGGAGTAGAAATGTCACAAAGAAGACACTTGAGGGAGAAGGCAGAAGAGGCACAGCAGATTAAATAGGAGAAGTGTGGACCAGAGTTTAGGAAAGAGATACAAAAGGTAACTTGACCAACAGTAAATTTCCTAGATGGAACAGAAAAGGAATGGAAATCAGTGCCATGGAGGGGGTAAGAAGAAGGAGGAGGAGGTGGAGAGGGCAGTAGGGAGAAAAGGTATGATGGAAAGAAACCAAACCAGGATTTGAATATAAAGGATGTACAATGGGAAATGTGCCTGGCATCAAGACAGGAGAGGGAAAAGGGGCAAAGTAGAGTGAGCAGTGTGGGTACAAGGGAGACAGTCTAAGGTAAAATGACAAATAGAAGGAAAGGGGGGGTCTAGTCTGTCAAGGCAGGATTTGGGTACTCCATTGTAAACTATGTCACCATAGTCAAAAATAAGGAGAATCACCTTTAAAATAATCTCTCAGCAGGCAGAAAGTGGGATGCTTGCTTTGTTCCTGTACGGTGAACCAAACTTGTGGTTGATCTTATGGTATATGGCATCAGTATGTACAAAGAAACAAAGATGTTGGTCTAGATAGACCCTGAGGTACTTAGTCGAGGATACATCCTCTGTCACAGTACCATCAAGGATGTGGAATTTTGAGAGAGAGGTAAGTTTTTTTAATTTTCAGTCAGGTGACAAAAGTTATTGAAACTGTTTTTGTTTTCACAATGAGGGACATGTGGGTAGACCAGAACACCCACTAAATATGTCAAAATTCAGATGTTGCTGTAAGTAAGGTCATAGTAAGAGGAAAGAGATGCAAAGAGTATTGTATTATAAGCGTACATATAACTGGACACAGAGGAACAGAGAGAGGGGAACACATTTTATATGGAAAGAGAGGAAGTGAAGATGAATCTCTGCCACATCTATATTCCAATTTATGTCAATATATAGTTTGTACTGGGAGGTTTTCATATTGTTACATTCCACTACATCTATAGGCAGTCTATTCCATTGATAGATTTCACTTTGTGTAGATAATGGATTTTATTTATTGCTCAAAGGGGCATTTTCTTTATTTTTTTGTTTCTTACCCTCTAGTCTTGGAACATCATTCCCCTGCTATTCATTAGGTTAGTTGTGGACGTAATGTTACTGCATATCCTACAACATTGTCTTCTCTTGTTTGCCTAAATTCCAGACACTATAAATATAATTTATCTAGTATATCCCCATATGATAGATTATGCAGCTTCCTTGCAATTTTTGTTTCTCCTCCCTGATTCCCTCCAACCTATTAATGTCCTTTATGGTAACCAAGACTGGTTACAGTAGTCCAGCTGCAGCCTGACCAGGGACCTGTATAGAGGCATGACAACTTCTATTTTCCTACTCTTACAGTGGCACTTTATAGTAGAAATCATGTGGTTTGCTTTCTGGATTATCTTAGACTTATCCAAAGTATTTGACACAGCTGACTGCAATTTACTGTTAAATAAGCTCAGACTTACTGGCTTCAGTTACAAATCTATGCTTTCATTTTCATCACGCTCATCCCATCATCAACAACTTGTTAGATTATAGACCTGGAGAGTGCCCCTAGCCAACAGGAGCACTCCTTTCCTCTGTGCATGACACACTCATATTCTGTGAACAGTGTCTTTGCATTGCTGCCCTTTCAATGGGCACTTTCGAGGTAGGGTTTTTTAAAATGTTGATATATTATAGGGGTGCGATAGTGACCCTATAGTTAGGGTGGCTAGTGAGTTCTATGTTAATCTCAATCTTTTTTTTTTCATTCTTTCAGAAAGATGGTTCAACAGATTTCCATGAAACTTTCAGGATGTGTTGTATATGACAGACTCCACGATCCCTGAAAGTCTCATGTAAACTGGTTCAGTATTTTTAGGCATGTTAAAATGTGGAAAAAATGTTTCCCATTGACCTCTATGATGTTTTTTTCTTGAATTGCTGCTCTCATCTACATAAAAAACTAAAAAAAATCCTTAAACTGTGAAATTTTGTAGAGTTGTGTAGGCCAATGTGGAATGATTTTGTAGGTGGGTTTGATGTTTGGGAGTTTTGTAGTTTTGCGTTACATTTGAAAAATTGTGTTTTTATCATTTGTGAGTGGACTCTGCAAACGGGCTTGGAGATAATGTACCACATTCACAGAACAGTTTCAATGATGTTTAATGGGGATTGGGAAAGTGAAAGTAAAAGGGGCTGGGCTGTAGTGTCAGATAACTTTCCATTGTTATAGGTGAAATGTAACATCTTGTTTGTGGCTAAAACAGATATTTTTTAGTGTGGTGGAGTTAATATGAGTCTGTTAGGGGTTTTTATATAAAAAGAGTAGTCTAATTGCCAGGAATTAAACGGTATTCACCGAGTCTTAACCGTGGGGATCATTATTTCAGCTGGAGATGGCTGAGCGATGTGTGGAACAGGGATAACATGATGAAACAGGTCACTACCCCTATTCTCGGCAAAGCACTGTCAGTGAAATGAAAATTATAATGGTATGTGCAGCTCATAGTACCCTGGCTTCACAGTAGTTTCTTTTTTTATAACATACGGTAACGTTTAATGATTTCTGTACATTTCTTACAGAATATTTAAAAAAAAATCATGGAGGATCAAAACATTAAATAAATTACATGGCATAATTTAAAAGTGCAGTTAAAAGTTCACAAACAGAGTAAACTATTGCTGTCTGTTCAATGTAAACTGTTGTTTTCACATATCCTTCAGAAATGTGATGGCAGCCCAGCCATATCTGGTTTTAGTCCTGCAGTGCATATCCACATAATTAAAGCTCTGATTACCTCAAATCCTAACCCACCGGCAGCTGATCTATAGAACATTTCTCATATATGTTGTCATTAACAAGGCAGCTACCTAATTCTAATAACCGATAATAAAGACATTTTACACAACCAAAATTAGCAAAGTGACCTCAGACCGGTGCATCCTGAATAGACAGTTTCAATAAGGCACTTTTGGAACAAAATCTGAGCATTGGTCGGTACGGAGGATAGGGTGTGTGTCTGATCCTGTCCGAAAAGGTAACCAGCACACATGTACATGTAGCATAATCTGTCCCTAAAATTGAAGGTTACTCAGTACTTGGTGCAAAAATCTTTATTAGGGAGGAAAAAGCAAGTTGCTGTCACCAAAGCAATCTTAATGCTGTCCCTTGGTTTGTTAGAATGGGGCAGGGTGCTTGTTTGCAGGACAGCTGGCACAGTCCTCCTTTTGGACCCTGACCTGGGAGCTCAAGGCTTTCCCCAGAACTGGGAGTCTCTGAGATGGCACTGCAAAGATCTTCTCCTGTTCTATTCTATAGTGTAGTTACCCATGACAGCCCAACTAGGATACAAGATGTAATTTTCGGTGGAGTCCTGCTTCCTAGAAATTATATCATAGTGTTGCGGTAGTGCCACTATAGTTAGGGTTGAGCAGGAGTTTCTATGTTAAACCTCAGATGTTGCACTTTAATAACTTTGCAACTGTTCAATGGATTTGCAGAAAATTTTGCATGTGCATTCTTGTTTGGTAGATCTCTTGATGTGCCAAGTTTTGTTTTGGGTGGATCTGCAGAATCTGAGCTGCGCATGGTGCTAACACATTAAAAATCACTGTTGTTTGTAGTTTTTTTGTCATCTCTCTGCACCCATATGGCTTGGAAAGCAACACAAAGGATTAAACAAACAAGGGGAATGGAATATGGTAACAGATTAAAGGAATTAAACCTTTACTCAGCATTTAAAAATGGAGACCTTTGGGAATGAATAGGATTATCAAAAACTGAAGTAAACAGAGAAAGTAGATTCCATCCACTCCAGCATAAAGATGAAAGCTTTAGAACCAATCATAGAGCAAACTGGCTAAGTCAAAGAGTGGTCAAGGTTTGGAATAGACTACCAAAGGAAGTTATACTAAGTAAGACATAGGATACATTCAAGGTTGCATTAGACAAATATATGGAAAACAACAAATTCTCCTATGTGGATTGATATGAGTCATTATGGCCTATTGGCTCCAGACTTCTACCCACATATGAACCTATGAACCTATGGTCTGACATTTTCAGGGTAGAAAGGGCTTTCCTCACAGAAGTGTCTTTCACTGGTTTGGTGAAAAAATATTGATCCTTTCCAAAGTTATTTAATTTTAAAGTTGAGTTCTGAATATGATCAGTTCAGTCTTTTGGATAGCTTCCTGGAATGGCAAAATAATTTGGTCTCACAAAAAAGGATTCTTTGTTGTGAGGGGCCAATCCTCTTTTGTGAGAAAAAAATCCCTTTTCATTAGATGCCATCTATGCACTTTAATATCTTTGCAATGGTTCAACGGATTTGCACAAAATGCTGCATGCACAACCTCAGAGTGTAGATCTCTTGACTTGCCAAGTATCCTTTCAGCTGCTTGCGCAGATTCTGAGATTTGGATAGCAAAAAAAGTAAAAAAATAAAAATAAAATGTATTTATGTTTTTTTGTCATCATCTAGCACCAGATGGTTTGGAATTTGGTCTGAAATTTTCATGATGGAAAGGTCTTGGCCCACAGATGTGCCTTTCACTGGTTTAGTGAAGAAATATCATTCCATTGCCAAGTTATAAGGATTTGAAATGTTGGTTCTGAGCAAGCTCAGTAGGGTCTTTTGGATAAACATTTGATACCCTACTGAGCATGCTCAGAACCAAAACTACAAATGCTTATAACTTGGGAATGGATTCATATTTTTTCAACAATCTAATGAAAGGCACCATTCTGCAGCATCCCCCTTTCTACCTTGAAAATTTCAGACCAAACTTCCAAACCATCTGGGCTGTAGGTGATGACAAAATAAAAGCAAAATAAAACTCAAATATTTCCTAAAAATGCACTATCCAGATCTTGGAATCCTCACATCTGACTGGAATGAAACTTAACAAATCAAAACACCTTGCCCCTCCCCCCCATACTGTGCATGTAAAATTTAGTGCAATTCTGTTGAATACGGGCAAAGCTATTAATAATATTGGTGCTAGGGTTAAGTAGTAATTTCTATGTTAAGCTTCAAATGTTGCACTTTAATATATTTTCAGCTGTGCAATGGATTTGCATAACATTTTGCATGTGCAGTCTCATGGTGTAGATCTCTATATATGTCAAGTTTCATTCCTTTCAGATATGTGGATGCTGAATTGTGGCTAGCAAAAAAATGTAAAAATAAAACCCACCGTTTTTTGCTGTTTTTTTGTCATCGACTTGTGCCCAGATGGTTTGGAATTTTGGTCTGAAATGTTCAAGGTAGGAAGGGCTTGGCCCATAGATGAGCCTTTCACTGGTTAGGTGAAAAAATATTAATTCTTCTTCATGAGGGAAGCATCATTTTTCTTTTGCTGGCATCTGTTCCCTGGTGTCTAGTGGCACGCCGAGCCTCTGATTACCCTCCCTGTATAGTTGTTTCTTTATTATTCCATGTGCCTAGTGGCTCCTTCACCATATGATCACTGCTCCTATAGTTACTGTTTTTTTCCCTGGTGTCTAGTGGCACTCCCTACCCTCGGATCACCACCCCCATAAATACTTATTTCCCTGCTGTCTAGTAGCACCCCTCCACCCTACCATCCTTTTCCCCGTAATAGTTTCTTTAAGGTTCCTGGTGTCCAGTGGCACCACCATGCTCCATTTGCTGTCCCTGTAATATTTGTTTTTCTCATTGGCATCTAGTGGTACCCCCATCCTCCAATCCCCTCTCTTGTTAGACCTATAATAAAGAAAATGATCCCGAGATATATTTTTTTAACCTGTAAAAAATAAAGCAGTCCCTTGCTGATCTGACCCCAACCCCAATCTCCCACTAAGCAACCACCACCCTACATCACCCTCCACAACCCCCCATACACCCTTACTCACCTGAACAGCTCATTGGCTGAGGATCCACTCTCTGATCAAAGACACATCTTGTTGCTGAAACTGCTGACTACAATATGAGAAACTAAGGTAAATGCAGTTCAATGTATTTCAATGGGTTTTCAACTTTGATTCATAACATGGGCATTTTTACTTTTTTTTTTTCACTCTATTTATACTCCTTCCCACCTGGGCATCCTTCCAGGGTATACACTTGACCCCAGCCTCTACTCCCTTGCCTGAACTCTGGTTAGTAGAGAGAGACTCCCCTTACCACCAAGGCAGATCTAACCACCTGGATCTCCCCCCAGGGGCAGGCCCATCCTCCTACGATGGCCTGTCTGGAATTAGGGAATCCTACCTGATGTGTGTCAGGTAGACCTTGGGGTCCTCCAGATGATGGGCCAGCAGTCAGGATGTGAGCTGCGTCCCTGGCATCCCCTTCATCTCCACAAGCAAGATAGGGGATTTTTCTACTTTTTCTGTTCCTCCTCAGGAGTGCAGCATGCAATGATGTCCATGCACGGCTTCCCTGCTGATGTCTGCCACACTCCCACCCCTTCTTCTGGCTGGTGTACCTGCATTACCCCCCAATCTCTGCCGGTGGATGCCAGGATGCTGAGCAGCCCCAGATCCCTCCTCAGAGAGAGGAGAGCAGTCCTCCAGATGCTCAATCCTCTCTCTCCCCCACCAGGCCCCAATGGCCCAGGCTCATTCTCGAACCCAGGTCACCAGCATGATGCGAGGTGTGGGGTTCAGTGCCTCAACCCTCAGTGCCACTGGACCAGCTATTTTTACATATTTTGACACCAAACTTTCAATATGGCCTTTTTGGGACCTCAACTGGACAATGTCAGTAGAATTCCACAAATCTGACCTGAAAGTTGATTTCACGGTCATTTGGTGAAATCATCTTTTGGGCAGGATTTAAAAGATTTCACTGCCCTTGTTCATGAGGTGGGGTCATAAGAAGGCTATGTTGAGAATTTGGGGTGAAAATATGTAAAAATGACAAAGTTGGGAGCATGCATTGAAATTGTACTATGCTTGCTCAGAACTCTGGTAATTTTCAATAGTTTGTCAACAAATTTTCAACATAGACATATGTTTGTACCACCTCATGAATGTGACAGCTGTCATTTTTCAAATTCTGGCAAAACAGTCTTTTTATACCTGTGTCATGGAATGACATTGAGGTTGGGTGGAATCACATTTTGCTGGAGATTTGGACATTTTCAGTGCCAGTTTCATGAGGTGGGGTAATAAGTCTGTGTGACAGTTTGGTTGTGGTTTTGCTAAAATTGGAAGCACAGAGCCCAGACAGCCCTGCACTTCTACAGCAGTGTACATATACACATCTATGCTGGGATGGGAATGCAGCACACAAAAGGCCCTGTGCTCTCACAGGCAAATAAGGATAAAATTATACTATCTCAGAAAATATCAATGGATGGGTGAGCAGGGCCCAGAGGGCACTGTTCTCCCACAGGCAAATGAGGATGCAATTATACTATCTCAAAATGTAAGGCAATTCATTGCAAAAACACTTCTTTAATGCTCCAGTTAGGGTTAAAGTGACAAAGTAGGGAAATGTGGTATTAGGGTCTCCAACCCTAGCATACCACCCCTACCCTATAGGGAGCAGCAGGCGTAGGGTGTGCCTTGGGTTTATCAACCCTAACGCTCACCGCATTCTCTTATACTGTACCCATCTCAGCTTATTTACTCATGGAATGGGGAGAGTGTTAGGGTTGACAACTCCAAGGCACACCACACACCTGTTGCTGCCTGTAGGGTAGGGGTGGTGTGTTAGGGTTGGAGACTCTAATGCCACATTTCCCTACTTTGTTACTTTAACCCTAACTGGTGCATTAACAAAGTTTTTTGCAATTAATATGTAAATATATATTAGCCTCATGCAGCCCTTCAGATAACTCATTTTTGGATGTATTTTACATCCATAATTTAGCTCAAAACATCCAAAAAATGTAGTCTCTGAAGTCATTGACATCCAGCAACATTTCCATTGTTTAAGGCTGACATCCATTTTTCTTGGTTTGGACGCCGGGTCTTTATGTTTTTTTAATCCTGTGTGGAGACAGACTCTCCAGCTATACCATTTTAGCCAGTACAATGCTGAATTTCTGACAGTGGTACCAGATCCAGGTTAGATCTCAGTGTGTACTGAATTTTGGCTGCCTGAGAAATACTTTAATTTATTATTCAGTTCCCGGACAATGTCTGCTGCAGTGTGTGAGTGAAACTTACTTCAAGCACGGTGGCCCGAGAGGGGAATGGCTTAATGTGTGCAGTTCCCCAGCCCAACAAGCTTGTCTGCTGCAGAGTGAGTCACTGAGTGCAAGAACAGTGGTCTGAGAGGGGAAAACAAAGCATCCATCTGTCCCGTCCCTATTGTAACCAGCCACACTGACATATGCCATGCCTGTGACCCCTGGAAACAGCTGCCTGAGCTGCTCAGCTGCAGCCTTCCCTGACAGACTTGGTGGGAGTGTCTGTCAGTGATAGAGGAGCTGTGCCTGTCACTGAGCTGAGGAGCAAAAAATTAAATTTACTGGTACGTCGGGCGTTTACTGTCTGGACGACCACAGCACTCATCCTGCTGTGAAAGTAAACATGCTGGCTCCTCTTGTCTAATTCTGCTGAGTGCTTACGTTTTAATCAGAATTTTAGTCTATAAATCTCAGTTAGGTCAGGACAGGTCCGTGACCATGGGGACATCGAGATCCCCTCACTACATGAGTGCCGCATTACCAGTCTGAGCTCGGCTAACACAACAATCACAGAGCAGCTGCTGGAGGTAAAGAAAGATATTCACTTTTGTCTTCCGAATGAAACTCCCATCTTAGTCTCTCTCTTATCATTTTCATCATGAGGTGGCAGTGATCTAGAGTGCAAGAGGGAGAAATCTGAGTCTTTGGTAGTGAACTGCCTTGTGGGTGGCAGTCACATATGGTACCCTGCTGTCTGCAGTTTGAATAAGTCCCCTTGTTATTCCCTATTTATTCTTGCTACTAATTTTAAATTCCTCCTTTTTCAACAGGAAAGGAAGAGTGCCACTTATTACTGAAAGTGCCACATACCTTTTGTCCCTGATTAGATGGGACACCCCTCTTTACCACTTACATTGCTGTCTGTCCCACTTTGAAAAGGTCCTATTACCAAAATTAGTAGGGCTCTTGGAATAATCATGGGCAAAAGTGGGGTTTCTAGTCCCCCACTGCAACACAAGTGTACCTACGATGTTGCTAAATCTTGTTCTGTAGTCTGGACTGTGTCCACAGAGTCTTCACCTGAAAGATAAAAAGGGAATTTATTTTATTTTGCTATTATATAGACACTATCTGTGACTGAGTGTGAAGTGATCTGTATCTGTCTAGTGCCTAATGGTGAGGTGACACTGACTCAGTCTCTCTACACAAAATTACCTTGCCAGGCCAGACAGGAAAGGTATGGGGTTGGGACTGGGAGCTGGTAGGGGGACTGGAGTTGTTCAGCAAATGGTATGTGGGGTAATACAGTGATGATGTGGTGTGTCAATGTGATGTCGGCACACAGTCAGTGTGTATCTAAGTAAAGTTACTCATCATCATTGAGTGAATAAGTGATATCTTATCTAGATCAGCCTGCCCTGCCCTGCTATATCTACTAGTATTTCACTCAAATGTACAGTGTAATTTATACCTGTTAAGTAAATTTAACTCCCTTTTTAGTGCCTGCAGGCAGTGAAGTATTCAGAAAGCCAGTGAGTTGATTTCAAAACCTATAGAGCTTGGAGTATTTTTGACTGCCAGAATTTGTCAAGTGGAACTATTTTGACTTCCAAAAAATTGAAAGTCGGAGCATTTTGACTCCAGTAAAACTGAAATGACTTCCAAATTTCAACCCATGGAAGTATTTGACTTCCACCAAAAAAAAAATATCTGAAGCCCTGTCCCCACCCTAAGAGAAGAGCAAAGAGTGAACAGCTAGTCATGCTTCTGTTTGCATCTGGATAGCCTTTGTTTACCAGAAAGCAAGTATTTGAGCCAACCTGCCATGCCTCTTTGCTTTCTAAAATTTGAAGTTTTATTTTCTTTTTTTCAATGAACACAATGATCTCCTGGTGTGTGCAATGTTTCACCCACCTTGGGCTTCTTCGGGGGCAAGGATCAATGTAAATATACAACAATAGTTTTCAGAATATATACTTGACATCAATTATTAATATTGTTTTCATGTTTAGTGTCTATATAATGTTATGGCCATATCTGGTCTCAAGCAACTCTAGCACTTTATGCCTCTATTGCTGTATTCATTGTGGAACCTCAGCCATACAGTTTAAGCATTACTGAAACAATTATTAACAGTAAGAAATGTGTTTTCTTTTTTACTGGATTTGCAAAATGGCCACCAAATCGTGTATTTTACTTTTCACTTCAGAAACTGTTATTATTAAACTTCTATATAAACGTAAATTCATTTCTACAATAAACATTGCCTTTTACTAAAATAATTATTAACTGTAAGAACTGTTTTTCTTTCTTGACTGGATTCAAAAAATGGCCACCAAATTATATATTTACTTTTTACTTCAAAGACTATCACTATACAACTGATTTATAAACTGGTAAACATTGCCTTTTACCTTGTGTACAGTACTTCTATTTGTATCACATTCAAAAAATAATTTCTATTTTTCATGTTCTCATTCTGTTATTATAAACATTCACTAGATTATTAAAGTCACTACATCATGTTCTAAATACATTTTATGCTTCACATCTGATTTTATAGTATCCGCTTTAGAATATATTCTCTAGGTCACTTGAACTTCTTATTTTCCTCATTAACTTTAAAAATGAAAAGCTCCATGCTGAATATCATTCTATTCTTTGAAGCTAACTTAATCTGTTTAAAAAAGAAAGGTTCTTATCTTGCCCCACTGAACGGACATTGTGCTGCATTGTCTCAGAAGGCAAGAATAAAATTAGGTAACACGGTGTTAGATACCCCTTCTGGACTGTGGGAAAGTGTAGTAGTCATCAGTTTGGACAGTATCAGACCACGTACAATCATATGGTAAAGTTTATTTTGAATATATTATGTATTACCCAGAACTTGTAGTTGGACAACTCCAAGGCACTCCCGTCACCTGTTACTGTATGTAGGGTAGGGGTGGGATGTTAGGGTTGGAAACCTTAATGCAACCTTTAGCTACCTTTGCCACTTTAACCTTAATTGGTGCATTAAGTTTTTTGCAATGAATACATAAATATATATCAGCCCCACCCTGAAGAGAAGAGGAAAGCATGAACAGCTAGTCATGCTTCTGTTTGCATCTAACAGCCTTTATTTACCAGCATTGTAAACTTGTCCAACTGACAAGACCTCAATTAAAAGTTTAGATTAGTCACTCTTTGATCTTTCTCCTCTTCAATGTGTGAGCAATTGTGAGAATTTATTTTCTCTTCTGATGGGGTCACAAATGGTGCAGGGGGCAGCACATCTCAGAAACCATTAGGGGTTATCTGGTAAGGGACTGTTGACTCCTTCCAATTCAGTGACTTGTACAACAATGCAAACCTTTGCTTGCCCTCCCAATGAAGGATTAGCCGTATTGTGGCCGCATGTCCCAAGCTTTCAACTAAAGCAGGTACCAGCATTGACTGTCTCTGCTCAATTCTTATTGCATCTGATTTGTTAAAACTACATGTGGTTTTTCAGCAAGAAAGTGTGGTAACAGGTAGAGCTAAGCCAACTCTGTGTAGTCATGGCAACGGAGGTAGTAAATGTGGGAGAGGATGCAGCCAACTGAGAAGGTCTCCATGGCTTTCAGTTGCTCCTCCTTCCATTGGGCATCTGCAATAAGTTGACAGTGGTGAACAGAGGCACAAGCAAGGTCCACTACTCTGTCCACTGTAAAACTGCCCTCTGAGTCAATAAATACAGTTTCACCATCCAGCACTCCAAAAAGCTCAGAGGTCTGAGCACCGACAGCCAGCTACATACTTTACTCAGCTTTGGTGGCTTAATGTCTTAGATATCCATGGCTGCCTAGAAGCCAGCACTCACGAGTCTGGCTTTCAGATAGGATGGTAGAAGGAAACTACAAGTGACCACATATCTCTATATTCTGCACAAAGTGTCCAGCTTTAAAAAGATTTGGGAAAATGAATTGGCATCCCTTAATTTTGGCTTTCCTGCCCAGTTAAAGAAAAAAAAAATGATCCAGTGAACTCTACAGATGTTTCCTATTTTCACTTTCATTGTCCCAAAGGGTGAGAAGCTGGGTCATCTCAACCAGTGTTTAACTGAGCCCTTAAATTTAAAATGGTGTATAAAATTAACCTGAATTATTCGGTTTGCAAGGGTGCTCCAGTCCTAAGCACTAGCGGTGTGAGAACAAAAAGGTGGATTTTCACTTCTGTCAAAGTGTGGAAATCAAATTAGCAACTTTCACCGAAATTCTGGCTTAGAACGGCAGAAAAAAATTATAAATTGCGGATTACGGCATTAAACTGTAGAGAAATAAGTCTGCAGAACTGATTGCTGAACTGCAGAATAACTACATGTACTGAGGAATAATTCATTAAACTACGGAAAAAAATTCCTCAGAACTGTTATTCCACAGTTCATATGTATTATTCTTCAGTTCAGCCAAATAATTCTGTGGAACAGGGTGAAAATCCACCAAACACATTTGGAAGATTCCAATCTCGCCAATCTCGCCAATGGCAGAAGTTCAGAAAATTCTGTGAAAATTCTGAATTTCTGCAAATATTCCTCAACAGCAGAATCCACAACACCTGCCCACTTTTACTAAGCATGGGACTGCCACAGGTACACAAAGTCGGAAGGCACCCTTCACAGTCATTTTCAACTTAGACAGTACTGTGTGTTTGTGTATACTAGTAACTGGTGTATTTGTATTTACTGCCTCTTTATATTTCTATTAGTTTTTGTGGGTAGTTGTGATTTAGGTCATTACTTTTGGATGCGAGTATCCTCACAGACGCTGACACTATAGCGTAGTTTGACAGGTCTCTTGCATCAGTGACACTGTCATAAATGGGATGGTTAGTGATTTTTTTGGTTTTTAATGAAGGATAGTTTCATACTTCTACATTAAGGGTAATTAGTTTGCTCTAACATTTTTAGTGATTGAATAGCTGGAATACCGTGAGACTGAAAGTAGGGTCACTACAAAATAAAACATGTTTCCTATTAGGAGCTGATTGCCCAGTCAAAACTAATAAAACAGGCTGAGTTACAGTTCATGCTCATCCTGCTCAGTGATCAACTAGATGGAGATTTATGGAAATCACAATTAGTAGCTAATGTTCATTGTTATAAATTAACATATTGGGGCATGTTTTATCAGATATTTTGTATTTTAGCAGTATAAATGTCACAAGGTTATTTTAGAAACAAAGTAGTGACAATGTTTATTCTAACACCTGTTTTCTTCATTGACACAGTGAGATGCAGTTTTCTTTGTATATATAACATTTGCATTTTTTTCTTATAAATACTGTTGGGTTTGTACTAATTTTATTTGACCAGCTAGCATAAATACTGATCACAATTTCAATAAATCAGTACAGATTAAAAAGTAATTTCAAGACTTCTGAAATTACTGATAATCTGTAGAAAATAATCAGAAGTTGTTAAAAATGCATGTTCGGGGGGCATAGCCAGCAGCTGAGCTAGCAACAGCTTCTTAGTCAAGCTTTACACTTGGCAGCTCTTAACAAAGAATCCTCTATAGAAAAGCTTTATAAATAGGAAAATTAGCTCAAGATTCTGACAGAGATCACTTTCCTGGTCACTCTGATATCATTTATTTGGATTTCTTGTTGGCTGACCAGGAGTTATGGGGCGAACAAATAAAGCGGCACCTGGTGGAGGTGCAGCCCGACTGAAAGACACCAAAACCAGACCAAGTAAAGACTCTAGCACAGTGACAGTGGAGGAGATTGCTCAGATGACTAACACTGCGCTACTTAAAGCAATACAGAAAATGGATGGCAGAATGGAGGAATTCACTGCACAGTTTAAAATATTGGACACAAAAATTGGAAAGCCTGAAGAAGATACCAAGATTGCTGCCAAAACCACATCAGCAGCACTGGCATCTTCCTCGGGCCTAGTGAAGGAGAACGGGGTGCTGAGCTGCCACCTAGAGAATTTAAAAAATATATCCAGGGCAGCAAATATCTGAATCCTAGGCATACCAGAGCTAGCTAAGGGAGAGGATTTACCTGGCTTTGTTAAGTTCCTCTTCAAGGATATTTTTCAAACTTCACAGGAATACTTGATAACCAGGGCTTACAGGATCATGTCACGTGGCACGAGGCAGTGCACGGCATCTGGACAGTTACCTTCACAGACCCTTTTGGTGGTGCTAGGGTCGGTAGTAGAAAAAGACCTTATAATCACACAGGCAATGAAAAGCGGCTCGAAGGACTGGGATGGGAACAAAATATACATTTTTCCAGACTTACGTTATGCGATGAGGCAAAGGAGAAAGGCTTTTGATGTGGTGAGGTCCCGTCTGCAGCAATTAGGCATTTAACATGTTTTGGTCATGCCAGCAAGCCTGCAAATTTTCAATGTGGGAAAAGCCTATCAATTGTTGGACCCTGGAGAAGCGGGCAAGTACATTGATAAGTGGAGAAAGAATTCCAAGCAAAGGATTTAGAGATTGACAGTGAAAACGAGGACAGTGATTGAGTGATTAGTACTGTCATCTTTCTATATAAATAGCACTCATATGCACAAATAACTTTTGGTTAAACATTTAATTCTAAGCCTAGGCTTAAGACAAGGGGTAATGTTTAAGTGGCTATCTTCAAGTCTATGTCTCCTTATCTGATATAAGCAGATATAATAGATTATATTTTGGCAGCACTTTATATTGCATAGCATTTCTGGACCTTAGTTAAGCTTAAAAATAATGCTTGGCTTTAGTTTTTCTTTTTTCTCTCTTTAGGAAAGTTAATAAGCTGTGAAAACAAAAACGAAATTAAAAATTTCAATTAAAATTAAAACGAGTTACAAAATAAGCTGGTAACCTATTGTTGTTACTAAAGATGTAGCTGGGGAGAAGTATCTTATCTCAATGATAGGGATATGAATGCATTGTTCCAAATGATGTTGGTTACTCCCTGCTCATGGCAGCAATAAGCCAACATTGATAATTCTTATATAAACATTATTTTGCTAACCCCCTCATAATGTACCATGGCATAGGGGTCTACTAAGTGTGGGTCTGTAAAAATGAAGTATCGCATTCAAGTAATGTACTTTATATTACTGTACACCTGCCTATATGGGAACTGTGCTGTATGTTTTATGCAGTAAAATCTAATAAACATAAAGTACAAAAATGCGTGTTCTGCTACTGGTGATATGATTTAGAAATGAGGGCCTGTGTCTCAGCATCTTGGGGTTCGGTAAACGTATATACTGCACCCCATGAATAAAAAATAAAAAAGATGTAGATGTTGTATTGCATACAATTTAGACTGCTAAATGTTTAAACTTGCATAACTACAAGTGTAAACTGACAGCCTGTGTGCTCGTATGTCACTTGTTTTGTCATTTCATGCTGTGCAACCATTATGGTTTCACCTCTCTTGCATCTTTACAAATCAGGCGTGGGGTGTGCCTTGGGATTGTCGACCCTAACACTCACCCCATTCTCATATATTGTACCCATATCAGCTTATTTACTGATGGAATGAGGTGAGCATTTACAGTTGACAACCCCAAGGCACACCCCATGCCTGATTTGCAAAGACGCAAGAGAGGTGAAACCATAATTTTTTTTTTCCTGTTGCTGCTTGCAGCGTAGGGGTGGGAAGTTAGGGCTGGAAACCCTAACATGCCATTTCCTGAATTTTTTGGCATTAAGGCATCCTAACTGGTGCACTAACATAGATTTTTGCTAGAATTATTGATCAGTCTTGATCAATAATATATCAATATTGCTGCTGAGACCAATCTTATGGTTGTAAGAGTGGTCCCACTTACATCCATAGGGTATTAGAGCCACTCACCTTTAATTTTCTGTTCATATACCCTAAGAATGCATGTAAGAACACTCTTACAACCATAGGAGTGGTCACGGTGGCAATATTTATTTTATGTAATTTTATTTAAAGTTTGGTAACTGGGAAAGGCACACTGAGCCCGGGGCTCATTTCCAAGTGCGATCCAGGGATGTGGGGTTACAATACAAACAGAGGGAGAGAACAGACACAGCAATTAACTCAAAGTCAAGCAAATACAAACAGAGGGAGAGAACAGTAGCTGCAATTAAAACAGAGCCAAGTGCTATGGAGTAAGAGTATGATCAAAATCATATATCAATTAACTACAGCAATTCATCAATAACAAGCAGGGTAGGCAGGTCAACAAATCAAATAATGTGTCAGAAGGAGGAGGAGACTAGGAGGTCATCAGGGAGTAAGGGTGCTGAGGTTGAGGGACTAGGTTGAGGGACTGGGGAGGAAGCAACACAGGAGCAAGGGGGAAAAGGAGTGCGTTGAAGCATTCGCTTTATGGTTGGAAGTGAGGGTGAATGGTGAGTGGTTGGGGAAGCTGATTCCAGAGGAAGGCGAGTCTGAAGGAGAAAGCTGACAGACAAGAAGTTGAGTGGGGGTGAGACAGGGAGAAAAAGCATGAGTTCCTGAAGAGCAGTGGGTAGGAGGAGGGGACTGCTAGGGAAAGGAAGGAGGAGAGCTAGGAGGGGAGGGTCCCAAACCAGTATTGGCTATGAAAGCCAAACAATGAGTCTGTCAACAATGGGATAGAAGTGAAACAGCAATGGGTGAGTATAGAGGGAGCAGTAATGCATGTGGGGGGGGGGAGTTAGACGTGAAGCAGCAGAAGGAGTTCAGGAGAGTATCAAGCCTGGACAAGGACGTGGCAGGGGCAGTACCGTAGACTATGTTAGCATAGTCAATTACTGGGAGAATCATTTTCCTGACTAGTACATGATGGAAAGTGAGGAGGAGGCTGTCTCTTTTTTGTACAATATGTCTAATTTAGGTTGGAGTTTAGAGCATATGGAAGGAATGTGGGTGGAAAAATTGAGATTATTGTCCAGCCGGTATTCTGTCAGAAGGGCGCCGTGATTTAGGTACTATCATTAGGGCACATGGAACAAGGGTCCCTGGGACTTTCAGGTGCAGTCTGCTATGCCACCTCCACCCCAATGTGACTGAGGTGGAGGAGATTATATATTTGTATGGTGGATCTTGGGGGCAAAAAACACAGAACACGGTGGTGCACTGTGTGTGTGCGCCCAACATTTTGGTGCTTTCATTCAGGGCACCTTAATACTGGCAGCCTAAAGTACCTCACAGTAGTTGACCATACACCGGCATTGGGTGAATCATGTCCAGCCAGACCCTATGGTATTTATATCTGGTGACTACTTCATGGTTGCAGCCATCAGGGGTGGAAAACACAGGAAGGGTCTGGAGCTTATCCAGCTTATGCCTTGTCCCAAATGTCATAGTTTTCTTAAAATTTTGTTAATTATTTTTTAATTGTTTCTTTGTTTCTCCCCCCTTCTGGCCTGTCCCTCCTTCCCCCTGAACATCCCAGCCCCATCACTCCATCATCCCCTAGGACTTACCTTCTCCCGTTATCCCCCGTGGCTTGCACATTGCGGCAGAAGGTGGGGAGTCACCTTGACCTGCCAGACTGGTTCCAGATTCTGGAGGAACTTGAGTCACCAGGGTGCAGAGCCTGTGAAGGCCAGTGATCATTGTTCATGACTGGGATGTTTTTGCGTAATTTCTTCCCAGCATGGAGGAAGGATATGCAATGATGGCAATGGCAGTGTCACACTTGCTCCCGTACACAGCAAACTGGGCATCTGTCCAGCCTCTGCCCCATCATGCAGCATCAGTGTGCCAACCCCAGCCTCCACTAGGGGCTGGGCTAACACCAGCCACTGATCCCCTACCCTCCTTGAAGAAGGACAGCAGTCCTTGGGATGCTCAATCCTCCTCTCTCCGGATAACCCCAATGTTCCTAGGACACTGCTGACTCACCCACTGCTTCACCCACTCAGACCCAGTACTGGTATATAGCCATGCCTAGACCCAATTTTAAGTACTGACCCCCCCAGCTTGCTCCTCACCAGCGTAATTGTTCTCTCTCTTATCCCCCTGTCTTATCAATGCTAGCCCCATCCATCCCTTATTCTTCCTTTTCCAACCCGGATAGGAGCTCACTACCCTGGGTTGTGACATCTCCTACATGCCCGTGCTATAGCATTCAATCCTGGGCTCACACATACTCCTTTTCTCCATCCACCTTCTCTACATCCAGCTTTACCAACTCCTTTCTGTGCACCTGCCCTCCTAGCCTTTCTCCCCTACTTCCTCCCTCTCTTCCCCACCACCTCTACCTGGTGCATATTTTTATTTTTTATTTTTTCTTCCATTACTTCCTCCTGCAACCTTAGATAACCTGCTTTATCTTCCTATAGACACTTCTATGTATGTAAATACCATGTAATCTGTATAATATCTGTATAATTCTATGTACATATGATCTTCTTTTTCTTCCTCTCTGTAAAGAGTATTATCTGTGTTGCCTTGTAAATACCTGTGTTGACCTGTATATACAATTGTTCATGCTCCACCCAGGTCCATCTTGCAAATGAGCTTCTGCTCAACGATGAACGCCTGGTTAAATAAAGACTTGATTGATTGATTGACTCTGGGTCACCAGCATGGCTGCCAGTGAGGCTTTGTGCCTCAGCCCTTCACTCTACAGGACTGGCTCAGGTTTCTTAGTACTGAATCTAGGATGATTAGCATGGAACCAGCTGAGGACATTGGTGGAATCCTGCTGAAGGTGGTCCTGGATGTGAGTGGTGGTAGATCCTGAAAAGTATAGGATGATATTGTCTTCATACATTTGGATGAGGGAGTTAGTGCAGATAGAGTGGAGGTCACTGATGAAGAGGGAAAAATGGATGGGGACAAGGATGGACCCTTGGGGGACCTCTGCAAGGCTGGGGAGAGGTGGTGACAAGACAGAACTCACTAGGACATTAACATGCAAAAAGAAATGTATGTTCAGATCTTGTTAAAATCTCGAGTAGTTCCACAAGGCTCAATGTTGGGGCCACTTTTGTTTTCAGTGTATATAAAAGGTCTCCTAAACATTAACTAATCTATTTCTATATGCTGAATACTCTGTTCTTTATGCAATGCATAATGATTCTAAAATTGCAATTGACACAGTTCAAAAAACGTAAAATAAAAAAAATAAAAAATTAAAAGACTTCGTCTGGATCTTGGATGCTTTACTGGGCCTGAGACTACTACTGAACATTAAGAAGACTGCAGTGGATGATGTTTTATAGAAAGAACACTGATGCGCTATCCAATCTGACAATAAAGGCCAAATATGGCATTGCATTAATGTTGACAGATTCATATAAGTACTTAGGCTTATTTCTTGACAATAATTTGAATTTTAAAAATGATATATAGCATCTGTCCAGTAATCTGAAAAAGCTGCTTGCATTTGTTATACAAATAAGCACATTTTAACATATTCATTCATAAACAGTTGGTCATTTCATTAATCCTTACTAAACTGGACTATAAAGACTGCATTTATCAAAATGCCTCCACTGCTTTACTAGGAATGTTAGATCTTTATATTACAGCTCACTTAGGTTTGTGACAGGCATGCCATGGAAAACTCATCATTGTACTTTGTATTCTATGCGCCAGATATTCAGACTGCACCAGGCAGGGATGCAAGCCTGGGGGTGCTGCACAACGGGGATGTGCCAGGGCATGGCCTGGGCAATATTCAACCGTGCTGCGCCTTGGCTCAGCACAGTTGAATATGGCACCAAGGCTGCCTGAATTATGCAGGACGCAGTGGCACTGCACCAGTGCAAGTGGCAAGAGAGGAGCAGGGGGATGCACAAGCACAAGTGTGGTTGCGCTAGGCGCAGGAACCACGATATTCAGTGGTGGGTATTCAAATGGGGCCATAATTGATGCAAGGTACAAATCGGGCCATTTGCATGTCATTATGGCCCCATTTGCATGCAGGTGGGCTGATCCCCAGTGACTTGTGCCTGGCGCCCTTCCAGGCTGCAGCCATCAGGGACCGATGCCCCCTGCCACTCAGTGGCAACGCGCCCCAATGCCTGATCATGGGCTTTTTACAAATGTAACATCCCTGGTGGTCCAGTGGACCTGCTCCCCAGCCTGATCATGGGCTTGGTAAATATAAATGTATCCCTGGTGATCGGACAGGGGAGCAGGTCCACTGGACCACCAGGGGATTTCAATATTTAAAGAGCCCATGATCAGGCATGGGGAGCGATGCCCGGCCTGTGACTCAGGAGGTCGGGTGGCCACCCACAGCTGGTGGCTGCTGTGTTGCACCCAGCAATATGGTGGCCGGACTGTGGGTGTCCCCTGACATGTTCCTTTTTTTTCAGGCACTTCTTTGCACTCTCCCTATGCAGCGCAAGGCAGGTGTGTGCCTGCATATGGACCGCACATCCCGGGCTGAATATTGAGATGTGCCAAATATGCATGGGTACATCCACCGCACTTGCGCCACATACATTACTGGTGCACCCCGGCACATCGGGATTTGCGCTGCGCAGCACCCCCTTTTGAATATTCTGCCAGGGCGCATCAGTGGGTTGTGCATGGTGCAACACTGTTGCTCCATGCGCAGCCTCTTTGAATATCCTTGCCCATGTGTTGAATCTCTGACAACCTAAATGTTCATTCTTAGTTGTGTGTTCATTTATAAGGTTCTTCTTGGTACAGTTAAAGTTATGGTCAGTTATGGTCGTATGTATGAACAGTTACAATTCTATGCACATGGACTGCAAAACATCCCCAACACCCACCCCCAGTTGCAAATCAAAAACTGAAAGGGTAGCTAAATTCAGGAGCAAGACAGCAAATATTGACAGTAGTTACATTGACCTGATCTGGGACATTGACCTGGCCTTGTATTTCCTGATTACAGTATTCAGTAGAGTCTATGACCAATATGCCCCATTATAAAATGGAATATCAGAGGTGACATTAATGTCTGGCTCTCCTTTGAACTCCTGGTGCTAATGAAAGAGAGGAACAAATGGTGGACTATTGCCAGGGAATGTGGGCTCACTGCTCGCTGGTGGATATGCAAAGAGCTCAGGAGAAATGTGCAAAGAAAGTCTGGACAAAAAACTTTAACTGCAGCCGGCCCAGTGGCACTGAGGGTTGAGGCGCCGGACGCCACACCTCGCTCCATGCCGGCAACCCTGGTTTGGGAGTGGACTCGGGTCGCTGGTGGGCCAGCCGGGGGGAGTTAGGCTTAAGCGTCCCATGACAGCTCGCCTACTCCGGGGAGGGTTAAGGCCATAGCCCGAACACTTGTCTGACTCTGAGCAGAGGCTCAGAGTACTGCAAGCCCCTAATGTTAGGGGGAGGGCTGCCAATATACAGCATGATGTCAGCTCTCTGCGCTTTGACGTCAGGGGTCCTACACTGTAGGGGGTGGGAGAAAAAGTGTGAAATGCCTGCCATCGCTGGGAAGATGGAGCCTTCGGAGACATGCCCTCGATGTGCCTTCTCCCCGCCTGATGACCCCTGGACCGGTCAAAGTTGATTGATGGGGTAGGTTCTCGCCCCATCCTCCGTGGGGGTTAACCAAGCTCCATGGGGCTCCAGGGGGGTCATACGGGCAGGGTGGAAGGTAGAGGGACGTCTACCTTGAGGCTCCTGAAGGGTTGGGAATTGCAGGCAGGAAGGCGAATAAACAATAATTTCAAAAAAAAAAAACTTTAACTGCTTTAAAACCCAGCAAAACTTAAACTGGAACAATGACAAGAAATTCTGGGAGAATGTAACCTGCCTACTTCACAAGGTAAAAAAGACACCCCTAGCAATCTTGAACATAGATTGCTCTAAGGGCCTTGACCCCACTGACAGTGACAATAATTTTTATGAGACCTTAACCAACCTAGCAAACCAGAGAACAACTTGCACCTGGTGGACAGCACTGACTTTGGTCACCCAACATTTTATTTTTAGGGCCATCTATGAAAGGGAAACCTTAAGATATGTAAAAAAAGGGGGTTCGGCAAAACCGAGGTGGAAAGTTATGCTATAGTCATGAAGCTAGTGTCTCTGTCCGTGCCACAACAATCCCACCCAATCACAAAAATGTTCAACCTCTACCTATGCCATTCACACTTCATGAAAAAATGGAAGTCTGCACTTGTTACTCCTGTTTTCAAAAGTGGTGAAATAACCAACATTGCAAATTACAGGACCATTTCTAGCCTCTCTCCACTGTCTAAGGCACTTGAAAAACTTGTCAGTTACTGACTCATCCCATACCTAGACAAATACAACATTCAATGCACCCAACAGCAAGGTTTCAAAAAACTCTGTAGCACCATCTCTGCCTTGGATGAGTACACTAATTATCTCCATAATGCTTTTGACAGTGGTGACTGGGTCAGGGCCATACATATAGACCTAACAATGGCCTTTGATCTAGTTAACAACAAACTCTTGCTACAAAATTTGACTGACCTGGGTCTATCATTGTACACCATTCACTGATTCAATAGCTGTCTCTCCAACCAGGCCCAAACAGTCAAAACTGAGCATACAACTACCTCTGAAAAGGTGTTGTTTTTTTTTTATCTATTTATTTGTTAACCAGGTTGGCACACTGGGCCATAAGCACTTTTTCTGGTGCAGCCTACAGCTGCAAACAGGCTCCTAAAAGATAGAAGTCTAAGCAATTACAACAATATGTATAGAAAATTACACTTGCAACATGCAGGTACAAAAATATAAAATATATACTGTAAATACACTATACAATGTGAAATCATCATTAAGAAACACTGTATATAGTATTTGCAAGCAAATAGTGTTTCAATTTAAATTTTAAAAAAATCACATCGTTCTTGACATCAGGGACAGTAATAGAGAGATTATTCTAGCAATTAGTGTGCAAAATTAAAATGCACGTTGACCCATAAATATACTGGGCTCGATTTTCAAAGGGCCAAGAACAAAGCAAGGTGCTTGCACCAGAAAAGAATGATGCAAAAAGCAAGCTGCATCAAACCTTGCATCAGTTCTGATTTTCTAACACTTCTGGCATCAAAAGCAGAACTACCTGTGCCAAAGTGGCTTGCATCAGGCTTGCATCAAAAAGTGGGTATGCCACACTGCAACAGGGTATCCATTGAAAAAATTATGCACCATCCCCCTTTTTTTATTTCTAAGGTGGAAGTTGTCATCACTGTGTAAATACACATGCCACTGCTAGACCAGCCAGAGCTAGTCTACCTGACACTAGAGCATATATAGAGGCCCACAACAGATGAAGAGAGTTGATTATGGTACTATGTATGGAATTGTTTACAACAGTCTGGCACTGTAGACATTGTAATATTGCTTATAACATGTAAAATATTGCTTCCAGAGGCCATTTCATCTGCCATAATTATTTACTCAGCTTGCACCATTTTTCACTCCATGCATCATATTTTTTAACTCAACTTGTGTAATTTTTGATTTGTCTTACTCATGCATAGTTTTTGATTCAACTTGCGACATTCTCAGCTTGCATCATTTTCACCCTATGCATTATAGTTTTTATTCAGCGGTCTTCTCACATCATTTTGGGGGGCTTTGCCACAGAGAACACTTTTCACGCAAAATATGACACACAGTATTTGGTACATATGGATTTGATGCAATGTGGTTGTTTGACACACCTTGCATTGGTCTAAGGGCCCTGTGAAAATCTAGCCCATTAACTTTAGGCAAAAGGAGTAAATATGTATCATCTTCTCTCATATTCCTTACATTTTTTGGTACAATTCAGTAAAGATGATGAAGGTGAATCAATATTAAATATTATAGTCCTATCAGCTAAACACCAATACTGATATAATCTATGCTGTTCTGGACAGATCCAGCTGAGTGTATTGTGTAATGTAAAATATGTGGGGGGCTTTTAACACAAAGACACAACTATTGTTATAAGTGCAGTTTAAACAAGGCAATCTGAGTTGCAAAATATTAGCAAAGATAAATGAATTACAAGACAGTGTTGGTAGTAAAACACCAGTTCTTATTTGCTGTCAAATGTCAAATGATAAACAATTTTTGAGTCTATATAAGATACCCAGGTTCTGATTAACCAGTTTGCAGATGTTATTCACATGAAAATAAAAAGTCAAATTGGAGTCAAGAAAGACACCAAATATTTTTAAAAAAGCAACTTGTTCCAGCTGGCACCTTTGGGGTCAAAAATCTTAAGGCCCATAGAACAGTTGTCAATTTAGGTCTTGAGGCAAAAACATAACTTTTGTTTTTCAGAGTTTAACAATAATCAGTATAGTAATCCAAGTATTTAGCCTTACAAAATGCAAATGTAAGGCATCATTTATTTCAGAATGTGATGAAGAACTTGGGTAAATAATATTATCTGCATACAGAACTGAACTTGAATGGTGTAAAGCAGATGGAATGGAGTTACCAAACATGGAGAACAACAGGGGTCCAAGAATGGACTCCCGTGGTACTCAGTTAATAAGCATACTCTCATAAGAGGCAGAGCCATGTTGCATCACCACAAGAGGGAAAGTACTTAAATAGCTCTGAAACCAATTACATGATGAATTAGACAAACCCAGGATTCCACGTCCTTTCAGTAACAAAGTATGGTCAACTGGTTCAAAGGTCTTGATCAGGTCCACAAATATCCCAACCACTGAGCAAGCTTTGGTCCATAGCTTGAGTGACATAATCTGTGAATCTAAGGCCAATGTAGTCTTAGTGGGGGTTCCCCAAGGCTCTGTCTTGGGCCCCCTACTATTTAACCTCTTTGAGAAACAGCTACCTGAAGTCTGTGCATAGTAAACATTCTCCCTTATGCAGATGATGCTGTATACACAAGGCACCAGAAAAGTAATAGCCTTACTCGAGCCATCCAAAACAATTTTGTGCCCATGGAAACCTGGTTCTCCAACAACTTAGTACTCAATTATAACCAATAAAATGAAGACCATGCTGTTCAGCAGCTCACACTCTTATAAAAAACTCATCCCCTAGATATTTTCAGTGCAGTTGCACTAGGCTGGAACAGGTTGAGACCTTCAAATATCTTGGGTTACACCTTGATGACAATCTATATTTTGTCCCTGATATAAATAACCTTTTAAAAACGGTCATAAAAAGGCTAGATTCTCTGTACAGAAAAAGGAACAATCTTACGCAGGAACCCAGACTCCTAATCAGATCTAGCTCTGCCCTATCTCTTACTGATTATGGGCTGGTCATCTACTCTGCATCTAATGCATCTGTTATGGAGAGTGTCAGAGCACTTTGCAACAAAGTCTGCAAACTGGTTCTGGGTGTGGTTAAACACACCCATAGCTATCATCTGTACTCCCTAACTAATTGGTTACCTCTTGCTAGCAGATTCAGAAACCTGGACTGCTTACAAGGTAACAAGGCTCTCCTTGGTCTTACTCCCCATGTTTAAAAAACACTCAACTGAACATGGTCAATAACCTGTGCCACACCAGAAGCATGTTTAACCACAGACTCCCAAACCCTTTGTACAGGATGAGCCCTGGACAGCACTTTTTCATGGCCAAATCAACAAACTGGGTAAATGAGAGTACATAAGCATGTGAGGTGCTTGCATCTAACAGCACTGGATAAGGTGTGATATCATACCAAAATAGGGTTCTATGTAATCTTGGTGACCGCAAAAGGGCGACCAGCAGAAGAGCAACGTCAGGGCGGTGAAAACAATTTCACCACCCTGACAACCCCAGCACACAGAAAAACAGTACCAGGGACTAAAAATACTTGCTTTCTGGTGGGGCTGAGCCCCCACCCGCCCTGCAGCCCCCTACTTAAGATTCTCAACTCCAGGGTGGTGCATGTCGGGAAGTGCAAAGTAAAAAATAAGATTTTAGGCGGGAGCAAGAAAGCACAGTAGCACCCAGACCAGACCTGGAACCCAGCACTGCAAGCAGAAGCCAACCCCGATGCCACAGCGCAGCTTAGTAGCTAACCACAGCGCCAGCCCCATCCCTCCGCCCTCACAGGCCATGCTCACCATGCCCTCCCCCATGCGTACACGAGGTGACATCCTGTTGCCAGGGTTGCTCCACCCTACCACATCCGCCCACCTCCCTGCCCCTCACCTTTTGGGAGTTCAACTATATTGCGCCGCCATTTTGGACAGCCACATGATTCAGGCACCCACCTCACATGCTACCCCAAAATAGCAGTTTGGTGCATGTGCACAGGACGCTGGCACACATCCATTTTTTCTGCCTGATAGCTGCACTGTTGAGGTAAGCAATCCTATGGCATTTAATTGTTCAGTTTTAAGGACTTTGGCCCACTTTTTCAAAGCTTATGGACTGTGGAAATAAACCATTTCAAGTGGGCATTCATCTTGAAATAGAAAACCTGCTAAGGTACGAGACATTTTGCACTTTGTATCTTTTTTTTTTAAACAGGAGAGACACACTAAGCTTAAGCTTGTTTACAGGTGCGATTTGGGAGCACAAGGAAGTTAAGTAACTTGCTCAGGGTCACACAGTATGCAACTGGGGGCTGTGGTATTCAAACCCAGGTATCCAGCTCAGAACTTAGAACCACTGTGCTATACTTCCTCCCTTGAGATGAAATCCAGGGTGTATCTACATCCATCAGTGCTGATCACCTGTCTGTACTTTTTCCTGATGCTTAGTGCATCAGTAGCCATTTTCCAATAGCTTGGGTTTTGAGCCAAGGGTTTTGTGTTCTTTGTTTCAAGTTGGACAAGTGTTTATTACTACAGAAGGTTGGATTTATTTTACAGAAGCCTAGCATGCACGCCTCAATGCTCCTTCTTCCACATAAGTGTTTTGTACAGTAACATCTTATTTATTTTTTTGATTTTTTTGCAGTGGAGGTGATAATAATTTGATAGCTTTTAAAAGTGTTACTTGAGTTTTTATTCAAGTATGAGGAAGTGTAAATGTATGCATTAATTACTGCTGTTGTTTTGGACACATAGTTCTGCTCTGAAAGACTTAATATTTATAGTTTATTGTATCCTTTCTTATTTGGTGCTGTCTGAGAGGGTGCAATATTTTTTTGTGTACTGTTATTTCAAGTTATAGTAACACAGTAAGCTAGATATGAGCTAAACCTATGGTCAAACTGGCCTGACCCTTTCATCACATAGTTGTGACCATCTATACCAAAGGTAGAAAATAGCCCCTGGGATTATGCTCAGAGATTACCTATGACTTAAACATGCAAGGAAAAAAAAAATTACCAATAGTGGATGCCTAATGTGAATCCAAGGGCATAAACCACTTTTTCGTCAAATATAGCACTGTAATTGTAAATTGAATTATTTACCTGGTTGTTCAATTGAATAGTCTTTGATAGTTCCCTGCAAGAAACCTGTCAAGACCATCCTTAATAAATTGGCTGCATCTGCCACTTCCTCAAGAAATCTGTTCAATATACTGTATTTATTAGATGTGCACGAATACCTTATCCAGACTATTCAGTCCAAATATTCTATTTGTGTCCCAAATATTTGAATATTTGGTATTCAAATTTGTATTCGGTTATTTGGTTATTTGGGAGGAGGTGTAATTAAAAAAAAGGAAAAAAAAGAGTCCCCCACCCTCCTCCCCAGCTCAAATCCTTAACTTCAAGCCCCCTGCCCCCCCGTTAGGAAACCCAGCCCCACCCTTCTCCACCCCTAGCACCCACAATTTAATATTTTAGTTAAGAAAAACTCCCATGGTGGGCAAGGCTGGCTGCCATCTAAGCAATTATTTGCACTTTAAGAAAACAAATTCCCCCCTAGCTGGCAGCACCATTCAGACCCCCCCCACACCCAATCCTTTAATGCCTCTTACTTTATATTAAAAAGGTGACCTGCACATACCTGCCCTTCTCCATGGCTGGCTGCATAACACAGTGGTCCCACCCTTGTTCGCTTGGAGTCTGTGTAGTGATATGATCAGCTGATTGTTTCACTATACAGAGCAATTGAAAGCACAGGAGTGCTTTCATTCTGTTGCAGGCAGCCAGCAGTGGAAGAAGGTGGGTTTGTGCGGGTTGCCTACCTGATATAAAGTAAGATGCATTGAAAGAATTGGGTGTGGGGGGGGTTGAAAGATGCAGTCAACTGGAAAGGGTAATTAATTTTCTTTAAGCAGAGAAGATATATAGCAGCCAGCCCTGGAGGTGGGTGGGTTGTGCTGGTTGCCCACTGTGGAAATTTCTATTTTTGGAGAGCACTAATTACCACTGCATCTGATCTCGCTGCTCTCCTAATTTCCTCACCATCTGGAAACTAAGTTCTGCTATGCTGTCTAAAGTCCTGTTGCACAACCTGGGTGACTACTTTATCTGCTCTTTCCCATAGCTATATCTGAGTGCACTCTGTGGCACTAGAGGGTGCTAGACAATGACCACACCCCTTCAAAACAGAGCAACCCATTTACTTTCCTGTGAGACCTATCCCTTCAGGATAGTAAGATACTCTCATTCATGATGTCCCAGTCATTTTCTTCCCTGCAATAGGTATCATTGAATGCAACTAAATCTTGGATTTTAAGTGAAGCAGGTTTTTAGGCTTAGAAATTATGCTCAGTATGATTCTCATACTGGCCTGCTGTCAACTGAGAATTGTTGTCTCTCTGTGTTTCTATGTTCCCCCGGTGGCCTCCTATTTTGGTGCTACACAGCTTTGCTGATGTTTCATTTATGACACCTTGTATCTGTCACATGCCTTTAGTGAACCCCTGTCTCACAACCCTCGCGCATAGTCTAGTTCTTCTGGTACCTTCGTGTGGGGCGGCGTGTTGAGAAAATTGCCAGCACATCATTGGCTGCACCCCCACATTGCTATTGCCTTTCAGTTCTTCCCATAACCACCCCATCCACATTCAATCCCATGTACCATGCATTATTCATAACCATCACCAGCCCTGCCTTTTTCTTAGTGAGTCAACACTTATCCATGCCTGGTCCCTTTGTCACTCTGCCTTCTGATTGTCTGAGTCCAGACTCCAGCTTGGCATCCAACAGCTACATAAGCGCACGTTCAAGTAGTTGGGTGCTGTCCATGCCCTGGGCATACAGCAGCAGGCAGTAACCAGTGGTAGACTGGGCTGGCAGGTCATGTGACGTCACTATGCAGCACTGATGTCAAAGATCAAAGACAGACACAACTGGCATCAAGCACATGTAGAGGCAGGCTGCACTATTGTGTTTACTCAGCCTAGTCTCCATTTTGGTATGTGGTGTGTCCACTACTATGTGCTGTGTTGGTTATGACCATTGTGAGGTGCTGCTGCCTGTCCACTGTTTCTGCCTCATCATCACTGTCATTGTGTTGCTGTCTCAGTATGGTTAGTCAGTCAGGGTAATTTGTGCTTGCCTTTTCTTTTTATACTGGCTCCTGACATGCTAAAGTCAGGCTGCTCAGTGAGGACAAACAGCCAACTGGTGCTGAGTAGGAGATTTAGAGTTAGTCCACTGGGTCAGGCGAAGTTAGATTTTTGCTGTCCAAGATTTAGCACTCATTGCCTAACTGTTCCTAGCAGCAGTGCACACTCTCCCAGCATGACAGAGCCCAAAAGGAAGGTTATGGGCTGTACCTGTAACTATCATGACAGGGAGGAACACTAGGCAGCAGAGTGAACACAAGCTGGAGTATGCCAAGGTACTGTAAAGAACATTCGGCATTTAAAATATGCCAGAGGCAAGGTAAAAGTTGGGTGAAAAAAGTTGCCATTATGAGCAGTGTGTGTGTGTGTGTGTGTGTGTGTGTGTGTGTGCATGCGTGAGTGCATGTGTGTGTGGAGGAAGGAGTGGACTTACTGCAAAATGAGTGACATTTTTAACAGTCCCATTTGAAATAAATTCTGAACCTTTTGATTACTAGAGTGAAATAAAAAAATTAAGATACCATTTGACTGCATTTTTAATCATTCAGTTTTGGGAATAGGATTTTATATAGGTGAATTTCACTATGAAAGACTTCAACTTGACAACATTGGGGGGTTAGGAGACTTCAGGGCATAGAGCTGGAAATTAGGAAGTGCAACCAGTGTTTGAATCCCAGCACTCACACTAACTTACTGAGTGACCCTGTGTGGGTCATTTATTCTGCCTGAGTTTATATTTTTCACTTCCCTTAATGTCCTGTAACCTCTTTGATTTGGGCAAATGGCAGTTTCTGTAGTAAATGATTTATAGAGTTTGGGCTACAGTTTATATAAGAGACACTCTAGAAGGTCAAAATCCATTTCACAGAATAAACTGGAAGCACTATTCTTGACCTCTTCTTCTGTCACCAAAGGCAAGCAGTGTAGCCTAACAGTGAATAAGGAGCAGTGTCAAATCAAGGTGGGGGGGTCAGTAGTTAGAATTCCCCCTTTTAATCATCCTCATCTGTGCTGTTAGTTGCTCTCTCATTAGAGCATCCTCCCCAGAATCTCACCCCCTTATGACATGATCTCCCCTGGCACAGGCTTGGGAGGGCCAAAAGAAGGGTCAGCCAGATGGAGTCACATGGGGGGATGGGAGTCAAGGAGCTGGCAGGAGGGGAATGTAGAATGTGAGCAGGCATGGGTTGAGTGGTGTTGAGAGTGAAGGAGGGAAGGCATGAGTGCACAGGGGAAGGGACAGTGTCGGAGCATTGGAGAGCAAGGTAAGGATAAGGAGAGTGGTACATGTGAGTAAGGCAGGTAGGGGGGCCATGTTGGGCTGAAGGGTGTGTCTGGATCATTCCCTGAGGAGTCAAAGGGTCAACTCTCATATTAGCTACTTACTGTTATGACCATGCGAAGTCAGTCTCCTGGTACTCCAGTCCACGCAGCCATAAAAAGGATAGAAACTGGATTCAACCATTGAAAAGACGTGCCTCAGCTAGGTTTTACTGGAAAAATATATTGCACAAAAAGTCAGACACTGGGAATAGGAAAAACAAACAAAATGTGGGATATGTCATAAAATCAAAGACAAACTCAGACTTGTGCTGAAGTAATATACTACTGTGGTGATGGAAGGGACTTATTTATTTATTGAACAGCGTCGGAATTACAATACTTTGAGTCAGAGACTCATTTTCAAAGGTTCCACATCAGAGAGGTTACAGACAATATGTAGCGATAATATATAGTAGACAAATGATAAAGTTAATACAGCCAGGAGGGTATCACAACATTATACACATATATGTCGATTGCACTGGCAGTTACAGCAATTAATAAGACTTCATTGTTTGTAGTGAGGAAGCACATGTCTTAGCTGAGCACAGTCTTGGTGAAACATTCTAGCAGAACATGAGTCCATCGTTAGGGGGGTTGGGGCACATATAGGATCAAGAAGAGAGGAGGTGGTCATGGAGCAGGGATTTGAAGCACCCAAGTTTGGGTGCCTGGGAGATGGTGAGAGGGAGGGAACTGAGCCAGAGAGGGTCTCTATAGGAAAAAGAGTGCTGACCAAGGGATGTTTTGGGGTGAGGTACCTGTAGGGTAGTTTTGAGTGAGCTATGAATGGCCACTATGGAGGGGTGGTTGTATGAGATGAGAAATGCTGGGGGCCATTAGGCCTATACCAGTCTCTCTGGCCAAGAGGCAGGTCTGGTATTTTAGCCTGTCTTCAAACTTTAGCCACTTAGCTTGGCTGTAAAGCGTGCATGTGTGAGTTGTTCTAGGGCATCTCGTGGCTAGGCAGCAGGCCTTGTTTAAGGAGACTCTGACTCTGTGAAGAGCAGCATTGTCAGAAGCTCCGTAAATCAGGTTACCATTATCTATGAGGGACAATACTGAAGATGAAATCACAAGTTGGAGAGCTTCAGGGGGGAGGCAGTCCCTCTGCTGATAGAGAAGACCAAGACAGGAGTTAACAGAGCAGCAGAGGAAGTGGATGTGGTCATGAAAGGAAGGAGCAGTATCGAGAGTGTCACCCAGGTATTTAAAGGTGCTCACCTGTTCAAGAAGGAGGAAGAGGTAAGCGTGTATGTGGACTAGGAAGTCCATATGTCTGTTCGGTTGGTGCGGAAACAGCATTGCCTTGGTCTTTTTTTGATTCAGAACAAGTTTGTGCTTGATAAACCATGACTAGGCTTCATTGAAGGAGTGCTGGAGGAAAAGTTCAAGGGTGCCAGGATTTTTATGGGATGAGTAGAGGACAGCATCGTCTGTGTAGAGGAAGATATTAGAGCAGACATTTGGTAAGGAGCTGAGGTAAAGGCTAAACAGAAGATGCACTAAGATGGACCTGTGTGGGACACCAGAATGATCTGAGAGGGGATTGGAACAGGTATTGCCTATTTTGACTTGTTGGGAGTGGCTTGACAGATAGTCAGAGAACAAGGCCATAGCATCCTGGGAGATACCAAGTTGGGAGACAGAAGAGATGAGGATGGTGTGATTGACAGTGTCAAAGGCCTTGGATAAATCTAGGAAGACAGCACCAGCCAACCTGCCATTGTCAAGAGCAGAATGAATATAACTGGAGAACTCCAGCAGGGCAGAGGAGGACATGGTACTATGTCCTTGTCAAAAGCCATGTTGATTATTGGAAAGAAGGTATATTTGGAGAGGTATTCAGTGAGTTGGTCCAAGACAATGAATTCCAGGGCTTTGGAGGGGGGGATTGAAATTGTGTGGTAGTTGCCAGGATAGAAATGGTCACAGCCTTTGTGGATTGATGTGATAATGGCAGTCTTCCATAAGGAGGGGAATTTGCCCTGCCAGAGAGAGTAGTTTAGGGGGCCAGTAAGGGGGCAGAAAACATCATCCAGAACTAGGCAAATGAGGCAAGGGTCAAGGGTGTTAATTCTGTACTTGGCACTGGCCAAAGCTTTAATGAGGTAAGGTTTGACCAGAGCTCTAGGAAGAGGTGAGAGCAGTTTTGAAATACTCCACTTTGGCTTTTCAGATGGCCCAAGTGCAGCTATTGCATGCCGGAAAACAGAGCTGTCTATCTGTGGATTTGCTGGAGTCTAATGCTTTCTTCTAGAGGTTATCTCTTTGCCGCATCTGTTCAAGGAGGGCATGGGAGATCCAGGGGTTATGATGGCCTTTTATAATACTTTTAGTGAGGGAGGCAGCTATGTCACAAGCCATGTTTAAAGAGCGAATGAAGTAGTTTAGGGCAACACCAATGTCATGGGTGAGATACAGGGGGGACCAGTCCCAGTTCGCAAGAAGGGTTTTCAGCTGGTAAAGTTTACCTGGTTTAAGGAGCCGGGTAAATACAGTCTTAGGTGGTGTTTTGTTCACCATGCAGGACTATGTGCAGATTAATGAGGAGTGATCACTTACGGCATTTGGGAGGACAGTGATGTCAGAGAGTTTGTGGGGGTGGTTGGACATAATGAGATCAAGAAGGGTGGCAGTGTCATTGAGGGGATTGCGGCAGGTGGGGCAGGTGACAAGTTGAACAATGTCAAGGGCAGCTATTGTGTCTTTGTCAGGAGAGGCAGAGGGTGAGATCCAGTTTATGTTGAGATCCCCAAGTGTTATTTGTTCAGTTTTAGGGAGGAGGTGGGAGACATAATCGATTATCAACTGCAAGGCAGGTTTCTGGCCTGGGGGGATGTAGACAGAGGTAATAGTGAGTGGGGCCCTGTAGGGACCAGGGAAGACATTAAGTGACAGAGCGTGGGAACCTCCTTCCAGCTGGGGGGGATGGTAAAACCCTGAAGAGAGTCCTACAGATAGATAATACAGCTGCCACTGAGTTTGCCAACTCTGTCACTGTGGAAAAGAGAGTACCCTGGAATAGTGATATAGGAGTCTGGGAAGATTTGAAGAGCTAGGTTTCCACTAAGGCAAAGATGTCAGGTTGGTGTTGTGCCATCCAAACCTGGAGATCTTTGAATGTTTTCAGGAGACTGCATATATTAATGGAAGTAATGCAGACCCCAGGCATAGGGGTTGGGGATCTGGGGTGGGTGATGGGAGGACCAGGGTTGAGGAGAATATTACCAGATATAAGCAGGAGCAGGGAGATGGTTCTAAATAGCAGCTGTCAGAGGGGCTCTTTTCTTGTTGGACACCTCACAGTGGGGGTGGACTGTAGGGGTAGGTAGGGAAAGGGAGGGAGCGTAGGCTTGGATGGGCTAGAAGAAGGGACAGCCAGATGGAGTCACATGGGGGGATGGGGGTCAAGTAGTGGGCAGGAGGGGGGTGTAGAGGGTGAGCAGGCATGTGTTGAGTGGCGTTGAGAGTGAAAGATGGATGGCATGACTGCACAGGGGAGGGGACAGTGTTGGAGCATTGGGGAGCAAGGTAAGGATGAGGAGAGTGATACATGTGAGTGAGGCAGGTAGGGGGGCCATGTTGGGCTGGAGGGGGCGTGTGGGTCAAGTCCAAAGGGGACAAATGGGCAGCAGTTTGCAGGTCAGCCTGGACAGCACTGTGGTAGGGTACCAGATTCCCAAGAAAAAGGTACCTATGGGCAGGAGTTAGAGAGAAGGAGGTGGTAGGCTAGAGAAAGGAGAGAAAGCAGGGGAATGAGGAGGCAAAAGGCAGTAGCAACACTGCCTTCTATTAGATCAGATTTAGGGTCCATCTTGTCTGTCCTTTCTGCCATATCAATGACTACACCCGATTTAACTGCAGCTAGTCACCCAAGTTTGTCAACCAGATCTCTAGTCCTTTCATTTTGATGTATATTAAGCACATTAAAACAGAACTGCAATGGCAGTGACTAGTAAATTAATGCTGCTATTTAATAATTTACTCTTCTATACAGTAAGCAACACAGAGTAATATTAAATTCTATGACTACACTAACAGCCACGTGAAACAATGGTATTTTGTCCAGGTTTTGCAACCTCTATAGTTTTGGTTAAATGACACACCTGACTAGTTTCCTAGTTACATAGTCATACCAGCCAAATTAGAATGCTTTGCTATCGCTTTATGTTTCAGGACACAGGATGCATCATATTTGTTTGGCAGTAATAATGTAATACCAATTCTGTTATTATTTAGTTAATACCATCTAACTACCATGTAACCTGTGGCTTGAAACGTTTTCATTTCATTTCATTTATTTTATACTGAAAAAAATCTGTGAGCCAAGAATGCCAGTTTCACAGATGTCCAGTGACAAATAACAAAAAACAATATAAAAACCAAAACTACATAAATACATCAATAAATAGTATTACAAAAACATTAGAAACAATTACAGTCTCAGACAAAAACTTTTATTCAAGCAAACATTTAAAATCTGACACAGTACAACAAACAGTTACATTACATAATTGATTATATTGAATCAACAATTCAAAATGAATGGAGTTCTTCATAAAATTTGATCTAATCAAAGGTAACTTAAACTTCCTACTTAAACTGTTTCTAGTCATGACAGTAGGCACGGAGATGGGGAACATATTAGTAACACTATCAGGTACAAAACCTAATAGAATCTTGTGCAAAAAAGTTAAAGACCTATGTTTAAGAAAAACACTAAGAGGTAAACAACCTGAATCTTCATAAAGAGTACAATGATAAGTCATCCTGGGTAGGCCAGTAATAAAATGTAAGATACTGTGATAGGTACAGTTGAGTTTGTTTAACATTTTAACAGTTGAACATGAGTGAACAATAGAACCATACCTAAGTAGAGAGAAAAAAAAACAGTTTGCCAATAAAGTCCTAGTCTCAAAATCAAGAAACTTTAGGACACGAAACAACACACCAAGTCGCTGATGTAGGCGAGTAATCAAAAAAAGTGTTGATCAAAATTTAAGTATTGATCCAACATTATACCCAAATACTTAAAAATAAAAACCCTTTCAATTATATTACCAAAATTGTCTTTAAGCACTAAATTATAATCAATCTGATTTCTATGTCCAGAAAAAAATCAAAAATTTAGTTTTGGTAGAGTTAAGTGTTAATCTCTGTTGAATAAACTAGGAATGTAAATTGCTAAAGTCCCACTGAAGACTATCCTGTAATTTTTGAACATCAGTACCAATACTAAATAATACTGCATCATCTGCAAATAAGACAATCTCAGTATCATTACAAATTTCAGGCAATGTATTAATAAACAATTAAAACAACAGGGGTCCTAAAATGGACCCCTGGGCAACCCCATATCTCATTGAGTTCTTCTGAGACAAGGAATCACCAATGTGGGTTCTCTGGGTTCTGTCTCTCAAATAATGTCCAAACCACAAATCACATCATCAGATTTCAGTATCATGACTTACTCTAAAGCCATGCTGAGCAGGGGTCCAAAGATTATATTTCCCCATAAACTCATTAATTTGATCACTAACAATCCTTTCTAGGACTTTTGACAGAGGGGCAAGAAGCAATATAGGATGATAATTGTTTAAATTAGTCTTTACACTGGCTTTGAAAATAGGCTTAACCAAAGTACACTTCCAAACATGTGGAAAAACACCATAAGAGTGGGAATGATATTGTGATACTGTGATTTGCCAGCTCAAGTATGACTCAGGGTTAGAGATGATGCAAAGTTTTAATTCACTGTGAAGCTGGTACAAATTCAGGGAATTCCAAGTTCACAAAGGTTTTCAAATATTCCAGCAGGCATACTGACTTCACTGGTCAATTTTTGTTTAAAAAGCTCTCTAAAACTGCATATCTTTTCTCCCACTTTCAGTGATATAATTCTACCCCCTCCCAACTCCCAAACTCTGTTAAACTGCATACCCCTTCCCATTCCTCACTAGCTCCCTCATCCCTCTTCCCACTTCTGCTCTGGTGAATTAATGTAAAAGGTCCAGAGGAGATACAGTTGCTTATACTGTATATATCCTTCTCCCACCTATGTGCCAAATACAATCCCCCACCTCCCCTACCCAGCCAGACACTATTTTATGAAATGCCCCTTTACCCAGATTCCCTCAGGCCCCCACCACGCTCCTCCCCCATCCATGCCTAGAAAAAATAATTTACAGTGAGCTTGTAATAATAAAAACAGTCACCCAGAGCAGAGCATCTACTCTGTTCAGTATCCTTTTTGGTAAAGGCTCTGGCACAGAAATGAATGATGTCTTACACATAGTCACATCTGATTGGTCAAATTTCCAGCCAATCAGGTGTTACTAGGAGCAAAGACAACTTCATTCCCAATTTATTCATTGTCCAGCATCATTAGTTATTGAGAGACACTGAACAGACTAGACGCTCTGCGCCAAGGGGCTATTTTCATAATTGCAAGCTCACCGTAAATGTTCTTTTTCTGGGTGATGGTGTGGGGGGGGAGCACTGGAGGGTGAAGGGTCTATATAAATAATTGTATCTCTCCTGGATTTGCTGACTTTTTACATTTATTAACCAGATTGGGGATGGTGGTGGTGGGAGGAGGGTGCAAGCAGGGGGATGTCAGGGGGCTATGAATTTTATAAGTGTTCGGGCAATGGGAGGCAGTGGAATTATGGCACAATATGTAGGGGGAGCAATTTTATGTAAAATAAAGTCCATAATTTGAGTATTTTCTGCCTGCAAATTGGCTGTTTTTTGCATTTATTTTTTTTTTAGTTGTTTAACCAGGTATAGCACACTAAGCTGAAAGCTTTTTTACAGGAGTGACCTGGGAGCACAAGGAGATTAAGTGATTTGCTCAGGGTCATACAGTATGCAAGTGGAAGCTATGGGATTCAAACCCAGGTCTGGTCTGCTGGATATCACCAGATTTGCAGCTCAGAGCCTTAGACCACTGCGCTATACTGCCTCCGTTTATGCCATGTAAATTTTGGAAGATTCACCAGTTGAATAACTATACAACTTGCAGTCATTCTCAAAGCAAATTTGCCAAAATTTGTGAATTTACCAACTTCCCAGACCTCTACTAAGAGTACCAGGTGATTCCCTTGCAAACAGAAGTTTGTTTAAGCTTTTCTTGAAAGTATGTATTGTCTCCATGTCCCCTGTCTCTGAAGGTAGGCAGTTATAGAGGTTTACAAAACTCTGGGAAACAAAGTGCCTCTAACATTACTCCTGAATATACAACCTTTGTTCTTCAGTGTGCGGCCCTGTGTTTTGTAGGAGCACAATAGATCACAAATTTCCTCCTGTTAAACCTTGTTGATACCCTTTAGTATGCAGGACACTGAAATCATATCCCTCTCTGCACTCTTTTCTCAAGGGTCAACATAAATTCTACATTGTTTCCATACAGCTTTTATCCTTTATTCTGTACCCATGATAATTTTGACAGTCAAGCACTGCACCCTCTTTAATTCAGCAATATATTTTTTCTATTGGTGAGTCCAGACCCACTCACAGTACTTGGGTGGGGGGGTGAGGGACTTGACCTGGGCCTTGTAAAGTGATAGGATTATAGCACTTCCCTTGTTTTGCTGTTCACCCCCTCCCAATTAAACGCATGCTAGAATTCCTCCAGTCAGCTTGACAGAAGCTGTGCCATGTGTGTCATGCTTTGGTAATTGAAACTACATATTAAGTAACATTTCAAGATTATTTCTGATCTAGAAGCAAATGGTTTGATACCTTGTATTGGACCAACATAGAGGTTACAAAAATAAAATAGTGCCTAAGCTTTCAGACCTGGTTGGTCCAAAGGCTTAGGCACTGTTTCCTTTTTGTAACATCTATGTTGGTCCAATAAAAGGTATCAAACCATTTGCTTCTGGATCTGTTCTTACAATGACCAATATGGCAACTAAGCTAATTCTAAATGTCAAGATTATTTCTGGCAGTTGAGAAAGAGATTTGTGTCTGGATACCCTTATCACTGGCTTAGGAACAATAAAATGCTGCAGAGGAGATTGCCTTGTTTTTATTATTATTTTTTATTGTTGTTGCTGTTGTTGTTCTTTGTAATTGGATAAGACCCACCAGGCACAAGGCCTGTTTTCAGAGGCAACTGGGGAGCACTTGGGAGGTTATGTGACTTGCTCAGGGTCACACAGTATACAAGTAGAGGTTGTGGGAATCAAACAAAGGTCTGCTGGATGTTCCACGTTTATTCACAGCTCATTACTCTAACCTTTAAGTTATACTGCTAGGCCCCTTTGTGGCACCTTACAAAGAAGAAAATGAAGAAAATAACTAGGGTGAGGGACATTAAGATTCCAACTAGCTTTAAATAATATATTTTTTTATTATTTAAAATATGTTCTATTTACCACCGTATTATCACTAACCAGTGTTTCATGGCCCCAAGACTACTTCCTCAGGGCCTTCTGTGGTTAATTATTCGTACATTTTCTTTCACACACATTTTGGCTCCCAGAATTCCAATACATTCTGATTCTGTTGGCAGCCTAATGGTTAAAAGGTATATAGGAACTGCCAGTCAGTAATGCTTTCCTGTTTGTTAGTTCTCCTGGAGTTCAAAGTGCTTATGATTCGCATACTGGCATTTGTTACATCCTTCATAGTGGAAACTAAAAGTGTGTGAAAAAAAGTGTAAAAGGAACTGGCCACTGAAGGCCATGAGGAAGTGTCTTTGAGGCCATGAACCACTGGCTAGTAGTAATAAGATTGCAAACAGAAAATTAAATTGTATGAAACATTTTATTTTTTATAGCTGTTTAAAATGTGAATTCTTCTCAGCCCTAGTTTTCTTATATCTTGCGAAACCACGAGGATGCACTCTATAGCCTCAAGTCCAGTGAAAAGTCAAATGGTATGCACATCCTTATGTGTGTCTGAAGGGGTGGGCAGCCTTTTCTCATTTATCTCTCCTTATTTTTCATCTCCCACTACCCTACTGCAGTATCCCCTGCCAGGATTAGCCAAACATCCTTTACTCGTTACCCTCAACCTTCCTTAATTACCATCATTGTTTTCACCGAAGACCCATGTGTTCCTTCCTCCTGACCCATTTCCTTTTGCCTTCATCCTCTTTTAGAGTTCTGCATTCCTCAGTGATCTTGCAGACAGGCATTATATTGTGATGCTGTTTAAGGCATTACCACCTTTATTTAAAGTAACCAATCCAAAACTTTGAGACATAAAGCAAGAAAGAAAAACTCACAGAAGACACCCACCAACACCACAGCAGCTTCTCATCTCACTGGCTCTTTCTCAGGGGCAGAGCTTAGCTGTGTCTCCAACTCTTACATACTGGCAATTTAAATACAAATTCCCCCAATTAAATTTTGAACTCATATTCTAAATTTAATTTTATTGAGGCTTGTACTGGCTGCTTAAGTTCACATGATTGTGCCAGTAATACGTGAAAGCAATGCAAGATAATGCCAATTAGTACACAATACACATAAACAATTTACTAAACTGTAATCCAAAAGAAACAATGGGAGACTAAACATTAGCAGTGACATTTAAGACATAATACTACAATCACTATTTTAGAGATCATTCTCTAATTTGTCTCACAGATACATTATTGTGCATTCTTTTCAGTAATAAAGGAGACAAAATTCATAGCAATGCATTTATACATCATCAAAACAGCAGAAATAGACACAATTTATGGGGAGGGCTTAAAGACCCAATACTCATTTAGCCCATTTGGTGCCTGGTTGTTAAAAGTAAGAAATCTATTTTGCTTCTTTTTTCAGGATATCTTGATTCTGCCCCCCCCCCCCGTGGTTTTACAAATTACATTCCCCTAAATTTAAGGAGACTCTCATCCATGTTGTACATCTCCAAAATGCACCCCAACCTGAGTAATCTTATTTTGGTTCTGTATACAGCTTAAATGTTCCTGAATTCTCTTTCATAAAGCTCTAGTACTCATGTCAATGAACACCACAACATAGAATAATGTTTGAGGAGGAGAGCATAATGAGACTTTTATGTGCATTCAAGGTGTAGGATGCTACATAAATCCCAAGAGTAAAGCCTGAGGGGTATATAAAAGCATATCACACCAAGGATGGGCATCAGATCCAAGTTATGTACTCCTCCCCATGTGTCATTTTGTGTAATTTCTGGTCTGTGCTTTTTTGCACTGTCAGTCCAAAAAACAGGGTCACTGCTGTGAGAGAGTGAGCAACATAGTCAGAACTGGTGCTAACAGTAGTGTGACTTACAGCAATGACCACCAATGAAGTGACTTTCACCTCAGTATTCTATCTGGACACTTTTTTCTTTTTAAAAAAAGAATGTTAAGCCAGCAGGTGGGGGTTGGGGTAGGGGCAACTCATCTGTGTTAATTCTAGGCCATGATGAAATGAAGTCACAGTGGGTTTTTTGTTTGTATTTGTTTGTGAAGATCAATCTGTGTTAATTCTAGGCCATGATGAAATGAAGTCAGAGAGTATGTTTTTTTCTTGTGAAGAGGTTTAATTTTAACAGGTGAAGGAAAACAATTGATTGTAGACCATGTGCTGAACATTTAGCAAAAGCCTTCTGTAGGAAAAACTGGTTCATGTTTGCTGGTATAAACCACAGATTATAACATTGAATTATAACCAGCTTTTTCTATGAAGAACATCAGGTTTTAGACATGGAAAATCTACCTAGGATTTAACTTTTATCTTAAATTATATAATTAACAACAATATTAAGGTTAATAAAATAAAAATATATGCTGCTTTTATAGACATTAAGGCAGCTTTTGACAATGTGAACAGAGATAGTTTGTGGAAAATCTTAAGAGGAAAAAATAGCAATCTTAAATTTCTGTCTTTAATCAAACCTGTACACTAACATGAAATTAGTGATAAGATATGGGAAGGATGGCGCTATTACAGCAGAACCACTTATAACCACAGTAAGTATGGTGTTAAACAGGGTTGTTTATTTAACCTAACCCTGTTATATATATATATATATATATATATATATATATATGCACACATACACACAGATTAGTGGAAGATCTGCATTCGGTGGAAACATTTCTGCCAATAGTGAATAACATCCCAATCAAAATGTTATTATATGCTGATGATAAAATCATTTTTTCCCAAATTCCATTGGGTCTAAGTGGAGCTATGGGTGTTACTATGGAAACTCTAGCAAAGTTAGATCTTGAACTAAATACCCCAAAATAAAAAATTACGGTGTTTGGGAATTGCAACGTGACCTAAAATTATGGACAGTTAAGTAAATCATACATGAAGAACAGCCTTTCTGTTAGTTGGATTTCTGGTTTAATAGAAGACAAATTTGAAAAAATCAAATCAAAAAAGTAAAAGATACTGCTATGAAAACTATCTTAGTGAGACATCGTTTTGCACACACTTATGTTAAAAAATCTTATACTGCACATAAAAAGTGCTATGGAGCTAAGGCTGCCTCTCAAGTACTGTAAGGTGCCAAAATATGGAGTATTAATAGCAATCTCCATGATTTTGAGGTATTGCAAAATATTTGATATTCTGTGAAAATGTGTTACACAGAAAAGCAATATGCAGATTAAGATTTGAAAGCCTAGCAAATTTTTGGAAAGCCCCAATCAATAAGTTATTACCAGCTTCCTGTTTCTGTGATGATATTATCAAGTTATCGGTATCATATAACTTGTTTGAATGTGATAAACTGAAGGAAGAAATGGTACTCATTTAGCAAGGAGATGAAGGAGAAGACATCAAAGAAAAAAATAAATCTTATTGTTATCCACAGATTCTGAAGCAGTATCATTTTCATTGGGGAATTTTGCACAAAAAGCCATGCAGGCTTTACACATAAAGCCACATTTTCAAAGGGGCTGCATTGCTACAATGGATTTGTGGCATTGAGATTGCCACAAGTGGTAACTTGTGGCAAACCATGCTGAAAGTGTGATTTTGCAAGCTGTGTGGCAGTGTAGCACAGGTACACCTCCTACCCCCGGCATACATTTGCAGCCGTGGGGGTACCCCATTATGGGGTTTCCACCAAACCTTTGGCACAAGCTGCAGTAAAGTGGGCAAATGGTCACAACTGTGCCAGCCCTTTAAAAATCTGACTGCATTGCATCCAAGGGCTTAGGCACAGCTGCATCGCACTTTGCTGTGGATGCAAGACTTGATGCAAGCCCTGCAACCACCTTTGAAAAATGGACCCATAAACATAAAGGAGATAGAAAGAGATTTTTATATAGCTAACTGCCCTTCAATCTTCCTTCCCATGCCAGTTATATATTCTGATATACTTTGATGATTTTTGGATAAATAAATAATCTAACTTTGGGGTGCCTTCCATTCTACATTGAGTTCCACTGTCACCAGCTACTGCACTTGATTTTTATATTTTTAAGACATTCTAAGACATCTGAAACTTCCATTCTATGCTATTCATCTGAATGGCCTGGAATGGGTGTTTCTGATGTCATAGAATGTTCAGGCAGTATGAAAACAGACAGCAGCAACTGCTGAGCAGAGAGGGTCTCAGGGTAGTTACAAAGGCACAATTAGATTATTAGATTATTAATTTAATAAAAAAAGGTCAAAACATATCAGAATAGTGGGTAGCCAATAAAAGAACAACTAGAGGGCATCTAGAGGTCTAAAAACTGTTTCCTATCACCTTTAAGAGTTAAGTGTTGGGTAATAAGGGTAATACATTTTTAGGAATGTACAGTATGTATTCTTGTGTGGAATTGAATGATTCCTAAGTCCTTGATCCTAGCTTTAGAATTAAATTGTGTATGTTTTCCTTTATTTCTCTTGTCAGAAAGATGATATAACATGCAAAAATGTATTCCTGACACATTTGGAACATACTTGTCTGATTTATATATAACCTGATGTATTTTAGATGATACTTTTTAGATTGTGATATTTATCATTGCTTTTAAATATTGTGTATGTAACATTTGTTTTTATACATACTTTGAAAATAAATGAACTAGAGCTTGAACTTTGATAACAACAGTGACCAGTTATTACATATTATCTACCCATGCCATTCCACAATTCATAAACTCTGTTAGAGATGGCTTGCTGGCAGTTAAAAAATGACTACCATAATCACCTGACAGGGAAACTGTAACTCAGAAATTTATTTTGGAAGAATAAAAATGTTATATTGGAACATTCTTTTTTTTTTTACATTTTGTGAACAGTTCTTCCTACAATGTTGCAGAACAGCACTGGGAGCCTGTATGCCCTCAGTTATGCAAATTTTTGGGAACAAGATGACAACATGATTTACAATAACATCACTGTATGGCAGCACTTTACCAATGATATTGTCTGCATATGGAAGGGGGATGGTAAAATTCTGGATAAATTTAAAACCTAGCTAAATGAAAATGATATGAATTTAAAATTTACATTTACATTGAGTAAAGTTAGATTTTTTAAATACATTATAACCTTAATTGGCATTCTAGTCTGTACAGTAAAAACTAAGGGATTTAGAAAAAACAACCTCCACAATTATGTTGTAGAGAAAAGAAAGTGCACCCCCACCACCTTTGATTAGTTCCATCCCATGTAGTCAATATTTATGGGTCCATAGAAACTGCTTGGAGATGGAAGATACATTAGTTCAATTTCAAAAACTTACTAATAGATTTGTGCAGTGTGGATACAGTTTAGGGGAATTGAAAGATTCCAAAACAGAGGGCACTTCAACTGAATGGGGGTGGCCTTTTGACACCCCAAAAGAAGGATGTTTTATAAGTGACTCTAGCTGCAAAAATAGGGGGATTCATTAAAAGGCAATGGCCAGTTTATCTGCAGATCTAAGGCTGGATTTTTAACCCATCCTGAGGCCAAGTCCTCCTCCACAAAGGCCACTGTAGACCAAAATCTCTGCACCTGCAGAAATCCCTATTTTTAGCCAGTGCAGTGGTGGAGGATGTTATGCCAGGTCCCACCAGGCATAACATTTCCCTGCAGCTGCCCCAAAAAATCAGCCACAAACTGCTGTAAATCAGGTAGCTGGTCATAAACCGGTTCCCCCTTTGAAAATACCATAGCTGTGGGAAAAGCTGTGGTTCCATAAGTGGAGACCCACTTGCACCAGTTCTTTTCCCATAGCCATGGGATTGACATTGGCTTTCAAAATCTAGCCCTTAGCCAGTGGGTACACAACCAAGGGTAACATTATCAAAAGGAAAAACATCTCTGATAGATTAGTTTGTAGCCATTATGTAAGAGACAAACCATGGCAGAATACCCAGTTGCTAGTTTGCTACCATTACCATCAGAATAGTTTAGGTGTGGAAACTGCTCTGCTTATAAACTAGGAAGGAAGATTGGCAGACGTCAGTGAAAAAAGATATCAACAAACAGCTATGTTTCAGTAAAAACATTCATCAAAAAAGTCAATACACGATAAACAATAAAAATAATCATTTCAAATGTTTTAGACAAAAATTTAAAACAATGTCTTCTGAAAGAAAATATGTATAGGAGTACAGGCTGATAGGAAACAAATGTAACAGCCATCTTCATAATTAACATTCCAGAATAAAAAAATGTACATACACACCTCTCTGAACTTAATATTGGTATAAAAAATATAGAGTTTATTAATTGCGGAATGAAGTGTGTAGCTTGTATGTTATGGTGTCCTTGCATAAAGTGTACATCACATTTTATCACTGGCACAATTTTGTGAACATAAGGGGCCCGATTTTCAAAAGTGCTAGATTCATGCAAGGGACTTGCATCAAAAAAGTTTGATGCAAGGGGTGACATGCATCACAACTTACATCAAACACACTTTTCTACAACAACCTGCATCAAATCCTGACACTGCTGCATAAAATCCCCCTTGCAACAAGGTTGTGGCAAACAACCAGGTATGCCAGGTCACAAGGGGGCTTCTGCCATGGTCGGGCTGCAACATTCTCTATTTTGGGATTTTACAAACCTCGCAGTGGATGCAAAAAAATGGCACCATTTAGACCAGGCGAGAGGTGGTCTAAATGGCTTGTGTCACTGGAAACAGGTCTGACAATTGGCTGCCAGGTGCAGAAGTGGCAGGCAAGGTGGCATAATGAGAGTTAGAGGGAAAACTGGGCATTAATGGGAGCCTGTGGCACCCAGCAGGGTGCTTTTTCTCTTGTACATATTCATGTATTTCCCATCAATACCTAGTATAGTATAGCAAAGTACTATATCTATATGTTACACTGTATGGGAGGAGGGTCTAGGGACAGAATGTGCAGCTTCCAGGTGTGTTCCCACTTGGGGCCATGGCATGTTCTGTCCCAGGACTACCTGTATGGTGTAACATGTAGGTACAGTAGTTGCGGTACTATAATAGGTAATAATACAAATTGCAATGGTCTCAAAGTGTTGCAGTCCCCCCTCCCTATTCCCTATCTCCCCATTCAGTACATTGATATCTCCCCTGGTGGCCTAGCAGACCTCACAATCCCCAATGTCCTCTAGAAATATTTACATATCTCTTCTGATGGTCTGGCTGGCCCCTGATCACCAATGTCTCCCAGAAATAGTGTTATATCTTCCCAGGTAGTCTAGCAGACCACAACCCCTCAATCCCTGATGTCCCTCAGATATATTTATATGTTATCCCTGGTAGTCTAGTGCCCCCCCCCACTGATTCCTGATCTCCTCCAATACCATTTATGTAACATTCCCAGGTGGTCTTGTGGGCCCCACCCTGCCAACCCACCAGGCAGTGCCCCTCACCCTATTCCCTCATCCCTTCTATGAGCCAGCGACCAGCACAGCCCTCTTCTCTCCATCACAGCTGGCCACTGACTGAGCTGTCAAGGAGCACATACTGTATACCGTACAGACCCATGGAATTATAGCTCACTCTGAGCTACTAATCAATGTCAGTGAGTGTGTACTGTATACAGCACACTGTCCTTGACAGCTCAGTCAGTGGCCAGTCATGGTGGAGATATGAAGGCTGTGCTGATTGATGGATTATGGAAGGGACAGGGGGAGTGGGGTGGTGGGGCACTGCCTGCCAGGGAGGGGGTTGGTGTCCACTAGTTCAGAAGGGAATGTTACATAAATATTATTGTGATAGCTCAGGGTTTGGAGGGTACACTAGACTACCAGGGATGACATATAAATTAAACTGAGAGACATCTGGGATCGGAGGGTCAACTACACTACCATGGAAGATACAACACTATTTCTGGGGGGCATCGAGGATCGGGGGTTGCTAGACCACCAAGGGAATATGTAATTATTTTTAGAGGACATCAGGGATAGACGTGTCTGTAAGACCATCAAGGAAGATATTTGTGTAGTGAATGGGGGAGATTGGGAATATGGATGGGGGATTGTGGCACTTTGAGACCATCATAATTAGTATTATTAACTATTACAGTATTGTAACTGCTGTACCTATATGTTAATCTGTACCAGGAGGGTCCTGAGACAGAATGTGCTGTGGCTCCAGATGAGCACAGCCCTGGCAGCTGCATTTTCTGTCCATGGACTCCCCAATACAGCATAATATACAGGTACAAAACTTTGTTGTACTGTAATAGGTATTGATGGGAAATACAAGATTACATACACCAGAAAATGCACCCTGTCAGGTGCCACAAGATCTCATTAATGCCCAGCTTTCTCACTGATTCTCCCATGCCACCTCTTGTGCCTCTTCAGCCCCCAGCATCCTCCTGTCCAGCAGCTTTACACCCCACCATCCCACTCCCTCTAATGTTGTGCCAGGTGTTGGGGGTGGATCCATGCAGCAACACCTGCAGGTACACTAACTGTTTGGCACAACAGTCAACTTCCAACAAACCTGGGGAGTTTGGTGCCAGGACTCTGATTTTTATAAAATTGGGGTAGGGGCCCTTGCGCACCTGGAGTTTGCCATAGACCTTGGAGCACAGCAACTTGTGTCACTCTAAATGCTCTTTGAAAATCATATGAAAGGAGTCAATACTGGCCTTTATAAAATTGCATTAAGACTATGAGTTCAAAATAAAGTTGGAAGTTTGTGCTTAAATTGCTGGTATATAAGAGGTGGAGACATAGCTGAGCTGTGCCCCTTAAGAAAAGCCAGTACAGCTCAAAACTGGTAGTGTGTTGGTAGGTGTCCTTATAGTGGCGTGAGTTTCTTTTTCCTGCTGAACAATATGTCTGAAAACTTTGGACTGGTTGCTTTAAATAAGTTGACATGAAAATGCCTTCAACAGCACTGCAATATATCGCTTTGTTGCTGATTTCTGAGTGCCCTCTAACTTTTGCAGTTTTGACATTGAAGGTAGTTCCTTCCAGAGGAGCATCTAGTTGTCTGCAGTGTAAGCATACATGACCTTTGAACTTCTTCATCAGTGGTCTACCTGACAACTCATCACCCTTCTATTATGAATTCCAATAGACACCATCAGCTCCTAAAAGCATCATCACAAATGCCTTTCACCTTTTCTATTCAATATCTGGCATATACTAGCAATGTTAAGAGAAAGAGAGAAACTATTTACTTGAACCTTCCCTAATGAAATCCCAATAGGCATTATGCTACAGAGTTATAAAACAATATGGTCCCATTTATCCAAACTGCATCAGCAACACATTTGAAGTTTAGATAAACAAGACTTTCCCACTCCATATTCTGCAGCTAGCATGACAACCCGCTCCCCATTCTCCAAACGCTTCAATAAATGAAGTTTCTATTGCAGGGCAAGTACAGTCCATTTTCATTTGATGCTCATCCCTGCAGTCTGAAAGAGGCTGAAAACTTCTGCAGAAAACTCCATAAGAAAAGGCTGTCAATGTTTGCTCTGCTGCTTGCAGAATTGTCAAATTGACTAATGACACCAGCTGTAACTGAAAGGTTGATATTGGTGACAACACAGAAGTTCGTAAAATAGGGAGTTCCAGTACATTTTATTTACTTATTTATTTATTGAAATAGTTTCACTAGGAAAGGCACACTGAGCAACAAGATACTCATCTCCCGGTGCGACCTGGGGGGATGGGGTACAAGGGTGTTGGATAACATGCAGGTTATCAACTGAGCAAATAACAGAAGCAAGTAGCAGCATATGAACACAATTGTATTAAACGACAAGCAAAGACACATGGAGTACATTGGATATTGTATGGAACATATGACAATTACTTGACATATAACAGCAATACAAGGGAAAATTTAGCACACAGTAATATGCAGGTATAAGCAACAGGAGACATAGAACACATGATGGTGTGGGGCAAAAAGGCACAGGAAAAAGTGCATAGGTTGGGGCTATATGTCAGCATTTATAGCAAAGCTAAGGCCACTGGTCTGGCAGTGGGGAGGGGAGCAATTGGCGCATGGCTGAGTCAGGTACAGGAGCAATTAGTGGTGATGAAGTTAGCTAGGGTGGTAGAAAGAGAGTGGGCAGAGGAGGAATGATGAATTTGAGGTGGGAGAGCATTCCATAGCTTGGGTAACTGGTGTGATTGGGTGGCTTGCACGGCAGTAGTCTTCCGCCTAGAGATTGATAGTTGGTGGTAGCCGCAGGATCTAAGATAATGGGCAGGGTAGGGGGCAGCTGAGATCACAGAGGAGAATTAGGAAGGGATGGTGCCAAGCCATAGATTAGATACATATTTAGCACAGTGTGAAATGCAGCAGTTTCGGAGGGATGGTAGTGCTAGGGAATGGTAAAGGTCACAGTGGTGGCTAAGGGGTGAGGCATCGAGACCAAAGCGGCAGAATGCATTAAAAAGTATGTCCAAGTTAGATAAGGTGGATTTAGGGGCTGCACCATAAACAATGTCACAGTAATCAAAGGAGGGAAGTATCATCTTCTGGACCAATTCACGTTGGACGGGGGGAGGGAGGCTACTGCGGTTCCTATAAAGTGCACCCAGCATGGGGTGTAGTTTTTTAGAAATAGCATCAATATGGTCTGAGAAGAAAAGATGGTAGTCGAGCCATACCCCCAAGTAGTGGAATGAGGAGATATTGTTGAGTTTTTGACCATCCAGGGTGTGGAAATAGGGAAGGGATGGGACTCTGGACAGGCATTGCCATGTGCCAAAAGTCATCGTGACAGTTTTTTTTACATTTAGGGAGAGCTGGTGAGAGCTGAACCATTGCTGTACTTTGTTGAAGTCGGCTTGGAGGTTAGTTTGTACCACTTCAGGGTCGGAGCCTGAGGAGAAGAGTACAGTGTCATCTGCTTACATGTGGATTGAGGTAGTAGAGCTGATGAGTGGTAAGTCATTTAGGAATATAGAGAACAGTATGGGTCCCAGAACCAACCCCTGGGGGACACCGGTAGTTAAGGGAAGGGGGGAGGAGATAGCATTTGCGACTCTAATGGACTGAGTTCTGCCAGAGAGGTAAGATCTGAACCAGTTGGTGGCAGCAACAGAGAGGCCTGATTCAGTAAGACAAGAGAGCAATATGGGGTGGGAGACAGTGTCAAAGGCTTTCGCAAGGTTGACGAAGACAGCTGAGGTGATCAGCCCACTGTCCATACCAGTTAGGATGGAGTCAGTAAGCCTTTTCAGGGAGGATGCCGTGGAGTGTCCCTTTCTGAAACCTGACTGGTAGGATGTGAAAAAATTAGAGTCAGAGAGAAAGGAAGTAAGTTGGGTGAGCACAAGGTGCTCTTGTAGTTTTGCTAGTCCTGGGAGTAAGGAAAGAGGGTTGTAGTTGGAGGGGGAGGAGGGGTACCTCCTTTTGGGAGGGGGATGACAGTGGCGTGCTTCCATGCTTGGGGATGGCAGCGGCAGCAAGGGATTGGCTTAAGAGTTTGGCAAGGGGAGTTGCTATGGTGGTGGCGGAGAGGTAGAGGAGTTTAGGGTCCAATCCATCTGGGGATTTGCCTTTTGAAGGGTTGAGAGAAAGTAGTGCATCTAGGGCATCCACTGCAGAGATGTCATTGAAGGAAAAGGAGTGAGGCCTAGTCAGGTTCATTGCAACTGTAGAGGGTGCAATAGGTGCAGGGTTTGGCAGGGCAGAGAGGAGAGTGGCAGCAAAAGTGGTGACATATATGTTGAACTCAGTAGCGACTGCTGTTGGCTCAGCGAGAATGGAGTTGTTAATATTTAGAATAGGAATGGGATTGCAGCTGGTGGGGTGAAGAGAGAGTGAATGACCTTCCAGAATTTTGAGGGGTTATTTAGGTTGGACTGTAGGGAGCTGCTGAAGTACTCTGCTTTAGCTAGGCGAGTGGCTCTGGTACACTTGTTTCAGAGCATTCGGTATGCGAAGAGGTGTTGTGGGAGGCGTGAGGATTTATGTGTTTTCCAGGCTTTGTCATGGGCGGTTTGACATGCAATCAGTTCTTAGGTGATCCACGGCAGATGGTTTCTTCGTACCCTTGTACGTCACAGCAGGGTATGTTTGTCCCAGATGCTGAGGAAAGTGTCTTTAAAGTGGAGAAAGGCATCGTCAATGGAGTCCATAATAGGGGCGGGGTCCCAGTTTGCTAATACAAGGTCGTCTAACACCGGGGTGAGATTGAGGGATTTGAAGGAGCATTGGACTAGAAATTTAGGGGGGGGGGATTTTGAGTGGTGGATTTTGCGCACTAAGAAAGTAGCGTGGTGGTCACTGAGGGAGTCAGGAATAATACCGGCGTGTATGACCCAGTGAGGGTGTGTGGTAAGAGCCCAATTGAGGGGTGAGTGGTTACCAGATTTTAGGTTAAGCCGGGTGGGCTCAGTAATGATTTGAGAGAGGTTTAGAGCAACAATTTCAGTTCTGGTTTTGTTGAGGGCAGGAGCTAGCCAGTTGTGGTTTAGATCTCCCATAATATAAAGTTCCCCTGTCAGGGTTAGGCAGGAGATTTGTTTGAGGAGGTTGGTGACAGCACAGGATGGTGTGCCAGGTCAGCAGTATATTCCTGCAATGTAGATTGGTAGTGAGAAGGGGAGTGTCAGCTGGAGTAAAATTAATTCAAAGATTTTAGATTCAGACTTGGCTAGGATAACCGAATAGTGCAAGTCTGAGTTGATGTAGATGGCAACTCCACCGCCTCTTGTGGCTCTGTCCTGGTGGGCCAAAGTGTAGCCTGGGATGGTGACATATGAGTCGCTAATGTTTTTTGTGAGCCAGGTTTCGGACAATGTGAGGATATCTGGAGCATAGTGAGCAGCAAGTACCTGGAGGGAGTCAAGTTTATGGACTAGGCTTCTTATATTTAAGTGCAGGAGGCACATGCCATGTGGGAGAGGGTTTCCAGGGAGAAGTCAGGAAATGTCCAATGTGGGGGGGAGGGGCTTGCAGCGATTGAGAGGGGTGTGTGGTTTGGGGCTGGGTTTTGGGTGGATGTCATCTACGGCAAGGAGCAGGAGCACAAGAGTTAGGTAGTGGGCAAATAGCTATATGTGACTGACGGTGAGCAGATGTCTCTTAGTTAGAAGGCTTGGGTGATTATCTAAATTGAAGAGATGTTTGAAAAGATTCTGTCCAACCACATTTTTGCAGGATCTGGGCAATACTGTCTTGCAGGACTTTTACCTAGCCCCATCTGTCAACATGGCCTTGAACATCTTCTACAAATTACTAAAGGAGTTGTTAGACAAACATGCCCCTCCAAGGCTTTTCAAGTCCAAAAATAGACCACTTAGTTGGTTCTCACTGTCTCTGAAGAAAGCTCTCAAGCACAGAGACCTCCTTTGGAAAACAGCCAGGAAATTCCAGTCAGAATCTGACTAGCTCATGTTTTGTGCTGCCAGAAACGCCTGCACCAAACTTATCAGATCTGAAAAAGCCTGCTACTTCCAAGTAGCATTGGAAGATAACAGAAACAACACTGCCAAATTCTGGAACATCCTCAAAGAGGTTGAGGCCGCACCACTGCAGCCTCTCTCCCCACAAAAATAGTGTCTGGAGACAATGTCTTTACTGACAAAACTGAGATCCTAAAACACCTCAATGAGCATTTTTCTACTGCGGGGCTAGCATTTGACACCTCCCCAATCAGCAAACTGAGACCACACTGGGATACCGCTATTGATAATAGTCCTAATGTTAACACTACTCAGTGTTCCTCCGCTGCCTTCAGCTTCCGACCTGTTAATTTCAAGCAAGTTGAGGATCTTCTATTGGCACTGGTTATAAAAAAGAGTGTTGATGCAGACGACATTGAACCCCTCTTCCTAAAAATTGGCTACCATCATCTGACCATCCCCATCACCCATCAATTTAACTCCTCCCTAAAACAAGGCACGCTACCCAAATAATGGAAAACTGCTCACATCATCCCTTTGCTTAAATCTGAGGACCCGAACGACATGAATAACTACAGGCCAATCTCCCTATTACCTACTATCTCAAAATTACTTGAAAAAACTGTTAACACCCAAATCAGGGAGTACCTGGACTCACAGTATCTGCTAAACACCGCTCAATTGGGTTTTAGAGCTAAGCACAGCACGGTTTCTGCACTGACCAAAGTAACCACAGATTGGCAAACGGCTTTAGAGTCCAAGAAGTATGTGTTTGCTCTCTTCCTTGACCTCAGTAAAGCCTTCAACACGGTGGACCATAACATCATGCTTCATGCTTTGAGTGACATCGGTCTCGACAGTGACACCGTCAAATGGTTTAACTGCTACCTTACTATCAGATATCAGCAAGTCAAAGCATCTGGAGACCAATCATCTCTAAAACCACTGTTACGAGGTGTCCCCTAAGGCTCCATCTTGGGCCCAATCCTATTTACAATCTACATCAACAACCTTGACTCTCATCTGCGTACAGCTAATGTACACCTATTTGCAGATGACACTGTCCTCTACACTATCAACCCTAGTCTGGACTTGGCTCATGAGGACTTACAACAGGACGCTATTTCTCTACAACATAATCTAATTAAACATAAGCTTCTATTCAATGCTAAAAAAACTAAAGCCATGATTATCTTACCTAAGGCAGTCCCTAGCCCCTCTAGCAGTCATAAGATCCTAACTCTGTTGGGCGAACCCCTTGAAACTGTGGACAACTTCAAATATCTAGGGTTCTGGCTGGACAATAAACTTAACTTTCTATGTCACCTGAATTAAGTCACCAAAAAACTAAGACAACACCTAAGCTTATTCTACCACATCAAACACCTCCTCACTATAGATGCCAGGAAGAGGCTAGTGCAATCTACATTCATGCCACTTCTAGACTATGCTGACTTCCTGTACGATCACTGTCCCTCCTCAGCCCTCGGTAAGCTTGACACCCTCTACCACAGGGCCTTGAGGTTCATCCTTAACCTACCTTCTCGCATTCATCATTGTCTACTGTACCGTGAGTTAGGATGGTCCTCCCTTCCCTCAAGGAAGAAAAGCAAGGCTCTTCTTTGGCTCTACAGAGCATTGACTGATAAGCTTCCGGCATACATCTCAAGTCTCTTCGTGTATGCCAAGGGTGCTTACGGCCTGCGATGCTTCTCCTTAATCTGCCTCCAGACACCAAGAGTTAAAACATCTCATGGCTTGTCCACTATCACCTTCTCCTTTCCTTCCCTTTCCTATGGAATACCATGCAAAGATCTCTAAAACTTTATACCCTTCCCGGCCCATTCACTTTCAAAGCAAAGCTATCTGAATACCTGAAAGAAACCTGTACTTGCTTTAGGTGACCCTGCTCCCATAACTACCAATATTCTTCATGTTTTACTCTGGCACTTAGCTCTTCCAGTTCCCTAGTTAGAGAGCTTCCAGTTCCTGTCCCCCTCTTCCCCTCTTCCCACCATCTCCCCCATCGCTCTCTCTCTCTGCCTCTTTCCCTCTCCCTCTCTCACTGTCCCCCTCCCTCTCTTTCTCTCCATGCCCTTCTCCCCCTTGCCCTCCTTCCTTACCTGCTCCCTCTCTATCACGCTCTCCCTCTCTCTCGTCTCTCACAAGCTTCTTCCCCTTTCCTCTTCTTACCTCTCTCTCTTTTTCCCCGCCCTCCCTCTCTCTCAATCTCTTTCTCCTGCTCACTCCCTCTCTTACACTTACACTCTCCTATTTTATATTGTGGCCTGGTATATGTATGTGTATGTGTATATATATACATATATATATTTTTTTCACATATGCCTATAAATATTGTTTTGCTATATCTTGCTATGTGCTTGTAATATTGTTATCCATATGTATGATATGTATTACCTCCTCTTGTACTTTTTGTGACTGTTTACCTTTGCCTGTAAAATATTGTTGTCCAGGACCACCTTGAAAATGAGCTCGCTCAATGGTGTTTTACACCTGATTAAATAAAGTTGATTGATTGATTGATTGATTGATTGATTTGGAGCTGGGCAAGGGGGGGGGTAGTTGAAAGTAAACCAGGAGAGTGATGGGAAGAAGAGAAAAGGACTGGGACTCATGGCTGAGTGAGTCCAGGCGTGGGTGAAAGGGAGAGTGGACGCCGAAGTGAAGGAGTGGGGAAGCCCAGAGAGGTTGGGCAGGAAAATGGGGGGGGGGGGGAATGGGAGAGGTGGGTGGCATGTTGAAAAAATTGGCAGCTAGGGCTCCCTTCCTGGAGGTAATCATCAGGGTTCAAATAAACAGGAGTGCACTGTAGCTGATATTAAAGTATTGTTATTGGTCTATAAGCACCACTACATCAGCAGTTATTCTTTCCCTTAGGACACTACCACACATTATAAAGAACTTGATAAGTAACTCTTTTCCATTCAGCTGGGTTTGTAACTGGTGTTGTGGGGCATTTTTAAATTCTGTGGAAACAGAATTCCCTAGAATTTTGGAAAATTCTACCTAATAAAGTGAAATTCCATTGGAAGCAAAATTCAGACATTTCAAGAGCTGAATGTTTATCACAGATTAGTAATCCACAGTTTAAATACATCAATATTTCTTTTCTGCAATCCATGTAAAATTATTCTGCAGTTTACCTAATCCATGAAAAATGACTCTATAGTTTACATGGAAACACTGTTCAGAAGTCTGCAGAATTCAAAAAGAAATTCTAAAAAGTATTCTGGAAAGGGAATTGCCATTCCACAAAAATTACAATAGAAGACCGCATGCTGCAAAGCCCTTTCTGTAACACATATGCAGAATCATTTTGTTAGGTGTCAAAGAAATATCTTCATTACGATTTGAAATAATGGAACATATGGACTCATTATTAGTAATGCCAGACTATAACTCCATGATTGGATTAGCTATTTGAAAGGGCATTCCAGAAGGACCCATATTAACATACAAATCTGGCGGTATACTTTCTGTTATCTCTTAAAGTGCTTTTGCACAGTTTTACAATCCACCTTTGTCATCCCTCTAGGTTTTTGTTAGCCAGTATGGCAAATTAACACTTTCTCTTAATTAAAATATGCTTTCAAATACAGGATCCACAATGCCCTCATTGCCTCCAGCACCTGTGACTGCCTCTGCTAACAATCGGCACTCCCTCCACCTGTGCCCACCATGTGGGGCCTTGGCCACCTATCGTACTTGCCCTCCCGGGCCCCCTTCTTATGCACTTATCCCCTGACAATGCCGACTTGGCTGCTTACCCCCCAACCCCCCTCCTCACTTCTCTATCTCCTCCATCGTTTCCTCCACCTACCGTCTGCTACCCCCTTTTCTTTTTTCCCATTTTCCCCCCTCTTCTTCCAACTAATAGTCCCCTTAACAGCATAGTGTTGACTGTGCATTGTCTTTGAACCAACCTCAATGTTTTTCTCTTGCAATTTATGTTGACTACTGTGACTAGAGACGTGGAACCTTTGTTAAAGCCTTGGCTCAAAGGTAAATGTAATCGTAGAACCAATAAATAAATAAAAAAAGAGGTTAGCCCATTAAGGGCCAACTTAAACCTGTAAGGTGAGTGAGTAACTTTTTCTGCTGCCTTTTAACTTCATGCCTTACAGAACAACTTTCTGTAATCTAATCATTAACAATCAACACTGATTCAATCACTCAGTACTGGGGAATTTTGTGCATGTGAGGAGCTCTTATAAACATAGCAGGGCCTTATGAGCAGCTTTGGAAAAAGTGGACTACATTTATTTTGAAATAGGTGTCTGTTTCATTTATAATAAATCAATGTTTTACACTTTAAACTTCTTATAAGTCATCAAACAGCATTTGATGATTTAATGTTTCTTTATAGGGTGCTTGGAAAGAGTGTCACTTCTTGCTGTAGTGTCACCTCATGCTGCAGAGTGTCACCTCTTGTGACAGATTGTCTCCTCAGTGTCACATCTTGCTGTACAGTGTCACTGTTGGCATCCCAAGGGTGCTAGACAAGGTCACCTTGGTTTCAAATTTTCCTCACACTGAGAAAGCATGAGGGGACACTCCTACAGCTGTTAGAGAGTTTCCTGGTGTTCTATTACCATTGAGAACATGAGGTGAGAAAATCACTGAATGTGACTGACTACATGCTAATGCTGTACATTTATTTGATAACATCTCACCCCAAAGCACGATTTCTCCCATTATCACATCCTCAAGCAGCAGTTTTAGGTTTTACTGTTTGAAATTGCCACTATGTTTCTCCCTACTTCAAAGACTCACTCTGGACCCCACTGTAACCGAAGCATATGGCTCGCCTTAGTCATTCAGCACTAAATAAAAATCTATAGGCAGTAACTCACCCATGAGCTGGGCAAAACACTTGAGAGAGACAGAGTCATAAAGAGAAAGTGATTAGGCAGACGATGGTAAATGGTAAATGCATGTGTGAAAGTAAAATTGGTCTCCAGCTCATAACTATCAAGTCACGCTCATGCTCATGCTCACCTCTTCAGCCTCAGCATGGAAGAACTATTCTTACACATCCAACAAGTAGAGTTATTTTTATAATATGTTAAAAATAGAAAAGGGTGTTGCCTTTTGCCCCATTTCCTAATGCTCGATTAGACAATCCAGAGTGGGCAATATTGGGCTATATATGCACTTCCAGAACCTGCTAGGCCCCCCACCTGCAGCATCAGGCTAGCTACACCCCTGGGTGTATTTGCATCACCCAAAAGTGACCACTCTTTCACATGTTATTGCTTACTTACTGAATTAGACACTTAAGAATGGGCAAGTTCTTTTTATCAACCTATTTTCATTGTCATCATATTTCAGTGTTACAGTAAGGGTTACTGTATACTACATAGGTTCTTAAAGAAGTGAGAATGCACTGGGATGTCAGCCTTTAACCCTTTAATACCTGGGTCATGCATTATTGTTAATTAAATTTCTAGTAACACTTTAAGTGTCACTTACATACTATAACTAGGGTATAACTACATTGTAATTGCATTGTAAATACTGTACAGTTACATGCAATTAGTATGTAATTGTTAGGTACCTTCACATTTGTGAATTGTGTAGTTACACAATTTTATTGATGGAATAGTCACACATGCAACTACTAATTTCTCCCTTTCGGCACTAACCAATTCATTCTAACAAGTGCAAATACAGATGTAATAGCTGTTACAAAGTACAGTATAACTCCAAATCCAGTGTGAAACTACCACTGTATCTATTCTGGCATTATGTAATTTGTTCTTACAAGGGTAAGTACACATTTAATTGTTATTGAAAATTGTAACAGCAACTCTATTGTGCAACTACTACATTATCTCTTTTGGCATTATAACATTTGTTTTGACAATAATAACTACATATACTGTATATGAAAGTCGTGTGCATTGGTTCAATAGGTAAAAATAACAGAAAACCATGAATGGGATGTCAACATACCAGGGTACACAGTCTACTGGAGGGACAGGAAGGGCAGAAGAGGAGGAAGAGGAGCTCTCTACATAAGGGAAGGGATTAAAGCAACAGAACTAAAGGGTAAACAGGGAGGAGAGGAGGCACTGTTGGTCACCCTGGAGACCAGAAATGGTACCACTATCCACATGAGGGTTGTATACAGACCCCCCTCTCAGGAGGAGGAAATAGACAAGGAAATGATAGAAGGCATCCTTAGGATGGCAGAAAAAGGAGAGATATTGTTGATGGGGGACCTGAATATGCCAGATGTTAACTGGAGCACTTTGCTGCAGCCACATCTATGAGCAGGGTCATTCTTGATGCCCTACAGGGGGCATGCCTCAGACAGCTAGTGTTAGAACCCACTCAGGAGGGAGCAACCTTAGACCTGGTACTCTCAAATGGGGTTGGAGAGAGGATCTCAGATCTAGAAGTGGGTAGCCTTCTGGGAACAAGTGACCACCAAACAGTGTGGTTCATGATAAACACAGCTGCAGAGTCAAGTCATACAAAAGTGAGGGTACTGGACTTTAGGAGGGCTGACTTTGTCAAAATGGGAGAGTGCCTTAGAAAAGTACTAGCAAACAGGCAAGAAGGAGAGGTGGAGGAACAATGGGGAAACATCAAAACTGCCATCACAGATGCAAGAAGCCTTTGTGTGAAGCAAATAAATCAAAATGAAAGAAAAAACCTCTATGATTCTCAAAAGAGATGGTGGGGAAGGTTAAGGAGAAAAAGGTAGCATTTAGGAAGTATAAGGAAACACAGATGGAGCAGGACAGAGAACTGTACCAGTTAAAGCAGAAGGAAGTGGGGAAGGCAGTCAGAATAGCAAAGGCCCAAACTGAGGAAAAGATAGCCAACTCAGTTAAGAAGGGGATAAAACCTTTTTTGTACATTAGGGAGCAAAGAAAGATAAGGAGGATAGTGAGGCTTAATAAAGGGAGGGGCGTGGGTGGGCAGAGAGGGACAGTGAAAAAGCACAGATGTTGAACGAATACTTCCGCTCAGTATTCACAAAAGAAGAGGAGAGGGAGGTACCTAATCCAATCAATAGAAGCACTCTGGATAAGGGGGTCGATTCCAATCTTTCATAGAAGAAAGGGTTCTGAAAGAACTCCTAAAACTGAAGGTGAACAAAGCAATGGGTCCTGATGGGATTCACCACAGAATTCTAAAAGAACTAAGGGGAGAACTAGTGATACCACTGGCTACCCCTTTTAACAAATCATAGGAGGATGGTGTGGCACCTAAGGACTGGAAGAGGGCTGATTTGATTCCCCTTCACAAAAGTGGGAGCAAAGTAGAGGCTGGAAACTACAGACCTGTTAGCTTGACCTCAATGGTAAGGAAAATGATGGCATCACTTCTGAAAGAAAACATTGTTGAGTACCTAGAGGCCAGCAGGGCACAGGACCCAAGGCAGCATGAATTCACAGCAGGAAGGTCAAGTCAGACAAATCTAATAGATTTCTTTGATTGAGTGACCAAAGTACTAGATGAGGGAGGGGCTGTGGACATGGACTTACCTAGCTCTAGACCTAGACATTACTTAGACCTTCCTTAACCTAGACTTTAGCAAGGCATTTGACACAGTCCCACACAAAAGATTAATAAACAAATTAGCTGGCCTGGGAGTGGGTCCCAGGGTGGTAGTCTCGGTAAAAAAATGGCTGGACAACAGGAAACAGCGGGTAAAAGTAAAAGGAGTCCACTCTGAAGAAAAAGGGCTTACTAGTGGGGTACCGCAGGGTTCAGTACTGGGTCTGGTCCTTTTTAATGTCTTTATAAGTGACATGGCAGAGGAACTGGAACAATCACGGGATTTAAGAATGCATGGGATAGACATAAAGGAGTTCTGGAGGTCAGGGGTAAGGGGCAACAGACTTCTAGGAAAACATAAACTGAACTTACAAGCTCAAACGGGCAGACTGGGTGGGCCATAGGCCCTTATCTGCCGACACTGTCTATATATCTATGTATCTATGTAACTGGAAGGAAAAGTATGCCTCTTTGCAGATGACACAAAGATCTGCAACAGGGTTGATACACAAGGGAGGTGGAAAGCATAAGAAGGGACTTGGCAAGGTTGGAGGAATGGTCAAATGTATGGCAGCTTAGATTCAGTGCAAAGAAGTATAAAGTAATGCACCTGGGAAACAAAAACCCAGGGGAAGAGTACACAATGGGGGGTATTAACAATGACAAAAATGGAAAGGGACCTGGGGTAGACATATCAGTTGACACAAAGGTAAGAAAGCAATGTAAGAAGGCAGTAAGAATGGCTGGGGGGATACTGGGATGTATAGGGAGAGGCATCACCATTAGAAAACAGGAAGTTGTTATCCCACTGTACAGACAGTTGGTGAGACCCCATCTGGAGTACTGCATATAGTTCTGGAGACCCCATCTCCACAAGGACATAGACGGGATGGAGGCAGTCCAGAGGAGGGCAAATAAAATGGTGCAGGGTCTGCAATAGAAGCCATATGAAGAGAGACCAAAAGAGCTTAATATGTATACCCTTGAGGGAATGGGGGGGGGGACATGACAGAAACTTTCAAGTACCTCAAGTGAATCAATAAGGCCCAAGAGGGTAGCATCTTTCAAAAAAAGAGATGTGCAAGAACAAGGGGACACAATCTGAAGACAGAGAGGGGACAGCTCAGGGGCAATGTGAAGAAGTATTTTTTCACAGAGAGGGTGCTAGACACATGGAACAGTCTTCCTGAGGAGGTCATGGGATCAAAAACAGTGGGGAATTCAAGAATGCATGGGACAGACATAAGGCAATTCTGGTGGGGGGTAGGAAGAAATGGGTTGTTGGTTAACTAGGAACTGCAGCTTATCCAATAGATAGGGAAATGGACAGATTAGGTAGTAGTAGTAGTAGTAGTAGTAAAATTTTATTTATACAGAAATATGAGGACAACTTCAAACACCATTAGGGTTATAATAACCCTCTTTACAAAGTGCACCTGTGTTAGATGTAAATACAAGTTACAATAAAACAAACAATAAAAAACTGCACATTTGACAGTATAATAAATACTTAATACAAAACAACAATGTTATATCATAGCGCTTAAACATCTTCAAAAGATGCAAATCATCTATTACATTCACAGCGAAAACATATTTCTTGTTTCATAGCAGTTAACTTCAGCTAAAGTCAAATCCTGGGTTTTCAATGTCAATGAAAGTTCATTCCAAGTAATAGCAGCTCTATACTGGAAAGTCAGAGTTACAAATCTATTTTTATATTTGGGAACTATCAGATCTCTAGCTCCAGTTTTGCGAAGGTTAAACTGGTGAGATGGAGGAATAAGTCTCTCTGACAAACCTGTAGGATATCTGGTCTTATAAATTTTATAGCCAAACATGTCCAGATTTGTTTCCTCCTAGTCTCTAGAGAATCCCAGTTTAACTTAGTGTACATATGACAGTGATGAGTATCAATGTTACATCTTAGTACAAACCTTGCTAACCTATTATAACATATATCAAGCTTATGTAACAACGTTTTATTAGCACTAGAATATACATGGCTTCCATAATCAATCAGTGGAATTATTGACTGGTTTGCTATTACCTGTGGTCCCTAATACCCAGACAATTTACTGTTCTCCTAAGCATACCTATCCTAGAGTGAACTTTTTTTATTACCATATTTAGATGTTGTTCAAATAATAATTTATGGTCAACAGTTACCCCTAGGTACTTACAGGTCAAGACTTGTGTCAAACAGTTTCTGTTTATGTTTTTTTATGTTTAATTTATCATTTTGTAAACCATTCTTAGTTGTATTTAAACCAAATAACATAGTTTGGGTCATCTTTGTATTTAAAACAAGACCTGAGGAGGTAAACCAAGCCTACAGTGTATTAAAGTCTGTCTGCAGGTTGGCCTCTACCTCACCTGTGTCTACTCCATTAGAGACCAGAACAGTGTCATCAGCATAAAGCCTGACATGCATAGTTTTTATATGGAGAGGAGGATCATTTATGTAAATGATAAATAACAGGGGTCCTAACATGGATCCCTGTGGAACACCTCGAGTCACTAGAAGAAACATTGAACTGGTCTCTTCCACCATCACCATTAGGTGGGCCAAGTGGTCCTTATCTACATCAAAGTCTATGTTTCTATGTTTCTAATGGCTTTTAGACATGTTTTTGAAAGATAATCACATTGAAAAGTTAAGTTGTGAATAGACTGGTAACTAAGATATGATTACAATTTAACGTCAGTCAGCTACACTTAAATGTCTTGACTGAAAGCTCTGTAGATGATCATCCACCTCTGTAAATTAGTTCCTCATGAACTTACAGGCTAATAAACATGCAGTCTAATACTGCTGACTGATATGCAACTATACACTAAAATGTTTCAGTAACAGAGCCACTAAATAACTATGTAAATGATGATTTTTTTTTACTGTATAAGTAAACAATGAAGTTGCATATCAATTACAAATATCAGATTTCATGACTATTAAGCAGTAAGTTCAGGAGGGCCTGATTTCTGGAGGAAAATGTACATCACAACTACAGCATTGACATTTGATAATTGTTCATGAATAGTAGTTACCAGCAGTTACACTGTAGTAATAACTTAGTTTTTTTTCGCAATTTATTTCTTTCCCTGGGTCCCGGTCGACTAACCATCACCATCCATCTGTTCAGCCCCATGCCGCGAGATCAGGCTGCAACTCCTCTTCCCCCATGGATTACCCCCCATGGTGGGGTGACAAGGAGCCCCCCTTTTCTTGGCTCTAGTCACCTGGACAGGATCCAGTTCAGGGAACACCATTCAGGGTCAGGGCCTGCGGTGGGTGGTAGGATCATCCTGCATGACCGGGACCAGTTTTTCCTCCCTTTACTCCCTTACATGAGGGGTTGTGCAATGACACCAATGGAAGAAGTGCACGTGCATCTGCACATGCTCCTCCCGGTGCCTGCCCCATCATGCCCCCTCTCACTGCAGCATCGGCGCGGTGTTCCCCAGCCTCCACTAGGGGACAGCCATGCACCAACCACTGGAATCCCCACCCTCCTGGAGAAGGAGATCAGTTCTTTAGTTGCTCAATCCCTCTCCTCCCCGGCCAAGCCCTCATGGCCCATGGTCATTTCCAAACATGGGTCACTGGCACGGTGTGAGGTAAGGCATCCAGTGCCTCAGAGCTCAGTGCCACCGGGCCGGCCCAGTAATAACTTACTCTTTTTCTTACACTTTAACTGCCCTTTCTGCGTATTGACCTTGGAAATACATATTAGTCAGGCATTAATTGTGGAAATAATACCACAGAAACTGCACCTTTCTTTATAACTACAGCATTGTTACAACTCCACTAAGCAATTATGTACATGAATGATTCTTCTTGTATAAGCAAACAATGTAATTGCACATAAAGTAACAATATTAGATTGCATGTGAATTAAGTGTTACGTTCATGGTAGCCGTACAATATGTTCCAATCTGAAAGTATATCACATATACAGCATTGAGAGTAGATAAATGTAACCGTATGTAGTTACCTGCAGTTACAATGTAGTCCATATACAGTTACCCATCTTACGCTTTATTTTAAGTATCAGTTTCTGTGTAGTTACCTTGCAAAATTTATGTAAGATAGGCATTAACTGTGAAACAATGCCAGAGAAGCTGCACATTTCTTAATAACTACACCATTGTTACAAAGTCAATAAGTAATAACCTAAATGAATGATTTTTACAGTATAGGTAAACAATATATTTGCATATCAAATAACAATATTATTTATGTGTATGGGGCAAGTTCATGAGAGCCTGATGTCCTGATGTGACATTACCTCACATATACAGCACTGGCAGTTGATAAATGTAAGTGTATAGCAGTTAGCTACAGTTAAATTGTACAGTACTCCTACCTTGTTTACCCATCTTCTTACACTTTGTTTTGTCAGATCTTGTGTACCTAACTTGTAAATACATGTTATATAGGTAATAATTATGAAAACAATGCAACAGAAGCTGCACATCTCTTAACTTGCATTGCATTTCATTTTATTGAAAGGTTAAAACCCGATGAGCTATTCTCATTTACAATGGGGACCTTGTGTTTATACAATACAAGTTACAAACAAAATAGTAATATAAAATACATACTTTTCTTTGGTATTTAATAGAAAAAAGAGAGCTACAAATCCTAAAGACCATACAATTACAAAATGCCCTATATGTATAAAAGTAGAAGAAATTAGTGGCAGATTAAACAAGTTAAATCCAAAAAAATCACCAGAACCAGAGGGGTTACATCCTAGAATGTTGAAAGAACTGGCAGAAGAACTAGCACTGCCAATAAGCCACCTGTTTCAACTCTCTGGACAAAGGAGTGGTGCCTGAATCCTGGAGGGAGACAACTTTGATACCATTTTACAAGAAGTGGAATAAAAAAGTCCATCTAACTATAGACCCATAAGCCTCACAAACATTCAGTGCAAAATACTGGAGGGAGTAATTAAAGAACATCTGACTGACTACATAGATTCTGAACAACGTAGGGACACCATTCAACATGGGTTCACCAAGGGGAGATCTTGCTAGACAGATGCCCTGGAATTTTACAACAAAGTTAGCAGGAGCTTAGACTCAGGTACTTTGGTAGATGTAGTATTCTTGGACTTCACCAAAACATTTGACAAAACTCCACATGACAAGTTAATCCAAGCATTAGAAAAAATGGGCATTCATGATAATTTAGTAGCCTGGATTAGTTCCTGGCTCTACAACAGAAATCAAAGGGTTAACCAAGCCCTGCTGCTAGTGGGTGAGAGATAATTTCAAAATTAACAACTGCTGAGACCAGAGCAGTGCCTTTAGTGGCAGCTATACCCAAATGAAACTATTTGTCTGATGCACTGATATACTGTTGTTTTACATTATGTGTTGTTCACCTATTACAGAAGTCCTACTAACAGGAAGTAGGAAGAGAGGAGCTGTAGTTTGCATTGCTGCAAGCAAACTACACTCCTGTTTAGGGATGTCTTTATTAGTTTTTAAAACATGTGGTGCAGTTTTAAACTGTGTCAGACAGATTGGGAGCTATTATTGAGCGTATTTACATGAAAATCATTGCTTGTACAGCTGCAAAGTGCTGTGACCCTATGCTCTTGTTCTGGGTCACCTCAGCGGACTTAACCAAGCCCTGCCATGAGCAGGGTGAGCACAGGCATGGTGCGCATTGCTGCACACAGAGACGTGTGCAGAGACACGCGCATTGGCGAGGGGAAAAGGGCAAAGCCCATAGACACAGAGAAACACTGTAAGTCTTGAGCAGTTGAGTATACTGCAGATTTATAATTTGTATTGTGTCATTCAGACTAAAATGGACCTTCTAAAATCATTAGAGGGCTAAACAGGGGTTCAATGTAAAACATGCGATATGTATCTTTTCTCAGAATTACCAGTTGTAGTGGATCCGTTTACTTGTTTGAAATGTAAACAAAATGCAGAAATGCAGGCTGAAATACCAATGTTCAATACACAACAAAGCACTAGAGATCAGTCAACAAGACTTAATAAAGAAAATGGTCACAAATCATGAAATCATTGAAGCCATTAACATAGAAAATGACTCCCAAGTGTGGAATTCACAACCAAGCCCAAACAGAAATGCATGTCAAATAATGCCCCCTATTGTCCAACAAGATTGGGTTTGTGTTTCAGATAAGTGTGTATTAGCACAGTTTCCAATAAATAAAAAAAGAACAAGGGGAGATGATATACAAGAGAATTTGAATACAGACTGGTATGATACCCAGTTTAAAAAACTTACAAAGAAATTTAAAGGGGGAAGAAAAGCAGAGGCTTTTATTTTAAATCTTCAAAACTGCTTTGATCCATTAGCAACATTAAGCATAGATGAAGACATACCTACTCCTAGCACCCCCCCTCCTTTAACAACAACACTGGATGACCAGGAAACAATATTCCAGGAACAGGACACAGCTTTTGATCCAACAACAAGGAAGCACTAGATATACACCAAGCTGATCATGATCTCATTCCTTTAAATAACCAAAAACAAAGTGAGAAAACACCAGTACAGCAGGATTTATTAAACACATGAAACATAAATGAGCTAAATCAAAGTAACATCCCCCCATAACTGATACACAGAACAGGAACAGTTTTTTATACTAGGAGATTCTATGATAAGATTTACAGACAGATATACAATAAGGGGAAATAAAGACAACACAACAAGCTGTAGCTATAGCGAAGCAATGTTCAAAGATATTACACAACTTCTCCCAAGTATACTGAAAAATGTTCCTGAACCTAAAACTGTACTCCTATATGCAGGAACAAATTATATTGGTAAACAAGATCTAGGTTACATAGTAAAGGATATGGAGGAAGCAATAAAGAAAACACAGGGACTGGGAGCAATACCTATAATCTCAGAAATCCTACCTGTACCAAGGGCAAGCTTTAAAAGGAACAGAATAATTAAAGATTTCAAACAACTGGCTGTGTAGATGGTCCTTGATAAACAATACAAATTGTACAAAGACTTGGGAACTGTTTGAATCAAATCAAACACTTTATGGGCAGGATGGACTTCACCTGAGTAGGCAAGGATCTAGATGCCTTGGCTGCATCTTCTATAATACACTTCATACATAGAAACAAAAAACTTGTGAATACAGAGCAAAGGGAACCATCAAACACTACAGGCAATATAGGGAATAAAATAAACAATGTAACAAAATCAAATACATTTAACACCACATCTAAAAAAGTTGCAAATACAGGATTGTCCTGTCTTCTGACTAATACTAGAACCTACATGGCACAAAAACAGAGGAACTAAAAATAGCTTTATTTAAAGATAATATAGATATAGCTGCTATAACAGAAACTTGGTGGGGGGATTCCCCAGATTGGAATATAAACATACCTGGATGTACAACATGCCATAAAAACAGAATAGGAAGAAGGGGAGGGGGGGTAGACCTATTTATTAAAAATAATATGACATTGAAACTGATTTGTAAACTGGGGAAAATACATCCACGGAATTAATCTGAATTAAACTGTTTACAGATAAGCAACCAAAACTACTTATAAGACTATGTTACAGATCTCCAGACTCTAACCAAATCGTACAACAATAGTTATTATATAGTAGCAGTAATAAATCCAACTACAAAGAAATAATATTGCTAGGTGATTTTAATCTACCAGGTATCAACTGGGATGAAGCTTCAGGATCTAATAGCCAGGAAAATTCATTTTTTGGATTTATGTTCTTCAACTGGATTACAGCAATTAATTAACAAGCCTACTCCAGAAAATAATATACTAGATTTACTCCTAACAGATATCCCAGAAAAGATTAGTAACATTAATATCAAAGCACCAATTCATAACAGTGATCATAGGGTCATTACATTTGATATAAACTTCCATATTAAGCAAGAACAAGATAAAACAGTTTTTAAAAATTATAAAAAAGCAAACTTTATGATCTACAAGCAAGAATTGTATAAATGGAATTGGGATAACAGATCAACTTCCCCCTTAGACCTCTGGGACAGAATTAAGGAAAAGATCATAGAACTAGAAGAAATTTATGTCCCAGGTAAAATAATTTATAACAAAAGGGGAAAAAATCACACCATGGGTAACTTCTAAAACAATAAACTTAATTAAACAAAACAAAAGGGCATATAAATTACTGAGAAGACATAATAATGAGTTTAACAAATGGAAATACAGGAAAATTCAAAAAGGCTGTAAGAATAAAATCAAAATAGCTAAAAATTGATTTGAAAGAAGTTTGGCATATAGAAAAGATGGGGGAAAGAGTTTCTATGCCTATGTAAACAACATAAAGCAAACTCCAAGAACAATTGGAACCTAAAAGTAAATGACGAGGAAGTAACCACACCAAAGGATATGGCAAAAGAATTCAATAAGTATTTCAGTTCAGTGTTAATTTAAAAACAAATATTAACAGATCTATACCCGGAATTGATATAGTAGAGCCACTGGATATTTTCCAAGCCAGACATATTGACTAAACTAAACAATTTAAACAGTAATAAATCCCCAGGACTTGATAGATTACATCCTAGACTATTGAAAGAAATAAAGGATTGGTAAGTTGAACCCCTTTTTAGGATTTTTAATATATCCTTACATTACCATAGCAAACCAAACAACTGGAAAACAGCAGTAGTGATACTAATTTATAAAAAGGGAAGCCTTGCAGAGACCTCCAACTATAGGCCTATCAGTGTGACCAGTGTTCTAGGTGCAAAAAAATGTTGTAGGTGCCGTATTGGTCCTTTTAAAAAACAGATCCAGAAACAAATGATTTGATACCTTTTATTGGACCAACATGGATGTTACAGAAAAGAACAAAGTGCTTTAGCTTTCGAACCAACCAGGTCCTTCTTCAGAAGCTTTGTGGCAGTTTTTTCAAATATCCCATACTATTAACACCAGATTATATAGAAAAAGCAGAAATAATTCTCATTGGTTTAACATATACATTTAAAACATAATAGAAGATTACGTCAGAGAAGCTAATTAACACCAGTATGCCTTAAACTGAGGAGCCTCAGAAGGGCAAAGGTTATCAAGAATTCTCTACAGCCAGAGAGTTCTTGTCACATAAATTTTAAAATGTCTCAGTATGCCAAGAAAGCATCTATTGATAAAAAAAAACCTTGGAGTGGCATTCTCCCTAATACATGTAAGATGAGCTTACAACTTACATTCCAATTGTCCTGGTATATTAAAGGACAGATAATGAGAGACAAAATCCTGAAATTAGGTATAACTGCAACTTGAAATCAAGCCTCAAATTAACCTACACATATAAACATGATGCATGAAAGTATCACTTGTAAGTGTAAGCGCAAAAAAAAATAAAAAATCCTTGTCAAGGACCCCCAAGAAAACGAGACCATGAGCCTGATAAATGCAGATTTCAACACAGAGTCTGTGTATAACAAAAATGCACAGAATCAATCTAAGCAATCTAAATGAAAACCCAAAGGAATTACACCTTTAATGACCCCAAGTAAATGAGATATGCATCTTAATATGAGCAGTTGAAAATGTGACAGTGTGAAATCCACCCACTGACAACTAATAGAAGGAAATAAATGCACACTATATGTGAAAACTAAGTGTTCTAGCCACATAACAACTGCCCCATGCCACGCTCCACCCACACATATGTGTGTACATACACCATACCACACCCCCATACACACACACACACCTGCACACCCCACACAACCACAACACACAACAAATATAGCAAACACATTCTGCACACATTTGGAGGAGGATTTTCTAAGGCACTGTACACATAAACCACTTGCTTATTTCCGTTACATTGATGATTTGTTTATAATTTGGACAGAGGGCACTGACACACTTAAAGATTTTCACCAAGAACTTAATAACCTCCACCCAACTATAAAGCTTTCCCTAGAATATTCTGCCACAAGTGTACATTTTCTGGATACCACTGTCACTATTAAGGATGGTACCCTACATACCTGTCTTTACAGGAAACCAACAGACAGACAGAGATACTTACACAAGAAAAGTAATCACCTGAGCCACACAAAGAAATCTGTTATATATAGTCAAGCACTTCGGTATCACCGCCTCTGTTCAAATGAGGAAGACAGAGACACACATCTGGCGATGTTGAAAAACACCTTTATTGAGCAGGGACACTCATCCAGGAAATTGACAGAGCAGTGGAACATGCAACACAGGTCCCAAGAGAACAGCTACTGCAATATAAGGAACGGATGACTACCAACAGAATACCCTTAGTAGTCACATACCATCCTGACCTTGAACTCCTACGTAAGATTACTAGGATCTCCATCCAATAATTAGTGAGGATGAAACCCTTAACTGTATTTTCAAGAACTACCACTACTATCTTTAAACAACCACCTAATTTAGCCAACCTGATTATTGGAGTCAACTTGAACGGAACAGAATACCATGACATCATATGGTACACGACCCTGTCATCAACGCACATGTAAGACATGTAACCTCATTTCCACTTCAGACTGTGGTTACATCACAAAACAGACTATTCAGGATACGGGAATTATACATGTACATCAAGTAATGTGGTCTATTTTATCAATGCAGAAATGTCCTCTTGGGTTATGTGGGAGACAAGCCAACAACTCCGCACTAGAATGAATTCACACAGACATTCTATTAATCACAAGATGATTGAGAAACCAGTAGCCCGGCACTTCTCCCAGGATGACCCTCAATCTCAGATATGTCTGTGATGGTCTTAAAAGGACATTTCAACAATGCACTAACAGAGGCAGGCTTCTGAAATTAGACTTATTTTACTTCTCAATATGGTGGCGGATGGATTGAACATTGATGTTGGGTACATGACACATTATTCCACTTAAACTTACACAGACCTTTACTTTAAAAGATGGACATAAACAGTTTAGTTCTTCAGCGGCCTTTGATTTTGTAAGTTTATGGTTATCTACATTGTTGACTTTTCACCTTAACACTGTGGTGAGTGCGTTTAGTGTGTGTGTGTGTGTGTGTGTATACTGATGTATGTATGTGTGTGTTTGGTGTGTGTTGTGTTTTATGTGTTGTGGGTATGGTGTGTATGTGTGTTTTGTTTGTTGTCGTGGTGTAGTGTGGTGTGCAGAATGTGTTTGCTATATTTGTTGTGTGTTGTGGTTGTGTGGGGTGTGCAGGTGTGTGTGTGTGTGTGTATGGGGGTGGTATGGTGTATGTACACATATGTGTGGGTGGGCGTGGCATGGGGCAGTTGTTATGTGGCTAGAACACTTAGTTTTCACATATAGTGTGCATTTATTTCCTTCTATTAGTTGTCAGTGGGTGGATTTCACACTGTCACATTTTCAACTGCTCATATTAAGATGCATATCTCATTTACTTGGGGGTCATTAAAGGTGTAATTCCTTTGGGTTTTCATTTAGATTGCTTAGACTGATTCTGTGCATTTTGTTATACACAGATTCTGTGTTGAAATCTGCATTTATAAGGCTCATGGTCTCGTTTTCTTGGGGTCCTTGACAAAGTTTTTTTTTTTTTTGCTTACACTTACCAGTGATACTTTCATGCATCATGTTTATATGTGTAGGTTAATTTGAGGCTTGATTTCAAGTTGCAGTTATACCTAATTTCAGGATTTTGTCTCTCATTATCTGTCCTTTAATATACAGGACAATTGGAATGTAAGTTGTAAGCTCATCTTACATGTATTAGGAGAATGCCACTCCAAGGTTTTTTATCACTAGAATGCTTTCTTGGCATACTGAGACATTTTAAAATTTATGTGACAAGAACTCTCTGGCTGTAGAAATTCTTGATAACCTTTGCCCTTCTGAGGCTCCTCAGTTTAAGGCATACTGGTGTTAATTAGCTTCTCTGACGTAATCTTCTATTATGTTTTAAATGTATGTTAAACCAATGAGAATTATTTCTGCTTTTTCTATATAATCTGGTGTTAATAGTATGGGATATTTGAAAAAACTGCCACAAAGCTTCTGAAGAAGGACCTGGTTGGTTCGAAAGCTAAAGCACTTTGTTCTTTTCTGTAACATCCATGTTGGTCCAATAAAAGGTATCAAATCATTTGTTTCTGGATCAGTGTTCTAGGTAAAATTTTTGAAGCATTACTTAAAGACAAATTAGAACAGGATCTAGAAACAAAAGGACTATTGGATAAAGATCAGCATGGTTTAAAAAAAAACATGTCATGTTTAACTGGGAATCTGTTTTTTTATGAATACATTAGTAAATTATTAGAAAAAAATAATCCAGTAGGTGTAATATTCTTGGATTTCTGTAAAGCTTTCGACAAAGTACCCCATGACATCCTAATAGATAAAATGAGAAAACTAAAAATAAATAATACAATCATAAACTGATTAGAAGAATGGTTACAAAATCACACCCAGAGAGTATGTATCAAAGGACATTTTTCTAAGTTATGCCCAGTAACCAGTGGTGTCCCCCAGGGGTCAGTTCTAGGACCAATATTGTTTTCAATTTATATCTCAGATTTGACAGAAAACCTCCAAAGTATGGTAGTTAAATTTGCTGATGATACCAAACTAGCAGCTTCACTAAATACTGAAGAGGAAATACATATGTTCACCAATGATCTTAAAAAACTGGAAAATTGGGCACAAAACAATAAAATGATTTTTAATACTAGTAAATGTGCCATCATGCATCTTGGTACAACAAATCATCAACATCAGGTAACCTTAAATCATCAAATACTTTCATCAGTTGACATTTATAGTGACTTAGGTACACAAATTTCACAAGATCTGTCCTCCTATAATCATTGTAATTATGTTACTAATAAAGCTAACAGAGTCTTGGGATGCATAAAAAGGAGCTTCAGTACAAGAGACAAGGAGTGTATAGTGCCACTGTATAAGGCCTATGTGAGACCTTTGTTAGATTACTGTCCCCTCCTGTGGAGTCCATACCTAAGGAGGGATGTAGTTAGACTGGAGGGTGTTCAGCGAAGAGCGACTAAAATGGTTAAAAACATGCATAATAATGAGTATAAAGAAAGACTGGATGAATTAAATCTACATTCCTTAGAACAAAAGAGAATAAGAGGAGTTCTCCTCTTAATGCATAAACTGGCAAATGATACAGAATTATTGTCACAGCTAGGAATGACCTTTAGTCAAAGGGATTGTGACCTTCAAAGTCACAGGTATCAATTAACTCTTACATACACTAGGAATAACAAAAAGCGCTCTTTCTTTTCTCAGCAAATAATCCCATTATGGAATACCTTACCTAAATCAGTAATAGCTTGTATCAATCACACAAACTTCAAATATAATTTGGACCAATACTTACTGACTAAGGGATGATGAACCAGCCTGGCTGGAGATGCATAAATATGGTCCTCAGCCTTCTATGCATCTAACCCTTTTATTATGAATCTTTAGTATGAACATCAGAAGGGCAGTCTCAGATTTGTCCATGGTGACAAGTGGGGTGCCATAGGGTTCAGTACTGGGGCCTTGTCTGTTTTTTTTATCACATCTCTATTTTCCACCTTACTGTGGCAACTACCAGAGGGGGCATCCAGCAGCCTGCCCTACCTACCGGGAAAGCACCAGGCTCACTCACATGATGGGGTCCAGTACAGCCATGGCCAGTCTGCTGGAGGGCCTCCCTCATACCCTGCCTAGCCAGACCAGCTCCCGGGCTCCCCAGAGCAATTCCAAGAGAGTCCTCCCAGCAAGGCAGGGTGTGGCTATCAAGCTGCATGGTTGTGCCCAGCCATTTTCCACCTAATTTGGATCCCACTGGAGCACAGACATGCAATGACGTCCGGGCACAACGTGCTGACGTCCGCTGTGCTCTCCCCACTTATTCACTGGCATGTAGTGCCTCCAGGTGTCCCCAGACGCCACTACAATGCAGTGAAATTCCCCAGCCCTCCCCAGGATTAGGAGAGCAGTCTATAGATGCTCAATCCTGATTCTCCCCTGCCGACCCACTGATGCCCGAGTCCGTTCTCAAACCCGGGTCACCAGCATGCCGTGAGGTGTGGCGTCCAGCACCTCAACCCTCAGCACCACTAGGCCAGCTATGGGGCCTTGTCTGTTAAACATCTATGTGACATCACTACAAGTTGTTGATTAAAGGGTTTGGATCACCAAATTTGCCAATGACTGCAGATTGGCACTCAAAACCAAAAACCAGGAAGACCATGAAGCCCAGCAGAAAGCTTTAGATTACATACATGATTGGTGCAGTACATAAAACCTTCCCCTCAGTCCTGAGAAATGCACAGTAATGCATCTGGGGATAAAACAATGCATTACAGGATTATAAGTTAGGAAACATTGTCCTAAAAAGTAACTGAGGAGAAGGATCTGGACATAATAATTACAGAAGACCTTACATTTAAGGAACATTGCAATATTATAAGTAGAAAAGCTAATGGGGTGCTAAACTGCATTCTGCACCACATAGCAAGTAGAAGCAGAGAGGTGATAGTTACCCTGTACAGCTCACTGGGAAGGCCTATTTTGGAATATGGAGCCCAGCTGTGGTCTCCATACTGTTACACGAGGTCCCTGCACCCTAATTGGTACCCTCAGAGGTACACCATAGACAGCTAGCACTTAAGTATATGTTATACTAACATATAGGGCTAACAGCATCTACCGTACAAGAGCAGATGTCAGGATATGTATGCATATTGCTGTAATACACTTTGCTTGCTAATACATATACTCGCCTATGTATTTTCTGTGTATTTATTACTTGTAAGATGCCAAGGCACCTGTGTCCTTGGAATAATTATGATATGTAAGTCAGCATTGCCACCTTTTGGTGATTTGTACTACTACACTGAGTTATGTAAGACTCTGTATAAGAACTCTTTTGTTTTACAAACTTATGACTATTACAAAATTGTATAATGTTATCTTGGACCGTGGAGCCACCTCTAATTTAGCCAATAGAACTCATCTCTGTAACTAGAAATGTTTCTATCTTACAGTAACCATAGTAATTATCATAGGTATATAATGTGATACACTAGTCTTGTACCTCGGAGATCCCAAGAGACACAAAGAAACCTCAAGGTATAGGGAACACTTAGCACTGGCTCCTGGTTCATATTGGTAAGAACTGCTTAGGGCAACTGTCATTTTATCCTTTTTGGTAGTAATAAACAAGTTTATTACTCTTATGCAATGTGCCTATGATTACTTGCATTCCCAATATTGCCAAGAACCTGAAAGTGAGGTTTAGACCTCCTGACAATACCATCAAAAGGACATCCAAAAACTTGAAAGGGTGCAAAAAAGAGCTACACACTCCATAATGGGTATGGCAAACAAAGATTATAGTAATAGACTGGAAGAACTTGATCTATTCCCCTTCAAGTATAGAAGATGTAGAAGAGATATGTGTCTATTACATAAATCATTGAAGGATTTTGATTTATGGGAAAGATTAGGTTTGAAATTTGAGAGCAAACCTACAGCACAAGAGCCCATACACTGCAGTTGGCTGGGGAGGGACTGCAAAACATGGAAAAGAAAAATGTGGTTTAATTAGTGAGTAAGTGGCAAAGTGGAATGGACTCTCCAAGGAAGTGGTAGGCAGCCCATCAATAGATAGTTTCAAGCTAAACCTGGATAGGATATATAAACTGGGCAAATGGTACATAATCTAGTGAGCACTATTGATGAAAGTTTAACCAGCTCAGTATATACCTATGAAACCTATGAGACAACACAAAAAAATATACATCATAATACATAGTCATACAGGCCAATGTGCATTAATACACAAAATGGCAGTACATTATATGCTGGAAAAACAGTTACAACTACTCAACACTGTTGTAAACCATATTTTCGGTGCCAAGATTTGTAGGCACTTATCAACCATTGTTCGGAACTGAGCATGAAGACAGTTCCAAATCTGGGGAACATAGTGGCTAAAAAAATATTTAGACCAAGTGGTCTTGGCTCTCAGGGTATGTAAGTTCAAGGAGATTGCTATTGTGCAAGGAAGCTGTCAGACTCCTGAGCTTAATTTGTTCAGTCAGACAATGCTGGGCCTGACACATCATACATTTGTTGACAGAAATATATTTGTGGAATTCACTTCTGTTTGCTAATGTGTTGCCGAGCACCCTGTTATACAGGACACAATGTTGGATTTCACATGGACAAGTAAGAATTAAACATGATAGACGATTATACAATATGTCTATTTTATGAACACATTAAAAGGAAGCATGTTTATACATTAGGTCTGCATTAATCAAAAACAGGAAAAATGTCAGCCTGTATGATTTTTTTAAGTGTGTTACAGTTTAGTGTTTCCTTAACGCCATGAGTCCTACTCTTTTACCAAATGATGGTATTGCTTTTACCACATTAACCACACTATTCTTTGTTAATCCTCTATGGACAAACTGTTGTACCTTTATTCCTTTGTGCTTTCTGCAGCACTCACTGTATTTGTTCTTGGTACCTGCCTTGCTGTACCTTAGCTGACATGCTTCTCACACATAATATCTCATTGTGTATACTTTCTTTGTGCATTCTGCTTTTGTTCAGTATTTGAATTGTTGATTACTTGACTTGTATCCTCCTGGGCCGTATCTTGAAATAGGCCTCTATTTGTCTAACATACTTGCCCAGTCACAAAAAACGGAATAAATAAATAAATAAACATTTTTTCCCTACCAAATTACCAACATGTCTGTTTCCTGTACCCTACGAGTCTAACTGGAACACAAGGTATTATAAGAGTCCACTAACTCATGGGGAACACGATTATGAGTAACAGTGCAAATAGCTGTAAATTCTTTAAGTTTTGTGGGATGACCAGATTACATGAGATTAGTTGAATTCAGACTCAACTGAGAAGCTAAACAGAATGATTACAGTTCATTAATCTCTTTTGTAACTTTATCTGTACATTCATAATTGGACTACTAGAGGTATAAACAACAGTGTTGTCTACATAGAGATGATAATTAGCATTGGCAACACTGCTGTCCAGGTACCTTATGTAGATTATAAACCGAATAGGGCCATGGACCATACCTTGGAGAACACCGGTAGAAATGGCAAGTGTACTAGTTTCTAATCCATTTATAACTGTTAGTTGCTTTCTAAAAGAGAAATAAGCTGCAAACCATTTGAGGGCATGAAACCAAATTCAGCTAGATGAGACAGCAAAATGTGATGAGCTTCCATGTCAAAGGCCTTGGATATGTGAACAAAGATGGCTCCAGTGATCTGCCTGGAGTCCATAGCGAGGTTGATGTCATCCAAGATCTTCACACAGCAGTCAAGGTGCTGTGCTGTTTATGAAGTCCAGATTGGTATTCATCAAGCAAACCTAAGTCTTCCAGCCGACCCAGTGGTACTGAGGGTTGAGGTGCTGGACACCACACCTCACTCCATGTTGATGACCTGGGATTGGGAGTGAACTCTGGTCATGAGGGTTGGCCAAGGAAGGAGAGGATCAAGTGTCTGGAGGACAGCTCTCCTCTCCTGGGGTGGGAGGGTAGTATGCCCTGCTGCACCAACAGCTCCCAGTGGAGACCAGGGGCATTGCAGCAGGAGGGGGCATGTACAGTGGGATAAGGGACATCAGCGGATGTCCTGTGCATGGGTGCAGGAGAATGCCCATCCCGCACTGGGCATCAGTGCATGTCCGCACTCTCGGGTGCAACACGAAGGAAAAAACACCAGATCTGGGGAAGTAATGGCAAGTCTAGAGCAGCTGAGCCCACATGCCCAGTGCCGGCCCCAACCCCAACTTGAATCTCTGGCATGCCCCGCCTCCATTCGTGAGAGCCCGGAGGGAGAGGGGGGACCCAGCACCAAATTCCTTGATCAGTGGAGGGGTTCAGGTGAGCACTGGAAGTGAGGTTGAGCAAGCCGCCCAAGAGATGCCCAAGCAGTTGGTGAAAAGGAGGAAAAACAGAGTTCACAAAAAAAAAACTAAGTCTTCCAGAAAGCAAGCAAGCTCCTTAACAACTAATCTCTCTAACAGTTTAGAAGTAACTGAACAGAGATCAATCGGATAACAATTAATCATTTTGCCTTTATCCCCTCATTTAAAAATAGGGATGACTTAGGTAAGATTCCAATTATTTGGCAAGACCTCCTCAGAAACTTACCAACTGAAAAGCAATGTTAAGGGTTCAGCAGTTTGGAGATCAGAAATTTTAAGTAATTGCAGAGACTACCCATCAGGTCCACCACTTTTACAAAATGTTTAATTATGAAGTGCCTTGATCACCTCAACTATTTCTATTTTAACAAACTTAAAGGTACCTCCATGCCCTTTATTAATGGAGATTCTAAGTCCTTATAATTAATGTTGTTCTGTCCGCCAAAAGTTTCCTGCCTCAATAAAGAATGAACTAAAAATATCTGGAAGAGCTTTATCCTGCACCGTAGAGTCATCATAAAGTTGAATTTTAGTACTGGTAGTAGATTTAGTATACCCACAAAATTTTTAATAATAGACCAAAACATGGTGGGGCCTTAGCTGCTTTGTTTGTCTTGTTACTAAAACAACAAGTTGTTGTTTTTCCTACCCTCCAATGTGTACAGGTCATGGAGTTTCCCACAGGAAACCCAATAACTCTGCATTTCATTTATTATGTAATATTGTATGCGTTTTAATAACTTCAGCACTGTTTCAAACTCACTAAGTAATTCTGTAAATTAAAGATTTTTACTCTATAATTAAGAAATGTAGTTGTCTATTAATTAATATTATATTGCATGTGAGTTAAGCAGTATGTTCATGACAGACTGATATCCCAGTGTGAAAGTATGTCACACATATAGCTTTGACAGTTGTTAAATGCAAGTGTATAGGATTTACCTGCAGTTATGTTGTACTCATGCCTTAGTCACCATTCTTCTTACACATTATTTTAAATGTACATTTCTTTGCACTTATAGTACTTTGAGAATATCTGTTTGACAGTAACTGTGAAAACAATAACATTGTTTCTTAACTGCAACATTTTTACAAATTCAGTTATTAATTATGCAAATGAAATATTTTTGGGTATCAGTTAGCAGTATTAGACAGTGTGATTATTAACATTTCAGTACATGAGGAACTGATTTACAGAGGTGGAAGAACACCATACAAAGAGTTGTCACTCAATCTACTAAAAGAGAGGAAATAAAAAATGAAGATCCTACCAACCAGTGTGTCTTGTAATTTGTTGTCACAATACATATTAGATTTTTAATAAGAAAACAACAGAAAATGTTAGCATATATTCCTAATTAATTTTTATATAGATTTTGACAATATAACAGTTTAAGAAGCCACTAAGCTCCATTTTCCAATGATTGTATCAGTGAGGAGTGTGAGCCAATTATGATGAGACAACTGTTTGTGCTATGGCACCACCACTGTCCTCATGCAAAGCTGAGTCAAGCTTTCAAAAACACTCAGGCTCCAGGAAGTGTCACACTAGTTGCATTGTGGTCTCCGTTTAGTATCCAATGCAATTTAAATAGTTCTGATATAAACTCCAATGGATTTGCACTTCATTACAGTTAGCAGTTATTGAATATATTTGTTTGTTTTTTGGGGGGGGGATTATTTATCTGAGATCCCATGTCTTGGCTTGAGTGGGGGGTGGGGGTGGGAAGAGACTGATGATAGCTAAGTTACATTTGACTTTTCAGTATGTTGCACATTGTCTGTCAGGTAATCAGAGCTAGCATCCAATCTCACCATTTCACTAGAACATTTAGCAATTAAAACCATATTCTTCTATACATGTTTACCTCCTGATATCTCCTATAATCACTCATATTTGAGTAAAACTATACAGTGGTGTCAATATTAATTTTGACCCACATTCACTTCCCTTTAGTCACAAAAAGCTATCACACAGAAGCAGTGACAGAAGCTTTACATTTTGATAAGGTATCTGTGCTTGATATGTGTGCCCGTTGTATGTTTTGTTTGCTTTTTGAGCCAATTGATTATTCTTTACATGGAATTTTTTTTTCTTTTTTCTGGTTATCACAGTATCCTTCCTGAAAACAGATTCAGTATCTGACTTAGAATGAGCATGTACCAGTATTGATTGGGTATTACAGTATGCACTGCAACTGATGCAACTAATTTAATATCACATTGGACAGGTGTGAATGAATGAATGATCCCTGCTTACACTACCAAGAACTGTCTCCTTGGGGACTAAGATTTCTCCCATACACTTGTGTCCACTCTTAGCTCTGAATCCTTTCTGTTCATATCATTAAACTCTGATGCCTTATTTTAGCATTGTATTGTCCCTTCCTCTCTCTTACACCATTCACTACCTTATGCTAATGGCATTTAAATACTTTGGTTGGAAAGGGTGTTTTGTCGGCGCTGTTTGCCAACCCTTTCCATGCCAGTTATAGTGATATAGTTTAGCATCCACTGTGTACACATTTTATAAAACTGGTATTTTTTTTAATGATTAATTCTGTCTTCAAATGTGAATTAATTTTTCAAAGAAACATAAAATATCATCATTAAAACTAATGTGAAGATAACCAATATGTACAGAAATAAACATATTAAAACTGGATGTGAATTTGTTGGGAGAACTGAGAAAATATATTTCTTCATCCAGGGTGTAACTAGATTTGTATCGTGGTTCAGACAACACAAATCATTTAGTGTGACAGCTGACACACAAGGTAAACTTTCTATCTTTTTATAAGATGGTAACCAATATTTCTGTACAGGTCAAAAGAATAAAATGTTGGCAATCGTTTCTTTACCATTAACATAGACATAGATGAAATTACAAAGCAAAATACTGACTGGAGTAATTATGAGCAGTTCTATGATGCCGGTTTGACAACCCTTTTGTCGACCGGCATCTCGCAGATGGGAATCATGTCAACTGCAAGTTGCAGTTTACATGATTCATGTGTGTCTCTAGGTCCGTTTTTTTATTCAGGGGCTTTGCCCCCAAATCCCCCATGCAGGGGACTCTGCCCCAGCCCCGCATCTTTAGGATTATCTACTCCAGTCAGAGTTGGTTCAGGGTGGGGGGTGCTGTACCAGGAGACAGTGTGGCCCTGTCTCGGGCACACCAACACAGCGACCTGTCAGCAAAGTGTTGATTTTTCTAACAGGGTTGTAGTTCACTGTGTTGGTGTCACCGTGCGTGGCGTATACCATTATGGGAAAGAAAGGTTAAGAAAAGTATGATCCAGCAATCATTCTACAGGAAAACCTTTAACTATTGGAAAGAGGGCTATAAAGGACATGAAGTATAATAATATGTTACATAATGAATTATGTACCTTTTCAGAGTCCCAACAATAATAAAACGTATTAGAAATGGTGTAGACCTAAACGTTTAACCTCCATAGTATGTAAGATGATGGAAGATATTATTAAAAACAAAATTATGGATACAGAGAATAATGGATAGGTCACTGGGAATTACCAGTGAGTAATACCATCAAGAGATCCTAGACATGTAGGAACCTCGAGAGCAAAGCTCATGAGGTTTCTGTGTCCAGAACCTCTATATGGTATCTCACCAGTAATGCCCAGTGAGGTATCCATTATTTTTGTTACTATATGAATCTGACATTTTTTTATTTGAGGCCATTTTGTAACAAGCGGTCAGCCATTGTACTACAGGCATCTTGTGGTCCTGGCCAACTGCTACTGCACTGTCTTGGTTGTGCCCCTCTCTGTCTCTCAGAACAGGTTCTATAAGTAAGCTGCATTTTAGTTTTGTAGGAAGTCCTACCTTTTTGGGGGTTGTGAAGCAGGATCAAGTATTTAAGTCAGTATATTTGTGGTCTGAGAAGAAAAAAACATGGAGACATTCGAAGAACTGGATGCAATTCACCCTCACCAAGTGAGAGATGGCCACCATGTTTTAAAACTTGTTCTGCCTACCCACAAAGGAAAAGTGGCCAGTCAGAAGGCATGCTTTGGAAGAAGCGGCGTGGCAGACTTGCAGTTGCGCTGCGGAGTTTAAGTGATGATACTATTATTCAGGTCCCAAAAGATACTATTACGGGTCCTGAATGATAGTATTATCAGTTGTGAAAGTGTTATTATCAGTCTGGCACTGATGCTATTATGGGAAATGTTTACATGCTTTACAGTACTAATAATTTTACAATCCATATAGTAAAATACGGTAAATACTGATTATGAACAACACAGTTTCAGTAAAAAGAGATCTTGCCTTACCAATCTTATATATTTTTATAGTAAAGTAAGTAAATGATTGAATAAAAAGACACCATGTGATATCTTTTCTGTAGATTTTAGTAAGGCATTCATCACTGTGCCACATCATGCAATTATTGACAAGTTGTTAAACGGAGTCAATATTAAAATAGTCAAATGGATTGCCGGCTGGTTGGAGGCAAGGAGGCAGAGAGTGGTTGTAAAAGGGATGTTATCTGATGTTGGCATTGTGACTAGTGGTGTCCCTCAGGGCTCAGTATTGGGACCATATATTTTTTGCATATTTATAGAAGATATTTCTTTAGGCACTAAATTTGGGGCCTCATATTCAAAAGTCCTAGGCCGCATTGTACAAGTGCCTGCACTGCACAACTGAGATGCGCCGGCCCAAAATAATGGAATATTCAGAAGATGCACTGTGAGATGAGATTGCACATGTCTATCTGAATATCCTGAACATGTGCAATCACACAGTGAGAGATCCGCAATGCGGAAGGTGGCCTGAGCCCAATGCAGAGCATAGGGAAATGCATGATAGGCAGCCACATGTGCGGTGTGCAAAACTGCAATATTCAGCTGGGATATGCAAATGGCCTCATTGCACATTCTGAGACCATTCCCCACATATGCAGCTCATTACTAAAATGTATTCAGGCTATTTGGATAACTCAGGCATGCTCAATTCCAGCTTTTTAGGGCTGCCTCACCACCCTATAAAGGTGAACAGGAGGTCCTGCAGCCTAGCAGACAGGTGTGAAGGAATGTTTCTGTGTGGGTGGGTGGGTGGACTGCATTGGCCTGGGCACAGTCCTATTACCCATAGCCATGTACAGGGTTGGATTGTGGTACAGGGGGCTACCTGGACAGTGGCCACAGGGACCCACCTTTACAAGCAACAGGGGAGGGCACAGGGTGACAGAATCTGATTGGTGTACCACATGCATGTGTTACACCAGCTGCTTATGCAGCATACAGTAACCTGCAGTGCCCCACCCACCATATAAGATGAACATGGTGATAACTGCAAAGAATGACAGTGTGCAGAGGGTGACCAGGTACCTGGGTGGGTGGGTCAAACCTGTGTTCACCTATGGTGTACCACCATGAGTGTGTGCCACAGGTCAGTCCCTGGCCCATGCCAGGCTTTCACTGATGCCACCAGGCTACCTGGGCACCACTGCCCCAGACATAATTCTGGGTACATGCCAACCCTGGATGGCACCATGCAGGCCCCATGGGTGCAGGCCATGGCCCCTGATACATGTGCCACAGTGTGGCCATCTGTTCTGCTGACATACTAGGGGCACTTGACAGCACTGGCATGTGGTAACTGGGTGTTTACATCCTGGGAGCAATGTAGGGAATGGCTCTCTGGGTGGTGCCCATGGTGGGCCAGCACCTGTTGCTTTGGGTACTTGTGTCCTTGCATGACTGCTATGTATGGATTCCTGGAACATGTTCTGATGCACCTCCAAGGGCTGTGTCATGATGGCCAATCTGTAGTCCTATAGCCTTCCTGTGGGTGGCTGGACAATTTAGGCCATCCTTTTGTCTGTCTAACTTTGCAAGGCGCACTTCTGGGATGTGTGGCAGATGCACCACATGTTTTTGGCTGAATATATAGGTGCACAGCATATTCATGTACCCACTCCCTTTTTTGCACAGCATACATTATGTCTGCTTGATCGTGCATTTGGAAATGCATGAAGCATATCTCCCTTTTGAATGCCGCACTTCTGAGAATATTCTGAGATGCGCCACACATCTCCATTTTGGGCAGCACATCTCCTTTGAATATGTGGGCCCGGGACTATAAAGTATGCAGATGATTTAAAAACTGGTGGTATTTCTAAGACAGCTGAATATAGTTCTATTTTATAAGCAGATGTAAACAAGATTGTGGTACGGGCAGATCAGAGGGGTATGACCTTTAACATCAACAAATCACCATGATGCATTTCAGACATGATAACCAAAAGCAATCACATTTTCTGGGGAAAGATGTATTAAAGGTGACATCATGTGAAAAGGATCTTGGTGTATACATTACAAAGGATTTTGTCTTTAAACATCATATAAATGAAAGCATCTGCAAAACAAATAAATTAATCTGGACTATCAAAAACAATATAAGCTCCAAGGATTCTAGCATAATGCTTCCCCTATATAGGTAATATGTAAGACTGTATCTCAACTTTTGTTCTCAATTATGGTCCCCATATAAGATAGTAGAAATGAAAAACTTAGAGAAAATTTACAAAATCAATTAAAGGGTTACAGGATATCACTTACGAAAACAGATTGTGTTCCTTAGGTCTGATGCCACTGGAGACAAGATGATATAGGGGAGACGTACTGTTTCTTTGGGACATAATATCAGATGATTACTTGTTTAACGAGATGGGACTCAATTATAAACAAGATCTTGCAGTCAATAGAGGTCATCTGTTACAACTGAGAGTCACCTGGTCTAGTACCACTTGAAGGAAATATTTTTTCACAGCAAGAATAAATATGTGGAATTCTTTACCTTTAATCATCATATCTTGCAAAGACAAATACAAATTTAAAACAATAGTAGATAACTGGTTATTATTTCACAAACAAGGGTTTGAGCAATAGGAGCATCCATGGGCACATGACTTTTGCTCCTGTTTCACACCATAGTATGAGCCACACTGACTGATTGCTGATGACAGAGCATGGCAGAGATGCGGTTGGCAAAATTCATAAACAAGTAATACTCATATCTGGAGTCAGTGACAACTATACTTCACAAACAAGTGACAAATACTTAATTCCAACAAACTTTTAATAAACTGTTTAAATATCATTACTTTTGTTGTACACCAGAGGCCTCAGATCATGCTGACTGAAAGTATGTTCACATTCTGTCCAGATGGCAAACGTGATTCATTTGCAATGAAAAGGTTTGGCCAACAATTTTGACAATTTTACCCGAGACTCACACATGGCAACTTTGAGATTTTTACAACTCAACCAATGGCATTCAAGGTATTTAATATATAAATATAGTCAAACTTGTTGTATTAGAAGAATTTATGAAATTTCAGATGATGGGGGAGTTAGTGAGAGTGTGTGACCGTGGGGCTTGAGAAAAATAAAATTACAACATATAACAATTTGAAAACAAAATTATACAAATCAAGAAACATCCTGACATGACACAATGATATCATAGGGTATAAGCAATAGGAACTCAAAATTGTCAACCATGCCATGAATTGAGATCCTTTAATTTGATGTAAATCTTGTCTTAATAGACACAGAAACATGATACAAGTGTAATACTTGTGTCAGCAGCTTAAATATATTTAATGTAAAAAGATGCCCATGATAAATTGAGACATTTAACACCTAAAGTTTATGAACTGCTGCTTTCAGTATAAAAATACTGTAGTCATTTTTCTGAGCAAAATGAGTTGTGTGCAAAGACGATGCACAAATTGGTGCGTCTGTAACTGGTGGATCATCCAGATGGGCAAAAACATAAAAAGAATGTTGACAACTGCAGCGTAGCAGTATGTATGTCGCAACTCACAATACTGTCAGCAGTACATACCTCTCGACTGTTCCACAGTACATGGCACTGTTTCCTACTGTGTGTCCCATCACTTCTCTGTTCCACAGTGTGATGCCTTGTCCCACAGTTTGTGTTTGACTATTGTACTACATGCTATTGTACATGTTGCACCAGGTATGTATTTCACTTACTATTGGCCCGTCTGGCCATATTGCTACTTATTTCACCGTGTCCTGGGCTTTCTAGGGCATGTTTGCTTGGGTGTTACACTGTGTGCCCATTAGTTCCACATTCAGGGCCTACTGGTTAGGGGTATGCTGCAGTCTGGCTTTGTTGGGGGGGGGGGGGGGGGTTCTATGGCCTGTGCTCTGCTTAGGACAGCTTTTCCCTGTTCTATCTTATGTTACCATCCTCTGTCATGGTTCATTATGCCACCTGTTCTGGAATAGCAGTTCTGTGGTGCTGATGTGTTACACATGTCATAAGCCACATTATGCAGTGGCATAGGCATTTTTTGGCGTAACTGCGGTGTAACTTGTGTTTGTCATAGCAGTTGTGATTTGCAAGTGCTCTTTTGGAATCACGCATGTTGCAAATCACTGGTGTAACTTGCAGTTTGCACTATCAGGACTGGTGTTCTACATTTACACCTGACGTAACTGTCTTGGAATCGGGCCCCCTGTTCCATGGCACAGCCATCTTTTCTGTGAAGTAAAACTTCCTCATATCTTTTCTAAAACTTCCTCCTGCCAGCTTCCATTCATGCCCCCTCCTTATTGACTCACTGTTCTTATTAAATAGGTCCCTCACTTCACCTTTTTAATTCCATTTTTAAACTTTATGGCCTCAATTATGTCACCCCTTTCCCTTCTGGCCTCGATGAGTATATGTTCAGAGCCACCAGCTGCTCCCCATCTGTGTTGTTAGTCCTGAATCATTTTGTCTTCCCTTTGCTGCACTGACTCCGGTCTATCACTGTCTTACTTCAGTTGCAGACTCCAGGACTGGGCACAGTAATCCCAATGGGGTCTCAACAATGACCTGTACAATGACAATTACAACTCCCCTCTCCAAATATCAACCCCCCTCCATATGCACTGCAACAATCTGGTAGCCTAAATGTAGTCCTTATTGCATTAACTGGCTTGATTGAAGGAGTAGCTTATTATGCCTCCCATGTCCCTTACTTTGGTAGCAGTAGCCAACCTGACCTCCTCCATCTGGTATTTCATCCGAGGTTTTGTATTCCCTATGTACATTACATAGAACATCTGAACACTGGGTCTCAACTATCATACTTCAGAGCATCTCACTAACCTTACCAGGTCCCTTTGCAACTTCCTCACCATTTCTTTGCTGTCCTTCCTGCCACAAAGCTTTGTTTCATCTGCAAAGAGACATAGCTTGACCAGTATTTCTTTGCCTATGTCCCTGATACATATATTGAAAAGGAAGGGTCCCAGGGCTGACCCCTGTGGCATACAACTTGTGACCTCTTAGTCCCTGATTTGACCCAGTTAACCAACACCTTGTGCTGTCTCCTTCCCTACCAGTTTCTCAACCACTTTACTAGCTCCCTCACTACTCACAAGTCCTGTAACTTCTTCAGCACCATCCTGCGAGGAACCAAGTTGAATGCATTTATGTCCTTATGGGTTTTTCAGCAACAAATCTTTCAGCCTGAATTTTTTTTGCTCCTGACTTAATACAGGGCTGGAAATGAGCACTATTGCATGGGTTCTCAAAAATATTTAATAAATCATTTCTGACTCCATGAAACATATCCCTATGGTGCCTGGGCTCACTATGCTAGAATGAAGGTCACTTTCATGTCAGAAAAAAGCCGTGCTTCAGCAGACAATATTTGCAGAGTAATAATCTGGACTTTATTTGAAACCTTCACTAAGTCCTAGCAATTTAGATTTCTTGAGCCTGGATTCAGGCATTATCAAACAGGTGCTACTGGCAGCAATACAGTAAGTTATAGAAACTATTATACTTAAATAATAGTTATATTTAGGCAGCAGTCACAAAAGTAAGGAAATGTGGTACTAGGATAAACATCCCACTGAGGCTTCATGATATTGTGGTATGGTACTACTCAGGGTTTGGACATTTACTTGAAGTAGTGGTGTCATTACCTTAATGTTGGCACTGTATTTAAGGCAGAAAAATGTATTCATATGCTAATGCTATGAGGCAGGTTACCAACACTAGGGTAATACCAATGAAGCTTTGAGCAATCATTCAAGTCTTGAGGAACACCACAACGCACAATCATGGAGATTTAGGGGAATTGCTACCAAGCTGTTGCATGTTTTCTTTTGTGACTTTCCGCTTCAGTCTTAACAGATGTCATATTTTGTGCCAAACAATCCGTGGTGCTCATTGGCATTTCCTAAGCTCACCCATCATATACTAAGCAGTCATTGGTCTCCAGTTTCACTACTCTCCCTCACCCTACTCCATACCAATCAATCCCTGGCATGCAGTTGCACTCCATCCATTTACCAGTCCCTGTGTCAAGCAATCCCTGGCATGCTGTAGCATAGTCCACCTTACCAATCCTTTCCTAAGCAGTACTTGGTATCCAATGGAATTACTTCACTTACTCTGCCCCATGAAGAGCAATCTTTGGTGTCCAGTGGTTTCCCCTTCCTCACCCCACCTCCTGACAAGCAGTCCCTGGTGTCCAGTGGCACCCTGTAACTCAACCAAACCTATGCAAGGTAGAGGCATCCCCACTCCCTCACCAAGCCTCATGTTAAGCAATCGCTGGTGCCCAATGACACTCCCCTCCTTCTCGCTGCCTGCTTGAGGTCCACTTACCTGACCCACCATACTCCCTCATTCCCTGGCAGATAATGAAAAGCGTAACCCCACCACTTGTATGGTTGGCCAGCCACCATCTAAATGTAATTATCACAAACAGCAGTGTAATAAAATAGTTACAGTTCACTACCTCACTGGTAGAACTCAGAGAGTTGTCTCAGGGATGTTTTCTTCTTGAGTTTTTCTCTTTGCCTTCTGGGGTTTCTCAGGACTCAGTGTTGTCCCCCATGTTGTTTGCAGTGTATATGCTACCCCTAGGAGACATTGTAAGATGGTATGGACTGAGGTTTCAGTGTTATGCTGATGATACCCAGCTCTACGTGTCTCTTGCCCCTAACCACGTTAGTGCTCTCTCAGCATTTAACAGCTGCCTCACAGAAATCCAAGACTGGATGAATTTGAGGGGTTAAAGTTGAACGCAGGTAAGACTGAGATTATGGTGGTGGACCTGGGATATAGGATAGAGGGGTTGAGGACTGATTTGCCCTTCAGTTTGTTCTTGGGGCGCTCTTAGATCCTTACCTCTGAACAGGTGCGTGACCTGGGAGTGGTACTTGACGATGGGCTGACCCTTCATTATCAGGTGTCGGCAGTCATGAAGTTAGCCTTTTTATCATCTTAGGTACATTGCTTGGATCAAACACCTTGTTCCATCCAGTGATCTGCCTGTATTGGTCCACGCCTTTGTGACCTCGTGCCTTGACTATTGCAACTCCCTTTACTTAGGGCTTCCTGGGGTTGATATCCGCTGCTTTCAGCTAGTGCAGAACGCTGCTGCTTGTTTACTGACTGAGGTGTCTAGGAGATCTCATATTACCCCAGTACTGTGCGATCTGTACTAGCTGCCGATCCAGTGGTGGATCACCTTTAAGGTAGGTTTGTTAACCTACAAAGCTCTACACGGACTTGGTCCTGACTACTTGAAAGAGCTTCTGATTCCTTACATCCCTGTGTGACAGCTTCGCTCGGCTGACGAGGGGTTGCTGGAGATCCCGAGGGTTACTTTGAATTCTTCTGGGGCCGCACTTTTATGTTTGCGACCCCAACTCTCTGGAATTCTCTGCCCTGTCAGCCTCAGGAGTGCAGAACTGTGGGGGATCTTTAAGCAGGCACTAAAAACATTTCTCTGAAATAATGCTTTTCCTGATTTATTATGGGTTTGATATTGTGCTTTAATTAATTGTTTTTAAAAATTTTGTGAAGTGCCTTGATAATTTGAAAGGTGCTCCACAAATAAAGATATTATTATTATTATTGCCTTGCTTTTTCAATAATGGAATTGAGAAGGCAGCCGACCAAGGATGTAACAGGAGGGAGAGGTGCTGCTGTCTGAAGACAAAGGAGGATGTGTTTGAGGGTATGTGGTGCTACTGGGGATTGGCTCCAAATGTCACAACAAGTAAATGGGCTCAATGACACATTCTTTCAATATTTTCTTGACCAACACCAGGGATGACATTTGTGTGTCAGAATCACTGGTGGTGGTGGTGGTGTAGGGGTCTTTTGTGACATCAGGGCTGCAACAGCTGGAGAAAGGATCAGAGCTGTCATAAGGAACACTGGGGACCTGTTCCCAGTGTTGCAGATCTTTTTGTTTGTGTATGTGGGGGGATGACAGACAGTAGCAACCCCAGGGATGGCCTCCCAGTATCCCAAATCTTTGTTGGCTGGTGTAGGTTGGGGTCAAGTGACTGTAGTGACAGGGGCTGCCAGTTTCACAAATCTTTGTCAGTAGTGTCATGGATGTAAGGCAGTAGCCATACTGAGGAATGGCTCTTGGTGAAACTTATGAAAATCTGGGATCACAGAAACATAGAAATTTACAAGGCAGAAACAACCTGTAGTCCATCAAGCATGCATGGCTAGTATTTTAGCACTGACAGTCTAACACTGGTTCAGGGGAGTTGTTCGGCACCAGGAATTGGCTACCACAGCCCCAGTGAACAGAAGAGTGGGAGGGAATATTTTACAGGGAGATAAATTCCCCTTACTAAAAAAATGCAAAAAATGTTTTTGTCAAATTCATCATCACTACTGTAGTCAATGGTGTTGTAATTGATAATACACTTTCAATCTCTTTTAATTCTTCCTGCTCCTCGCATGCTTCCCCATCCTCCTTCTCTTGTGATTCTCCCTCCTCCATAACTCTTGCTTCCCCCTCCATTTCTACCTTTTTTGCTTCTGCTATCCTCCCTTATCCTTCTAATGGTTTCACTTTCTTAGCACCCTCTGCTACAGTACCTTCCTTCCAGTAGTACTCTTGATTAAAAGCTGCTTTGGCAATGCATGATGGTATTTTGTTTTGTGTAACTGGGGTATCACTTAACTTCATGTGAGCAGTTTTACTGTTTCTTTTGATTATATAATTACAGTGGTGTCTGTGCCACAGCTAGACTCAGTATCACCTTCCTTATGCTGTTGCTACAAATTTGGAGGACTGAAAGTACTATAGTATGGCTTGGGGATAAGCTAGAATGAATTTACATAGCAGCTGACTGAACAGCAGTGGGCTGTGTGGTACTGTGTGATGTAAGAGCATCATATAGCTGTTTAAAGTGGACCAGCAATTATTGCTATGGAATCAGTGATAGCTGTCATAACAGTAAACAAGCATTTGTCAATGCCGAATGTTGATTGCATTGGTCTGTTGAGCTCGCTCACTGCCCCTCTGTCACTCACTTAGTCTGTTTCTCCCGGTGCTGCAGGCTGCTCTTTTGTACTGGGCTCCTGCCTGTGTTGGCAGCTTTTTTCTGCCCACTAAGACATCCGCAGCTGTCCCGACAGAGCTCTGTTGAAGTGGCTCACTCCCCCTCTCTCACTTGTTCATTCTGTTTCTCCTGGCACTGCAGGCTGACCTTTTGTACTGGGTTCCTGCCTCTGTTGGTAGATTTTTCTGCCCACAAAGAAATCTGCAGCAGTCCCGACACAGGTCTGTTGAGTCTGCTCACTCCCCCACTCTCACTCACTCATTCCATTTCTGCTGGCACTGTAGGCTGGCCTTTTGTACTGGTCTCCTGCCTGCATTGCTGCCTTTTGCTGCCAACAAAGAAATCCACAGCAGTCATGATAGAGCTCCATTGAGCTCGCTCACTCCCTCTGTCTCACTCGCTCATTGTGTTTCTCCCAGCGCTGCAGGCTGCCCTTTTGTACTGGGCTCCTGCCTGCATCGGCACCTTTTTCTGCCCACAAAGAAATCCACAGTTGTCCTGACAGAGCTCCTTTGAGGTAGCTCAGTCCCCCTGTCTCATTCACCAATTATTTTTCGCATGGCGCTGCAGGCTGCCCTTTTGTACTGGGCTCCTGCCTACGTTGCCGCCTACTTCTGCCCACAAAGAAATTTGCAGCAGTTACAATAGAGCTCCGTTGAGCTTGCTCACTCCCCCCTCTCTCACTCACTCATTCTGGTTTTCCCACCACTGCAGACTGCCCTTTTGCACTGGGCCCCTGTGTGCATTGCTGCCCTTTTCTGCCACACAAACAAATCTGCTGCAGTCTCAACAGAGCCCCGTTGAGCTCACTCACTCCCATCCCTCACTCATTCATTCTGTGTCTCCCGCCGCTGCAGGCTGCCCTTTTGTACTGGGCTCCTGCTTGCGTTGCTGCCTTTTTCTGCCAACAAAGAAATCTGCAGCAGTCACAATAGAGCTCCGTTGTGCTCGCTCACTACCGTTCTGTCAGTCGCTCGTTCTGTTTCTCTTGGCACTGCAGACTGCGCTTTTGTACGGGGCTTCTGGCTGCATTGGCACCTTTGTCTGTCCATAAAGAAATACGCAGCTGTCCTGACAGAACTCCATTGAGGTTGCTCAGTCTCCCTCTCTCACGTGCTCATTCTATTTGTCCTGGTGCTGCAATCTGCCCTTTTGTATGGGGTTCCTACATGTATTGGCACCTTTTTCTGCCCACAAAGAAATTCACAGCAGTCCCAATAGAGCTCCGTTGAGCTTGCTCACTCCCCCTCCCTCACTTGCTCTCTCGTTCTATTTCTCCCAGTGCTGCAGGCTGCCCTTTTGTACTGGGCTCTTGCATTGGACCCTTTTTCTGTCCACAAACAAATCCGCAGCAGTCCCAACAGAGCTCAGTTGAGCTCGGTCACTGCCCCCCCCACTCGCTCAATCTTAATCTGTCCCAAACACTGATTTCCTGCAGTGTCCATCCTATTCTCCGGCAGGAGTGCAAAAACATATTTTAGCTAGGATGTGAAAAATGACAGCCGTACTGTTCATAAGGAGGTGTGAAAAATGCCACTGTTGAAAATGTGGCGTGAAAATATTACAAATTTGCGAAGTTACAAGGGTGTGTGGAAACAGTTCAATGCACATCTGTAACACAGTCATGTTATGGAGTTTCGTCACTAAATTTTCAACATAGGGATTTTAGGACCTCTGCTCATGAACAGTGCCACTGTCATTTTCTTAATCTGTCCAGAACAGTGATTTCCCACAGCAACCGTGTTATTCTGTGCCGGAACTGTGAAAACACATTTCAGTCAGGATGTGAAAAATGACAGCAGTACTGCTCATAAGGAGGTGTAAAAAAATGGCAGTGTTGAAAATCTGGCATGACAATATTACAAATCTGCAAAGTTACAACAGTGCGTGGAAAGTGTGCAATGCACACTTGTAACACAGTCATTTGATGGGCTATCATCAGCAGATTTTCAACATAGGCATTTTAGGACCTCTGCTCATGAACAGTATCACTGTCATTTTCTTAATCTGTCCAGAACAGTGATTTCCCACAGCAACTACTCTATTCTGTGCTGGAAGTGCAAAAACACATTTTGGCCAGGATGGGAAAAATGACAGCTGTACTGTTCATAAGTAGGTGTGGGAAAATGGCAATGTTGAAAAGCTGGAGTGAAAATATTACAAATTCGCAAAGTTACGAGCGTGCGTACAAATTGCATAACGCACACTTGTAACACAGTCATGTTATGGAGAGTATCGTCACCAGATTTTCAATATAGGCATTTTAGGACCTCTACTCATGAAAAGTGTCACTGTCATTTTCTTAATTTGTCCCTAACACTAATTTCCCACAGCAACCACGTTATTCTGCACTGGAAGTGTGAAACCACATTTCGGCCAGGATGTGAACAATGACAGCTGTACTGTTCACAAGGAGGTGTGGGTGTGAATAAATGCCAGTGTTGAAAATCTGGCATGAAAATATTGCAAATTCATGAAGTTATGAACGTGCGTAGCAACTACACAACGCACACTTGTAAAACAGTCATTTTTTGGATTTTTCCACCAGATTTGCAACATAGGCTTTTTGAGAGCCCCCCCTCATGAACACTGGCACTGTCATTTCATTAATCAGCCCCAAAAGGTGATTCCACGCAGTGACCACAAAATCACCTTTCAGGGCTGATTAATGCCATGACAGTTCCAGAATTCATGAGGAGGTGTCCCAAAAACCCCATGTTGAAAATGTGGTGCCAAAATTCCAAAAAATGACTGAGATATGCATTAAAGTTGGAAAAAAAAATGTATTCCATTATACAGCTTACCGGCATTTCCTGAGTTTGTGGTTGACTTTGAAGAATGCAGACGTGTTCCTGGTCCACTGAAGATCATCGCACCAAGCTCCAGAGGTAAGTATGGGGAGAGGGGGGTGTGGGGAGGCAGGGTGGCAGTGGTTGGGCATGGGTTGTGGGATGGGGGCAGGGAGGCCTCCAAGGAACAGATTCCTTTTTTACAGGTTAAAAAAAGAAAGACATTGCAGGACCGTTTTTTATTTTATGGGGCATGTGGTACACTGGGGTGGGCTCCCAGCATGCCACCGGAGTCTTTCTTTTGTCAGGGCAAGCTGTAGCCAAAGGGGGATTGGACACCCCCGTCAGCACACAACAAAAATGGAGGGGGATATTATGCCAACAGGGGTTGGGCACCATGTCGGCAGACAATATAAGTGGGGGGGGGATTTACATAATGCCAACGGGGAGCGGGCTCCCTGTTCGGCAACATACACATTGGGGCACTGAAGCTGAAGGGATTGGAGTCCCCGTCCACGAATAAACACGGTGTGGGGGGGTTAATATTGTTTGTGAACATGGCAGCAAACCACCGCCATGTTCACAAACAATATCAGTGTGTGTCAAGATCATGCCCTGCAATGACGGATCGCTCCCTCATTATAGCGAAAGGCTTACGCTGCAATGACGAGGTGGCCCCTGATTGTAGCGGCTGATTTTTTAAAAGTTGGTGGCACACTGGCTGAACTAGTGTCAGCAGCAGCATGCCACGACATTGGGGGATGCTGGACAAGCCTTTAAAGGCTGTGGGGGCATTGGCCACAACAGTGCCGTGCCTCCACAACCTGCTTGTGGAGAAAGCTGCCACAATATGCTTCTTGCACATGCGCGCAATCAGCATAAAAATGGACAAGGTTTTAACGTTATGGATCATTTTTACCTCTGCTAGGGGAAATGGCAATGGAAATACTAAAACAGGGGAGGCTGGATAGCTGTTCCATGTTCTCAACTGGTCATTATCAGAGTCATCGGTTCTACGGTAGGTGTACTGAAAGAGCTATAAAGGTTTGGAAATTGAGTAGGGCCTTTAGAGGACTTCTGTGTCTGGACTGAACCAATGTTGCATTGGCTATACTATAATGCATTCAGCCCTTGTCTTCTAAGTCATGCTATGTGCAGATACAGAACTTGTTCTTGAAACTTTATGATAGAAGCATATTTATCTGCACTCCACATAGCTACTGTTCTTTCAATCATGCTTATTACATGGCAGAAGACACACAACTAACCACACATGGCATTACACACATGACATGGGTGGAAAATGCAGTACAAGTCAATGTGACACATACAACACACAAACACCCAACACTGGCTAAGCCACATGGGTGCTGCCTGATTTTAATACAGACAGCTCAAGATACACAGACAGCAGGCAATACAGAGTGGAGCATTGGACTGACTGGACAGAATAGTTAATTTTATGGATTTATTAGGCACACTAAGCCAAGGCTTGTTTCCAGGTGTGAACCAGTGGGGGGAGTGCAATAATACAGCAGACACAGTATCACTGTAAAAATAAAACAGTACCGCTAAAGTGCAAAATGTAAAAAATTAATATGAATACTGGGAGGAGCCAGCTGCCATCATGGACAGACATGCTTTCCTCTAGCTCTGCTCTAGGCACCTTTAAAACTCTTCAATTGTTGTTATTTTAATACTGGAACATTGAGTCATGTATGTTATAGACTTTAATACATCCTGCTACTCATCTGACTTCAGTCTTGACCCTTTCAAGTATGGGGAACCTGAAGAAAACAACACTAAATGGTGGGGGAAAGAAGACCACACCAGCCCATGGATCCATCAGTGGTGCAGCAGGTAGACAGACTACAAACAAGGATATTCTCTGGACCATACAGGCTTTGGGGCAGAGTGTAATTCTACTAGAACAGAAAGTGTCCAAACTTCAAGGTCAGCTACAGAACTGTGAGATTCAATCAATTATGTTACTACAAAAAACCTAGGAGGCAGCTGGGGCCACACTGAGAGCATCAATGACATCCTCAGGGCTAGTTAAAGAAAACAGGGCTTTTCACTTCTGCCTGGAGGCATTAGAGAACTTTGCTGCTCATGCGATCAACATATCATTTATTTATTTTTATTTAGTTTTTGTTGACCGGGTAAGTGCATTAGACAAATCCTGTCTATTTTCAGGCACAACCTGGGGAGGGGGATACAGATGAATGCCAACTGACCTTGAACCAGATTAAGCTGTTGGTGGTATTTTTAGTGAATGAGGGAAATTTGGCCAGGACACCAGGGGAATTCCCCTACTCTTCTGCCAGCAGGGGGCTTGACTTCCTGTGAGCAGGGATGGAGGAGCCCAGCTGGGAGCCCGACCGAGGAGGAGGAGGAAGTGCTGATGTGGCAGGGGAGATGGCCTCCTCCCATGACCTCATATTGCAAGAGGCTACTTTACTGGAAATAAACCAAGAATTAGTTCAAAATAAACAAGAAGAGATGTTTTTCTCGATCGAGGACTTGAGTAATATTGATGGAAATAAGGACTGTGAGAGAACTCCAATGGAAGGAATTAAGGGCAAAAGTAAAGAAGAACTTCTGCAGGCATTAGAGAAAGCCAAGGAGAAATATGCAGCTTTTATGGCAAGAAAACAAGCTGACTTAAAGTTATTGGATCACAGTGAAGAAATTGACAATGGGTATGGCCCAGCTGACAGCTCTGAATATGATGCATCAACATCAAAGGACAAGGAAGGAGCAAGCGGACAGACATTCCCGCAGGTAAATCTTCACCCTATTATTTCAACCACTGATGCAAGTGTGAACAGGGCTGGCAGGAAAACCGAGGGATTCGGGTGCCTAGAGCCCCAAGAGGTGAATGTTTTGAATAACCTGCGGGAGGTAGAGGGCAGTGATATTAAGGCAGAAGTTCCTACTGAAACTAGCTCTAAAACTGAGCAAAGGAGCAAGAAGGGGAATGAAGGTTTAAAACCTGCTGTACAAGATAAAGAAATGCCTAATGTAGTTTCAGGACTGGAAAACAATCCTAAGTCTGGAAATACAGTCCCCCGGTTCAACACAGAGATTCAAAAAGGCCCAAATACAGAAGAAAAGAAAACTGGGGAAGTCATTTTCCAAAATAATCCCTTTGAACAGACTGATGCTACCATTTTTTCTTTCTTAGCATGATCTGCTAAACCAGGATCAAAGGAAGGGGAAAAACAGGAGAGAGGCTATTATGGCGGCAAAACGCAATCTAGATGGACCTAATACTCATAAAGGGCCTGTAGAACACAAGGGACAAAATATATCTATGCAGTCCTGTCCAACAACAACAGAGGCAATTGGCAAAGCATTTTCCCTACACAGTAATCTAAATCAGGGACTTGAACCCTTCTGTAGTTGGTCACTGGGAAAAGCCCTACAGGAGGCAGGATGGAAGAAATTGCCTTCAGGCCAGTGGTTGCCAGACCCACCGTGGCCTGCAAACACCCCAGAATGGAGTCCCAGGGGTTTGCCTCAAATCTCTGTTGGGGAAAAAGGGAGCACAAATCCAGACTCTGCCCAAGATATGGCAGATGAAAATATGGAACAGCTTCAGGAGAATATAACTGAACTGATTATACTGGAAAAAGAGCCTTTAGAGAAAAACATACGGGAACCCCGGAGGGATCCAACACAGGACAGAAAGAATGAAACAGCCTTTGCAGGGACCCCAGATCTCAGAAGAAGAGTGGCACCTGAAGGTGAAGAAAAACAAACTGACCCTCGTCCCCAGCACCCACTATTGCCAGAACTCTTTGCTAAATCAAAAAAAGAGGCTGCTCCTAGAAGGAATGCAGTTAGGATTTGGTACAAAGGGGGTCTGGAAATCAGGCCAGATCGGCAATATGTGGGGAGAAAGCTCCTGAAGGACTCATTACACTTTTCACCAAAAGATGTCTATGCTTTTATAAACATCTCAGGAGAGGACAACTGTGACATTAGTTTCAGATCTGCATACACCCTGGATTTGTTCTGGCAACGCTTCAATCAAGTTAAATTTTCACCTCTGTGATCCCCCTTTATGGTGATCCCCATGACAAAACCCCTCATTAAATATGTGACAGTGATGTTTCGGAATGAAGGGGTACATGTTGATGACATTACATACTGGCTTCAACAAAAATGTGAAGTATTGAGTGCACCAGAAGCACAACTGGATTCTGAGATGTTTTGGACTGGGGGATGGAAATATAAGGTTAAATTGAGGCAACTGGAGAGTGATATAGAGCATATACCAAACTCCTTCATGCTGGATAGAGATAGAGGAGTGTGTTTTTATTCAGGGCAGCCACAAGCATGCTACAAGTGTGGGGCTAGGGCCCACCTCTCTAGTGTATGTGATCGCTCCCGCTGTGACAACTGTGGGGAGGTGGGGCACTTATGTATGCAATGCACAAACCTGACACGATGTGAGTTATGTTAGGACACAGGTCACACATTTCCAGAGTATCCGTGGGCTGCAAGAAATAAGGCAACAGTCATTAGCCCTCAGCTTCTTATCCAACAAGCTCAAAAGGAAGCAGCCAAAAAGGTGGTAGAGGCTGAAGCCCCTCCTGCAGAACACAACCCCCCAGATAAGGCTCCAGACCCTATTCCAGGCAGAAAGGAGGAAGTTGAGACTGAAGAGATAAGAATAGATGAGGAGAATCATCCACTCTGTCCCAATCCTGATAAGCCCATCCAGTGGGGGGACCTATTACAGGTTTGCTACGCAGATAAGAAATCCACTGATGTGCAGGTGATCCCTCTTCCACCCCCCCAAAAAACCCACCCTCCAAGAAGGGCAACTAGGAATACAAAACCAAACCCGCCCCCCAACCCCACAAGTGAGCAAGCAGGCCTCTAGCGGAACCTAATCCCTTTGAGGTTTTGGCTCTCACTGAGGTAGAATCAGACACAGAACAGATGGATGTAGCTCTTACACCCACACAAGCTGAAGGAGGGAAGGATGATATGATTGAGTACAAAGAGAAAAAAAAGAAAAGGAGGAAGAAAGGGCCTTGAACTCTTAAATTGAATGGTTAAGTTATCCCTGGGGTCATGTAGCTGTCATAGCCTCTTACATTCCCTTAGGAGAACAGCGTTGTTTCACCTATTGATAGATCTAAAGCTGGATATCTGTTTTTTGCAAGAAACATGGATGCTCACATCGGACAAACTAAGGCTGTTCCAGGCCGAATGGAGATGGGGGCCATCCTATTGGTCCTTTGGACCAGACAGGGCTGATGGAATAGGTATCGTATTTAGTACCTTTTCCTTCCAAATGACCAAGATGGTGGATTTGATTCCAGGGAGGCTGTTCATCCTAGATGGATATTGGGATAAGGTCCCATGTAGACTAATAAATGTATACAGCCCATAAACAAAAGCAGATAGAGTAGCTCTAAGTTCCAAACTTCAACCTTACTTACATAGGTCCACTTATGTAATCCTGGGAGGGGATTTTAATTGCGACTTACCCAAAGGCGGACTGAATGGGCAAAAAGTGAAAACATACTGTGATTCAAATGCCTTGCAAAAATGTGTCGATAATGGCGAGTTGAAGAATTGTGCGCACTACCAATCCCAAGGGCCCAAATATACATACAAAAGGGGACACCAGACATCAAATATAGACCATATTTTTGTTTCTAGGAATCTCCCTGACCCAAACTTTCATACTATCCCTATAGAATTTTCAGACCACCTTCTCTTACAAATAACGTTTCAAACAGCCCCCCCTTCCCGGAAAATAAGGAAGGAGAAAAGATGGAGATTAAATGTTTCAATGCTCACAAACCCTTTTGTTAAAGAGAAAATTTCATCATTACTCTGGGCTAGGACCTCAGTGAGTGATCTCTACAAAGATTTAGGGGTATGGTGGATGGATACAAAAAAAGAGATAGCAATATGGTTCCAAAACTATGGCAAGCATAGGGCACAAAACATTTTTTTTAGCTATTTAAAACTAAGATCAAAACTTTAGAACATGCTTTCACAGTCTGCTATGTCTAGACAAGATTATGGCCCTGACATTGAACAGATCCAGGATGAAATGAGGAAATTTCAATATGGCAGGGCAAAAACTTTAAATACAGAATTGCAATTTGGAACACAAAAAAAAACAATTGGAGACACCTTTGAAGCCTGTAAAAATAAGAAAGATACTTTAGATATGTTTCAATTAGTAGATGATAGAGGAAACATAGTGGAAGATGAGATGGGGATCCATGAAATAATCTGTGGGCATTTGGCATCACATGAGAGTTCCCCTCCTCCTTCTACAAATTTGATTAATTCTTATTTGGAGAAAAGCCAGGTAACCTTGGCCTGGGAGGGTCAGAAATTTTTAACCTCCCCTTTGAAATTACAGGAAATAGAGGATGTAATTATGAAACTAAAAAATGGATCTTCACCCAGACCTGACGGACTGCCTTATGAGTTTTACAGATCATTTTCCAAAATAATGGCAAGATGTTTAGTAGAACTGTTTTCAGTAATTTTTGACAAAGGGGTGTTCCCCCCTCAATTCACAGCAGGTCTCTTAATTTTTATATATAAGGGAGGGCAAAAGGTAGACATCTCAAATTGGAGACCTATAACTCTCCTGAATGCTGATTTTAAAATATTGTCTCAGGTTCTTAACAATAGGCTAAGGCAAATAGCTCCTTTATTAATACATCCAGCCCAGTTTTGAGGGATCCCTGAAAGGAAGCTACAACATGCCTTAATGATTATCAGAGATGTAATAGAGATGTGTGGTGTTGCACAAACATCCGGTTGTATCGTTACTTTAGAGCAAAGCAAGGCTTTTGATAGAGTATGCCTTCCTTTCCTCTTTCAGACCTTATTACATTATGGCATTCCAAAGGAATTTGTGCATAAAATCCAACTTCTATATTCTAGAGTCCATGTGCAACCTATTATTAGAGGGTTGGTAATAAACGGTATCACCATAAATACAGGGATTTGACAGGGCTGCCCCCTCAGCCCACTCCTTTATAACTTTTCCCTGGACCCTCTGATTAGAGTTCTGAGCAATACTCAAGAATGGGAAGGTTTGTGGGGGGGGGGGGTTCCCAGGCCAAATGGAACTGAAAATCCAAGCCTATGCGGACGATATATGCCTGTTTATAGCAAACCTGGGGCAATTACCAACAGTAATAAAACAACTACAGGAATATTCTAGAGTATCTAATGCCACCCTCAATCTAAATAAATGTAAAGGGTTGTACTTAGGAAATACAGAGAGGGCACCTGTAACAGTAAACCATATTTATTTCTCCTCAGAGCCACAAACAATCTTGGGAATAACATTTGGACAACATAATCTCCCGCTTGAGAACTGGGAAAGGGCTCTTCAGGGGGCTGAAAATAAAGTCCAGAGATGGAAGTCATGGAGGCTGTCTAAAATAAAAAGGGTACACATAATTAAAAGGTTCATTATACCCACTTTGTTGTATATAGCCATGATTTTCCCACCCCCAGTGATCTTAGAAACCAGGTTATATGCATAATTTTTTCAAATGGTTTGGGGATCCAGATTGAACCCAATAAAAAGGTGTTTTACATACTTGTCTGAACAACAAGGGGGGTCTGGGTATGGTGGACCCTATAATCTTTTTCCATTTCCTTTTCCTGTCTCACAATCTTAAAATTAGGCTAGGGGAACCAACCGGTGTGACATAACATTTGTTTTGTAAAACTTGCAGTGCATATTTGGAAATTTGGACTGGAAACCTTCCCCCCAAATTGCCCACCTGTATCAAAATACCAGAATACATTAAACCAGCACTCAAAAAGCTTTGCAAATGGGAGATCACTAAAGCAGATATCTCCAGACTCTCAGGATGCCAATTGTACTCACACATGGTGAGTCAAATCCATCTGGAACAACCTGAATTTAAAAATTGCCCACCAGATCTAAAGGGAGGGGTGTTAAAACAATTAAATAACAACAGAATTCCAATGCACATGTGGGAGGTATTATGGCTTTCAGCTTACGAGAGACTGAATGTAAGAGGCATTACAAAACACAAGGCCCAAGAAGAAAGGAATTGTCCATATAACGGTTGTATAAATATTGAAGAGACAATGGATAATTTCCTTTTTACCTGTTCCTATGCAAAAGCCCTATGGGGATATTTAAAGACAGAATGGAATCTAAGGTGGTTAGACAGTATAACCTATGAGTCTTTGGTCCTTGGGCATTGTTCCAACCTCAATATAATGTATGATTATGATACTTTAATGGTGTTGGTGTTATTTTGCTGTTTAAAGTTTAACCTTTGGCAGGCTCACTGTCAATGGACACTCCAACAAAGAATGATGTCATATACCACCTATAAGACACTGGTAGAACAAGCTATGGGAGCAGTGTTTGAGAAAGATCTGCAGGCTAATCCTAAGAGCTATGTTTTAAGGAAATGGAAATGGTTGTTTGAATTTATCAAATACAAGTAAGGAGGTAGACTAAAAACCTAGTTCTAAACAAGACGTGGTTAAAAAGTACTACTGGTTTTTGCCCTAATAGTTTATTGGTTACTCAATAGTTGGAAAATTATTTTTGAACAATCACTTTTAACCAGAGTATGAATGAAATACTTGTTTATTTGGGATTAAAATTGTATTCTTTCATGTGACTTAACACACTCAGAAGTAATTAGGTTTGAGAGCTACAACTAGCAAAATTCCCCTGCTGCAATGGTATGGGGAAAGATAATAAGGGAGAGGGGGGAACATTTCTTTGGGGTTAAGGGAGTGATTATTGTGTGGTTTTTAACATACTGCATCAAGTGTGTGAAGTGAATACCTGTTGTTCTTTCTTTCTATATGTTTGTTTTTTCTTTCCTCTTTATTTTTTGTACAGTGTGTTATGATTTGTGATGATGTGATATCAATAAAAAATTCCCCTACTCTTTTCGATAAGTGCCATGTGATCTTTAACATCCACCAATCCAGGCAGATAGGACCTCAGTTTAATGTCTCATCCGAAAGACGGCACCTCCAAAGTGCAGCACCCCTCTCATGCTGCACTACAGTGTCAGTACTGGGATATTAACCCAAGTGTCAGATGAGGGAACTGAACCCACAGCCCTCTGATCTCCCAGCCGCAGATGTGAGTGTGCTACCTACTGAGCCACTGAGGCTGGGGCTGCTAGAGGCAGTGGAGGGGAATTCACCCATGAAATCATCTAAGACTGTCTGGTCTACAATTTGAAACTTGACCCACCCCCACAGCTACAATACTGCTGCAACCAAATCACTCCCCAAAAAAGGCAAGATTCTGACAGTACTTCCCAGTACCTTTCTCATCACTCTGGGAGGCATGCATAAGCAGTGTAACACCATGGATTCATGGAAGCCTCTTGAAATGTGGGCCCACTGTAAACCAAGGAGGAAGACAAGCTATCCATCTATTCCAACCTCAGTTTTGCCACATAGGATAGGAGAAAATCATTTAATGCTGTGCAGAGTGGCCAGCCCAGTGGCACTGAGGGTTGAGGCACAGGACACCACACCTTGTGCCCTGCCAGTGCCCTGGGGTCAGGAATAACCTCAGGTGCTGGGGGTCAGCTGGGAAGGAGGAGGATTAAGCATCCCAGGGACTGCTCTCCTCCTCCTCCTCCTCCAAGGAGGGTGGGAAGGGATGACCATGGACGTGCTGACTCCAGGCGGTGACTGGGGGTTGGTGCATGTCATGGTCCACTGTGGGGTTGATGTGGGCTGACACCAGATGTGCTGGGTGCGGACACACACACACAGAACATCCTTGATGTTACTGCACATGCGCCATGGGGGGGGACCAAGCACAAGAGAAAAATCCTCCTCGCTCATGTGAAGGTGGAAAGCTGGAGTCATGGCAGATGCACCCAAGTCAGCTCCCCTGGTGCTCACCTGGCCTTCTGCGGCGAACGGAGTAAGTCCCCACTGTGATGTGCCTGGGAGGGGTAGGGCATAGGGGTTAAGCTCTGGCTGTGGCTGGGGCAGGGTCAAACGCCAGCCAGATTGGGGGTGAATCATAGTTACAACCCTCTCAGCCGGGAAGAAATAAAATAAAAAAAAATGCTGTGCTGAGTGAGTTACGATCCCAAGGAGTCAACCATGGCTGGCAATACCTGATCAGAAAAACAGAAACATAGACTTTGACGGCAGATAAGGACCACTTGGCCCACCTAGTCTGCCCATTTCCCTACCTACAGGATAAGCCACAGATCCTAGTTAGCCAACAGTCTATTTCTTCCTACCCCAAACAAGAACTGCCTTATGTCTGCCCATGTATTCTTGAATTCTCCCACAGTTCTAGACCCTACAACCTCCTCAGGAGGGCTGTTCCATGCATCCACTACCCTTTCTATGAAAAAAATACCTCCTCACATTGCCCCTGAACCACCCTGCTTCTATCTTCAAATTGTGTCCACTTGTTCTTGCATGTCTCTTTTTCTGAAAGATGCTACCCTCTTGGACTTTGTTGATTCCACTGAGGTACTTAAATGTTTCTATCAAGTCCCCCCTCTCTGTCTTTCCTCAAGGGTATACATATTAAGCTCTTTTAGTGTCTCCTCATATGGCTTCTCTTGCAGACCCTGCACCTTTCTAGTTGCCCTCCTCTGGACTGCCTCTATCCTGTCTATGTCCTTGCGGAGATGGGGTCTCCAGAACTGGACACAGTACTCCAGATGGGGTCTCACAAACTGTCTATACAGAGGGATAACAAATTCTTGTTTTCTGCTGGTGATGCCTCTCCCTATGCATCCCAGTATACCCCCAGCTCTCCCTACTGCCTTCTCACATTGCTTGCTAACCTTAAGGTCATCTGATATGATTACCCCAGGTCCCTTTCCTTTTTTGTTTTTGTTACTACCTCACCCCCCATTGTGTAATCTTCCCCTGGGTTTTTGTTTCCCAGGTGCATTATTTTGCACTTCTTTGCATTGAATCCTAGCTGCCATACTTCTGACCATTCCTCCAACCTTGCCAAGTCCCTTCTCATCCTTTCCACGCCTCCTTGTGTATCAACCCTGTTGCAGATCTTTGTGTCATCTGCAAAGAGGCATACTTTTCCTTCCAGTCCCTCTGCAATGTCACTTATAAAGACATTAGAAAGGACTGGATTCAGTACTGAACCCTGTGGTACCCCACTAGTAACCCCTCTTTCTTCAGAGTGGACTCCATTTACAATTACCTTTTGTGTCCTGTTTTCCAGCCAATGTTTTACCTAGGCTACTACCCTGACACCCACTCCCAGGCTGGTTAATTTGACTATTAATCTTTTGTGTGGGACTGTGTCAAATGCCTTGCTAAAGTCTAGATAGGTCATGTCCACAGCACCTCCCTGGTCTACTGCTTTGGTCACCCAGTCAAAGAAATCAGTTAGATTCATCTGACATGACCTTCCCGCTGTGAACCCATGCTGCCTTGGGTCCTGAGCCACACTGGCCTTTAGGTACTCATCAATTCTTTCCTTCAGAAGTGATTCCATCACTTTCCCTACCGCAGAGTTCAAACTGACAGGTCTGTAGTTTGCTGCCTCTGTCTTGGTCCCGCTTTTGTGAAGGGGGATCACATCCGCCTTCCTCCAGTCCTCGGGTACCACACCATCCTCCCATGATTTGTTAAAAAGGGTAGTCAGTGGTTTCACTAGTTCTCCCCTTAATTCTTTTAGAATTCTGGGGTGAATTCCATCAGGACCCATTGCTTTGTCCATCTTCAGTTTTAGGAGTTCTTTCAGAACCCTTTCTTCTGTGAAAGGACTGGGATTGACCCACCTATTCAGAGTGCTTCTGTTAATTGGATTAGGCACCTCCCCCTCCTCTTTTGTGAATACTGAGCAGAGATATTAATTCAGTATCCTTGCTTTTTCACTATCCCCCTCTGCCCACCCACCATTCATTCTATTCAGCCTCACTATCCCTCCCTTTGTCTTTCTACGCTCCCTGATGTACCTATAAAAGGTTTTATCCCCCTTCTTAACCAAGTTGGCTATCCATTCCTCAGTTTGTGCCTTTGCTATTCTGACTTCCCTCCCTGCTTCCTTCTGCCTTAACTGGTACAGCTCTCTGTCCTGCTCCTTCTGTGTTTCCTTATACTTCCTGAATGCTATCTTTTTCTCCCTGACTTTCCCCGCCACCTCTTTTGAGAACCACAGTGGCTTTTTCTTTCATTTTGATTTGTTTATTTGCTTCACACAAAGGCTTGTTGCATCTGTGATGGCAGTTTTGATGATTCCCCATTGTTGCTCCACCCTTTCTTCTAGCCTGTTTGCTAGTGCTTTTCTGAGGCACTCTCCCATCTTGCCAAAGTCAGCCCTCCTGAAGTCCAGTACCCTCACTTTTGTATGGCTTAACTCTGTAGCTGAGTTTAACATGACCCACACTGTTTGATGGTCACTTGTTCCCAGATGGCAACCCACTTCTAGATCTGAGATCCTCTCACTGTCCCCATTTGAGAGTACGAGGTCTAAGATTGCTCCCTCATGAGTGGGTTCCGAAACTAGCTGTCTGAGGCATATCACCTGTAGGGCAACGAGAATGGCCCTGCTCTTGGATGTGACTGCAGAAAGTGTGCTCCAGTTAACATCTGGCATATTCAGGTCTCCCATCAACAGTATCTCCCCTTTCTCTGCCATCCTAAGAATGCCTTCTATCATATCTTTGTCCATTCCCTCCCCCTGACCTGGGGGTCTGTATACAACCCCTGTGCGGATTGTGGTGCCACTTCCAGTCTCCAAGGTGACCCACAGTGCCTCCTCTCCTCCCTGTTTACTCTTTTGTTTGGTTGCTTTTATCCCTTCCTTTACATAGAGAGCTACTCCTCCCCCTCTTTTCCCTTGTCTGTCTCTCCTGTAGGTTATGTACCCTGGTATGTTAACATCCCATTCATGGTTCTCTATGTACCATGCTTCTGTGACTGCTACGATATCCAGGCATCCCTCTTACATCAAGGCCACCAGTTCAGGGATCTTGTTGCCCAGGCTATGGGCATTGGTACTCACTGTCCTCCATTTCCTGATGGCCTTACTCCTTTTTGCCCCATCCTTGTCCTTCTTACCTTTGTCACTTTCTCCACTTACCCCTGCCCTTCTCCATATTCCCTATTGACATCTCTATGTTGGTGTTTACTGCACTTACTACCATTACTTTTTTGGGGGGGCTAGGATTTCCCTGCTCCTTTCAAGTGCCCCCCTCCCCCTTGGCTAGTTTAAATACTTGCCAATGAAGCATTAAAACATATCACCTAGGATTCTGGTTCCCTTCCTGGACAGATGCAGCCCATCATGCCGGTATAGGCTTGCATCACTCCAGGTGGACCCCTAGTCCCCAATGAAGCCAAATCCCTGAGCACTGCACCAGTTTTTCAACCACTGATTGAATCCCATGGTGTGGAGCACCCTAGCCTTTTGTACACCATAGACAGGCAGCACCTCCAAGAAGGTTACTGTGCATGCTACTTGTCTAATGCCCCTCCCCAATTCCACAAACTCTTCCTGCACTGCTCTGATCCCTTTCTTAACCAGATCATTTGTCCCTAGGTGGACAATGACATCCAGCTCCCTCCCCTGTGCAGCTCCTCCAGCAATCCTGAGGATTTGCTCCCTGTCCTTCCAAGCCATGGTGCCATGCAGGCACCTTACCTCCCTCTCCCCTTCCTCCCCCAGTTCTCCCTTCCTAACAATGGAGTCCCCCACTAGGAGTTGTTTCCTTCCCCTGTGGGGTCCCATGCCACCCTCCTGTGGGTCTCCTTTGAGGAGGTTCCCAGCATCCTCCTTGGTCTCCACTGTGGCTGCCTCCATAGAGGAACCACACTTTGCCAGAATGGCATAGGAATTGTGGAGAGGTACAACTGGAGGGATGCACCTCTGTTCCAACGCCCTCACCCAGAGACTGAGAATAATATATGCAGGGAAACAGTTTGTTCAGGGACCCTCCAGGAGACTGGGAACTTCTGGCCATGGTAAAGGTGGACTTTGGATCCCAGGCGACAGCAGAGGTGACTGCAGATTGCACATATCTAGGGAAGTTCATAACATCTTTAAATATATGTGAGTATGGATTGGAAAGGGGAGTGGGAGCAAGCTGGGTGAGAAGTGGTGCATGAGAGGGCTATATGCACCATTTCAGAGTAGTATATCTCCTAACAATTGGGCATGTCTAAACATTGTTGATACCCCTCTCCCACTGGGCACACTTGTGAGATGTGCTTAGTAACATGGTACTGTCCATGCAGTCAGCTAAATGATCCATCCCCACCTCCCCTATCTCCTGAAATAACATCATGGAATATATTGTGACACAGCGTTTCATAACATATCCAGCTGATTCTACATAAGCAGTTTGCAAGCTTATTAACTTTTCATATGTTGGATTCTGAGGTTTAATTTCACATGATGAAAGGAAGTGCTCCATTCTCTGTTTCTTCACCCCGCTTGTTTTGGGAGTATGTTGTTGACTCTTAGCTATGTATTTTCTGCTTACCAACGTGTATTTGAAAATATAAACTTTTTTTAGAATTTTATCTGTGTATGGAACAGAGGCTTCTGTAAAAATTGTAAGTGGGTGTCTGTGCAGGGTACAGAAAGGAAAGCTCAGTACACTTGTTGTTACCCTTTCTCTTTCTAGGGAACACATGGCTTGTGAATGCAGCCTACGATGTGCTTTGGACCTACATATGTTGATAGAATGTCCTTCCTTTTATTGTGGCGGGCAAAGGCTATGTGAAAGGGCAATGTTGGAACTGTTATAGCTGATGGACTTAATCCTCCCCCCCCCCGGCTAGGGTATTAACCGGGACTCTCAGAATATGTACCTATTGTAAGAATTCTTATTTGCTAATGATTTACTAAGCTTCTGATTGTTATGGTGCAATGGTTTGTAAGTTTTGTACTTACAAAACTAATAACATCAATTTACAAAAAAGCATCGATTCCAGTATAATGGAAGGAGCTAAACTGTGGTACAGCAAGCAGCACTGAAGTGCTAATAAAGTGCAAGTACAGGTAGAAAAAGAGCAGCACAATAGATTGTAGTAAGGGACTAAGTTAAGTACTGTAGAGTCAGGAGCCTAGTGGTAGCCAAGCACAGGGATGGGTGGTATCACTGGGGATGACTAGGTAAAGGGCTGATAGAGGGGTGACAAGAGTGGGGGGCAGAGGGACAAGACAAGTCACTGTTTTTTATTAGGTAAAAACAGAAAATTCATTGCACACCCTCCCTTACCACATGTCAGATTTTACAAATGTAATATTTTTCCTGCCCAGATTGGTCACTTACTTATTTTATTTCCAGTGGAGGTGGTGGTCTCTAGGTATTCACTTCAGGGTCCTGCTGTGAAGTTGCCTAGCTATCAGATATCATGGTAGACCACCCATCACCTGGGTCCCTATTTCAAAATGCAGCTGCCTCGAATGGCTTCTTTTAAGAGACAGGGGAAATTGTTTAACCAGGAAAGGCACACTATTTATTTGTATTTGTTTTATTTGTTTATTTGTAAAAATCAGTTTACAACCTTTGAGCCAGAGGCTCATTTCCAAAGGTACCTCGTCACATTGAGGACAAACATAACAAATTTAGGTTACAGAATACAAGTCACTGAATCAGAGTTACACATATTGATTTCATACATTATACAATTTAATAGCAAATTACATTGAAACAGCTACCACAAGCTGGTTATAATAGAGGTATGATGCACAGGGGGAGAAAGTGGGGGGGTGAGGTGGAGTGCCGCCCAGCGGGTGTTGTCAAGTGTGGAGAGATCGAGGTCACATTTAGAGACAGGAAGACACTAAGCCGAAACTTGTTTTCAGGTGCGACTTGGGAGCACAAGGAAGTTAAGTGGCTTGCTCAGGGTCACACAGTATGCAAGTTGGGGCTGTGGGTTTCAAACCCAGGTCTCTGGGTTTGCAGTTCAGTGCCCTAAACCACAGCACTATACTTTCTCCTTTTATATTAGGTGCACTGCCTGAATTAGCCTCCTATAATTTAAGTGCAGTCCTCAACCAGTAAGTTTGTAACTACTGAGGAGCAAGTTAATGGGACAGCCAAGCAGCTCCCAAACATCAAGCAAATACAAAATAAGCTGCTCACCTTTGCTCATTTACAAATTATAAATGGCTTTTTTAATAGGGGTGCTACTGTTTATGGCACACATAAGTAAAAACAGATATAAAATGGCCAAGAAAATCCCTGTGTCCTGATTGGCTGAGACTTGGTTCTAGCCATGGCAGTAAGAGAGTACCACCAATGGCTAAAAATAAGTCTCTGCCAACCAGTGCAACTCATTGAATTCATAAGCCATTTACTTTCTAAATTACATCACAAACATGGCTGCAACCTTACTCATATATAAAAAACCTCAACTAGGCCCTAAAAATAAAAGTCCATTAATTTAAAAAAAGTAAGTAAATAATTTAATGTCATTTACACTCATGAGCCGCCCCCCTTACGCACATACACAAATTTAAAAAAATCTAATACAATTCAGAGTTTTCATTGTTGGTGTTTCTTTGATGACCATGAAAAATCCTCCTCCTATCCCTACCAGTTTGCCAGAGAACTCCCTGCTCCTTACCTGGCAATAGATAAAATTGAGTCTCTGGCTCCACTTGAGGCCTGTGTGTGTGTCTGTGTGTCTATGCCAGTGGAACTCTGAAGAATTTGAATTCATGTATTCCATGTTACCATTGTGTGTGTGTGTGTGTGTGTGTGTGTGTGTGTGTGTGTGTGTGTGTGCGTGTAGCAGGAGGAGAATTCTACTACTGGAATAATGCAGAGTTTTGAATTCTTCTATTTCATGGTAAATAATCACACAATGTATTGAATGTGAAGAAAAACAGATTACTGACAGGTGAAACACATCTGTGGAGGGACTATTTTACATTATTTAGCAACATTTTATATTTTTTGTGGCATTGAAAACTTTTAAAGTGCTGATTTTTTAAAAGTTGCCTATGGACTCATTTTATATAAGCAATAAGACATGGCTGGATGGTGGTAGTATTGAGAAATCAACACTCCCAGAAGCTGAAGGCACTCGGCCTGTGGCCCCATGCCTCACTATGCCACTTGGTGTGTGGGTAGCTCAGTACTACCAACACCCATCCATGTCTTATTGCTTACAAAATTCATTGCATACCACCCCCATGGCAAATTTTACATGTATAATATTTTTTCTGCCCAATTTACCAACTTATTTTATTGCCAGTAGGAGTGGGGGGGGGGTCTCTTGATATTCACATCGGGATCCTGCTGTGATGTTGCCCAGCTAACATAAGTCAAAGTAAACCAATCATTAGCTGGGGCCCTGTTCTGAAATGTAACTGCCTGACTTGGCTTCCTTAACATAAGGTGCATTTCCCAAATAATGGGTAGGAAACTAGTGAGGAGCTAGCTAATGACAGAGCCACACACCTCATAAACATCAAATACAAATTAGCTGTTCACCCCTGCTCAGTCACAGACTTTAAATGGCTTGTTATTTAGGGGTGCTACTGTTTGTGGCATATGTGATTTAAAACAGAAAACTGAGTGCACACCCTCCACTAATTGGTTCCTCCTCAGGAGACAGACAAGGGTTCTATTCCAGAGACCTACTAGTCCTGAAATGGAAGGGGATCAGTGTCCTGTGTTAGATCTCAGCAGTGGATTGTAGCGATGAAAACTCTGACCTATACTTTTTAATTTTATTTTAGATTGTCCCTTATCTCCTAACTTGCATGATACACTTCTTTCTGAAATTTCAGTCTGCCTTAGTACTTATTTTCACATCTGAAATAACAAAAAGAGTGCTCCTTTTAATATGGCTTGGACAAGGTTTTCAGCACGATTCTCAGCTGATGTTGCACACCAGTTGCTTAAAATCACTTCTGTTGTGACTAAAATGAACTATGCAGCAGGAAGTGCTTCCTGACCTTATCAGAAAATAAGTGTTCAAAAACAGTTGCATATAGTGATGGACACCTGATCTAAGCCACACTAATAGCAGCGCTCCTTTTATTATTTCAAATGTGAAAGTAAGTACTAAAGCAAACTCAAAATGGAGAAAGAAGGGCATCACACAAGTCAGGCAATAAGGAGCAATCACAAATAGAATAGAAAAGTATAGGTCAACATTTTCACTGCTGTCATGCTCTGCTGCTTTAAACCTACACGCTGAATACAAAAAGTTTCAGATGGTATCCCTGCAGGGTCTGATTCCCCTGCTACAAAACGGGGAGTGGCTCTGTTTTCTGGACATAAAGGATTCATGTCTTCATATATAGACAAGGGAATGCCACAGCCAATAGCTCCACTTTATGCTGGATGGAGAACACTATCAGATTAAGGTTGCGATCATCCAGAGTTGGACCATTTTGTGTCCCCGCACAATGCAAAACTACTATGTTTCTGCAATAATGCTATAGGGCCTGGAGTTTCTTGGCAAGGTGCATTGTCCCTCTCCTGGAAAGGGAAATTCCTATGTGCATTTCCTCCAATTCCTCTAAGACAGAGAGTTCTCCTCAAGTTGTGGGTAGACAGTGCCACTTCCATCCTCATCGCTCCATTCTGGTCTCGCCAGATATGGTTTCCACTCCTTCAACATCTGGCAGTGTAGCATCCTGTTACTCTAACACTGTGTTGGGGCCTGTTCTCACAGGGCAAGGGTCACTGGTCCATCTGGACCTGAAGTCCCTGCATCTGCATGCATGACTCCTGAAAACATAGCCATTGTACATTTTGGGGTATTCCTCCAAGGTTGCTGATGTCCTGCTTGCAGCTAGGAAACCTTCTACCAGACATATTCATTCCTTGAAATAGAAGTGCTGCACTTTGTGGTCTGCTTCCTGGATAAGAACATTTTACATGTCCTGTGAAAGCTTGGAATACATGCTTTCCCTGTCTGACTCTGGCCTGCAGTATTCCTCCATTAAGGTGCATTTGGCTGCAATATTACAAAGATCTGCAACAGGGCTGATACACAAGATGGAGTGGAAAGGATGAGAAGGGACTTGGCAAGGTTAGAAGAATGGTCAAATGCATGGCAGCTTAGATTCAACACAAAGAAGTGCAAGGTAATGCACAAGGGAAACGAAAACCCAAGGGAAAAGTACACAATGGGGGGTGAGATACTGACAACAACAAAAATGGAAAGGTACCTGGTGGTAATTATATCAGATGACCTAAAAGTGGGCAAGCAATGTGAGAAGGCAGTAAGGAGGGCTGGGGAGATACTGGGATGCTTAGGGAGAGGCATCAACAGTAGAAAACAGGAAGTTGTTATCCCACTGTACAGACGGTTGGTGAGACCCCATCTGGAGTACTGTGTGCAGTTCTGGAGACCCCATCTCCTCAAAGACATAGACAGAGTGGAGGCTGTCCAGAGGAGGGCAACCAAAATGGTGCAGGGTCTGCACCAGAAGACATACGAAGAGAGAGACTAAATGAGTTTAATATGTATACCCTTGATGAAAGAAGGGAGAGGGGGAACATGATAGAAACTTTCAAGTACCTCAAGAGAATAAACAAAGTCCAAGAGGGTAGTATCTTTCAGCAAAAGAGATGTGCAAAAACAAGGGGGTACAACTTGAAGATAGAGGGGGGATGGCTCAGAGGTGATATGAGGAAATATTTTTTCATGGACAGGGTTGTGGATGCTTGGAACAGCCTTCCTGAGGAGGTCATAGAGTCAAGAACAGTGGGGGAATTCAAGAATGCATGGGACAGACATAAGACAGTTCTAGAGGGGAGTAGGAGGAAGTAGGCTGTTAGTTAACTAGCATCTTCAGCTTATCCAACAGGTAGGAAAATGGGCAGACTAGGTGGGCCAAGCGGCCCTTATCTGTTGTCAAATTCTATGTTTCTACATATATCAGCTTTCCATGCACCTACTGAACATTGTACTGTTGCTCAATTAAAGGTGTCCCATATGTTTCTGATAGGTATTCTTCATATGAAACCTCCTATCCATAATCCAGTCCTGCCTTGGGAATTAAATTGCATTCTTTCATCATCCTTGGAAAAGAGGGTACTCCTGTGTCTAAACAATGCCTGTCCAATTGGCTGGCACAGTACATTACAATGTGTTACAGAAATTACTATAAGGAACTTCCTGGTGGTGTTCATGATCACTCCACAAGGGTTATGGCCACTTCTGTGGCTTATTTCAAAAATGTCCTCACTGCCGACATGTATGCTACAGCCACAAGTAGCACCATTCACACTTTCACTAAACATTATCGTCTGGACATTGTCTCTGATAGACATGCTAGTTGTTGGCTTGCTGTACTGCAAGGCCTTCTGTCCTGGTTGTATGTTAGGCTGTGCCATCCTCCATGCTGCTTTGTAGTGCTTGAGAATTGTTCCAAAGGTGTGGCCTAGTGGTGGTGGGGGTGTGTGCACTGAATTTTCTTTTCTTACTTATGTATGCCATAAAGAGCAGCACCCCTTAATAAAAAAAAAAAAAATAAAGCTTGATAATGAGCAAGGGTGAGCAGATATAATTTTGTATTTGATGTTTGGGAGATGTATGGCTCTTTCATTGGTTAGCTTTTCACTAGTTACCAACCTATTGGTTGGGGACTACATTCCAATTAAAGGAAGCCAAGTCAAACAGTTACATTATGGAATAGGTACCCAGCTGATGGGTGGTCAGCCTTGATGTCTGATAGCTGGTAAACATCACAGTAGGACACTGGGGTGAATACTAAGAGACTCCCACTCCTAGTGGAGATAAAATAAGTAAGTGGCCAATTTAGGCATACAAATATTATGTATGTAAAACTTTGCCATGAGGAAGGGGGGTGCACTAAATTTTCTGTTTTTACTTATGTATACCATAGAAAGCAGAACTCCTAAATTAAAAGATACTTAAAGTTTGTGAATGAGCAAGGGTGAGCAACTAAACTTTTTTTTTTGTAGATTCCTTTTGCCTCCTTGTCATCAGTTGCCAAGGCATCTGTCAGCCAGACCCTCAGGTGCCCCCTCTACTGCCCATCTGATCCCTTTCCCAAGTCTAAGGAATCAGTTGCTGGGTCTACCTTCTCCCACTGGCTCCTTATGGGAGGAGGCAGGGACCATGAAGAGTCATGTTGGGGGTCAGGTTCAGCATCAGGCATGTGGGCTGGTCCTGGAGTCATGCTGTCGCCTCCCTGGCAACTGGGGTATTTCCAACTTACTGTTTTCCCCTGAGGTGCAGTCATGCAATGGCATCAGCATATGGAGGGCATGCTTCCATCCCCTCCTGAAGATGTCCATCACTGCCTCGCCCCTCGTACATCCCTGGCTCAGATGCAGTGCCACCCAGTCTCCAGTGGGAGCTGCTGCTGGGCTAGGGAAACCCCCTAACCACCCCAGGAGAGGAGAGCAGTCCTCCGGATGCTCAATCCTCTCCTCCCCTGCTGACTCCTGATGTCCAAGTCTGATCCCGAACCTGGGTCGCCAGCGTGGCACAAGATGTGGCATCTAGCGTCTCAATGCTGAGCACCACCGGGCCAACTTATGGTAAGCAACTAATTGTATATGTGTTTTTTACTGGATGACTGAAGTATAAATAAAATAATGTGCATGCAAAGCAAACACATGGAGACATGTGCAGTCACATAGACTGGAAAAATTAGTAAAATTAAACAATTTCACCAGATGACAGAAGTAGAAATAATGTGCATACAAAACATGCATGACTGTTGTGATACACAGCCACGCATAGTCAGATGGGAGACACAACGTAAGTTGACACACTTGATGTAAACAGCCCACACTAGATGGGACAGGTGGGTACTGCCAGCCTGTGCTATATGAACAACTTGTGAGACACAAACAGAATGCTACAGTTGTATTGAGGGTGCTATGTTTATGGCTTTGGAACAAACCAGATGTGGCCCTGGGGTGATGATAGGTTGAATCTACTCCTTGAAAAGGAAAGTTTTTGGATATTTACTTTAAAGAATTTACAACCCAAAGGGTTGAATACAGAATGGGATCTGAAACCCTTTCTCAGGAAACAGAATACAAGAAAAAATAGGTGAAAATTGTAAGGTGAAGAGCTCTCATGGAAATGTAACTGTGTCATCATTTTCATTACTGTATTAACTTTATTTGTCTCCATCCATTTTTTTGTAGTTTCAAAAAATCTATCTGTCCTTCCCTCTCCCAAATAGTTTGAATCCATGACTCAAGACTCATGGATCCCCCTGAGAATGATGTGGAAGAACAAAGGGTGTGATCACTGCCTCGGCCAATTCTACACTCAAGCATTTATATTTTAAGTTACATTTGAAGCCTAACTAGGATACGACATGTTAGTAGACATGGACTACTGGATAGTATTTGATTCTTGTCAGTATCTCCAATTTTGATAAATATATGCACAGCTTCTTTGATTTAGGCATATAAAATAATCTTGTGTGTAGATGAATTTCCATCAAATATATTAGATATCATTTAAGTGCATTTCTAGGGCTCAGTTTTCATATTCTACTTTTCTTTTTGTATTTAGTTTTGTGTTTATGTAAAAACAGGTTTGAGTATTAAATATGGTCATGTTTAGTTAAAATGGAACATGGAAATCAAGATGTGAGTAGGAATTGAAGTTTTTAAATCACCATAGAGGTGACATGTTTGAAACCCACCAGAGCCACTTAATCTTGAGTTAAGTACAAGTCAGGTATCTTTTCCTTTTTTCCTTTTTACTGTTTTGTGGTTTAGGCACATCTATATGTGTCTGATGAGTCATAGAATGTAAAAAGCCAAAATTAATTTTAGAGAGGCTTTTGATAAATTCCTGTAATATTATAAATATATGTAGAATAAGAATAATGGCATAGATATATAAGGCATGGCTAAATATGCTCTTATAATAATAATAGGCTTAAAGATGTAGAAACTATGTACAGTGATTAAGTGTAATCAATAAATATTGAATTTATTCCTCTCACATTTTGGTTCTAGTTATTTGGCTCATGTATGTTTAAAACCTGTGTTAGAGATTTTGAAATGCCATTATTAGCATTTAAACCTGTGTTAAAGTATGAATTTTGGTTAAACATTAGCTGCTAAATGTTAATTTAGAATAACAAGAATGAATTTGTACATTTGATGCAAACCAATACAAATCCCTCCACAGCCACTTCTAAAATTAAGTTTTATTTACACATTTTTACAATAGGGGTCTCCCTATTTAATTCTGATGGCTATTTAAAGAGGGCTAAGAGAGACACACTTTATCCCCTAATGAAGACCAGCTGACTGGTCAAAGTGCAGGGGAGTGTTTCCTAGAGACACGGGAGCATGGTCATTTGATTTTGACTGTGGAATTCAAGGTACTTCGTACTCTAAATAAACCAGTGTTAGAATTGGATTTGAATCATTGTCTGTGATCATTGCTCACAGGGGTGCAGAGTTTCTGAAGACTGATTTATTAAGCAGGGATTGCTACCCTTCTCTGCACCCAATTCTCACAGGCTGAGCACACAGACCTTCTTTTTCAATTTTAATATTCAGCTTTCATCTGTGTTGCTGCCAACCTCTACAGTCCGTAGCAGCAGTAGGAAGTTAAAATGTGCATTTCAGACCGAAATTTCTTCGATGTCTCCAATGTTTATTAACTTGCCAGTAAGCACTACTATTAATCCTAAGTCAATTTGACTGCTTTTATTCATGATAACAAAAACATCGAGTACTGTTGGAAAAGAAAACATGGAGTATGTCAGATGAAAATCAGAGTGTCAGCAGTGGCACAGATTCAGAAACAGATTTAAGTGGTTTTGGCAAGTTGGCAGATCTTGCACCAAGAAAACTGAGAGCTAAGAACAAACTTGGTGGAATGGGGACAGAACCAACGTCTCAATCATGGAATGGTGAGCAAAACAAGGAATTAAATATTAACAAATTATTCAATTCATTGGAAAAGTTAAGAATTCAGTAATTGAATGTAACTTACAATATTATAACCCTCGAAACATACTAAGAAAGAAAGCAAGCACCTCAAGGATTATGTTTGAGAGAGATTCCATCTTGTGGACTTGACAATTTTAAGAGGAAGGGCTGATTGGGAACAGGCAGTGGCAATTTGCTCATGCACATTCATTGAATTAATTATAGCAGAAGATGGGGAGAAATACAAAACATTAAGGAAAGAGATTGACATTGTATACGACAAACTTAATACATTCAAGAACCAACCAAACTTTAAGAAATTGTCTGCACGTTTGGACATTAAACTCGATAAATATGAGCAAGAGCTAATTAAGAAAAAACCAAAAAAGTTGGAAAGAGATGATAATTGCTATAAATTAGGGAACATACATTCCTGGCCTAGAAATATCAGATCCTATAGCAGATCTTATAGTAGGGATGTTCCAGATCCACCAAAAGAAAGTTGACTTCCAAACTACAGAAAATTCCACACCTAGTACCAGCAAGGATAGTTTTTTAGTGCAGAAGATCATTGCAGCCAGCATACAGTCGGAGGATCCTAAAGGGAAAAATGAAAAACAAAGAGGAAGAAAAAAAACAGAAGAGGTAGAAAAGGCCGGTGTGGAAAGAGAGCTTCGAAGGAGCAACAAGAAGGACTAAGAGTTAGTAGCTTGTCGGAGGTAATTCTAACAGATCAACAAGTGAACTTGCTTGAGAAGGGACTTCATTTTGCTCCTACTAGCAGACCAGATAGATTTAAGACACAAGTGGATTTATATAAATGTTTTCGTAAGATTAGACTGAAAGAGTACTTCAGTAAAAAACAGCTTGCTACAATGGGATTTGAATTGATTAATGAAATCAATGGAATTACTGGGGAAGGGGTGTGGGTACAGGTGGATCAGAACCCAATGTTGGTTGACATTGACATGGTGAATTTATTGGTTGATTTAGGTGAGACCAATCGTGATGAAATATCAAAGCAATAAATGATATGAATTTGGAAACTTTAGAATGTCTGTTACAGGAAAATGCTATGCATGAATTAATAAAGAATGCAGTGGTGGCAAATGAAGATGTGAAGTTGTTACAAATGGAAAGAAAAAGACTTTTTGAGTCTCCATCAGAGTTCTGTCCCAATACTTTTAACCCATTGATTAAAAGTTTTGAAACAGTTGTACTGAATGAAGTCGACAAAGTTTTGGAAAAAACAAATTCAGAGGGGTATAGATCTAATTTAAATAATACTGAGAAAGAAGCACTTGAGGAATTGGATCAAGCTCAGGTAGTTATTAAACCCTCTTACAAGGGAGGTAACGTGGTGGTTATGGATCCAGAAAAATATGACAATATCATTCAGGAACAACTGAATGATCAGAGCTAATATAAAAAATAAATAAATAAATAAACTAAACACCAATCCTAGCTTAGAATACAAAAAAGAATTGCTTCAATTATTAGAATGGGCTAGAGGTTTGGGACATATCTCTGAATGTGAACTACAGGTTTTGTGGAATAATAACCCAGTTACACCAATCATTTACATATTATCAGAGGTTCATAAAAACTTGGAGAATCCCCCAGGATGTCCTGTTGCTTTTGGGGTAAATTCTTTAACAGATAATCTAAATCAGTTTATTGATTTTTTTTCTTAAAATACTGTTTGCTTGATGTTAAATCATACTTAAGCGACACTATGCATGTTCTAGAAAATATAGAGGCTTTGTTTGGGAATCATGATTGAATCACTATACACAAGTATTTTCATTCAGATGGTATCACAGCATGTGAACAGTATCTGAGGCAGAATTTGAGGCAGGCGAAAATACCAGTTGATTTTATACTGGAAGCAATAAAATTTGTGTTAAATTACAACTTTTTTGAATTCCACAAGAAATATTACCTCCAACTTCAAGGCACAGCTATGGAGCAGCAATGGCCCCTACATATGCCAATCTCTCCCTGGGTGCATGGGAAAAGAATACTATATTTTCGTAAACACAAAATCCATTTTTGATAAAATTATTTGCTGGAGTAGATATATAGATGATATACTGTGTGTATGGAAAGGCACCTAGGAGGAGATTAGTTTATTTGTAGACTGGCTTAATAATTACAATAATGTGAATTTACAATTCACTTACTGCACTAGTACCTTTCAAATAGATTTTTTTGATCTAACCCTTTTTGTTGATAAAAATCATGTAGAACAGTCCAAAAATTTTAGGAAGTCTACAGCTACCAATAATATATTAAGGGCTAATAGCTCACATCCAGCATCACTAGTTAAATCTATCCTCTATGGACAATTTCTGAGATTAAGCAGGAATTGTTCAAGAAATTAGGATTTTGAAACTCAAGCTGCTGAAATGTTCAGCAGATTTGAATCAAGAGGTTACAATAGAACTGTTTTGATACAGGCATTAACAAAAACATGAAATGTTGATAGGATCTTCTTGTTAATCCCTAAGCAGAAAAACAGAAACAAGCCAGAAAAGACTTCTAACAATGTGATTCACCAGACCCCCCATAGCCACTTCTGGACCTGCTACTATTCCTAATCCCCCTCCAGTTAATTTTATCACACAGTATAGCAACAAGGCTGGACAGATATGGTCTATTGTTAGGAAATGTTGGCCAGTCTTAATGAATGACCCCACACTGGTAAAAGAGTTAGGGCCAACTCCCAGGGTAACATTTTCCAGAGCAGATAGCCTCAAGGATAGGCTTGTTCACAGTAGATATCAACCATCACCACCCACAGGTGACCACTGGCTACCCCCTCCACCTATTGGCATGTACAAGTGTGGTAGGTGTAACATGTGTGATCATTGCAACCAAGGTAAAATCTTTGAACTAGAAGGATATGACCATAAAGTAAAAATCAAATTTTTTTTGAATTGTAACAGCACCTACATTGTATACGCATGTGGTGCCCGTATAATTTATTTTTTATAGGAAGAACTATTTGTCTGGTCAAACAAAGAATTCAAGAGCATTTTTGTGATATTAAGGTGGGTTTTACTCACCAACCTGTTGCAAGACACTTTACTGTAAGCCACAGCAGTTGTATTGAGGGTGCTAAGTTTATGGCTTTGGAACAAGACAGATGTAGTCCTAGGGGTGGTGATAGATTGAATCTACTCCATGAAAAGGAAAGTTTTGGGGTCTTTACTTTAAAGAGTTTACAACCCAAAGGGTTGGATACAGAATGTGATCTTAAACCCTTTCTCAGGAAAAAGAATGCAAGAAAAAAATTGGTGAAAATTGTAAGGTGAAGAGCTCACATGAAAATGTAACTCTGTCATCATTTTCATTACTATATTAAATTTGTTTGTCTCTATCCATTTTTTTATAGTTTCAAAAAAATCTACCTGTCTTTCCCTCCCCCCAATAGTTTGAATCCATGACTCAAGACCAGTGGATCCCCCGAGAATTATGTGGAAGAACAAAGGGCGTGATCACTGCCTCGGCCAATTCTACACTCAAGCGTTTATATTTTAAATTATATTTGAAGTATAACTAGGTTACAACATGTTAGTAGACATGGACTTCTGGATAGAATTTGATTCTTGTTAGTATCTCCAGTTTTGATAAATATATGCACAGCTTCTTTGGATTAGGCATGTTAAATATTCTTATGTGTAGATGGATTTCTATCAAATATAATAGATAGCATTTAAATGCATTTCTAGGACTCAGTTTTCATATTTTACTTTTCTTTTTGTATTTAGTTTTGTTTTTATGTAAAAATTGGTTTGAGTATTAAATATGGTCAAGATTATTTAAAATAGAACATGGAAATCAAGATGTGAGTAGGAATTGCAGTTATTAATCACCATAGAGGTGATATGGTTGAAACCCACCAGAGCCACTTAATCTTGTGTTAAGTACAAGCCAAATATCTTTTTCTTTTTTTTTCTCTTTTACTGTTTTGTGGTTTAGGCACATCTATATGTATCTGAAGAGTCATAGAAAGTATAAAGCCAAAATTAATTTTAAGGAGGCTTTTGATAAATTCCTGTAATATTATAAATACATGTACAGTAAGTATAATGGCATACAAATATAAGGCATTGCTAAATATACTCTAATAATAATACGAAGCTTAAAAATTTAGAAATTATATACAGTGATTAAATGTAATCAATAATTATTTAATTTATTCCTCTCATATTTTGGTTCTAGTTCTTTGGATCATGTGTTTGAAACCCTGTGTTAGGGATTTTAAAATGCCATTATTAGCATTTAAACCTGTATTAAAGTATGTGTTTTGGTTAAAAATTATCTGCTAAATGTTAATTTAGTATAAAAAGAATGAATTTGTACATTTGATGCAAACCAGTATGACTCCCTCCACAGCCACTTCTAAAATTAAGTTGTATTTATAAAATTGATACAATAGTGGTCTCCTTATTTAATTCTGATGGCTATTTAAGAAGGGCTAAGAGAGACATACTTTACCCTCTAATGAAAACCAGCTGACTGGTCGAAGTGCAGGGGAGTCTTTCCTAGAGACAAGGAAGAGCAGTCATTTAATTTTGACTATGGAATTCAAGGTACCTCATACTCTTAATAAACCAGTTTTATAATTGGAGTTGAATTGTTGTCTGTGTTCATTGCACACTGAAGTGCAGAGTTTCTGGAGACTGATTTACATAGTGTGACTCAACTGAATTACTGGATGGAGTAGGGATTAACTACTAAAATAAAATAACATCAATATATATGAAATAGTATACTTTTAATAAAATGCACACACATGGTATTACACAAAGTTATGCAAGATACATGAAGTGAACTGTCGACATGATACACAGACCCTACTGTGTGCCCAGTTGGGTGCTGCCTACATACTGCTGAGTAGGGAACCTGAACACACAGGCAGCAGGTTATTTTACTGACTGGAAAAGGGCATACGTTAGTATTTCCCTCCTATAGAGAAGATATCAATAAGCTGTTTCTCTTTTGTTCCCCATGTTAACTGGTTCTGCTGCTATTCAGATGGAGTGATGCTTGACAAAAAACAGGACTGATTGGCCACAAGTTAGTTTAGGTTGAACATGCAAAGACATAACCTGACTACTATTGATCAGGTCAGCTATTAGTAATAAATGTCAGCCTGAGATTGCCCTCACCTATTGGGGTTGGGTGGAAGGCTGTGGAGGTGATTTGAAAACTAGGTGTTGTTCTGACCTGGAACTGGATTCCCAAGTGTCAGCACGGCAGTTATCAGTGACTGTGATGATCACTTTGAAAATGTCATTAGATTGTACACTCCCTGACTTCAAATTACCTGTGATTATTGATGCACAGCTTCAGAACATCTTGCAAATACTACTGTTACACTATTTGTGGGCTTACCTGACAGTCAGTTCTGATGCTTTTCACTGGTGCAGAAGACAGCAGCCAGGCTTCTGATTTGCTCTCATATGTCACACTGCAATCCTTCTGTTTCCTCCCGGCAACATTAGCTGCCTATAAAGTGGATGATGATTTTTAAAGGCACAAACAAAAATTTGCAAAACAGGCATATGGAGTGGGATTAGCTGGTCCCACAGTAAACAAAATCACCTGTTAATGAGATTTTGTTTGCTTACCCTTTCTGCAATAAATTCCAAGTTTTATCTGGTGATACCATGCACACCTGCTTGCCATGCAGATGTGAATCCCTTTCCATAATCCCCACAGCTCACATCACTGACAAAATCAGCAATGGGAGGTTTTAATGGCTGCTTAGTTGTTCCCAGTGTCTCATACTTTAATGTCTTCAACTAGGTTTTCATTCATAAATTACAGAAGAAAATGTTAGCATGCTTTTTCTTGATCTTTGCTTTCTTTTATAAATGAACCTTCTTCTCTACACGTTCACACTGGCATCATTTATACAGCCAAGGCACCGAACCACACAGTTTTTCATTGACATTCAGGCATTGTTTTCAGCTCTGGGAAGCCTTGTTTTTGTGTATAGGAACAAGTCATTGCAACAACAGCAACATTCATTCATTCAGATCAGCAGAAACAAATGCTTGTTTCTTATCATACCACAATGCGTTACACTTTGAATAATTCACTGGCAGTGACTAGGATGAGTATAACTACACAGTATCAATTATCACCACTAAAACACCTTTACCATAAATGGGAACTGTTTCAGTAGATGCATTTTATAAATACTGGTTCCAATTATATTATTGTTCTATCTACAGTATATGGACCTATTAGTAACCTCAGTGGATATTTCAGAGGTACACACTGGTGGTAAGTATAGTTATAGAACTACTGCATCTGCTGTACCTTATGTCCCTTTTAGCCACTGAGTTCAATAGTAGGAACACAGATTTATTGTGGCTATAATCTGGAAACAAATGGTTTGATACATTTTACTGGACCAACATAGATGTTACAAAAAGAACAATGGAAGAGCTGAGCAAGGACATAAACTATGTCACAGGGTTCTTAAATGATACTTTCTACTAGTGCCTTAAATCAGAAATACCCACCAGGATAACTAAAAGCCTGTAGAGACAGAATAGCAAACAGAATTATAGCTACAGTAGTATTTAAAAATAACTTCCTATACAGGAAAATGAGTTACAGGTTCAGCACAGTTCTCCTTTAAATCTAATGAATCTAACAGCAGTATCACATTCACTGAGAAAAACAAAAAACTTAAGCTAAAATGCAGAAAACCAAGAAAGTCAAACAGTAAAGGAAAACAGACTGCTCAGTGAAATTTAATGAAGGCCAAAGGGAGAAAATGTAAGCTTTGGTTCTCACATTTCATTTCATTTCATTTCTATTTTATACTGGAAAGGCATGCGGGCAAAAATGCCCATTTTCAAAAGCATAGTTTTAGGGTTTTTACAGTGATGGATATATACACTTTATAGAGACACATAGTTCAGAAAATACAAAGACAAAAATATATATAGGAATTTCAGTTACATACAAAACAGCTTATGTACAGCAGCTATAGTATTAACAGTAAGTCTAAACAAAATATACAAATACACGGGAGAAGGTGGGAAATACTCTGAAAGAGCTTAGAAGGGAAAAAGATGCATGGAAGCAGTGAGGTGGACAAGAGAGAGAGAGGTTAAGAGAAAAGAGCAGGAACAATTCTAACCGAAAAATGAAGATATGCTACCTATGGCAGTTGCAAGGTGGTTTATTGAGTAGGTGCTCCTTTAGTTTGACCTTAAAGGTGCCAAGGGAGGGACTGCTAACAAGGTCAGGAGGGAGAGTGTTAAAAAGCTTGTCACCTCTGTAGGTAAGCTATCTCTGCCCCAAAGAGGTGTTGCAGAAGGGGAGCCAATAAGGGAATGAGGCAGTGTTCCTAGTAAGATGGGTGGGGCAAGCCTTCTTGAACAGAGAGGAGACACTGTGGGCAAAGAGATTGTTCAGGATTTTGTAGATGAACGTGGAAGCCTTCCATGTGAACCTGTCCTCTAGGGAGAACCAATGTACTTTCTCATAGAGGGTACAGCTCACAAAAACCAGACTACTCTTTTCTAATTGCATGAGCACTGTATCTACAAGGAGGCCTAGCTGGCTAGTTGTTCCTATCCTTGTGCTAGAAGCAATGAGACTGAAAAATGATGTAGTGCAGTGCCCTGTCTTGGCACGAGGTCATAATGTTCAAAGACATTATGCCACAGCAATATACAGTGCTGACAATACAGCACAATATATTGCATGTGGCATAAGCCTTGTTTTTGTGGTGGGTGCGGCCCCCTGCACCACCTGCTACAGGGGGCTGTGCTCCCAAACCCCCCAACTAAAATAACTAACTCCAGGGAGGGGGTCAAAAGTAAATATCACGCAAAGAGTGAAAAAATGAAAAATCCCAGGTGTCTTGGACCGGGAATCAAACCAGGTCCCAAACACACTACCTGTCTCCTTTGCTGCCAGTGGCTCATCCTGTCAAGCCATGGCAGCTGCTCAGTGGATCCCTGTCCCAGCAGAGGTCTTACCCTCTGCCTGGGACAGTGAGAGGCTGCAGTACCACTCACAGACCCATTTGCGGTGTTGCACTCTTTCTCTGTCCTATACTGCACTGTTTCTGTTTCTGTTTCGGGGTTTTGTTGTACACTATTAAGTGTATGACATATTGACCCATTAGGCCTTGTCTGTATATGTGATGCCAGCAGAAACACGCTGAGAACAAGGTTTAAAATGCAAGCAGGAGGCTCCATAACAAACTGGTGTGCCTTGTGCTGCACAAAGTCTCTGCCATGGATGCAAAGCAGCACAAGCTCAGAGTGTTGCGCATTTATATTTGTTGTGTATTTGAGCAAGCTCAGAACACAGTGTGAGTACACAGTACTTGTTCAAATTTATCCCCCAATGGTGCAGCACAAAGTAAGACACTAGCAGGTTTGCGCAGCACAAAGTACAACCTCCTGCTGGCAACAATAATGCATGTGTCCACGGTTAAAAAGTAGGCTGCCATGGAGTAGAGGGTCAGTTAAGGCATTTCAAAAGGGTTTGGGCTGTTGTTACACTAATCTGCCATATTCAAATGTCTCTATGCAAATTACCTCATTTCTCATACTGGGCTTAAGATATCCTAACCATACCATTGTGGACCCACTGAAATATAAGGAACAAGTCTTTGCCATCTGGATTGCATGAAAGCTTGGCACACTGTCCTGCTAGTCACCCCCCCGGACCCTGACAGTCTCCATTCCCTGGGTTTAGTAGCAACCTCCTCTCACAATCAATCCCTGAGGTACACTTCCCTGGCTCTGCTGGCTCCCACTCAGAGTCCTGTATTAAACATAAGAACTCCACTGTTCCCCTGTCTCCTGCTCCCAATCTCAGTAAGCAAATCCTTGGTGCCCAGTGCCCCCCTTTCCCAGTTCTGCTAGTCAAGCCCCAGGTTCCCATTTAGACCTCTGAGCCTCCTGTACCTAAGACCCAGTGATGGTGACCACCAAATACCCTTCAATCACCTCCATGGCTGGAGGCCGTGTGCCCCACACAAGTATTGTACTGATATACATGCAGATACTGTATATCAGTGCAGTACTTGAGAGATGTCATTGCAAAGTTATGGAACCGCAGTGATTTTGCAAAGATGGCCCATAAGTACTATATACTTTCCTGTATATCGGTACAGTGCTTGCCTGAGGTGGATGGCAGCTGGCTGTGGATAGGAGCAAAGAGTATGTTCTAGCTATCATCACCAGGACCAGGGTAAGGGGCTCAGGGGGATGGGGGTATCAGTGTAAACTTGGGACTTGACTACCAGTATTTGGTGAAGGAAGGAAAGGGGTGCCACTAACACCAGAGATATGTTTGCTGGGATTGTGAGCAGACTGGAGGGTGAACAATGGAACACTTATGTTTCCACCAGGATTGGAAAAGGGCAAACAACAGGCCACATATGTTTATGTACAGCTGAAAAGTCTGTTCCACTGCTAGTGTGTGACTGAAACATACACAGAAACATTATTAGTTATATTCACTAGTAACTTTATTGAATAACAAAAGTTTAAAAGCATACCGCCAGCAGAGTCAATATGGAACAAAGACCTCGAGCAGTTTTGCAACTAGTGCATCATCAGGGGGACTCTACTGGCAGTATGCTTTGTAACATTTTTATTATTCAGTGATGTTTACTAGTGAATGTAGCAGCTGTGTGGTGCCAGTTTTGCTGTGCTTGTCATATATGTTTATGCCAGGATTTAGAGCAGAAGGGTGAGTGAACCATGAAGTACTTTTATTTTCACTGGGATCAGGATCAGGAGGGTGGGTGAACTATGGGTAGAGACCTGTGTTTTTCTTAAATAAGAAATAACAAGAAATTCAAGGTATAAAAAGAAATAAAATGAAAACAAGCACATGAAAAAGTTACAAAATTGCTTTTTTTTTGGCAAAAATTAAATAAATGCTTGCAGCAGTTGTTGAGGTTCTGTTGTTACCACAGAGACGGTTCACGAGGAAGCAGCAACAAAACTGTCTGTAGCATAATGTTGCTTATTACAATGTAGTATACTAAGAATGTGATTTCTAGTGTGTATAAGGTCATTTTGAAGTATTTTATGAAGCTAAATGTGATAACAAGAAATAAAACTACATTTTCAATGAATAGAATGAAATAACAAGAAATTCCAGAAAAATTAAAATAAAAATGATAAAAAATAAAAAGAATTTCACAGAGCTCTAACTACAGTTCAGGGGTACTTCTGTTAACACCAGGATTGGGGACAGAAGGGGTGGTGAACAATAGAGCATGCATGTTTATTTTAGGATTGGGGGGGCTGCCATTAAAGCTATAGAAGTGTACATCAGGGATTAGGTGAGGGAAGGATCTGTAAAAGTACATTTTTGGAAGCCTTTACTAGTGATGTACAGAGAGTCTATTAGTGTTTTCAGTTCACCCTTTATACATGCTGCCATCCTTCGCTCATTCGCATGCATGCCTAGTGTTAGCATTCAAGTGCTTCCAGATTTGGGCCCTGTAGACTGTGTCAGGGTTACAGGAAGGTATTTGCATTAGCATAGTAGGTTGATGCTCACATTTAAACTTTTGAACTACTTTGCCTCTTAAACAAATGTTGGTTCCCCTTTGACAAAGATTGACAATTTTTTTAGCAAGGTGTTTACCTAAGAGGTTAACAAATTTGTTCTGACTGAATGCTTTCCTGCCTTATGGTGTGATATTGTTTTATTTGGTAATTTTATATCCTTCTCATATTAAACTTTTATTGTAAACTGCTCAGAGCATTTGGAAAGGTGCCATATAAAGGATAATTCATTCATTCATTCATTTATTCAGTCATTCATTGCCATCTGAAAACATGATCCTCTATTATTGCAATCAGAGTAATTTCTGATGCAAGCAACCTTGATGTCTCAGGTTGATAAGTATGATTTTAGGTGCAAAACAGCAGGTTGTGTGGAGGGATTCTCATTTACAGTATAAAAATCCTGTGCTCGTGTTACTGTCTTTAGCAATAAAGATGGCAGCAGCGTTTCAACAGGTAAATAGTCAACAAAATACAGAAAATAGGTAAAATATTAATTCACTTGCACCTAAACAGTGGGAACAGTTCACTGAAGTCTGAGTGAGTTCTACCATGATTACGCTTTTTGTTCTTTTTATACCTAATTGGAACAGCACTGTAAACATATTGGCCAGGATATTCAAAGCAGTTGCGCATGGTGCAACTGAGTTGTGCTGACACAAGTGCGGACTTGCGCCAAGGAGCGAAATTCAGCGGGAGTCATTGAGCAGCACAAATCCCATTGCGCCAATGCACAACAATCATGAATGCAGGCACAAGAGCAGGGGGCGTGCCCATGAATATTCAGTGCAGTGTGATATTCAACCTGGAACCATGACGCAAGTGTAGAGAAAAACCTGGATGTGCTGTGTAGACTTGAACCCATTAATACAGGGTGCAAGCACAGAGACAGCACTTGCACCAGGGAGAGAGAGAGAGAGAGAGAGAGAGAGAGAGAGAGGCAAGTGACATGGGAGAGACAGATAAAAAGACAGAGCAAGAGAGACACAGCCAGTGAGAGACAGAAAGACTGTCACAGGCAGCCACAGGGGGAGAGGAACAGAGGTGGCAGTGGAGAGTGAGCCAGGGGCAGAGATAGCTAGAGGGACAGGCAGGCAAAGTGCCACGCAGTGCTCCAGGATGGCATAAAGCCCAAAGCAGCTAGAGATACAGGCACCCACAAGACAGAGCCATGCAATGTCTGTGGAGACAAAAGTGACATCTGTCATGTGCCTGCTCACCACGGGCACCTTCCAGACACCAACAGGGGACACCACAGGCATAACCCAGTCAGTCACATCATGCCTCCTCACCCAGTTCCTCAATGCTCTGCTGCCACACATTTTGGAATACATCCATTTCCCCAGCACACAGGCGGAGCATAGAGTAACCAAGCAGGACTTCCACAGGGTAGTAAGTCTGCCTGGTGTGCTTGGGGCCATTGACTGCACCCATGTGGGCATCCGCATGCCACTTGACCCTGAGGGTGTGGTCTATTCAAATAGGAAGGGGTTTACTAGTGTGAACTGCCAGGTGGTGTGTGATGCCAAGGGGCGCATCACCAATGGCTGTGCCACACACCCAGAAGTGCACATGATGCATTCATCTGGCACAGCTCTGCACTGTGCCACAGGTTTGAGCATGGGGACATCCTCATGGGCCACCTAGTGGATGAGTATGGGATGAGCAAGGGGTGCCGGGCAGAGCAGGCCATGGGATTGAGGAGGGCAGGGTGGCTGTACTGGCGAGAGTGCCAGGGATAGGCAAGAGGCACAGCAAAGGATGTCACAGGGCTAACCATGTCATTATCTACACAGGAGACAGTGTCTATCCACTGAGGCCCTGGCTGCTCACCCCCATCAGCACCCATCATTGCAAGCAGAGGAATGCCAGAATGAGGCACACGTCAGCATGCGAAACATCATTGAGCATGTATTTGGGATGCTGAAGGCATGGTTCTGTTGCCTAGACAGGTCTGGCGGTGCCCTACAGTACACCCCTTGAAAGCCAGTGGCCTACTCCTGGCCTGCTGCATACTGCACAACATGGCCATTGATTGTGGGATAGCTGCCGAGGCTGATGAGGGTGACAGTAGTGGGGATGACAAAGGCAATACGCCAGAGGGTGGTGGACAGCCCCCCTCGGGGCAGATGGATCCCCGGCTGCAAAGGATGGCGCTGCAGCATCGAGACACCATTGCACTTGAGCACTATGGTGCATGCAGGTAGGTGGGGCCAAACCCATGCAAAGGCCACACACACAGGTACAGCACACAGGCAGGGATGTGCAGGGCAATGGACATACACACACACACAGGTGTGGTGCAGGAGTAGCACACATCCACATACAACAGCACACAGCATTACACAGCAACACACACACATGCACCCATGCACCCAGGTGCTGGCAATTGGCAGGGATCAGATGCATTGCACCGGTGCACAGGCACAACTGATGCAGAACTGCCTTCATCATGCCCATGCCACATGGGTCAGCGGCCTGGTAGGCATGCACACAGGCAGTGTGCAGTGTGACACACAGGCGCCACACCAGTGGAATGCACACACATGCCGCCCATGCGCACACAGGGCAGCGACTGCTGACTACAGTCAAGGCAGCGTGCACATCAGGGCCGCAGCACGGAATGATGGCCACTGCAACAATGGAGGCAGCTGCGCTGGGGCCGATTGGCAGCCACAGGCTGCTCATAGGCCACAGGAGGTGTTTGCAACAGCCCTCAGGGGTTGAACTGTGGGACTTTAACTGGGTTAACACAGGGGTATGTAGGCGCCCAAACAGGCCCACCCTAAGAATGCCTGGGATGCCTACAGCAGAGCCTGGCATCAACAGTGAGGGTGTTGCCTGATGCTGGGATCATGGGGTGGACAGTGCACTGCATGGGGTCTGTGTTGGCCGGCCATGTCCTGTGGCAGCCAGCAGTGCAAGGCCATCCATGATCGCATTGACTATGTGATCCTGGGATGCAGTCATGTCCTCCCGCAAGCCCTGTATAGCCACAAGGAGCTGCACAATGCCCCTCTCACACTACTCGGCCACCTGGCACACCTCTGCGCACAGTGCACACACCCCAACAGCAAGCAGCATCTGTTGCTCCATGGAGGTCTGCAGCAAATGAGTGTGCTCTGCCAGTGGGTTAGCAGCCTGGGGAACCTGGGTGGGGTGCTGAACCTCCTCCGGTAACCGACCATGCTGCACAGCCCCCCACTCAGGTGGATGATGCACAGTGGGGTCCTCATGGAGGTAAGTCCTTATCAGGTGCCCCGGAAGCAGACCCCATGTCTGGCTGCCCTGTGATCCCTGCTGCCAGCTACCATTGCCCACCAGCTGCTGAATGCTGCCTAGCACCTGTGTGGCTACACCACCACCACCACATGGCACGGCTGTGGCAGTGCACACAGCAGCACCTGCAGCGGCAGCGGGCAGCTGCTCCACCACTGTCAGGCTGATGGGTGTACTGCCTGTGCTGGTGTCTGGTATGGGCATCTCCCCCACAACACCACCCATGCTGTCCAGGATTATGGTCAGGTTGTCATTGGTGACGGACCCTGACCCGATCTGTGTCTCCACGCAGAGGACACCAAAACTGGCATCCTGTAGCAGCACATCCACAGCCTTGTCTGACCCCATGCCCAGGACATCCAGCTGGACAATGGTGGTCTGCTGCAGCCAATCAGGCCCCCGGGTGCCCATGGAGGTGGATGGCTGGTCCCTTGGGGCTGGGCCTGCCTCCATGGCTGCTGCTGGTGCCCCATCCTCCTCATGCAGGCATGCTGGTGCTGAAAGAGAAAACAGATGTGTCAGTGATGCAAGGCCCCTTTCCCCCTAACACAGCCACTGCATGCTGTGCATGCCTGACATATGTACCATGCAGTGATGTGCTGCCACCCATCTGGAATCCTCCACCTGGCACACCCTCCACTGTGCTGAGGTGCATGGTGGCTGCCACCAACTCTTCCTGTGCTGTGAGCTGTAGCGCATCAGCAGGTCCCCCTCCGGTGGCTCTCTGGGCTACACGTATGGCCACCACCTTCTCTTTGCTGCACCACTTATCAGTGCACACCTATTTGCGGCACTCCTACACTGACTGCTGGCAGCTGCCCTGCTGGTTCATGCATGCTGCCACCTCCTCCCAGGCCCCAGCATTGGCCTGTGGTGTGCCTGTGGCACCACTCAACAGTGGCGCCCTGTCAAGGTAGGCCTCAAACAGGGCCTCTGCCTTTGTGAAATTGAGCCTGTGCTTGCATGCAGGCCCACACTCCTCACCCTCCTCACATTCCAATGTGTTGCTACCTGTGGACAAGGACAGCACAGTGTGTCAGTGTCAGCAGCACCCTACTCCATCCCCCTGCTGTGCTGGCTGGGCTCAGTGTTGCCCAGCACATGCACAACTTACCTCGGATGGTTGCAATACTGGTCCATGGCCTGTACAGGTCCATGGCATTTTTATAGAGCAATTCATGCAAATGAGCATAGGCGCAATGGTAATGACATGCTAATTTCCCCAGTGTGCCACACATTGGCTGATGAGTTCATTTGTATGTGGCAGCTGAATATTGCGACTTTGCTCTGTGCACAGTGATATTGCTCTGGAGCAAGTCACGGCATAATGCCCTGGCATGTGCACTGTGCAGGACCACAGTGCACATGCACCAGTCAGTGTGCTGCTGCCTATTGTGCACTGTACGCCCACTGCACAATAGAAACTGTGGCGCATGGTGTGCCATGCCTGCTATTGTGCCTGAGTGCACTGTGCAGTGGCTGACCCCTGACCCCTGGTGTGATCCCCCTGACCCCTGGTCACTCACTTGCCACATGCCACATCTGTCTATGCCCATGTCATGCATCTCTGGCTTTGCCCAATGGGTGCACACAGTGCATGTACCCTTGCATCGTGTATCTGGTGCCTGCTGTGCACATGTGCGCCTCCGGCCACCATTTTGCTTTTCCACATTGTGGTTGCTGCTATGGTGCAGCATGGTGTTTGGCAGGCAAGAAACTGGTTCCAGGTTGAACTTGTGAACCTCGTGGCGTGCGTCCAGCCACATGCCCCACAGCTCTTTGAACAGGTGCCCCTGCAGCAGCCAAGGGTCACTGTGTGGCAGGGGATTGCTGACAGTCTGCTGCAATGCACAGGGGTGTCCAGAACAGGGGAGCAATGCTGCCACAAGAATGGGGACCTTGTGCAGTGGGACCCAGAGCTCCTGCAATGGCTGCAGGCACACTTCCGGTGAGGGGCTGTGCCACGGCCGGGCAAGTCAACCAATTTTGCATGTGTGCCCTAGTGCTGTATTTGTGAAGTTGGCTAGGCTGCCTGGAATGCCCTGCAGAGGGGTACACTGTCATCATGCACATTACGGGGTGGCATTGCCAATGGCAGCTTGCATTGTGATACAGCCATGCAGGCCGTGTTGAGCAGGGGTATACCCTGTGTACAGGGGTGTTGGTGGTGGGCAAATGCTGTGGATGATTCCTGATGTGTACTTGTCTTTGTTCTATTCCCAGGACCTGAGGATCACCACTGTGCAAGGGCGAAGGAGCAGTGGGAGCAGCACAGCAGGCCACAGTGGGCCACGAAGGTGATGCAGGAGCTGGACCAGCACCAGTGGGGCTACAGAGGGCAGGCAGGCACTGTCTTGGTCCTGCGCACTTTACATGGGGGGGCAGTGGGGGAGTGGGTGTGGGCATGGCCACCTGTGCCATGTGCCATGGCAGGTGTGTGTTGCACTGTGCATGGTGCGTGCCACTGTGGAGCAACATTTGTGAGCTACTACAGTACTACAACTCCCATAAATGCCATCTGTCTGTAGACACATGTTCTGAACTAACACATGGCTTTTCCATATACAAACCACTTCTATGGGAGCACATACCTTCTTGATACTGTACTACTGTACCAAATTGAACTCAACTTAAGCATATATATATATATATATATATATATATATATATATATATATATATAGAATGATATACAGAAGATTACACAGACAAAATCAAGATGAATATAACAACAGCATATGTTAACACTATCCTGAAAATCTGACCTAGAGGCAATTTAGACCAGATACATTTTTACTTCCAGATAACTGGGAAATCTGCTAGCACATGGAGTGGTCAATACAGTACACTCTCTAACAGTTCTTGTTAGGATTGTGTCTTCATATTACAACAGAATTACCTAGAGGGATGAATGTAGAGGTCACTCTTAACACTATTCTTCTTGCCACTGGTTTCTCAGTCTCTGAGCTGGGTTCATCACTTAAGCATTATTTTAACAACAGCCAAAGCTGGTTCACTCAAACCAGTGTTGTCCCTAGTACCTACGTTCTCTGATGGTGACCTCTACTCACACACACACACACACATATATATATATATATATATATATATATATATATATATATATATTACTAACATTAGGGTAAAGACACCTATCATAAAAGCATGGGTGTCAGGATTTGTGTTCTACTGTATTATTACCAATGTTTCACTTTGATTCTGCTCTAAGACATAATTATTGTTCCTTTTTTTACTGTATCTTCATATGTATTTTATGATGAATGTACTTGTTTTTAAAATGTGGATAAATGTGTTAGTTGTTGGTCTGATTGATGATTGTTGTCTTGTATAATGTCAAAAATTATTTATTAGTTGTTTTATGTAGTCTGGATTTTTGTATGTTATATTGAATGTAATTTGTTCTTGACACAGGACAACTCTGAAAATAGGTCTATGACCTAAAGTTTGCTATCCTGTATAAAAATAAAAATTTTTACTACTACTATACTACTACTACTACTACATGTAAGGCATCAGTGCCATCCTTAGTACGTATACGCCATTACACATAACCTTAGTTATGAGTAGGCTATTGTGCTCTTATCTACATAGCCAATCCTTTTTTCTAACTGAGGACAGTTATGAATCTGTTTTAGTATAATTCTGTCTTCTTTGTTCTTTGTTCTAGCCATTGTTATAACATAATGCTTGTTTTTTTCTTTCTGCCAACTCTACATTTTCTATCCAGCACGGTGGTGTTACCATCTGCTTCAGCCAATGAGAACTGTTGCACCTTTCTCTTTCTTACCTCACTGTGAGAAGCATAGCTTTAAATTATTTCACTGAGAACTTGCTACGTCTAGAAGTTGGGAAATCTGTTTCTCCCAGTGCCTGCACTGCGTAGGTTGTACTGTTCAATTTTGTAATAAACTTGCTATTACATGATTCACCACTCATTTGTAGTCTCTCTCCTGCTTATTTATCTCTAACAAGAACCTGCCTGAGGATTTTGTTCCTCAGTTACATAATGGTGACCATGCAAAAGGTAGAGATTAAGCACAGGGGAGAGTAACATTCAATTTTATTTTGAATGTTGAGTAGTGTAGCGTGATCTTCTTATCACCTGCTTAGATCTATTCCTCTAACAGTGGTAGTGGGCATGGAAGACCTATACCACAACTTGGTGCAGGGAGTGGCAGACCCACACTGCACCACACAGCCAACCTCCTGTCACCACCGCTCTGCCACCATGGACCAGAAAGCGGTAGGTATCCAATGACAGGTTAATTTTCAGGTTTCCCACACATGCTTGCTTCTACATTGTTTGCCAGTATGTCTACTCCCTACAGAGGTTTATTCTGCATTGTGCTGGACACAAGGTCATTAGGAAACTTTGTACTCGGCATTTCTTCTTTTTTTCCAATTAAAGTTTATTAAATTTTTAACAAAACTATACAGTAAAAGTGAGAAAGGATCCAACAGTACATTGTACATATAACAAGGAAAGGAATACACTACACAGGAGCCATTCTCATACCCTCCCTCCTTCCTCCTCCCTCTCCCCAAAAATACCTCAAAAAAGGAAAAAAAATCCCCATTACAACACAGTTCTATCCAACTAGATAAATGAATCCAGTGACTCTTGAAAGAACAAACAAGAAATATACAAGATAGATATATTAAAGCGAGAACAATGTGTGTAAGGATTCCCATTTTTTCTAATATCTCTCAGGTCTATTATTAAGACTGGCAATAGTTTTCTCTGTCTTCAAATTAGCCAGTAATTCATTAAGCCATTTGGAATAAGCAATGTCATCACAATCTTTCCAGTGACGTAGAATTAATTTCTTAACAGTCATAGAAATAAGGGCCATTTGATATCGTCTAATAGGAACAGAAATTCCACTATAATCACCAAATACACAAATTTCTGGGGTAAATAAGTCATTTAGGCCTAATAAGGGATCAGTATTTTGTTGGATATTGGCCCATAGTGCAATGGCTTTGGAACAAGTCCAGAACATGTGATATATAGAACCCTCTTCTTTCTGACAACGGGTACAGGTAGAAGCAGCTGAGAGACCAAATTTAAATAATTTTTGTGTGGTATAATATAAATTATGCAACATATGAAATTGAGTAAGGTGTAATCTGTCTTGGGAAACATATTTGTGGCAATTCTGCCATAGTTTCCCACTGTAATTCTTGGGTGGGGAAGAAAGGGGCCCAGTATCCTGAGGGAGCAAAACACTTCCGATAGGCCAAATTATATAAAAAGCTTGCCAATAAAGCATTTAAACCAATTGCTCAAAAGACTTAGAACATTGACCAGCTGCCTAAAAAAACCTGGAGATTCACTATTAGGACTGTACACAGTTCCCAACATCAGTTCTATGGAATATAAATGACAATGAATGAAAACATATCTACCCTGTGGATCATTAAGCAATTGAATAAGTATAAAGGGTACTTTTCTAGATATCAATATTAGGGCCCCACAACTTTGGGTTGTACCTCCTGAGGAGAAGACATGACTCACTTGTTGTCTCCGTCCACATAGGGAGAGCTTCAGATTCCATTAAGTGAGATTCTTGAACAAAAAAATTTCTGAGGATAGTAATACTAAATGTTTCAGAACTTTGTTTTGCTTCAATTGCTGCCTAAGCCCTTTCACATTCCAAGTAGCAAATTTAATTGAGCCAGTCATGGTGATTCAAGGTGAATAGCAGGGGAAAGAAATGTGTGGGAATATCCTAATGATCCACTGTTTTAGCAAAACAAATATTATCCATACCACTGTGTTGTAAGTGCCCAACCCCAACCCTCGCACTCTCCTTAACTACTTAACCACTATAACACAATTAACTCCAAAGAGATAAACGTATACAGTAAAACCGAATTTCCTAAAATCCCAACCCCCCTCCCCTTCCCTACTATTATGGCCCCAGCAAACAGCTCACCAAACATAAACCATCCCTCCCAGCCATCCTGACCAACCCACAGTGATTAAAGCCTTAACTTATAAACCAAAAGACATATTATAAAATCTTAACAACATTGAAAGTCAAAACGTAACCAGAGTCATGGTAAATCTGCATATATTATGATAAAATTAACTAGTAAACTGGTAGACTGAAACCAAAAAAAAAACCCAAAGAAGTTTAAATGAGAGCTAATATTACCAAACATTTATAATAATAAACATCTACAGTCTACAGGTACCTGCATTAATATAGGTAGAAGAATAAAAGTTTAATACAATTAAACAAAATTAGTCTGTAGTTCAAAATCTCCCTTTCACAAAATTTTTACTCAGGGAACTAGATAAAATAAGGAAAAAAAAAAAGGAAGAAGATGAAGGCAAACAGGGAAAAAAAATCGCAAATCAAGGCATTTTTTTTATATCTATTAATCCAGAATGACCTACCCTTAGATAAAATAGATTAAGATACATTAAAAGTACATACTAGATCCCATAAGAAAAGAAATTCCAAATGGAATAGCCGCAAACTGCAAATGTTAATCCAGAAGGAAATCTGTATGCGCTACACAGCTAGCGCTAAGGGGAATATCAATTGAACGGTCTATGGTTCCCTGTAGTGGCTAAAAGTGAATATCGCAATTATCGCATCCCTTTTCCATTATGCACAGACAGTTAGGCAAGAAAATTTGCTCTGTATATTCCCAACAAAGGCATTTCGAGGACGAGATCTCCAGAAATCCAACTACAATGGCCAAACAGGGAGTGCATCAATCTTCTTAGCTAGGGACCAGGACGAACATTCTTCCCCAGTCCTGATATATTAAAGGAGGCTCAAGGAATGTAACCTACTGAGCGTGAGAAGGCGGTTAAAACCAGTACCCAATAGAACAGAAATTAGGAAGGAGCTCAGGCAGCTCCACAACATCCCAACAACATATAAATTCCATTCCTCCAGGGATTTAGGGCACATTATCAGCGATCGAAGAATAGCTCAGGAAATTAGATTTTAAGATTGGTTGCAGTGGTTTCTGCATCTTCAAAAGTGGCCCAATTACCAACTATAAGGACCTGGAATCTCACCGGATAGCCCATCCGAAATTTAATTCCAGCAACAATTAATTTGATCACCAGCTAACGGAACGAGGCTCTTCTTTGCCTCACAGAAAGCGGCAGGTCCTGAGCCACTTGCACCTTCACATCTGCCCATCTAATTTCTTGAAGCCCTTTAACTTTGGTGATAAAATGCTGATGCTTCTGGTAGTTGAGAAAATGAAATATGAAAGTAGGGGGGAGGGTTCCCAGGAGGGGGAGGAGGGAGAAGGGCTTGGTGGGCACGCTCAATAATATATTTATCTCCAAAAGGAGATGGCCCTGCTACAGACTCTATGAACTTCTGAGTAAAGCCAATGGCATCAGGCCCTTCCTCCTTCTCCGGTAGCCCAATTAATACAGTGTTATTATGCCGACTGCGACCCTCCAGATCTTCCACTTTATTTTCCAAGCTTTTAAGCCGTTGTCAGGTCGAAGTTAATTCTGTCTCCATTTTCTGCTGTTTATGCTCGTTACATTGCAGATGGGCTTCATTGTCTGAGGTATGGGTGGTGACGTTTTCTATAGCCTGAGACATCGATTTAATGTCCTCTGAAATTTGCCTGAGTTTGGACCGAAAGGGTTTAAATTCCTCCAGAAATCGGGCCAAGGTAAGCGGTTCTGTTTCGGGATCGAGAGCCGTAGCGCCTGGGGAGCTGGCCATTCCAGTGGCCCTTGATTTCTTTGGAGCCTTTTCGGGGGTAGAAGGTGGCATATGTTTAAGAGATGATTTCTTCATAATTTCTTCCACCCAGTCGAGTAAATTATGATACAAAGGAAGAGGGAGTATTCAAGTATTGAAGAATGCCCAAATATGCTTGCACAAAGTAGTATAAGAGAGGTTTTTATCTGAAATCGGTGGTCGGATGGCTGGAGCTATCTTGGGAGGCTGTTACTTGGAAAACTGCATCACATGGTCTCCTCTGTACTCGGCATTTCTGACCAGTGATCTACGTATGCTGCTCTACCAGCATTAGAGGCAAGTCAACTCTCCCTTGCCATGCACAAATCCCTTCTAACAAAAAGACTGGACTTGCAGTCATGGAGGATTCTTCAGAATGAGTGTGAGCTGCAAACAGACTTCCACTCCTCACGCAGCGAAAACGACATTTTGCCTATGCAGGCTATTCAAGCACCTGATATATTCTGATCAGATCTTCAAGGGTTACCACCCATTGTTCAATTAGTGGCCAAACAATCAGAGATTTTGGAATGGAAAACTGTCTTTTTTGTTCCCTGGAGGGCAAGCAGCCTTTCTTCTCAACTTGATATCTGGGAAGTATTTTTACAGTTCACTTGCTATGTTATCTCCGACTCCTTTTTTTTATGGTTCAAAAACCACTGTTTACCTTGTGTAAATGTTTAAAGCTGTTCTAATATCATCTGCCACAGTTTGGTTATATATATATATATATATATATATGTTTATTCAATTGTTATTGCTATTCACTTTAGGATGCATTTAGACTTAATGGCACATACTATGGCTGTTCTGTGCTCCATGCCTAATTATGGTTTTGGTTCTGCAAAATTAAATAGCAACCCCATGTTTCAAGGTCATTGCTTGCCAGTTATTTTCACTGTCTGTGATATAGGGGTTTCTTGTACTAATTTTTATTATGATTAGAATCATGTTGTCTCAGCTGATTCTATAGGCATAGTTGTTCAGATGGGTGTGGCATGTCGTTGATGGTTCATGTAGGTGAAGATGAATGGTGGACTAAGAATTCTTTGTTTAGAAAGATTACAGAAGTTGAATAAGTGTTTATAAGGATCTTGATTAGAAAGGACACTGTATTTTGAAAGTGTGTTTTAACTGGTCAGTGTTTCGGTTTGGGATCAGCTTACAACAGTTTGCTGTTTCAGCATTTCATAAAAAAAATCTCTCATTTTAAGTTTATTTGTACAAGAACTGCTGCCTGCACCCCAACATGTGAGCTGGGACTGTTGCCAGCTCATACATAGAAACATAGAAACATAGAAGTTGATGGCAGATAAGGACCGCAAGGCCCATCCAGTCTGCCCATTTATTTTTCTAACTTATGAATGTGCCATCAGCCATTGCTCTGTCAATGGCCTATCTATTCATACTCATCTGTATTGCTCCCGTTTGCCTATCCCATGCCTGTTTGAAGCCCTGCACTGTATTCATATCCACCACTTCCTGAGGTAGGCCGTTCCATGCATGCATCACCCTTTCTGTGAAAAAGAACTTCCTCACATGACCCCTTAATCAGCTCCTTCAGTCTCATGCTGTGTCCTCTTCTCCTGCTATTTTTCTTATATTGAAACCTGTTAGACTCTTTCACCTTGTTAATGCCCTTAAGGTGCTTGAAAGTTTCGATCATATCACCTTTCTCCCTCCTTTGCTTTAGGGTATACATATTGAGCTCTGTTACTCTGTCCTCATATGTTTTCTGATGCAGTCCCTGCACCATTTTGGTTGCCCTTCTCTGGACTGCCTCAATTTGGTTAATTTCCTTGAGAAGGTGTGGCCTCCAGTAATGCACACAGCACTCCAGCTGGGACCTAACCAGTGTCTTGTAAAGAGGGATTATTACCTTCCTCTTATGACTTGTGATACTCCTACTAATATGCCCCAACATCCACCTAGCCTTACCTACTGCTTTAGTGGTCTGCTTGGATGATTTCAGGTCATCTGTGATAATTATGCCCAAGTCTCTTTCTTCCCTTGTGACTGCCAGGAACTCCCCTCCCAGCCTATAGGTAGCTTCAGGGTTTCTTCTCCCTATGTGCATGATCTTGCACTTCTTTGCATTAAACCCCAGTTGCCACTCTGCTGACCTTTTTACCAGTTTATCCAGAACTCTCCTCATTCTGCCCACCCCATCTGGATCATCTACTCTGTTGCAGATCTTGGTGTCATCTGTAAACAGACAAACCTTACCATCCAGTCCATCTGCAACATCACTGATGAAGATATTGAAGAGGACTTGTCCCAGGACTGATCCCTGAGGTACCCCACTTGTGACTTGCATCTCTTCTGATTGTATACCATTTACCACCACTCTCAGTTTTCTGCCTGTCAACCAGTTTGCCACCCAGTTGACCAACTTCTGACCCACCCCAAGCATACCCAGCTTATTAATCAGTCTTCTATGTTGAACAGTATCGAAAGCTTTGCTGAAGTCAAGGTAGGCGACATCAACTGCTCTGCCTTGGTCCACCACTCTGGTTACAGTCCCTTATATTTCCTGAAGGCCAGCCTTTTGGCTCTGACCTTTTCTGCTACTGTTTTTGAGAACCAAAGTGGTTTCCATCTTCTTTTGCACTTCCTTTTCTCTCTAACACAATGGGATATTGCTTCAAGTATTTATTTATTTATTTGCTTTTGTTTACCAGGTGAGCATGCTAGACACCAAGTGCCTATTTTCAGGTGTGACCCAGGAGATTACAAAGGTACATTCAAGAACAACAGGCAAGAACAAGTACATGGTATAATCAGGGGCAGCAGACAAGGCAAGGTCAATTCAAGTACATCAACGGGATATACATTGCAAGCGAGGGGGACAACAACAGCACGGTAAGGCAGTAGACAACAGTACTAGGAGGGCATCATCCTAAAGGCTAATACAGTAGGTAGAACCAGGAACAAAGCAAGAACAATATAGTAAACATGACTGGTGTGCAGTCAGGCCAGAGAGGACCCATCACAGATAATGTAGCTGGTCGCAGTATGCTTCATACATGGATAAAGTGCAGGAACCCGGCAACCTAGCACAGGAGAGGGTAGCATCAGAGCCAGATCAAGTGGAATGGTTGAGAGGGTTCAATTAAGTGCAGTGGCAGGAGGAGGCTGATTTGAAGAAACACCAGATGGAGGCTTTAAAGCAGGGATGGGAGGAGGAGGAGTGAGTTCCTGCTGGTAGGCAGTTCCATACTTCAGGCGCATTTGTAGCAAAGGCCCAGTCACCCATCTGGGTGCAGGTTTTTGGAACCAGTAGGACATGAGAGTCTCTGGATCAAAGTTGGTAGGAAGAGGTAGCAGGTGAGAGAGATGCAGCGAGGGCAGATGGATGGCATCTCTGACCACATTGTCAATGAAATTGCCTAACACAAAGGAGCGGTACTTTTCTGGTGGGAGCCATTCAAGACAGGAGTAGAGCTCACAGCGATGGGTGAAGCGTGGAGCTGAGAGTGCAAAGTGACAGACCCTGTTGTAAGCCATGTCCCATTTAGAGAGACTGGTTTTCAAGTTGAGGGTGAAGGTGACAAGTCCATTAATGAGTGAGGGTAGAAGGAACCCCCGGCTAGGGTGAGTCTGGCAGCCGGGTGAGGCAGCTTTTAGCTCTGTATGCAAGGCCCAACTTATGATTAGTGGCCTTGCAAGCATTAGGAATGTGCTGAGTGAGATCCATTTGAGGGTCAAGTGTCACCCCTAGGTACTTGACCATATCTGCAACATGAAGGAGGGACCCGTCGGCACATGAGATCATTAGATGAGATGGGGCAACTTTTGTTTTAGCTACAGAGCCAAACAGCATGGTCTGAGTCTTCTGCAGGTTGACTGTATGCTTGTGATCCCTTAGCCAGGATTGAATTTGTTCAAAGTCAGTGTTTAACTTGGCATTGATCACAGAGATGTCCTGGGAGCTGGTCAGGATGACCAAGTCATCTTCATACAGTGTAGCTCACCCATGGGCCAGGGCCAAGGGCAGTTCATTTATGAATATGGAAAACAGGAGAGGTCCAAAGACAGAGCCCTGGGGAACCCCACAGGTAACCATAGAGGGCTCAGAAAGGACCTTGTTGAACTTTGTGTACTGCTGTCTTCCCTAGAGGTAGTTCTTGATCCAAGCAAGGGCCGGGGAGGAGACCAGAGAGAGAAACACAGAAGTAAGTGGTCAACCCAGTCGAAGGCTTTTGAGAGGTCCACAAAGATAAGTACTGCATCCTTAATGCTTGCCCACTTTGCCTGTAGCCCCTCACCTGTATTTCTTTTTGCCAGGGCTAGTTTAACTCTGTTGGCCATCTTATCAAAGTCAGCTCCTATGAAGTCCTATATTTTTGCCTTGGAATGGGATGCTTTAGTTCTAATGACCAAATTGAACCATACCATGTGATGGTCACTGGCCCCCAGGTGACCTTGTACCTGGAGATCTGTGATCCTTTCCCTGTTAGTCAGTACTAGATCTAGGATAGCCCTGTCTCTTGTAGCTAGTTGTACCAGTTGTTTGAGGCCTGTAGGGAATCCACTATGTGTCTAGTTCTGGCAGATGTTCCTGCTGGTATTGATCAATCTGGCATGTTGAAGTCTCCTATTAAGTCTCCCATTATCAGCACCTCCCCTTTAGCTGTCATGCTTTGTATATCTTCTAACAGTAATGTGTCTATGTCCTCCCCCTGGTCTGGAGGCCTGTAGACAACCCCAGTTCATATAGCTGTCCCATTTCCTGTTTCCAGGGTGACCCACAGTTCTTCTGGCTCCTTATGTGTATTCTCAATTTCTATAGCTTTGATATTTTCATTGACATAAAGAGCCACTCCACTCCCACTCCCTTTTTGCACCTCGGTCTCTTCTGAACAGCACATAGCCAGGTACTGAAGTCTCCCAAGTATGGTTACTGGTAAACCTTGTCTCACTAATGGCTACTGTGTCCAATTTAGCCTCTGTCATTATTGTCTGCAGTTCTGGGATCTTGTTTCCCAGACTGCAAGCATTTGTGTACATGATTTTCCATTGGCCTGATTTCAATGGGTTAGTTGTTGTGTGAGGTCTGGCATTTCCCCTGTGCATCATATCGGGAGCCAGACATTTTTCCTTACCTGGTGATGCAAATGAACTACAAACATGCTGAACTCCTATTTGATCACTAGCTGAGGGGGGAGGGGTGTTCTTCCAATTTGACGTATCGGGTGCTGCACCTCTCTCCCCATTTTCTAGATTAAATGCACTGACTCCCTCCTTAGTCAGATGGAGTCCATCAAATTTAAAGAACTTTCGCTCCCAAAATTGTTGCCAGTTTCCAACAAATTTGTGTCCTTTTTCCTGGCACCAGCCCTTGAGCCACATGTTTAGCTCCCCTATCACCCCTTCTCTGACCATCCATCCATCTGCCCCCCTCTCCCAGACTTGCAGGATCTCAGAGAAGGAGATGCCAGACAAAATGGATGACAGTTTGTCACCCAGCTTGGTCACGTGTTCCTTGGTCTCCACAACTGACCATCTGGCAAGATAGTTAGTCCCTATGTATACCAGAATGTCAATATTTTCTCCTGCTTCCTGTACAATTTTAGCAATGCAGTCTGTGTCTCTTCATGCTGATGTACCTGGGAGACAGCTGACCATTACCCCTGGCTGAAGATAGGCATCAACTTCCCGAATCATGGAGTCTCCTTTGATCAGAAGTATTTGGGATTTCCATTTTGCTTATTTTGTTTTGGTTCCTGCTTTGGGTAAGTTTTCTTATGCTAGCTCCTGTGCTGCAGTGTTCTGCTCTGCAGTGTCAACTGCCCCTTTGTTTGACTTTGGAGATAGAGGCAAATACCTGTTTGTAGTTGTTATATGGTTTGTGGAGGTGATATGTTGGAGAGCACCAAATGATGGGGCACCTGATTTGCCCCTTCTAACCACCTGCCAACCTCCCAAAACAACTACCCTCTACAGTTGAGGTGCTTCTGTTGGATGTTGGGGAAATGGCTGGCAGTTCTTGTAATATATTTCCTCCGGAATATGCAATTTGAGGTGCATAATCTCCGCTCATGCTGCCTGAAGCTGAGCCCTAAGATCTCCAATGGCCCAACATGTAGGACGGTATCCTAAATCCTGTAAAACTGTCCTTCTGAATAGTGTCCTGCAGTCCCTGCAGTTAATAATATCCATTCCAGATAAGTTGCTGGGTTTATAACCTGGTCAGAGTAATTAGAAGGAGGAAAATGTAAGGAAAAGTTTGATTTTGTGTCTTGTTTGTTTATTTATGTATAACTTGTTATAACAAGTTAAATTATGTGTGCCCCTGTAAATGAGGTCACTGTGTGGATACCCCTCTGATCTGCCCCTTCCTGCTTTGCTACAGGAAATGTCACAACTGTGCTACCTTATAACAGGAGTATAGCATGGGATGGTTGGAGATGGGGTGGGTGGCTGGGCCCTTCCCCTGCTGAAAAAGAAGAACCACAGATGAAAGAAACAAGGAGGTAACAGTAGAAACAATCAGCCAGCAACAAATGCTGTAGTCCTGAAAGCTTATCCTAATGATAGATAAAATTGCAAAACCTGTAAAGCACCACCTGTAATAATTTCACAGAAGAAATACTCTGTAAGAAACACTTTGCTACAGAGAAAAATAAAGCAGTAACAGAAGATATACCTTGAAAAAGACAATTTGAATCAGAAGATTACAGCAGTAATCTGTAAACACACACCTGTAGGCACACCTTGGGTACCAGGTATTAACATCGCTGTCAAAATAAAGCTGGGCAGATCATCGCAGACAACACATCGTAGTAGATAACACCACAGTTAAACAACATCATGGGCAGCAATACCACAGACCATGACACAGTGGGGATAGACATCACAGAACAGTACAGCAGAGACAGGGAGCAGGACAACTGGACAGCTGCACAAGAGGTAGGCTTCCTCATCTAGGCAGGGGCACCACGGTCACAGGTGGCATTGTCTGTGGCCTGAGTAAGCAGGCTGTCAGTTGAACAGGTTTGGGGGCTGTGGGTGGGTCTGCAGTCCTGGGGCTCACAGGGCTGTGTGGAGTGATGCTCTGGAGGCACATCCCTCCGTGGGGTGCAGGCACTGGGATCCATGGCCACAGTGTACCCTGTGGAGTCCCATCAGTGCCCACCCCTGTTTGGCTTCCAGGTGTTGCTCTTCAGTGGCTGTTGGTGCGGTGGCAGGGTGGCATTGTGGCTGTTCTCCACCAGTCAGTGTGGCACTGTACTCCCGTGTCCTACAGCCCAGTGCCATGCCAACTGGGTGCCACTCCATGTCCGCTGCCATTGCCCTACCTCCATCTCTGATTGGGCTATGTGGGGGTTGGCAGCACACCACAGGCCAGTAACATGCGATATTGATGCCCATGTTGTTAATGACCTGTGGTGTTATCGACCATGATGTGCTGCCCGCAATGTTTTGCCCAGCTTTATTTTGCTGGCAGTGTTAACACCCGGTACCCACACCCTGTAATAATGCAGCAGAGGGTATACCCCAGCAACAATCTGAATCATAGAAAAATCAAGCAATAAAATGTTAGCAACAAACAATAACAATCCTTGTGAGTACAAAAGAAAGTAATAACATACAGTAAATCTGCCTAGCCAAAAGAAGCCTTAATCATTTTCTTTGCTCTGGTAAGGTTCTTTGCTCTGTCCTTTCAAGCAACCTAGAAGAAAAGATCTCAGGTGAAGCTAGATGCCTTTGCCAGCAAACCTAGTCTTCCACCTCCTCTAGGCTGATGGGCAAATTATTTAACCCTATTCGTGACTGGATTCAGCCTTCTGCAGTTTCATTTTTTAGCCATAAACATATATATATATATATATAGATTTTTTTCTGCTCCTGGTATCATTGCATTGTCACCATTGTATTGTGTTTCATGGAAAAGGAAATTCCTATCATCCATTTCCATAATGAGCCATTCTATAATCGACTGCATTTTTAATTGCCATCTGTTTCATGTTACAATATACATGTGTTAATTGTTGTTCTCACACAAGAGGCATAAACCTTAGTGCAGCTCAGTGCTTCACAGCACTGCCTGTCTGAAACTTAGATGGCTCTGTTTGACATCCAACAGCCACCACTTTCATACTATGTGACCTTTGGCAAATCACTTGACCGCCTGTGTGACTGAACCATCAGTTCAGAGTTCATGTGTTTTCCTGAGCAAGTGACCATTTGTTTGAATGTTACTTGTGAACAGGGAAATGCATGAATTGTGATTTCACTTTTTTTGCTCTATAGTGAGCCCAAGGACAGCAGCCATTTTCTTCTCAGCTCCCAGCCAAACCTTGCTGGTATAAAGTTAACTTCACCCACTATAATTACATCTGCCTTCCTTATGGAGGCTCAATTATAACACAGCTTCTTTGTTCAAGCACAGTATCGTGTGATTCCCATGCCTACGCAAGGTGCTCGGGGGGGTACTCACCACCCCCAGTATTTTTTTTTATATACATTATACTGTTAAAAATAAATATTACAGCTGTTTTAAGAGACTTTCAAAAACTGTTTAATGATCATAACTTTTGTTTCAGGCCTCAATTTTAACATCTTTGTTTTTGTGTTACCATCTTTTATGAATGCTTCCTAAGATACACATACGTACAGTATTACAATAAATACAGATCTTTTATAAACTCAGCTGACCATTTGTAATGTTTAGTACAAGGGAACCCAAGGACATGTGGCTCCTCTTGCCCTATAAAATAATCTCATTTTATTTTTAGGTTGTGTATTTCATTTTTGTTCCTTTTTTCGTTCTCTTAGGAAAAAGAAAGTTTCCCATCTCTTGGTAATGTATGAAACTATACTTTCTAAACTAACTGCAATATAGTTTTGTTGTAATTTGAAAAGTATATTTATTGGGTGCAGCAATGGAGCCACCCCATTTCCACCTATCCAGTGAACACCTTTTTAAGGTGCTGACTGACTGGCTACTAAATTTGCCAGACCATTTGTGGTTCAGCATCCAAATCACCACCCACAGCACCACCCTTTTATTGCTACAGTGCTCGAGCTGCCTCTTTTTCCACAGTAAGAGCTTGAGGGGGAGGGTACCATATACTTACTTCCTTCCAGTACAACACCCACAGAGGTTGCAAGGAACATCACTGTCTTCCCATAGGAGTAAATAAAAAGAAAATGTGTATTTGCTAATAACCATTTGTTGTTTACAGGCTTGAAAAAGGCTCAATGTATTCTAACAGTATAACCCAGCTCAGCCCCTTTGCTTTTTCTAGTGCAATTAGTTAAATGACACAAAACCTATTATTGCTGCAGGGCTATTGCCCTCAACAAGTAATCAGCCATGCTGGGGGGTATGTATTTCCACATATTCATATCTTTTGATTGTCTTTCAGCTTTCTTATCCTGTTTAGAAAAATACAAAACAACTTTCCGGCAATGGGTGCAAATATCTGCTTTCCACAAGCACAAACAAAATTCTATAATTTTAAAGTTCCAAAGCATTGCATATCCTGAAAAAGCCTTACACGTTATAAGTGCCATGCCTGGCTAACAAAGAAAAAGCCAAGCCTTCTTTCTAAATTAACAAAACAGAGTGGTGGGTTGCTCAAATAATTCTTTCAACCAAAACTAAGCAATTTTTACAAACCAAGGATTGCACCCCACCCTCTGAAACTTATTCCACTGTTGTGCTTAACACAAGTGGATTCACAATACTCCAAGATTCCTGGACTCTGAAATAAACTTTCAGCCTACATTTGTTCTGCTGTTTAAAATGTATTTTCTGCATTATGCTCAGTACTAATATTGTTCCATTGCAAAAATGTTTATGTTTTATGTTTATGCTATTATGCTTTGATATACATCTTGTTACAATTTATCAAGTATGTACTCAGAAAACTGCTTCACATTTCTGAATGTTTTTAGTGTAGGGTAGGGGAATTTCCCCGGTGCCCTGGCCAAAATTTCCCCCCATTCACTAAAATACCACCAACAGCTTAATTTGGTTCAAGGTCATTTGGCATTAATCTTTATCCCCTCCCATGGGTCATCCTGAATATAGGCAGGATTTGTCCAGAGCACTTACCCAGTCAACAAAAACTAAATAAATAAATAGTGCCCATAACCAAACCTAAATTCTGGGGCTAGCACTGCTGACCCACGCCTACACTATGTTACAAGCGAAAGCCCAGACCAACTAATGCTCTGTTTGTCTCATCACTCCCAGGTACCCCAGGACAATATAATATGGCAGAATTTTGATACTGCTCCAGAACCTATGCTTCAAGATTTCATAGTATGCCCTACCTTACTCAGTACTTTGGAGTGTTTCACTATACAGTGCAAAGAAAGTAGACCCTTTCCCTTGTCACAGGTGCAATAGGCACTATCATCAGTTGGTATAGACCAACAATATATTTGTCCCACTGTTGCATGGTGTAATGGGCATATTGCCATAAGCTACATGTTTGAAGTGTGTTACTAATATAATATTACACAATTTTACAACACAGGCCTCAGTTAGGCCTGCCAGCAACACATAGACAGGGAAATCATGTTAATCACATTCACAGCCTCTTCTGTGACTTGAAAGCATGGTGCAACCATGACATTGTCATTAATTCACAGAAGGTCAAATGGTATTTTTGGACCTCGGCCTGCATCACCAGGTGTGTGGTCGACACCCGATTTTTATTTTTCTCCTTCCACAATTGTCAGAAATTTAGGCTCTGTCACACCACTCTTCACAATACAAAAAGGTCATTGGCATAAAACCTTATTTTTCCTTTTCAACAACTGTGTGTATGTTTTCTTACTGAGTTTCTAACACACTTTACAAGTTTGCAGGTTTCCACGGTGTGGCACACATAACATCTCCATGCATCAAAGCAGTAACCTCTGAGCAAGTTAGTGGTCTACTGCGAAATATAGGATATTCTTGTCTCGGAACAGGACAATCAGGAGCTTAAATGGCACACAGGCAGAAAGTAAGGAGAGAGAGAAAAAAAAATAGAGGAAAGAGTAATGATTGCAAACAGTTAAGGGGCCAGAAATAAGACATGATTGGAGTGGTGCAGTGCAGTGGCTGTGGAGCAGCAGTCTTCCGGGAGATGTTCTGGAGGATGCGGTGTTGTCCCATCTGCAGGCACCTCTCTGGGCTGAGGGAGGAGGTTGCTCATCTCCAGGCTGAGTTGGCCAGGATTTGTGGGACCTCCTCTTCCATCCAGGGACCACCAGTGCCACTGCCGTTGCCTCAGAGGTTGCCAAGAAAGAGAAGTGGTTGGACCACAGTGGGCTCAGGGAGGGTGAGGGTGGTGAAACAAAGGTGCTTCTCTGCCATTGTACCTCTCCACAATTCCTATGCCATTCTGGCAAAGTGTGGTTCCTCTATGGAGGCACCCACAGTGGAGACCAAGGAGGATGCTGGGAACCTCCACAAAGGAGACCCACAGGAGGGTGGCAGGGGACCCTTCAGGAAGAAACAACTCCTGGTGGGGACTCCATTGTTAGAGAAGGTAGAACTGGGGAGGAAGGGAGAGGGAGGTAAGGTGCCTGCCTGGCACCATGGCTTGAGGGACAGGAAGCAAATCCTCGGGATTGCTGGAGCAGCTGCACAGGGAGGAGCTGGATGTCATTGTCCACCTAGGGACAAATGACCTGGCTAAGAAAGGGATTAGAGAAGTGCAGGGAAGAGTTTGTGGAATTGGGGAGGGCCTTAGTCAAGTAGCACCTACGGTAACCTTCTAGGAGTGCTACATCTATGGCATAGGAGAGGATAGGGCGTTCTGCACCTGAGGATTTAATCAGTGGTTGAAAAGCTGGTGTGGAGCTCAGGATTTGGCTTCATTGGGGACTGGGGTCCACCTGGAGTGATGCAAGCCTATACTAGCATGATGGGCTGCATCTGTCTGGGAGGGAACCAGGATCCTAGGTGATAGGTTTAAATGCTTCATTGGCAAGCTTTTAAACTAGCCGAGGGAGGCACTGGAAAGGAGCAGGAAAATCCTAGCCCCCCCCAAATAATCATGGTAGTAAGTGCAGCAAACACCAACATAGAGGTGTCGATAGGGAGAAGGGCAGGGGTAAATGGAGAAAGTGACAAAGGCAAGAAGGACAGGGATGGGGAAAAAGGGAGTAAAGATATCAGGAAATGGAGGGTAATGAGTACCAATGCCCGTAGTCTGGGCAACAAGCTCCCTGAGCTGATAGCCTTAATGGAAGAGGGATGCCTGGATATCGTAGCAGTCACAGAAACATGGTACACAGAGAACCATGACTGGGATGTTAACATACCAGGGAACACAACCTACAGGAGAGACAGAAAGGGGAGAAGAGGGGGAGGAGTAGCTCTCTATGTAAAGGAAGGGATAAAAGCAACTGAACAAAAGAGTAAACAGGGAGGAAAGGAGGCACTGTGGGTCACCTTGGAGACTGGAAAGGGCATCACAATCCGCATAGGGGTTGTGTACAGATCCCCATGTCGGGGGAAGGAATGGACAAAGATATGATAGAAGGCATTCTTAGAATGGCAGAGAAAGGGGAGATACTGTTGATGGGAGACCTGAATATGCCAGATGTTAACTGGAGCACATTTGCTGCAGTCACATCCAAGAGCAGGGCCATTCTTGATGCCCTGCAGGTGGCAGGCATTAGACAGCTAGTTTTGGAACCCACTCATGAGGGAGCAATCTTAGACCTCGTACTCTCAAACGGGGCAGTGAGAGGATCTCAGATCTAGAAGTGGTTGCCATCTGGGGACAAGTGACCATCAAACAGTGTAGTTCATGTTAAACTCAGCTACAGAGTCAAGCCATTCAAAAGTGAGGGTACTGGACTTTAGGAGGGCTGACTTTGGCAAGATGGGAGAGTGCCTCAGAAAAGCACTAGCAAACAGGCTAGAAGGAGGTGTGGAGCAACAATGGGGAATTATCAAAACTGCCATCACAGAGGCAACAAGCCTTTGTGTGAAGCAAATGAACGAATCAAAATGAAAGAAAAAGCCACTATGGTTCTCAAAAGAGGTGGCTGTGAAAGTCAGGAAGAAAAAGATAGCATTCCGGAAGTATAAGGAAACACAGAAGGAGCAGGACAGAGAGCTGTACCAGTTAAGACAGAAGGAAGCAGGGAGGGAAGTCAGAATTGCAAAGGCCCAAACTGAGGAAAGATAGCCAACTCCAGTTAAGAAGGGGAAAAAAACCTTTATAGGTACATCAGCGAGCGAGAAAGACAAAGGAGGGATAGTGAGGCTGAATAGAATGAACAGTGGGTGGGCAGAGGGGACAGTGAAAAGCAGGAATACTGAATGAATATTTCTGCTCAGTATTCACAAAAGAGGAGGGGAGTACCTAATCCAATTAACAGAGGCACTCTTGATAGGGGATCGATCCCAGTCCTTTCACAGAAGAAAGGGTTCTGCAAGAACTCCTAAAACTGAAGGTGACAAAGCAATGGGTCCTGATGGAATTCACCCCAGAATTCTAAAAAGAATTAAGGGAGGAACTAGTGAAACCACTGGTTACTCTTTTAATAAATCATGGAGGATGGCGTGGTACCTGAGGACTGGAGGAAGGCGGATGTGATTCCCTTCACAAAAGTGGGTCCAGACAGAGGCAGGAAACTACAGACCTGTCAGTCTGACCTCTGTGGTAGGGAAAGTGATGGAGTCACTTCTGAAGGAAAGAATAGTCGAGTACCTAGAGGCCAGTGGAGCACAGGACCCAAGACAGCATGGGTTCACAGTGGGAAGGTCATGTCAGATGAATCTAATAGATTTCTTTGACTGGATGACCAAAGTAGTAGACCAGGGAGGGGCTGTGGACATGGCCTACCTAGACTTTAGCAAGGCATTTGACACAGTCCCACACAAAAGATTAATAGTCAAATTAACCAGCCTGGGAGGGACCCAGGGTGGTAGCCTGGGTAAAACATTACCTGGACAACAGGACACAGAAGGTAATTGTAAATGGAGTCCATTCTGAAGAAAGGGGTTACTAGTGGGGTACCGTGAGGGTTCAGTATTGGTCCAGTCCTTTTAATGTCTTCATCAGTGACATTGCAGAGAGACTGGAAGGAAAAGTATGCCTTTTGCAGATGACACAAAAATCTGCAACAGGGTTGATACACAAGGAGGCGTGGAAAGGATGAAAAGGGACTTGGCAAGGTTGGAGGAATGGTCAGAAGTATGGCAGCTAGGATTCAATGCAAAGAAGTGCAAAATAATGCACCTGGGAAACAAGAACCCAGGGGAAGAATACACAATGGGTGGGGAGGTAGTAACAACAACAAAAAAGGAAAGGGACCTGGGGTAATCATATCAGATGACCTTAAGGTTATCAACCAATGTGAGAAGGCAGTAGGGAGGGCTGGGTGTATACTGGGATGTATAGGGAGAGGCATCAGCAGCAGAAAACAGGAAGTTGTTATCCCTCTGTACAGACAGTTGGTGAGACCCCATCTGGAGTACTGTGTCCAGTTCTGGAGACCCCATCTCTGCAAGGACATAGACAGGATAGAGGCAGTCCAGAGGAGGGCAACTAAAATGGTGTAGGGTCTGCAAGAGAAGCCGTAGAGGAGAGACTAAAGGAGCTTAATATGTATACCCTTGAGGAAAGAAGGAGAGGGGGACATCATAGAAACTTTAAGTACCTCAGTGGAATCAACAAAGTCCAAGATGGTAGCATTTTTCAGAAAAAGAGACTTGCAAGAACAAGGAGACACAATTTAAAGATAGAAGAAGGTGGTTCAGGGCAACGTGAGGAAGTATTATTTCACAGAGAGGGTAGTGGATGCATGGAACAGCCTTCCTGAGGAGGTTGTGGGGTCTAAAACTGTGGGAGAATTCAAGAATGCATGGGACAGACATAAGGCAATTCTTGTGGGGGGTAGGAAGAAATAGGCTGTTGGTTAACTAGGATCTGCGGCCTATCCTGTAGGTAGGGAAATGGGCAGACTAGATGGGCCAGGCGGTCCTTATCTGCCATCAAAGTCTATGTTTCTATGTTTCTTAGCACTTTCATCTAAGCTGCAAAAATATTCATCTTCTTCCTGAAAAGAAAACAGCTGCCACAACTTCAATGTCATCACCATCTTTGTGCCTGATTGGCTCCATATATGGACTACTACATGAAACAGGCTATTTTTACCTCTGCAAGTGTCATGTTTTCAGCAAAATTATACCTATTTATAGATATTTTAATAAACTGAAAAAGGTCCAATTCAAACTCTACATTCAAGCTTGTTTCTGCTTACTATGGAGCTAAGCCTGGGGTAGGGGCAATCCCTTGACTTCAGCAAGAAGACTCTTCTTCAATTGATTTTCAAGCAAGACATCTATTTTCTTCACTGCTGCTCTTTACAAGCCTGGCTGGCACCTCATACAACCTGATTGTTCTATTATGGACTGTCTCTTATGAACTGTTAATCTTTGTGCAAGGGTGTGATCAACTTCCACAGCACAAACGCTACACCAGCTTGTGTGGCTACTCCATTGAAGGACTCACTGCAATGCACCCCCTGCCAGGGCCTCTGCAAATCCAGTCATTCAGCAGCCAGCAACATAAACATTGACTTTCTTTCTATGATGGTGTTTCATCTTTAAATTGCCATCTGCATAGCCCCATGAACCTTGTGGGGTTATCACCTTTTTGCAAATTACATTTCACCTGTAACTATGCCACTTTGTGGTTACTTATATGAATTTCATGAACTGTTACTCATATGAACATTCTAAACTGGTAATTTCCATTTCATAATTACCTGTCAAGAAACATTACTGACAGATTCTTCAATCAAGCTCCAAGGGTGTGCTACACCTCAACAGCCAGGTAGCATCCACCTTATCCACTCTCAAAGTGGATTCAATGAACTCTTCTTCCTCAACAGATAGTTATATCTTATTATGTTCTACTGTATGTGGTATGACATATTAACATCTTTTCACATATCTCAGCTGCGATGTTGACATCCCTAGTTTCTGCTTTGTGCATCACACACACATACATTTGTGCTCCATCTGTGAACACCCCTGCACCAACTCCTAAGCAGGCCCATTTTTGACATTGCCCCTGACTATCTGCTTTACACCATTACATGAAAGTTGTATCTTTATATCAATTTTCAACCGTGATTACAAATCACACATTTAAGCATTGGTTCCTTTTAAGTATATTTTTCATGCTAACATTTTGCTGTCTGCGATGTATTCAAATAATCTACAATACAACTTCAATTTCTCTTCAGGCCTCATGTGTCAGGTCCGTAAATGAACATATTTTTAGCTCCATCTCATTACTTTCCTGTGTGGTTGTTGCCTTTTCTTTTGAAGACAACAAGGGGGGAATGTTGTCCCTGGTACAAGCACACCTGATAGTACCACCTACTTCACAGACAGTGCTCTACATATATAAATGATACTAACATTTGGGTGAAGACACCTATCATAAAAGCATAGGTGTCAGGATCTGTGTTCTACTGCATTATTGCCAATGTTTCACTTTGATAGCATTCTATTTTTACTATATTTTCATATGTAAATCTTTAGTGCCATCTTTAGTATGTATATACCATTACACACAATCGTGTCTATGAGTAGGCGATTGTGCTCTTATCTGCATAGCCAAGCACTTTTTTTAACTTAGGACAGTCATGTATCTTTCTTAGTATACTTCTATGCCTTCTTTGTTCTAGCTAAAGTTATAATGTAATGCTTGTTTTTTCTTTCTGCTGACTCTACATTTTCTATCCAGCACGGTGGTGGTACCATCTGCTTCAGCCAATGAGAACTGTTTCACCTTTCTCCTTCTTTTCTCACTATAAGAAGTACAGTTTTACATGATTTTATTGAGAACTTGCTATGTTTAGATGTTGGGAAATCTGTTTCTCCCAGTGCCTACATTGCGTAGATTGTACTGTGCAGTTTTGTAATGAACTTGCTATTACATGATTCACCACTCATTTGTAGTCTCTCTCCTGCATGTTTATCTCTAACAAGAGCCTGCCTGAGGATTTCTTTCCTCAGTTACATCAGCCAGTGCTGATTACCAAAAAGAGAGTATCTATGTCTTTTAGCACTTGTTACAAGCTTTATAGGCTAACCATCAGTCTCACTTTAAAAACCCTGTATGGTGTCCCACTTGAAGAGGTCTCCTACTTTAGTGTGTGGTTGGATAGAAACTTGGACTTCTCACATATGCCACAGACTAGCTGCTTGCCACCACAACACAGCTTGCATCCCCCTCTCTGTCTTCCACAAGATCCTCCTCAAAATGATCCTGCTCGTGTTTGACTGTGCAGAAGTGGTTCATCGCATCACTTCAAGGTCCTTCTTAGCTAGACTGGACTCCCTCTTTTATTGCTTCTGCTGCTTCACCTCCAGCTCTCCTACCCTGAAACACAAATACTTCCTGTACCTAATCCTTTCACTCCCTTCCCTTGAGTTCCACTGGTTCTTTTATTTTCTCTCATTCTTCTCCAAGTAGGTACTGTTCCCTTCCTTCTAGCCCTCAACCATGATCCCCATATCTGTTACTTGTTCTTACTCACTCCAGTTCACTGAGTCCCACACCCTTTAAATCCTGCACTGCAGAATTGTTGTTAGTCAAATTGATTTTCACTTTTGTTTCCTTACACTTTGGAATAACCTTCCTAAACACCTCAACTATTTTTCCACCATTGACAGTTGTATAGCCAACTCAGCTATCTGAGCCCCACCACATGGGAGAACTATCACTGGTACACACTTTTCTATAAGTGTAGCCACTCCCTTCCCCTACATCATATCCTGCTTCAACCCTGTTCCTTTCCCTATTTGTTAACTTTAACTGAGGCAACTAAGCAGTGTCAGTGGCTCAGTAGGTAGCACACTCGCCTCTGAGGCCGGGAGATCAGAGGGCTGTGGGTTCAGTTCCCACATCTGGCACTTGGGTTAATATCCCAGTTCTGACACTGTAGTGCAGCATGAGAGGGGTGCTGCACTTCTGAGGTGCCGTCTTTCAGATGAGACGTTAAATCGAGGTCCCATCTGCCTGGATTGGTGGTAGTTCAGGTGGATGTTAAAGATCCCATGGCACTTATCGAAAAGAGTAGGGGAATTTTTATTGAGAAGAGGACTCCAGACAATCTACAAACCCATTACAGAAACACAAAAACATACAAAAATAAAACAGAAAACATCAGAACAAAGAAAAAAACAATTATGAGACACTCAATTCAACCATTTTTCACAATTCACCCATAAAGAAGAACATTTCGCTTGACCATATACCTTCATATCCGAATCATAAATTGTTTGCATAGTAGTAGTCACATTAAAAAAGAGTTCATCAAATGTAACAATACGTTGTTGAGTAGACCAAAAGCATCTAGATTGCCAAATGAAAAAGCGAATAACAAAGAAAACTAATAATAAAGTGTCAGCAGGATACATGGACCATTCATCCCTATTTGTACCGTACATTAGATTCTCATAAGAAATTGAAGAAATTAATGGCTCTTTCCATTTAATTGCCAACCAAACCCAAAAGGGTCTAATATAAGAACAATCCAAAAAAAGATGTTTCTGTGTCTCTAACATAGAGACACATTGCTCTTGAGTACAACATCTATCACAAAGTTGTTTTGCAGTAGTGTATTACCAACAGGTAATCTGCCATAAGAACTTAACCAAACACTGTCCCATATAAAGGCGGTGAACGCTTTGAGAGAGCAACATTAAAACTCTATCTTGAGACTGAGGAGGACAATCAGGAAAAGTAAAGTATCAGAAAATCTGATAAAACAATAGAACTATACAATTGCTTCCTATTTAATGTTTCTAAATTAGAAACAGTAAGTTTCCATTTAGATCAATGGTGAAGCCTCTTTGCCATACTTAGGAAACCAGGAAGCTTATTAAAATAGGATAATGTACCTTTCTTCCATAACGGTAATCCTAACAAAAACCATAACCTAACATAAAGAAACCAAATCTTCATACCAGGTCGTAAAAGAGGACTGAAATTATAGGAAAGAAAAATACTCAGAAAAAAAGCTATAGGGTGAACCATACCAACTCCGCCCTGTCGTACACTCCTATACGTGAAACCTCTTTTTATGGGATTCAGTCTACTCCCCCAAAAAGCTTCAAAAAATATACTATACACAGAAGTAAATAGGGACATTGGTGGAGGGAACACATAACTAATATACAAAAAGATCGGTAATAGTAACGTTTTAATAAGCAAAACACGTTTTCTTTTGGCTATTTGTTTACCCTTCCATCTTGTCACCATTGACTGAGCTAAACCCAATTTATGGAACCAATTTGTATACATCATGTCACCATCACTAAATTCTATTCCCAGAATGGTTATTGGATCTTTAGAAATGGGTATACCAGCAAGTATGCCAGATTCAGGGATTGGAGAAGAACCAAAAGGGAAACCCTTACTTTTCCCATAATTAATCTTAGAACCCGAAGCTTTGGAAAACAAATCCAATGTAGTACTAAACGAAGACTCTTCCGTAGTCTCAGATAAACAAACAACTAGGTCGTCTGCATATGCTAGAACTTTTATAGGTAAGACATTCTCTGCTAGACATACACCTGCTAATCCATTATGAATACTAACCATACGTATAAATACATCAATAAAAAACACATATAATATCGGGCTCAATGGACAGCCTTGCCTAACCCCTCTTTGTACCGCCACTGGAGTGCCAAACCAATCGTTAACATTCGGAATAAGATAAGCAGATTGATATAATAACTGTATCCAATCAATAAAACCCTTTGGCAGTCCATAAGCATGTAATACAGAAAACAGAAATTTATGAGAAACTCAATCAAATGCTTTTTCTTGATCCAAACTAAGCAGATAACCATTTAAACAACCCGACTGAGAAGCTGAAAAAAGTTCCCTTATTACCAATAAATTATCATTTTGGGTTCTACCCGGTATTGAACATGTTTGATAAGGACTTATCACGGAATCCACTACCAGAGTTAGTCTATGCAGTAGAAGTTTACTTAAGATTTTTAGATCCGTATTCAATAGACTTAATGTTCTCCAATTACGTAAGTCTGTTTTCAGACCTTTTTTATAAAGTAAGATAACCAAAGCTTGATTCATTGAAGGGGCTAACCGAGCCGAGGACGACATATTATTAAACAATTTAGTCAAAAGCGTGATTAAATCATCATAGAAAGACCGATAAAATGTAACCCCAAAGCCATCCGTACCAGGTGCAGAATCTACCTTTAGTGAAAAAATGGCCTCTTTTACTTCTGCTTCGGAAAAATCACACAACAGCTGTTTGCTGACTACTGCATCTAAGTGAGGCATCTTTAAACCATCAAAATCTAGTATCTCACTCTGAACATTTTCATCTACATGATACAAGTTGCTCAAATAATGGCCAACAACTTCCAGTAAAGCTGAAGGAGACTTTACTAAGTCTCCAGAGTCAGTTATTAATTCCGTAATAAAATGTTTACCTACCCTATCTTTACAGTCTTGAAAGGGGTCCAACGCACCCTTGTGTAATTTCAAACCAAACCGATGTTCATGGTGTAAAGATTTAGTTCTATCATATCTATACTCAAACATAAGGTTTTTCACATTACTAATCTGAGTACTGTAATCCAACCCTTCAGTTTCTGTTAAAGAAATTAATTTTTGCAACTGTTCTCTAAGACTTAAATACTCTAAATATTGTAAATTAATCTTAGATCGAGAATATGACTGGAAAAAAAATTTCCAATCCTTCTTAGTATCTTCCCACCAAGAAGCAACATCATCATAAAAGTCAAGAAATGACAATCTTGCATACAATTCTGACTTCCAAGCTTTTTTAATAGATTCATCAGTCAAAAGGGAGGAGTTCAGTCTCCACAAATTCTTTTTACAGCGAGGAGTACCCTCCCACGACAAGCAGACTGTTAAAGATTTGTGATCTGAAAATCCCAAACTCTAATTTAACTTTATGTGATGTAGAGGGACAGAAAGAAAATGAAATCTATCCTGGTAGACAACGTATTTTTAAAAAACGTCCTACCACCTTCAGAATAAATGCAACGATAAGCATCCTTAAGTTGAGCAGTATCTAAAATTTGTACCAACTTTTGAGAATCACAAAACAATTTAGACGTCTTCATACCCCTATCATTAATACTAAGAACACAATTAAAGTCACTAGCCCATACAATTAAGCGAGAAGTATACAAATAGGGATGAATGTCATTTAGAAGTGCAACTCTAAGTGCTTTGGTTTGAGGAGCATATATAGTAATTAAACGAAATCTTTCACCCTCAAAATGAATGTCAAGTAGTAACGCTCTTCCCGGACAAATGTCCACCATCCTAGAAACTTTTAATGCTGGATTTGTAAATAACACCCCAACTCCATCACAAAGAGCTTCCCCATTTGACCAAAAGGACATTCCTGAAGACCAAAGATTTCGAGCCTGTTGCACTTCACAAATAGTTTTTAACCTTGTATCCTGGAGACAAATGACATCACTACTTAATTATTGCAAACAAGACATAGTATTAACCATCTTTTTATGGCGTTTTATACTATTAACATTAATTGTGGTAATTGATAAAGAAGCCATTATAATGTTAAGACAGAAAAAAATAAGCCAAGAGCTATTACCCATGTGAATAAATGTAATCAAGTAACCTTAGAAACTCATCTCCGCTGCGAACGTCTGGGAAGACTTTCAACCTGTACTATTTCACCTTCGTCACCTTCCAAAAAATTGTCAGTAGCCACTGAAGCTTTGGAAGAACGGTCTGATTCCTCACCATCAGAATCTTCCTTCGACCCCAAAACAGCAAAGCTGTTGCCTAGTTTCCATGACTCAGAAGAAATACCACTAGTAGAGGCCTTAGGTACCTGCTGAGTCGGAACCGGCTTCCCTGATCTGTGGCGTTTTTTTACCGTTACTTTTTTAAAAGACAATACTTGGGACAAAGGAGGGGGCATCTCTAGATCCTCCAACTTATCAATTAAAGGTAAATCAGACTTGGTGGGTAAGGAAGCATCAGAGGGAACCTCACCCAAGGGAGACTGGGTCATGGTCTCCTGCATATCTACTGATACAGAATCATTAATACCTGTGTCCTCAACTCTATTAGATTCTACGCATGGGAATGATGACCGAGGGAGTGAGAAGACAATGGAATGGGATTGTTTCGGAGCCAAATCAGCATGTTGAGCACCCACGATCAATTCTTCATGTGAGGGACAATTCTGTCTGCTCACATAAATTACATTTAAATAAATTTAGACATCTAGCGGCTAAATGACCAAATTCAAAGCAATGAGAACAACGAGGAGTATCACAGGCAGAATTAAGATGAGTTCTTGAACCGCATTTAAAGCATGACTTTGGCTGTCCAACATAAAACAAGCTACCCCTATCCCTACCCAAAAAGAAACTATTTGGTAAATGCTGTGGACCATTATTAGATGCAAACAATTTAACTCTTACTTTCCAACCCCCATTCCAAATTTGTTCACTATCTAGGATAGGAACTGGTTTGTCTAAAACTTCACACCTCCTACGTAACCAAAAAAGGATATCTTCTATGTGTACCCCTTCATTACGAAAGAAAATGGTAACTAACTTAACAGATGATTTAGTAAGGGGTACTGCAAAAAAAGGTGTCCAAAGAGGAGAATTCTGACAATCTGAAATACTGTCCAAAACGTTTCAGACTCATGGGGATTTGAAACTAATGTCATAATTAGCGTTACCCAAATGGATTAGAGCATAAATGTCTGTAGACACAAATTTCATGGAGCCTTTTAGCAAAACTTTTGCAATAAAGAGCCTATCAGGGAGATCTTCTAAGCCACCTTTATAAATCAATCGCACCGCATTCCTACAGGGAGCAGGTTCACCCTTATTAGAAAACAGGTCTGATAGTTTGAATTGGGGGGGGGGGTCCCCATCAGTCTGCACAGGTTCCAAAACCAATGGTTTAGGAGGTACCTTCTCAATGGAGATATGAGCAGCAGGCATAGGAACTGTAGTAATAGAATCTGTAGAGAGAGCCTGTTTGAAGAAACAGTTCCTGAGGCTATACTCTGTAAAGAACAAGAAGCCTCTGAGGCAGTAACAGGTGTATTATAACGCTGCACTGTAGTATCAGTGGGATCTGGCACCCAGTCACCAGATGGATTTTGCAGCCACCCAGCAGCTGCAATTGCTTTTTCCGGTGACCAACTTATGGTATCCGTGGAAGCCAAAGAAGATTTAGTACACTTGACTGGTGGCAGACATTCATGGGAAAGGGACACATGGGAGGCCAGCGTTTCAATAGAGTTCTCATTATGTTGCAAAACATTGCCCACTTCCTTATCATCTGCCCTTCCCTTCTCAAATGAGTCAGTTTGTATTAGAGCCCCCTGCAATACCTCAAGACATACCTAATCTTTGGAGGACCTTGGTGCATTTGAGAGAACATTACATCGGGAACTGCCTCTCCTCAGCCCAATTGCCAGTTACCAGATCCGGATCCAAAAACAAGCTGGAGTCAAAACCGAGGCTGCAAACCGATTCAAACAGCCTCCGAGGTGCAGACAAACCTGGTGAATCATCAGAAACCGCGCCACCAGATCGCGACCAGGAAGACAGGCAGCCGAGCAGCCACATGCGAGAATCAGCACAAAGCTTCAATTTCTCTTACTAGAGATTCTTTACGCTATGCGCAGCTTTTGACTTCAGCAACCAATTTGTTGAGCAAACATTCCTTCTGCAAAAGTGCATTAGATGATTCCAGCATTTCACAACACTTGTCAGGTATTTCAGCAGTCTTATTTAAACACTCTCTATTCGAGACAAAGATTTCCATATGCATAGAGGCATCTTGCATACCAGTGACCAAACTTAAAGCTTCTGACTCTTCTGGAACAGAGGAGGACGCCCACTCCCCTATCTCTGCCACATCCATCCTCTCTGAAGTCTGAGTAGTAGTGGCCATCTTGCGTCCGTCCACCAAAGGTTCCCCTACGAAGAGTAGGGGAATTTCCCCGGTGTCCTGGCCAAATTTCCCTCATTCACTAAAAATACCACCAACAGCTTAATCTGGTTCAAGGTCAGTTGGCATTCATCTGTATTCCCCTTCCCTGGGTCGTGCCTGAAAATAGGCAGGATTTGCCTAGTGCACGTACCCGGTCAACAAAAAAAAAAAAAAAACTACTTGGAAAAGCTCTTAAATTCTTAAAAGATTTCAGAAGTGGTGCTATTTCATAGTTCTTGCAGAAACAGCCAACTAGTATTCCCTGTTGATAAAACCCGAACCTTCCCTCTTTATTAGAATGTTGCCTGAGGAGCTCAGAGATGCATGTAGATGCCCTCTGACCTGTACCTGCTTCTATCATTTGAATCACTCTACTATTCATTTCATTGACTGGCTTGTTTTTGTTTCCCAGGCAAGTGCATTAGGTATAATGTTGCCTTGTTTTCAGGAACAACATGAAAATCATCTCTCATCTCACTGTAGTGTCTATGTAAAGAAAATAGCCAACTCTAAATGATTGTGTATATCATTCATTTTCCTGCTGTTTGAGTAATGTTCCTCCAATCTCAAGAACATTTGTGTGCAATATTTGTGTTTTTCCTTTTAGAATCAGCAAGCTGTTTTGGCAAGCTGTTTTTACCTCATGTTATTGAGAGTACAACTTTGGAACTTTGCAGCCTGAACAATGGTGCCTTGTAAGATTGTTTTGCACTGAGTGCTGCGTGATCTATTGTTTACCACTTTTGTACCCTGTTCATTTTGAATTATGCACTTGTGTACTCAGTTGTACAGCTGTATATTCTGAATTATCCACTTACATAATCTATTGTATTACTGTACATGCTGAACTATGCACTTATTTACCCTATTGTAGTAGTATATTTTGAATTAGGCTGATATGTATCCTATTGTACTAGTAATACAAAATCACACATACCCCCATAATGCAAAGCATCATGGGCTGTATATGTGAATCATCACAAAATATTACACCGGTTCAACTTTAAGCAGAAATGCATGGTGCTGAAAGGCCTCTCACAAAATCTGCTGGGGGTGCAAATAGAAGACACAGACACTTGTATTGTCCTACCATGACTCATCAGTGTGCCTCGTCTGTACGACACCCCAGTGGAATGAACCAGCTACCCTAAGTTAGTCTATCTGGGTTGGGTTGTGATGAGCCCAATAAAAACAAAAAAAAAATGAAAAGACAAAGAACCTTAGTGCACAAGCAGTGAAGCAAGGGTTATCCCAAAGGGCATTGGCCAGGAAGACAAGTTTCAAAAAAATACAAAATCACACATACGCCCATAATGCAAAGCATCATGGGCTGTATATGCAAATCACCACAGAATATTATGCTGGTTCAACTTTAAGCAGAAATGCATGGTGCTAAAAGTCCTCTCACACTAACTGCAAAGGGTGCCAACAGAAAACACATACGTTTATTGTACTAGTGTCCTGTTGTACTAGTGTCATCTGTGAAGAGACACAATTTGCCCCATATTCCTTCTCCAGTGTCACTGATGGCCATATTTAAAAGGATAGGACCCAGGATCCTAGATGGATCTCTGTGGCACCTCACTCGTGACCTCCAGACTATCTACATATCTACAGTATCTAAATATATTTACTGCCATACCACTGACCATTTGGTACAATGTGGAGTAGCTTGCCAGCTGTCTCAAGGGAAGAGACCTTTATCTCTGAAGCAGAATGCCCAAGTTGTCTAACTTCAAATAAAGATGCTGAATATGAACAGAGCCCAAACTAATTTGTTGGTGAAACATATTTCTTCAAGTGTTGAAAACCAGTCCAAAGATGAAATGTAAACACGTCGTGTACGGTGGTAATGTCCCCGGACAAATCGTCGTGGATATAATATTGCGGTGTAATTGCTGTCCGGACAAAATAACACTGCTAACTAAGTCGCAAGCTATGCTGGTCGTGGGTAGTAAATGCCGCAATCACTAATATGTCGCCGGACAAGTAGTCGTACTTGTAGCCACAGTAAATAGAAACGGAAAGTGCAATTAATTAACTTGCAGACTTTGGTCAAATGAACACAAAAGCCACAGTAAATAGAAACGGAAAGTGCAATTAATTAACTTGTAGAAACGAGTAATGTTAAAAGTAAATCTTTATTGAAATACTTCACCATATAGAAAGGCAAAGTGCAATGCTTAAGTACATAATTTAACATTTAAAATTGCCCAAACAAATTAATTGCTGTTTGATTGTGCAATCGAAATGGAAAGTGCAATGCTTTAGTTGTATAAAGGAAAGTGCAATACTTTAGTGGTAGAAAGGGAAAGTGCAATGCTTTACTACTTCACAGTCCCAAACGAATTAATTTGTGTTCAGCAGTGCAATAAAAATTTAAACTCCGAATTAAGAGAATAATTTAAATATCAAATAATTTAAAATCGACGTTACTTCACAGTTTAAAAACAACATTAGACAACATTAATTTCAATGACTGTTGCTATGTCCATTATGTACTGCTTTGGCTCTCGAGATGAAAAATTACTGCAAATTTCCCCATTGACAGTATTGGCATAGAGACTAATATCACTGTTGTTTGGGCCACCATGCTGCCTATGGCGATGCACATCTCGCCGCAGGGTTTCCTGCGATGGTAGCAGGTGTGCATGCCTAAGGGATACTTCTTGTATCCCGGTATGCACAACATTTCTTGTTGGTTTTCTAGACTCGCATGTTTCTGTCGCATATGGAACGGGCAGTAAGAACCTCAACCTTACCATGTGTCGGTGTATGGTTGTGCACAGTCGGGGAATGACAATGGAGTCCCCTTAGTGTGTAAGTAGACTTTGCATGTTCGGTTCTCACATCGCCAAATTGTCTTTTGATTGGAACCATCTTTTTCTTTCGTGGTACAAAATTATCCAAAGCAAGCTTCAGCTTGCCCTTCTGTGTCGGGTATCGCATCTATTGATGCAGTTCTGAAATGCCTTTGGAAAAGCTTGCTTAAATACCCCTGTAAGTGCTCAGGTAAATTCCTGTTCTACTCACCTGCAAATAATAAAGTTATGCCTAATTCGAACACCAGAGGGCAGTAGAGAAATGGGCAAACATGCACCATAATTAAATCCATTACTTTGCAGTGTAACTTGGTCGCCGTACATTACTGGACAGAATGTTGCAGAGAAATAGTTGCGGCGGCTGTTTAGTGTCCGCGACTTATTGTAACAGCGGCAACATTAAATATCTACTCAGTGACTGGAACTAATTGCCAGCGACCTTTAAAACCGCGACGAATCGACCGTATGCCAAACACGTATGTACAGTGACATTTATAATAAATGCTTTAGTCATTTTCGCCTCATTTTGTCTCTGAATATACTATTTGAAATATAATATTTATAAACTGCAAAAAAAGTCATTATGTTATAATCACAATCTGAAAAATAAAAACATCTAATTTTTGAGTCTGGATTACTCTGAACTCAGCACCCCTGAAAGTCCCATCCTGTGTAATTAGGGCAGCTACTGAGAGTACTGCATTTATGGTGGTATTTGTCAAAGTGTGCATACATAAATAAATATGGTACATACATTGAGGCCTATATACATACAGTACATGCCTAAATACATACATAATGTACATATAGTACATGCACACATGTATACAGTACACACACCGCTACAGTACACACATGCATACAATACACATATAATGCATGCATACATACTGTACATACAAGGACTACAAATATACATACATACATACAGTATATACAGTATATTATACTGGCGTGGTAGCACCAGTATAGTTAGGGTGACAGGGCAGTTTAATGTTAAAGCTGAGTTTTTGAACCTTAATAACGTTTCAGTTGTTTACCAGATTTGCATATAATTTGACTGGCAAGAGCACCGGTGGTAGTTCTTTTGGTGGGCCAAATTTTATATGCATCTGTTAAATGGTTTGAAAGTTATTAACATTTTAAAACCCCATAATTTATCAACTTTTACCCATTCCCTTTGTCATGGGTATCTCACAAACGGCTTTAGGTACTGCTTTGTAATTTTCAGGGTACACTTGCCTAGCCCCACAGATGTGTTTTTTGAAGGTTTGGTAAAAAAATATAAATTTGTTCGAAAGTTATAACATTTTTAATTTTCCCATTCTTTTCTATGGGAAAAAGTTAGCTATCCTGTCTGAAAGCTTTTCTGAGGCAGATTTGTGTGCACGGAGGGTCACATATAGTCTTTTCTTTTGAAAGAAAAGGCTTTCTTTTGGCATGTAGGGGCACACAGAGCCTGCTTATCTTTCACAGGGCTCTGTTGTGACCACCATTGCTAGTTTAGTGAGAGGACCTATGTCCTGTTCTCTGTATGAGAACACCGGGGTTTTCTTGTCTTCTGTAGCCATAGCTGGAACTCATGCTGCCGGCTGCAGAGTTTGCATTGTGCCACCCATTTTTCATGGTGTCTAGTGGCACCCCAGCACATTGTCCTTTATCCCTGGTGTCAAGTGGCACCCCCCAGTCATGTGTCCCCTCCCCTCAGAAGTGTGGGACGGTGGGAAGCCCACTCCCGCCGTCCCCAGTCATTTATCCCCCCCAGCAGTGTGGGACAATGGGGAGCCCACTCCCACTGTCCTCATTCATTTATCCAGCCCAGCAGTGTGGGACAGTGGGGAGCCCACTCCCACTGACCCTACACATTTATTTTAAAAGTCAACATCAAGGTGCCCAATCCCTGTGTTGGCACTAGATACCCCCCATGCCACTAATCAGTGAAACTGGGGAGCACACTTCCAGTGTCCCTAGTTATATCCTGCCCCCTGTTGCTATTTTCCTATGAAGAAAGAAAACGATCTCCCGACATCTTTTTTCTCCCTGTGAAAAAGAAAACAGTCCCTTATCATCTCCCCATCCCCCTTCCCCATCCTGACCTGTGCACCCCCAGGCTGCACCCCCCCCCTTACCCCATACTTACTTCCGGAGGTCAGCAGCTGAGATCTTCTGTGGACTGGAACATGTCTGCACTCTTCAAAGCTGAACTGCGAACTGAAGAATCAAGGTAAGCACCATATAATGGCTGTCAATGGGGTTTTCAACTTGTGTTACTATCTCAGCCATGTTTTTAGATTTTTGCACCAAATTTTCAACATGGGGTTCTTGGGACCCCACGTCATGAAAACCCTGTCACTGTCAATTTGTTAATCAGACCCGTAAAGTGATTTTGCACCTGCTGCATGGAATCACCTTTCAGGACTGATTAATGAAATGACAGCACCAGAATTCATGAGGTGGGGTCCCAAAAAGCCCATATTGAAGATTTGGTGCAAAATAACAAAAAATGCCTAAGTTAAGGGAGCTCATTGACATTTTTCTACATATGCTCATAACTTTGGACATTTTTAATATTTTCACTCCAAATTTTCAACATTGCCATTACATCACACCACCTCAGGAACAGTATAGCTATAATTTTTCACATCCTGACCAAAATGTGTTGTTGCACCTCTGGTGCAGAATTGCACAGTTGGTGAGTGAAATCACCTTTCAGGACTGATTAAGGAAATGACAGTGCCGGTCTTAATGATGTGGTGTCCCAAAAAGCCCATGTGGAAAATCTGGAGTGAAAATACCAGCAAACATCCAGGTTATGCGTACTCATGGAAATTTTCTGACACACGTGTGTAACTTTGCCAATGTTTAATATTTTCACTCCAAATTTTCAACAAAAACATTTTTTCACACCACTTCATGAACACTACAGTTGTCATTTCTCACAACCTGTCAGAAATGTGATTCTGCACCTGTTGCGTGGAATGGCATTCTGCATGGATTAAGAAATTTTCACCTACTGGGTTCATGAGGTGGGGTGATAACAACACTGTGCTGAAAATTTGGAGTGAAACCATGAAAAAAATGACAAAGTTATGACCATTCCTATGCATCACTTAGGGTGAGTACTATAGTGACAAAAAGAGGGAAATGAGACGTTAGGGTTTCCAACCCTAATGCCCCACCCCCACCCTGCAGAGACAGACAGGCATCGGGGTGTACCTTGGGGTCATTGGCAATAATGCACATGCCATTCCAACCCCACCTCCACACTGCACATATTGACTGCCATTAGGGTGTGCCTTGAGGTCTTCGGCTCTAATGATCATCCCATTCTCCTATACTGTATCCATCTCAGCTTATTTCCTTATGGAATGGGGTGGGCATTCGAGCTGAAGACTCCAAGGCACATACCAACTCCTGTCAGTGTCTGCAGGGTGGGGGAGGAATGGCATGAGCATTACAGCCGATGACTAAACCCCCCCGATGCCTGCCTGTCTCTGTAGGGTGGGGGCAGTGGGGCAATAGGGTTGGAAACCCTAAGGCCTCATTAAGAAGTAAATCAGGGAGGGGTGGTGGACATCACCTATCTTGATTTCAGCAAACCATTCGACACTGTCCAACACAGAAGGCTGATTAACAAGATGGGTAGTCTGGCCATGGGCCACAAGCTGATAAACTGGGTTTGAAACTGGCTGATGAACAGGAGGCAGAAGGTGTTGGTAAATGGCATCCAATCCTGGGAGAGGGGGGTGACCACTGGGGTACCTCAGGGATCATTCCTGGGACCAGTTCTGTTGAATGTCTTCATTAGAGACACTGCAGGAGGGCTTGAAAGAAAAGTCTGTCTATTTGCAGATGACATCAAGATCTGTTACAGAGTAGATACTCCAGAAGGGGTAGAGAAAATGAAGATGGACCTGGGGGGGCAACCAGCAGGGTACCTCACAGATCAGTCCTGGGACCAGTCCTTTTAAATGTCCCCATTAATGACATTGTAGAAGGGCTAGAAGGTAAGTTATGCCTGTTTGCAGATAACACCAAGATCTGTAACACAGTGGGTACTCCAGAAGGGGTGGAGGAACTGAGGAGGGAACTGAGATGCTTGAAAAATGGTATGAGGTGCGGCTATGGCAGCATTGGAACACAGGGTCTGTAGGACCCTGCACTAACACAATGAAATGGGGATACTATTACACTATGTAAAAAAGTAAGGAAATTCATTGAAAAAAACGTTGTTAATGCATCCGTTAGTGTGAGTACTATAGTGAAAACAGGAGGGAAATGAGGCGTTAGTGTTTCCAACCCTAACGTCCCACTCCCACCCCCACCCTACAGAGGCTGACAGGCATGCAGATTGTGCCATGGGGTCATCAGCAGTAATGCTCACATCATTACACCCTCACCCTTCAGACAGTGACGGACATCGGGCTGTGCTCATGGGTCATCTGTCCTAGTGCTCACCCCATTCCATAACTAAATATGGTGAGATGGGTACAGAATAGGGGGATGGGGTGAGCATTAAGGCAGATGGCCCCAACGCACAGCCCAACATCTGTCAGTGTCTGCAGGGTGGGAGTTGAACTGCATAAGCATTATGGCCAATGACCCCATGGCACAACCCGCATGCCTGTCAGTCTCTGTAGGATGGGGGTGGTGGGGGGGACATTAGGGTTGGAAACCCTAACATCTCATTTCCCTCCTTTTTTCACTATAGTATTCACCCTAACGTATGCACTAATGAAGCTTTTTACAATGTGTGTGTATATCTATCGATATATATATATATATATATATATATATATATATATACACACACACACATATATATATATATATATATAAAATACAAAATCACACATGCCCACACAATGCAAAGCATCATGGGCTGCATATGCAAATCACCACAGAATGTTATACTGGTTCAACTTTAAGCAGAATTGCAAGTGCCGAAAGGCCTCTCACACAGTTTGCAAAGGGTGCTAACAGATAACATAGACACGTGTTTCGTCCTACTAGGATTCATCGGTGTGCCTCATCTGTTTGACATCCCAGTGGAATGAACCAGCTACCCTAAGACAGTCTGTTTGGGTTATGTTATGGTGAACCCATTAAAATAAAAAACTATTTAAAAGAAAAAGAACCTCTGTGCGCAAACACTGAAGCAAGGGTTACCCCAAATGGCATTTGGCTGGGAAGACAAGTTTCAAGAAAATACAAAATCACACATGCCCACAGACTGTCTTAGGGTAGCTGGTTCATTCCACTGGGGTGTCAAACAGACGAGGCATACTGATGAGTCCTGGTAGGACGAAACACATGTCTATGTCATCTGTTAGCACCCTTTGCAAACTGTGTGAAAGGCCTTTAGGCACCATGCAATTCTGCTTAAAGTTGAACCAGCAAAACATTCTGTGGTGATTTGCATGTGCAGCCCATGATGCTTTGCATTGTGTGGGCATGTGTGATTTTGTATTTTCTTGAAACTTGGCTTCCCAGCCAAATGCCCTTTGGGGTAACCCTTGCCTCAGTGTTTGCGCACAGAGGTTCTTTGTCTTTTAAATAGTTTTTATTTTAATGGGTTCACTACAACATAACCCAGACAGACTGTCTTAGGGTAGCTGGTTCATTCCACTGGGGTGTCAAACAGATGAGGCATACTGATGAGTCCTGGTAGGATGAAACACGTGTCTATGTCATCTGTTAGCACCCTTTGCAAACTGTGTGAGAGGTCTTTCGGCACCATGCAATTCTGCTTAAAGTTGAACCAGCATAACAGTCTGTGGTGATTTGCATATGCAGCCCATGATGCTTTGCATTGTGTGGGCATGTGTGATTTTGTATTTTCTTGAAGCTTGGCTTCCCAGCCAAATTCCCTTTGGGTAACCTTGCCTCAGTGTTTGCACACAGAGGTTCTTTGTCTCATATATATATATATATATATATATATATATATATATATATATATATATATATATATAATGCATACATTACATATATACATACATACAGTACAAAACATGCATACAGTACATATATAAAGATATAAAGTATAACTACATAATTGCATACAGTACATACATACTTACATACTTATATAAATACATGCTGTTCATACACATTGGTTTGTAAGTAAAGAAGAGCCTTAGTTCATTGAGTTCTTCTATCACCAGTTTATTTGAAATTCCATGGCACCTCTTTCCTAGTCTATGATTAAAGGTACAGGGTAGTTATAGTATCATCTTATGTCACCTCACTGGGAGTCTATTCCAAGTATCCACTACTCATGCTGAGAAGAAATTCTTCTTCATAATGGTTGAAAAGGTTTGAGAGCCCTGTAGATAATTTTAGACTGGAAAGGAAATCCACAGGAAGCCAACATGTGATTTGGAGGGAAGTAGCTTATACATCACCAGACACTGCAAGAGAAGAAGACTTGGATTGTACATGCAAAATCAAGAGAGTAACTCCAATGAGGCCTTCGGTTCTCAAGTGACTTTGAATCAGCTGTACTTTGACTTTAATGTAGAAAAGTTTCTGTTAGTTTTGAAGTATTATTTTCTTCTTCAGTACGTCAGAAATGATGACAGGGAATGCAGTTCTGGATCAGTCACTGAGTATTGTAGAGGACTTTGTCAAGGCAGTCAAGATGGGATGGATAGTGGGTAACAGTGACAATATTAGGATTAAGTTCAATATTTATTAGAGGAACTCCTTCATGAAGAACAAGATCAGGATGATAAACTTCAGTAGGACTAATTCTGCTATACTTTGGAAGTTGTTTGAACCACAACTGGTGAATAAAACAGTGAATGTATTCTAAATCAGTTATTTTATTTAAGCCATTCAGCACAAAGAACCACTGTAAATCATATTCTGTGCAGAGTGGCCTCTCTTGTAGAAGCCTTAAGAGTGGAGCATGCCACTTCACAGGCAGGAGGAGGGCAACTTCATTTAAGTTTTGAAATAAAAAAAGACTTAAAATTTGCAAATAATTGTGCTTTATTAAACAATTTCCAACACAAATTACATATAAAGTAATTAGTAACATATGAAAGAATACAGTTCCCAGTTCATAATTAATAATACAGAAAAAACCTAAAAAGAAAGAAAGAAGAAAAACTCAGTTCCCCCACCCCCCTCCCCCCCAGCATCCCCGGCGGCTAACCTGAATCATATTGAATCGTAGGACATCACCTGACAAACCTGTATGTAAAAACAAGAATCCACAAGGCCAGCAAATATTGCGTAGGGGAGGGAAGGACAATGCCAGAGCCAAAAAAAAAAAAAAAAACAGGGTCGACACCATCACAATAAATGTAAAAAATTTCCTAACCTAATAACCGTACCTGTCTTTGAGACTTTGATACAGACCACCCCAACATTGATGGAAAATCATTGAAGTATTAAAAAATGATAGGACCAACCTTTCTACATTCAGTGCATTCAGGAATTCGTCCCACCATTCCCCAAATGAAGGAGTCCATTCGTCTCTCCAATGGCGAAGGATTATCAGCTTGGTAACAGCCGCTACCATAGCCATATGGTATTTAACTATCTTGCTGGGTAGTTTATCATACATCCCAAATATACAGACCTCTGGATTGAAAAAGCCGGCCAAATCGTAAAATTGGCTAGTCTTTAACTTCACCAATTGCCACAATCCCGAGATTTTGGGGCAAGTCCAAAACTTATGATAGGTTGATGCAAGGGGGTCATTGCAGTCCAAACATTTTGGGGAAAGATGACGGTTTAACCTAGAGAGTTTGGCTGGGGAAAAATATAAATTATGTAGTAATTTAAATTGAATGTCTCTCAGCCTATCCTGTTTAATGTATTTATAGGTGTCGGTCCAAACTTTCTGCCAGATTTCTGGTGTCCAGCCTAAGGATAGGTTTAGATCCCAATAAGTCGGAGTCGGGGACACGTTAAAATCTCTTCTAACAGAAATATATTTATATGTCTTAGAAATTGCTCTGCCTGGCAATATAAGTTATTTAAGTCTCCTGAACATGGATCTCAAATTATCCATCCCACAATTTTTTTGGAAATAGGAATTAAGACTACTCATTATTTGGGTTAGTTTCAAAGAAGATTGAGCTTTCACACCAAACTTTTCCACCAAGGCCTGGAATGGAAGTAACGACCCATTTGAATAAAAATCTCTAGCCCGTACTTTGGCAGCTGTTGCTGTTACAAAGCTAGATATCGGTTGGTTCCCAATTACAAGGTTCGGGATTCTTAATAGAGGTTGGGATAGGTCACGTACTTGCGAAATTTTAAACCTTGCATAGTATTGATGCAGTGCTTTTATATCCCATCCTAGCGGAGTGCCCCTAGCTTGTTTCGGGACCTTAGCCCATGGGACATATAACATTGACTCTAGATCCAACTTTAAGCTTTTAATAAATAACTGATCCAAATGGAGCCCAAGAAGAGAAGTTTCTTCTTCACAGGTCCATACGGCCAATTTCGCCATGTGAATCACTAAATAGTACATGTAAAAGTCCGGTAGTTGAAGGCCTCCTAATTTACGTTGCCGAACAAGTTTATAATAGGACCTTCTAGAAGGCTTGCCATTCCACAAAAACTCAGAACAACATTTGTAGAGCGGCTTAAAAAAGGATTTAGGGAGATAGACATTTAGATTCGCCAGTGGATAAAAAATTCTTGGCATAACCACCATTTTGATCGTGTTGGCCCTACCTGAAAAAGACAGCGGAAGTTTTGACCATCTATCCAGGTCTTCTTTTATTGATTTAATTAACGGCCTAAGGTTTAAGGTGGCCAGGGCTTCCAAATTCTTAGTAATTTGGATACCCAAGTAGTTTAACGATTGGGCCTGCCAATGGAGTCCCAAAGAGAGGCACCAGTCCTTCTGAAGAAGTGGAGAAAGAGGGTATACTGATGTTTTGGTTTTATTTAGGCTATATCCAGAAAGTACACTAAAACTGGTGATTAGTTCGAGTACTTTAGGAAGGGAAGAAGTAGAGTTCGAAATATGCAATAACAGGTCGTCAGCGAATGCTGACACTTTAAATTCAGAGTCACCCAATTTAATCCCTTGAACACCCTTGTTTACCTTTAGAGATCTGATTAAGGGTTCTATATATAAATTAAACAAATAGGGCGATAGTGGACAACCTTGACGGGTGCCTCTTGATAGGGGGAACGCTACTGAAATTAGGTTGTTACATTGAATCATTGCTGAGGGACATGAATACAAAACTCGGATCGTATGAATAAATCTAGCAGGAAAGCCCAGCTTCGCCAAGGTGGTAAACATAAAGTCCACTCCACCGGTCGAAGCTTTTCGGATCCAACGACACTAGAGATGCCTCTGTGTTAGGATCCATTGACACAGAAATTAAATAAAACAGTTTCCGAAAGTGATCGGCCAATGAACGGCCTTCCACGAAGCCAGCCTGTTCTGGACTCAAAAGGTCATGCCAAATATGTTTTAACCTATTAGCCAGAATTATCGTGAAGATTTTAACATCTAAATTCAACAAAGAAATGGGCCTGAAATTACCCACTAAGTTCGGGGGCTTATCGGGCTTCGGCAATAAAATAATCTTGGCCTCAAACAACGTTTTGTCTTTAATTCCGTGATCACACCAAAAGGAGAAAAGTTTGTGCAACAAAGGCACAAGGTTATTCTTAAACAGTTGAAAAAAGAAAGCTGTGAACCCATCCGGGCCTGGCGCTTTGTCTAGGCGGAGAGAATCAATAGCTTTCCCTATTTCCACCTCCGAAATTGGGGCTACTAAATATGGGCCAACATCCTCTGATAATCGAGGTAGAGGAATACTATCCAGGAATTGGTAAATCTTATCAATGGTGTTGGAGGAAGATTGTTGACTTGAGTAGAGATTCTGATAGAAATCTACAAAGATTTCTAGTATCCTCCCTGGATCCGTAACCAATTGTTCCGAGTCTGGATGCTTCAGGGCAGTCACCCACCTATCCAATGATTTTTGCCTCAATTGCCAGGCCAACAATTTCCCAGACTTACTACCCTGTCCTAGGTATAGGGCTTTAACTCTAGATGCTGAGCTAATAACTTTCTCCCTCTGCTTATCTGCATACCATGTTCTCAAGGTTATTAGTTTTTCGCTCCTGTTCCTCAGTTCTACGTCCATCACATATAATTTCTAAATCTCTAATCTCCTTTAAACATTTGTCCAAAAGCTGCCTTGTCTTGACTTTGCGCACTGTAGCCATACGTATTAGCTCCCCTCGCCACATGGCTTTAAGAGCTGCCCAAGTTTGATCTACAGCTGTAATTGTACCCCAATTGCTATTAATTGAGTTTTCCAAAAAGGATCTGAATCTCTCTAGAGCTTTGGGGTCCTTCAAAATATTATTATTCAGGGACCAAGAATATGACCTGGGAGGTTGTGAGGGCAACAGACACACCATTTTTACCGGGGAGTGATCAGAAATTACGCGGGGCAGGGTTGAGGCCTCCACTACCCAGGATAAACTAAATTGGCTGACCAAAAAATAGTCAATCCTCGAGTGCGACTTGTGCACCGCAGAGGAGAAAGTGTATTCTCGGGCATTGGGATTCATAGCACGCCAGGGGTCCACCAACCCTAATGACGATGTAAACTCCCTTAGGGGCGTTCTGGGCCGGGGAGAGAATTAGTCCTTTATAATTTGATCGGTCCAACCGCGTATCCTGAACTAGGTTCCAGTCACCACCCAAAATTATTGGCACATTTTTGAAGGATGCCAGAGCCAGGCCCAATTGGATAAAAAAGGCCGGTGAATCCAAATTAGGTCCATATACTGATCCTAACACTAAATTGAAACCACCTAATCTGCCTAATACAAATATGTATCGGCTCTGTGGATCAGAAATTATTTCCGAATGGGTGAAAGGAATCCCACAGGCAATTAAAATAGCCACCCCTCGACTATTTGATGAAAACCCTGCACCAAAAACTTGGCTCACCCATTTTTTCTTAAAATGAGCGAGATGGTCAGAAAGGACGTGTGTTTCTTGTAGAAACACTATCGCTGGCTTCAAATGGGCCAAGTGGTTTAAAATAACAATTTTTTTGCAATTGTCTTTTCCTCCCTTAATGTTCCACGAAACAAAGTTTAGCATACTAGCCATTTCGCCGCCTTAAAATTAAGAAAATATTGGGATAGCCGCCCCCCCCTTAACTAATCTTCCAGTCAAAAAAGGAACCTCCTCTGTTAATACCCCTCCCTCCCCATAACATATTAATACCACAACAATAAACTTAAAACCATCCCTACTGGCCCGAAGCCAACTTCTCCTTCTCTGGAACGTAGTGCCACATAGAGATGGGTACCTTCCCCCCCCTATTTAAGAGGTAGTCTTAACCATTTGAAACTCGAATCTGCAATATCCAATTTTGAACCTAGGATTAACAAAGAACATTAACAACAAATACTTGAACTTCCAGTGAATAAAAAAAAAAAAAGAAACCCATTATAGTGGGAGCCAGGGAACATAAAACTAACCAAAATAGAAATAGGCTACTAGCCTTCCCTGCAGAAACCACCAAACCTTGGGCATAAGAAAAAAACAAAACAAAAGGAGAAAAAATATATATCTGCCTGACGCCTTATACATCTGGCCTAGGCGCAGGGTACAGGTAAAGGAAAAGAACCAAATTCAGGCTGGTGGGCCTATTGCCGAAAAGGACAGAAAAAACAAACAATCGTGGTCCAAGGTAGGCCCTCCAATCATGCCACGGACTTTTGTCTGATAATATGATCCCTGGCTACCATTTAATAATGTAATACTAGAGCCATATAAAGGCTCCTATCTGTATGGTTCTCACAACTATGAACCTTTATATCCCTTATTACCCCCTACCCGTTAAATTTAATATAAAAGGACCAAGACCCCTTATTAGTTCAGGCAGGAGCAGATTAAACCAAATAACTTCACTAAATTAACTATTGTAAACCTTTAACCAAGAAAAGGTTAATTCTTTGTCTACAAATAAATAGATCCCGAGTTGCCAACCTGAGAATGTAAGTAACATGTATCCAGACTTAACTGTCAGCACGCCCTCTCATCAACCTGCCTAGGGGTCATACATAATGTCACATTAATGTCGTAGTGTATCATTTCCATCATGTGATGAGCCAGGTAATAAAAAAACAAATAGTTGCCAATAATTAAACATCAGTGCAGAAAATAAACTAAGAATATTAACACCAAATAAAAAAGTCCAGGCCGCTGCCTCCCTAAAGGAGAAATAGATGACTGGTCCCGAGCTTTCATCCCTTGGCAAACAGGTCCGGTAGTAAAGATTTCATAGATGCCAGTGCCTCCTCGGCCGAATTGAACCTCTTAGGGCCATCTTTAACTGTGACTTCTAACCGCCAAGATATAGTAGCGATGCGGATCATGACCCACAGCTTGGGCGTGATCGACATAGCTTGCCGGGCCTGCCTCATCTTCCATGTCAAGTCCAGTACTAATCACAGTTTCTTGCCCTCCCATTGGAAGGCCGCCAGTTTCTTAACCTCCCTTAAGATGTGCTCACGATCAAGATAGTTAAGAAGCTTCAAAATAATTGGCCTCGGTTGTTCCGATGAGGGGGGTCTGGCACGAAGGGCTCTATGGGCTCTCTCTATAATATAGTCAGGACCATTAGGTGAGGGCTCTGCTGATTTTTTAAGTAGCCTTTGCAGGAACAGGATGGTGTTTGGTCCTTCTTTTCCTTCTGGGAGACCCAATAACACCAGATTATTACGTCTATTACGACCTTCTAGATCATCGAGACGATCTTCCAATTTACTGATGCTCCTTTGCATTCAATCACAGCAGGCCCGATTTATCCATGGCCCTCTCAATAGATGAAATTCTCGCCTCTGTATCCGTGACTCTGCGCGCTAATTGAGTTAGAGCAGGCTTAATTTCAGAGACCTCCTCTATCAATTTAAATAGGGTATCGTTGATTGTCGTCAGGTCCCCATATATTTTAGCAGGTGTAATTTCTTCCTCGGGTGGTAATGGCGACGAGCTCCGTCTCGGCCGTTTATCTTCCAGCTCTGCTTCCCCCTCGCTCATACTGCCGAAACGGGCGTGATTCAATTTTAACTTAAAAACAGTCCCGCGTTGTTGGTAGCAGTGTCCTGAGTCCTAGTAGCCCTGCAAGATGGTGCAAAATTGCAGATTCAGAGTGCTAGGGGAAGGAGACCCGAGAGCTGCTTCCTCACTCCGTGCGCGTCACGACGCAACCCCTCAAGACTTAAAATTTGTAATAAATCACACTAGCTAACTCAAGTGTTTTAAAAAAGTTAATAGGGCCTCAGCAGAGTGTCTCTTATGACATGTGAGACCCTACTCTTGAAATCCGAGCAGCAAAAACTTCTCAGTTTCACTTCATTGTCCTCTGGCCCAGCCCATACACTCAGAGTCTCTTATACCATAAAATACACACCATGGCGGCCCTATTAATTTTGTAAATGCTGAAATTATTTGTGAAGCAATACACTAAAATATTACAGAAACAGAGATGAACTGTATCTAGAAGGGCAATAAAAGTAACATGACTAGATGGAGTCTTCTCTGGTTAGGAAAAGGGAAGGCTGTGAAAGAGGACATACAACCCACATAAGGATTCTGGAGACAAGGTGAGGGAAACAGAACATACTGTAGGTTATTACAGATGGACACTGCAGATGGAAAGTAGGGCCATGATTCTGAAGACTACACCAAGACTGGAATACATGATTATGCAACAGAGTAAGGGGAATGCTAAATCTTTTTTCTACAGTATATAGATCCCTCCCCGACTTCCCTGCCTTTGTAAGGCAAGTACCTTGTTCCCAGGGATATGCCTTGTTCAGACCATGCCATCAATCAGATAGTAAGAACTTTTTTCTCCCAATCTTCCTCCCTCCTTCCCTTGGCATGAGATATGCCATGGAACCTCAGCAACATATCATGTCCCTGCAGAGGAGAAAGCTCCCCTGGCCCACAAGTAAGGCTTGCTACATGCCACAATCTATGACAAGCCCTCCCTAGCCAAGGAAAGCAGCCTTCCAGCAGCCTCCAGTGACCTGGCCTGGCCCCCAGTGAAATGCCTGGATTCCGCTTCTCAACTCTGGTCATCCACATGGCAGCACAATGCACTGTCATTGGGTCACCAGGGTGGCTGAATACTATACCCTTTTTAACATGTAAGGAGCAAGAGGAGAGTTGAGGACCGGATGAAGATCCAGATCTTTTAGGGAAAGAGAGAAGCTGATGAGAGAGGCAGGGTGATAGTAGATGCACTAAATAACTGTTCTGTGTTAGTATTCATTAGAAATTTAGAAGATGTGGCAAGCTCAGTGAGAAAGCTGTTGGGTATCAGCAGGCAAAGCAGGAGGCAGAGCTGCCACAATTAGTGGCTATTTTTTTTTTCAAATTGTTTAACCAGGTGAGACACATTAAGCTGAAAGCTTGTTTACAAGTGCAACCTGGGAGTACAGGGAAGTTAAGTGACTTGTTCAGGGTCACACGGTATGCAAGTGGGGGCTGTGGGATTCAAACCCAGGTCTCCAGATTTAGTGTTCAGAGCCTTACACCACTGCACCATACTGCCTAGGAAGCAATGAATCAGGACGATTCCTGCATCAGGATGGTATGCATCTAATAGTAATAATGGAGTAAATTTGGATCCTGGCTTGGATTCTTGTTGATGTCTTTTTGAGACAAATTATAGCCTGGGACAATGCAAGGGGACTGAAAATGGTCAGTGCCATTCCCTGTTCAAGATGAGGGTGAGGTTAGAACCAGGCAATTACAGATCTTTGAGTCTTTCCTGAGTGAGTAGCAAGTTATTTGAGTTAATTACAAAACATATGGTACAGTAATTCAGCACATGAAGACAACTGGCTGTTTTCTAGCACACAACATGGCTGCACAAACAGTAAATCCTGACAAACCATACGGATTGCCTCAATTGAGAATGCAGTTGGTTCCTTCTTTGTTGGAACAAACAAAAAGTTGGATAGGTTCTATATAATAAATGGTGTCAATTTTGATTTCAGCAAGGATTTTAACAATCTAGCATGGAAAACACAAGGATGAGGTGATGCAACATGAGGTCCTCAACATATACAGGGGGTGGATAGCAAGCTGGTTGACACATATGTAGCAGAGAGCGGTGGTGGATGGTTATAAGTAAGGGTGGATGTAGCTTTTGAGTTGAGTAACACAGGGGTTAGTGCTACATTCACTGTACATTAACATACTCATTTGACCTGGAGGATGTAGATAGTAGAAAACTGTGGGAGTTTTCTCATGATACAAAATTGGCAAAAAATGTGGATGCAGTTTCTGGATACTGTACTACAAGGATATCTAAACACATTAGTATCATGGGCTGAGAAATGAGGGACTTGGTTTACTGTGGTGAAATGTAAGGTACTGCACCTAGGATTCAAGAATTCGGGTTGACAATGCACTGTCTGGGGAGGAACAGTGGGCATCACAACTATGGAAAATGATTTTGGTTAATTGTTCAACAGTAAGATGAAGATAGGCCAGCAATGTACTGCCACAGTCAAAGGAGAAATTGTAACGTTGGGATACATTAGTGGGTAGAAAGCAGGTCAAAAAGGATGATTTTCCCCCTGCACTAGTACTTTAGACAATGCCTTGTGTTCTATATCCACTTCTTGCCACTGCCAAATGGAAAAGACATTGAAGAAACTGAGGGGATCAAGTACAGGGCCACCAAGCTTAGTAAGTTTGGAGGCAAGAGCTACTATATGAAGAAAATAATTGAGTACTCAGATTGTTTAGCCTTGAGAAGATAGGGTTGAATGGGACCTGATCATAGTATTTAAGGGATAGACAGGGTGGAATAAAACACAACTGTTAGAGCTGGTGAGTGCAAGCAGAACTAGAGAGCATGCAGGCAAACTAGGTAGAGGGGTGGATATAATAAATCATACTTCACACAGGGCTCCAGTACGTGGGATGGCCTACAGTGCACATACAGTAGTCAACTGTGGAAAAAGAACACTTCTGGACTTTAAAGCATGACTAGATAGATTCTTGTTTGAGAACAATATTGAGGGCTGCACAACATAAATAAGGGCACCATTCTTATGTAAGAATCAACGTTGATTTCTTCCCGAAAGTATTCAGTATTTAGTTTTGTTCATTTTTCCTTCCACTGATTATAGGGATGTATTTTATGACTGTGCACCAAAAGTCTGTTTGCATAAAATTAATGTTCAATATCACTGATTAGCACAACTAGTAAGTGATTGTTCCTATTATTCTGATCATTGTAACTTATACACAATTTTTGGCTGGATGTCCCCGAGTGATAGAAGGCATCTTCTCAGATTACAACTCTCCCTGAAGTGCATCCAGGCCAAACCTCCTGATTATCTGCAACAAATTGAATAGAATGGTATTATATTTAAGCCATCACTCAGCTAACTGGAATTTAATATTCCTAAATTGCATTTCAATAGAGGAAAGTAGGCATGCAATTATTTTGTTATTGTTCTTTGAAACACTTTACCAGCTGAATTTTGTATCTTAACTGTAAGGCTACCAGCCAAGACCAACAGATTAAGAGATTAACCAGTGGTTTATCGAGAATCTGCCTGTAATGTAACAAGAATAGTTTGTAGTAAATAACCTGATTTGTTTTATGTCTTCAGTAACTTGTAAACTAGATGTTATAGTTGTATTGTAAATATTATTTATAGAAATTGAAATGCTGTACTTAATTGATCTAGTTGAAAAGGGCATCATTGTAAATGAGCTTTGCTTAATAGTTTTATCCAAAAAATTATATAAAATGAAAACTCTGGCAGTCAGGTTGGATGTGTGTCAGTACTTGAATTGGGGTATGCAGTAGTCACAGACGTGCAGCAGGAGAGAAAGATAAGATACACCCTTAATCCTTCTAGCTACCAACATACAGTGTGTAAAGTGGAATCCTCAGGTGGTATTCTCCATTAGGAAAAAGGCCAGGAAGGGTTCTTCTAACCAATTTGAGTCCATGAGTGCAGTGGTAGAAATAAAACACTATCTGTCATCTGAAGAATTACCTTGTTACTATATCTCTTGTCATCTACTCACTCACTCACTCACTCTGTCTCTCTCTCTCTCTCTCTCTCTCTCTCTCTCTCTCTCTCTCTCTCTCTCATTTTCTTATTCACAAAATGCAGCCCGCACAGTGCTAGAGGTCAAAGCAGTTGTTAGACATTTTATTGTACAGTTTCAAATTGATACCTCACTTCCAGACACATCACAAACCACTGCTGAAACCATTTATTTGCCTGGGCAAAAACAGCTGATAAGCAACCTAAAGCACCTCTGTATTTCACATTTTCTTTCTTAGACATGCTTCACTCATTCTTCTCCATGGAGGACCACTTAATGACCTATGATTGAGGATGCCTCTACCACCTTTCCTTCAAGACAATCTAGTTAAGAGGTACTACTTTCAGACCCTACCCTGCTTGTCTTGTTATTCTGCAACTGTCTTCCTTCTGCTGGTTTTAGGCCCTCTACTGAGGACTGACCCTATTCAGGGACAATGTTTTGACCCTGTTCTATTGCCTGCTTTCTGTTCTCCATACATTTGAGGACATTATTCATGGTCCTCAAATGCTTCCCTGTTACTTGGGTGAAAAAAGCCATGGCCCTGAGCTAAGGTCTGTATGCAGCCCTCTTTCTTTACTGATAAACATGATCATGGCCCTTTTTTCTTATACTGGTAGCTGTTTTTCTTTCTCTACTGTTCACCCAGTACTCAGTTCTGGAGGTATATCCCTGTGGTGCCACTCCCATCTCCATCTGCCATTAAACCTACTATTCAGCAGGGAATGCCCATGTAGGGCCCATATGTGCCACCACACTCATTCCCATGTTTAAATATTTTTTTCCACTTTCCCCCATTGCCATCCATTTCCCTGCAGTGCCTTGTAACAGCCATCTGTTTGTCTAGTACAAAGATGGACAATATCCTGTCAGGAGTAAACTCCCTTGACATCCATAGGCGCCACTGTTTGACAGAACTCAGTGCCATTGTTACCTATCTGTGAACACTGCCTAGTGGTAGAGTCTCTCTGGCCCTCCAAGATGCCTGGCCAGCTCCTGAGTAAAACTCCAAAACCTGGCACACCATGACAGAAACATGATATGCTGCTGCCAGGGTAGCAGGTGGCACATGAACATCTTTTTGACTTTGTTGCATTTCCCATTACTCATTGTGAACTTCAAGCTCAAGGTTCATTGTTGATGGTTCAATCCTAGCATGTCATCATTAGCATCTTCTCATGGGTGTTACTCTTATGACATGGCTCATAATGGCTCCTGGGCTCATACTCGAGTGTTGACCACCTCCAATGCAATGGCGGCTCAACACTCAGGTCCCCACAGGGAATTATGCTTTCCATATGATGTTCCAAGCCACAGCTCTCTGCTATAACTGGAGCCCCCTGGACTGTAAAATAGACCTTTAACTGGGGGGGGGGGCTACATACTGTATGTTAAAAAAGTTATTGCATTTTCATTGAAGTTTCATACTTTCAGTGACATTATGTGATTCCTTAATCTCTTGGTCTTCAGTGCTCTAAAGAGCTATATCTGGTCTGATGATGTTGTCCTTTCAAGTATTACAAGACTATTAATGATCATGTCTCACCAGAATCTTCACTTTTCCATAGAAAATAGCCAGTACCTGGCAGCCAGAACTTACTGATCTTGATGCCTACACATTCAACCATTTTCATCGCTCTCTTCTATAGCGTGTCAGTATTTTGTTTTTCAGAACACAGGAAACTGAATTGTATACAATACTTGAGATGGGGCTTTATAGAGGATTCGTATAGGGGCATTATAATATATTTTGATCTGCTGATGATGTTTCAGCTGGGGCATGCCATGATTTTGTTTGCTTTGCTAGCACTGTTGTTCCATATGAAACTACAGCCAAGAAGAGGATTTATTTGTATCAATTTAAAGAAGATGAAACTCCCTGTTTTTATTTTCAGCTGGGATTTAGTAATCTAGTTACCACTTCTTCAGTATTTCACCTTCAAATTCTTTATGCCTAGATGCATCACTGAGAATGAGTTTTTTATTGGAGTTCATGAATCATCCATCCACCCACTCTTCCAATTTGACTAGGTCACTTTACATTTCATTTGTCTCATGTTGTGATGTACCATAATGACAGTATTTTTTCCATTTTGGTATCCTAAGCAAATTTGGTGACCCAGTAGCTGCTGACCATTACTTAATCACAAACAAATATATTGGATAGTGTTAATCTCAGGATGATACCCTGTGGGACTCCATTTGTCACTTTTCTCTGTGGTGGTGGGTTGTCATTTATTACAAATCTTCACTTTCTATCCCCCAACCAGTTATTAACCCATGTCATTACACAACTGGTTACCCATTTTATGAAGTACCTGCCTGTGTGGGGCAGTAGCAAATGCTTTACCTAAGTCCACCTACACAATATCTATGAGTGTACCCACATTTACTTCCTTGGTTGCAATACTGAGAAATGTAATGAGACTAGTCTGGCATAGATTCCCTTACAAAACTAGTGTAGGGGTACCAATTCTTTTTTAATAAACTTTCAAGAATTTTTAATTCATATGATTATCCTAAGTGACTTCTCTGGTAGTAACATCAAGTTCACATACCTACAACAAAGTTAGCCATGATGCAACAGAGTAACTCGTAGTAAGTGACACATTACAAAATACTCACTACAAAAGAGCTTGATTGCCATTAAATTGCACTATCCCCTGCAGCACACTGCAGCATTTTGTGATATACAGCAGCATCACTGCAATGCAACCTGGCTAGCACTGTTGTATAGTTCATGGACTCAAACCAGGAATGCTGTAAATATTGGACCACATGAGCCACTCTCATGTCTTCTGACACTTTTCCAGTTGGCTCCTTGAATAAGTTAATGAATGTAATGGATAGTTCTTATGTCAGCTTCTTCAGGATATTTCTGTGCATTCCATCCAACCAAATTGCCTAGCTTCTGTTTACTTTAGTGTTCTCTCAACTCTATCAAGTGTTGCATATATGACTTGAAGTGTGTCTTGCGGTGCTCCTATTAGTAACAATTCACTGTCAGCTAGTTATCATTCCGTCTCATTCTTAGGGCAAATACAGAAGGAAAAAACTTAAACAGGCATGCTACTGTCTGCTTATCTTTTGCTATTATGTGATCATCATTTACTGGATATATCCAGAAGGGACACTAGATATATCAAGTCTGCCTTTCACTGCTTCTTAAGCATGTAACATGTATGCTGTGCTAACATGTACACATTTAGAGATTTCTCTCCCACCCACAAGTATAGCCTGTGATTCCCTTAGTAAGCAGACATGTGTCCAGGCATACCGTGAAGGAATATACCACCTTGTTGTCAATTGTTTCCATTGGTAAACTGTTACATGGATTCATCACCCTTTGGGGAAAGAAGTGGCTCCTATTGTTACTCCTGAATGTGACACCTTTTTGCTTCAGGGACTGCATTATATCTGCACCCTACTTGAGTACATCTGAACAAATATTTAAATCAGTTTAACCTTGTGAATTTCCTTCAGTATGTGGACAACTGAAATCATATCACCCCTAAGCCTCCTTTTCTCCATAATTAACTTTTTAGAGGCCTCCAGTCTTTCCTCCATACCAGTGATCCTTCTGGTGGCCTTGCGTTGCTCCCCAGCAGTGAACTGTGTTGAGAGAATGAAGTAAGCTAGCAATAATACCCAATAGGATGGGTGGTACTGGGATATACCAGACTATCACAGGGGCATAATGAGGCCTGTAGCCACAGGCAGAGGGTCGTATAGCCCCTGGGAGGTCTCGTAAAGCCCAATACCACTCACCCTGGAGGGTATTACTACAATTAGAAAATGGGTATTGCTAAAATGTTAATAAAATAACTTACAAAATTTAAAAAACAATCATATATTGTTTAAAAAAATGAATATAAAATCAAAATGTAAAATGATCCCTGTCATGCTACACAAGCAACTAGAGAGCACTGTTGTGTTGTTTTCAGATGCCTTTCTTTTGATACAGTCAGTGTTCTTTGTACTGCACCACCCTTTTGTTACTTACTTCAGTGTGCTGCACATAGAACTACAGGATTTCTATGGTGTTGCCCAACCCACCACTAATGAGAAGCTACAATCAGGAAAAGGATATGTGAGTTGTGGAGTTTTTTATATATAGGCTGTGTGTGATTGCAGTTGGAATGGATGACACTACTGAATGCATGATGCACGTGTGTTAGCTGCAAAGTCGGCTTATCGGGTAAGATGGTGCTTGCATAGCAGTAAGGCATCACTGTCTAGTTTTCTGCTTTTTTTTAAAATGCCACATGTTCAGCAGCTGAATCACTGTTCAAACAAAGAACAGGAATGTGGGCAGTGCCAGGGTCACTCACTGCATTTGATCATGGTAGGGAGGGATTGCAGTAATGAATGGCAGATGTGCATTAGCACTGAACTCAGCTTATTTGGTAGCAATGTTTTCTTTCGTGTTTTAAAAAAATATACTAGACAAAGTGTACCACTGTTTAAACACAGAATGGGATTGTGGGGGCTGGGTTACTCTATTCTCTACTAGGGGAAACTCAGAAAGCTGGCTTACTTCGTGAGACAAAAAATGGCATCCCATAACTTTCAAAATCCAAAGTGGCACACTAATACCACTTTGGTAGTAAGGCAGGTTGGCATGGATTTTGTTTTTTTCCTGGTCTCTGTTGGCACATAAATGTACTCCTTGATTAGGGGCTAAGCCAGTCAGAGGCCAGGAAATGTTCAATCCATTTTTTTAAAGCCTGACTAGTTGCCTGTTGTTTATAAAGGGCTTCTGTCCCTTCTCTCTTTGACTGGTAACATTAAGGCAGAAGTGATAAAGCATCATTTATTTTGCTCTCTTTTCTGGTGTTTTGAATATTACTGGCTACCTTGGCATCAGACATTGGTGAGAAACCAAAGTTTCACTGCCTATCAACCACCTGTCCCTCTTGCAGTGATGGGAAACAGGTTGGTTTGGCACCATCAGGGCAGTTTGGCCCACTCAGTGGGGAGCCTGATAGAGGGGGAAAAGCCACAATGTCAGCCCCACAGGGCAAGGACTCTGCTGAACCTCAGGTGGCATGGGATTGGGTCCTTAAAAAAATTCCCTTCTGAGACACAGGTTCCCACGAGTGTTAGCTGTAGACTATCCCCACTGTAGTGAGGCTCCCATGTCATGTTAATAGTTGTGTAACCAGTTCTCCTGGAAAACTGGCCCTACAGTCCCAGAGCTGGGCCCTGCCCCCTCCAAGAAGAGGATTTGCATCAATTTAAAGGAGATGGGACAAAATAGCAGGCTAAAGACTAATGTCTTGTTAAATTTAAGTGTTATTTGGAGAGTTTATGAAGATGTGTTGGACCAGCTCAGAAGTCACTTACATTTATTCTTCTAGATTATTGCAGTCCTTTCACCCATTAGTATTACCACCTCTCCCTGTGGCGGTCTTTTTCCACTGAAAAAAAACCTGGGAATTCTGAGAAGTAACTCTGTGAAGTGTACTAAAGTTTTGAGATGAATGATAGAGGGAGGGATTATACTGAAGTAGTCAGATGCAGAAGACACCATAGGAGGAGGCCAAGCTAGGGAAGTTGTTCTCCTTACCTTACCTATCTTCAGGGTCATTACAGGTACAGTAGTCATGGAATCATGTGACCCAGCTCTTCTCACTCAAGCAGTTTTCAGCAGGACACTGAGGCATAAGGTGGTAGTGATATCTGATATTAATGCTGATTCCTCAGTTGAGTTGGTGGAGATCCCTGAAACCTGAGGGACAACTTTGGACTAATACTTGATGCATCCATCCCAACCAGTTATTCAGCCTTACATAGTCTAAGAAGGAAATGCAGAGGTGGTGGGGTAGCCATTTGTCTTAAGTCCATGCTGGTCCTCATTGTGATCCCAGTGCAGGAGATTAGGTCATTGGAATGAGGGGCCACTGGAGGAGTGGTGGGTGCAGGCAGTAGTATTCCTGTGGAGTGGCATCTTGGTCATGGAAATACGTTCCTGAAGAATTTTGCAGAATTCATGATGGACGTACCATTGGATGCCTTCAGTATTTTATTCCTTTGGGATTTAAATGCTTGTGTTAACAATGAAGCCTCTTAATTTGGACAATTCCACAAGATGACAACATCACTGGGTCTTGCACAGGTGGTTCCCTTGCCACCCACCAAGAGGACCATGCCTTGCATCTGTCTTCTCACTGTGACTGAGCATAAATAATGTCAGGGATAAATTCAGTCTTTTTGGTGGATAATTGCATGATATGGTTTCACTATAGACTCCCACCTGTTATCCCACCTCCTGTGGAAATAGTCCAGTACCACCCTAAAAATAATTTTCAGCATAAAAAAATTAAGACAGTGCTGGACATCTCAGGCATGGTGTTGGCATGTGCAGGGAGAACTGAAAAGGCAGTAGATTGTTACAATCAGTTGCTCTCAGCTACACTTGACTCCTTTACACTATGCCATGTATGTCTATGGTCTCCAGTCAGAGTGCTCCATGGTTCAATGTGAAACTCCAGTGGTTGATGTCCAAGGAACAAAGCTTGGAGCTTTGAGGGGATCCCAGTTTGAAGAGGGCATACTGGCTCTAAGGGCTCATTATGACCAGCACAAAAGGGCAATCACCCTGAAATGTCATAGTTTCTGTCGAGTGTGATTGCTGCAGGTACAGACCAGCTGGCCAAGCTCTTCTTGACTGTTGACAGGCTTTTGTATCCTGCTTATCTGCAGACTGTGAGAGTTTTTTTTATAGCAAACTATTAACAAATCAACTGTTTTTTTTCCTTGACAGGGTGTTCTCTATTAGATTGGTGGTCCCACAAAGCAGTTTTCAGGGCCCAGCACAGCACTTTCTTTGTCAAGTGAAGGCACTCCAGTTTTCTGGTATAAATGCCAGCCAGTTAAAATGAAAGAACTCCCTGGGTGGTCTTTTAGCTGCACTGACCTGCTGCGTGCTGGTTCTTAGTACCACACAATTACTGATGTACTGTTAGGAGGCTTTGGGTCTAGTCTACATGAAGATTCTCTGGTGTTCCTTAGAGGAGGTTATATTTCCTACATCTTTGAAAATGGCCATGGTAAAGCCCCTTCAGAAACAAAAAAACATAACTGGTACCTGATGTTCTTTTAAACTGCAGACCTATTTCAAACCTGCCACCCTTTTTGGGAAAGGTGATCAAGCAGGTAGTGACAGCACAGCTCAAGGCTCATCTACAGAGGCACAGCATCTATGAGTTGTTCCAGTCCATGTTTCTGCACAGACACAGCATGTAAAAGGCCCTTATTAGGGTGCTAAAGTATGTCCTCTTGGCAGGAAATAGAAGGGAGCAGTCTATTATTGACCTCCTTGATATCTCTTCCACATTTGACATCATGGACCATGGGGATCTTACAGCTGACAAGTGTCCAATCGGGTATTAGTAAAGGTGGGACAGTTTTCTTATTTTACAGGCTTTTAATCATATTCCTTTATTACTTTGGGGACTTGGGAGGGAGGAGGGAGGTTAAGTGCTAGAGGGTGGGTTGTGTGTGATGAACATTGCAATTTTGCTCAGATTGTATGTGTATTAATGCTGATGTGCCCCATGGACTGATGAAAGGATCAGTTCCTCTCAATACCATAATATAGCCTTATAGATCTTCACCAGAACTATGGGAGAGGGGGAGTAGGAGATTAGGTGCTAGAAGGTGGGAAGGGTGGGGGACATTCCTGAAACTATCTAGATGGTGGGAGAGTATGTGTAAATTACTTTAACAGTAGGTGAGGTTGGATTATTCTTTTAAAAATGATTAAACAAAAAACAGAGGAACACTTTACTAGTGTTGGCTGGTATCATGTGACTTTGCCCAATAAAATTATGCATAGTGACAGTTTGCTGACACTTTTGCTAATGAAGTGCCACTAAGCATAGTTTTGCTGGGTGAAATTGGCAATTCACCAGGCAAAGAACTGTGCAAAGGGACCCTTCAGGCTATGCAACATCAGACAACTAGAGGAAGTGCTATAGATAGTGATATTTCCCATCTTTGTACACACCAGCCACAGCAGTATGAGTTCTCTTCAGATCACTCTCATGTACTTAATCGCAAATCAGAATATAAAAGACCTTAGAAGAACTGTAAATGTCTTGTTAGGAATGCAAAGTCAAATCAGCACTCAAAAGCCACTACCCTGCCTCAAGTATACCTTATTGTCAGGACTGTGAGGGAGACCAGCAATATGAATGTTACTCTTTCAACTCCAGTTTTCCAATGCTTAAAGTATATTTTCAAACCTAATACTGTCTTTTACCATAATGGCTCCCAAACTAACTTGCTGCTCATAAAACTATGTCAGTTCCAAAATCACCATTTTATTTTCATGCAGGTATTATTCAAAAATTACCAAGTTATCACCCCACTGTAGTCAGCTGAGTAGTCTCATCAGCCTTCTCACTCGGTTTGCTTTTGAAGCAGTGTCATCATTTGTGTTGAAGGGAGCAAGCTTTGCACTATGCTGTGTGGAGGTCCAAATGTCTTCCTTGCACTCATCAAAGATGTCTTGGGAAACTAAGCCTCCATGCCTTTCAGAGTTATTTTCTTATTATCATTCTTCCTAGACCTTCCAGGTCACAAAAAGTTAAGGTCACAATTGTCCTTTTTTAAAGTTTAGCCAACAAAAAATTAATGTATTACTGAACATACAGTGGTAGCCATTGCCACTTTGAGTATTGGTACACTGATAGCATGACATGATCTTGTATCGATCAGAAATGCCGCATTCATCTTAATACAGTTTTTCCAGTATTGGTCTGAATGATGTTGCTCCATGGTGCAGCATTATTTGAAGTGGCAATGGCTACCTTTGTAGCCTTGTTACTAGTCATATGTGAGACTAAACCATTCCAATGGTGTATCAGTGCAGTCCACAAAGGCTTTGGGTGAAGCGCTTTTGGTCTCAGTTGGTATTAAAGATAATTATAAAGTGGGCTGGTGCCTCCACCTATAGAGATCCTTTTAACAGGTTCATGCAGTCCCTCCTCTGAGCTTATAATTTATGCATGCAAATGCTCAAGACAATAGTATTCAGAACACAATAAATATAGCTTAAAATGAGCGACATTTATTTTGGAGGTACAAGAACAAGATTTAGATGGGGAAAGGAAATAGTTAGATCAAGCAATAAACAATTATGTAGTTTTCTCCCCCAAAAGACCACAACTCTCTGGTGAGTCCCATCTAGCCTTCACTGTCTTTGCTGGCTCCCCCTAGTGGTGCATCAGTTTTCCAATCATTGGGAGCTCCCAAAACAGTCTATTAATGTGGCACACAATATGTAGCTGCAGGCCTGATGCTAGACCATGGTGCAGTATCAATTTAAGGCTGCTGGCTGAGAATCCCAAACAAAAGAATTAAGCACTGACTCTAGTTGTTCCTGGCTGTTGCAGTTCTACAAATGAGCTCAGAATAAAAGTTGCACAAAAATGCATAGCAATTATGGCTACATCTACTGACATGGAAAGATACTTCTAGATATTTTGCAATATTTCTGAAGATATTTTCTCTGGTGGCCCTACAGAGGTACTGCAGATCCTCAGGGAATTTCTCAGGTGATGTCAGAGAAATGTCAGAAAATATCTACCCATATCTATTGTTGTAATGGTACTTATATCTGGTCCTGCCTAACAGAAGAATTGATTGGTTATTGACTCGGTACTTACAACCTCTAGCATACTCTACAGTTGCTAGCTTCATCAGAACATCTCACTATAGATGAAGGCGGTGATACAGGTGTGGCAGAGCCACTGCACTTCAAGGGGGTTGGGGGGAGCAGGTTGTGCTAGTCACTGATGTCCTTTGATGACCTCACCACAAAGAGAGACTTGCCTTCACCCACCTTTATGGGAAAGGCAATCCCTCAGAGAAACAGGTAACTTTGGCCCTCTCTCAAAACAAGTCCTAAAGCTGCACAAACCCCAGGGCAGGATCGTTGGCGTTGCTGCAGAATGCAACAAAAAATCTTTTTGCAAATATTTTTAAACAACTTATCTCAGCCCAGTGGCTGACTGATGAAATCACTCACATTTCTCACTCCTCTTTCCCAGTCAAACCTAGCACTGTCTCACATATTCTCCATCTGCTGAAAATCTGGGGATCAGTTATAATTGGCTGACATCTCCTATATTATTCAATGTGCTAAACACCATTCTCTCAGTGGCTGCAAATTACCCAGGTGAAAGATCCACATGAAGTCTTCTGTAACCTAAGCCAGCTTGTACCTTGCTGTGCTGCAGGATTGGCTGTTTCTTTAGAGCAGCAAGGGCTTTCCTCTGACCAATGCCTAGCAGTTCTGGGACCAGAAGCAGAACAAACATTGTAGCCCCTTACAGTCTCTAGTTTGCTATACATTTTAAGAGTTGCTTCCATACCTCAGAGTGATTTTTGGCTATACAGACCAGTACTTCCAAGTCCCTTCCGCCATCCAGTGAGACTGGGTGATAAACTGGTTGTGGGTTTGTGCAATTTTGTGCTCCTGCAGATTTGTGCTCCATGAAGGAGCAGTTTTCATGCATGGCTGAGGTTTTGTTTACTGTGTGACTATGACAGCCACTGAAAATTAATGCAGCTTTTCTGTGCTTCCCAACTTCAAATGCATTCCATGGGGGTGGGTAAGAAAAATCCTAGAGACTGCACTGCAGAGAGGGGGCAGTAAAGGTTGGCTTTTTGGCCCTACTGCCACAATCCTTGTGGACCAGAAGGGCAAAGAGGTTGCAGTTTACCAGCCATGGCAAAGAGGACACTTCCAAGCCCAAGGACAGAAGGGAGTGTCCTGTAGCTTCCAATCAAAGAGCTGCAGTCCAGACTGGGACTAGAGAGAAGGCACAAGGCTGGTGGAGGTGGCAGCTATGTTATGGAGTCAAAAGGAGAACACTGTTTGGGAGGGGTGGTACATGAAAGAAAGAAACAGCCAAAAGACAGTAGCTTAAATAACCTACATCTGTTCAGTCCTCTCCACACTAGTGTATCCCCCTTTTAATGCAACCTGCCATTCTTGCAGTCTTCTTGAAAGCAGCCATGTACTGCAAGTGAAAATATTTGCCCCTCTTTGAGTCCTAATTCTCTGGGTGGGTTTTCTTCTTTCTTGCTGCTTGCTGTATTGTCCTTCCTTCAGTGGTACCTTGTGTCAGCCTCATGCCAATAGTGAACCCTCGCATCAGCCTCTTCTGCCAACACTTGAGTTTACATCCCCTAACTACCCCATTCATTCTGTTGGCCAGTACCCTCCACTCTGTCCTGCTCATTAAGGGCTTACAGTTGTCTCTTGCCCCAAATGGCTCTCCAGTTAATCAGACAAAGACCACCCCCCCCGCTCTTAACCCAGACCCATATCTAAACAATGTCTTGCCTAATGGTTCATTGCCACACCCCAAAAGCCCACAGGACTGGTAAGATCTCAGAAAAGATCAACCTGGACACTTTCCCTTCAGGAATATTCCTAATTCCCTGACTGACTAATTAATATCCTCAAGAGTTGTACAACTTACAGTATGTGATTCATGCCAACATTGACAACACAGTGGTCTACTCATTCCTCCAACTGCATTGCATAGACCAGGACAGCATTTGCTAAGTCACTCTCCACACAGGAAAACCTCCTCCCCATGATACCATTCTGTCCCAGCAATGATCCTTCTTTATTCCACTCTACCTGAACCATGGAATCACCAATAACTGTTACTTTTATTTTTGTTTTTTGTGTTTTAAGTTTCCACACAAATAACAATACCAAACAAGACGTGGTGTCCAACAAGTTACTAACAACAACAAACACACAACACAAACCCCTCACAAAAATCCCTACCCCTCCCATGCCTCAGAGGTTAAAGTTGATAGACAAGAAAAAGGCAGCCCTTGCAAATGGACATAGGTTATGCAGTTCAGGGTACCAAAGATTAGCAAATGAAATCTCTATAATAAAACCATCAAGCTCCATTGCTTTGCTCCATGGGAGGAGTTAGCTAAAATAAGGTATGTAATTTACCCCATTTCCTATTAGAACCTTGAATATGATTATGCAGATGATAACTTCCCCATCCTAACCAAGTATATAGGAGTAAAGTATATCTTGTGTAAAATGTAGAACTGAGTAAGTCATAATTTGTCATTAGACACATAGCCATATAAATACAGCTATATGCAATCCCAATTAAAGCTAGAGTTGGGAAATAAGAAAGACTAATAAGTGGACTGGCCCAAAATCTCTGGGAAAAGTTTAAAAAAGAGCACGTTTGTTATCTGAGAAACTGAATGTGGTTGTCATACTAGGTTTTGGAGGATCTGGAGAAAATCCTCCTGATAAGTGGTCCATGGTGTCATGCCAAATCGACTAATCAGTAGGTGCTGAATCTGACAAGCTTAAAATATAAATTTGCTCAGTAAATTGAGACACACTAACATTTCTTGGCTGGTAATTAGACAGTCTCCTGTGGGAAAGTCCATGACCCTCTTCTCTTCTAGTGCTGGCATACCTCTGGGGGACAAATGTTCTCCAAGTTGGAAATTAAGATTATGGCACAATGGTTGGGAGACATCCTTTGCATTATCATAATGTAAGGTTCTACGCAATTGAGCATGAACTTTTAATGATGTAAAAACAATTTTGTTTTGAAGTTGTGCTGGCAGTTGCTTAAGCGGGATGAAGTATAAACTGTCAGGAGATAAACCAGATTCTGCAATCTACATTCTTTCCAATTGTAGCCATAAGGGAATATAAAGGGAATTACCTTGCAAGACTTCTGAAATGGATCATCTAGCATATTTGGCTATATGACTTGCCAAACAATAGGTAAAAAAATTATGTAATTTAAGGCCTCCTAGGTATTTTGGTGCTCCTAATCGAGTATAGGCCCTATGTGGTGGTTTACCTTTCCTCAGGAACACAGAGAGAATAATATGTATTCTCTTAAACCATTTCAGGGGAAGCAGAAGATTAAGCATATTCAATGGATAAAACAGCCGGGGAAGAATATTCATTTTAATAATATTAATTCTCCCTTGGAGAGATATGGGTAATGAGACCCATCTATGCAGATCTTGCTGGATATTACCAACTAGTTCATCTAAATTAAGTTTCTTTATTAAGGTTATTTTCTGGAAGAGGATAATACCTAAATATTTAAGTTTGGTGGCCCACGCTAATCCAAGATGAGTTAGATCTGGTTTAAACATTTTTGAGTTTAACAGCATTACTACTATTTTATCCAGGTTAGGTTTGTAGTTAGAAAACCTACTAAAATCCTGAATAATATGCTGAGTTGCTGGAATGGAATTAGCAGGATCTTAGAGATGTAATAAAATATCGTCCGCATATGCAGAGAGTCTCAGATCAAATGGTCCAATGGGAATTCCTCTAATTAGGGGGAGAGAGCTTCAGAAGATTCAGCAAGGGTTCCAAGTAACAATTAAATAGAAATAGTGATAAGGGCAGCTTTGCCGGGTGTCAAAGTGCAAAACAAATCCATTTGTCAGTATGCCATTACAGTAGATGTTCGCCTGGGGTTTAGAATATAACACACAAACCCAACTTATAAAAGTTGAGGGGAAGTCAAACTTCTCCATTGTTTCAAATAAAAAGGCCCAATTAACCCAATCAAACACCTTCTCCGCATCCAGGGAGACCAGGACCATAGGTTGATTGGCCTCCCTGGAGGCAGAGAAGATATGAGATAATTTCCTCAGATGGTCCACTGAGGAAAGTCCTTTCATAAAGCTCATTTGCTCTGGTCCAATCAGTGTCTCCCAGACTTGCAGAATTCTGCTAGCCAGTATTATAGCAAAGATTTTAACATCATAATTCATGAGGGAAATGGAATGGTAGTTGGTTACTCTATCTGGAGGTGTACCAGATTTAAGTAGCACCACAATTAGGGCTTCTAATAAAGAAACATCTGAAATACCTTCCTCACAGAAATAGGAGAATAGTTGCTGGAGAATTGGGGCTAGCTCATTGGCAAATGCCTTATAAAAGTTGGAGGGAAAACCATCTGGTCCTGGGGATTTGTCCACAGGGAGGTATTGGATGGGTTAAAATATCCTGAAGAGATATGGGACTAACTAGGAAAGACCACTGATCTGATGTGAGTCTAGGGAGCTGAATAGGAGAGAGATAGTCTTGTATTTCTGAAATGGAGGGAGAGTTTGCAGACAGGCTATATTGGTGATAATACGCCTCAAATTCTTGGACAGTTTCTTTGGAGAAATAACTGTTACCTTTATCACTCCATTCAACTTGTTCCTTTCTCTTCCATGACAGGTCATTTGTCTGTCTGCCTGAACTGCCCCCAACTAGCCTTAGTCACCTGTTGAGCCCCCTCAACTTGGCTAGTAAGATGCTGATTCTCATTGCTGGTGTCGATTGGTGATTGTGTTCTCTTATAAACATGTCTTCTACCCCACGACTGCACTCAGATCTATTGATATTTCTACCACACTGGAAAGCACAGTCACTGACATCCTTCTCCCTTTTCATGCTGTCCCAGTCAACAACCCACCCCCACACACATACACACATTCCTACTCTAGTGCCCCCAACCCTAGCCTCATTTTCATTTATCAGCCTATACATAGTTCTGTAATGGTGTATATGTTCCCTATATTTCCTAAACCCATCATCATCCCACAATAAAAATGTTTTCAGGGGCCAGTGTAGGATTCAAACCAAAACCTGACTGTTTCCATGTTCAATGTTTAACAACTATGACAGAGACTGACAGGTCAAGAGAGTGCTGTGAGGGATACAGTACAAAAGGAGAGAGACAGTGCAGGATGTTTTTCCTTCCGGACTGTTTTCAATGTATGTGAGTATGCGGACAATAGCCAAGAAACCAACCTAGTTTATTAAAAAAGAAAGCAAAAAGAATCTGTTTGTGATAAGTTAGGGTGCCAGCCTAAAAATAAACTTTTGTGATGACTGGCAGTGCTGTCTACAACACGTGTGCCTCTCTGTCCCTCCCATGCCCAAGGCAATGTGAAGAATGTACTTATTCGGTATTTTAATAGAAAAGGGGAATGTTATCAGTGTTTTGCAATGTGAGAGAGATACAGCGGTGGCATGGTGTAGTTTTATTAATCTTGCTATAGATTCTTGGTCTCAACCATTTAGCGAGGGGGGAAAATGGTGACTTTAAGATGCTTTCTAAACAGAATGCCTTAAGAGGAAGATAAGAGCCATCAAGTTTTGTGATCAGACATTTTTGCTGGGACTACTTATTTATAGTGCATTATAGACCTAAATTGCACTACAACTCATCAATCAGATTACTCCATTGTTCTCTGCCATTTTATAAAGAGTCAATATTCCCCTGCAGGACTAGTTTAGAGTATTTGGGGGCTTAACATGCCATTGTCTTGGCCATTTCATCTGCAGCATTGTTTGATTTAGCTTGAGTACTTTCTCACCCCATGCATCATTTTATTGACACAACTTTCATCAAATTCACATCTCATGCATCATCTTTTTGATATCGCTCGTGTCATTCTCACTCTTTGCATCACTCATCTTTTTGACTCAGCTTAAGTCAATCTCACCCCCAGCATTGTCTTTTTGAGTCAGCTTGAGTCATTTCTTTCCCCCTGCATTGCCTTTTTGATTCAGAGTGTTATTTGCATTATTCTCTCCACAAGTGACATGTTTGTGATACAGCAGATCTCTTGTGTCCTTTTGGGGGACTTTTCCAATGTGAATGCTTTTTTTCAAAATACAGTGCACAGTATGTGGTGCTCCTAGATGTGATGCAATGTGGTTGTTTGACACACCTTGCATTGGTCAAAGAGCCCTTTGAAAATCTGGCCCTTTCGCTCACCTGTTGTGGCAATGTTTAATTTCAACCCTCCAGTCCCATTTTGTGGCATTGCAACAGGAGAACCAGTAGGACACCGGGGCATAACTGCAGAAGTAGAAGAGAGACATAAAAATTCAGGCCCTGCACTGGATGGAGGATGATGGGACCTGAGTACTGTGGATAGTTGCATGTGTCAGTAGTGCTATTTGACCTCGGGACAGGTAGCAGGGTTGGGAGTGGAGATAAAAATGGCAGCATCAGTGGGGATTAGAACTGCCACCATGTTCTATTAAGGTGTTTGTGTTGTCATGCAGTCATGTGTTCTGCATGTAGATGGGCAACTCTTTTTGAACTATTGCCCCATGCTAAGGAATATTACCTGGTGTTAAGGTATCAATGTTAAGATATTTTGGACATTTCTCTAGTGATATCACAAACATTTCAAGAAATATCTGAACATGTCAGTGACTGCAACTGTATTTCTGGTCATGCAACCAATTTTGGCCAATCACAGGTCAGGATATGAAACCAAGGTTTAATAATAATAAAAAACTTGCCAATAAATAGAGAATAATGGATGAATTGTTGGACATTATGGTTTTCTTTTTACACACCTGAGGTGTGTAATACTACTTAACGCACAAGTGGTTTCTTATGGTATTGCACACGCAATGTGTATAAAAAAATAATGCTATAGCAACCCATTCTTTATTTATTATAGCGCAGTGGTCTAAGACTCTGAGCTGCAAATCTGGTGACATCCAGCAGACCAAACCTGGGTTTGAATCCCATAGCTTCCACTTGCATACTGTGTGACCCTGAGCAAGTCACTTAGCCTCCTTGTGCTCCCAGGTCGCTCCTGTAAAAAAGCTTTCAGCTTAGTGTGCTATACCTGGTTAAACAACTAAAATAAAAATAAAAATATTTTATAAAATTGCTGGTTGGTTTAGTGCTGTGTGTTAAAAAATATAGCTGTTTTTATTTCTGAGGCATTTTGTTTGTGTTAGCATGAGATGGTAGAGGCTTTCACCTTCAGGTGGACTGTCTGACACCCACACCGTAATAATCAGTTTCCATTCCATAATAATTGTTGAGTTATTATGGCAATAGAAAGTAGTGTCAGTTCAGTCAATACATGGGCACACCAGTAATTATATATAGAATAATACATGGGGTGGTGTGTTTAATGAAATTTTACACACACCTGAGGTGTTGGATGCTACATAAACCCCAAGAGCGAAGCTTGAGGGGTTTAATTAAGTATCCAACACTGAAGGTATGTGCAAAATTCAAGTTTAACACACCACCCCATGTTTTATTTTAAATAATTGGTGAGGAGCATTTTTTTTGCCACAACATTGTATAAAATAGAAATGCATCACTGTTCAGCCAAGGCCCGGTTGGGTTTAAGCTCAATCCTCGGTTGGGTTGAAGCAGCTGCTGAAGCCACTGAAAAGTATGTCATATCCACTTAAAGACTATTCATAGCCACTGTTTGTCGGCAATTGTGGAAAAAATTTTATGCACATGCTACACCAAAGTGAGTGAGGCGTAGCTCACCACGAGCAATAGGCAGTATACTAACAATTGTGAAACAATTATAATGGGGGTTCAGGCACCAAGCAACAGCAGACCTGTGGGCCATATAATAGTGTCTGTTGTTACAAGAAAAACAGCATACATTTTAATTGAAAGGCAACAAACCACAACCACATGACCTAGTGCAGTCCATAAAGGAGCCCCCCAGGCAGTAGAGGCAAGGGTGGTAACAGCCAGAAGTGAATGCTACAGACGTAGGCAAAAGAAAGATCTCAGAGATAGACACAGCCATCAGTTACAAAATGCCACTGGGTGCAGGGTCCTACTGGTACAGGTGGTGCTACTGTGGTCCCAGTTGTGGGACTAGCTGCTGGCCCCACTGGGAGTGCTGATTCTGTTGAAACTTTTGAAATACTGTGAAAGTCTCCTGCCCCAATTAATATGGATCACCTGTTCTTCTGTCTGCTGGGCCATTCATATTATTTCAACAGCTGCAAATCTGCATGTGCACATTTTCTGCACTTGCAGAATTTTGCAACTTGCCTTTTTTTGTGATTTTCTGCATTTGCAGACATTTTGACTCTGAATATGTTGCACTTGTGTTTCCACCATTCTGCAAGCCTTTTTTTCCACACATGCAGATTTGTTTGCTCTCGGTGTGAATCTAGCCCATGATGCACAAACTGCATACTACACTTTGCTATTCAGTTCTCCCAGTCTGTATCTAGGAAGACTGTCACCAATTAGTAGTATACTTTACTTCCCTCTGCTGATGCTTTTTAAATCTGTTCAGGAGCTTTTAGATGATAATAGTCCTTGTTCTGGTGTTCTGCAACATAAACTGATCTTAACTCAGTCTTGTTCAGCATTCAATTCTCTTAGGGTGCTTTGAGCCCTTCAAAGTTGAGTACATCTATTTCAGTTACCTGTAACTGACATATGACATATTGCTAGCCCTCCACATTTCTTTTCTGGTCTATCTTTTCCATATAATAGCAATTATCTATCTCCATTCCTGACAATAAGTTCTTATCCTGCCATGCCTATGTTACTGTAAGAATTTCTCCAATCAACTTTTTTCATAGGCTGAGTACATCATGGTTTCCACTTCTGCACATACACATATACTCCATTTATTAATATAAATTTTTGCTGCTTGAATGCAGTTGTAAAGCATGGGGGTGTTAAAAATACATACTGTATGTTATAAATAAAAAGAACAAATGCAAACATTTGTTATTCGTTTTCTATAGAACTTATATACTCCTATGCTGCCCTCGGCTGCCCCCCTATGACCATCCCCTCAGCCCCATCACCCGGCTTCTCCAGGGCTTACCTTTCTCTGTCGTCCTCTGCTACAGGATGGGAGGGATGTATCCAGTTGCCAGTGCAGGGCCTACAAAAGATCAATCATCATCTTTAAGCCATGGATATTTTTTCTCTGATTTTCTCCCTGGGCCCGCAGGATGTGCAATGTACATGACGTGCATGCTCCATCAACACATAGACACATAGAACATGGCGCCCCTTTCCTTGCATGCATGGTTCACTTATGCTTCCAAACAAACACCTCCAGGTGGCAGTCAAGCAGTAATCCACAGCAACCTCTCCCTGAGGAAGGAGAGCAGTTCAGAGAATGCTCAATACTCCCTTCCCAGATAGCCCCTGAGTAACCAGCATCCATTTCTGAACACAGGACACTGGCATGGCAGGAGGTGAGGCACCAGTGCATCAGCCCTCATGCCACAAGGCAGACTTATTTGTTAATTTTTTTAATGAAATTATTAAGAAGCTGACTATCCAGTGCCATAGTGCTGGAAACTGAAGCTCTAAGTTTATCAACAGGTCAGAAGAAGAGTTAAAGTTCCCCATCAAGAGATGGCATAATATCCAGTATTACGTACCATACAGTTTATATACATTTTTATCAGAACATTTTGTGGTCCTTTAATCATAGAAGAAAAATTAAAATCTGTTTGTAGAGGTAGGATTGGTTGCACCCAAAGAAGAACATGCTGTTAGAGTAACACACATGAGAAAGTCATAAGTTTACCACTTTAGGTTGTGATATATCATGATGTAAATTTAGTAATGGTATTCATTGTTTACAATAACTAATTATTATTAGTAGGCAATATTAAGGTATATTTCCAGACTGAGTTATTATGAAAAAATCCATAGTCACCATAGTATAGAATGTTATAGAATATCTATCTAAAGTGAGATATCATGCTTACCTAGGGAAGTGCCAATCACTTCTTTGTTCACAAATTACTGTGGATTGTTTAACTACAATCTGGATGACAGCCAACACTAAGAAACTTAAAACACTCCCTACTGCAAGCTGCCATTGGTTCAGATCTAAGTCCCTCAAGTAGAACTTGAACCCTCAGCCTTCTTACCCAGAAACCAGACTACCACCAAACAAATTGCACTGGCTCAGTATTACTGTATGTAGTCGGACGCAAAGTACAACACTAATTTAATGTTAACCAAACAAATTAAAAATTCATTAAGGAGCTTTTGGTCCTGTGGATGCAAACTGAAATAACAAAGCTCAGTGCTATCGCAAGACAATTTCAATAGCCTTGAGGTGGTATTGATCATTTGGTTGCATTTTAATCCTTTGAAACAGACTCCTAAAATAAGTTTTCTTTGTGTTTGTGTGGATAGTAATATATACGGGTGTCATTTATTCCCCATAGGGAATCGGTGTCCTTAAAAATCATAATACCATCACTCTGACATCAGAAAGTCATACTACAATTGTACGGACATCAGATTAATGGTATTGTGAGATGGAATGTTTGGAGCATTCCATGTAATACAAAAAAGTGGCAACTCGTGAAGTGGGCACATGAGGAAGGGCGCCGTCCATTACGGCGACACCTTCCTCATGCAATCCACTCACGGCGACCGACAGGTAGGGTGACCGGATGAGGGGGTGGGCAAACTAGGCTACAGGATGTCGCTATATGTACGCGTGTGCAGGGGGGTGGGAGTGAGCACAGAGAGCATGGGCTGGGAAGGGGTAGAGAGGCTGTAGGAGGTGGTGCTGCGGTCATTGGTTGAGCTGCGGCGTGGCGTCGGGGATTGGGCAATGGCTGGGGTAGCTGAGGTACTGGGTTCAGGTCCGGGCACTGGTGCGATTTTTATTGCGCCCGGCCCGAATCTTTTTATTTTTACTACTTTCACCCCTGACATGCACCCCTGGAGTTGAGAATCCTTAAGTTGGGGGGGTGCAGGGGACAAAGCCCCCAGTGAGGGAGGGGGTGTGAGGGTGCAGCCCCACAAAAAGTAGTAAAATATGTCCTGGCGCCCTTGTGCTGGTGTGCCAGGGTTGTCAGAGTGCCGAAAATGTGTTTGGCACTCTGACTGAGCGATAACGGCGATCGCCTTTAGGCGTTCACAGTTATCACATAGACCCCAAAAAAGTAACAGTAAATCATTAGTAACCTGGCTTGTCATTCCATCTTGGGATTCTAGTGACATCAAAAATCACTCAGGTTTTGCTCTCATGGTTTATGATGTCACCAGTCCCTTGATGGACTTATTGCCTTGTTACTGATGATTTTTTATATATTATTCTATCTCTCATATATAGTAGAGGTCTGCTGTAAATGCTGATAACATTGTCTTGCAACAGGTAAACAACATGTATTAACAATGCAAGCAATATTAGCAATATTTGTAATAATGGCTAATATTTTAGTCCTTTACAGTATAGCTACATTTAATGACTGGCTGGAGACATTAAGGGCTTGAAATGGAGATGAAAATGTTGTGCTCTGCAGTAATGGAGATAATGAACAGAACACAAATCTCTATTGCTATTACAAAAATGTCAGATTAGTTTGTTTCATGTCAAAATAGATCTAGTTTTGTTTAATTTTAATTATTGTCTTCTAAAGACAGAGGTGCAACAAGCCAGTCTGCAAGTTCTAGTAATCTTTTCCTAGGCAGTTACAGGCCACTAGTAAGTGAATTATAATACTGCATATTGTGTTCCTGGTAACTTGATGAAGCATAGAGCCATAATATGGATGTCACGGTGACTTCCTTACACAAAAAATAGGTATCCATCCACTTACTTTAAAGGGGACAGTAAATACGTGTTAATGTGCTGCTGCTTACAATGTTTCTTTTTCATAGTCACAGTAATAATTTTATTCATGAGAAAGAGATACACCCTGGAGGGACAGACTCATTTAAAATGGTTTGCAGTTGTAGCTATCTATCTGGTTACAGCTTGGAGAAGGAACAGTTTATACATTCTAGCCTCAGTACAAACCTATATTTTCAGTAAAATTTCAACAACGTTTACTATTTCACTCATCCCTCAAATGAGAAGAGGCACTCCGTACCCAACTGTTATACAGCAACAGACTGGTTACCTTCCACGTATGTCTCACATAGATACTGTAAATGAAACCTCATCATATTAATCATACAACAAAGGTTAATACAGTGTGTAGTCAATCATACCATGAGGTCTCTAATGAGTGTGTCGCACTTCTATTTAGCCAAACGTAGTGGGACACTTAGGGTGCAGGCCAATAGTCAGTTCAGTTTAAGCCAGAGGATTGGCAAAGGAGAAGTAGCTGGAGCCCACTTTACCGTTTTAGTGAAGGACAATATATTCCAGTTCTGATGCATACCTAAGCCCCTTCTGGACTGGTCTGGGCTCTACTAAGGCCTGGATGTAGTCAGGCATCTTACCTGAGATACATTTATGTATGAGGTGTAGCAGATAAAGTCGTCTGCGGTCACCTAGGTTCAGACAGTTCAGTCAACCAAATAATGTGTAGTGGTGCCTATCATTTATTTATTTATTGAGTCTTGGAATTAAGACCTTTGAGCCAGGGGCTCATTTACAAATGCTCCACACCAAACAATTTGAGTAATACTTAGAAATGAGTAACAAACACAAGTACACTGGGTTAACTTAAACAATCATGGTGGGATACAATAAGCTGGAATAATAGTAAAATAATCAAATTACATACTAAGACAATTACATACTAAAACAATGGTAAAACAATGGATAAGTGCTAGCAATGCAAGCAATACAGATATTGTCAGGTGAGCCTAGTTGGAGAGAAGGCCAGATAAGAGGTAAACTGGGAGAGGGAAGAGAGAAAGGTGACTGTGCAATAGATGGAGTTGGAAGAGAAGAAGTAGAGTTGGGTGGGGGGTGTATTCCTAAGGACAGGGTTCATATAGGCAAAGACCATGAAAGAAGTAGGAAGAGTTAGGGGATCCATGGACTCATAGGTCACACAGAACAGCAGCTCAAGGGGCATTGTCAGCAAACAGGTGGGTAGCATCTAATATCAGGTCATTATAATTATCATGGGGTATATTTAGAACTAAGTAATCACACCTGTTGTAGAGAACAGTTAGGTTTCTTAGGGCTTATAAGTGACATCAGGGACATTGGTTTACCCTGATTGAAAAATGGCAAAATCCATTTTGCAGAACCGAAATTGTAATCAGTGTCTGCAAAGCCAAAATCTGTTTCTACCAGTGTTTTGTTTTGTGAACTTTGTTTAACAAGTTTTGTTTCTCTGCTAAAGGGCATTGTAGCAGATATGCCCTCTACTGTTGTGCAGCAATCCTCATACCTATTAAAAATTATTTATTATATGGCTTATGATGAGCTCAACATGAATCACTATTTATGTTATATGTATACAGTCGTACCGACTTGTGATTAGTTTTCACACTGCAGGCCAGAGACTCACCCAAAAAGGTAAGTACATTTTTGTATTTTTTTTATTATTTTAATCTGTGTCAACGGGGGGGAGGGTTTTGTTTGGCAACCCAGCTTGCTGTTAACCCTTCCCCCACCCATTCATTACCAACCATTTGAAAAAAAGTTTACATTCCCTTAAACTGACCATGCCCCCAAATCTGACTTAGAAACTCAGAACCTGACACCACCTACCTACTGGATAAGAAGAACACTGGAACAAGCATGAGGTGCAGTAAGCAGGTCAGAGTTTGCTGGCAGAACATCTGTATAGATCTGCAGCAATGCATTTTCTTTAAAGCAGATTTACATAGAAACATAAAATCTGACAGCAGGTAAAGACCACTTGGCCCACCTAGTCTTCCCATTTTCCCTACCCATTTCATATGCCGCAGATCCTAAATGATCTGCAGCATATCCTCTCTTTCTTATTGCTAGAGTTCCTTTTTGTCTGTCCCATGCATTTTTGAATTCCCCTACCATTTTTGCCCCCACAACCTCTGCCAGGAGGCTGTTCCATGGATCCACCAATCTTTCTATGAAAAAATGCTTTCTAACGTTACCCCTGAGTCTGCCCCCCCTCTATTCTCATATTATGGCCCCTTGTTCCTGAACATCTTCTTACCCTCTTGTACCTTATTTGTACCCTTGAGGTATTTGAAAGTCTCTATCATATCCCCCTCTCTCCTCTCTTCCAGGGAATACATATTGAGTCTTCCAGGGAATACATATTGAGATCCTCTAGTCTCCCCTCATATGACATCTGGTGCAGCCCCAGCACCATTTTTGTCACCATTCACTGATTAACTTCTACTCTGTCCATATCCTACCCAGAGATGCCACCTCCAGAAATGGACACAGTATTCTAGATGAGGTCTCACCAATGTTCTATACAGTGGCATCACCACCTCCTTCCTTCTGCTGTAGATACCTCTCCCTATGGCCACCAGCATTCCACTGGCTCTCCTCACAGCCTTCTCACATTGTTTGGTAGCTCTTAGGTCATCAGATATGATTACTTCCAGGTTCCTTTCCTGTTTGGTGTCTGTCAGTACCTCCCCCCATCATGTACTCCTTCCCTGCATTTCTGTGTCCCAATTGCATGATCTTGCACTTCTTTGTATTGAATCTTAGCTGCCACACCCTTGACCACTCCTCAATCTTGCTTTGGTCCCTTCTCCTTTCCTCTACCCATCCTGAAGTGTCAACCCTGTTGAGATCTTCATGTCATCTGCAAAGAGACATACCTTCCCATCTAGCCCTTCTGCAGTGTTGCCTATGAAGACATTAATGAGGACTGGACCAAGCACTGATCCCTGTGGGACCCCATTAGTCACCCCCTCTCTTCAGACTGAGTGCCGTTCACCACCATCCTCTGTGCCCTATCACTCAGCCAATTTTTGACCCAGTTTGCCACCTCTGGGACCCACTTCCAGGCTGTCCAGCTTGCTTACAATGTAGATTTCAACTTCCAACTCCAGATGACAGAGGAAGAGCAGTCTACAACCACTATCCCCAAGGATAACAGCAGCAGTAGTAGATGGCCTCCATCCTCCAGCTGAAATGGCAGCAAATCCCATTGACACATACCGGCATTATAGCAGCATGAGCAACATCACCCATATGCCTCTGTTGTGATGGCAGTAGCACTACTGCCCCCATCCCTCAGGTATGACTGCAGCGGCACTATAGACCCCATCCCTTAGGTGCCATGGCAATAATACAATGGCCTCCATCCCTCAGGTGTGATGGCAGGAGCACTTCTGCCCCCCTCCCTCAGGTGAAATGGCAGAAGCACTGTGGTCCCCATCCCTCAGGTGTGATGGCAGCAGCATTACTGCCCAATCCCTCACAGCAGCAGCAAAAGCACTACTGGCCAATCCCTGAGGTGTGATGGTAGCAATGACAGCACTACTGGCCCCATCCCTCAGGTGTGATGGCAGCAGCACTACTGCCCATTCTCTCACAGCAGCAGCAGCAGCAAAATCACTACTGGTGAATCCCTCAGGTGTGATGGCATACAGCCATAATTTGCAGGCAAAGTTTGCATTTTCACCATTTGTGAAGTTCTCCTATAATGCAAAGTAGAAATTCACCTTGTAGATTAAATCTGCAAATTCTGGGAGAAAGTGAATTTACCTAACTTTGTCCACCATTACATGTCAGCAGCAAGCAGTGGGTGGACCAGCAGGACAGTAGCAAGCAATTGTACAACCTAAAGCAAAGGCCTGAGCTGCTACTGTGACTGTTATTATGCTGTGTTCATAGAAAATCAGTTAACAAATGCTATTTCCATTTTTGCACTGGAAGGTGTTTGAATTTCCATGGGCCAGTCAGATTTCTGCATTCCTAGCTGTATGTCCATGTATGTGGAAGGCCAGTGTCCCTGATTATATCCATCCCCCTACTGATCAGTTGCTAACTGTACCAGAATAAATGTTAAAATGTAAACTGTGTTTTTATTATTTTATTTGTATGGACAGTATTTTGTAAATATCCTTTCATGGAACCAGGCATGTGGAATTTTTTTATGTGTCATGCCATGGATTTAGAATTCTGACCAGGAGATGAAGATCTTTCAGAATACTGCATACAGTTTTGAATCCATGCTGAGACATAGTAGAAGCTTGAGATTCATGGCGCCATGAAAGGGACTGTACAGAATGTTGTCCATCGAAAGAAAACAATACCAGTACAGTTTATAGTTTTAGCTTTTATTTACTTTGTACTGTTAAATAAGGATCCTTTTAGGGCATGAATAGAATTTCTGTAAATACTGTAAATATATAACAAGTTGCACATTAAGAATTATTTCTTGTCTACTTTAACCTTTGTTTAAGTATGATACTAACATACATTGTTTTCCCTGCCTCCCTTTACCCATGGAAGAGTGTTTTGAAACAAGGGACCACTGCAGTGTGTCATCAGAATATTTTCTCTCCCCTTTCCATACTATGACATTAGGAGTAAAATAAGCAGGTTCTATGCACCACAGTACTCCTGTGACTAACATGTTTGCGAACTGTAGTGGAGGGGTTCAAGTCACCATCAGAGATCAGTGTTTTATCTAACACATACAGCACAATAAAAGCAAGGCTGGATTGTAGTTACTATGATCTTAATTCCAGAGTGATGCTGGTCTATTTAAAAAGCAAATGCAGTGTTAACTTCCTGAAGCCTGACATCAAAGGAAATTAAGCAAGGGAAAGAAACAAACAGTTGAATAGAAATCAAAGATCAAAAACAGAGAGAACAGACAGCATAACGTACAAAGAGAAAAAGGAAGATAGGTGCAACAGGTATACAGCAGAGAAAAAAACAATTCATAGGAGAGAGTAAGAGAGTGAGAGAAGGAGAAGAAGGAGAAGAGAGGGAGACATAAACTAAGGAAAGAAAGGGGATACCAGACTATAAATGAGGTGAAAGACACTAAGGGAAAGGAGAGATGATGTAGATAAAGAGTTACTACAAAATGAACATAGTGATGATGATGATGATGATATATGTGTGTGTGTGTGTGTGTGTGTGTGTGTATGTGTATTACAAAATATGGGAAGTGTGCGTGGTCAGAAATTGTTTCTGTGTTTTAAACAGATAGCTCCTGGCTAAGTCATAGCTCTAATGGGCAAGAACAAGAAAAAGAAATGCTCACAAGCTGTCTTAAGGCATTTCTAACCCTATGTTTACTTTAAGACAACAGCATTCTGCAAGGAACATGTTTTCCTTTTTTCTTCTTTACCAGTATGAAGTTCAACTGGTGAGTGGTCCCTCAGGCTACAAAACCTTTAGTGAACATTCAACCCGAAATCCAAAAATGCTGAAATATGAATGATCATGTTCTGCACTGTGTACATAATCACATGACCACTCTAGCACAAGGCTCTCTGGCTTGTCACACCTTTTTTTTGAACTACAGTACCCTTTAATTCAGAAGAAAATCCGTCACTTTCAATATTTAAAAATATAACTCCCTCAAATAAAACTCTCTCTTCTCATCCTCCAGGGTCGAAGTGTCAGAAAATCCTCATCATGACTCATGTTCTATACTGCAAATGGAGTTTGGTCATTCCAGATGCAAACTCCATGGTCTTTTATCTTGTTTTTCAAGTGTGAAGGGTATAAAAATTGATTTGTGTAGCTGCAGCCAGGGGCAGCAATTGCTTTAGTCATTCCTGAGGACAGAAGATGAAAAAAGGGCTCAGTACAGGAAGGCTGACTGTGTGAAAGTGTAAAGCACTTCCAAGCAGAAGGAATGCTACAACACTGACTGGTGTGTGTGTGTGTCACTGCTTGAAATGGTGGTCTTTGGAATAGAACAGAATTAGGAATTAAAATGGGGTTCCCTGTAGGACTACTGTGAAAGGGATGCACCGCAGCAGAGCACTGACCATGCATTTCAGTGTTTCACTGAAAGAAAAGAAAAGAGAGATTTGTTCCGGGCTGGGGGGTGCTGCAACAGTTAAAGGTCAGTTCATCTGATGAACCTGAAATTTTATGATTAATTTGTTTTATGAAAATGGCCTGACAATAGAATGAAGGTTCTTTCTGCTACTGTTTGTGAAATCTAAGTCTTAATAAGCCCAGGTGGGCACTATTTTTTTCTCCCACTTGACCTGTAGCCTTCATCTCCCATCACAGCTATATTAACTCTGAATATGGATGAAAAATGTGGGCCAGTGGCTACTTTGATTCAGCTTGGAGTTGGGCCATGGTAATTTAGTGTTGGCTTTGAGAAGTAATGCAGTAACTGCCACTGCATTACTATGCTTACAATAGGGGTATAAAAAAAAATATTGAGGTCAGTAATGAATACTGAAAATTAATTGTTGTATCTTGCTCATGGCAGGTGGCATGCATGTGTTATAGATTAGTGTTTGTGGTGTTGTGGCACAGTCTGAAAAACCCTCTAAGGTTGCCACGGCCCAGTGTGAGCTACAGTAGTTTCAGTGCTATTCACCAGTGACTACAAGGCATGTACCCCCTGTAGTGTCTGATTTACCTCCATGTCTATTATAATATTATCCGTGACAACATTGATTTTCAGATTATATAATATTGCTCCCTAATAAAACAAATTACAAAGCAAAAACATAAAAAAATTCAAATGAAAACAATTAAACCGAGGGTATTACATTGCCCTTCACAATATTTTGCATCCATGGATGGAAATATTTTCTTGGTTTGAACACAGACACTGCCCACTGTCAGCCAAAGATAGGTAGTAGTTAACTATTGATTGCATGAGGACAGACTACAGATTTGTGGATGTCTGGGGTGCTGGACAGGGCTGGTCTTTTGATTTTGCTACCTACTGAAAGTAACATTTTATGTTTCTTTTCCCATTTTCTTAATATTTTTTTACTTTTGTCATCTCCTTCCTTGATGATCTCCACTGTCTCCCAGTGTTACATTCATCACCATAACCACCACGTGTCAGTGGTGTAAGTAAGCAATAATACCCAGCAGGGTGGGCAGTATTGAGGAATACTGGACCTCCCAGGGGTGTAATGAGGCCCGGTGCTGCAGGCAGATATCCTTATAGCCCCTGGAAGGTGCAGTATTTCCCAATACCGCAAACCCTGGAGGGTATTATTGCACTTAGAAAATGGGTTACTGGTAACCTTTTAATAAAATGTTTCAAAATAAAAACAAAACAAAAAAAAAACCTTGCAAACAACCAAAAATTAACAGAAAGTCCATTTTCTTGTAAAGTAGTCCCTCTATTGGTATACTTGCCTGTAGAGGGTCTTGGTGTTTCATAGACTTTCCAACTTTTTAAATTGCCTGTCCACTTATACAGTATATGTTGTTTGTTGTTTTGCCTCCTCCCCCCCTTCACAGTGCAGAGTTTCCCTCCAACAGCAGTCCATAAATCAAGAGGTTTACCAAGGGTTACATCATGGCCAGCACTGACAGATCTTCAGGAGGGATTAGCATGGCTGCAGAGCAGTGTGAGAGTCAGAAGTTGGGACAGAAGTATATGAGAGCGATCGGTGGTGTGCAGTCGGGACACGGGATTTAATTTTAATAAACAGAGTAAGAAGACAAAGATTTCTTTTAATCTTGTTTACACTTGTCATGTGATTTTAACTGCTGCCATACACATTGCATGGTCAGCAAGTCAACAAAACCCCGGATGTAAACACAGGACGTAATGAAATAGTGAGAGGCAGTAGCTCATTAACTGTGTTTTTCATTTAACTTGTACAGCTTCTTTTTAGATGGTATATTTTGAATCTAAGCCTAGTATGACTTTATTTTTTTGCTTTACAGGCCTGGCAGCAACAGGGATTGGGATCATGATAGAGTGGCAGTGGACCGTAAGGCTCAGTGATCATGTTAGAGCATGGTGGTGCTAATGTTTTAATTTTTTCCCTTTGGAGGAAGCTGTACAGACAAGCTTCAGTTAAAAAAACACAGAAGGAACCATTTGTGTGCGAATGCCCAGACCACGGGTGGGGTGGGGGGACATTATCTGGCAAACCAGGACAACTACATGGCAGCAATTTAAACGTGAATATTCTGTTATCACAAGGACTTAGAAGGAAATCAGGCAGCAGAGACTAGGACTCAATATTTCCCAGTCTCTGTTACCCGATACAGGATCGGCTTGGTGGTGAACGAAGCCAATCAGCTTCTGGGATTTCCCCAACCCATTTTCTAAGTGAAAACAGACTTTATGTTTCTCTTGTTCTTCATCCTGTTCCCCTGCATCTCCTTCCTCAAGCTTGTCCTCCTCTCTTGCTTTCCTCCCTGCCTTTCTTCCTTCTCTATCAACACAACTTGCACAAAAAGGTACTTGGTGGGACTGGCATAGTGGAACCTTTCCCCGCTCCTTTGTTACCCCTTTATCCCTTTCTCTTCCATTTCTTTTTTCCTCATGGTTTCTACAGTACATGATGGCAGATGCCAATAGACACCCATTGCTCACTGAAACAAGCTTCTCCTCACCATCACTGAGAGAGCTTGAGCTGGGTTTCCAAAGGACTGCGTTATGTTTGTAGTGGTATCGCATTACTTACAACAATAACTGTTAACCACATAAATTGTGGTCTAATGCTAAGTCACAAGTGTGGCAAGTTGCATTCTGCCTGCATCAGAATAATAATTGGGGGAGAATAAAGTGTGGAAAATGCTGAAAATGAATTAAAAATGTTTAAAGTAGCCCACATCCAGTTAGATGCATGTGACATAATTCAGGCTGAATCCACAGTCAGAAAGTATATCTGTATCATGTTTTGAAAATCCAGTCACTAGTATATCACGCAGTGTTCTCCACTAAGTTTACACTCACAGACAAAAAAAAAAAAGATTAATTTCTGTGGCCAGCTTGCACCACCTGCAGTCAGTAAAAACAATGGCAACCAATTACTGCCAGAAACAACAACTTCATGTCATGAATTAGCTAACTAACATAATAATGCATAATTCCCTGATGATTGCTAATGTTTTCTGATCGAAATAAAACTCTTTTTAACATTAAACTAGCTCCTTTAGGAAGTCAGGTCCTGTCTCTGTGAAAGAGTGCTGAAAATGGTGCTAACATGAGCACAGAGCAAGAGTGTTGCAATATCCGGTGTTGTTGATTGGCTGCAGCAGGCCATGTAACTTGCCAATGAGTTGGACATGCACAGTGTGGACTCCCTGTAAAAATGTGCTGCATTATGACATTAAACAGCTGAAAGGCAAGCCAGTTAATCATGAACTGGCAAAAAGGACAGAGGCATCGCTTACTAATTGATTAATTGACTAGTGTTGTCAAACTCTCTGACTAGTCAGACATAAATCATAACTGAGGGCATTGTAACAGTAGTGTCACAATGTTTCATTGCATTTGGGACCTTGACAGGCCACCATTGTACAGGCAGAAAACTAACTTCACAAAGTTACCCTAAAAAAATAAAGCTGTCAGACTTTGAGCATCTATAACATTGAAGCTGTTCATTCAAATGTCATTAACGTTGACATGTCCTTAGGTCTCCAAACAACAAGTAAGCAGTTTTTGGGTCATTACCCAAAAGAACAACTGAGTTATGGCAAAATAAACAAATTCATAAATTGTCATGAAATTTCATGACCAATCCATGACATCGAATTTACTAATTATTTCCAGCCAATTTGTCCATCTCCATCTCACCCCCAGTGATCAATTTGTCAATCATCTCTTCTCAGAAATCCCTGGGCCTAATGGTACCCCACTCCCTTTCTAATTCCCCAGTAGCACTGTCATTTGAATCCTGTGGAGCCCCCAATATGTTCATCTTCCAATATTCCAGATATCCAGTAGTACCACCAACACTGGTTCCCTCAACCCCCCCCTCCAGTCTCGATGATGTCAGATAGAACATTCCCTCTGCTCACCTATATGACTTGACCACTGTCTGCTGCACTCAAATCCTGCATTACTGTGCAAGTATAATAATGCAGCTGTTATAGAATGTATATTCAGAATCATAGCAGTTCCATAAGAACACAGGAGCTAAACACTCACTGCCTGACCTACAGCAGCTCACTTAACCTCCTAGTGCTTCAGTTCACCCAGCTATTGAAATGAAAAAAAAAGCAGGACTCTACTGGAAATGAGGCAGCACACATTAGTTGGGCTATCCTAAGAAAATCATTTGTGAAAGACTGCCATTGTTGAAGCCATACTGTAACATTACTTTCTAGTATAAAAATATGTAAACAACTTTGGCACCACAGCACATTCCATAATCTCTGAGGAGATAAAAAACCAAGTTTCTTCCAATCAGATGACTCTTGACTAGTTCACTTCAACTACTTACAAAATACTTTTGATGTAACAATAAATACAATGTCTGAATAAAAATCTGCCATGAACTATTGAAAAATTCTAGGTATACTGAGTCACAGCTAACCTTTAGCTCCCCTGACATGTGCAATCTGAATAAAGCATTTACATTTGTTTGTTCAGCAGGGGGATTATGCTGAATATTTATTACAAAATTCTATCTTTAGATAACATTAGGGTTTGTGGACAAAGCACACAAAGTCAGGAAATTCCTAAACTGCACCTGTGTTGAGCTGAATCCTAAGGGTTGCTTCTCAGAACTGCATGCAGCCTAGTCAACAATGAACTCTTTTTACCCAGCATACAGAGAACAAGAGCAACAAGATTTATCAACACAAGAACTATGACTTTGGATTTCCTGACTTTTTGTGCATTGTCAGTAAAATCTAATGTTATTTTGACAAAGTGTTTCTTAAATTTCCAATGTCAAAAACAGCAAACAAATCAATACAAAATCACACATGTCCCCACAATGCAAAGCATCATGGGCTGCATATGCAAATTACCACCGAATATTATGCTGGTTCAACTTTAAGCAGAAATGTATGGTGCCGAAAGGGCTCTCATACAGTTTGCAAAGGGTGCCAACAGAAGATATAGATAAGTTTTTTGTCCTACCAGGACTCATCAGTATGCCTCATCTGTTTGATGCCCCAGTGGGATGAACTGGCTACCCTAAGATGGTCCATCTGGGTTATGTTGTTGAGAACCCAATTAAAACAAAAAACAATTTAAAAGACAAAGAACCTCTGTGAACAAGCATTGAGGCAATGGTTACCCATTGCCATGGGGTAACCATTTCCTCAGTGCTTGTGTACAGAGGTTCTTTGCCAAACAAATAAATATATTCTTCATTTCTTCCTTCTGCCACCCTGGTAGCATCATTATCATCCTCTCATTCTTTTTTCTGAACTGAAAATTGAATTATCCACCTTTGGTTATTCTTCCTTCACTACTTCCCACTCACTGTGTAATCCTAATCGACACAATGTAAAAATACCCATTCTGCTTCCCAATCTCATCCCCAAATAATTCATTTTCCCTTCTGCATGTCCAACCACTGTCCAATTATAAGCTACATTCCCTCAAACATTATCAGTAGGGTACAGGAATTCTATCTCTGGTGCCAGAAATCAACCCTGCCCTATGTTCAGTGTTGCACAGGGAGATTATCCATGCACCAGTGACAAGCACCCCTAAAAGAATATATCTAGCAATAGGAGACCAACCATAATGCTGGTATGCAACAACCTCCCCCACATAAAAACTCTTTCTAGAACCAGGAGCCTACATCTGATGACAGTACAGAAGCCCCCCTTCCCCCTCCACAATAGTAACACAGTTTGGCATTGGAAGCCCAGCCCCAATGTCATTACAGAAATCACAATCAAAATACAAGTCTCCCCAGAAGGTCAGTCTGACACCATGAACCTCCCTAGTGATAAGGTAAATGGTCCCCAATGTACAAGCCACCACCAAAGATTGGTCTGGCTGACAAATGGGATGAGGTCAAGCGCTGGATTACTTTGGGAGGTTCTGTATCAGCACTGGGGCTGGGTCCCTATACTAGACAGACCACTTGGGGGTCTAGTACATGGGGGGGTTACATTGTCATTAGGGGCAGGATCCCAGTGTGACTCATCTACAACTTAGAAAAAAACACAAATAAAACAAATTATGTAACTTTCAAAATGCACAAATATAATGGTGCATTAGCGGAGTGTACAACAAAATGGAGAACCATGATAAGATTTTGAGACCAAATTCTCTCAAGTTCATGTGATCTGGAAAATTTAGCCAAGTTTCACACATCTGTGTACATTCTACCTACTGTAGATGTCCAGTGTATTACGTCATTTTGAAATTTACTCAAGTGACTTTTGATTTGCTGTATCCACGTCCTGTTTGTTGTTGCTAGTTTTGCACAGTGCTGCTGAATAGAGATGTGCAAAGTGGGAAAACTTCTTTCCTTAAAAATATGGTTATGTTTTTCAACACTTTGCAAAGTTCTTTCACTTGGCAAAGTTGGCACTTCACCAGAAAATATTCACATCCTGCTGAACATTTTTCTGCTAGAGGGTTACGCTGTGGAAAAATATTCATGCAAATTTTTTATGAACTGTGAAGTGAAGCACATTGTAAGAACTTTACCGACAACGTTCAAATTTACTGCATCTCTACTGATGAAGTGAAATAAATGCCTTTTTAGCACCGTGCATATTGGAATGTACTGACTGGCAAACCTGCGCTACAACAAGTCGATAAAGGGTAAATGATCCTCTTTGTTCGCTGTCTTATTTATTGTCCGTTTGAAGTGCTGCCACCGGGATTGGTCTCAAACCACCCTCCTCCTTGTTCTCCTGATTTGAACACCCACCATGCACTTGAGTGCATAAAACCAGTGGACTTTCTAAAATAATGCAATGACAAATTTCAGAGTTTAACTCCTTACATTCTTTTTGACAAAATTACAACTGTTTTTTAAAAGTGAAAAAACAAATAGGTGTTTTGACCCTAAACATGTCAACTATTTTTTTTTCAAATTTACAAGATCATTAGAACAAACCCTGATATTCTGTAATCTCAGTTGTTAAAAAATCTGATACAAGCTGATCAAAAATGGACTTTCATTATAAGCTACCAAGCAAATACTCTCCCATAATCACACCTTCTCCATAAACAGAAAATATCAGCAACAATCTCTGTATGCTTGCACTTACAAAAGAAGGCATTCCAGCCTTGCTTATATAATGTTTTAATAATGGTTTATAGTATGTTATAAGGGTAAAGTTCCTACCACATAATTATTTTATTCATTTGGTTTTTAGTAACCAGGTAAACCCCCTCGGAAATAAGCCTGGGTTCAGGAGTGACCCAGAAGAGACAGCAAGTACTATTTACAGACACTTCTATGTCACAGAGTACACGTACAACAGCAAAGAACACTCTGTAGCAGAACCATTCATGCATACAATGCATTTACAGCATTGACATCTAACATGATATAGCACTTACAATTGCAATTTAAACTAATCAAAAGTTATACTTAGGGCCTCTTCACAATCTGGACATTTAGTCACAGTATGTACCTTGGTTAATATTTCAGAAATACATACAATGGACTCCATGTGCCATCTGTAAAGCAGTATAAAATAACTGAACCCAAATGGTGTGGAAGCTGCACTCATTGCTACCATATAACGTATGAAACCCACATTCATATCAGACTCAAACCTCTTTTACAGGGACTAGTGAGACCTAGGAATTCCTTCAAGATAACGTACTCAATCCTGATAAGGAGCTCGGGCTGCCTTTTTCTTTGCCATCTTCTGATTATGGACTGCAGTGGCACTGATCAAGATGGGAAAATGTTTATTTCCAAATGCACATTTTGTAGAGTTTTCTACTTTTCAATGTGAAGCATTTAAGCATATACACAGTATGCAATGTGAAACATTTTGCCAAAAGGTGCAAACAGATTTACTTTGTGGTGAAGCCTAAAACTGGGGGGGGGTGGGTCACTTATTTGTGGGAAAAATCCCATAACAGTGACATACAGGCATGCAGAAATTTAGTACAGTAGTTGTGGGAATAAAACATGTGCCTATTGATAGGCAAAAATAAGTCAGACCTCTGTATTTAGATTTGTTTATATAAAATGTCCTCAATGAGTTCAAACCCAATATCAATAATTTGGTGTATGGCATAGGTAAAAACTCATGACTTATGAAATCCAAGTAAAACATCAGGGCTTACCTCCATGTTAGCCCCACTAAGTCAGATACTGCAAGGTTGGTCAGTCATACAAGAACTAGAAACACAGAAACATAGAATATGATGGCAGATAAGGGCCATTGGGCTCACATAATTTGACTAAGTTATCTTTTTTTTTTTTTCGCTGCATTCTCATTTGGTCTACAGCACCATTTCTTCCCCTTCCTTCCTTACCCCTACAATTCCCTTATATCTGCCCCAGGCATTTTTGAACACTGTGAGACAAATACCCAACTATTAAATAAATAAATTAATTAATTAATGAAAAAATAAATACATTGTGGGACAACTTTCCCATATTTAACCCTGCATGGGCAGGCAAATGAGACCCACCAAGTGACATGGAGGTTTTGAAGAAGCAAAGGGGTATACATTATGGTTCTCCTGTATTAGCCCATTGTTTTTCATTGGCCATTTTTTGTAAGTCTGTTTCTGAGGGCATGGAAACTAAATCTGAATTGCACAATCCATTATTTACATAGGGATATGTACTGTTGCCACTAGTACAAATGTAATGGTAGCGCAGTTTTTGTCTTACTACGAATTTGCAAAGTTGACCCATTGAAATCATTGTACTGGTTCCACTGGGATCAGGAAGTCAAGTTATCACCTGCTTTTTTTCACCCACATGCCTTGTTAGTTCTTTAAATCCATGTTTTCCTGCAGTTACTGCTTCCTTCTCGTCTAGTCTTTGTAGATGGTGATGCAATGAGCATGGACTGTTCAAACATGCCAATGATGTTCTTGTCTCCGTTCTCATGATGCTCATGATGCTTCATATGCAATTAATGTTGCTCATAATTAAAATCTAGGCACATCCCATTTAGGGGCATGGAGGGGCTAGAGTACAAACAGAAACCACAGCAGATGGCGTTTTTTGTCAGTGGATGAAAAGTGGATGAGGTCAGTATGATCCAGGTGCATAGAATAATGTAGGGGATTTACTGGGAAGGTACAGTCAAATAGGCTGCTGTAATCCAGGGAAACTGGAATTGTGGACTCTAGCTAAAGCTTAGAGGGAGACATACTACAAATATGGAAGCATTAGTTTTGAGGTTGGCATAGTTGCAGAGTTTACTGCTAAAGGACCAAGGATTCCAGGACCAAATTATTGGCATCCTGATTTATTTTCTACTGTTTTGGCCCCTAACAATGAATGGAACAAGCTGATCATGAGTGGCTAAATTTGTATCAGAGAGGATGACTGAATGCCCCAATATCTTAATGAATTTTACATCCCAAGTGGCTTAAACACAGTAAAAGACATTAACACACATCCCCTGAGAGCCCCACCATTTCATGTTTACTCCTTTTCACTACTTGCTGTGTACAGTTTTAGCATGAATGTTGGACAGTAGTCTAGTAATAATATACCATGACAGTCAATGCAGTTTTACATATACAGTGGCGTGAAAAAGTATTTGCCCCCTTCCTGATTTTCTCTATTATTGCATATTTGTCACACTGGATGCTTTCAGGTCTTTAGACAAAATATAATATTAGATAAAGGGAACCTGAGAAGACAAATAACACTTTTTTTTTACTTATTTCATTTATTTAATGAAAAAAGTTAACCAACACCAACTGGCACTGTGTGAAAAAGTAATTGCCCCTAGTTAAATCAACCCAATTAAAGGGATAATTAGAGTCAGCTGATTGAACACAGCCAGGCTTGATTACAGCCAGCCCTGCTCAATATAAACCTCACTTATTTTGGCCCTACCATCAGAGTCACATTGCCAGCACAAAGATTCAACAAGCACATTATGCCATGATCAAAGGAAGTTCCTGAAAAGATCAAAAACATTTTGTTGCCCTCTATCAGTCTGGAAAGGGTTACAAAGCTATTTCTAAGGCTCTGGGACTCCATCAACCACAGTGAGAGCCATAATCTCCAAATGGAGAACACTTGGAACAGTAGTGAACCTTCCCAGGAGTGGCGGCCTGCCAAAATTACTCCAAGGGCGCAGTGTAAAATCATCCAAGAAGTCTCAAAGGATCCTAAAACAACATCCAAAGAACTGCAGGTTCTCTTGCCTCAGCTAAGGTCAGTGTTCATGACTCCACAATCAGAAAGAGACTGGGCAAAATGGGCTTCATGTGAGAGTAGCAAGGCGGAAACCATGCTAACCAAGAAGAACATAAATGTCGATCTCATTTTCCAAGAAGCACCTGGATGATCCACAAGCCTTTTGGGAAAATGTTCTATGGACAGATGAGTCCAAAGTGGAACTTTTTGGACAACATGGATCCCATAATGTCTTGCGTAAAGCAAACACAGCATTCCACAGTAAGAACACCATACCAACAGTCAAACATGGTGGTGGTAGTGTGATGGTGTGGGGATGCTTTGCTGCCTAAGGACCTGGATGACTTGCCATAATTAAAGGAACCATGAATTCTGCTCTGTACCAGAAAATTCTTAAGGAGAATGTCCAGTCATCCTTCCGTCAGCTGAAGCTGAGGTAGTTGGGTCATGCAGCAAGACAATGATCCAAAACACAAAAGCAAGTCCACATCAGAATGGCGAAAAGAAGTAAAATTAAAGTTTTGGAGTGGCCTAGTCAAAGTCCAGACTAAACCCAATAGAGATGCTGTGGCAGACCTGAAACGAGCAGTTCGTGTTTCAAACCTACCAAATGTTACTGAATTAAAGCAGTTCTAGAGGAAGAGTGGGTTAAAATTCCTCCACAGCGATGTGAAAGACTGATATTGAATTATAGGAAGTGTTTGGTTGCAGTCATTGCAGCTAAATGGCGTAACCAGTTATTAAGTGTAAGGGGCAATTACTTTTTCACACAGTGCCAATTGGTGTTGGTTAACTTTTTTTCATTAAATAAGTGAAATAAAAAAAAAAAAAACAAGTGTTATTTGTTCACTCAGGTTCCCTTTATCTAATATTACATTTTGTCTAAAGACCTGAAAACATCCAGTGTGACAAATATGCAATAATATAGAAAATCAGGAAGGGGGCAAATACTTTTTCACACCACTGTATACAAATAACTTGACCGGGTGTGTCTGCTGTGTGTAAATAATAACCAGCCCTGTGCTGGTTCATTTTAAAGGTGGTGACCACCTACAGTGCAAGGAAACCCAGTTCAGATTGAATTCTTTTTACTATACTAGAATAATCACCCATTTTCTTATCATCTGCTTGAATTTCCTTTGCAATATAAAACATTGTTTGTGTTCTTTGAAGTAAAAACATTTCTTAGTGTAGGGTTGATGCTGGATTCTTTCATTACACAGATCACAAACCAAATGGTTACAGAGTGCCTCATGCAAGTAATCCTTAAAGCCTCCATCCTCAGCTAGTTTCTTTAATTTTGCAAGGAAATGAGTTACTGACTCATCATCTATCTGATTCACTTCAATGGCACTTCAGTGCAATGGTAGGGGTCAGGGACTGCCAATGGCCACAACTGTAGCTCAGTAAATCTCTTACCATTCACATGATTTTTAGCAGCTAGTGAGTTTATTATTTATCTCAGTTGCTGCCAGGAAAAACAGAAACCTCCCTATAGAAAGAAAACCATTCCATCTTTTTAAAGCATCAGCTGCTGAGTCCATCAAGGATTGATCATAAGATTCAACAGAGCATAATAAAGAGAATCTCTTCCTAGTTGCCAGCTTTGAAGTGTCCTAATATCTGACTATTATATAGATCACAGATGTCAGGAAGCATTTATTTTTTTCTTGGCTATAAATATTGACTATTTTATTTATAGAGGATTCACACATTGTACTTTACAGTGCCATCTGCTGTTTTGTCAAACTACAAATAGATTAAATTATATGCAGTACTAAAATTCACAATTCTGCCCCAAAATATACAATAGCCATCAGATATGTGCATACATATGCACAATAGGAGCAAGTGAGTCACTATATTCTACAGGAGAATGTAAGAATTCCTCATTTTTCAAGTGTTGTTGTCTCACAACTGCTTCTTTCACAAGCAAAGGAAACAGGTTTGATCATGTAAAGTTTGGGATAAACATGTAATTCACTATTGCTTTAACTACCTTTTCCACTACTATCTTTTATTGATTTTCACAATGTATTCAAAGTCTACAGTTCAAATTGTTCTGACAGTTCATTTGAGTAAAATTAATTGCAATTCTGCATCTGCTTCCACTTACTGTACTATATATCCAATAAAAAATAAGGTTATTTATTTTCTTTAATACTTTCCTTAGCTACACCAGAATTAGTAAAGCAACCAACCACCCTGTGGCTGGCACTGCCAAGCATTTTTCTGCCCATCTAGAGGCAGGCATGGCCCAAGGCTACATCTGTGTCTAGGGGTATTTGGTGGTTTGCTTGCTGGCAACCCCCTTGTGAACCACTTTTAATATACACAAACTGTTTCCTTTCCCTTTGCCTAGAGAAACAGATCATGAGACATCAGAGACTACTCTTCACACCAGATAGTTCAATGTGTGACTCCTTTACCTAGGCATTAGGGGACCAAGGGTAGTTTCATTTCATACATATTTGTTTTCATTCCTGAGCATGGTTTACAGTAATTCATTAACCATAGGCCCATGCCGCTTAACTGCTGTCTAGAGGTGTGAATATAAGTTTCGCTGGTGGAATGGCCTGGAAGTGACTAGAATTAACCTTCATGAAGCTTCACAAAGTTTTCACGGACCTTAGGAACTTCAATTTAGCTGAGATTGTGAAGTCTTTACCACAATGTGGACATTTGTTGATGAAGTGGCCACTTCACAAACTAATTTTGGTAAATTTACCAAATCTTCACTCATCAAAATTTGCAAATTCAGTGGATTTAAGAATTAATTTGCAAAGCAAATTTCACCCACTTCATCCTTCAGTACGCTGAGAGGTAGTCATTTCTGGGCCCACTAATTTATGTGAGACTCTCCTGTTCCTTACAAAAAGGCTGTCATCACTGTGTACCCAATTCAAATACTTTGGGGACTACTATTGTCCTGCACACATAACAACATTGAATACTATATCTAGCTCTGGCAGTAGCACCCCAATGAGAGGAAAGACTTACTCTTCCACTTTAGAAGTCTTAGCTCACCTGATAGCATGGTAGGATACATTTTCTTCACCCAATTTTGGAGGGTTCTCAAACAAGAATTCTGTACTGGTTACATCTGCAAATTCACTTGGATGCATGCCCTTTCTCCTTGGGTTTGAATCACAGCTCTCAGCTGCATTCCCACTGCAGCTCTTACTGTATGTCACTACTTGGTATCTTTAGAAAAACCTCAAGGCCTTAAAGCCATTCATGCATACACCTTGAAAGGATACCCCACTCCTGGGTACCTGCTATTGCCATTCCAAGCTGTCTTCTGCTAACTCTTTGCTCAGTCACGGCACCTGTCCAGAGACTGCTGTTACTTTCTAGATTGAACAGATGAAGTCTGCTGAGAGGGTACAGCATTACTCTGACCCTGGCACACTTCTACTTAGCCCAAGCCTTGTGCTAAATGTAAGGGTGCCAGGGTCAAGGTAGCAGTCCCCCACCAGCCTCCATGAAACCTTGTAGCCCTGCAGGATCCCCAGGGCCCAACTGTGTGCTCTGGCACTGGTGCAGATGCTGTTGGCCTCTTGAAGCTGACACCACTGAAGAATTACCTTCAGAAACCCTTGCTTCCACCAAAATATCTTACTCATACTCGTCACTAGCTCTACCCACCCAATCTGAAAGACAAAACTAGTGCACTAGCACATAATGCTTTGATGGACAGACTAGCAACAACCTGCCACTTAAGGCACAGAACCCTACTGCATTACACTAGAAGGCTAATCAGGCCATCCTGTGCCAGGTGACTGGTGTGAGCAACTGCAATAGGTCCTCTCACCCAAGGTTCAAAATTCACTCAAAATAACACAAAACCTGGAAAGCAAACCACACATTAGTGTTACAAAGGGACAACTGCCCCATAATGGTGGCCCACACCATCCAGTCAAGGACAGGAGTGGCATCACAGGTACTCATAAACATGGTACTCACTCCAGCTGGCACATTGGAAGCTGTAGTCCTTCCTTTTAACTCTATTGGTCAGGTGCAGAGTCCTATCCACCCCACCAGCTTAGAAACTCTCAAGCATTGCCCAATGAATGCCCACACATCCAAGAATCAATAGACCCAGATATCTCATCCACCTGGGTAGACAGACCATCCACACCAGGGCCAAACACAGTTTCCTTCATATCTGATGTATGGTTGCTAAGAAACGGTGCTCCAGTATTGGGATCATTTCAGCTTGAACAGGCACTGGCTCAATGTTTACTTGCAGCACTGCCAAGTGGGTTCTTGTCACTCCTCAAATCCCATTAACTCCAATTTGTATTCTTTCTCAGATGCAATTGGGCCTTTTGAGTGTACCGAGAATTCAGTATCATCATTGGCAAGAGAGTGAGCCATTTCTGTATTTGAATCTGATTTAGCAACTTTTTCCAGAGTCAGCATTTGACCCACCTGATACACGTAGTCTGCTGATACGGGTGACTGGCTCTGGGTTCAGACCAGGCACCTGCTATTAATATGTTCCCTTCTTTCCTTCTAGGTGCAGATCACATCGATGTCTCTGATTCTCTTTTTCATATCTAGTACTTTGAGGCCCTGCTACCTGTCCACAGTTCCAACACTGGCTCACTTCTCCCATGTGGGTCACATCTGTCTCTAGCACCCTCACCATCAGTCCTCCACCCCTGCCCATCATTATGACTCTTTGAAACTCTGATCACCCTTCAGCCACTGCTCTGATAACTTTCAGACTTGGTTGCAACTACCCCCACTGCAGTGTGAAGCTGACTGATGCACCACCACTGCTTTCTCCTTCCCACATCAACAAAGGAATTGACCCTCCTTCTCTGTGCAGTAAACTCGGAACAGCCATTGACTCAGCTCCCCACACTCTGTGGTTCAGTTTCCACACCCTCAGGATGATCTTCATGTTGCAGGCCTATATAGCCTGAGTTTTACCAGCAGCTTCATGTGCTTCTCTGCTGCTGCTGCAGACCAATTGGAGCCATTTTATTTGCAAGATGCATCCCTATTGTCCTTATGTAAATGTCCATATAATGATCATGGTCCCAAACAGTTTCACATGCACTTCTAACCATGTGGCATTCCAAATTCATCTATGCTACAGTTCCTAGGCCTCCTACTGGTTATTCTAAACATGGAATCCTCCCTTCAAAGACACAGTATATTTTCATATGCACCTTCAGGTCACTGTTTCTGTTCTCCTGGATGCACAGTGTATTTTTCCTCAGCACACACATTACTTCGTATGTCTCAAACTCCTTTCACATTTGATAAGTTCATTCTCTCCAACTCACTTCAAACAGCTCTGATTCAATTCAAATCCCAGTTACATAGACAGTGTCGGCAGATAAGGGCCTATGGCCCACCTAGTCTGCCCATTTGAGCTTGTAAGTTCAGTTTGTTTTCCTAGAAGTCTATTTCCCCTTACCCCTGACCTCTAGAATTCCTTTATGTCTATCCCATGCATTCTTAAATCCCGTGATTGTTTCAGCCCCCACCACTTCCTCTGGCAGGGTGTTCCACTTGTCCACCACTTCGTTCAGTGAAGAAATTCTTTCTCATGTTTCCTCTGAATCGTCCTCCTCCAACTTCATCCCATGCCCCTAGTCCTGAAACATCTTTTTCGCTTAAAATAGTGTTTTCCTGCACCCTGTTCCTCCCTGTAAGATACTTGTATGTCTCTATCATATCCCTCTCTCCCTCCTCTCCTCCAGGGAGTACATGTTCAGTTCCTTCAACCTGTCTTCATAGGATTTGTAATGCAACCCATGCACCATCTTTGTTGCCCTCCTCTGAACCTTCTCTACCCTGTCTATGTCCTTACGTAGGTATGGTCTCCAGAACTGTACACTGTACTCAGGTGGGGCCTCACTAGTGTCTTGTATAGTGGAATTATGACCTCCCTTTCCTGCTGGTGATGCCCCTGCCTATACATCCCAGCATCCTATTTGCTTTACCTGATGCCTTGTCACACTGTTTCCTTACCTTGAGGTCATCAGAGATGACAACCCCAAGATCCCTTTCCTGCTTGGTGCATGCTATATCCTCACCCCCCAACTGATATATTGTGCCCGGGTTTTTGTGCCCCATATGCATTATCTTGCACTTCTTTGCATTGAATTTCAACTGCCAAACCCTTGACCATTCTTCAAGTTTCTGCAGGTCCCTTCTCATTCTGTCTACACCCTCTGGTGTGTCTACTCTGTTACAGAGCTTTGTGTCATCAGCGAACAGTGAAATTCTGCCTTCTATATCCTGTGCAATGTCACTGATGAAGATGTTGAATAGGACCGGTCCCAGCACTGATCCCTGTGGTACCCCACTGGTCACTCTCCCCTCTGTGGAGTGACAGCCATTTACCACCACCCTCTGTGTCCTGCCACCCAGCCAGTTACCTACCCACCACACTACTGTCCTGCCCACACCCATATTCCCCAGTTTGTGTAATAGTCTTCTATGTGGCACAGTGTCAAAGGCCTTGCTGAAGTCCAGATAGGCCATGTCCACTGCCCTCCCCTGATCCACCTCCCTAGTCACCCAGTCAAAAAATTCAATGAGGTTGGTCTGACATGACCTCCCCCTGGTGAAACCATGCTGCCTTGGGTCCTGTAGTCCATTGACAACCAGATGTTCCACCAATCTCTCCTTCAGTAGTGCTTCCATGATCTTTCCCACTACCGAGGTGAGGCTGACTGGTCTGTAGTTCCCTGCTTCCTCTTTGTTCCCACTTTTGTATAAGGGGACTACATCTGCTGTCCTCCAGTCTTTGGGTACCTCCTGTTTCCAGTGATTGGCTGAACAGGATAGCCAGAGGTTCAGCCACCACCTCTCTTAGTTCTTTAAGGACCCTGGGTGCACCCCATCTGGCCCCATTGCTTTGTCAACTCTTATTACTTCCAGTTCCTTCAGGACCCTTTCTCGTAAAGGGACTTGTGTCCATTTCTGCACCATTCTCACCCTTGTACTCCCTTCAGACCCATTACCCCCTCTTCCTTAGTAAAGACTGAGCAGAAATACCTGTTCAATATGTCAGCTTTACTGTTGTCATCCTCCACGCTGCTCCCATCCTCCCCTTCAGTCTAACTATCCCTCCTTTGTCCTTCTTTTTTCACTTATGTACCTGTAAAAGGTTTTGTCCCTTTAACCACTGATTTTGCAATGTGTTCTTCTGTCTGAGCCTTCCTTACTGACTTCCCTGCCTCCCTTTGTTTCTCCTGGTACTTCTTCCTATCCCCTTCTGCCTGTGTCTTTTTGTATTGCCTGAATGCAGTCTTTTGGCTTTCACTTTCTTTGCTACCTCTTTGGAAAACCGTAATGGTCTCCTCTTTCTTTCCTCTTGCTAACCTGCTTAATGCATAATTCTGTTGTTCTTATAATCCCCATTTTAAATACTGCCCACTGTTCCTCAATCCTGATTCCTGTCCCATTCCCCTTAATGCCTCTTTCAAGCATCTCCCCATTTTCCCAAAGTCTGCCCCCCTAAAATCCAGGATACGTGTTTTTGTGTGGTTTGGTTCTGCTCTTTCTGTTATTTCAAACCACAATGACTGGTGGTCACTGTTACCCAGGTGCTCCCCCACTGTTACCCCCATCACACTGTCCCTGTTTGTGAGCACAAGGTCCAGTTTTGCCTTCTGCCGAGTTGGTTCCATGACCAGTTGCTTGAGGAAGGCACCCTGAAGGGAGTCCAGGATAAATCTGCTCCTAGTTGATGCTGCTGCTGGGATGCTCCAGTCCACATCTGGTATATTGAACTCCAGTGGGACTCCACTTTGTAACCCACCCTTTTGGCTTGTGCTGCTGAGCATCTTTCTGCCCAGCTGGGGTGGACATGGCCTAGAGTGACTCTTGTGTCTACAGATATTTGATGGCATGGCTTGCCAGGAGCCCCCTTGTAACATATTTTTCACATACACAGACTGTCTCCTTTCTCTTTGCCTAATGAATAGGTAATGATGACATATCAAAGATCTCTCTTGACACCAGATAGAAAGTTCAATGTGCATCAGGGGCTCAAGGGCAATTTTAGTTCATACTTCTCTGACTTTGTTCCTGAGCACAGCTCAGTTCCTAACTATAGGCCTATGCTGCTTAACTGCTAACAAGTAGTCATATCTGGGCCAGTTACTTTATGTCTGGCACTCCCATCCCTACCAACAAGGCTGGCAACACTGGACACCCAATTAATTTAATTTAGTTGTTTAACCAGGAGTAGCACACTAAGCTGAAAGCTTTTTTACAGGTGCGACCTGGGAGCACAGGGAAGTTAAGTGACTTGCTTAGTGTCACACAGTATGCAAGTGGAAGCTGTGGGATTCAAACCCAGGTCTGGTCTGCTGGATGTCACCAGATTAGATACTCTGAGAACTACTATTGCCTGTGCACATACTGTAGCTACCTTTGATACTATACCTAGTTCTGGCTATAGCACCCATAGGTAGGTACAACTTACTTTCCTGCTTTATGGGTTTTACTTAACCTGAGAGTTTGATAAGATGCATTCTCTTTACGGGATTCTGGAGGTTTCACTAAACAGGAATACAGTACTAGGTACCGCCGCCATTCCCTCATCTACAGGCCCCTTCAACTCATATTCGAATTTCAGCTCCCAGCTGCATCGCTGTGGTGGCTCATACTGCTTATCACTACTTGACATGTTCATGGAACCCTCAAGGCCCAAAAGTCATCAATGCACACTTCTTGAGGTGATCCTTTACTGGGAAGCCACAGCTGCCATCCTGGAATCCACTATTGTTTTCCCAAGCTTCTGCTAGCCATCCATAGCCATCCATTTACTCTAAAATCAGTTGTGGTGCCTGGCCAGAGATGTGGCTGCCCCATGCTAGATTGGAAGGGAGGAGTCCCCTGAAGGGGTATTGCCCCACTGTGCCCCTGGCACTCTGTCACTGAGCCAAGGGCATCAGCACCCTTCTAACTCTCGACTGTGCCCTGCCCCCACAAGATCTCTATTGTCTGACAACATGCTGTGTTACTGGTATAGGTGCTACTGGCCTTTAGCAGCTGAACCCCCAAACACTATCAAATAGAACCCTTCCTTCCTGCCTAACCCTCCTACTTATAATTTGTTACTTAGCTTTGCACACTCATTCTGAAAAATGAAGCCATTGGTGCACTGGCACCTTGTCATTTTCTGGAAAGCCTAGCAACAACCTATCCCATTTTGGGAAAGGGTTGTTACATTATGTACAGTGTTTATTTATTGGAAGGTTTTATGTCAGGAAAAGCATACTGAGCAGGTAAGTATATAAATTCCAGATGCATCTTGGGGAAGAAGAATGGGAAACAATAATAATTAGAATGACAATTCAGAAAAAAAGACAGTAAAAGTACAAAAGTAGCCAAATGCAAGGCAGTATAGAGACAGTAATTACAGCATGTGCAATATGGAACATAACAATTTGTGCAAAGAAAAAATAGATACAAATGATTACAAGGTGCACACTGTGTTTAGAAGCAGCAGAGCAACAATCTATAACATTGTTAGGCAGTCGACCAGACTTGCAGTAGGGATCAGGAGCAGGAGCAGACGTTAGTGGTGTGATCATGGAGTAGGGCATTTAGGGTGAAGGGAGAAAGGAGAAACTGATGGAAAGGGAGATGTGTGATAAGATCTGGTGAAACCTATATGAGAAAGCTGCTTGAACAGCAATGGTTTTAACAAGTAGGAGAGAGAAATATCATGGACTGGAGTCATGGAGAAGATAAAGGAATTGAAGGGGAAGAGCTGAGATATGAAGGGAGGTGAAAACACTGGAATTTAGCAATACGGGATGTGCATTATGATTGCTGTCTACCATCCAGATAAAGAAGGCAAAGGGAGGTATACAGTGAATATTGGGAAGTACAGGATTGGAGGTCAAGGGCAACATAATCAAAGGAATGAGAGAGGGTCCTGTCAGCCAAGGGTGGATTTTGGAGCAGAACTATATGCAACATCCCCCTAATCATGAAGATCATTTTTACAAAGATCTCATGGTATGTATGGAGTGGGAGGCAGCCCCTTTTTTCTGTATAGCATATCAAGTTTAGTATAAAGCTAGGGAAAGCTAGGGGAAAAAGGCACTGTTTGGACTCACCCCTCACATGCTAAGGAACTGTTTCACTTTGTTGTTAACCAATACAACAACAGCAGTATGACTAGGAATATGCTCAAACTACCCTTTCATGGAAATAATCAAAGTCAGTGTGCTTTTGTGGCAAGGGCTGCTGGTTGGCTAAATGAATTACTTGGCTAGTGTTTAATCTTCCCAATATTTCCCAGTTCAAAGCAACACTTAACACATCTCTTTCTCTCTGAACAATGGTGCTATAAATGTGAATCATATTCTTGAGTTTCCTGCTTCATGTATTGCTGTGTGTAGTGATAGTTATAGAATACTGTAACTGCTGTTAAATTGCATTGTATTGTCCCGGACATGGAACCTTTGTAAATGAGCACTGGTGCTCAAAGTTACTTTCTGAATCAATTAATAAATACATAAACAATTGTGTCAATATGACAACGTTTAGATGACAGTCCACCTAAACACCAAGGTATTTGAAGAAAAGTTACTTCTTCCAGTGTGGAGCAGTCCAGGGATATGAAGTGTGAGGTTATGGAGGATTTTATTGGCACTTAGAGTAAACTCATTAATACCAGCACTGGACATTGCTAAAGACATGATGGAGCTGTGAAGCCAAAACAGCAGAAGGGAAACCACTGGCAAACAGCAGAGTGTCATCCTTGTACATGTGTATGTATGAAGAGAAAAATGCCTTGTGAAGGCCATTGAGAAATTTCAAGAAAAGGATGGGTCCATGGACAGACACTTAGGTACACTTGAACTGATTGGGAGTGGAGTGGAGAGGGCATCACCTACAGGAAATAGATGAGACCTGTCTGTATGGTAAGAGGGAAACTGCTTTACTGGGACGTCAAATAGTTCACCACCAACAAGTTGTCCAGTAGTATTAGGTGGTTAACCATGTTTAAGGCTTTGGTTGACAAAGATGGCTGATGACAGCAGGCCCTAATCTACCCCATTCAGCATGATATTAGTGAGCCTGAGTAGAGATGACACAGTGGGTGGGGTTTTCTACTGCCAAACAGGAACAGTGTAAGGAAGGAGGAAGAGCTGTGGAAGTGTAGAGTTGGGATATAGCCAAGTGTCCTTGTTGTTTAGCCAGAGCTAGAAAAAGGGAGATAGGGTGGCAGTTACCTGAGACAGAGAGTCTACCATCTTAAGAAAGGGGGTGACTTTGGCTATCTTCCAGACACTGGCAACCATGCCAGAGAGGAATGGAAGATTCGGAATGTGAAAGACGGGAAATGTCACAGCAGGAACAGACATATAGAGAAGTTTGATTTTGTGCTCATCAGGGCTCAGTTGGAGTGGAATAGGAGAGGGAGAAAAATGGGATAAGAAGGGAGAGGAGGGATCTGATTTAAAGTGGAATAGAAAGAGGGAAGTAGAGAAAGTGCACATTTAGTGAAAAAATTGTTACAGTTGATGAGAACTTCACCAAGTTAAAGAGACAAACATCCAAGGTAGAGGATTAAAAGGGAATATGCTATCTTCTAGGTGCCAGAATTAAGAAGGGCAGTTAATGTTGTACTGGTGGTTGCAAGTAAAATAATCTAATGTGATTAGCCTGATGGCTTTACTGAAAGCAATGCAAAACTGTTTGTACTGTACCTTGAATTGTTCTCAGGTGAGTTACTGGTCTTGTGGAGGAACAAGTTGGGGCCTTTCACTTTGAGAAAGGAGATCAGCTCAGCTGTGACCGAGGGAAGGTAACAGCCTTTGACACTGGACCTCTGGAGAGGAGCATGTCTGTCCCAGGCAGCAGAGCATTTTACCTGCAAATTTGAGAGGGCAATGTTTGCATCAGCAGATGAGGAGATGAAAGACCATTTAATATTGTCAGAATAATCCAGCAGCACAGACAAGTGACCTGAAGGACCATAGCTGGGTGACCTGGGAGGGACTTTGGGGCTGTGAACCTTCCACATACTGCAGACAATGTGATGAACAATGTGTGTGCTATGGAGCATGCCAGCTCCCACAATGTGATTGGGGTGGGAGGATAAAACCAAGTCTTTGAAGATTGGATACATGATGAGGAATCAAGCTTTCCAGGCCCAGAGATGTGCTGAGTTCGAGAGACTGAATATTTTGGACTAGATGTTTGGAGGTGTGAGATAACCAATTGGATCTCAAATCCAGAACTAGGGGCCCAATTCCAGAGGGTGGGTGCAGGGCTTTGCAGCAAGCCCTGCATCCACCGAAATGTGTGACACAGCTGCGTCAAAGCCCTTTGACACAACTCTGTGCCATTCCAGAAGGGATGATGCAGTTGCAACAGTTGTCACACTTTACGGCAGCTTGTGCCAAATGAGTAATGCAAGTCCTGTAGTAAGAGTACCCCTATTGATGCAAAGTTACACCATTGGGGGAGATGGTCTCAAATTGTGGTATCAGGGATTTGGTCATTGGCTTGTGGAATACCACATTTGACACAAGTCAGCACTGGCATCACACAGCCTGTTGCAAGTCCCCTGTGGCACTTGCACTGCTTTTAAGAATCAGGCCATAGAATTTCACCTGAGTCAGCCAGGGACAAGAAAGAGGACAGAAGATCAGTGATAGAATTAGGTTTGGAACTGTGGCAGCAGTAGATGCAAGCAGTAAATATTGGGGTCAAGAATGGTAGAGAGCATTTGCAAGAAGGAGCTCATGCAATGGAGCGGTGTACAACCTCGAACAAAATGTTCAGTGAGACATTCATGGCCTCACAGCCCCACCTTTGTTGCCTCAGTCCTGCCTGATGATGGAATAGCCAGGCAGGGATAATGAATGCAATATAAGTCCTGAGGAAAAGCCAGGTCACAAAGATAACTAGAACATTATGACAGAGAAACAAGTCTAGCTGAACAATCTTGGGGGTGGGAGAACAACAAATGTTGAAATGGGGGAGCCTCAAACCTTTTGAGGAGGAAGGCAAGTCAGAAGAGTTGATATGCCCAGGGTAAAGCTCAGCATTGCTGGTCATATACAAAAGCAGGACATGATGCGCTTGAAGGAACTGTTTTGCTGGTGGGAAAGCAGGTGACAGGTAGGTGATGGCAGTGGGAGGGATAGGGGTGAGTAGTCAGTAGAGGGCTTCTAGACAGAGTGAGAGGTCCTGAAGGAGGCTACTTATTTGAATTTAGGGGGACTAAAGGGAGCAGAACAGGAGAATATAGGGTTGTGAAAAAGGAGATGGAGAAGAGGGAGGGGGAAGGGGAGACAGAGAAGCTGGGGTGAGGTAGTGGTAATATAAAAAGAGGGACGGGACAGAGCAGAGCAGGGTAAGGAAGAGAATGACTGAAAAGGGGATTTCAGAAAGGATTATTTGTTAGATTAGAAATAAAGAAAAGAACTAGGCACCTACAACAGGAAAGCAGCTGTAGAAACAGTATTGCATGCGTTTATGTAGAACGTTTCTATAAAATGTAGGCTATAAGCAGACTCAAGTATAGGTAGCTACAACAGTATAAAGTACAGTACAGTTGCACTTAATAGTGCTGGATGAGCCTAGTTAAAAAACTGTTGTACAATGCAGGCTATTAGGAGATTAAAAGCTATGCACTTATAAAGTTCCTTATGATAGACAGTACTGCAGGAGATTACCATGGGTTCAACATTACTATATAATGCGAGCAATAAGCATACAAAAGGCAAAGCACCTGCAACAGTAGCACAGCTATGATTGACAGTATTTGCTGAAGCTAGATAGAAAATCACTGGACAATCCAGACTATAAGCTGACTACAGTCAAGATATCCATAACAGAATGCAGCTTCAGTAAACAGTGTTGGAGTGATACAGTACAGACTATCAGCAAACTAAAGGCAATGTACCTACAATAGTAATGTGCCTATTATAACAACATTTGTTGAGGCTAGTTAGAAATTCCTAGATAATGCAGGCTGTAAACAGACTAACGCCAAGGGACCTACAAAAGAATGCCACTTCAATAAACAGTGTTAGAATGAGGCTATGTAGATAACTGCTGTACAATGCAGGCTACCAACAGAACAAAGGCAAGGCAGCCACAAAAGTAATGAGACTATGATAATACTGGATGAAGCTAGGTTGAAAATTACTGTACAGTGCAGGCTATCAGAAGACAAAGTAATGTGATACAATAGACAGATTTTCATGAATCAAGGTAAATTACAGAGTTGCACCCAGTGGCAAAATATACTATATACTGCATCAGGATACACTATATATGGGGAAATATCACAGAAATCCTATTGAAATTATTTGAGGTTTCCTGTGGTATGATGTCATCATATATCTGGATATTCAGAATCATCACAGGCTACCACTGAACAATTCATTGCAAAAACCTGTATTTACTGTAGGCAATAGTTAGTGTTTAAACATGAAGGCACAAAAGTAAGGAAATGCAGCAACTGGTAAAAAAAATGGTTTACCTATAGCACTTCAACAGCACCAGCGCCGACATTCCCTACTGCCACAGCTACAATGCCGACTGTTGGCATTGTAGCCATTGGATGTCAGTGCACACTATCTGGGGGCTCTGCCCCCCTTACCCACTGGTTTCTGGATTTTAACTCTGAATCTGAGTTGGACGGGGGAAATACCCAGCAAGACAATTCCAATTGCTGCATGGACCACCACAGCGATGGGTGGATTTTGCCCAATTTCTGGCACTGTGCTGCTCTTCACGGTTGGTGAGTCGCTGTGGTGATGGTATACAAAAAAATAGTCCCATGACCATTAGAAAATTTGTGGTGTGGTGTTCCTTCGGGTTGGATAATTGCACAATACAGTGCAGCCAGTACCTTAACTTCCTCACAATGGTCCCTATACACTCTTGAGGCATAGGTACGTGGAATCAGTGTGTATCCCATCCATGTAGCTGTGCACCTGTGGATAGGTGCACGTGGGCCAGTATGCACTACCAGCCGCCACCTGTCCATGGCCCCTCCCCCCGGAGAGCAGGACTCCTCAAGGTGGCTGGGGGTGGGGATGTGGACCTAGCAGGGCATCAATCAGATGCACAGACCAGGACACAGAGTGGATCCCTAATGCCAACCTGCACCTCGCGGAAGACCTATGGCCAGTAGCCGAGGCAGTGAGTAGAAGGCAAAGCCGCTGGCCCTCCCACAATGCAGCCCTGGAGTGGGTCACTGTCACTGGGTGGGGGGGTCTGTTGGCTGTGCAGTGGGGCACTGTACCCCACAACATGAATGGATGGCTTGAGGTGGGGGTTGAGTGGCAGTGTCATTTGAGGGGGTATGGTAGGGGGGCACCAGGTAGATGCCACGCATTGATGTGTGCTGGGTGGTGCTGGGCAGCCATGGTGTGGTCCAGCAGCAGCGGTCCCATTGGCAGTGTAGGCTAACTGCCTGTCTGGGCAGTGCACAGTAGTGTGCATGGGGCATGTAGGAGGCTTATGGCAGGGTTCTCCCTGTCATACCCTGCATTCTCCTTTACACCCCTGTGGCCAGCACTACACACTGTAGTGCATGGTGCATAGTGCCAGCCTGCCCCTCGCTCACCCTAGGACATTGCCCTTTGCATGGCCAGGGGATCGGGCATGTAGGTACTGCACACCCTCTGTTGGTGCATCCCATGTGGGGGGTGCAACTAGTGTGGGATGGCTACGCATCCAAGATACATTGCACATAGCCACTCTGCCCATTAGTGCATAGGGGCCTATATTTGTAGGCACGGATATTTACTCAGACACCAATGCTTGGGGATAGGGTGCCATGATTAGGATAATCACAGTGTTGCATTGTATGGATCTTCAAACCCTGACAGAGTGTTATAAAATCTGGGTATCTACAGATCCTGCCACAAATGATGTGCATACAAATTTCAAGTCTTTAGGATGGGCAAGTGACATGTAGATGAAACAGAAGTGTTGTCATAAAAGTGCTTCCTCTATCCTAACTGTAGTGGTGCTACTGTGCAAACATAAAACAGGCTATAAGCATGCAAATGGCAAGGTACCAAGAGCACAATGTGTCTCTAGCAAACAGTGTTGAAATTAGGCTAGGTAAAAAATGACTATGCAGTGCAGGCTACAAGAAAGTTACATTTCAAGCAACTATAACAGGGATGCAACTACAGTAAACTAATGGCAAGAAGGCTACAGCACAACTGTAGTGAAGCTACAATACACTAAAGGCTAAACAACTTCAATAGAATACTGTAATAACTGCAGTGGGAAAGCTTAATACACAATTACAGTAAGTGTGACCCATCCGCAGTGGAACCCAGTGCATGGGAGCAGTAGGATATATTTGGCATCAAAATGGACAGAAGGCATGCAGACACTACAATCTGACACTAATGAACAGACATTCTTCCGCTGGAGTCCCTATGCTGGGGACTGCTATGCTTGGAACCATGTGGAGCTGATGGCTTAAATGCCCAGAAGATACCACCTCCTGGTGCTGAGCCCAACAGATGACTGGTTCAACTGCAGTTAAGTGGCAGCTCCTTCCAGTTTGGCTGCATGGCAGAAAAAGTATTTTTACCCAGTATATTGTGGAGGAGCCCACAAATGGATCATCGCACCCTCAAATGGATCAACAGAAGCAGCTGTGCCCATAATAATTCTGATGCTGGCTGAGGGGCAAATGAGTCACTAGGGATTAAAAGCCAGGAAGTTAGAGCCTCCTGGAGTGCAGTCAATTAGCTGATTGGCACAGCTGCAAATAACTGTCAGTTCCTGCCTGTTCACATTCTTACAGGAAAATCTTTTGTCAGGTTTGTGTGGGAGGAGCTCTCTGATTACACAGCAAACTCCCAAAAGGACCTCCAGTGTTGGCTACATCTGCAATAGCTGTTCTGATGCTGGCTGAGGGGAAAATACATTTTTGGAGCTTAGAAGCCTGGAAGATACACATCCTGGAAGTAAGCCAAGCAGCTAGTTGGCTCAGCAGAGGCTAATGACAGCTCCTCTCAGTCCAGTCTCATGGCACATAAAGTATGTTGTCTGGTGTGTGTCTGGATGGGGGGGGCCCTTTGTTTCACTTACGGGACCCCAAAAGGACCTCCAGTGGTGGCCTCAGCTGCAGAAGCTGGTCGATAGTGGCAGATGGGCAAAAAAGTTGCTGATGGTCAAAAAACTGTAAGACTCCACCTCCACCTCCTGGAAGAGAGTCAAGCATCTGATTGCTCACATGTGGCTGAGTGGTAGTTCCAACTGGTCCAATCTGGAGCTGGGAAAGCTATTTTGTTTGGCATGTGGGGAGGGCAATTGTATGGCTCAGAAGACACACAACATGACTTCAGTCAGCAATAGCCACTTTGACAGTAAATGATGTGCAGACAAGTCACTGGGGATTAAAAGACTAAAACAGATTGTCTCCTGAAGATGAGCTAAACAGTTGCTCATCTGCAGCTGCGTGGCAGCTCCTGTTGGTCTGGCCTCATGGCAGACATGGTCTTTTGCCTGGTGTGTTATGAAACAGTCTTTTGCCTGGTGTGTTGTTGGAGCCAAGAATGACTCAGTGAACTACCAAAATGATCTCTGTTAGTTGCTCCAGTGGTGGATGAGGTACAAACAGGTCAGTAGGGCTCAAGAATCCAAAAGCCTCTACCTCCTGAGCTAAGCAAAGCAAGCGACTGGCTCCACTGCAACTGAGTTACAGCTCTTCCCTGTCTGTTCTTCTGCTAGTCAAAGTCTTTTCTCTGGCATATGGGGACGAGAGCTCTCAGACTGCTCAGCAGAACTACAAAAGGACCCATGGTTGTGGCACCATCTGCTATAGCAGTCAATACTTGCTGATAAGCGAACAAGTCACTGGACATCAAAATCCTTGAAAACCCCTCCTCCTAAAGCTGAGACATGCAGATGATTGGCTCAGCTGTGGCTGTGTGTGAACTCCCTCCAGTTTGGCCTCATGGCATACAAAGTGTTTTGCCAGCTATTTGTGCTTGGGGAGAGTACTCAGATGGCTCTGCATGTCTCCAAAAGAATCTCAGGTGGTAACTCCAGCCCTGATAGTCAGTCCAAGACTTGCTGATTTTAACTCTCTTGGTTGTACTAATATTTTTCAGTTCTAAATATCTCCTTAGACCAGTTTCACATTCAGTCCATTAACCAGGCCTAAGTCAGACTGAAAAGATTCAGCCCATTGGACACATACAGTATAGTATATTGGTCACTTCATTTGATATGATTTATATTCCACTTTCACCTTGTTACAACCTTGATAAAATACTGTTTTGTTACATTAAGTGCTAACAACAGCTGTTCTTCATATTCTGCATTAACAATGGCAGACAGAAGCATTTCCATTTTCTCATTTAAGTAAATCATTGAACATAACCTGAAGTATGTGGTTTCACATCTTTGTACCTTCTTTTATTCAGTTATTTGGGAATTTCCATTATGGTTACTCTTATACCCATATTCATCAAAACTATGTTCCATTAATTGTAATATGCATGATATAAAACGATTTAAAAAAATCATATTTTGAGTGTACTCCATTGCAATCTACAACAGTTTTTGCACTCAATATTATGTTATATGGTTAAGATCCTTGTCCTCATCTGGTCTAGACTTACTGTGATTTATGGGCACAGAGTTCTGACTCTGATCTGGGAGTGCCCTTTAAGTTTTCATGGTTCAGAGTGGGCCTGACCCTTACTGAACCCCATTTGTACTTATTTATAAAACTGCATTTCTCTGTGTCATACTGTAGTTAGTACCTCCACACAACAACGTAAGTTTTCTATCTAGATCAGAGTATATATGGCAAGAATTTTCCCTGCAACATAATGTGCATTTCACTTTATTAGCTCAATGGAAATGGTCAGACCCACACTCACTGCTCATTTCTATTCCTCTATCTGTGCTTTGTTCAGCAGCCAAATCTTGGAGTCCCCCTACTCAGCATATCATCAGTCTCCAAATGCATTCTTTATAAATAGTTCAAAACTGAAGGTACTCAAAAGCTTCCTGAGCTGAGTTTCAGCACTAAACGTATGCACTTATAGTCTTCCCATATGAGAACACAGTATTTTTTCACGACTTGTACCACTTCAGGGGACTTCTTTCCTCCATATTTGTTTTGATAACTGCCATGTAAGAACAGTGGGCTAAAAAGCCCATTTACTGGACCAGTCTGGGACAGAGGCAGCAGTGAGTTACATGACCAGAACAATCATGGGAGACAGCAAGTTTACCAGGACTCTGCAGTCTTTTCACATACTCCTGTTGCAGATTTAGTGAACTTTTTTTCCTGTACCTATAAGGGTATTTGCAAAAGTGTACAGTTCTAGACAACTGAGACAGAGTCATTGTTTCCCTCTGACATTATGTGAGGGAAATCTGCTGCTTGATCAAACATTGTCATTTTTATGTTGGTTTGCACTTGTGTGCCAGCCAACATATTGCATTAGTAGCAGATTTGGAGGTGCGGTCAATGTTGGGCGAATGCAGGGTATGCATCTGTAGGTGCGTCTTTCATTCCCCAATAAGCCTGTATACCCCCGCCACACCAGGAATACATAATGTGGTGAGAACATCTAAGGAAAGGTCCACTGCAATGCGAGCAGAGATCATCATACGCAGCTGCACCTCCCGACATACTTTCCCTGATGAAAATGTCATTAAACATGGCGGCACACTTCCTTCCATAATGCCGAATTCCGGGGTGCCCAATCCCCCTGTCAGCATGCCCTGACCCAATGTATGTGCCGGCGGGGGAGCACACTCCCATCGACATAATGCACTCCCCATTTGTTATGTGTCGGGGGTGCCTCCAATCCCCTTGGCTGTTGCTGCCCCTTTGGTATAAAGGAAGGGGTGCCCGTCCCCTTGTCGGCTACAGCATCCCCAAAAACACTTTTGGTGGCATGCTGGGAGCCCACCCCAGTGTGCCAAATCCCCTGAAAAAGAAAAACCACCCCATGATTTTTTTTTTAACCCTGTGAAAGAAGAAAATGGCCCCGGCAGTCTCCCTGCCCCCTCCCACAACCCGCGCCCACCCGATGTGCATCCTGCCTCTCCACACCCCCCCTCACCCCATACTTAGCTTTGGAGTTTGGCACGATGATCTTTGGTGGACCGGGAACACATCAGCACTCTTCAAAGCCAACCACAAACTGAAGAGATGCCAGTAAGCTGTATTGTATAATGGCAGAAATAGTTTTTTTTCAACTGTGGTGCATATTTTGGGCATTTTTTGGAATTTCTGCACCAAATTTTCAACATGGGGTTATTGGGACCCCTCCTCCTGAATTCAGTCACTGTCATGGCGTTATTCCGTCCTGAAAGGTGACTTCACAGTCACTGCATGGAATCACCTTTTGGGACCAAGTAACAAAATGACAGTGCCACTGTTCATGGGGGGGGGGGGCCTTTAAAAAGCCTATGTTGCAAATTTGGTAAAAAAAATCCAAAAAATGGCTGTTTTATGAGTGTGCATTGTGCTGTTTCCATGCACGCTCATAGCTTTGTGAATTTGTAATATTTCCATTCCAGATTTTCAAAAATGGCATTTTTCCTCACCTCCTTATAAAGAATATAGCTGTCATTTTACATATCCTGGTCGAAATGTGTTTTTGCATGTCTGGCGCAGAATAGCATGGGTGCTGTGCAAAATCAGTTTTCGGGACAGTTAGAGAAAATTACAGGTGACACTGTTCATGAGCAGAGGTCCTAAAATGCCTATGTTGAAAATCTTGTGCCAAAAGTCCATGAAATGACTGTTTTACAAATGTGTGTTGCGCAGTTTCCATGCACCCTTGTAACTTCACTAATTTGCAATATTTGCATGCCAGATTTTCAACACTGGCATTTTTTTACACCTCCTTATCAACAGTACAGCTGTCATTTTTCACAGCCTGCCTAAAATGTGTTTCCGCACCTGTGGCGCACAATGGTGTGGTTGATGAGGGAAATCAACTTTGGGACAGATTAACAAAATCACAGTGCCATTGTTCATGAGGGAGGTCCCAAAATGCCTATGTTGAAAATGTGGCTAAAACCTCCAAAACAATTGTTACGGACGTGTTGAGCAGTTTCGCGCATGCTCATGACTTCACCAATTTTAATATTTTCACCCAGATTTTCAACGTTGCCAGTTTTTACGCCTCCTCTTGAACAATACAGTTGTCATTTTCCACATCCTGCACAAAATGTGTTTTCATCCCTTTTTCACCAAATGTCATAGCCACTGTGCAAAACCACCTTTCAGCTAACAAACTGATTGTGCCGCTCTTCATGAGGTGGGGTCACAAAAAACCTATGTTGAAAATTTGGAGTGAAAATACAAACAAACGCCTACAACGTTAGGCTTCCCAACTGTAACACCCCCACCCCCCCCCGTAGAGACTGCTACGTGTCAGGGGTGTCACTTGGAATCATTGGCTGTAATGCTCACGCCATTCCACTCCACCCCACCCTGCAGCCAGTGACAGGCATCAAGGTGTGCCTTGGAGTGTTCAGCCCTAACGTTCACCCCATTCTCCTATACTACACCAGTCTCAGTGTATTTCCTTATGAAATGGGGTAAGTATAAGGACCGAAGACACCATAGCACACCACGACACTTGTCAGTGTCTACAAGGTAGGGTGAGGCCCATTCTCTTATACTGCACCCATCTCAGCATATGTCCTTATGGAATAGGGAAAGTATAAGGCCCAAAGACCCCACAGCATACCACACCTGTCATTGTCTACAGGGTAGGGTGAGGTAAAATGGCATGAGCATTATAGTTGATGCCCCAAAGGCACACCCCGGTGCCTGTCAGTCTCTGCAGGGTGGGGGTGGGGTTGGCATCAGTTCCATACTTCACTGCCATTCCTATTATGCATCTCTAACTCCTGCACTACCAATGCCAATGCCAGCGAGACAACATTCGGCATTGAAAAATGCTTGTATAAAGTCTGCCTCATTTTTCATAAGCCATCCACACCTAAGCACCCAATCTGTGAATTTACATAATTCTATTACTAAACAATATTCCAACTGGGTAATGGTTATTTTTTTCAAAACACCCCAAAAAATGAAGGTATTAGCTAAATACAAAATGCAATAATATAAATGGGGGTTGTCACTTTAAATCAAGGAAATAATCCAATACTGATGCATCTTTCACTTCTTTATTTCTTTCCTTGTCTTTTATTGACCCCTACGTTTCGCTCCTCAGAGCTTGTTCACGGGGCTTAATTCATAAAATACATTCCATCTGTTTAAAACAGAAACAACAATTTTACTTTTAACATCTTACATTTCATTAAAATATAATTACAACTTTTACCTTAGCAGAGTAGTATGCGCTAGTTATCATTCAACTTTTTTATTGTAAAAACTTCCTTTGCAAATTCAACATTTTCCATATGTACATATTCATCAAATCCTATAACACAACAAACAACCAAAATTAACGCATAATGTCTGGCTTTCAGTGAATGACAGCAAAATCCATTTAAACCGGCAACAGCCTGTCTTCCCCATAACTTTTAATCCGCACCTCTTATTTACTACTTTAAACTTACTTTCTAAACTTTATCACCATCTTAAATTAAATTATTTTTTCCACATTATTCGTGATACATTTTAATCTTTTATTTATCATTCTCTTACCTCAACAAGCCAGGACCTGCCATTAATTTTATCAATCTCCTTCTAAAGCGGTCTCAATCTTCCAAATCTGTATATGTCTCCTATTCAGCGTCTATATATTAACAAAACATTAATCATTATTTTTGCCTTTCAATCTCTAAGGCTTATAAGTCCGTATTTATCAAAACTTAATAAGATTTTACCGTAAAGAGTTCTTTACTCCTTGCAGGAGACATATTCCATTTCTAAACGGAAAAAACTTTTCTTTTGGCGTCCTGCTGGTTGAATGCTTCCCCTCTCACACTCTAAGAGGTGCAGTCCTCTTGAGCCTGTTCGTTGTTCCCGCCAAAGTGACGTATCACTTCGTGTATCTTCAGTGAATCCCGAAGTTGTTGCCAAGCAACTATACATTCTCTCCTAAGAATGGGGAGAATCGGTCTAACGAACAGGCTCTAATATTTTCTGTCATACATCACCCAGACCTAAAGCACTTTACTATTCTGTTTATTACTAATGAGAGAGAGGTGGCTGTTGATTCAAAATGTGTTTAAATCCAAATGAAATTCTAATATATAACCCTTATCACGTTCGTTCTAAACACAACTTAATTATTACCCTTTGTCTTTTTTATATACTATTTTTCACTCTATTTCATTATGAACATCCTATGTCAATATATGCAGTATAAATCTGTCAAATAATCATTAACTAGCTAATTTATTGAACAGCGAACAGGCTCAAGAGGACCGCACCTCTTAGAGTGTGAGAGGGGAAGCATTCAACCAGCAGGACGCCAAACGAAAAGTTTTTTCCATTTAGAAATGGAATATGTCTCCTGCAAGGAGTAAAGAACTCTTTACGGTAAAATCTTATTAAGTTTTGATAAATACGGACTTATAAGCCTTAGAGATTGAAAGGCAAAAATAATGATTAACGTTTTGTTAATATATAGACGCTGAATAGAAGACATATACAGATTTGGAAGACTGAGACCGCTTTAGAAGGAGATTGATAAAATTAATGGCAGGTCCTGGCTGTTGAGGTAAGGGAATGATAAATAAAAGATTAAAATGTATCACGAATAATGTGGAAAAATAATTTAATTTAAGATGGTGATAAAGTTTAGAAAGTAAGTTTAAAGTAGTAAATAAGAGGTGAGGATTAAAAGTTATGGGGAAGACAGGCTGTTGCCGGTTTAAATGGATTTTGCTGTCATTCATTGAAAGCCAGACATTATGCGTTAATTTTGGTTGTTTGTTGTGTTATAGGATTTGATGAATATGTACATATGGAAAATGTTGAATTTGCAAAGGAAGTTTTTACAACAAAAAGTTGAATGGTAACGAGCGCATACTACTCTACTAAGATAAAAGTTGTAATTATATTTTAATGAAATGTAAGATGTTAAAGTAAAATTGTTGTTTCTGTTTTAAACAGATGGAATGTATTTTATGAATTAAGCCCCGTGAACAAGCTCTGAGGAGCGAAACGTAGGGGCGAATAAAAGACAAGGAAAGAAATAAAGAAGTGAAAGATGCATCAGTATTGGATTATTTCCTTGATTTAAAGTGACAACCCCCATTTATATTATTGCATTTTGAATTTACATAATTCTGCCTGGAACTTAACTGTTGTATCCCTATTCAGTTTTCTATAATTGGTATCATCATTTAATAAATCCAAACTTTTCATTACATACGTTACTACATTCATTATTATGAAGTTACCTTCTTTGTCTGAGTTTTTGAAAATTGCCCTGTTTAAGTTTTCTAGCTCCTTTAATGCCTTGTATTCCACATTAGTTAAATTTTTCCGATAATAGAACTGCATGCCAGAAAAGATTTTTGAGGTTTCATTTAATAAATACATTTCAAAAACTGTAATGGCTGGGTTGGTTAGCTGAGGACAAAAAACAAACTTAAGTTTAAACTTGGAAGAGTTATGTATCTGTTGGAAAGATATGTCACTTACAGTTTCTGCCTCTGCCTCTAGTAGTAAAGCAGAAATGGCAATATCATCCAAAAGACTGGGGTCCCAGTTTGATGTTTCCCATTCAGTATCATCATAAGTTGAATGGTCAAGTAAATACACTTCAGAGATGGAGGGGCACAGGTTATTGAACAGATCCAATATCCCCAGTAACCAAGGTTTTGGCACCCATGTTTCATTCTTTTAATTCCTGTTGTCTCCCAAAGAAGTATTTAAATTTGAGCATTCTTATTAATTTGTAAATGTCAATCATTGTTTTAATCCAATCAGGACCAGAAGTGGGACAAACGATAATTCTTTAAGTAACACCAAGATTTGAAAGTTATTAAGAATGAAATGGATTGTTTCCAGCACATAAAAGAAACTGAAATGATTTTGAAACTTGATAACAAAGAATTTTGTTGTGTTGTTTTGCTTTAAAACTCTTTGATATTTTGTATTACTTCGTATAGTATGAAATGTTAGCACTTTAATCTAACACATGTGTGTCACTTTAAATTCTTATGTATGAATGAAGACCTGGTGTTAATCATCTTTCAGAATTGCCCCTGTTAGAAGGCCTGCTATAAGGCTGAGGTGCTAGGGGCTTTTGGTATTCCTCCAGGCACTCTTGACAATAAAATGAGCATTTGCTACAAACTGCAACCACCACAAGTGCGGAGCTTTATTTATCAAAGCTGATAGATGAGTAGGGGAAAGGTGTATTATAGAGAAAGGTAGTGGAGGAGGTAGAGGGGGAGAGAGAGGGTCAGCCAGGCAGGGAAAGGGAGACAGGGGAATGAGTAGTACAGTGGTGTACAGTGATACAGAAGATAGGGGAGGGCCCTAAGAAGAAAGTATGGGCATTTAACAGAAAAAAGGCAGGCAGAGGATGGGTGAGACAACAGCAGGAAGAGAGTGAGTTTGAGTAGCAGGAGGGAGGAGTTAGGGAGAAGATGAGGAGATAGAAGGATAACAGGTAGTGAACACTAGGAGAGGTAGTTCAGTCAATAGGAGTTACACAGTAAGCTTACTGAAGGGGTATAAGCAATAGATATAGAGGTACCAAGGACATCAGCAGTATAAGCAATTTGTATAGGGCACTAATGTGGATAATACAATTCAAAACATTATACAAGGCAGTATAGTAGTGCTAGTAGTAGCAATAAAGCAGTGTGCACTAACACACAGTAAGCAGTAGCCTAATTGTAGCGCATGCTGATGACAGAACAATAATACTACAGAGAGTGCTTCCCACCAGTGAGCTGTAGGTAACACACAATGCATAATTTATAAAAGGCAAGCAGTTATCAGACATAGCAATGTAAATACATGGTTAAAATGCTGCCAGATTTAAGCAGAGAACGGCATGTAAAGAGGCAACGGTAGTAATGCAGGTACAGGCACTAGCAGGATAGATGCTTGAGCAGAGATTCCTGGTGTCCTGGCATCTCCCCTCTGGGGACTTCCCTCAAGGACTCCCACTCTTGCTGTACCACTCATGCTGGGACAGCTCATGCAGGACAGCTAGTGCAGGGGAAGAATCCCTGGAACAGCTTGGAAACCCACCCCCAACACTTGCTACAGCCGTGGATTGGCTGAAAGTTTAAAGTTTTATTTTACAGCTCCTGCTGCTTTCTGCTGGGCTGGTGTGCTGGTGAGAAGCAGGGGAGCCCCTGGCAAGCAGGCTCGCAATCCCTATTCAGGTCTGAAGGCACCTGCCCTCTTGGCTCCCAGGCTCCAACTGAGCCAAGCCAAACAGTGTAGAATCCCTGGTGCAGCATGGGGACTGACCCCCAACACTAACTATGGCCATGGATTGGCCAAAAGTTTGCAGTTATATTTGAGCAGCTCCTGCTGCTTTCTGCTGGGCTGATGTGCTGGTGAGTAGCAGGGGAGCCTCTGGCATGCAGACTCACAACACCTATTCAGGTCAAAAGACGCCTGTCCTCGTGGCTTCCAGGCTCAGACACAAACCCCAAAAGCTCTGTCTTCAGATACTTTTAACCTAGAGCATAGGACAGAGAGCAAGCTCACTTTGTCAGAGCAATGGAGGGGATGGGATGTATGTGGATGTGAGATCTTCCAGGAAGCCAGGATACAAACTACACAGGGCTTTTAGCAAGCCTATCCTGCAGTTGATATGCCACAGTGTGCAGATCACAAGGTCCCGTGTGATGTAACTGAGGAGTCACAGCAGTGAGCCATACCACTGCAGTGCTGACTAGCTGCAGGCAATGCACCAGTCCTCCAAATAACCCTTTGTAGCGAGCACTGGAGTAGTCCAATCCAGATGTAGTAATGGTATGTATTATCATAGTCAGGTCCCCTAGCACTAGATACACTCTAATACGAGCAATGTTCCATAAGTGAAAAAACACTACGGACTACTGCATGACATCTGATGCTCCAGTGTCGGCTTGTAGTCCACACTGATCTCCAGATTCCTTAACCTATCAATAGCTCCAAGTGTAACACCATTCTAATGGTAAAATAGCATTATCACCTATCCTTGCTGACCTATGAGGATCTGGCTCAGTAACACATCTGTCTTGCCTGCATTGAGGCTTAGCCAGCTAGAGGCCATTCAGTCATTGATATCCCCCAGATTTGCAACTGATCACATATTATAGATCATCTCTGCCTGGTGTACTAGACAGGTTCAGCTCAGTATCATCAGAATAGCAATTAGACCCATAAACCATTGTCTTGTGACCTCACCCAACTGCAGCATGCCCAAAACTAACAACATGTGGGCAAGAATTGAGCCTTGTGGCACTCCACAGCCCAGCACAGCTACCTTGGAGAAAAAATTACCCAGGGCCACTTGCTGTGCTTTGCCAGTAAGGTAGTACTCAAACCACTGCAACACCATACCTGTGAATCCCACATAGTACCTACAGCATCCCATTCTGCACTGTGTCCAACACCAGTGAGAGATCAAGAAGAAACAAGATGGACCACTGTCCACGGTCTCTTGCCATGAGAAGATAATTGAATACCTTAATGAGTGTAGTCTGTATGTTGTGTTTAGGCCAGAATCCTGACTGGTGAGTGTGGAGGGGTTGTGGGATAACAGATGGACCAGACACCAAACTTCAAGTACAACACGCAGTCTCTGTGTGATGTTTATGTAAAATGCAGGAGATAACTTTCAACAATGGCATATCCCTTCTTTAGTACATCAGTTTGTAGCAACAGACTATGCAAGTCTTTCATCTACACTTAGCCAGCACCTACTGTACTGACTCTCTGATCTTATCTTTTCAGTGAAAACACTTCATCCCTATGGTTGCCTTGTTTACTTGAGTGCTGGGGGCTCAAATAAAAACAAACAAAAAAAAAACAAGCTGAAGATAAAGATCTTCTGTGCAGAAGCACTGAAACATGGGTTACTCCAAAGGGCATTGACAATAAGCCAAGTTTCAAAGAAACACAACATCACACATACTTCCATAATGCAAAGCATAATGAGATTTATGCAAACTAACATTTCAGATTGTCTCAGTTTACAGCAATTTACATGCATTTTAAACAGAACAACTCACTTAATTTGTATAATACAGTCAACCAGTACTTTTTATCTTTATCAAAAATACCTAGTGCCATGGTATTTTCAACATTTACAGGTTTCATAAACATAAGGTATATACATCAATGCATTTTTTGACATAGTAGTGCTATTACATACTAAATCCAACAATGATAAACACAACCTGTTGTTTTACATAAGCTCGGAGGTCACTACAATAACCTCCCTGTACAAGGACCTGGGAGGGAAAAGGAAAATTAAACAGGACACTATAGCATAGTCAAGAAAGGGGAGGGGTGCCCGTAGGTGGCCAACCTTATGGATTAGAAATTGTAAAGAATAGATCAGACAAAGAAATAGAAGAACTATTGCAACAGATTTAAGAAAAGGTTGGTCCTCAAGAGTGGCAGGAACTCCCTGTCACAGAGAGACTCATAGATATCGTATTACTCCAGGTGTATCTCCAGCAGCCCCAGTATCACTTTCTCAAGTGCCTTCCCCAAGAAAGGTAGGTTTGAGAGAAGACTGTAGATTGCAAGAGTGTCAGAGACCAAAGATGGCTTCTTTTGGAGGGATCTCACCACTGCCCTTTTTAATGCAGTTGGAAAGACTCCCTCCTTCCAGCAACACATGAACATCTCTGTGCTTACTGGATCCATGGTGTCTTGGTAGCTTATAAGCAGCCAAGTGGGACCCAGGTTCTGTATATAGTAGTTGGGATACAACTCCGAGATCACTTAGATTACCTCATCTACCAGAACTGGCTTGAACTTCTCCCAGTATGGCAGATTGCTTATACTCATCCTCGACTGGAAACTGCAGGCCCATGATAGGCAGCTTGTGAAGTTCCCAGTCCTATTGAAGGACATCTTATAAAGGGAAAAAAATGATTACACTCCTCACATTTCTTTATGGAAAATACTCTTTCAAACTGGAGACAGGTTGGGTTTAGCTACCTGTCGGCAGTATGGAAAAGCTGAGTCAGTCATTTTTATGTTGGCTTGCGTGTGTGTGCCAGCCAACATATTGCAGTAGCAGCAGATTTAGAGGTGCAGTCACTGTGGGAAAATGCAGGGCATGCATCAGTAGGTGCATCCCTCATTCCCCAATAAGGCAGCTGCAGGTGCTGACACCAGCAAAACGTAAACTGCCCACCACATCTAAGAAAAGGTGTGCTGCAATGAGAGACAAGCTCGTCATGCAGCGGTGTGCCTTTCCTGGTGAAGCAGTTTAAGGCACTGACTGCTGCCACGCAGAGTGCCCCAACCCACTTAATTTGCCAATGAGGGCACTCACTCCCCATTGACATAATGCCCACCCATTTAAAGTGCATGCCGAGGGGATGCCCAATCCCCCTCAGCATCATGCGCCTCCCCCAAACAGTCTTCATTTTCCAATGGGGGGCCCAATTCCCGTCAGCTTCTGTCCCCCTCACCCATTTATTTTGCTGATGGGGGAGCCCACTCCCCATTGACATAATGACCCCACTGCTTTTGTTGTGTGCCGAGGGGGGTGCCCAATCCCACTCAGCTCTTGTCCCCCCCCCTTGGTATGTGCCAACAGGGGTGCCCACTCAATCCTTGTTGGCTACAGCACCCCCTCAAAAAATTAGTCAGGTAGCACACTGGGAGCCCACCCCAGTGTGCCAAATGCTCCTGTAAAACAAAAAACATCCCACAATGTGTTTTTATTTAAAACCTACAAACCAGAAAATGGTCCCTCGTTGACTCTGGTGGCCCTCCCACAACCCGCGCCCATCCTCTGTGCACGCTGCCTACCCACACCCCCCCTCACCGCATACTTACCTCCGGAGCATGGCGCGATGATCTTTGGTGGACCGGGAACACTTTGGCACTCTTCAAAGCCGACCACGAAATGAAGAAATGCCAGTAAGCTGTATAATGGCATAAACAGGTTTTTTAAAACTTTGGTGCACATCTCGGTCATTTTGGGGAATTTTGGCACCAACTTTTCAACATGGGGTTATTGGGACCGCTCCTCATGAATACAGTTACTGTCATAGCATTATTCAGTCCCAAAAGGTGATTTTGCAGTCACTGCATGGAATCACCTTTCACGACTGATTAACAAAATGACAGTGCCACTGTTCATGAGGAGGGCTCTCAAAAAGCCTATGTTGCAAATTTGGTGGAAAAAATAAAAAAATGGCTGTTTTACGAGCATGTGTTGCGCAGTTTCCAAGCATGCTCATAACTTCATGAATTTTTAATATTTTCACTCCAGATTTTCAAAATTAGCATTTTTCCATACCTCCTTATGAACAGTACAGCTGTCATTTTCCATATCCTGGCCGAAATGTCTTTTTGCGCGTCCAGTGCAGCATAGCGCGGTTACTATGTGAAATTAATTTTCTGGACAGTTTGAGAAAATTATGGTGACGTTGTTCATGAGCAGAGGTCCTAAAATGCCTATGCTGAAAATCTGGTGACAAAAGTCCATAAAATGACTGTGTTACAAGCATGTATTGCACAGTTTCCACGTACCCTTGTAACTTTGCAAATTTGCAATATTTTCATGCCAGATTTTCAACACTGGCATTTTTTCACACCTCCTTATGAACAGCACAGTTGTCATTTTTCACATAGTGCCCAAAATGTGTTTTTTCACCTGTGGTGCACAATGGCGTGGTCCCTGTGGGAAATCAACTTTTGGGACAGATTAACAAAATCACAGTGCCACTGTTAATGAGGGGAGGTTCCAAAATGCCTATGTTGAAGATGTGATTAAAAAAATCCAAAAAATAATTGGGATATGGACGTGTGTTGTGTAGTTTCTATGCCTGCTCATGACTTCACCAATTTTTCATGTTTTCACTCCAGATTTTCAACATTGCCATTTTTTTACTCCTCCTCATGAACAATACAGTTAATATTTTTCACATCCTGCCCAAAATGTGTTTTCCTGACTGTGTTGCCAAATGGCATAGATGCTATGCAAAACCACATTTTGGCTAACTGATATTATCGCTCTTCATGAGGTGGAGTCACAAAAAACCCATGTTGAAAATTTGGAGTGAAAATACCAACAAACGCCTATGGCATTAGGGTTTCCAACTGTAACATCCCACCCTGTAGAGACTGACAGGCATCAGGGGTGTAACTTGGGATCATTGGCTGTAATGCTCATGCCATTCTACCCCCAACCCCGACCCTGCAGCCAGTGACAGGCATGGAGGTGTGCTTTGGAGTGTTCAGCCCTAGAGTTCACCCCATTCTCCTATACTGCACTCATCTCAGCATATTTCCTTTTGGAATGGGGTAAGTATAAGGCCCAAAGACTCCAAAGCACCCCACAATACTTGTCAGTGTCTACAGGGTAGGGTGAGGTTAAATGGCATGAGCATTATAGCTGATAACTCAAAGGCACACCCCAATGCCTGTCAGTCTCTGTAGGGTGGGGTTGGTGTCAATTTAATACCTCACTGCTATTCTTATTATGCATCTCTAACTCCCGCACTATCAATGCCAGCGAGACAACATTCGGCATTGACAAATGATTGTTTTAACTTGTCATTACCTTTCCCAGTCTTCATACTTTGTTTTCTTTTTCAGTCTTTTTTTGTCTCACAAATAGAAAGATTTTGTTTTCTAGAAATGTGTCATGTGTTTGTGAGGTTCAAGATATGGACACCACTAGCCAAAGATTATTTTGAAGAAACATATAGATATGTTGTGGCAACACTACATAACAAGGCTGTGTTCCCATTGAGGGTTGTGATGATATTATACAGTCCTCGACAAAAAGCTTAAGCAGTCTTTGATGTCTTCTTTAGGATAGAACTGCAGGCTGAGTTGGTATTGTTGACAATAAATTATTTTACATACTGTAGTATATGTTACTTCATGCTTAAGTCTGCCTTACCATTGCTGGAACAATATGCATGAACTCACGTTGTCCCTTGCCATATCAGTTTTGTGTGACTTTTTAACTGTGCTGTGTGTGCTTGCCTCTGTGAAGTAGCTACTGTGGTAGAACAAGAAGTCATTGCACTGCAGAAGCTATGTCACTACTGTGGCACAGCTGGGTCTTTCAGTATATGGATTTCCCACCTTAGTATATGGAAAGCCCCAGACCATATACTAATTTATTTTACTGGAACAATTATACTGCATACATATATACATGTTTATGTTCATTTTCAAAGTGTATTCAGAATGGACTTCATAAACTGATTTGAACTGCTCAAAGGAATTAGACTCATTATGTTTAATATATTCTTTATGAGTATAGCAGACATCTGTGGGTTCAGCCACAGTACCGTGACCTGGAATAGGGACTTAATGAACTATAAGACTGTAACAGAACAAGACAGAGAGGAGAGGGATTAACCAGTTTCTAGCCAATTGTGACATACATACCTCAACTGTTCTGAATAAGACAAAAAAAAAATATTACTCTCCAAAGAAGTAGAGCCAAGTCAAAACAAAATCCAAATGACACATGGACTGTAAGGAAAAAATCAAGCTCCTTTAATTTTAATCTAGTCCAGAACATTTCCTTCTGTTATGGCATTACTTAGAGTTACTTTAAGGTCAGTCCAGAGGACAGGAATATGGATTAGGCAGCAGAGGCAAACATTGGTGTCAGCGATATTTGAATTAAGTTACATAGGTGTGCTTTGTCCGTAGGCGCAAAAAACTCTGTTATGCTGTCTCTTCTCACATTCTCAGGATGAGAGAAGTCATGGCTCTTGGAACATGCAAAAAGGCATAAATACAAGTGACAGCCTGCAGAGTAGTGAATATACTGTGCAATATGATGCACCTTTAGCTTTATATTTAGACAAATGAAGGGATGCTTTTTAAGAAGTCCAGCAAACAAAATAATGCTCTACATACCAGTAAATTAATATATTTCTTTAATAAGGTAAACCACTTAAAAGTGGGAAATTAATGTGTTTTTTTAACAAAACATTTGATACCATTTATTGCAAAGTTCTTTACAAACTCCAAATAGATGAATCAGCCTTTAGAGGAGCACATGAAGGTTAAGTGACTAGGAAGAAGGCTAAAGGAAGCTCAGAAAGGTTAAGCACAGAGACAGGGATGGAGAGGGTAGACAGAGGGGTGAGAGAGAAATATATAGACAGATAGATAGATAGACAGACAGACATATTGATACATACATACATTCTATAACTGGACAGATACTGTTAATACAGTTTATACTGTAAGCACATACTGTAGATGGCTAGATAGACTGACAGACAGTCAGACAGACAGAGAGATATGTGTGTGCTTTGCTATTTAATGAACTGACTGAGGACAGCCTAAAAGAAATGCAGTACCTCATAGGAATGGGCAAAATTTGTGAATTCTGCTTTGCATCTGCAAAATTAGGATATTCAGCAGATTTTTGTTCAGTTCCATGGACTTTTTCCCTGAACTGCGGAATAATACATCTAAACTGTGTAATTTATTCCATCCACAGTTTAGATGTATTATTTAAATGTTAATGTCAGTGTCTAGTGCCCCTCCCTCACTCTCCAACTGGGGGCCAAAAGTAAAAAAAATTAAAATCACTGGTAGTTAGTGGTCCCACCCCCACCCACTGATCGCGGGTCCCATTATGTAAAAAAAACACTCCCTGGTGGCTAGTGGTCCCACCCCCACCCACCAATCAGGGTTGCCATTATGTTAAAAAAGAAATCTGCTCCCTGGTGGCTAGTGGTCCCATTATGCTGAAAAAAAAACCCCTGTCCCTGGTGGCCAGTAGTCCCACCCCCATCTGCCGATGGTGGGTCCAGTTATGATAAAAAAAAGACCCGCTACCTAGTGGCTAGTGGTACCACCACCCCTACCTGCTGGTCATGACACCCAAAAAGTTATAACTCCCTGGTGTCTAGCGGACACCCTCCATATGATCACTCTCCTTAATAAAAAAAATGCTGTCTATCGTTTTATTTAAATTATTCCCTGGTGTCTAGTGGACTCCCTTCCTCATCCCTGATCCCCAATAAAAATTAAAAAGTAATTCCCATATCCTGGTGTCTAGTGGATCTCCACCCTCCCACCCTGACAGTTAGTCCAGCACCAACCAGCTCACCCCCATCCTGACCCCAAGCAGGCCACCGGTGCAGCCCTCTTCTCTCCTCCACAGCCAGCTGCTCATTGAGCTGTCAATGAATGAGCGCGTGCTCGTAGAAGCACGTGCTCATTCATTGACAGCTCAGTGGACCACTGACCATGAAGGAGAGAGGAGGGTTGTGCTGGTGGCCTGCTCAGGGTTGGCATGGCAGAGAGAGGGATGGAGGTGGATTAACTTTGGGTGGGGGTCCACAAGATACCAAGAGATGGGATTACTTTTTACTACTGGGATCAGAATAGAAGGGAATCCACCAGGACACCAGAATAAATTTGAATAAAGCTGTATGGACAACATTTTCTTTTAAATTAAGGGAGTGACCATAAGGAGGGGTCCGCTAGACTCCAAGGAGTTATAATTTTTGAGGGGCCACAATCACCAGGTGTGGGTGGGACCACTAGCCATCAGGGAATGGGTTTCTTTTTTTTTTTTTATCATAATGGACCCATGATCAGCGGATGGGAGTGGGACCACTAGAGACCAGGGACAGGAGGTTTTTTTTCCCAACATAATGGGACCCACAATCGATGGGTTGGGGCAGGACCACTGGCCACCAGGGAGTGGGTATCTTATTTTTTATCATAATAGGATCCACGATCGGTGGGAAGAGGTGAGAACACTAGCCACCAGGGAGGTTTTTTTTCAACATAATGGGATCGGCAGGTGGGGGTTGGACCACTTCCCACCAGGGAGTTTTTTTTTCAACATAATAGGACTCACAATTGCCGCATGGGGTGGGACCACTAGCCATCAGGAAACTTTTTTTTCTTGAGCAGAATGGGACCCACGATCGGTGGGTGGGGGACGGGGGGCGGGGGATTAATGTTAATGTCTTAAACTGTGGGCAAAAAAGCCTCAGAATTGACAACTAACAGTGAACAGTTCTGCAGATTGTTTGCTGCAGTTTAATACATCAACCTGCAGTTGGTACATTTATTCTGCCATTTTAAGGCAGAATTTCTGCAGAAGTTGCCAAAATGATTTCTGAACATTGGCAGAAGCGAAAGTCGCACTTTCGCAGAAATTCCACCAGCAGAATTTTTTTTGCACATCTACTCAGTAGGCTCCTGCTGGTTTGGATTCAAAGTTTACAGCAACAAAATATATCATATACCAGTTAAGTATTAGGGAGATTTCTCAAACAGTACAGACTAAGGTTGCTAACAGAAGATGTGCACAACTTTCATAAAGAGCGATAGACCTGCCTTGCCTATTTAAAGACATCCACCACCATCTTACAAAACCTACAAAACAGCATTAAAATGGCAGAATAAAGGTAAGTGTCTATATCATTTAGCAGTTCGTCGTTTTATCTATTGCATCAAGAGATCTATTTCTTGAATAGCACACTGTTATTACCTGTTTATGTGTCCTTTAACTTTCCTGAGCTTTCCCAATCCTTATCTGTCGTTTATGATCCTACTGCTCCTGACATCCCAGGCTCAGTGTGTGAAGCATCATGGCACTGATATTCATCTAAGATCTGATGCAACTGTTCATGGTTTGTAACACACTTTAAAATACAGGATGTATGCTAGGTGCTGCATACTAATAAATGCCTTGCCTTCCTTTTAGAATTAAAAACACATTTTTAGTTGATATCTGGTGAGAATGTTATCCATATATGTGTATAATATAGCTGTTTGGAATTTTTAAAGCAGCAGTGCATAATAGCAAATTTCACACAGAAGGTAGTGGGCATATGGAACAGACTACTGCCAAACGTTGTGTATAGCAGTAATTGTATCATCTATAAGAATAGTTTGGATAAATACTTAGCAGAGAGAGGATTAGAAGACTATTGCTATGCCTAACAAACACTAGCAAGAGCCAATATGGCTGCAAAATAATGGTATTGTGAGCAGTAAGAAGTGTGTAAACTAGCGATTTTCACATTGACCACTGAGCCACCTTACTGCACTTTCTAATTAAACATAGAAACATAGAATTTTATGGCAGATAAGGACCGCTTGGCCAACCTAGTCTGCCCATTTCCCTACCTAATGGATAAGCTGCAGGTCCTAGTTAACCAAAAGCCTACTTCCGCCTACCCCCAACTAGAATTGCTGCATGTCTGTCCCATGCATTCTTGAATTCCCCCACCGTTTTTGACTCTACAACCTCCTCAGGAAGGCTGTCTCATGCATCTACAACAGTCTCTGTGAAGAAATACTTCCTCACATTACCTCTGAGCTGTCCCCCCTCTATCTTCAAATTGTGCCCCCTTGTTCTTGCACATCTCTTTTTCTCAAAGATGCTACCCTATTGGACTTTGTTGATTCCCTTGAGGTATTTGCAAGTTTCTATCATGTCCCCCCCCCTCCCTCCTTTCCTCAAGGCTATACAACTTAAGCTCCTTTTCTTTCTTCATATGACTTCTGGTGCAGATCCTGCACCATTATGGTTGCCCTCCTCTGGACAGCCTCCACCCTGTCTACATCTTTGAGGAAATGGGGTCCCCAGAACTGTACACAGTATTCCAGATGTGGTCTTACCGACTGTCTGTACAGAGGGCCAACAACTTCCTGTTTTCTACTGGTGATGCATCTCCCTATGCATCCCAGTATCCCATCAGCCCTCCTTACTGCCTTCTCACGTTGCTGGCCCAACTTTAGGTCATCTGATATGACTTACCCCCAGGTCCCTTTCCATATTTGTTATTGTTAGTATCTCACCCCCCATTGTGTACTCTTCCCCTGGGTTTTTGTTTCCCAGGTGCATTACTTTGCACTTCTTTATGTTGAATCTAAGCTGCCATACATTTGACCATTCCTCCAACCTTGCCAAGTCCCTTTTCATCCTTTCCACCCCACCTTGAGTATCAACCCTGTTGCAGATCTTTGTGTCATCTGCAAAGAGACATACTTTCCCTTCAAATCCCTCTGCAATGTCACTTATAATGACATTAAAAAGACCGGCCCAAGTACTGAACCCTGCGGTACCCCACTAGTAACCCCCCTTTCTACACTGTGGACTCCATTTACTATTACCCACTGTGTCCCGTTGTCTAACCAGTGTTTTACCCAGGCTACCACCCTGGAACCCACTCACAGGCTGGCTAATTTGTTTATTAATCTTTTTTGGGGCACTGGGTCAAATCCCTTGCTAAAATCTAGGTAGGCCATGTCCACAGCTCCTCCCTGGTCTATTACTTTGGTCACCCAGGCAAATAAATCAATTACATTTGTCTGACATGACCTTCCTGCTGTGAATCCATGCTGCCTTGGATCCTGTGCCCCACTGGCCTCTAGGTACTCAACAATTATTTCCTTCAGAAGTGATTCCATCATTTTCCCCACCACTGAGGTCAAACTGAAAGGTCTGTAGTTTCCTGCCTCTGTCTTGCTCCCACTTTTGTGAAGGGGAATCACATCCGTCCTCTTCCAGTGCTCAGGTACCACACCATCCTCCCATGATTTATTAAAAAGGGTAGTCAGTGGTGCTACTTGTTCTTCCCTTAGTTCTTTTAGAATTCTGGGGTGAATCCCATCAGGCCCCATTGCTTTAACCACCTTCAGTTTTAAGAGTTCTTTCAGAACTCTTTCTTCTGTGAAAGGACTAATAACAACCTCCCTATCGAGAGTGCTTCTATTGACTGGATGAGGTATCTCCCCCTGTTTTTCCATTGTGAATACTGAGCAGAAGTATTCATTTAGTACCCCTCCTTTTTCACTGTCACTCTCTCTGCCCAACCACTTTTCTCTTTATTCAGACTCAGTATCCCTGCCTTAGTCTTTCTTTGCTCCCTAATGTACCTATAAAAGGTTTCACCCCCTTCTTAACCGAGTTGGCTATCTTTTCTTTGGTTTGGGCCTTTGTTATTCTGACTGCCTTCCCTGCTTCCTTCTGCTTTAACTGGTACAGTTTTCTGTCTTGCTCCTTCTGTGCTTCCTTATACTTCTGAATGCTATCTGTTTCTCCCTTACCTTCCCCACCACTTCTTTTGAGAACCATAGTGTTTTTTTCTTTCATTTTGATTTGTTCATTTATTACACACAAAGGCTGTTGCCTCTGTGATGGCAGTTTTGATGTTTCTCCATTGTTGCTCCATCCCACCTTTTTGCCTGTTTGCTAGTGCTTTTCTTAGGCACATTCCCATTTTGACAAAATCAGCCCTCCTGAAGTCCAGTACCTTCACTTTTGTATGGCTTGACTCTATAGCTAAGTTTATCGTGAACCACACTGTTTGGTGGTCGCTTGTTCCTAGATGGCTATCTACTTCAAGATCAGAGATCCTCTCTCCATCCCCATTTGAGAGTACCAGGTCAAAGATTGTTTCTCCTGAATGGGTTCCAAAACTAGCTGTCTGAGGCATGCCCCCTGTAGGGCATCGAGAATGGCCCTACTCATGGATGTGGCTGCAGCAAAGGTGCTCCAGTTAACATCTGGCATATTCAGGTCCCCATTAGCAATATCTCACCTTTCTCTGCCATACCAAGGATGCCTTCTATCATTTTCTTGTCCATTTCCTCCCACTGAGATGGGGGTCTATATATATCCCCTGTGCAGATTGTGGTGCCATTTCCAGTCTCCAGGGTGACCCACGGTGCCTCCTATCCTCACTGTTTACCATTTAGTTTTGTTGTTTTGATCCCTTCCCTTACATAGAGAGCTCCTCCTCCTCCTCCTCTTCTTCCCTCCCTATCCCTCCTGTAGATTGTGTACCCTGGTATGTTGACATCCCAGTCATGGTTCTCTGTGTACCATGTTTCTGAGACTGCCATGATATTCAGGCGTCCCTCTTCCATCAAAGCCACCTTTTTGGGAAGCTTTTTACCTAGACTATGGGCATTGGTACTCATTACCCTCCATTTTTTATGGCTTTATTTCTTTTTGCCCCATCCCTGTCCTCACTGCCTTTGTCTTTTTCTCCATTTAGCCCTGCCCTTCTCCCTATTGACAGCTCTATCTTGGTGTCTACCACACTAACTACCCTGATTTTGTTTGGGGGGCTAGGATTTCCCTTCCCTTCTCCTTTTCAGTGCCTCCCCCCTTGGCTAGTTTAAATGCATGCCAATGAAGCATTTAAACCTATCACCTAGGATACTGGTTCTCCTCCAGGATAGATGCAGACCATTGCACCTGTATAGGCCTGCATCCCTCCAGGTGGAGCCCCTGTCCCCAATGAAGCCAAATCCCTGAGCTCTGCACCAGTTTTTCAACCAGTCATTGAATCCCAGAGTGCAGAGTACCCTAGCCTCATCCATACCATAGACAGGTAGCATGTCTGAGAAAGCTACTGTGTGTGCCACTTGTCTAAGGCCCCTCCCCACCATCACAAATTCCTGTTGCACTGCTGTGATCCCATTCTCAGCCAGGTCACTTGTCCCTAGGTGGATAATGACATCTAACTCACTCCCCCCTTGCAGCTGCTCCCACGATCCTGAGGATTCATTTCCTGTCCCTCTAAGCCATGGTGCTGTACAGGCACCTTACCTCCCTTTCCCCTCCCTCCCCCAGTTCTACCCCCTAACAATTGAGTCCCCCAGCAGGAGTTATTTCCTTCCTCTGTGGGGTCCTGTGCCACCCTCCTGTGGGTCTCCATTGTGGAGGTTCCCAGCATCATCCTTGGTCTCCACTGTGGGTGCCTCCATAGAGGAACCATGCTCCACCAGAGTGGTGAATGAATTGTGGAGAGGCACAACTGGAGGGATGCACCCCTGTTCCACCATCTGCACCCTCCCTGAGCCCACCATTGTCCAATAACTCCTCTTTCTTGGCAACCTGAGGTAGTGGCAGTGGCCTATGTGGTCCCTGAGTGGGGGAGCAGGTTTCTTGAATCCTTGCCAGGTCAGCATGGAGACAAACAACCTCCTCCCTCAGACCAGAGAGGTGCCTGCAAATAGGGCAGCAACACAGTCTCCAGAATGTCTCCTTGAAGACTACTGCTCCACAGCCAGTGCATTGCGTCACTCCCCACATGTGTGTGTCCCTTCCTGTTACAGATGCTTTTCTTTTTATTTGTTCTTGTTTTAGTGTGTGCAAGCTTGTGTGTGTCTCTACCCCCTATTCAGTGTGCTGTGCCTTTAAGGATATGAACAGGTGTATTTTGCTAGCAGTTTTGGGGAAGTGATGTCAGAACCCCTGTTATAAAGGAAGTTATGCATTTGAGGTGGGGTGGGGGTCAGGGTGGGAGTAAACCTATGCCCTCCAGAAACAATCAACTACAACTCTGACCCCCTACCCCAAGGAGTGCCTTCCTTCCTTTCAGACACCTATTTCACAGAGGTTAAGTAACAGGTCTAGTTACAAATGACTGCAAATATCTCCCAGCTACAGTTCCTCCCTGGCAAATTAAAGTTAAAATAAGAAAAGTCAACCCCAAAAACAGAATCAATACTAGTTAATTACACAGGTCCAAAAAGTAATAATTCAATTCAGTGTAGTCTAGAAAATAACCTCCTTGATTTAAGGAAGCTTTGGCTGCTTTCTCTCTCTCTGTCTCAGCAGACAGATACCACAAACAACTCCTATTTTTAAATCCATGGTTCAACTAGGCCCCTTTCGGCTCCTCCCCTTAACAGACACCTATTTCACAGAGTTTAAGTAACAGGTCTAGTCACAAATGACTGCAAATATCTCCCAGCTACAGTTCCTCCTTGCCAAATTAAAGTTAAAATAAGAAAAGTCAACCCCAACAACAGAATCGATATTAGTTACTTACACAGATCCAAAAAGTAATAATTCAATTCAATATAGTCTAGAAAATAACCTCCTTGATTTAAGGAAGCTTTGGCTGATTTCTCTCTCTCTCTCTCTCTCTCTCTCTCTGTTTCAGCAGACAGAGACCACAAACAACTCCTGCTTTAAAATCCACAGTTCAATTTTTGTGATACACACACATTGACTAATACATATACACATATATGCATATACAGTATATTCCAATGTAAAATAGCAGTGTACTGTCTACACAGATTTTTACAGATTTTAAAAAAAAGACATCGCTGGACCATTTTCTTCTTTTCAGGCTCCAAGGCACATTGGAATAATGGGGTTGCCACTAGACACATCATTGAAATGAGCAATGAGATGCATAAGGCTGAAACTGAACCAGACAGTGGGGGAATACAGACTAGCAATTTTTGCACAAACCACTGAGTCATCTAACTGCACTTTCTAATTGTTGTGATACACACACACACACACACACACACACACACACACTGACTAACACATATACACATACACATATATATTGCAGTATAACATAGCAGTACACTGTCTACACACACAGTGCAGTGCCATACACACACACTAACACACATACACTGCCTTATATGGCATTTATTTACTTATACATCTAACCCTAACTTTTACTATATTAAGGATAAGCACTGTGTTTTGCACTAACTCATTGTACTAATTTATGGCATCATTGGGTAACTAACGTAGTGGACCAGGGAGGTGCGGTGGATGTGGCCTATCTGGACTTCACAAAGGCCTTCAACACTATCCCCCATTGAAGGCTGATTAACAAACTGCACAGCCTTGGGGCGGATCCTAAAATAGTTCTGTGGGTGGAGAACTGGTTGAATGGCAGGAAGAAGAGGGTTGTGGTAGACAGGTAGTACTCTGGAGATGGAGAGGTAATGAGCAGGGTTTCACAGTGGTTGGTGTTGGTGCCAGTACTCTTCAATGTTTTTACTGGGGACATTGCAGAGGGACTGGAAGGGAAAGTATGCCTCTTCATAGATAATACAGAGGTATGCAATAGGGTGGACATGGCAGGGGTGTTGAACGAATGAGGAAAGACCTTAAAAACTGGAGAAATGGTCTGAAGAATGGCAGCAGGAATTCACTGCAAAGAAGTGCAGGATCATTCACATATGGCACAAGAGCTAAGGGGCAAAGTATGAACTAATTGGGGAGGTATCGACAGTCATGAAGCAGGAAACAGACCTGGGAGTTATCATCTCAGAGGACCTTAGATAAACTAGGTAGTGTGATAAGGTGGTTGGAAGGGCTATCCAGATTCTTGAATGAATAGGGAGGGCTATCAGCAGTATAAAGAGGGAGGTCATCTTGCCCCCTGTGTAAGACACTCATGAGGCCACACCTGGAATACTGCATCCAGTTCTGGAGGTCCCATCTGAGAAAGAACATAGACAGGGTAGAGGCGGTGTAGTGGAGGGCAACTAAAATGGTGCAGGGCCTGCAGGATAAGACCTATGAGAAAGACTAAAGGATTAAAATATGTATTCCCTGGAGGAAAGAAAAGGGAGGGGGATATGATTGAGACATACAAATACATCACCGGTATACAACAGAGTACATAAAGGAAGCCTGCACTTGAGAGGGGACCCACCAGCCAGGTATTATCACTGCATGCTATTGGCCCTTAGGCGAATGCCCCCCCCACCTCAGAGTTTGCTGCTGCTGGGGTAATGGAGGAAAGCATGGTCCCTTTATGAAGGGAACAGGCAGGTGGGTGGGTGGGTGTTGGCGAATGGGCTTTTGTTGCTGTGGGAACACAGTGTAGGAAGACACTAGTTTGAACAGCTAAAACTACACCGTTTTCTATGGCTGGCAGGGTCTATGGATGGCTACATGAAGTTTCCAGAGTCCAAAGGGGACCTCAATCAACAATGGTGAAATGACTCCTGAGTGACCTGTTGGACAGTTAATGGCAGCCAAGCCCTGAAGCCACCATGGTCCAGCCCCACAGCAACGTGCTGCAGACTGGTGGTTGAGAGGAGGGACAGGGAGGTGAGGAGGTGATGGTCACAGCATGGCAGCTCAGTAATGGGATTAGCGATGTGGCAACTTTTCATTCTATGGATACAGCAGTCAGCAGCAGTGAGTGTAAATTTTCCTTATAACCTGATACAGGACTTACAAATGAATTCATTTTGTAGAGAATTGTGTGGCCATTAACACATTTTAATAAATGTTTCAGTGATTTTGCAGTGTCCATATTGATATTTAGGAGCATAATTTAATATATGATTATGTACACAGATTTTTTGACAACAATGTTTAAAGAAAGCAGATAAGGAAGTTTATATACTGTGGAACTATTAAAGTAATGTAGAGACTATTCCACTCTATATTAGAACTGAAGCTGGCAGTATAGTCTAGAGGCTACTGAGCTATGAATGAGCTTGGTACATCCAGCAGACCTGGGTCTGATTCCCACAACCTGCACTTGCATACTGTGTGACCCTGAGCAAGTCACTTAGCCACCCCAGTGCTTCCAGGCTGCCCTTGAAAACAGGCACTTGTCACTATTGGGCCTTACCCAGTTACCAAAGGGATACAAAAAATGTATTATTTTGTGAGGTACGTTAGCAGTGAAAAATTACATTCTAATTTTATGATTATTATGTGAATTTCAGCCAATTCCCTGATAAAGAAGTCTTTATAGATACATAGATATATAGATACTGTTGGCAGATAAGGGGTGCCAGACCCATCCAGTCTGCCCATTTATGCTACACCATGAATCCACCAGTGATCCTATCTGGTCACTGGCTTTAGCTTTTTCATTCCATCTCCAATATTACTTTTTTCCTGTCCCATGCCTGTTTGAAGCCTGCCACTGTATGGGTGACCACCACTTCCTGGGACAGGCTAGTCCATGCATCCACCACCATCTCTGTAAAAAAGAACATCCTGATATTACCCCTTATGTAGCTACCTATCAGTCTCATATCATGCCCTCTTGTTTTGGCACTACTTTTAAACTGGAATATGTTGTCACCTTCCACCTTGTTCATGCCCTTGAGGTATTTGAACATTTCTATCATGTCATCTTTCTCCCTCCTTTGCTTCAGCATGTACAAATTGAGGTGTCTGACTCTTTCCTCATAAGGCTTGTGTTGTAGACCCTTCACCATTTTGGTCACCCTCCTCTGCACCGTCTCTATTTTGTTAATGTCCTTATGAAGGTGTGGCCTCAAGAACTGGACAAAGTACTCAAGGTGAGGCCTCACCAGGGTCCTGTACAGTGGAACTATCACCTCCCTCCTTCAGCTTGTGAGTCCCCTTCCAACACACCCCAGCATCCCAGTGGCCTTCCCCACCACCTTGGCCATCTGCCTTGTGGCCTTCAGGTCATCTGTGATTATGACCCCCAAGTCCCTTTCTTCCTTAGTAACCACCAACAGATCTCCCCCAACCTGTAGCTTGCTCCAGGGTTCCTGCTCCTCATGTGCATGATTTTGCATTTCTTTGTGTTAAACCTTAGTTGCCACACAACTGACAAGCTCGCCAACCATTCCAGGTCCCTTCTCATTCTTTCCACACACACCCGGGGTATCCATCTTGTTGCAGATCTTACTAACTCTATGATCTTGAAATGTTGCATGGTTTGGAATAAAGAATATTAGCTTATGAAAAATAAAACTATGCACTTCATGTGAAAGTAGCTCTCTGGTCTGATTCCTCATTAATGCTTCAGTTTATGTCTGGCCTCTGTTGGACCATTTTAAAAGAACTTTAAAATGGAAACTGGACTTCCTGTACTTTTTTGGATTGCTCCAGGTAAAGGCAAGCCAGACACATGTTTATTCCCAAGCTACATTTTTTTCTATGTCTGAGGCCTTTCCCCATATCATCTGAAATCTGAAACCTCCTTCCTCAATCTCATTTACAGTTTATGCTTGGGAAATGCTGACTGACTTGATATGTTAATAAGCTATGAATCTTTCTTAAAAAAAAATTCTACCCAGATTGAAGCTTAGCACACAAAATAGTGTATTGCTACACTGCTCAGTTGAATGAAATAATTTATCAGCGGAATGATAGCACAAAACCTCCAATTTTATCTAGTCCATTAGGAATCTTTGCAGCTCCCTTTTTCTACAATAATAGCAAAACATCTACAGAACTACACCCTCTGCAGCCATAAAAAGGGACAATTTATATGGGCTTCTAGCCGTCTGCTGTCTCTGCAATACAAAGTGAAATCAAAATGGAAGTGAAAATTTTGACCTATACTTTCTTATTCTATTTTAGATTGCCCCTTATCTCCTGACTTGTATGATACCCTTCTTTCTCCATTTTGAGTCTACTTTAGTATCATAATGATAAAAGGAGCACTCCTTTTAATATGGATTGGACCAGGTTTTCATCAGTTTTTGCAGCTGTTTTTGAACAGCTAGTGTCCCATAAGGTCGGGGAGCACTGTTTGCTTTATAGCAGTTCAATTTAATCTGAACAGAGGTGATTTTAAACAAGTGATGTACAAAACCAGCTGAGGATATTATGGAAAACCTGTCCAAGCCATATTAAAAGGAACACTGCTTTTATTATTTCAAATTTGAAAATAAGTACCAAAGCAGACTCAAACTATAGAAAGAATGGTTTCATACAAGTCAGAAGATATGGGACAATTTAAAATGGTATAAAAAAGTATATTTCAAAATTTTCACTGCTAGCATGAACTGCTGCTTTAATGTCTGCCTCCACTGAAATTCTGCGGTATTTCAGAAATTCTGCCTAACTGTGTGGAATTCTGTCAGAAGTAGCATTCTGAAATTCTAAAAGTGGATTTTTTAAACCATTGATTAGCAATCGTTGGTTTACATTCATCACATAATTGTATTCAGTGGCTTATGCAAAGAGCAGATTCTTCTTTGGTAAACAGCTGAATAATATTTAGTGGATCACATATTTTGTGGATTATTATTCCACAGTTTACATAGAAATGCTTTGAAGAATTCCATGGAATTATAGAAGAAATTCTGAAAAGCATTTCAGAAGTGGAATTGCCATGCCAGTCTGGCTTCTGGAAAGGCAACTCCACAATAAAAGCCCTGTTAAAATTTAATGACCTTGTGTCTTCTTCTATGGACTCTAGACTGGAAATCGCAGTAATTTTTATTGATCTGTAGAAAGCTTTTGATCTGGTGAACCACTCACTGCTACTAGACAAAATCAGAACTTTGGGTATAGTCGATGGCATGGCCCCTGGGACTGGATTAGATCTTACCTTATTGATTGCTCCCAGAGGGTATTAATTTCCCAGACTTTGTCATCAAAAAGAGGTATAAATCATGGTGTACCCCAGGGGTCCATCCTGGGGCGCCTCTTGTTTCTTCACTTTAACAATGACTTGCCCAAGGTGACAAGGTTTTCTGCAATGTGAGTATATGCAGATGACACAGCACTCATTGCCATGGGGGTAATGTGATAGAATTTGAAAATAACTTACAAGCGGATTTTGACAGAGTACAGGAGTGGTTCACCAGATCAAAGCTTAAACTGAATGTGAAAAAAACCTGCATTATTTTGGATCAAAAAGAAGCTTCAGTTGAATATATATTTAAATGAAATTGAATATACTGAGCAGGTGTAAGAATATCGCTACTTCGGAGTAACTTTTGACACAGAATTAACTTTCGACACTCACATACTTTCACTTATTAGTGTGACAGACAAAAAAATAGGTGTTTTAAGGAGAACTACTAAATGCCTAAACAGGAAGACTAGGAAGAAAATTGCATATCAATTAATATTGCCTACACTTCAGTATGGCAACTTAATATATTGAGTAGCAAACAAAAAAAATGTTAGATAAATTAGCCAAATCCACTTTAAATTGACTAGATACTGTATGTTTTGAGATGCAATTATAACACACACCACTGTGTGCTATTATCTAAGTTAGATTGGCAAACACTTACTGTACATACTACTAAATATTGATTGAAATTACTTCATAAGATGTCTACTCAAAATCCTGGCCATTATGTTTCATGGGTGGCTTTCAAAAATGATAACTATAAAGACAAACATAAATTAACCAGCTCCATACATACAGAAATAGTTTGTTTTCCTAACTGTAAAACAAAATATGGTGGAAAAACTTTGCTGCATCAGGCAGAATCAGTATAGAATAGTTTACCTTACCCAGTGCGTATCATTTCATCACACACACAGTTTGTTACTGCCTTGGAAAATTGTTTTACCTCAGTATGTAATTGTTATTGATGTAATTTGCTAGAAGTATGTTGTTGCTTCATGTTGGTCACAGAGGGACTAGAAAAATAGAAACATAGAAACATGGAAGTTGACGGCAGAAAGAGACCACTAGGTCCATCTAGTCTGCCCATTTGTTTTAGACCTATTTTGACACTCTAGTTGCCCTTTGTAGTCATGGCTCCCTTGTGTCTATCCCATACATTCTTGAAGCACCCCACAGTGTTGACCTCCACAACCTCTTGGGGCAGGCTGTTCCAGGCATTCTGCACTATTTTTGTGAAGAAAAACTTCCTAGTGTTGGTAGAACACCTCCATCCTTGCAGCCTGATGTAATGTCCCCTGGTCCTGGAGCCCTTTTTGAAGTGAATAAGTTCCCGTGCCTCTACCTTGTTAATGACTTTTATGTACTTGAAGGTTTCAACCATGTCCCTACTCTCTCTTCTCTGCTCCAGGGAGAACATATTCAGTTCCCTAAGATTTTCCTAGTAGGACATATACTGCAGACCCTGAATCATTTTTGTCACCTTTCTCTGTACTGTTTCCACCCGGTCAATGTCCTTCCTGAGGTGAGACCTCTGGAATTGGGCTCTGTTTTCCTAGTGAGGCCTGACCAGCGAGCTATACAATGGTAGTACCACCTCTCTTCTCCTACTTATGATTTTCCTCTTAATGCAGCCCAGCATTCTGCTGGACTTCAATGCTGCCTTCCCATACTGCTTACTAACCTTCAAGTCATCTGAGATTATGCTTCCCAGATCTCATTCCTGGTTTGAGGCCACCAGCCCTTTCTTGGATTTTTCTTTCCTATGTGCATGACCTTGCATTTTTTGGCATTAAATCTCAGCTGCCACACTCCAGACCATTCTTCTAGTTTCTTGAGGTCAACTTCCATCTTGCTCACTCCTTCTGAGTTGTCCACCCTGCTAGATATCTTGGTGTCATCTGTGAACAGACACACCTTCCCTTCCAGTCTATCAGTGATGTCTGCTATAAAAACACTGAACAGCAGAGGCCCCAGCACTGAACCATGGGGTGCCCCGCTGCTCACCCTGCCTTCTGTCAATTGCATTGCATTAACCTGTACCCTCTGAGTTCTGCCTTGTAACTGTTTTTACACCTATCTGACTACTTCTGGACCAACCCCTGTGTGGTCAAGCTTCTTTACCAGCCTTCTGTGTGGAACTGAGTTGAAGGGCTTATTAAAATCTAGGTAGACCACATCTACTGCCCCACCATCATCCGCTATTTTTGTAGCATAGTCAAAAAACTCACACAGATTTGTCTGGCATGACCTCCCTGCTGTGACACCATGGTGTTTAGGGTCTTGTCAGCCTCTAGTTTCGAGAAATGCTATGATCCTCTGTTTGAGCAGTGTCTCCATTAGTTTCCCTACTATAGACATGAGGCTCACTGGTCTGTAATCACTAGCATCTTCGCAACTGTCTGATTTGTGGAGTGGAACCACTATTGCCTTTTTCCAGTCTTGGGGTATCACACCACTCATCAAGGATTTTTTGAATTGAAGTGCCAGAGAGGCTGCTAATTCTGCCCCAAGTTCCTTAAGGATTCTGGGGTATATCTCATCTGGTCCCATGGCTTTGTTCTCTTTTAGTATACATAGCACCTCCCATACTTTGGCTTCTGAAAAGGGACTCATGTCTACCCCTGGTCCTGGGGGGGGTTGTGTTTTTGCAGGGCTAGGCCATCCCCTGGGTCCTCTTTGGTAAACACTGAGCAGAAGTATTTGCTGAGGATTTTGGCTTTCTTTGGGTCATGTTTGGTGCATTTCCCTTCTTCAGTAGCAATCTTTACTATCCCCCCCCCCCCGTTTGCCTTCCTATGTTCCCTAATGTAGCTAAAAATGATTTGTCTCCTCTCTTTGCCCCTTTCTGCTATATTTTCCTCTGTTTGGGCTTTTGTCTTTCTAATTTATTAGACACTCTCGTTTTTTCTTTGTATGACTCCTAGTCTTTCTCTGTTTTAGTTTCCTGGTATATGCTGTATGCCTTCTTTTTTTTCTTTGACCTAGCCTCTTCCTTGGAAAACCGTAGAGGATTTCTTTTTCTTTTTGCTTTGCTGACCCATCTGGCACATTGATCTGTGGCAGTCTTTATTGCTCTCTTGAGTCTCCCCACATAACCTCCACCTCCTCAACCTCTATTTCCATTAACTGGCTACTCATGTGGTTCCTCATTTTTTGGGAAGTCAGCCTTTCTGAAATCTAGCACCTTTATCTTTGAGTGGCTGGTGTCCTGTGTTATGTTTACCTTAAAGCTTATCATGTGATGGTTGCTGTTGCCCATATGGCATTCCACTTCGATGTCCTTGATCCTTTCTGAATTTGTGAGGACAAGATTGAGGATGGCATCTCCCCTTGTTGGGGTTTTAATAAGCTGGCACAGTCCTGTGCCTTGTAGTGACAATAAGAAGTCCCTACTTCTTGTCATTGCTGCTGTTAGTGTGTTCCAGTTAATATCTGGTAGATTGAAGTCCCCCACCAGTATTATTTCATCTTTAACAGACATTTGGTGGATTTCCTTTATTAGGTCTTTGTCTACTTTATCTCCTTGATTTGAGGGCCTGTACACGACACTGATTCTGAATGGTTTTCCCTTGCCTATGTCTAAATTAGCCACAGTGACTTGAAGTCCCCAGGCTGCCCTTTTACTTCTGTGGCTTTTATTTCCTCCCAAATGTAAATGGCTATGACCTCCTTCTTTTTTTGGCCCTGCCTATCTTTCCTGAACAAATTGAAACCGGGGAATAGCCATATTCCATCTGCGGTTTTCCATGAACCACATTTCTGTTACAGCCACCCAGTCCAACCTTTCTGTTTCCAGGATGGCTGTGAGTTTGGGAAGTTTGTTGGTTAGGGTCCTAGTATTTGCAAACAGTGCCTTCCAGGAACGTACATCCTCCTTGGCGTGAGGTTGTAACCTCTTCCTGGACTGCTCTAGTTTGCTCTTTCTGGCCAAGATATTATGGAGATTGCTAGTTTGGGCAGATGTTGGCTCTGATTTGTTTTCTGAGGATGCATGCACGCATTTGGCATTTTGGGGAGTGATGACCAGCCCACCAACGGCAGGGATTTGAGTGGCATCATACTCCCCTTTATTTAGTTTAAACTACCTGTATAGACATCAAATGTTTGTCTGAGTGCTCACAGTCCTTCTCTAGTTAAGTGCAATCTGTTGTTTTAAAAAAAAAACTCTTTCCCAAAAGTTGTGCCAGTTTCCTATGTAGTGGTATCCCTTGTCTTGGCACCAATTACGCAGCCATGAGTTGAATTCATCTACTTCAATCTCTCTGACTTGCTTGGTGGGTTTTCCTTTTTCCCACACTAGCAGCACTTCTGAAAGAGCTAATTTGGATGGAAGGGAAGAACGTTTGTTGGCCAGGTCATCAAAGTGTTTCTTGGCTTCCTGAACTGTGTGATTTGCCAAGTCATTGGTACCCAGTTGTATTGTTGTATGTGTAATATCCACTGATTCCTGCACAACTGTCTTTATGTGGTTGGTGTTTATTTATTTAGTTAAACATCAGTTTAGAAACCTTTGAGCCAGAGGCTCATTTACAAAGGTACCTCGTCACAAAGAGGACATCAGAACAGTAGTACAAGGGACACAGTACTTACAAACAAAAAAGTTACAGTTCAATTACAATTTTGTTTCAATAGAATACAATCTCCAACGAAGCAAAAGATAACAAAAGGTGCAGAACTTATGGTCGGGGGAGAGCTGGTGGGAGTAGAAGGGAGGGAGATAGGGGAGGAGAAATTAGTAGGGAAAGGAAGGGGGGGAGCCTCTCAGTGAGCATTGTCAAACAGAGTATATATATATATATATATTTTTTTTTACACTAGGCTAGCGGCAGTTGCATTTGTGAGAGCTAAGCAGGAAGTTTCTGAGCCTGGGCTTAAAGCAAGCTAAGGTTAGTGAGTTTGAGACACTGGCAGGGAGGGAGTTACACCAGTGGGGCACACGGTAGGGGAATGCCCTCTGACCTTGAGAGGTCCTGGCTCTCGGAATAACTAGGGTAGCTCTTGATGAGCTGCACGTGATCAGGGTCGGTGCGGTACGGTGAATGGAGTTGGATAGGCCTATGGGGGATAGGCCACGCAGGGCTTTAAAGGTGAGCTGGCATGTCTGATACATGAGTCACTCTTCCAGGTTGAGTAGGGTAGCCAGGGTGTACAGCTCACATGTGTGAGTGAGTCTGGGAGCACCAATGATAAGTCTGCAGGCCTTATTAACTGTGAGGTGAACCTTGTTGAGGGCAGTCTGATCTGCTGAGCCATAGACCGGAAGGCCATAGTCAATGAGAGACAGACAGAGGAGGTGACAGCCAGGCGGAGGGCATCAGGAGGAGGCATTTCTTGTGCCGGTAAAGAATGCCTAGCCATGAGTTGGCTGACAGAATTTAGGGCAGATATATGTCCATGGAATGAAAGTGCAGGGTCAAAGGTTATACCAAGATATTTATAGGACTGCATCTGGTCAATGACGAGATTGGGTGTGGAGTGGACAGCTAAGGAAACTTGCTGTACTTATTTTGGGGTGGGAGAAGAGCATCTTTTTGTTTTCTTAAGGTTGATAACAAGTCAGTGCTCAGTGAACCAGGTAGCTGCAGAGTCAAAGACTAGTTGGAGGGAGTTCTGTAGCAGCATGGGGTCATTGTGGGAGGCAACGAGAACAGCATCATCAGCATGAGAAGCATCTTACCTGTACAACTGCTGGGTAGGGAGTTAAGAAAGAGTGAGAATAGTAGGGGTCCAAGGATTGAGCCCTGTGGCACCCCAGAGTGAATGGGGCATGTTTCAGAGAGAGTACCATTGACTTTCACACATTGGGAGTGGGCGGAGAGATAGCTGGTGCACCAGGAAACAGGTCCTGAGGCAAAGCCTATTAGGTCGAGGGTGGAAAGCAAAAGAGGATGCAACAGTATTGAATGCTTTAGACAGGTCAATGAATATAGCACCAGCCAGGGCACCAGAGTCCAAGGAGGCATGGAGGAAGTTGGAAAATTCCAGGAGTGCTGTATTGGTACTATGACCTGCTCTGAACCCGTGTTGTTCAGGGCAGAGAACATTGTAATTACAGAGGTAGTCAGAGACTTGGGACGCCACAATTTTCTCTAACGCCTTAGAGAGGGGGAGAGGATTGAGATGGGTCGGTACTGTAGTTACCCGGAAGAGTCCTGTCACCACCTTTATGGACAGGGGTAACTGTGGCAATCTTCCAGGCAGAGGGGAATTGTCCGAGACAGAGTGATTTGTTGAAAATGCACGTAATAGGTAAGAGGACCTGATTCAGGACCTGACGTAAAAGGCAGGGATCAAGTAAGTCATTACCGATGGTGTTACCTTTTAGGGCTTTTAGCAAGTAAGGCCTAGCTTCTTGCATGGTGACACGACGCAGGTGGAAAGAGGGGCGGGCAATGGGTGGTGGTACAGATGGAGGAGGTGGACTGAAAAAGTTACCAGGAAGTACTGAGCTAAGGTCGGTAAAGGAGTTATTGAGGTGGGTGGCAATGAGGGCAGGGTCAGAGGAGACGGTACCATTGATGTTGAGAAGAGAAGGAGAGGGGGACTGGGAGTGACCTTTCAGTTGCTTGATGTTGTCCCAGAAGCACCTGGGGTTCCCCAGGAGGAGGTAAGAGGCTTGGTAGTATTCGCCTTTGCTGTCGGATGGCGAGGTGCACTGGTTGCGGGCAGCAGCATAGGACTGCCTGTCAGCTGAACGGCCAGTAGCAACAGCAAGGTGCCAAAGATTGTCACGTTGCTTAAGTTGCCACAGTAGGGCAGGGGTGATCCAAGGGGCATGTTTCACTTTGGACCTCCTAGCAGTTATGGGAGCAAAGATATCACAGGCAAAGTTGAAAGTGCTTACAAAGAAGGCCAGGGCCAAGTCAACGTTGGTTGCCCTCGTCAGAGGGGACCAATCAGTGTGGACAAGAAAGCGCTTAAGGCCTATGAGTCCCCCAGGCCTAAGCCGCCTTTGAGAGGTGGTTTTGACCGGGGATGAGGGCCGAGGGGTTTCCCAGTTGAAAAGCACAGGGGAGTGTCACTGAGGCAGTCAGGGAGGATTTGGATGTTGTGGATGCGGATTGGCCTGTTGGTGAGGACCACATCCAGGAGGGTGCTTGTCCCTCCCCCAGGGTTTTTTCTAGTAGGCTGTGTGACCAGTTGAGTTAGGTCAATTGAATCGAAAGCCTCACGGTGGGAGAAGGACGAGGGGCAGAGCCAGTTTATATTCAAGTCGCCCACCAAGATTTGGTCCGACGAGTTGGGTAGGGAGGTGAGGTAGTCAATTAGTAGCCCAGGGCCTGGGATTGGTTCTTGGGGGTATGTAGGCTACAGTTAGAATAATGGGCCTCAGCTGGGTCAGGGGACAGCTTTGAGTAAGTGCCTGGGCCTCATGGTCGAGGTCAGGCGGGGAGTGGTAGCCCCATGAGAGAATCCTTCAAATAGAAGACAGCCCCCACCTCTCCTGCCGACACGGTCCAACCGGTGGAGAGTGTAGCCGGGAGAGAGACATGAGAGTTAGGAGTGAAGGGAGACAGCCAGGTTTCAACCAGGGCAACAACATCAGGTTTATGAAGCATCACCCAGCAGTGTAGAGAGTCCAGTTTTTTCAGAGGCTACAGATGTTCATAGAAGCAATGCGCAGTCCAGGAGATTTCAGGGGGAGGACCAGTGCTGCCAGGCCCGGGATTGGGGTGGACATTGCCTGACAGGAGCAGGAGGAGGAGGGCTGATCTGGGGAGTGCACAATGGCGGGATAGCTTTCGACGATTGGAGAGGGGGTGATGAGGGGTGATCACCAAGTGAAAACAGCTACTAGAGAGCAGTAAAATGTGACAAGTGAAGTATTGGGAGCAAATTGTTCAAACTTAATCAGGCTCCCTCTAGTGGCAAAACAATATAAGGAGCTAATGGAGAAGATCAAGCACAGGCAAAAGATTAACTTGCTGGGGGCGGGCTGGTAGTGGGTGTGGGGAGAAGAGCAAATGGGCTATGGGCTATCAGGTACTATTGTGATTCAAAAAAAGGTGATTACTAGCAGGGCAAACTGAAATTCTGCACACAGGAAAAGCACTTAGAAGTTAAACAGTCCCCAAATGAGTTTTTCACAGGGGGGTAATTCAGTTACAACTGGAAATGCACTTTACAAATTAACAAACAGTCCCCAGTGAGATTTGCACAGGGGGGGATTTCAGATAGAACACAGGTCCTGGGCTTGCAGTGACTCTAAGCTTTTAAATACGGTTACAGGCAAATGCAAATAGTTTTAGCTGGTTCGTTTTAAAAGTTTCAAAATCAGGCACAAAAGTAACAGTTCTGCTCCGTTGTCACTACTTGCAGAGGCTTCTAGTAGACACTTCACCATGATGTCGGTTTTAACATTTTGTGTTAGGTTGTGTTCCGCTCCTCGGATCATGGAATCCCTGATTATGAAAATTTTGTTTATATTTGTGTCATTTTTATTTTGAGTTTTAGTATTTTTGTTGTTATTGCATTTGGTTTTGGTATTGTTGGTTATATTTTGAGTATTAGCATTTTTGTTTTTATTGTAGTTTGTATTAGTTTTTATTGGTGTGTTTAACTTTTTTGATGGTTTTGTTTATTTACCTTGTTTTACTTTGTCTGTGGTTGGTAGCAGTGGAGCGAACCTGTTTTTGGTTTGGATGGCTGGGAAATGTTCCTATTTTTTTACTTCCTTCCTAGGTCTCCTATGATGCCTCTTTTTCCTTACCACCTGCCAGTCTCTGGGCCCCTGCCTTGAGTCCTGGCCCCTGGCTGACATGCTGGTACTGGTGGTGGTGGGGGGGGTGAGGAGATGTGCTACAGAGTTCCCTGTATTAGAGGTCGTATATTATAGTCCAAGCATCCTGTAGTTGGGCTGCAAGATATGCTATGGCGCAGCATGCATGGCAGGGCCCTGGTTGCAGTTTGTAGATCCTATTGTACAGTGCACTGCAGTTTTCTCAACTGACACGGTCCATTAATTTGTTTTACTTGAGAGGTAGTACTGATTCCTGTTTCTTGGCTGGAAGTGTGGACAAAAAAGAAAACAGAACAGTGAGGCATTTTTTTTTGTTTTGTTTTTGTTTTTTTACCTTACTACCTCCTATCAGATGTTGTGGGTGGTGCTACACACCTATAAAGAAAGAGCACGAGGGGTGGGTAGGATTAGGGGGAGGTTGGGTGGGTGTATCCGACTGTTCCCTGTATGCTATAGAGCACAATCAAGTAGCTGTTGAACAGATGAGGTCTAGCTTGTACTCCTGCAAGGTAAGAAGGAATCTGGATACTAGCTCAGTTGTTCTGCCCTTTGGCTCAGAACAGCTCAGTGGAGTCCCCACTGCTTGCAGTAAAACCCCCTGCCTGTGGTCCATGTCTCCTGGCACCCTGCTGCTGTGAGGGAGAGGGGGGAATGAGCCACTGGTTGCAGGACAATACTCACTCTTCTTAAATGCTGGAGTGCCCAGGAAACTGCTGTAGCAGAAGCTGCTGATAAGATGGAACCTGGATGTAGCTATGCTGCTGTGAGTTCTGCTTGTAGTGCTTCAGTCGGCAGACCTGCAGGCAAGAGTTTGGGAGAATTTAAATCTCCTACTTGTGCTTCCCTCAGGTGAAGATCAGTGAAGCTCAGCAGACAGTAAGGCTAGGGGCTGGACAACAATTGATATGTGCCTCCTAGGGTTGCCCTTTGTGCCTCTGCTGTTCTGCTGGAGAGAATTGAAAGGAAGGAAAAACAAATGTTTCTAACTTTTTTTTCCTTCTAGTCAGTTCAACTAGGAAGTGGGCGGCAAGTGGAAAAAGGGATCTGTGACTTAATGAAGCCCTGCCTGTCTACCAGTTGACCTGCACTTCCACCCAGACCACCATGGTCAAAACTGGATTGTTACTGGGAGGGAAGGATGGCCCTCTCTCTCCTCTGACCCTACTACAGGGGAAATCTTTTGGAGTACCTGATCATCAGGTAGGTCCTGGGAATACAGGTGCCAGTCCATGGGGACAGGGACAGGGCTGATAAGCCTCCTCAAATCCCACAGTGGATCAAAATCTATATGGGGAAAAAAGTTCCTTCTGGTTTCTGTCAGAGTTCTGCCTGTTACAACACAGTGCATGTGAAAGGTGTTTTGCTTCATTCGTAATTCTTCAAATGTTCTTGATTTTAAAACAAGTATATAAGCACTTCAATTCTCCCCCACAGTAGTAGGTTGAAAACTCCACTTAGTGAAACTCTGTACAGGAGAACCTTTTACGTTTCTAAGAGTTCTTCATGTGCTGGACAGTGCTCAGTTTGGATTAGTTAAAACAGCACTTATTATCAATAATTGTTTTAACAGCAATAAAACGGCATGAACACTGCTGATAAAGCAGTGCAGTGTAAAAGTCTGGTGACGGTGAACATTACCATAGAAATCAGTCTGGGGATACATTATCCATTGTTTTACTCATGAATGTCATAACAGTGTATGAAAAACAGATTTTTATGTATCATGTTTGCTAACACCCAACGGCAGCAACATACAAACCCACAATGCTTGCAGGCAAGTCACTTAAAATGTTTGGCAGCTCAGTATGTAATTTAATACAGTAGATAATAGAGTAGATATTACCATGCTACTGACTTACTGAAACCTGAAGCCACTTTTATAGAAGTAGAAATCAGAGTATCTACAGTATATCTTAAGTCCACTCTGTGGCAAATAATGGCAAGCAATGCATATTTACGTTACATTTTTGCACTGAATAAAAACCTTTCTCCATAGAGTAGTTCACTTCCTATGGATAAACTTTATTACATAAATACGTAGTGCATGGTAAAATGAATGCTGTTGCTGGCAATTGTATTTTTTTTTCATAAAATTGCAAGCAATTCTAATAACTTTATTGGCCAAGAGGCACACGACCTGACCATGCATTAAATTCCTAGCACCACACTGTCAGGTGCCCATTCTCATTACCAAGGCAAAAACGTTAAATTACCTACAAAGTCAGGGACTATTTCATGTGTATATTTTATTTTAAATGTTTTTAAGCAAATGATTAATATCAAAAAAATCATATTAAAAGTGCTTCACATTACATATAATATAAAAGATAGGTGATCCATTTTGAAAGTCCAATAAGCCACTCCAGGGTGCACATTCAAGGATTTTCAATGCACTTCCCAGGGGCGTAAGAATATTTGGCCTACAGCCTCATGCTACACTGCCCTGGGGAATGCATTAAAATCCTTTGATTCACTCTCTGTCATGGCTTATTTCTTACTTCAGAGATTATTACTGCACAAGTAACACATCAAGCTTTCATTAAAGGCTGGGAAGGCAGCTGAAATCAGACAATGCAGATACATTGCCTCTGCACAGAAATAACATTTTCTTATTTATGGCAAGGGGTTGAGACCATGTTTCTAGTTTCAGCACATGCTGAGAATGTCAGAACACTTCCAGTGCTGCTGTTCATGATAGAAAATACTTTAGTATACTTCATTTTGCAATCCTTGTCAACATCTGACAGTAATCCCTGTGGATTGGTTTTGCTTCTGAAGCCTTTTTAATGAGGCCACATTTGGTTTCACGTTCACTTTGCTGGGGTTTTGTTTTTGTGGCCCTTTTGTTTTTGTCGAATGGGAAACAAGGGCTAGGAAATAGTTCTTGTTTTCAGTTTCATCGTGGGGGCATTGGGGATACAGGAAGTACTACACGATATTTAACCAGATGGGTTGGGAAATTTGGGGAAATTTGTCTAGATCAAAGCAAGTTCCCACATTCTTTTTAAGAAGTGCCATATGATCTTTAACGCCCACCTAAACAGCTACCCAAGTAGGCAGATGAGACCTTGGTTTATCCTCCCATCTGAATCCTGTCACCTCACAGCATCATAGTGTACCCCCAACTCTGTGCTGAGGCATTATTAGTATGATTACTTATAACAAAGGAGGAGTGCCACTGCAGAGCTATCAACATCACTTCCTGCCCACATTATGCTATCAGGAGGTATGCCATTTGACTACAGGTTAGACCAGATCTTGAATATCTTCTTAAGCAATAATGAACAACATGGGTTATGTTAATGTTCTAGTTAATTACCGCCTGTGGGCACAATGTGGCACGAGGTACAGCCAAGTGCTATGTAACCCCAAGGGTGTGATTAACTTGAACATTAATGTACCCCCCTGAATTCATTATTGCTATTATTGTAATTGGGTTATGAGTGACTGTAGCTTGATTAACTTTAAAATATTTTTTGCTTGTTTGAGAAAGTGACATAAAATAGTCCCTCCGCCATGCTAAACTGCATAGGATGTGGATCAGTGTGGGCTACACTAATGTTCAAAATATGTTGTAATTTCTGAGACCCTTATAATAAAGTATAATGAGCATCGGCCTGTTGTCTTATCTGTTGATTTTTCAGCACCATGTCCCTCCAGTCCCCCCTTCACTGGCTGGCCTAGTTTCTTTACCCTTTCATTAGAAAAGAGAGGAAACAGTATTTGCAGTTGTCTTTTGAGTTTATTAAAGAAGTTAAGACAAGGTAGTATAGTATGGTAGTCTGCAATGTGGGTGACCTGGGATTTCCCCTCTTTCCCCAAGTTGCGCCCCCCCCGGAGTAGGGATCCTAAGTAAGGAGGGTGTTGGGGGTGAAGCCCCCCATGAGTGGGGGGGGCATGGGGTGAAGCCTCCAGACATTAAACAACATACTGTTTGTCAGTTGCTCTGGTGGTTTTGCGCCCTTCAGTGGATCATCAACCTGCAGTTGCCCTTGTCACATAGCACCGTCTGTATCCTTTTTCTGTGATGAGGTCTAAGCTTATTAGGCTAAACAGTTTGAGAGCTTGAGCTCCTCTGTAAAAGGAAAGGGGAGCTTCATTTTTTTTCTAACATGTGTGTTTTCAGAGAACTGTCTTCACCTCACAGACCCCAACTTATTCCATAGTCAGGTTGTGTTGTGGTCCATTACAGACACAGTACATTTACATGACAGATTAGGCAGGCTGTTTTAATTTCATATTGTTGAGTGCCTCTGGACATATAAAAATAGATGTACGGGCTGTATGTTACAGTACATTGTGTCTCGTTTCAAACAAACAAAAAAAAAAACAGCAGTTATAGAAAGTCAGTACTTAGTGTAGCAGCACTGTGTGTTCAAATCAGTATGTCAGTTACACTGAGTGCAGAAAAGTGAACTTGCAATGTTTTCTTTGATGTTTTTTCCCCTTTAGGTTTAATGTGATTGGTGAGATTGAAGCAGTTAGCTCTGTTTCACTCAAATGTAGTAAACATTCTCATTCTGATCTGAACACACAAGGTCCTGCTACACTAAATAAAGACTGTCCCTAACTGCCTTTTTTTTTCCAGAAATGCACCAGCACTACAGCTCTCATGTTTTTTAGCAGTGGTCTGGGTCAGTAAGAGGACAGCAGCTCTACAAGGCAGCAACATTCCATACTCCGCTGCGCTGCAGCAAACCTCTATGGTGGCTAATTATGGTGTTCTCCTTTAATGGTTCCTCGAGTGAACAGCAATTGCCAGATGCATCCTGGGAGTTGTAGGCTGAAAGGTCCTTTTAACAGCCTCCATTATGTGATTGACTTGCCAAGTATGTGACTTTGTACAGTGAGTGGAGTATACTAAGTGGGTGGGATATACAGACTGCGCCAGGCAGGGGCACAAGCCTGGGCACAGTGCAACTGGGATGGGCCAGAGCATGGTCTGGGCGATATTCAATGGTGCTGCGCCATAGCTCAGCACTGTTGAATATGGCACTGAGGACGCACAAACTACACACAGTGCAGTGGTACTGCTCCAGCGCAAGTGGCAGCAGAGGAGCAGGAGGCTGTGCCAGTGCAAGTGCAGTTGTGCTAGGTGCAGTAACAGTGATATTCAGCTGTGAGCATGCAAATGAGCTATTATGTATGCAAGGTGCAAATGGGGCCATTTGCATGTCATTATGGCCCCATTTGCATGTGGTGCACCAATTCCCGGTGACTTGAGCTTGGCGCTCTGCCAGGCTGCAGCCATCAGGACCGAAGCCCGGCTGCCCCCGGAGGGCTCCGCACCTCAACGTCCATTTGCAGTCATATGTTTAACAACACCCTGGTGGTCTAGTGGACCCTACCCCTTTGCCCAATCATGGACATATGGATAACAATTCCTGGTGGTCCAGTGGACTGATCCCTGTCGCCCAATCGCAGGCATGTATTAAAAATATCCCTGGTGGTCCAGTGGACTACTATCCCCTGCCCGATCATGGGCATGTAGTAATATAATCCCTGGTGGTCCAGTGGACCGCTATCCCCTGCCCGACTGCGGGCATGTATTAACAAAATCCCTGGTGGTCCAGTGGACCGATTACCTTCACCCGCTCGTGGGTGTTTGTCAAAATTCCTGGTGGTCCAGTAGTATCCCCCTTCCCACTTGCCCACTTAGTCCCCTGCCACCCTGCACCCCCCTGGTCAGTGGGGGGGCAGCTCCCCACCCACAAGCTGCCCAGCCACCTGCCAACTGACAGTGTACTGTAGGGCTGTACACCTATTGGTCCATTGTGTGGGCCATTGGGCATGCAGACCATACAGTACTACACAGTCCCAATATGTGAATGAGATGGGCACACCACCCACACTTGCACTGCATGAATTGCAAGTGCACCCTGGGGCATCGGGGGTTGCACAGCACAACCTGCCTGTTTGAATATCACGCTGGGGTGCATTGGTGGGCTGTGCATGGTGCAATCCTGTTGTGCCATGTGCAACTCCTTTGACTATCCCACCTAGCGTGTTTATCTGTGCTTTCTGTTAGAAAGTTTATATCAAAGGTCGTTTTATCAAAGTATCGGAGTCACAAGAGCCACATGTCATAATAATAATAATAATATTTATTTATAAAGTGCAGTTCAAATTTATCAAAGCACTGTACAGTAAAATAATAAAAAGCAGAGATAACACAGTAAAACACAATAAATCCTGCAATAATCCAATTTACAATAGGCAATTCTCTCATGTACAATCCCCAAAGGCACGACAAAACAGATATGTCCATAAAGCCATCTTAAAGCTCTCCATGGTCTGGCACTCTTGTATCTGATGAGGTAGAGAGTGCCACAGGACAGGGGGGCTGCATAAGTAAATGCTCATGCACCTGAGGTTCTCAATCTAACACTGGGAACCTCTAGCAATCCCTCATTGGCTGAGTGGAGAGGACGGAGGGGGCAGTAAGGAACCAAGAACTCTTGCAGGTAGCCCAGACCCTGTCTTTGTAGGGCCTAATAGGTCAGTAAACCAACTTTGAAGGTGATCCACCATAGTACAGGCAGCCAGTGCAGTTTGCGCAGCACAGGGGTGATGTGACTTGACCCGGGAAACCCCTGTCAGTAACCTGGCTGCTGTGTTCTGCACCAGCTGCAGGTGGCAGATATCAACCCCCCAGAAGCCCTGGGTAGAGGAAGTTGCAGTAGTCAAGGCGTGAGGTCACAAAGGCATGGATCAACATTGGAAGGAAGCGTGATGGAACAAAGTGCTTAATCTGGGTGATGCTGCTCAGATGCTAAAAAGAGGACTTCACTACTTCCAACACCTGCGAATGCAGTGTCTGCCCCTCGTCAAAAATCTCCCCCAGATTCTACACCCAAACAGAGGGCATGAGCTGGCTACCTCCGAGCCAAAGCCCAGAGGTAGACCCTGCCCCCACCCTCTCTATCCTGTGACCTGGATCCACCACCAGCACCTCAGTCTTATCAGTGTTAAACCTCAACCAGCTGGCCTGTATCCAGTCATGTATTTCTATGATGCAGCTATTAAAGACAAAGATCGTGCTATCCTGGTCAGCTGCAAAAGACAGGTAGAGCTCAATGTCATCTGCATAGCACTAAAACCTCAGCCTATACCATCTCACAATGTCTTCCAGTGGCAGCAAATACATCACGAACAACATAGGGAACAAAACAGAGCCCTGGGGAACCCCACATGGCAGAAAGAATGAAGCTGAGGAATAAATCCCAGACACCACTCTCTCGGTTCTGCCAGTGAGGACAGATCTAAACCATCTGAGGACCGTACCTGACAGGCCACAGATGTCTCTCATGCACCTCAGCAGCCCTCCATGGTCCACGGTGTTGAAGGCTGATGAGAGGTCAAGAAGGACCAAGATTGAATGGCACTTCTGATCTCTTGCAATCAGGAGATCAATGAGCACCTGAACCAGAACAGTCTCAGCACTATGCCTCATTTGAAAACTGGACTGGAGGGGATCATAGATGTCATGGATGGTCAAGTGATTCTCCAGCTGTAGGGCAACTACTGTCTTGATCCCCTTCCCAACAAAGGAAAGGTTAGAGATTGGACTGTAGTTAGCAGGGCAGTTTGGGTCCAGAGAAGATTTTTTAAGGAGAGGTGTTACCACAGCCTCCTTCAGGGAGTTCAAAAACTCACCCAGCTCTAAAGAGCACCAAACCATCTCTGCCAGGACAGGGCCGATGATATCCACACACCCCAAAATGAGGCGCATAGGGCCTTGGTCCCAATTACAGCAAGTAGGCTGCAAATTCTGGACAATCCACATGACACCAGAGATCGCCGGCTGGTCGAAGTGTTCCTAAGAAAACTGAGGCATAGTAACTGTACACTGATACCTGCCAACTCCCATAGAGTGGGTTGAATGGATCTATTCTCTAATGTTGGCAACCTTATTAGCAAAGAACTGAGTGAACTCATCACACTTATCCAGTGAAAATGCTCTTTGAGCTTGTAGACAGGTTGGATTGCACAACCTGCCCACAGTTCAAAAGAGCTGAGCTGGTCAATTCTGAGCTACAGCAATCTCCCTGGACAGGAACTCTGCCTTCTTATGGGAGATTGCTGATTGATAGACTCGATAACGTTTCATCAATCTAAGGAGATCAGCATCCAGTGCAGATCTCCACCAGCACCATTCTAGCCTTCATCCCATTTGCCTCAACTTCCTCAAGGTCCCTTCAAACCAAGGGGACTGAGGGTGAACAGTGAGGGGGTGAACACGGACAGGAGTGATAGAGTCCAGTGTGCCTGCCACAGCCTTATTATAGGCTTGGAGCAGATTCTCTGGGCTCTTGCTAGCATCCAGTAATCCCGATAGGTCTAATACAGCCAAGAGACTGTCAGGAGTAACATCCCTCAAAGGGCGGTATCTGGCCATTTCCACAGGGGCAGGTCTATAGGGGGGAGCCCGGAAATTGAACCTTACAGTGTGATGGTCAGACCATCAGACCATGTAGTGTGTCAGACTGTTGAAGTAGTAAGGAGCAAGCTGCTGCTGGTGTTTTAGTGTCATGAGATCTGTGCAGCTGTGACATGCCAGTTGGAAGTTGCACTCCAACAAAATCCAAAGTTGTGCCATTGGATTGGTTCAGTATAGAAACATTCCACATGGTATGATTTGATACATTCCCTTGTAATGTCACTGATCTCAATTGCTACAAGAAGAAAGGTTTGAATTTATGTTTAATGAGGTGGTCATGGTAACGAAGGTTTGCTGAGTGACACATGATAAGCAAGCACATCAAGGTCTTTTTTTTATAAGACCTTCTTGTGTTATGATGTTACATAGAAAGATAGAAACATAGAATTTGACGGCAGATAAGAACCGATTGGCCCACCCAGTCTGCCCATTTCCCTACCTAATGGATAAGCTGCAGATCCTAGTTAACCAGCAGCCTACTTCTTTCTACCCCACCCCTAGATCTATGCCCTAATGTTGGCAACCTTATTAGCAAAGAATTGAGTGAACTCATCACACTTATCCAGTGAAAATGCTCTTTAAGCTTGTAGACAGGTTGGATTGCACAACCAGCCCACAGTTCAAAAGAGCTGAGCCAGTCAATTCTGAGCTACAGCAATCTCCCTGGACAGGAAACTGCATGTTTTGTTTTGAGGCACTGCTGAAGGCTGACAGTAGCAATGCAGGCAGGTGATCAGACAGTGATTTAGAAGGGCTTGATTTGTGTTGAAAAAATAAAAAAACAGATCAGAAAATGCTTTGGTGGAGCAGGAGTTGAGTTAAAGGTGCAGTTTAGATAGTTGCTGAGTATGAGCAGCGCTGAGCTGTATTACTGTGTGAGAACTATTAGAAAAGTAATACTGTAGTTTTTGCCAATTCAGTATGGAGAGTGTAGTGTGGTTTGTGACCAAGCTGGGGGATTGGATTTTGTTGTTCAGGCTTACAAGCACTGCACATAATGGTGGCCCAGAATTCTCATACTGGAATTTTTGTTAAAACTAATGCCACACAAATCAATACTCCTGTGCTTAGGTTGTACATGTACATTAATAAGGAGATCAACATTAGGCTCTCAGAATGCAGACAACCAATCAAATTTCAGCATTCATGAGACCCTTCTAATAATTATATTTGATGGGATCTGGGTCCAAGGTGATCATGTCACAAGCCATATTAGCCTTGATATCTCCATAGTCCATTAAGGTCAGGAGTACTCCTTTATTTCAAATCTAATGCATGCTAATGCACACCTAAAACAGGGTCACATCTTATGAGACAGGATAGAAAGGCAATCCCAAATGTAATAAAAAGGACAGGTACAACATTTTCACTGTAACATGATCTTCAACTTTAATGGAACTAACTTTCTGAGCTAAATGGCAGCAGTTAGCAATGTTCCTATTTATAGAAATGAAATACGTACCTTTAGATGATTTACACCTACCTATACCTGAATAAACTCTGATGAGAAAACCTGTGTTTAAATTGTTTTCTTTTATGGATAACATTCTACACAGTTCTCTTCATGGAACCAGTAATTAGATCTGTGCAAAACCGTGACATAGCTCAAAGTCCAGATCATTGGTTCCATGAAGGAACTAACAGAATGATGTCCATAAAAACATAATTATGCAAAATGCAGTTTTTCAATCCACTTTTTATTCAGGTACAGTTAAATATGAATCATTTAGGGGTATGGATATCATTTCTGAAAATATGAACATTATAAATAGCTGCCAATTGGATATAATTTCCTCTCCGCTTTAAGCCAGTGTTCATGTGGTGGTATACAACTTTTCATGGGCTAGGGTTTTCATCCTTTATTCTGACTTCAGACTCTACCAGTCATCCACACTAAAAATGTGACTCTGCATCTCAGCTTTGGCATTCTTAAGTAACTAAGCTGTAAGCAAGACCCTTTCTTGTACTGGACCAGGGATATAGGTGTTATTCAAGATGGAGATAACAATATTTTAATACCAGCCCAGTTGAGATACAGTAGTTATGATAGTTCAGTTCAATACGTGTATAACTGAAGCTGTTAAAGCATGAGAACTCCCAGCTCAATCAACTAATACACTGCATAGTAAATCATACAGAAAGTAAAACATAATGTCTAAATAAGTGCATGTAAAGAGAGAAAAAATAATCAGATATTAGTTTCATTTCATAGAACATTTTTCTGGAAGGAGAGCATATCAAGAGACCAGCTTTCCTGAAGGAAATGAAAAGAACAGATTGGGATAGTCTCTGCTCAGATGTAAACGATCAATGGAACAGAAGAAATGCCACATTCTCACTCTTACATTTTAATTAAATGTAGCATTCATTTACTTTACAAAAATTGTCTGAAAGGATAGCCAGCTAAGCAAGGACATGACTTTTCATAGTTATAGGTCACTAAATAAAGGAACCACGTTTCTGTAATCCTTCTCAGTTTTATATCTGTCTGGGTTACTTAATCTGACCCCTTCTATTTAGTAATCAGTTTCAGAACCCCATATACAGTACACTATCTGGCTCTGTGGTTGTATCAGTGTGAGTGTGTGTGTGTGTATATATATATATATATATATATATATATATATATGTATGTATATATATATATAGATATACATACATACATACATATATATATATATATATATATATATATATATATATATATATATATATATTTATATAACAATAACTCTGGGGTTATAGGCATTTAATCCATGCCCAAGGTGGGCTGTGAGGCATGAGGCCACAGGCAGTGTCCTAAATGTGCCCCAGGTGTGGATTAAATGCCTATAACCCGCACCCTGGAGTGGGTTATTGTGCTTATAACATGGGTTACCTCCACACAGCGCAGAACCCCCCAAATTCAGCTAATTCTCTTCTTTTGGTGCTTAAAACCCATATTATCCTTCCACTCTGCAAAGTAGTCCCTTACAAAATATGTGTTTTGATTCTTTTCTTACATGCTTAAGGCTAACTGTGCTGCTTTACCATATATCCTGTGCTTTGTTTAGGATTACACACTGCCACTGAGTAACATACAGCCATGGAATGATTTTTGCACAACTGAGATTAGCTCATTATGTGTGTTGTCGATGTGGATTAAACAGCTACTCAATAAATGGTTACTGCCTGCGTACACTTCTATTACAGTACCTGAAAGTCGCATCTGTAATCAATATTACTTTACAAACACTTCACCTGTCTTTCCCTCTGCAAAGAAAATTGGTCTATACCACATTTCTGCAGCTGTGGTAACATATTCATACTATGTGTCCTATTTGTAGAAAGAGCTATCGCCTGCAGCAAAACAACTCATGGAGAGACAACAAAAGTTCTGTGCTTTCTATCATTAGTGGTTCACGGTATTGCCATGCTGCAGATGATTGGAAAATGGACACCAGTGCATTTCTACCTGTTGCAGAGCATGATAACTCACACTGGAAAATCTTTTCTATGAAAGGGACTCTCGCAGCTGTGCAAAGATATGACTGTCACCTGCCTTACCTGCGAATGCTGTGGTGGCATATGTTATCTCGATAAATATCTAAGTATCCACCTTGAGATTGTTACCTCTTGCCACTGCTGTTGTGCACTGTGATGGAATCCAGACATTCTTGCACTTATCTCTCCAGTAACTGATGTTAAGGAGCACTGTGAAGATGTTTACGAGGCGACTGCACTTTTTGTGCCATTCTTGTGACAATGCGGACTTGGGGGGAGACCATGTGTTTAACTGTGACTGAGGTGCTGACAGCACTGAACTTATTGGTGAACGTGTGACTACTCTTTATATAACTATTGACATTTTTTCCTGTGCCACTATTAGTTGCTCTATACACTGTACAGTCATTGCTACAGTTGAGACAGCAGCACTATTCTGATGGACTTTCAACCTCTGCAACTGACTGGCTGATTGCAGTGCTGTCTGTATTGGCCTTTACATTAGCAACCAGCCAGAAAAGAAAGAGCTCACCACCTGAGGAACATCGGTTTCTGCTGCAATTTCACTCCTCACTTTATCCTCTTCTACCAACTGGTATTCACTGCTTGAAGCAGCACTTGAGATGGGAGCCACCTCATGAACTTTACTTTTTTACTTTTCATACAATGGCTTCCCCATTACAAAACTTGTTCTTCAGCCACTGGTGTACATTTACATGTCCACATAACGAACAATTACTCTATATTTTGTCTTCTAATAGCAAACTCTGCTCAACTCACTTGCCAAATAAAAACATGGCTACTTGGTTAAATGAGCAGAGCCTCCCCTTGCACCCCCCCCCCCAAATGCAAGTGTATACAGAAAGACAAACCCGAACACGCTCAGTCATGGTACCGCAACTGGAAATGCAAATGGTAACAGTAACAGCAATAATAATGTCAAAGGAAACAGAAATGCAAATGCAAGCGTGTATGGAAACACAAACTGTAACATGCACGGTCATAGTACCACAATTGGAAATGCAATAGTAACGTAACAACAACAGTTACACCAAAGGAAACAGAAACACGAAGGCGTAAAGTAGAACGCTAACTCTTACTCAAATGCTATGGAAACCCAAGTGGAAACGTTATGTAACAGTAAGGGAGTACACCCTGGCTTTCCTAACAGCTGCATAGAGAAACACTGACTATAAAGAATGTATGCATAATAATGGGACTCGGACCATAAAGTGAGCAGTTGGAATACTAAATTGCTTATATCTCAGGAACCATCACGACATAGAAAAAAGATTAAAATTTCATATGATTCATGACTTTCCTGGCTAGTTTTGCACTAGCCCTGTACTTGGGGGCTAGGCATTTTCTGATGAAAAGTCCATATCTTGCTCCATTTCCGAGATACGGGCCCCGAAAGGTGTGGCAGATGCGCAATGTTAGTCTATAGGAAAAAGTGTCAACTTCAGAGTATTGTAACTTTGCATCCCTGCAATACTTTTCCACTAAAAGGCACATCTGTGGGATGTTGGCTTTTTTACCTCAAAATTTAAGCCTGAAAGACCAAACCATTCTTTTGCAGCAGGGTGGCAAACAATTCCTGTTATTTTTGGCCATAGTGTTGCAAAGTAGTGTCGTGATTTGCGACACTTTCGCAAAACAAATCATGAAAGTGTCACAAGTGTGACAATACTTTGCGACAGTACAGATTACAAAAATTTGAAAAACATATTTCTGGGGTGTTTAACCCCCCAAAAAAGATATGGCTAGCATCCTCAGGGCTCGGCTAGGTGAACACAAAAAGAATTGTGTCCTTAGAAGGTCCCAAATTTAAATGTCAAGCATTTCTGTGACCAGTAACTGAAAAAAAAATGGCTGACTCATGAAACTACTGGGGTCATTTGTGACACTAAAAACACTGTCAAACTTTTTGTTAACTTTTCCCATTGACTATAATGGGAAAATTGTTTTTTGAATAACTTTAGAATCGTTTAATATTTTTTCACAAAATCTTTGAAAGGCACATTGGGGACCATGGCTGCATGTTCCCTAAAGTTTTTGGACCAGTCGCGCAAACTGTGCAACCTGTAGGCGCGAGCAAAGAATGCACAAAAAAGCATAAATGTGCTACACAATGTCGCTTAATAACTCTACAACCGTATATCTGACCGGTACAAAACTTGTCAGATCCCAAGATCTATGCTACTGCTCTGTGCCTGACAAAGCTCAGGCAAATCTATCATACAGTGGCAAAGTTATTGAGGTGCAAAATTTCACCATTTAACCTTAAATGGGGTACTCAACCCTAACTATAGTGGCACTACCATGCCACTATAATATATATATCTTCATTGCTTAATGCACTAGTTAGAGTTAAAATGAAAAAAGTAGGGAAATGTGCCATTAGAGTTTCCAACCCTAACACCCTACTCACACTCTTCATGCAGCAGAACAGGTGTGGGGTGTGCCTTGGGGTTCTCAGGCCTAATGCTCACCACATTCCATCAGAAAAGAAGCTGAGATGTATACAGTTATGAGAATGGGGTGACTGTTAGGCTTGAGAAACCCAAAGCACAGGGTGTTGGGTTGGAAACCCTAACGTTACGACTCACTTACTTTTGCTTAACATTAATTAGTGCATTAACAAAGTTTCTTGCAATGAATTTCCTTACTTTTTGAGATGGTATAATTGTTTCCTTATTTCCCTGTGGGAGCGCAGGGTCCTCCGTGCCCTGCACCCCCATCTATCCCTAATGTTTCACATAGTTTGATCATATCCTAATTTGTCTGTGGGGACACAGAGGGCCCTGTGCTGTCAACCCTGCTTAGATGCATACATACATGTTTCTGAGGGCCCTGAGCTTCTATTTGTAAGACAACAACAACTACATTGTCAGCATAGCATTCTTATTACCCCCACCTCACGTACACATTACTGAACCTTTTAAAATCCACAGCAAATGTGACCCCGCGCCTGTCACTGCCTCGTCACTCCATACCATGTGTGAAAAGACAACTTTGTCAGGATTTAAAGAATGACAACTGTCTTGTTTATGAGGCAGTAAAATAAAAAGGCTATGAAGAAAGTTTGAGGTCAAAATATTTAAAATTAATAAAGTTACGAATGTGCATAGTAAAATTACTGTGTATGTGCATAACTTTGACATTTTTGCAAATTTTGATCCTTAATTTTCAACATTCCCTGTTTATGAACCCACCTCATGAACAAAGGTGATGAAAATGTTCAAACTGCGACTGAAAGGTGGTTTCACCAAGTGACCATGAAATCACCTTTTGGACTGGATTTGCATAATTCCACTGACATTATTCATGAGGTGGGGACTCAAAAAGGCCATGTTGGAAATTCAGGGTCAAAATATTCAAAAATGACAAAGTTATGCATTAAAGTTGACACCCTGATTAAAATATATTGAACCACACTTTCCATATTTTCTCAATTTTTTTTTATTTATTGAAATCTAGGATTGCAAATACCTTTGAGCTGGAACTGCTCATTTACAAAGGTTCCACGTCGAAGGAATGGGGGTATATATACATCTACATAATAATACATAGTTACACAATAAAGAAGTAAGAGACTGAGGCTTAGGAAATTCCAGTAATTCAAAATGTACCAAATGTTAGGTAGCATGACATACCAGCCAAGGCAATCTTAGAAATCTTAGAAATAAGTGTTGCAGGTGAGAGGGAAGGGGGTATGCAGGCAGGAAGGCCATTGTCAGAGGGTAGAGGGTGAGGTAAGAGCTCTAAAGGGAGGGAGGGGAGGGATAAAAGTCAGGAAATGCCTGAGGGAGGAAAGGGAGAGGGACAAGGGGTAGGCAGGTAGAAGGGGCAAAGGTGGGAATAGCAGTCAATGGTCCCAGCAGCAGATGTGTATTCAAAGGGAGAGTGGATCTTCACAATGGTTTATGTTGAGTGAATTAGCAACTACGCATACACTTCAATAAAAGGAGGTGTGCTACCTCACTTAGCTAGTTAGTTTGGCAACTATTGTTTCTGCATACTGCACAGGACCTTCACTGGAAGTCAGTTTTCCCCTTAACACTCAGCACAAGAGCCCAGGTCTTGTTGTTTATTCCTGACTTAATCTGGGGATAAAGGTTGCAATGGGGTCTAAGTCTAAGTAAAATGTCTTTCCCCAATCTGACCCATTCCCAAGGTCACATGGTCTGGTTCACCCACTGTTCACTTTAGGTCTCAAGCAACTCTGTAAATATGAAATAGAATCTGAATTAGCTGGAAGCATTGGCATATATTTTAGTCTGTCTGAGAGGGGTGTCCAGCCCCAAGACTGTTGGGAGGCTTGATTTCTTTCTATTCTACCATCAGTCCTAATTCAACTTTGCTGCTCAATCCATTTCAGACCGTAGTTTCCTGATTGCATCAGGAGATGCAGGTGGCAATGAGTCGCATGACTTTGATTTATGCAAATTAAAACTTTTTTTCTCTTGCATTGTTCAAACTGTTCCTGGACTCGCAGACATACAGTATATCTGAATTCCCCATCCTTCCATGATCCCACTTACTTGTACAACCCTGTGGCATGGCTGGGCACGCCTGAGCACTTGGCAAGTGCAGGAATTTAACCTCAAGGAACACACAGATTGGACACTGTAGTGTGTACAATTTAATGTCAATATTCTATACAATTCTATTTGTAGGTATGGCGAAGGAAGGGTGGGGGGTGCCACTAGACAGCGGGGAAGAGGGAATCAAATAAACAATTGGGTGGTGGTAATTGGAGGATGGAGGGTGCCACTAGACACCAGGGAAATAACAAATAATTATGGGTGAGGTGATTGGACAGTGGGAAGTCACTAGACACGGGGGAAAAATATCAAATATTTAATATTTAAAAATATATATGGGGAGGCACTCAGAGGATGGGGGATGTCACTAGACACCAGAGAAAAATATTGTTATTATGGGGACAGTGATTGGAGAGTGGAGGTGCCACTATACACCAGGGAAAAGATGCTGAAAAGAAAAAATATTTTCCACTCATAGAAAAATGAGCTTTTTGTGACTTGAAATACTAAAGAAGAATCTTTTTGTATCACAAGTCACAAAAAAAGATTTATAATCTTAAAAAGACATGTCAAGGACATTTCTCCAACAGTTAAGTGCAGAATCCAGTTAAAGGGGTCCACATAAGCAAGTTACTATACATGTGTTGGTTGCTCTCCAGAATGTCATTTTTGTGGTTTTCCAAATTTGAATTTTTTTATGAAAAAATGGAAAACAAGATGGTGACATACAAAAAAACACACAAAAAAGGATCCCATACAAAACCTTCATGTAGCTATTTTGAAGTGCTGACTGAGCATGCTCAGAACCTGAATTTTCAAAATGTCATAACTTTGGAACGGATTAATATTTTTTTCACGAAACCAGTGAATGGACCTTCTGTGTGTCAAGCCATTTCTACACTGAAATTTTCAGGCAAACATTCCAAACCATCAGGGCTCTACGTGATGGCAAAAAAAGAAAAACAGCAAAAAAAATGCAATTTTCTGCGTTATTTTGCTATCCCCATCTCAGAATTGACATATCCAACCAGAACAAAACTAGGCACATCAAGAGACCTACCCCAAAAGACCATGCATGCAAAATTTTATGCAAATCTGTTTAACAGTTGCAAAGTTATTAAAGTGCAGACATTTGGGATTAACATTAAAGAGCATATTCAACCCTAACTATAGTGGCACAACTGTGCCACTAGAATATTATTATTCAACCAAAGACTCTTCCTGGACTCCGACTGGCTGGTGTGCTATTCAACCTGCATCCGATTGACTGATGCCATACAGCTTTCACTGGGATTAGTCCTTGAGCTTTCCCTTGCTTTTTCCTTGGCTTCCCTCCCCGCCGGCTTTCTCTCTCTCTCCCCCAGGCCATTTATTTTTTTTCCTTTCTCTGTGATCTTCTCCTCCTCCTCCTCCTCCCTGGCTTCCTGATTCTGCATTTTACATTCTAATGTTATGGTGGCATCTATCCAAACTGCTATCCATCTTTGCTGTCTGGCTGCCTGCCCCCCCTCCTCGTTTCTTTCTCTTCCCACTTTGTCCCTTTGTTCTATCCTCTGCCCACTGATTTAGCTAATTGGCTTCACTTTGTCCCTGAGATCTTTTTATTCTGCCAACCTCTAGCTCTCCTTTCTCTCTTCAGGTGCCCTTAACACAGTGGACTGATTGCTAATCCTGGCGACAGCGGCTGGATAAGCCAGCCAGACGCACAACCTCCTTGGCCTGCCTCAAGCACTCCAGAGCCTGGGTAACCCTGTCTCTTCAACTGGGACTCTTCCTGGAATCTGATTAGCTGCTATGCTATTCAGCCTGCACCCAACTGGCTGCTGCCTTACAGCTTTCATTGGGATTGGTCCTTAAGCTTTCCTTTGCTTTTTCCTCAGCTTTCTTCCCTGCCGGCTTTTATAGCTTTTCTGATTACTCTGTAAAGACATTTGTTCTGCCTGCCCTACCCAACCCAGCCTCTATTAAATACACTCAAAACTCTGCCTCTTCCTTCTCTATTAGCTGTTACTGTCTACCCAGTAGTCGACCTGCTGCAGACAACATATTCTCTACTCCAGCTCTAATCTCCTACTATTTTCTCCCGTATCCTTTTCTAGCTATCCACTGCATGTAGTGCTGCTTTTCAGCTTCCTGCTGCCCCCTCCTTCTGTTCATATCTGTGGCAGGATGAGAATGTCAACATAAAATTAAAATAAAACATTTATTCTTTTCACTCTGTCCTATTCTCTTAAACTTTTCTGTCTATCCTTAATTTCTTGTCAGGGTGGCCAACCTGACAATTCTGTTCTATCTGTGCTGTACCTTTAATCTGTTGTCATTCTAACTATCAAAACTGTCACATGAAGTTAAAAGCAGATCCCCTTTAAAGCCTCCAGCTATGTAGATTCTGTGGAAGATTTTGAATCCCCCAAGAATCAAGAGTGTTTCCAACACCAGAGCAGATTGCCAGACAGCCCATTTTAAAGCAAGTCTCTGCAAGACTGGAAGATGAGCAAGCAAAAGCTGTTGCAAGGGAAAAAAAAACTCTCCTGCAGCTGCTTGCTGTAAATCACTTTGCTGCCTAAAAAAAAAAAAAAAAAAGAGTAAATAAAAAGTTAAAATAAGTACTGCAGCATTAGTGCAGACTGTTCCTGTGTATAAAGTCATGATAAGGGGTGTTTGACTTGTTATTGTGTTGTTCAAAGCTATCAAGAAGTGAAGTACAGTATGGGGAGTGAAATAGTGCAATGTTTGCTGACTGCTGAAATGGCAGAGCTGCCATGGGGGTGGAGAAATGTAAAACATAAAAATGTGTTTAAATACAGTCCTCTATAAACAAGTTTGCTTTTCTTGGTTACTTTTACCTGAAAGGGTAGCAGGTAGCAAAAGATGGCTTCTATAGAGCTGGTAGCCTAGAAATGGCTGCTAATATAGAAGTGGTGTGATGATGTCATTAAAAGGGAGGGGCTAAAAGGTCCTTGATGATGCTTTCACCACCAATTAAAGGTTCCTCTAAGTTAAAATGAGTACCTATAGAGTATTACTAATATTATGTTGGAAAAAAAGACACCATAAGCTTTAGATTTAGAGAAACTGAAGCCTATCTTAAGTTCAGAAGAAGAGAAATAAGGTTTTTGGGTATAATTGATAGTCACATGTCAATGATGTCATGATATTTGTGCTATATTAACCTCCCACCAGGAGGCTAATTCAGGTGTGCTGGTCAGTTTCTTCTGACCAAGCAAGGAGAGGAGGTGTAGTGTGCCTACACACCAGAGTGGGAAGAAATACTGAATATACAGAAACGAGCAGGGAGTCTGAGGAAAGACTAGCCTGATTATTTTGTTTTGTTTTATTTGTTGTTATTTTGGTGTGAAAGTTTAAACACCCATTTATTTACTGTAAATATTTTTTTGAACAGTTAATTTTTATCATTTTTTGGAAAATAAAATGATAAATGCTACCCAAGCATTTTTTATGCACTTGATTTAAGGACTGGTGTCTGTTATTGAACCCACACGCTTACAATACCTCTGTCCATTTTCATTTCTCCCCCCAACTGTGATCTGCCTCTGTGTTATTTTCCTCCCTGCCAACCCTGTGCCCTCGAGTTTCTGTGATCTTACCTCATCTTGCTGTCACTTTATTCTAGGACTATTCCTTAACTAATCATTCCCCTCTGCCCTGTTGTTCACCTCCTTCACTTTCTTGGAGTTTCTCTCCTCTGTACCACTTATTGCCCACTTATTCTTCCTGGGCTCTCTCCATTAATGTCTCCATCATGGGTTTGCTTAGGCTGGGTAGTTTCTCTGTTCTGCCCTTTTCCTTAGTTATTGTGCTGACCAGTTTATCGCGAGGCTCTGCAATACCCATTTTCTAACAGTTACCCTCCCCTCCATGTCATATCTGGATGGAATCCTCTCTTGCTTTCCTATACATCCCCTGTCTTCCCAAGATGGGCACTGCTCTACTTCAGCTGTGGCTACACAAATGCCTATGTATACCTAATGTTACATCTGCCCTAGAAATGCTCTCTTCCTGTGCCTCATCTTGGGTCAATATTTCCGTCCTCCTCTTGCTGGTCCATGCTGGGGACATTGAGACTAATCCTGCACCCCTTGCCCTATGCATGTCTATTCCCCCTCTACAACTTCCATACCCCCTGATAAAAGGCCTAAAAATTGCTCATATGACTATTCAAAGTCTCTGCCCTAAAATGGCTGAACTTGAGGCTTGAGCCCTTCAGATGTCCCTTGACATCTTATGTATATTAGAATCCTGGCTTAAACTGGCTATTAAACAGCATGAGGTGGCTCTACCTGAATATAATTGCCCCAGAAAAGACAGATGGGGTAAGGGGGAGAGGTGTTCTCATCTACTCAAGGTCAGATCTCAAAGTCATTGAAATCCCTGATCCTGAAGTGGGCTCATTCCCCATATAATCACTATTCATCTCCCTAACATTCAGAAATGTTAAAAAACATATAATTGGGTGTGTATATCTGCCCCCTAGTAAAGCTTCCCTCTGCCTGCCTTCCATCTTAGCTTCCCTAGTTAACCTCACCTACCATGATCTATACTTTGTGGCAACTTTAATTTAGATTGACTTGTCTACTCCAGCTTTGTTTAACTCCTCCAGGAACCAATGTGTATCAACACCAAGTCCAGAAAACATTCTCTGCTTGATTGGATTGTCACTAATTACACTCAGAAGATTAAAGCTGTGGTGTCCTCTCTGACTGTATAAACAATCATTCCCCTACTTTTTGTGTTTGGAGAAACAATTGTCCCAACCCCGCCTTCAGGATCTCCTGGTCCGGGACATGTCTCGGTTCAATGTCTGCAGCTTTATTACCTCCATCAACAACACTGACTCGGGTCCTATTAAAACACTCCTGATATAAATCCAGCCTTGGACTGCCTAATATCACCTTCACTCAAATAGTATACCAGCATGCCAGCCCATAGAAAATGTAGGTCAAAGGTTGTCACAGCTCTTTGGCTCACCAAGGAAATCAGGGCCTCATGGCCCCTGTGATAAAGACTGGCAGACCTATAAAAAGAGTGGACTTCCCTCAGACTGACAAGTCTATAGCCAATTCAGAAATAAGTGCAAAAGTTCCCCGAACAAAGCCAAACGCCACCATTTCATGTACCTTCAAACTGAATACCTTTGCAATCTTAAGGAATTCTGGAGGTAAATTAACTCCCTGGTAAAAGGGAAGGCTGAAGAAGCACCCTAAGCTCCATCACTGCCAATGGCTCCACCCTGGCAGATTCCACATCCATCACCTCCTCATTTAATAACTTTTTCACTGATCTTCACAAATATACCTCACTATTCCAAAACTCCTCCTCTCCCCCCCTCTACCCAATCCCCTCTGAACACCCATGAGGCTCGTTCTGAGTTCCACTTGAAGTTAGCCACCCTCAAAAAGGTACAGAAGTGTCTCTCAAACCTAAAATCAGACTGCTCTCCTGGCCATGACTCCCTTGAGCCAAAATTCCTTAAGTTGGGTGCCTCAGCACTTACTCACCCTGTCCAAGACTTATTCAATTGCTCTTTCATCGCTAATACTGTACCAGATAAATGGAAGGTGGCAGTAGTAGTTCCAGTGCATAAGGCCAGCTCAAACTCTATTGTTGACAACTATTGACCAATATCCATCCTATATCCTTTTGGCAAAGATTCAAGAGTGTATAGTTTATAATCTCCTTCAGGACTACCTGGAGTCTCACAATCTGCTATCCCCATATCAGCACAGCTTCAGGAGGAATAACAGTACCCTAACTGCCCTGATAAAAGTAACAACTGACATATTCCATACAATGGACCAAGGCTATGCCACAGGTGCCATCTTTGTGGACCTCAGAAAAGCATTTGATTTGGTGAACCATGGTCTTCTGCTTCATCAGTTTCATGTTCTTGGTCTGGATTCCAGTGTACTGAACTGGGTAAAAAGTTATCTGTCCTGCCGCTCCCAAAGAGTTAAGTGGGAAGGTTCCCTTTCTGATCTGAGGCCCATAACTCATGGCATTCCACAAGGATCCATTTTGGGTCCTATGCTGTTTTCTCTTACATTAATGACTTACCCAGCTTCTGTGGATGAGCTTCTATACACCTTTATGCTGATGATGCTGTTGTTTCTCACTCCTCTCCACACATTGATCTTATTAATAGAGAGCTTACCTCTGACTTTGCTTCCCTCGAGGGATGGTTCAACCGTAATCATCTTGTCTCAATACAAAAAAAACAAATGTATGCTATTCACCCACCATCCACCCTCAAATTATATTTCCCCCACTTCAGCATTACCTCTCTCAATGGTGATAACCTAGAGTTGGTCCATTCCTTCAAATACCTGGGCATCACCTTGGACTCAGTGCTCTCCTTTAACACATGTGTCTCCAATATTGGTAAATCTCTAAACCATAAACTTGACTCCTCTACCTAATCTGCAATTTTCTCACCTCTACCTCTTGCCTTAAGATTGCATCATCATCCCTTCTTCCTCTCCTAACCTATGGTGCTTCACTACTACTCTCTTCAAACTCCTCCTCCCTCCCTATCTCTCTCTCTCTCTCTCTCTCTCTCTCTCTCTCTCCTATCCCAGGCTTACCATAGGTACAGTAGGTTTGCCTAGGGGTCTAATACCCATTCACACCATTGAGATGTTCCCTCCTCGCTGGGCTGGTTGCCATATGAAGCTAAATTAAGATATTCCTCCTTGAGTCTCATATTTAACGTTATCAACAAATTTACGCCTCTTTGCCTTAGTGAGCTGATATGCCTAAGACAAGCAGCACCTGTCTTCTGCTCTGCCTCACTACCACTTTTAGTCTTTCCTAATTTGTGATTAGCCAACACCTGAAGGTCTTTCTCTTTTGCAGCTGTATCTGACTAGAACTCCCTTCCTCCATCAGTCCTGTCTTGTTCCTCTCTCCCTATGTTCCAAACTAATCAGCATGCCTCTCACTCAGCCTCTATATCCTGCTCCTGTTTCCACTGATGATACTCCCTCATTGCCCTCTTTCCTTCCCCTTCTCCTGCCTGTCCCTAACTATGCCCTGCTCCCCGCCTTCTATCCTTACTTACTACCTGTCTCTGCCTCATTCACCCTTCCCAAAATTTATTCTTTATGCTCCTAGTCCTATAGACCAAAATTCTCAATTGTATATGTCTAGTGTGATATTATCAAAGTTTACATTCTATGCTCTGTCATACTTTATATATTATCATGAGTTGTCATTTTTGCCATATTGTGTTGCTCTTCTGTATTATTGCACTATTTCTGTTCTTCTTATTGAGACCCTGGGTCGACCCTGAAAAAGGGATTGTAATTGTCTCAGTGGACTTACCCGGTCTCCAAAACTCAAATAAATAAATATTACACAGTTGCAGCAGTGCCTGTATATTAGTGCTGAGTTAGTGCACATGTCAAAAATTGGGTTTTCTGACATTATAAATCTTGGTGATCTTTATTTTTTCTTTATTTTTTGCTATTCTTCAGTAACTGCCTAAGCATCTTAGTGCCTCGGGCTGCAACATCTGGAGTGTCTTTTCCCATATATAAGGCCTGATTTTTACTAGGTTTGCAAAAAATACATTTTGGCCGGACAAAAGTTATTAATTTGAAAAATTATGTAAAAGTCACTAAATTCAGTGTGTTTTCATTCCATAAGAGAGTGGTAACACCAGTATGCTGGGCAGTCTGTTTTTCACTTTTTTAAAGAAAAAAAGAATCAGAATAAAACTACCAGCTGCATCAGCAGTCTTTACAGAATGTTGACAATCATAAAATAAGTTTTTTAAACTAGGGACACTTTGAGACCTAAGGGGGTTGACAGTGTCCCCTTAAATGATAACATTTATAGTCATTCAATCTTCATCCAAAAAATGGCCTTTTTGTGGATTGAAAAAAAAGCTCTTTTTGTTTATTTCTAAGTTATAAGGTTTAAAGGAGACAAAGGGAATGGGAACAGAAGTTGTAAAAATAGAGGAGAAAATTATGTAGGGAAGAAGGGGGTAAGGGGGCTGCAGGAAAAGTGATAACAAGGTGTGGAAGGCCATGTGCACAAATGCAAGTCTTCAAAATAATATTCCAGACCTGGAGGCCATAATGGCAGAGGCAAACTTGGATCTTGTGTCCATTACTGAGTAGTGGTGCACACAGAGCGATAACTGTGATGTGACCACACCATGCTACACTCAGTTTAGGAAAGACAGGAAGGGGAGGAACGGTGGAGGGGTTGTGCTGTATGTGAAGTAGGGTGTCAAAGTAAAAGTGGAAGTGCTACAGGTCACCTTGGATACAGGAGCGGGGGCCACTGTCTTCACTGGGGTGATAGAGAGACCTCTAATACAGGCAAAAATCTGGATAATGCACTGGGGAAGCCATCAGCATGATGGCAGACAAAGGAGAGTGCTGCTGGTGGGGAACTTCTATCTGCCGGATGTAGACTGAAGCCTCCCAGCTGAAGCTTCCGCTAGAAGCAGGGCCAACCTAGACTTCCTGCAGTGGTAATTTCTCAGGCAACTAGTCAGAGAGCCCACTCAAGATAGGGCAATACTGGACCTCATGCTCACAAAGAGGGACCCAGATGTCAAGGTGGTATGTTGCTACCATGCCACTGGAGGACCATTGATGACCATACAGTAGGGTTTAACATAATGATGGAGGCAGAAACGAAACACACAAGGAAAAGGGCACTGGAATTCAGCAGGGCAGTTTAAAAAAATGGTTGCATGCCTCAGAGATGATCTACTAGGTGGGGGGGGGGAGATTGCCTGGTTGGGGTGGGAGGAACAGAGGGTCAAATTAAGGGATGGCATAGTGATTTCAACAAAACTCTGCACAAAAGAAATGAGCAAAAACAGGAGGAAAAAGAAATCAAAGTGGTTCTTGAGGGAAGTGGCTTAGAAGGTAAAGGCTAAAACGACGGCATCCATGAGGTACAAGAAGATGTAGAGGGAACAGAAAAAGTAGGTGTATCAGGAAAAAGAAAAGGAAGCAGGGAAAGCTGTGAAGCATGTAAAGGTACAAAGAGAGGACAGGATAGCCAGAGGGGTAAGCATAAGGTACAAGATCATTTTTAGATACATAAGTGAAAAGAGAAAGACAAGGGGAGGAGAGGACAGGGGTGGCAGATTACACAGAAGCACCAGGAACACTGGCGGGTGGAAGTAGATTAATGTCCATTCACAGACGAGTCCTGAGAAGACCTGAAAATCTGAAAGTGGATAAGGCAGTGGGGCGAGATGGGGAGCATCCTAGGGTGCAGAGAGAGCTCAAGGAAGTACTGACTGCACATCTGACAGCCCTATTCAACAACCCACTGGAAACAAGAGTGGTTCCAGAAGAATGGAGAGAAGATTCAGTCCTGCTCCATAAAAGTGATAGCAGGGAGGAGGCTGGCAAGCAATTATTGGCCAGTCAGTCTAATGTCAGTAGTGGGGAAGTTAATGGACACACTTTTAAAAGAAAAACTATTTTAGAATCTTAAAACGAGTGGGTTACAACACCCAAGGCAGCACAGATTCACAGGAGGAGGTAGTTTCAGATGAACCTGATCCATTTTTTGAAACTGGTTGAGCACTGAAGTAGCCTCTACAGGACTGTGGACATGGCCTACTTAGACTTCAACAAGGCTTTCAACACCATACCTCATAGAAGACTAATAAGGAAACTGGGCAGTTTGGGACTGGGCCCAAGGTGCTAAACTGGATACAGAACTGGTAGATCGATAGGCAACAGATGGTTGTGGTAAATGGCACTCACTCTAATGAGGAAAAGTGGCCAGCAGTATAACTCGGTTATCGGTACTGGGACCAGCCCTCTTCAGTGTCTTTGTAGGCAACATTGCAGAAGAGCTAGAAGGGGAGGAATACCTCTTTATAGCAGATACCAAAATTTGACACAAAGGAATCTTCTTAGGAAAGCAAGCAGGGGGACGTACCCCCCCCCGACCATTCACAGTGATTAAGGATCAAAGGTTCTCTCTCTCGGATGCCAGAAGTGCCTATCTAGGTGTGCCTTAAGGTTCAATACTTGGCCCACTCCTATTTGGGCTGTTCACAAACAACCTCCCTTCCAAGGTCTGGGAAACTTTGACTTCACCTGAATTGCTAAGTTTCTGCACTTCACAGTGAAATTCCACACTTTGCGGTAAAAAATTTGCACTTCACGAGTTGCGAATTGCATGAATTTCATGAAGTGCATCTTGTGAATTATGTGAAATTCACAAATTAATTCACAGAGTGAAGTTTGCTGACTTCACTCATCTCTATTCTACATCTTTCTCATCTCATGTTGATAATATTGTCTGCCTTGCCAATAGAAAGTTAAGAGCTCTGTACAGGAACCTCATGAACCCCACCACAGAAGCCAGATGTCTAATTGTGACCAGCTTGTCCTGCCACTCCTTGATTACAGCCTCACAGTTTATTCAGTGGCTATAGACTCTGCACTTAATAAAGTTAGGCTGTTGTATAATAAGGCATGTCGAGTTGCATTCGGGCTGACATACTTACTCTGTAACCCTTCTGTACCCTTAATAACTAGCTTCCCCTCGATGGCAGATTAAAATACCAGACCTGAAAAATTCAATACAATTTATTTAATTGCAAAAGTTTATTTAAGTATAAAAAAAATACCAGACCTGTCAACTCTCCAAAAGAGCACTAATGGACTCCCCAGGCTTTTCAACATTCTTTTCACCCACTTATCAACCAATACTGTACTCAGACATGGACAAGGAATGCCCTAGTAATGCCTTTCCACAGAATGAATTTGGGTAAGCGGTCCTTCTCTATAAGGTATCTCTGCAGCTGAATGATTATACAAATCCCTAGAAAGCCTCCCTAAAATTGCTCTTTTTAAGAAAGCACTAAAAAAAACACACATCCAGCTCCAAATGCTCATGCTTCAGCTATGACAAACTCCTAGCATACACTGTATTCTCTGCTGCAGTCGATGAAATTAACATTGGTCTAACTACTGGACCCAATGCATGAAAGGGTGGGAAATACGTGCCTGAGGCGTGTACCTCTCCCGTATACCTACATGGCCCCAGACAGGTGAAGGATAAGCTGTATGCACTACCTCTAGTACCCGTTACCACACCCCCATGGTGCTCATGGCCGTATGGGTGGTTGGGTCCCTGAGTGGATCACTTGCACTCTTGTGGAGGGTGCAGGGAGTGAGGAAACAGCCACACATGGTGGCACTGGAGTCACACCTTCGGGTAGTCACCTGAGCTGCTGCCTTAGCCCTCCCCTGCAGCATAGTGGGCTGGGGCAACAAAGTGGTCCAGTTCCTGGTACTGCTGCACCCGGTGGCCATCATTCATGGAGGCATGCACTGGGTTACACCACGTCTGGGCAGGTGTACCCAGCGCCCCTCCACCTGGCAATATGTGGTTTAGTGAATGCCGCATAGTGCAGGCATGCCCCGACATACCCCAGGGCGGATGTCCCGGAGGGGCCCAGGAGGCAGGCACATAAGCACTTTGAGCTGCACCTATGCACCCTTGGTTAATGCACCAGGGGGTCCATGTGACCCCACTGTGTAGCATTCACCCGTGAGGTTGCCTACATGCCTTGTATATGCAGAGTGTAGGCAGCATATTTGTTCGTGCATAGGGCCCCTTGTATCTAAGACTTCCTTTTGCTAGCCTTTGACTATGCTCCATATGGAGATGCTGTTTACATGTTTCTGGATTGTTTATTGTCATATGCAGCCTCCATCCTTGTTAAGATGTGGAACCTTTGAAAATGATCACTTGTGCTCAAAGGTGTCATCAAAATAACTTAATAAATAAATATAGAGGATAATGTATGGTCATCGATGGTTAACTGGTTTGTTAACCATCAATAGGTGCCAGAGAGACCATGTAAGCCTTGAGAGCAAAGCTCGAGAGGTTTATGTGCCATGGCAACTTCGAGATGGGTTAAAAAAAACAGTTAACCATTGATGTACCATACATTATATTTTATGGTGTATGGTACCATTTATGTTTTTTAAAAAAGAAAGCAGTTCCTTACTGCAGTTTTTTTAATATCACCACCGCTCTACTCTCACCACTGCAGCCATTTCAAAGCCATCTGATCCAGTTGCGCACATGCCCAGACTATTCCTCGTTGTTAACCCAGCAATGTGACGTACCATTGATGGGTTAACAAAATTGTGATGTCGCATCAATGGTAAAATGTCATTATAAAAATGTAGATTTCTACCTATAACAATGTTCTACCATGTATTATAAAATAAACAGTAGCCATAGATCAGTTAGGGTCTTTGTTAACAGTATATGCATGTACAAAATAGACAGACTGGGTGGGACAATAGGGCCTTATCTGCTGACAAATTCTTTGTTTCTGAGGTTTTAAAATCTGATGGATGGATAGTTCATTAAAAAAAATTTGACTAAATGTGAAAATGTTTGCTAAGTTAAAGTCAGGTACAAACAAAAATTTTAAAATCGAAAAATGAAAACAAATAATATACTCTAAACGGGGACAATTTTATGGTTCAGCAAACAATAGTCTAACAAGACACCTGAGCTGACTTCGAAAAACAAAATTAATTGCACTTAGCAATAGCGTTTTCATGATACAGTAGAAAAAAATCATCAAAATGGACTTTAACAAATTCAGCACATGAACATCACGTTTAGAGTATATGCTTGGTAACCCATGACCTAATGGGAAAACAATTCATAAACATTTTTGCTAAGTCAAACATAAAAAATGTTTAAAGCACCAAAATCATAGCAAAATGTTTTATAAGTCAAACTCAAGCACAAAAGCAAAATATCATTGAAAAAAAATTCTGAAGTACAACATTGACAAAATGTTAAAAGCAGTAAAATCGTTACAAAAAAGGTGTTAAGTTCTACAAGAATGGTGTGTGGAAAGCTGAGGAAAACAAAAAACAGTCGACAACATAACCAAAAAAACAAACAAAACAAAAAATTGCATTCATTTTGTAGTACAATTAAAGGTATACAAAAACAAAATAGTAGAAATGTGATCAGACAGGTAACACGGGCCCAGACCATATAAGACCTGACAGGTTAATAATCCAACTTTAAAGGATATGCCTCTCCACCAGCAGCCAATGGAGCTCCTACAGGGCCAGGGACACATGTCTCCACCTTGAAAAGCTTGTCAGCAACCTAGCAGTTGCATTCTACCAACTGCAGGTATTTCAGTGTATTTCCACTGACCCCAAGGTATAGAGCATTACAGTAGTCAAGTTTTGAGGTCACAAAAGCATGCACGCATGTGGCGGATCACCCAATAGGATGAAGGCTTTAATCTGGCAGATGTTCTAAGATGGCAAAAGCCACTCAGGCCTACTGCTGACACCTGAGCATCAAATGCCAGCCCGTCATCCAGAATGACTCCCAAATGTCTCACCTCTGCAGCATTAGGCTTCCCAAGCCTAATGCATACCTTATTCTCATAACATCTACACATCTGACCTTATTTATAGATGGAATGGAATGAGTGTTAGGCTTGAGAAGCCCAAGGTACACCCCACACCTGCTATCCTTCCTGGTTTGGGACGGTGGGTGTTTGGGGAACCCTAACACCTTATGCCCCAACTTATGTCTTTGACCCTACCTGGAGCATTAACTAAGTGTTTTGCAACATAAACACACATATATATATATATATATATATATATTAATAGATAGATAGATACATACAGAGATATATATATATATATATATATATATATATATATATATATATATATATATATAGAATATATATATTATAGGGTGCAGTCACGCCTCTATAGTTAGGGTTGAGTAGGCACTTCAATGTTAAGCTCAACATTTTGTACTTAATAACTTTGTAACTGTTGAACAGATTTGCACGCAATTTAGTACGCACCTTCCTGTGTGGTAGATCTCTTGATCTGGCAAGTTTCATTTGGGTCAGATGTGGAATCTCCTGGTGATGGAGAGGTGCCAAAACATGTTTTTATCCATTGACTGCTGGAATTTTTCTTTGAATTTGCCTACAGCCCAGAGGGTTAGTTTGTTTGGTATGAACTTTAGGGACACCATCTCTGCCACAAACGTTTACCATCTGGTTAACTCCCCAACTAGATCCAACTACAAAATGGGAACACGCAGCCTACTGGATTGGGTCCTAACCAGTCATCCTGATTGTATTATTAACACTACAGTCCTTCCAGACATGCTTAATGACCATTCCCCAGTCATCTGGACATGGACAAACAAATTCTGCAAACCTCCACCAAAGTCAATCACCAGCAGGGTCCCAGCACAGGGTCATCTTGAACCCAGCAAATCCCTCCTTAGAGTGCAAGATTGGCCTCCCATTGACAGTGCGAAGGATGTCAACATGGCACTTCATTATTTCATTAACACATTTAATGCTGCCTGTGACACCCATGCTTTGCTAAAAAAGCAGAAAATCAAAGGCCCTTGCAACCCCTGGCTCTCTGCAGAATTATTAGCTTGTATGAAATTTAGGGACCACCTCTGGCATCGAGCTTGAGCCACGGCATGCAATCGGACATTCAAAAATACAAAGAGCATGGAATGATTGCACAAAGTATGTCTGCCTTGAAAAAATAAATACTACAAAGAGTGCTTACTGACACATGGGGCAATGGTAAAGCTTTCTGGAATAATATCAAAGAGGTTACAGTGGAAAAAAATGAAAACATCACCCACTTTACTTGACATTGATGGGACTGCAACTCTGGACCTCCTAACTATTGCCAATACCTTTAATAATGCATTCGCAGACCTTAGCAGTTTTATTCCTCCTGACTTTTTTGATGCAGATGTCACCTCAGCCAATCCTATAAGCTCTCCCCTAATGATCAGTCACCCATCATTCTACTTCAAACAAGTCTCGTTGTATGAAGCCTGAAAATACATATCCATAATCCATAAAGCAACTGGCAAATCTAGACACAGTGGGGACTCCCTTGAACTCAAACTGCTGTCCCTCACACTTGAGGAAGTGTTCGTGCTTTTAACCAGGATCTTTAACCTCTCACTTAGACTTGCACAGTTCCCCAATAAATGGAAATCAGCCACTGTTACCCCAGTCTGCAAAAGTGGAGACAGGGCTCTTCACGTGAACTATCAGCCTATCTTCATATTACCACCTCTCTCTCTAAGACTCTTGAATGCATTGTAGCTGACCAGTTTACTGATTATCTTGACAAACATAAGATCCAATGTGCCCAACAATATACGTTCAGAAAAGGGCACAGCACCACCTTGGTCCTTATGGAATTCACCAGTTCTATACACAGCTCCCTGGACCTATGGTCAATTAGTTGGTGCTGTCTTCATCGACTTGACAAAAGCATTCGACATGGTCCATCACCCTCTACTAATGGAACAACTACTTAATGCAGGGCTCTCCTCTGACTCCACTGCCTGGTTTAAAAGTTATCTGGACAACCACACTCAACAAGTCAAAATTGCAGAAGTCCTCTCTGACTCAAGACCTGTTCACTCTGGGGTTCATCAAGGGTCCATTCTGGACCTACTCCTATTTAGTCTCTTCCTAAACAGTCTCCCAAGCTCCTGCCCTGAACAAATCCTACTCTACACTGATTATGCCATAATTTACACAACTCACCCAGAGTCTATACCCCTTGAGAACCAGCAACAACTCTGACTTGCCTCGGTAGAGAAATGATTTAGTCATCACAAGATGGTACTAAACTATAAAAAAACTAAGCCTATAATCTTCGGCAGCTCCCATAATATGCACAGGAACCATCCTCTGACTATTACTAACTGCCTTGGTACTGCTCTCAAACAGGTACAATTCTTTAAGTATCTTGGAGTCACCATAGACAGCAACCTATCTTATGAGATGCATATAGATAGCATTTCTAAAGCTGTAAATATATGTGTTGGTCTACTCTACAGACACAGGCAATCTCTGCCCTGAAGCCTTAAGGATAACTGTGCAGAGCTCTATTATTTCTATAATTGACTATGGACTGATCATCCATGGCTCTGCAAATGATACCACCCTCCGGATATCTCAATACTCTTAACAAGGCATGTTGTCTCGCCTCAGGGCCCACCATCTCACCCACATGTGTTACCTGTATGTCCCTAACTGGTTTGCTACAGCTTAAAATCACATCAAATATCAAACTTGCCTGATGGCCAAGGAAATAACCTTAGGCCTCTTACCAGCTGGAGTACAAGATCTTCTAAGCCCCCCCTCATAATCCACACTGCACCTGAGGTTCTGATTCTCAGCTCCTACAGGTCCCTCATTGCCGAACCACCCAGGGTCGATGACCAGTCGCCTACAGGACCCTCCTCTGGATGAATGTTCTCAACAGTGACATCACCTCTGAAACTAAGCTGGACCAATTCATAGTCAAGCTTCATTCACTACTCTCTACAGCTAGCACCTGTGACTGTCTCCCTTAACACTGTTTTCCCAAACCTCAACATTAGCACTCAACCTCTTTCATAGTAACCTAGCACTCTTGCCTCCTACCCGCCCCTCCATCCCCTTGCCCCACCTCTCCTCATGTCCTCCACTTCCACCCCCCTCTCTTACTCTTCCCAGCCCACCTTCCCACATCCCTTCCTACACCCTGTGCCCTGTTTGTCTTGACAAAGCCTTCTGGCCAATATTGATGTATTGTATGCATTTTACTGTGCCTGAAACTGATTGCCATAATGTGTCTCTGTTGCTTTACATTATTGTCCATTATAATTTTGTATCCATTATGAGCTTTGTACCTCCTATTTACACTTCATTGTATCTTACTTTACTGTCCTGATTAATCTGTTGTCCTTTCTACTGATGTGGAACCTTTATAAAAGAGCTCTTAGCTCAGAGGAATATGTAATCTGAGACTTAGATAAATAAATAAAAATAAAGTTTCTATGCACACTCATAACTTCACCAATTGTTAATATTTTCACTCCAGATTTTCAACATTGCCATTTTTTCACAGGTCTTCATAAAGAGTATAGCTGTCATTTCTCACATCCTGCCCAAAATTTATTTTTGCACCTGTGGTGCAGAATGGCACTATCACTGTGCGAAATCATCTTTCAGAATGGATTAACAAAATCACAGTGCCAGTGTTCATGAGGGGATTTCCCAAAAAGCCCATGTTGAAAATGTTTTTTTTTAAATTCCCATAAATGTCCACATTACGAGCATGCATTGCGCAGTTTCTACATGTGCTCATAGCTTCACCAATTTTTTATCTTTTCACTCCTGATTTTCAACATTTCCCTTTTCCACACCTCCTCATGAGCAGTATATAGCTGTCATTTTTGACATCCTGCCGAAAACATAATTTCACACCTGTGGCACAGAATGGTGCATTCACTGTGCAAACACAACTTTTGGGACAGATTAATGAAATGACAGTGACATTGTTCATGAGGTGAGGCCCCCAAAAGGACATGTTGAAAACTGTGTGAATATAATTCTGAAAATGCCCCATTCATATGTGTCCATTGAATTGTGGCACCCTCGGTGTCTTTTGGTGACCGTATCTCGAAAACAATTTGAGATAAGGATTTTTACTCTCTGCAGCTAAGCACCTGTGGAGGTTTTGAAGTCATGATTACAACCACAGTGGCATTTTTTCCATAGCTGCTATAGTTACTGAGATATTGCCAAATTAGTTTTACAAGAATTACTTTTCATGAATATTGGGCTGTGGTATATCCATCCATATGTGTAAGTAGGGGTGCAGGACCCTTTGGGCCCTGCACTCCAACTTAAACATATTATTATGCAACAATGGGTAGTGTGAGGGGAGCACAGGGACCCGAGGGCTCACGCTTCCACAACCACATATGAGTTACATTACATTTTATCAAAAATAACGGAAATTCATTGCAATAAACATCATTAATGCATCAGTTAGGGTTGAAAATTAAAGCATCAAAAGCTGGGAAATTCGACATTAGGATTTCCAACCCTACCACCTCACCACTACCACCCCACCCTCCACACACCAACAGGCATCAAGGTGTGCCTTGGGGTCATTGGGCCTGTCACCCTATTCAATGTGTAAACAAGATGAGATGGTACAGTATGGAAGGATGGGGTGAGAGTTAGACCCACAGACCCCAAGGCACACCCCAACACCTGTTGGTGTGTGATGGTTGGGGGTGGGGGTGGTGGTGGGGTGGTAGGGTTGGTAACCCTAACATTGAATTTCCCAGCTTTTGATGCTTTAATTCAACCTAATGGATGCATTAATGATGTTTTTACAATGAATATATATATATATATATAATACAAAATCACACATGCCCACACAATGCAAAGCATCATAGGCTGCATATGCAAATCACCACAGAATGTTATGCTGGTGCAAACTGTGTGAGAGGCCTTTCGGCATCATGCAATTCTGCTTAAAGTTGGACCAGCATAACATTCTGTGGTGATTTGCATATGTAGCCTATGATGCTTTGCATTGTGTGGGCATGTGTGATTTTGTATTTTCTTGAAACTTGGCTTCCCAGCCAAATGCCCTTTGGGGTAACCCTTGCCTCAGTGTTTGCGCACAGAGGTTGTTTGTCTTTATATATATATAAATATATATATATATATATATATATATATATATATATATATACACACACACACACACACTCACACAATAAGTGTAGTCATAAATGGAGTGTGATAAATCTTCTTATCTGAGTAATTGTGTAGGTAAATGTAGAATTTCACATTTTTGTACACAATTACATCACTATCCATTTATGCAAACAGTTACTATGTCAAACATCTCCAACCCACTAGCCAGCTGGTACTTCTTCCATTTTATTTCACTTTCACCATGTTCAGTATTGCAGTAACACATCAACCTACCACCAAGAACAAAACCAAGCATTTTGCCACAGTAACGTACCCCACATCAATATTCGCAAACACAGCACTTCCAGTACTTCATAACATTTTCCATCTTTATATATATATTAGAGGCAAAAAACTCAATTTAATGCATTAGTTAGGGTTGTTCCACAGTGACAAAAGTGAGGAAATTTGCTGTTAGGGTTGAAAACCCTAACTCCGAATTCATCCCCCCAGCACCACACACACACAGACACACACACACATTCAAGTATGGGGGAGGACCAAGTCAACACAACCAATGACAGACATCCAGCAGCAGGTGACAGAAATAACAAACAATTGTCTAAATGTACTACGAGACAACCCCACCCACCTGACCAGGTACTGCATGCTCAGTGGAGATCAACAGCAAAACTGAGGCCATGTACACCAAAAGTACATCCCTGATTGCAGCTGCACATGCCGCTTAGTAGTTGCTAAAAAATTTTCTGACGAAAAGTCCAGTTATCTACGCACACGTTTTCGAGATCACGGGCCCTGAAAAAGTCTGACAAATGCGTAATGTTATCCTATGGGAAAAAAGAAAAGTTTGGAGTGCCATAACTTTGCCTCCCTGTAATGTTTTTCACCAAACTACTGAAAGGCACATCTGTGGGCTGTTGGCTGTCTTCCCTCCAAATTTCAGGAGAAAAGACCAAACCGTTATTTTGCAGCAGGGTGCCAAAGGGCGCCGTAATGTTATCCTATGGGAAAAAATGTCAAATTTGGAGTGCCGTAACTTTGCCGCCATGTAATATTTTTTCAATACAACACTGAAAGGCACATCTGTGAGATGTCAGCTCCGTTCCCTCCAAATTTCAGCCCAAAACTCCCAATGGTTATTTTGCTGCGCAGTGCCAAAGAATCGCTGTCACTGTCCCACAGATGGAAAACTACTGACAGACCTGACCTGGGTTTGAATCCCACAGCTTCCACTTGCATACTGTGTGACCCTGAGCAAGTCACTTAACCTCCTTGTGCTCCCAGGTCGCTCCTGTAAAAAGCTTTCAACTTAGTGTGCTATACCTGGTTAAACAACTAAATAAATACTATAGCAATTTGCAAAAGCTTTCATCAAAAAGTTAGACACTTCGTGAGTGCAAGTAATTTGCGAAAGTACTTTTTCCAGAAATTTGAAAAACATATTTCTGGGGTGTTTTACCACAAAATAAAGACATGGCAAGCATCCTCAGGGTCTGACTAGGTGAATACAAAAAGAATTAGGTTGCTAGAGGGTCCCAAATTTAAATGCCAACCATTTTTCTGATCACCAACTGAAAACAAAATGGCCGATTTGCGAAAGTAACAGGCCCATTTGCGAAAGTAAAAATGCATTTGCGAAAGTGTTGAACTTTTTGTTAACTTTTCCCATTGACTTATAATGGGAAACTGTTTTTTGAATAACTTTTGAACCCTGGTCTACGTTCCCTGAAGATTTCGGACTGGTCAGCAAGCCGTGATGACCTGTAGATGCGACCGTGAGAATTCCAGAAAAAGCGATAACCCATTATTAATCATGCTTAATAACTCTGCAGCCATATATCTGACCACTATGAAACTTGGCAGATCCAAGGCCTATGGTTCTTGATCAAGTATTCCAAATTTCAGCCAAATCTGTCAAACAGTTGCAAAGTTATTAAGGTGCAAAGTTTTGGGGTTTAACATAGAAATGGCTCCTCAACCCTAACTATGGTAGCACTACCGTGCTACCATAATTTATTGGTGTCTGGACAGTAGTTGAGAGACTAACATGTATTGTTAAGTAGTGCTCTGTAATTGTGTTACAAAATAGTAAAATGATTGAATTTGTGCTCAGTTAGGAGGATAGGAGGAGGAGCTAGAACCGAGATGGCGCTATGAGGAGAGAGAGCAGGTTGGAGCTCCCATAACCAGGTAAAAAGATGAGCAATTGACAAAAAGCAAGGCTTTGAACATTCCTTGAAATATGGATGGATTTAAAATGATTCCTACCCTGTAAGGCTTTGCATGAGTAAAGAAGCTATTCTGTATGTCCTCATCAGCTGTGTTTTGGGCAAGAATGCTGAATGCTGAACTTGGAATTTGCTGAAGGCATTCAGTCAGCTCTCAAGTGGGCATACTTTTAATTCTTTCCTTGAAGGGTCCCAAGGTAAGTTATTCCCTGCTATTTAGTTTACAAAGTGACATTTTATGAGGAACAAGCTTTCAGAAGGTTTGGACGTAAACTCTTTTACAGACTGCCAGGATAAAATAACCACTGATGTATTATTTATTATGAGGAAAGTACTTTCATTTTAAACAATTTTATTTCTCTCTAAATGGCTATCAGACCCAAAAACATGAGAGAATTTAAGCGCATTTTCAAAATCAGACCTGAAGCCTAAAGCAAAAGAATGGGAAAAGCACAGGCAAGAAGCCTTCGGAGTTCTACCAGAAGACAAGATAACATTGTAGGTGACATAAGTCCCTCCACTGTTCCCCCTCCACAATTTGTTTTAGGTCTTATTCAAGATATTTCATAGAAAGTAACTGAAGCGGAATCACTGAGTGCTATGTGTGAAGAAGCAGGAGAAAATTCCCAACAGACACAAGATGCGGCAAGTAACATGGAAGCAGATAGTCAGGGATAAGTGAAAATCTGGTACAATCTATAAATTTATCTGATTTTCTGGCTACATCACAGGGTGAAGCTGATGCTGATAATTCTAAAAATCAAGAACATGATTCATCTCCCTCTGATAACCTAATAGTACATCAAGAGGTTGCTGCAAATGCAGAGCAGAGATAGATGGGACGGATATCAACAGGCAGTAAAACAGAAAATAACACTGCTAACAGAAATACAGTAGGGGGAGGTTTCTAAGGGAAACCTGGAATCTGAAAAAAACCCTAGAAGGTGAGTAAGAGAAAAGGATAAAAAAACAGCTGACTCTAGCTATGATGGTGGAATTTCCCACCTGCACTAAATCCAGAATCAGATGAAGAGCAAAAAAGGAAAAAATGTTACTTAAATCTATTCTGAATCAGATGAATGAACAGATGAAGGAAGGTTTTAAGGTAATAGAGGAGAAGCTGGAGGTATCAACACAGAAACAAAAGGGGTCAAGCAAGAAATTCTGGAGATCAACTTTAGAATGGCCCATTGTGAAGAAAGAGTTTCTAGGCTAGAAGTATAGATTCCAGGTTTAAAATCTAGGACTGAGAATTTGACCAAACAGATGGCTCCTTAAAAGAAAAAGTACTGGATTTAGAGCTTAGATTGAGGAAAAAAAACATAATAATTCTGGGGATCCCTGAAGGAACAGAACAAAATTATAGTCGGGTCTTTTGTGAAAAAATGCTGACAGAAATTCTAGACCGAAAATACCCAGAAGAAAAAGTTGAGCCTCGAAGAGGTTACAGGTCTCCTGCATTTGTGAATCTGAACTTTATATATCCAAGAGTAATTTATTTATTTATTTTTTTATTTATTTGGTTTCAGATTACAATACCTTTGAGCCAAGGTTCATTTACAGAGGTTCCACACTGATAGAAAAAAATTCAATATGATATAACATTATACAAGATAATACTAGCTCCATGATGCTATAATAACAATGACTGCAATTTTCAGATAGGCACTATAGTGTGAAAAAAAAAAAAAAATACATTTCAAATTAGTATAAAATAAGTAGAAACATAGAAACAGCCAACAACACTTGTATGCAAAGTGAGAAAAAAAAAAAATAAGCAAAATCAAGCAAAACAAAATAGCAATAGAATGAAACAAAACTATAGAAACAAAATAAACAAAACAAAAAACGAAAACCAAACAAAAACAATGTAATAAAAAACAATAAAAATGGCAAGAAAAATGAAACAAAAACCAAATTATAAAACTAGCTATACAAAAAGAACTATTCTATAATTTAAAAAAGAAAATGTTACGTATCTCTTTTTAGTAGAGACCTTCTGTCTTACTCCTTCATGAAGTTGCCTCCTTCAGATGTAGATGCTTGAGGTGGTGGGATAAAGAATTCTCTTAGGAACCTCCTCATTAGAGATGGACAAAGTCAGCAAAATTTGCACTGCAAAATATTTTGTAAATTACACCAATTTGCAGAGCATAATTCATGAAATTCCCAATTTGCAGAGCACAGATTGATGGGGAAGTATGAAATTTTCCATGCAAAATTCCACACTTTGAGCAAAAACTACTGTTTATCCCCCCACTGATCACCAGCTTAAATTAAAAAGGCCTAAATCCCTGGTGTCTAGTAGACTCCGCACCCCACAGATCACCAGCCCCAATATAAAAAAATCATCTAAATCCCTGGTGTCTAGTGGACCTCCCCACCCTGCTGATCGTGGGCCCCAAAGAAAAATAATTATGAAAATCCCTGGTGTCTAGTGGACCCCACACCCTGCTGATTGCTGACCCCAATAAGAAAAAAAAATAATCATCTAAATCCCTGGTGTCTAGTGGGCCCCCACCCCATCAGATAGTGCCTGTCCCTATCCACCATTCAGTTCCTCTTGGCCCCCACTCCAACCCTGAGTGGGCCACCAGCACAGCAGTCCACTCACCTCCATGGCAAGCAACCTGACTGACCTCTGAATGAAAGCACACACTCATTCATTCATAGCAGTCAGTGGGATGTAACCATGGAAGTAATCGAAAGGAGCTATGCCAGTAACAACTTCGGGGGTCAGAAGTGTGGGCGAGGAGCAGATTGGTGGCTATGTGAGGGCATTACCTGACAGGGTGGGGGTGGGGGTCCACTAGACTCCCTGAGATTTAGATGATTTTTTTATTACTGGAGCTGGCATCTGGTGGGGTGGGGGTCCACTAGACACCAGGGATTTCCCTTAGGTTTTTTTGTACTGGGATCTGTGAACAGTGGGGTGGGGGCACATTCATAATTTGTAATTTTGCCTTGCTTTGTTTTTTTTTAGTTCAATTTGCACTTAAAAAACCTAAAAGCAAGGCAAAGTTACAAATGGCTAATTTCAAGTTTACAGTCACAATCGCCGAAACTGCTCCACGGATGCACCAGTGACTTCGCCAGAAATTTGTGGTGGAGTACAACTTTGCTGCATCTCTACTCCTCATAGTTTGCAGAATAGTGCATCTCTTCCCCTGTTTGAAAAAATATATATAATTGGTTTTGGCAAAACCAGGATTCCCATCATGATTCAGGGCTTCATCCTTTCCTGCTGTAAAATTAAGTAGAAGCAGGACTCTCTAAACATAAGAAGATTCATCAGTAGAGTGCTTTTGTACAAACCAGCTGTACAAAACAACATTCCATAATCTGCAAAGAACAAAATAATAATACTCAAACTCACTCTACTCAATCACAGGATTAAACTGTGCCAGCTGCAAATTGCAATGTTAAGTTTGACCAGCTGCACAATTTCAAAGAACAAAGACTGTTTATTTTCTCTGACTCTTAGTGAAGACTGCTCTAATTTTTCAGTCACACAGATAGTTGCTTGTAAAATTTTGCAGTATCATTCACTAACTGAAGCCAAATTTATCCAATCCGTGATTTTGTTGAAGCAGTTCTGTGGCAGGTTTTTGTTAGAACAGGGATTCCCAGCCCTGGAAGAAGCCAGAGACATCTTTGTCAAATAGGTGAAGCAGTTCATTTATTCATTCTGGCACCTGAGTTTGAGTAACTCCTGCCAGCTGGCAATGAATAACCACTGATATCAAATGCTGAGCCAGTCACTCATCCAACAGCCAGGCTGGTATAAAATGGTATGACATAGTGATCCCAATAAAAGGGGAGTTGGGAGTGACAGGATGCATTGCAAGTATATTTATAATATCAGTGTGGAAAATTCTGCATCTTGAGTGGTCAAACATAGGTCACATGGGGGTTGATAATGTAGCATATATTAAACAGAGTGCAACATTATGAACTCTAACTATTTTCATGAAAACATAATACATTTTATTTATTGATTTATTTTATTTATTTATTTGAAATTTTGGATCTGTAATAACACACTGAACTACAAGACATTAGTTTCCAAGTGTGTCCTAAGGGAGAAAACAGCATAAAATTAAGAAATCAGTAAAACAAAAGTTTGTGATACTGCTCGGTAGGGTTTATAAACTGAGATGCATTGAACTAAGACTGCTGTAAGAAGCAAGCAAAGCAGCATTACATACAAACAGAGGAGAGAGAAGTAAGTGCCTCAAACTGGGTCTTGAACCAAGGCCATTCAGAATAACCTTCCAGTTGTGCTACCCGGTATATCACCAAGGCAAATGGAAACTAGGCCATCCAGGAGCACATTACTCTTTCTCCAACGCATAACCTGGTGGTGCACAGATAGTTATATTTTCAATCACAGGAGTGTGGTGGTCCAGAGCACATTACTCTTTTGCCAGTGCACACCCTGGTTGTGCATTGGAGAAACTGCAATGTGCTCCAGGACGGCCCAGTTTCCAGTTGCCTTGGTGGTGCAGCTTGTAGCGCAACCAGAACAGTATTCCGGGTGGCCTGGGTTCAAGTCCCAGCTGAGGCACTTACTGCTTTCTCTCCTCTGATTGTATGTGTTCTGTAAATATTCACACCACAGTGTTGTGACTAACAAAGTGGAATTACACTGTTGACAAAAATTTGCAAAGCACAATATGATGAGTGTTGAGGAGAAAGGCATATGTGAGAGTGTTGGCCATGGAGGAATTGAAGCAATTTAAGGAGTGGCAACATGTGGTCCCATTGCCAGCTCGCCTGAAAAGCAGTGACAGGTGGGCTTAATATGATCTAGACCTGCCTCTCGATGGTCAACTGAGTTAGAGGAAAGTGGAAGCTCCAGGAAAATGCAGCATACAGTACCAAGCAACACTGCAATATCTGGGAGTTAGGAACAACTGGAGATTAGAATGATGCAGATGGTAGGCAGAGTCATTAATAACCATAACAAAGGGGAGCAGATAGTCAAGAAGAGGGTTTGTCTGGAATTACTGTAAGTGGTCAATAGAATTCCATGTATGAAACACTGCCCTTCCAAAGAAGATCATCTCTGGTTGGTGTGCAGATAATAGTGGTGACTACCGAGAGTAGTAATTAAGGATGGATAATTGAAAAGGTGTTACAGTATGGCTAGGCCAGATTTGTGCACAGCACCATAGAAAATGTTGCATAGCCAAAGACTAGGAGAAGCATTTAATGAATTATTTCCCATGTGGCAAGAAGGAAATTAGGATTTCTGCAGTGGATGGAACCAAGCTTATGAAAGAGTTTTGAGGCGATGGAGTCAATATGGTGAAGAATCAAGCTACTGGTCGAGCTAGACCTCAAGTTATTTAAAAGAAATAAAAGAACTTGAATGGGCAAAAAATATTCTGGAGGGATCCATCTCAGGTCTCAACTGAAGAGCGAGAGGTGAGTTCTGAGAGTTTTGGCATTACATCAGTGGTCACAAACTGTCGACCAGATTCACAAAGGCCCAAGAATGCTGTAATCCCTGGGTGCACCCAACAAATGGTGCATGGGGTTTGCAGCATTCTGCTGGCCAGCAATCACGATTCTCAATCCCATGCTCTGACTGCCACAGGTTAGACTAGCTTTTTCTGGTCTAGTTTGGGGCAATCATGGGAATCCTTTTCACGGGGCTTGCACCAAACCTTTGTCGCAAGCTGCTGTAAATCAGGAAAAATGTCATAAATGCACCCAATCATCTTGAACCAGGTGAAGTGTGCGTGACGTTTTCAGTGCAGCTGTGCTGACCAATGGTTTAGTGCAGGGCCTGATGTAAGCACAACACCGCCCTTTGTGAATCTAGCCCACTGCCTTCATGACATTCAGGCATCAGTTGATTTGAGCTGAACTGCCTCTAAATAATGCAAAGGTCAAGGCAAATCAGAGATTCAAGTGAAGGATTTCCTTCTGGCAAAAATCAGTGTCTCATCTATATATGTGGATGGGAGAAGCAACAGACCATGGGCAGGTCGTTGAGGAAGAGGGAGAATAACATGAGGCTGAGTGCTGAGTTCTGAGGGATGGTCTGATCAAAAAGCCATGTACTGGTTAGATTGTTCAGCATGAGGGGTAGGGAAATGCAATGAAGGATTTTGAAAGACTGATAAACATATAATGTGAAGAGGTCCTGGCCTACTGTATATCAGTAAGAATGGAATCAGTGAGCCTTTGTGCAACAGTCATGTATCAGTGGAGTGATCAATCTGGATGGCACAGTGGAAGGGGTCATGCTAAGAAAACAGAGTTGGGAGTGGACAAAATGCTCATATTGTATATCTTTGAAAGGATGCAGAGTAGGGAGATGGCCCAGTAGTTGCCTGGGAATGAAGTGTCCCCATTATGGAGACTGATGACTTTAGCCACAATAAAGATCTGTGGTATTTTGTAAAAGAGGAAGAAAATGTTATGGAGGGCAGAGACAAATAAGTGATATGAACAAGGAGAGCAGCTTCCTGGCCATAAGGGCTTACATTTAAGAAAAAGTGGAGGTTAGGGAGATCCTTTGTGTGTTAGTGGGAGAGACTGGGGAGAAGACAAGGGTGTGTAGGGAGGGAGGGGAGAGGGGAAGTGAAGATCTGTCAGGTTGGGAAGCCTATACAGAGGGAATGCCGGTTTTATACTTATTCTTTTAGACATAACTCCAACTACTCTATGTATACATTTAAAACTGACACTTATTTTGTTTTACATTTTTAGGTTGTGCATGGTGGGTATCTTTTATTATTGAAAAATTATGTAAGCATTTGAGCCACAGGATGTCGTTGTAAATTAGTCTATGGCCAATGATTTTTACATGTTTTATTTTTTATATGCACAGCTTCTGTTCCTATTATGGTTATAAGACTGCACTGTCAAATTCTTGGTAGGAAAGAACTGTGACGTGGTAATATACACAGACGGACCCATATTCAGAGCTGTCTGAATGAACACGCAAATTGATGCGCTCCACCAAAAAATTGGTTCAGCTGGCCCTGACGTGATATTCAAACAGAATGTGCGATCAGAACAGACTGTGCATTCTGTTTGAATATGGAACCTTGGATGTGCATCACACTACAAGCTGCTGCAATGTATGGCGTGGTGCATCCAGGGTGCGGGGCTGAAGACAGCCATGGATGATATTCAGCCCAAACATGCAAATGAGCCCACTGGGCATGCATGGTGCAAAGGGGCCATTTGCATGGCTGCACCTGGCGGGATGCACCAGGCCAGCCCCTCACCAGCCACGATCAGTGGGTGGCAGCAATAATAAAATATCCCCGATCCCTTTCCGTAGTGTAACAGCCCCAACCTCCCCAGCCCCAAACTGTGTACATAATAAAAGAAGTGCCCCAGTCCTCTTTCTATAGTGTAGTATCTCCCCCTCCCTCTCTGGTCCTGATCACATAAAATAAAAATAAATCCAACAGCCCATTTCCATACTATAGTGTCCACCTCTTCAGCCCTGATCATTGATATACTTAAAATAAATCCCTGTTCTCAGCTCCCTGGTGGCTAGTGATCCTCCCACCCCATTAGGCATTGACCCAACACTCTGCTCCCCCCCCATCCCAACCCATGCTGGTGATTGGCACAACCCTCCTCACCCTGCCAAGGCCAGTCACTGACTGAGCAATACCAGAGAGCGTGCAGTAAATAGTATGCACACATTAGTTGGCAAGACAACCAATGAGCATGTACTATTTACTACTGTATATATGCTCCAGTACTGCTCAGTCAGCAGCTGGGCATTGCAGGGTGAGTAGGGTTGTGCCAGTCACCAGCATGGGCTGGGATTGGGAGGAGCAAGATGAGGGGTCAATACCTTAATGGAGTGGTGGGTGGAGACCACTAGCCACCAGGGAACATAGATCGGGGATTTATTTTAAGTATAGCATGATCAGGGCTGAGGAGGGGAGACACTTCACTATGGAAATGGGCTGGGGGATTTATTTTATTTTATCAGTGATCAGGGCTGGGAAGGGGACACTACATTATGGAAACAGGCTGGGGATTATTTTTATTTTATCAGTGATCAGGCTGGGGAAAGGGGGACACTACACTATTAAAAAGGGATCAGGGCGCTTCTTTTATTATTTACACAGATCAGGGCTGGGGGGGATCACCGTGTATCCGACCCTAGGCTGTGCTCGGGGCACCATCCAACCCCACACATAGTTAAAGTAGGGTTTTGAAAGTGTAACTATACATCGGTGTAGCCTGCCATGGTTACACTTGGGGGGGTTAAAGATTGTGATGTGTGGCATATGCATGAGGGACTCCTCATTTGCATAGGCATATCACAATATTGTGTGCAGCAGCACAGTCATAGGTGCAGGGGTGCATCGGGGGCATTTGAATATGGACATGCCCCCTGACAGCCTGTGCGAGTTGGGAGATGCAAGGCGCATCCAGGGATGTGCCGCCCATCTCATCTGAATATGTGGGTCAGGATCTGTAACTATAATTATATTATAAATCATGTAAAAGACCTTTGATTAAAAAATGAAATTTGAATTTAAAATGAAAATGTTTTACTTTGTAGAATATGAGAGTCTCTGCTTTGTTGAAAATGAACTTTGCCAACCGAACTTAGAACTTCAGAATTTTTGAACTTTATGCATAACTCACCCTGTTATAGTTACAAGAGTACCTAGAAATTTTAGAAATAAACAATACTGATTAACTAAGAATGATTTCATGATTTATAATTTTTTTAAATAAATGACATTTACAATCTGACTTACTGCAGTTAGCAAACTAGGTATTGAAGAGGTCCAATATTTTTTTTTTTTTTTTTTTTGAAATTTAAATTTTATTGTTTTTAAAGGTGAGAAAACACAATGTCCAAACATACCCGGAAGAACATTTCAGGACATAAACATGCAAAAAACAGCCAAAAAAACATAAAGCAAACCCCCCCCCCCGACCACCTAAAAGATAAATCCCAAACATATACAGAAATATACCAAAGGTATCTACCCAGCCACCCCAGGAACCCATATGAAATACATAACAGCATAAACCATAACACCTCCCACACCCCACCATCGACCCAGACCCCTCCCACCCAGGGTGCACCCCAGGAACTGATACAGTAATAACATGGAAATCTATTGACAATAATTCAGAGAATAGTCACTTAACAAACTTAAGGTATAGGTACTTCAGGAAAATCAGAGAAAACCTGGTTATAGTAGGTTAACAATGAGAATGGGGACATAGCTGTGTGTGGACATAGCGATTTGATTACAATAAAAGAAACCAATTTATTTTAAACAAAGGGCCTGTAACTACCCCATCTCCTGCGGAACAGATCCAACTGCCCTCTAAGACCTGCCAAAAGCTTTTGGATTGGAGATATGATAGTAATTCAGTTAACCAGTCAGCAAGTGTTAGGGCCAGTTGATCGGTCCAGTGTCTTAACACCATTTTCTTAACAGCCATAGCCACCAAGGTCATGTGATATCTACGCGACACTGTCAACCCGTGAAAAATCCCCAAGGACACACCTCAGGACTGAAAAAGCCAGACAGACCTAATAGAGGATCGAGGTAGCTCTTAATCTGGGACCACAACGGGCCACTTTGGGACAGTCCCAGAATACATGGACAATATCACCGTCCCGTGTAAGCACCTGAAACAGCTGGAATGGGAGACCTCCCAAATTGAAATAACTTGGCTGGGGTGTAGTAGATTATTAACAATGTAATACTGAGTTAACCTGTACTGTCCTGGGTATGGTATCTATGAAGATCCTTCCAGATTCCAGACCAGTACAAGTAACCAGCCAAGAGATGGTTCCAGATATCCGACCCGGCCACCCCACCAGGTGAGTTATAGTCCAAAAGAAAGAGTATATCGAAGAGACTGAATGGGACTGGGAAGCAAGCCTAGCCACTTCGAGAAAGGGCAACCACGGTCTTCCCAAGGGCTCCAAATCTCTGATTGATTAAGTGTCTCAGTTGATAAACCTTGAAAATGGATCGGTTGGCGATATGGAACTTCCTGAGAATATCCCCGAGGAGAGAAGGAATTATCACTAAAAGTTCCCAGACTGGCCCCATTGATTTGCAGCAGCCATTCAGGACTAATCCATGACACACCTAAATTGATATTAGGATTGGCAACAATCGCTGCCCCAAACCGACACAGGAGAAACCTGAAAATACCTCAAACATTGCCGAAGAACCTCAATAGCAGTCCTAATAACTCTATCTGGGATCCATTTGACTAACAACTCGAGATAAGTAAAAAGAGCATGCTTATCAAACTTGATTGCAGGAAGCACGCTCTAACTGAAGCCAGATAGGGCAGGGCGCCTGTTCGGCCGAAACCACCTACCCAACCTTGAAAATGGGCGCCCAGTAGTACAGGAGAAGGTTGGGCAGTCTGAGACCTCCTCGATCCTTAGAGAGATAGTTTACCATAAGAACGCCTGACTGCTTTCTTGGACCAAATAAATTGAGAGAATAGTGTGTGGAACTGCTGAAAATAGGAGACCGGCAGCTTGAGATTAACCAGATTCAATGGGTAGAACACTCTAGGGAGGATATTCATCTTAATCACATTAATCTGACCCCAAAGTGAAATGGGAAGAGCTGACCAGCGTTGAAGATCCTCAGCAACCAGAGTCCTTGCTCACCTAGGTTTAGTTCCTTCAGGAGAGAGGATCTGTAGAGAAAAAATCCCTAAATATTTAATGTACTTTGGGGCCACTTCATACCAAAGGAAGAGAATTCAGCCTTAAAAGCATAAGGGTTAAGAGGAAAATTTCGGATTTGAAACATTCAGCTTGTATCCAGAAAAGGACCCAAACCTCTCAATCAGCCCTAGAGCCTCCCTAAGAGACTCGACTGGTTCCACCAGATGTAGAAGGATATCATCGGCATACACTGAAAGGACCAGTTCTGATTGGCCCAAAGTAAGACCTTTGACCAGGGCCGAAGCCTTAATCCTCCTGAGTAGCGGTTCCAAGTATAGATTAAACAGGAGAGGCGAGAGAGGACAGCCCTGTCTAGTACCCGCATAGAGACGGAAAAGAGAAGAAAAGACCCCATTACAGTATACTCTGGCAGAAGGGCAGTTGTAAAACGACCGAATTATGTTAACAAAGGCATCGTGGAAGCCCATCTTCTCAAGGACCGCCAGAGAAACCCCCAGTCAACACGATCAAAAGCCTTTTCGCATCAAGAGAGACTGTGAACTGCCGAATGCGGAAAAGACCGAGCATGATGCGTAGATGTGCGAGAGGGTCCTCAGGTGATCTGCTGAAGATCTGCCAGGTACAAAACCTGCTTGCTCGGGACTCAGCAACGTAGACCATACCTTTTTAATGCGGTCAGCCAAGATTTTAGCAAAGATCTTCATATCATAATTCTGGAGTGATATAGGTCTGTAATTAGCTGGGTCTGTGAGAACCTTGCCAGGCTTAGGAATTAAAACAATGGTTGCTTCAAAAAGCTGGGTCTACTTCAGTAGCGAAACCAGATAGTCATAGAGATTAAGGAGAGAGGGACAAGGTCCTTAATAAAGGACTTATAGAAGTTAGCAGGAAAACCGTCAGGCCCCAGTGCATTATCTGGCGTGAGAGAAGCAATAACTCTTTCAACTTCCTCCTCAGTAATGGGAGCAGATAAAGTAGTCTGCTGAGCTTCCTACAAACAAGGAATATCAATCTCATTTAAGTAGTTGTTTAAGTCAGCAACGTGTAGAATTTTCTAATTCGCTGTACAGCTTAACATAAAACTCTGCAAAACCATGAGCAATTTTCCCGAGGCGCAGGAGAACTTCCCCAGAAGGGGAGACTAGAGAAGGAATAAGCCTAGAGCTTTCGAGTACCCGGAGACGCTGTGCCAGGAGCTTGCCAGATTTCTCCCCTTGGTCGATGTATTTGGCCTGGGTCTTGATAAGGGCATATTCCGTTTTCTCTCTCAAGAGATCCGTATACTTGTCTTTGATTACCAAAAGCTGCTTGAGATCCGTCAGGGAGGAAGTCAAGAGATATTTAGCCTCCTGTTCCCGAACTCTACCCATCAAAGCTAGGGAGTCAGCAAGCCTTTCCCTTTTTCTGAAAGAAGCTATCTTGATAAACTCGCCCCTCAGAAAACACTTAAGAGCTGACCAAATCAGATCAAATCTAGAAACAGAGTTAAGGTTCTCTGCCAGGAATGTTGATATCAAAGATCCTATACTGTTTACTGTCTGGGAGTCCTTTAGAAGCTGTGTATTCAGCCTCCAGACCGAGTCCCAAGAGTATTCAGGATTAAGGAAAGGTTAATCCAGACGACCGCGTGATCAGAAAGGATAACTGGATCAATGCCAACTAAGCCGAGAGTAGGGAGAAAGGAGGCACTCATCAAGATCATATCCAGATGGGATTTAGTAGCGTGAGAATGGGAGAAAAAGGTATAGGCCCGGAGAGAGGGGTTGGCAAGTCTCCAGGGATCGCATAGCCCTAATAGTGATCTCAGGTCCGAGAAGGCTCTGTGGGCTGGAGAAGATGGGCGCTTCTCTTGGGGTCTCTATCCAATGTCAGCGAGCAAGGGAGGTTCCAGTCTCCCCAGTAAAATTGAGCCAGGAGGAAACTAATCAATCTTTCTGTAAGGGACCTGTAAAATTATAGTCTCCCCAACTGGACTGTATATAGACCCTAAAACAACTTTTTCACCATTAAGAACCCCTGAATCAAAACGAATCTTCCTTCGGATCCACCACCTTCTCTCTGCTGTAAATAGGACCTGCCGCTTAATGAGAATTATGCACTCTGCTATAGCAGGAATTACCAGCCAGATAGAAATAGGAGAACCTGAGCGAGATAAAGGTTGGCTTCCGATTGCATGAGGTGTGTCTCTTGGAGGAAGAGAATGTCCAAACACAGTAATGAACAGTGTCGAAAAATCTGTAGACGTTTAACCTTTTCCCGAAGTCCACGTACATTCCATGAAGCAATTTTCAGAGACATTTTAGCATTTTAAGATACAGTACATAAACCAAATGTATCCAGACAACCATATACTCGAAAAGAAAGGTAGGGTGCACCCTCCCCACAGCAAAACCATTAAGATCGATATAACTAAAGCAAATGCACTTTATCCCCAGTGACCCACCAATTACCCCCCCACAGCACAAATAGCCCAGCAAATGCAGATAAACCCCCAAAACCCCTGAAACCTATTCCTTTACATGAACTATATACATTGGGGAGCCAGAGCAGAAACCGGATAGATAACATTGAGTAGGGATACTCCAGCCCACCCACCCCAATGCGAACTTCGAGACCCTCTCTAATGAGGAACCGAACCTGAGATGGAAGCGATATCCCAAAATCCGATGAGACGGACCTCAGGTCCCGCTACTTGGACAAAGTCACCCTAAATTTCCC